>CM039720.1:14119494-15475342 GCA_022539455.1 Dendrobium nobile | reverse complement strand
TATGAATTATCATTTGTCTCTAGTTTTATTTAGTTCATATTATTTTCCTGCTGAGTCCGGAGAAAGTTTTTGTCCTCACTGTGATCCAGAGGTAACAGTTTTAAATCTCTACAATCACCTCTCTATAATATTGGGGTTATGGATGCATGCATTAACCTCTTAGAAGGCTTCGTGATTGTAGTACGTGTTTTTTTACATTATCTTCCTGAGGATTATAGAGATTACTTATAATTTGAAAACCAACTCCTCACTCCCTCCATACATTAGAAAACATATGATATGGCACATAAAATTATATTCATATACACAGACGTAGAGGGAGGAGGCTGGAGAGGAGGGGGAGAGACAGGGAATATTAATTGGGCATATCGCCAATCATCTTCACTCTAGAAAATCAATCAGCTAAATGCATGCCACGATAAAAATCATATGCTACAAATCTTGTGGTTTTGTGTCATCGTTCACATACCCTATGTCTTGCAGGCTGGTGACTTAGAATATTAAGGAGGTTCTTGGCCTCTAGCCACGTGGCACAATTTGGGTGTTGAGGTTAAATCAAAGTTGCTTTATAGTACAACAAAAAGGAACATGTAGTTTCAGGGGCGGAATCAGGATTTTTTTCATGTGGGGGCACAAGTTTTTGAATTTCAATTTTTTTCATCGACAATGAAGAATAAATTATGGAAATAATTAAATTGTAATAATTTCACAATGAAGAATAAATTTATTTTCCAAAACTACTAATAAGAACTGATGAGAGTCAAATTTTTAAATATTACTAGAAAATTCAAAAGAGCTGTGATTTGTGAGATATCACACATAACTATGAAAGTACCCAGTTTCATAAAAATATTTTGAGTTGAATGTAAACTAGTTGCTCCGTCTTCTCTGCCTCTTAAAAAATTCAAAAACAAAAAACTCTCACTCATGTATTTTCTTGGCATTGTTTGCAGTGTTAGGCCTGCAAGCTTTATTTTCTTAATAGCAAAAACAAGATCGTAAAATAAAAATTTCCTTCAATAGGCACCATTCATCGCATTACCATTTTCATCAAACCTTATGCACTCCTGCACACCGCTCATCTTTTATCCTCTACGAGAGCCCGAGTGCCCAAACAAATAGTGTTTGTTATTGTGCATCCATACTTTAAAAATGCCTTTGCCGATTCCATTTCCATTGCAATACTTCTCCACCAAATCTTCATCTCATTTCTAAAGCAGCCATCCAAGTCTCTTAGAGAGCTCTAACATCCTGTCCTTCTTCTCCGGGCTAAATTTAGTTCGAAACCGCATCCTTAGCGGCATCACCGACACTAGGGGGGGTCATAAATTGTGAAAGATCTTCCGGCACCGGCAGGCGAATCCCCATCCCAGAAACCGTTGCATAGCGCAAGTAGCATGTGGGGGCCGAAGAGAAGTTCGGAGGTTGGGAAGGGCTAGGGCTTCTTGGGAGAGAACCATCCACATCGACGTCCTCGCCAACATAATAAGATACAACAACATGTAAGCTTTATAAGTAGCCAAGTTTTTTTTTTATTCAGCTCCGCGGGCTTGCAGCGGTGGAGATATATAGATAGATAGAGAGACTTGTCATGATGCTCAACCACGAAGCGTGCAGATTGCCGCATGTCGTGCGTGAAGTATGAACACGAGTTTGAAGAAGGCGGAAGGAAAAAAAATAAAGCTTCCATTTGTATAATTGCATTATCATAAATAGCTTTAATTAAATCTTAATTACGTAGTAATTATGCATCCAGTGGGGGCCTGTGCCCCCAGGGCCCCCAGCGTGAATCCGCCCCTGTGTAGTTTACATGTTGGTTTGCTTAGGTCAAATGGATTATACCAAGCTAGTCTCAGGCCATTTTAAGTTGATCTAGTGCATTTTTACTCATTTTTTTGCTTTCTTCATATAGGTCCTATCGCTTTGTATCATGTAGATGTCCATGGGAGGAAAACAACTTGAGCTGATTTGAGCTGGTCTAGTCCAAGTTGGGATGCGTATTTCTATAAAATAATAACCTAAATAGTTCTAATGGAAAAGTGTAAAAGCTTTAATGTAAATCTAAAAGTTTTTTCTATTCAATAATTTGAAAAGGTTATTTGTAATTGTTACATACCATATTTTTTTTCTTTTTAGAATCTAAAGGCATATGAAGGGAAGACAACTCGAGCAAATTTGAGTCGATCTAGGCCAATTTAAGATGCATACCATTATGAGAATATAATTTTAAATATTGATAAGAATAAAATGAAAAAAACCGTAGGTCCCATTTAGTTCAAACTTATCTCAAGCTTAAAGCCTCTTTAAGCTTGCAAGCTAGCTAAATGGGATAAATCATGGGACTTTAAGTGGTGTGGTTTTAAGTGGTTCTTTATCGAGTGCACTAAAAATAAGCACAGCTTAACCCCAACTCTTCTCTTCAATGCTTCCTTATCTTCTAAGGCCTGTAGTTCTCGTGTTTGGCTCCAGTGCTATCTCCTTGTGCAATTCTTTAATATTGTATGAGTATCATCCCCCTTTTCCTTGAATGGCATTTGAGTTGTGAGGTTCCTCCTCTCAGATTTCACTTGAGCATTTTTTTATGTTTCCTTGTCTATAGCTATTCACTCCTATCCAATCTAGTAAGGTTTTGTTACAATTCTAACAAATTTCTTGTTTTTTTATCTTTCTTGGGTCCCTTTTCTCCACCATGACATCCGGGTTTTGAATCATTCTTGATTCACCATTTTTTTATGTTTAGCTTTTTAAAAATTTCTACAAACCTTCTTCTATAGTAAAAATGGACACTTTACTGAGCTATAATTATTGAAAATATTATATTTTACAGAGTTGTCAAAATTTTCACAAGAAACTGATCTATTAAGTAAATCATCATTAAGCTCATCATAATTAATTTGTCCTACTAATATATTAATGCATGTGTCATAAAATAACAGAATACGAGCTTGAACAAGAAACCAACAAATAATTTTCTCATATGCTTATCTCAGCTTAGAGCAGCTTATGTTTTTCACAAACCTAGCGCCTGAGGGTGTGATTGAGACATCTTTTCGTTGCTTGAGTTTACAAATCACTGTCATACGTCTTTTTGGTTACAACTTCGTTGTGATTTTTCAAAAATTTTTGTGGTGAGAAGAGCTTTTCACTATAATATCAGCTAAAGTTTGGAGTTGTAAGAAAGTTGTTTTACTTATTTTAAAAGGAAAAATAATGAATAATATCAACAACATCTTTTTAAAACTATGCTTCTCTCTCACTATTTTACAGACAATAATAACCATCTCAAACTAACCCTTAACCTCACTTAAAGCTTAGGATGGCTTACCTTAACATAAACCAAAACAAAAGAAAGCTTGCAAATCTAAAATCTTTTTCAGTTCTAAAGTTTTGAAAGGCTTCTATATAATTATAATGCATCATGTTTTTGTCTTTAATCTAAATCCCATGGGTTGACCATCTTGCATTTACTTGTACTTAACGTACTAAGCGGGGCAAATTTTTTTGCTATAAATTAAATTATTCAACACAAAATTCATAATTTATCACTAATTATTTTTATTTAGATGCATTAGAAGTAAAGATAATATGATCTTGGTAGAAGTTGAATTAGAGAAAGATGAAAAATGTTACTCTAAGAAGTTACTGAATGAGAGCCGAAGAATTTATTTTGAAAATTCTTATTGAATAATGTAAATAAGTATATTATATATTGATTAAGAAAAAAATGAAGTGAAGTTAACTCTAAATGCATGGCTATAGGTCTTGATGAGATCGTTAATATGATTTAGAGAGTTATGGGGCATATTGCAATGATTTGGTTAACAGGATTTTTAAATAGAATTTTGAAGACTAGGATGATGCTATTAATTGGAGAAATATTTTGGTATTAACTTTTAAGAACAAAGATAATGTTTAGGATAGTGCTCATATATAGAAGAATCAAACTTATGAAGAATACAACTAAGCTATGTGAGTGAGAATAGAATATAGGCTTAGAAAATAGAAAGATTACATCGGTTTTGAAAAAAAAACAATTTGGTTTCATGCCTGGAAATGCTACTATAGAAGAGGTTGTTGTGTTAATACAGAAGTATAGGAGCAAAGAAAGAAGCTCTATATAATTTTTAGGAAGTACAAAAATCCTTAATAGTCATATTGAATAAGATAGAAATAAAAATAGTAGCGGATGCGTCAGAAAAAAAAAAAACTTAATATCGATAAATTTAGGAATGGATGGAATGTCATCTATCGAAGATAACTTAGTTGAAATCGACTTGACGCATTGGGCATAAGGCAACAAAGGGTATAAATTGAATCTCTCGGGTATGTAAAATTAGTATCGGAGGATTTGGAAGGAAAGGGGTAGAGTGATAGACCTATAATTGGAAGTTATTCAAAATTATTTATGAATAATAGATTTAACATCTTAGCTTACACTCTACAGGAGTGAATGAAAAGTTGATTCTAATAATAATGATTATCCAAATTAGTCGTGTAATCTAGGCTAAATCATCGGCACTTTCTTCCATAAAGAGACTCGTATGGTGTCATTCCAATACTAAACTGAAAATTGTTATTGTATGCAAATTCAATCAACGGTATGCGAGTCTCCCAATTTCCTCTAAAATCTAAAATAGATAATCACATTAAATCCTCCAAAGTCTAATTATCCTTTCTAATTGCACATCTGCCTGAGGATGAAATGTACCGAAAGTTAATATGGTACCCATAGCTTTCTGAATTTTCTTCCATAATCTAGAAGTGAAACGAACATCTTTATCAAAGACTATATATTTTGAAATGCCATGCAACCTCACAATTTCATCAACACAAATCTTTGCAAACTTTTTGCACTGAATCTGTCTGCTTGATTGGTAATAAATGAGCTGACTTGGTTAATCTATTTATAACCACCCATATTACATCTCGACTCTGCCTTGACCTAAGTAATCCGATTACAAAATCCATCGCAACATCTTCCCATTTCCACTCAGGTATAGGTAAGGGTTAAAGTTGCCCACCTGGCTTTTAATATTTTGTCTTAATCATTTGGAAGGGAATACATTTTTCCACAAACTCTGCAACACTTTTTTTTAATCCTGACCACCAAAACAACCCTTTCAATTCATGATACATCTTTGTACTGTCTGGATGAATTTCATAACCAGAAAGGTGAGCTTCATGTAATATTTCTTTCCTTAAATTACTAGAATTTGGAACAAATATCATGTCTTTATATTTCAACAATTTTTCATTCTCCCATACAATATCTTTCAACTGTCCTACCTGTACTTTCTTTAAGATTTCTTGGAATTTTACATCCTAATGCAATTAATCACATATTATATTCTTCAAAGTAGATTGGATCACCAATTGATTTAATAACATATCTTTAGTTTCTTTCTAATTGACCACTGAAAGTTCTAGTCTCTCCATGTCTCTAATTATCTGCTCCTGCTGAGTGATTAGCCAATTTACACATTCAAGGGTTTTTCTACTAAGTGCATGTGCCACGATATTTGCCTTTCTAGGATGATATTGTATGTTCAAGTCATAATCTTTGATGAGCTCTAACCACCTTCTCTGTCTCAAGTTGAGTTCTTTTTTATTGAAAATATATTTGAGACTCTTATGATCTATAAACACTTCACAATTGAATACATATAAATTGCTTCTCCATATTTTGAGGGCGAAAACCATGACAGCTAATTCCAAATAATGAGTAGGATAGTTTCTTTTATGAATTTTCAATTGCCTTGAAGCATAAGCCACCACTATACTATACTGCATCAGTACACATCCAAGTCTCCTTAATGAACCATCACATAAAATTTGAAATCCTCCTGAACCTGATGGAATTGTTAGTCGTTATTAAACAATTCTTTAACTTCTGAAAAGCTCATTCACACTGATCACTCCATTCAAATCTTACTACTTTCTGAGTTAATCTGGATAACAAAATTGCAATCTGAGAAACTCCTACAAACCTCCTGTAATAACCAGCAAGACCCAAAAAACTCCTCACCTCTGAAATTGTTGTTGGCCTTAGCCATTCAGTAATGGATTGAATTTTATTCTAATCAACTGAAATACCTTCACCTCTAATCATATGCCCAAGAAAAATTACACAGCTTAACCAAAATTCGCATTTTAAAAATTTGGCATACAACTTATTCTCCTTAAGTGTTTACAACACTATCTGTATATGACTAGAATGACTCTCTTCATCTCTTGAATAAATCAAGATATCATCTATAAACACAATTATAAATATGTCTAGGAATGGCTTAAAAATTATGTTCATCAAATCTATAAATACAGCTAGTACATTTATCACACCAAATGGCATTACCACAAACTCATAGTGTGTCCATATCTAATTCTAAAAGCTATCTTTGTTATATCTTCCTCCTTAATGTGTAGTTGATGGTATCTAGAACACAAATCAATTTTTGAGAAAACTGTAACTCCCTCCAATTAATCAAAAAGATCATCAATTCTGAGCAAAAGATATTTGTTCTTAACAGTAAGCTTATTCAGTTCTCCATAATCTATGTATATTTTGAAGCTCCCATCTTTCTTCGTTACAAATATAACTGGAGTTCCATATAGTGAGGAACATGACCTGATAAACTCTTTATCTAGCAATTCCTGTAATTTACTTTTCAGCTCCTACAATTCCTTGACTGCCATTTTATAAGGTGCTCTTGTCATTGGTTATGAGTCCAGTATCAACTCAATAGGAAAATCTATTTCTCTTTCTGGTAATAATCCTGGCAAATCATCTAAAAACACATCTGAATATTATTTCATTATAAGTATATCTTTCAACTTTTTAACTTTCTTATTTATATCCCTTGAGCAAAAAAATATTGACACCCTTTTGATAAAAATTTGCATGCTTTTATATATAAGTGATTATCATTGAAGAAATTCTCCATAGAATTTCAACTCTCTCTCCAGGAAAATTAAATTTAACAATTTTCTATTGCATTCAATAATCATAACCTCATACCAACTATTTGGGTTTTGCTCTATAAATCCTTATTTTCCGTTTGTTCTTATTTGGCATTGTTGTCAGAGGCGTTAAAACGTATCTTTTGCAAATAATTTTTGAGAAAATCTAAGTTAATTTTATATGGCAATGGTTTAGCCTCATAATTATTCTTTTAATACGATATGGTTTAGCCTTTAATTCAATCTAACTACCAAATACTTTACCCATCTAATTAAATTAACTATAAGATTAGTTATATGCAACAGACAGAACAGGTTATCTGTCTGATGCCAAGAACAGAGAAGGGCACGCATTAATGATTGTTTAATTGAACCACTTTACTAACAATGATAGCATAAAATCGCTACACTCTATAGAAGCAGAAAAAGAAGAACAAAGGAGGGAAATGAAGTAGCGTGACTTTCCTTACGGAGACCTCAAGAGCACAATAGTGGGCATTGATTGAAAGTTGAAACATGGCAGGGAAAGGTAGAACAAGATGGGAAGCAAGCAGAGGGGGGAACGAAATGGAAGAGGCGCCATGGGTGATAGTGGCGTTCTTCTTTGTGATGACTCTATTTCTCTCTGACAACTGTACAAGGTTGCAACATACAGGCTGGAAAATAGATGAAATAGCTGGGGAATAACAAAAGGAGGAAGTGAAAAAGGTTAAATAAGAGCAAGGGTGGGGATGGAAATTGGAGGACGCTGGCTTCTCAGCTGAATAGAATAGAAATTTCTTATGACTTGAAGAAAACTCTGCTGTACCTATGCCACATACATTAATTAATCAAGCTTGGTGTTGGCATGCAGATTTCCTAGGCGCACAACAAGTTCACATACAGACATACGGTGGGTGTGGGTGAGGGAGGGAGGGTCTGGGCGCACAACAAGTTCACATACAGACATACGGTGGGTGTGGGTGAGGGAGGGAGGGTCTGTTAGTGTTGGTAGCACTTCTGTTAATTTTCCTATCTCTTCATTCCAAATTCTATTTTCCTATGCTAATTTTTTTTCTAATGGTGTTTGTTTAGGTCCCATGTGGTGTTGAAAAGAATCAAAGGCCTTTAAAGTGTCCCAAAACGTGCCATGTGTCTCGTTTGTGCAGACACCAATCTCAGTGTCGGGTATTTGATATTTGTTTTTGACAATTGATTTCAAAACCTACTTTTTCTCATAATATGGTGGCATGATGCTGTTTCTTGTATTATATGTATTCATATTTTCTAAAGTTTGAATGATGTATGCACGTCTTAACAGTTCTTATGACAAATACATATGGCCTAACTTCACAATCTTGAATCAATCATGTTTCTGTAACCATGCATAATATCCTGGTACAAGGTATTGGATTATTTTCATGTTTTTAATTGCTAGTAAAATGTTTCCGTGAAGAGAATTATAGCTTTGTTTCTCTCTCGCTTTTTTCTTTTTGTGGTGGGTGCTGGGAATTGGTAATTGGTGCCGTCTGATTTATTACACTTTAATTTGACACTTCTTTTTCAATGGAATTTACAAAATTTTACCTAACTTAAAAAATTCAGAGAAGTTAAACTACTGAAACTTTAAAGTTTTAGGGCTTTCCATTACTGCAGCTTGTTATTTTGGGCGGCTGAAGGTTACTATTAAGTCAACAATAGATACAAAAAGTTATGTCAATCATGGATGTCATTTTGTAGCTCAATTGTTATAAACATTAAATCTATCTTAATGTGGGAGACTTCTCTGCTTCGATTGTTGTTACACTACTTGCTTTTATGGTCATTGAACTCTTCTATAAAATTCATTGAATTTTTTTTTAATGGAATTGCCAGAATTTGTTGTTGCAACTAATTTTGCTCAAATGTATTACTTAAGTCTCTCTGTTGATGAATTTTAAATTGAAAAAAAAATATGGCAAAATATAATTTCTTCTTCCAAAAAGATGCATCTCTTCAATTTCAGCTTTACATCGAGCAATTGAGCGCCGAATGAAGCATCAATTAACTACTATAACTCCTTTCGACAAATTAAGTTAAAAAATACATCAGAAACAAGACAAGAGGACTTACGCTCAATAGAAGAGGGGCTGGATTTGAAAGGCGAGGATTTGATTTTGATTGAAGTGGTGTCGAATTTGAAAGGTGCAGGGTTAAGTATGATCGAAGGGGCATTGAATTTGAAGGTGGAAGTTTGGCTTGTGATGAAAGGGTTGGGTGCGAGCGAACGAGGGATGATTGCAAAGTGGGTAATATAAAATTTTCTCTTTATTTTGTTTTTCTGTTTTTATATTGCAAAGAGCATGTTAGATAATTGATTGCTTTAAGACTTATAAATTATTTTGGAAATCATTATGTATGAAACGAACAAATGTATATGCAAGTGTATGCACATTAAAAGTCTATCTATAAAAAGAAAAAGATACTAATTATATTAAAGAAATAATATATAAATGAATGAAAAATAAATGGAAAAAGGAAAAATGATAAGCATGCAAAATTTATAGGAGTTTACCCCCGTATAATATTGGTTGGGAAAGCAACATTGATGTAAACACACTAGTTAGAAAAGTCAAAAAAAGAGAACAATGGACAGAACTTAACCAGACTTGATTCAAATAGTAGCAATCATCTATAACATCCAAAATTCGACGAAGAAAACTAGAAGAAAATTCAAAAAAACAAATAAAAACAACGTTATCCTCAGACAACCGTCAGAGCGGGTTCCTCACATGCATCGAAATGCAGGTTAAATAAAATAAGTGCTTAGGACTAGCAAACCGATGGTCCACCACTGCACGATAGTCCAATTGATCGATCCACACTCTTCCAACAAATGCTCCCAAATCAGCCAACAAACATCACCAAAGCTCAAGAAGAAGGATACAGATGGAGTGGAACTTGCGAAGAGACGAAAGAGGTTAGAAGCCGAGAAGAAGGGTGGAAAGAGCTCGCAAGATTTCCCAAGAGATAGAAGAATAAGAGATAGAACAAGCTTGCAAGCTTTTCCAATAACCCGCAAGTCTATAGCAAATTGCTCTCAATATTCAACTCCTTCACAAAACATCTCATATTTATAGGTATGAAAGGGGAATACAAACAGCCACCTTAATGACTTTTCACAAGAACCCAATCATCATAAGTTACGGAATTCCCCCAAGCATTTCACGAAAAACAGCCCAGCCAGCAAATCGAAGAAGCAGCCAGGGGAACCAAAGAGGCCCGCACAGAACCGAGGCGCCAAAAGACACGGAAAGGCCCCCCAGCTCGGAAAACCAGCAGCCAGCCAGAAAAACAAGGGGCCATGGCACGAAAATCATCCAGAAAACAGCCACGGAATACCAAGGGACAAGGGTTTATTTTAAAGAAGAAAAGAGAAGGGGAAGGGACAAGACAACTCCATTAATGAATCCAACTTATGAGCTTACCTTTAGAACATTAATGAGCTACTAAACTTCAGCTCATCATTAATGAGCTAGCAACTAAGAAAATGAGCTCATTTCCAAAGAACCAACCTCCTCCACACATCACCATAGGCTCCAAAACTGTGGACCATAAGCCAACCCGTGAACCAACAGTAGCCAAGGACCAATCAAGCCAGCAAACCAAAGGTCTACTAAGCCCCAAGCACATCCTATCATGTTCATTGGATGCTTTCTCATCATTGGATAGCTAAAAAAAACAAAATAACATAAAAAAATATACTAATGTTCAATATAAAATAAAATACATAATATTTGATAGCATCAATTCCCCCCTGGTGGAAAATTCTCATCTTGCGATGAGAACGTTTCAACAACTCTTTCATGAAGCTCCAAATTTCGATTTTTTAGATCAGCAGCATCAATCCAGGTGTAGTCAGTTAACGGTCGATTGCTCCATTTGACCAAAAACCTTTTGTGTTCCCCATGTCTTGTTTTAGTGACTTTCATATCAACAACATCTTATATTTGATCTTCAGACTTTGCCAAATGAGTAGAGAGTGGCAAAGTTTCAATGTCTACAGAATCATCAGAATTTCCTTCATACAAAGAAAGGTCAGAAATATTAAAAATAGGAGAAGTGCCAACAGTAATTGGTAGATCCAGCAAGTAGGCATTAGTGCCTAATTTTCGAAGCACACGAAAAGGCCCAAACATTTTTCTGCCTAACTTTCTAAAAGTACCAATATGAAATTGTTGGCGATGAAAGTAATCCATAACTAAATCACCCACATTGAAATTCACTTCTTTTCGATGTTTATCAGCAGCAGACTTGTACTTAGCATTAGTCTTTTAAAGTTTTTCAAGGACCTGCTGTTGGACAGTTTTTATGTGGTTAAATGTTTCAAAAGCTTCAGCACTAGTTTTTTAAGGTAAGGATAAGGAGTTCCTATCTAAAATGTGGGGAATTGGTTGCCCATAAATTATTTCAAAAGAAGTTTTGCCAGTGGAATGATTAACAGAGTTATTGTAAGCAAACTCAGCCTGAGACAACACTAAATCCCATTGAGACAGTTTTTCTCTAGTAAGGCATCTTAACAAATTTCTTAAACTTCTATTGACTACTTCAGTTTGCCCATCAGTTTAAGGATGATAGGCACTACTAAATTGAAGAATAGTTCCAAGGTGTGCCCACAGAGTTCTCCAAAAATGACTTAAAAATCTAGTGTCTCGATCAGAATTAAAAGTACGAGGAATACCATGCAGACGAACAATTTCTTTGAAAAACAAATCAGCAATGTAAGAAGCATCAGAAGTTTTTTACAAGGAATAAAATGCGCCATTTTGCTAAATCGATCCACAACCACAAAAACAGAGCCAAATTTTCGAGAAGTAATCGGCAAATCCAAAATGAAATCCATAGAAATATCTTTCCAAGGTTTGTTTGGAATAGGCAGAGGAGTATACAAACCAGAATTTTGTGCAGTTCCTTTAAAAGCCTGACATATTTTACATTGTTTAACCAGCTTAGCAATGTCCTTTCTCATATGAGGCCAAAAATATTTTTCTTAAACTAAAGCAATTGTTTTTCCTTGCCCAAAGTGTCCTTCCAAACCTTCACTATGCAATTCTTTCACATGTTGTTCTCTTAAGGAACTCTTAGATATGCAAAGTCTAGTTTCCTTAAACAAAAAACCTTGATGCATAACAAACTGAGCAGAAGGATTAGTTCCAGAAGCAAGACAAGAAGCCCAAATATTTTTAAAATCAGAATCATTTGCATAAGTATCTTTCAGAAAATCAAAAGTAGAAACAGTCGGAAAAACAGTTATCAACAAGTGAGATCTTCGACTTAAAGCATCAGTGTGGGCTCCGAAAATTTGTCCCCGGCCTCCGCTCGCCTTTCTTTTTATTCGGCGAGGGAGTTTTAACTGAATAAGTTTTGGGGTAAATTTTGGAAGGCAGATAGGTTTGTAGATAAGACACTACCTAGAGATTTCGCCCTCATTTGGTGAGGACTTTATAATATGAGTTCTGGTTTCCTATAGGCGTAAGTCCCTATAATTAATTACCCCTCCCGATAACGAGAGAGAACTTTCGATTAAGGCTAGTCGTCAATCGGATACGTAGAATATACGCGCATCTGGCATATAGTAGCAGCAATAAACATTTGAAATGATTGGAGAGTTTGGAAATTGGGTTATCTTTTTGGAAATTTTAGAAAGATTTGGATATTTGGAAAATATGATATTTAAAATAGAAATTGCACCATCTTGCATTTAAAGCAGATGGTGGGAGAATGGATGATAGACCCGATCAAGATCCCATGGTTCTGTCGTCCCGGGCCATCATGATCCCTGGTCTACTTAGTTAGAGGAGGTAGTCGACCCAACCTGACAGAAGAATCCTTGTCGGCAGCTATGGGTTGCTTCGTCCAAGGGTACCTTGTAGACCTGGGGTGAATGTTTGTCTAAGGGGACAAATTTGAATCCACCTTAGCTTACAAAGGGTTTTGTGCCCTATCAATCATATCCTATTGATTCATATCTCAAGGATTTAATGCCAACAAGGAACGTATTGGCTCTGGCCATAACTGATATTTCGTGGTGCCATTTGGCGGCAAAACCACTCAGTTCAGAGGGCCCCGAGTCATAACTGTTTATCCTGCAGTGCCATTTGGCGGTAGACCGCCGGTTAGAGGACACGTACCACGTCCTCACTAGTAGTAGACTGTTTTGAGAATGGATCCTAGTGATATTTTCGACTAGACATTTGACTCTTTTGTGAGCTGAAGTAGTTTTTTAATTTGCCCGCCTCGGCAAACTATTACGAAGGGCGGATGGATTTTTCTTTAAATGTTTAATGGTTAGATTTCCATCTTTAAATTTTTTTGGAATTTTCTGGATTCTAGATGATCTTTGAAATTTTTGGGTTTTTGGATTTGGATTTTTTGGAGTTTAGATTTTCGGGCATTTGGATGGAATTTGAAAGTATTTGTGAACCCCTCCGGTTAAGATAACTAATCAATACGGCCATCATCGGGGTGTTTGAGGTCATTTTTCTTTATGGATTGAAGCTTGTCAACTCTGTCGGGCTGTCGACAGAGGATCGGGTTTCGTAGGCTTTATGCCCTTGATAGTGAATTCTCATTGTTATAGGCATTGAAGGCCTAATATGAATGTATTAAGACAAATATAACGGTCGTCACAACCGTATATTTGTTTGTTGGTTTGAAGCCTTTCGATTTCTATTAATCCATATAGAAGGATCGGGTTCGAACTTGAATTCACTTATTGACCCGCGCAGCATCCCTAGACGTCACGTGTGTACCAATAACATGCTCGCCGGGGCCCATGCGGGTGTTTGGGGGCATTTTATAATTGAACCCTGTCAACTCCTTTTATCTATTGGAAGGATCGGGCTCAAATTTAATAACCCGCGTAGCATCCCTAGACGTCACGTGTGTACCAATAACACGCTCGCCGGGGCCCATGCGGGTTGAGATTGTATTTTCCCCTTTAGTGTACCTAAGTGTATACAGATTACAGTGCACGTGCAGGGGTATTTAGAAATATTTGTAGACGCCGTCTGTCTGCCTGTACGGAGATTGCAGATTTGGTGGCGTGGCGTAGCAGCTTTTGAGTTTAGTTGTTCGCTACTTCGTACAGGTAGACTGTTGTGCACTACTCGTCGCTTTCTGCAGGTGGATCATAATGCACTAACTAATCTCCTGCTTTGTGTTGTAGAAGCTCGTAGGAACTTGTAGTCTTTATGCATTCTGCTGTGATTTTGATCTTTACAGTACAGCCATTACTGTTGGAGGTAGGTGTATTCATCCTTAGACTGAAGTTGACTACAAGATACTGCATTTACTGTAGTCTTTATGTATCTACCAATGGGTGGATGTTGTACATACATCTGTATTTGTAGATAGATTGTACGTATTGCAGATCACCTATTCTTGCTTGTAGAAGGTTGATATATTTGACTAATGTTGAGTGGTTATCAACTGTATGGATGATTCGACTTGTGATAATCATGGTGGACTTGTATCATTGATCTTTGCTTGCAATCAACTATATGTACCCTTCCAATTTTCATTTGTTTGTTTACATATAGATGTTAATTGTGAAGGTACTTCTGTATTCATCACATACAAAACCCTTCCAGTAGTATTTGATTGCATGATAGATATATATATATATATCACCCTCTCTTGAATACTTCGAACCATCTGAATTTTATTGTTCATCATTTGCATTTGTTTGTAAATGTTCATCTAAAGCTTCAGCAGAAGTCCTTTGCTCTGTTAATTAATGCTTCTCTAGATGACTTGGATTCATCAACTATCTCTTTCATATCAACTAGTGAGTTATTGTGTTCTTAATGTCACCTTGATGTTGAAAGCATTGTTGTAGACATTTCATTAACATTATTATTGTGCCAACTTATAAGTCTTTTCTTAGACATTATATTATATTTCATGATGCTCATTCACTTATTATTTGCTTGAAAATACGAATCATTCAAATGCTTGAGTTTCATCATCCCTTGCATATGAGCTAAATGGAATATCCTTGTGCCTCCATTTGTGACTAGATCACATATCCTTATGATTGTTCATTGCTTGTAGGCATATTATAATTGTGAACTTTCTTGTCTCCACATATTGTTTGCAACATATATGAGAGGTCACATGCATCTTTCATTTGATCATAAGAAAGTTATATCCCTTGAGAGCTTGTTAATTTTAATGATTGATACTTATGATCTTTGAGGTGATTATACACCCATTGAATTGAAGTTTGAACTTGGATCCATAAGTCCTTATCACCAAGTTTATGTCCTTTGCTTAGTTGAGTACCACTTGCAAGTTCAAGTTTCAAATGTTTACAAAATTCCTTCGATCCTCGCTTTGTGTTTTACGGATTTGTTGAAGGATTTGCAGGTTCTGGATTTAGTTGATAGTACCGAATGTAGGTAGTATCTTGATCCTTAACCACTTGAGAAGACTTTAATCTGAATTACTTGAGTTCATCAGATCGGGAGAGCTAGAATTTGATAGCTCTTTATCCTCTAGTTGCTGAGATGGGGGTTCCTCTACTACGGCCTTTTTTATGGCTTATTGAGTAGATGGAGCTGCCAGCGATCCGGCCATATTTGGGCTTGTTGGATCCGACCTCTTACACCCATTCAGGCTTCAGACTTGAGCTATGGGAATTGCGCTCCCCAATGTTGACTTTATTGAAGTTGACAGATTTGGAGTCATCCTTTGTGGTTGCGGATTTTGGAGCCTACGAACATTCGATGGTTGTTCGAGACTCGTCCTTTCACTGGAATTTTGATTCTCCAATCTTTTGAGAGAATTCGGTGGACTACGATCACTCGAACTGGTCGAGTCAAATTTGTCTTCGTGCTTCCTACAGTCCCTACTGACAGGTTGACGAAGTGGGGGTTCCGCTACTACGGCCTTTCTTATGGCTTGTTGAATAGACGGTGCTGCCAGCGATCCGGCCATATTTGGGCGTGTTGGATCTGACATTTTACACCCATTCGAACCTTAAGCTTCAGGCTGTCGAAAGACTTCAAGCTTCTTCGGCTCAATTTTGTAAGAGTGTGTAGCCGCAAAAGTCTCTTTCTTGACTTTTAAGTCTTTGTTCATTGGAGAAGGTGATGTCTCTAGCATTTGAAAGATCACCTGCATATACTTTGAAAAAGAAATCTTTGTATTCTTTAGCATAAAATAACATTTGAATTGATAATTTTAAATATTTATTTGAGGATCTCGGCACGCAGCGCGATGTCGACCCGAATAAATATTTAAACTGCCCCCTGTATCGCAGGGACATTTTAAAATGGAATAAACTTGAAATTTTAAGATTTTAAATATTCATTTTGAGATCTCGGCATATAACACGATGTCGACCCAAATGAATATTTAAAATGCTCTCTGTCTCGTAGGGACATTTTGGATAGGCTTTGTATCTTTGAGATTTTAAATATTTATTCGGAGATCTCGGCACGCAGCGCGATGTCGACCTGAATAAATATTTAAAATGCCCTCAATCTGATGGGGGATTTTGAAATGCATTCTTGTTGCACAAGAGAATTTCAAAATATGAATGTAAGCATGCATTGATAACTATGCACATAAAACTTGATAATCGCAAAATACATTAGTCGTGAAATTCTCATGCATAATATTTCTTTAAATGTCGACCGTTGATAGGTGGCATAGGCCTCTGACCATTCAAATCGATCAACTGATATGCTCCTCCTTGGTATACCTTCTCGATGACAAAGGGGCCTTCCCCATTGGATACGAATTTGCCACCGATTTTTTGGTGTGGGAGGATTGGTCTTCTCAACACCAGAACCAATTCCCCTTCTTGAAATGTCCGAGGGCGCACCATCCGATCAAAGGATTTCTCTATTCTTTCTCGGTAGATTTCTAAGTTTTGTTGAGCTTGTAACCTGAGTTCATCAAGTGCGTCGAGCTCTTCCATTCTGAGGCGGGCATTTTGCTCTTGAGTGATATCATTCTGGATTGCTACCCGAAGTGACGGTAGCTCAATCTCCAATGGTAATACAGCTTCAACACCGAACACTGGAGAGTAAGCAGTGGCTTTGGTTGGTGTTTTGTAGGTTGTACGATACGCCCACATGTATTGGGTAGAAACATGTGAAACAAAAATAATTGAAACTGAACTGGTAGATGATGCTTCTAGTAAAATCAGGTTAATCAAAGATAGACTAAAGGTAGTACAAGACAAGCAATGAAAGTATTATGATGCAAAGCACAGACCAGTTGAGTTTGAAGTAGTAGAATTTGTTTTCCTAAAAGTCAGTCTAATGAATGGTATGCAATGATTTGGCAAGATAGAAAAATTGAGCACAAGATTTATAGGTACGTATGAAATCATTGAAAGGATTGAAAATATGGCTTAAAGATTAGATATGCCAGTGCAAATGCAAGGAATTCATAATGTGTTTCATATATCAGTACTTTGGAAGTATGTGTCAGATGAGTCAAAGAAAATTCAATCCAAATCCATTGACTTGCAACCTGATTTGAAATATGTTGAGGAACCTAAAAGGATACTGGAATATGATGCGAAACAACTGAGGAATAGAACAATATCTTTTGTTAAAATTCTATGAAAATATGGAACAAACAAAAATGTCATTTGGGAGAAAGAAGCAGAAATGAAAAGTCATTATCTTTATCTATTTGACTAAGGTATGCTTTCTTACTTGAGTTAATGTCAAGGACAAAATTTTTAGGAGGACGGGAGATTGTAAAAACCCGGTTCATTTGGCCCGTTCAATGGAACCGGCCAATCACCCTATTTATATCGCGAACAGGGATGGGAAAAATCGAAGAAGCATTTGCGAAACATAAGGGGCGGACGGGCGGTTTCGTGCGAGAGCACGAGTTGAGTTCCGTTTTTCCAATTTTAACAAACGATTGCCTTCAAGGATAAGAATTAACGATTTCTTTTCATTCCTACTACTAAAGAAGTGGAGATTAGGAAGAAACGAGAGGAACGAACAAGGGAAAGAAGGTTTGTTAAAATTTTTTCCATTTTGTATAAATTGCATCATTTTAATTCATCTAAAACAAATGATGTTTTATTAAATGAAGAGAAAGCGATTTGGAAGCAAGGGGAAGAGATTTTGAGAGGGAAAGAAAGATTTTGGGATTTAGAAAATCCCATTTTTGTAACTAAAATTTTTATTATAATTTTATTTATTAATTTTGTTATTAAAACATATTCCATGATAATTTATATTGTTTAATTTTTTAGAAATTTAGAAGGGAAAGAGATCAAGTTAAGGAGTTGGGTTCTTCAAGAATTCAACAAGAAAGGAAACCCGTTACAAGGTATGGAAGAAATCAAATGTTTGTTGAGTTATTCAAATTGAGATTTAATATTAATTAAATCATTATATTCTTGTGAATAATTAAAGGACGAATATTGGAAGAGGAGAATAAAGTGGGTGTTATAGAATTTTCTCTCTAGTTTTTTTTTTTCTGTTTTTATTTTGCAAAGTGCGTGTTAGATAATTGATTGTTTTAAGACTTATAAATTATTTTGGAAATCATTATGTATGAAACGAACAAATTTATATGCAAGTATATAAAATGTGAAAGAAAATGCACGTTAAAAGTCTATCTATAAAATAAATAGAGAGTAATTATATTAAAGAAATAATATATGAATAAATGGAAAAGGAAAAATGATAAGCATGTAAAATTTACAGGAGTTCACCCCCGTATGGTACTGGCTGGGGAAACAGTGTACCCGTGCATGTAAAAAGAAAAAGGTTATGAGAAAGGAAAATGAAATGGAAATGATTGTACCTTGTACATTTAGATGGTGCTCCTGTATAAATTAAATGAAAAATAAAATAAAAATTAAAGTATTATAAATATTATAAATGAATGTAAGATGATATCCATGAATGACTGAAATGAATGAAATCAAGATAAGAAAGGGAATGTATATTAAATGTTAAATGCATAGACGTAAATTAAAGGTTATACGTATTGTACTTTTTTTACATGTTAATTGTTTTAACAGTTATCCACTGAGTTTACTTTGTAAACTCATTCCATTAAATAAATATTTTCAGGTAATTCTCCAAAGTTTTAGAAATGATTGAAAGGGAAGAGTTCGTCTATAGAAGACGGCGTGCAAAATGACAACATGTAATTTATAATTTAATACAAATGTTAAGTATTCGAGGAAATTATGAAATAGTGGCTCTTCAGTAAAATAGAAAAAGTTGTATTTTTTATGAATTGTACTGAATTAATTCTACCGTCCGACTTTTAATTCCCGTCTCGTTAAGTCGAGCATCCGGGCCGGCTCGTAACAATGATGGCATGGAAAAAATCTTGAGTTTTAGATTCATGATGTCTAGCCAATTCCATAACATCCAAGAGTGAAATAGTTCTTGCAAGTAAAAGTCTTGTTTAAGTCTATACACAAAATAACTAATTAGTGTGGATTATGATAAATTTGGAGCTGTAAAAGTAAGATTTTTGAATGCTGTTTTGTATTCAAGAATTGAATTTTGTTGGGTTAGTTTGAAAAGGCTGCCATGTAAATTTCTATATATATACATACCAAAACACTATTGAAATGATAAAATAAATTTGCGCCACAACGGTAAATGACCTTTCATGTGTAACAACTGGTACCAAGTAATCGCAGGTCCTTAAAGATGAAATGGAGCTATTCTAATACGATGACAATCATGAGTTTTGGGAAAATCGAAGTATTCCTGTACTTTAAAGGTCCATGTTTCAACTTCAGATTCATTAAAATGAGGAAGTTCAATTTTCATAAATTTAAGAGAAGAAAAGCCAGTAAGAGAAGGTAGCGATCGTGGAGAAGAGATTCGACCGGTGGAACCAAGGATGTTGACGGAAGAGGAAGGATCCTGATGGAGTGGAGCAGATGGGCGGTCAATGCACATTCTATCAAGTCTCTTGTCAACGGAATCCATAAAGCAAGGAATTGTTGAGGGATAAGCCAATCGTAGAAAATTGTACATCGGCTTGTGGTAGAGATTTTTGGATTTTGGAGAATTGCAATTCTTGATTGGTTTGCATTGCCCGAAGACCTTCCACCAAATCTACGTTCTTCATTTTGATTTGATATTTGCGGATGATGGAGGGTTGTGAGGATAATGTTTTTGAAATGGTAAAGCAAAAAGAAAAAACTAGTAGATGTAATTTGTGAAAAAAATTCAGCAAGAAAAAACAAAGGAACGGAGAACTTGATGCAATCTTGAAAAGGAAGAAAGGAAAAAATAGGAAGAGCTGGCGCAGGAATTGACTGAATCTGCTGCTGTTTGGTCTATCGGAGGACCTGTTGATCTTGAAACTGTTGTTCTTGATGTTCTTCAAAATGCTGTAGCGTGGTAAGATCAGTCAGTTAGAGGGTAGTAATGTGCTGGATGAAGGTTAAAAGCTGTGGCTGGAATGTGCTGGTTGAAGGGAGGCTGTCTGGTGGGAAGAAGTGAAGGGGATCTTGTGGATTCTTCAAGAATCTTGAAGTTTGCAAGTAAATAGGGAGGTGGAAGGGGTTGGCAGCGAACAAACTGCTGCTGGCAGCAGAGATAACGGCAGCTGAATTGTGTGGGAGGCGATAGTTGAATGCCCTGGCGACCACAATTGGATGAAGATAAACAAGAGTGAAGGACCAACAAGAGTAGAGGTGGCCGGTGTGCTGAAAACCCGTAGAATATGGGCCGGTTTGAGGAAAGATCTTTGCAGAGATATGTGGGCTCCGAAAATTCGGCCCCGGCCTCCGCTCGCTCTCCTTATTCGGCGAGGGAGTTTTAACTGAATAAGTTCCGAGGTAAATTTTGGAAGGCAGATGGGTTTGTAGATAAGACACTACCCAGAGATTTCGCCCTCATTTTGCGAGGACTTTATGATCTGAGTTCTGGTTTCCTATAGGCGCAAGCCCCTATAGTTAATTACCCCTCCCGATCACGAGAGAGAACTTTCGATTAAGGCTAGTCGTCAATCAGATACGTAGATGATACGTGTTATCTGGCATATAGTAGCAGCAATGGGTTTAGGATATTGGTAGAAATTGGATTTGGAAATTGAAGAATTTAGTTTGGAAGATTTGGAATATATTTTATATTTAAAATAGAAATTTCACCATCGTTCACTTAAAGCGGATGGTGGGGGAATGGATTATAGGCCCGATCAAGATCCCATGGATCCGTCGTCCCGGGCCATCGTGGTCCCTGGTCTACTTAGTCAGAGGAGGTAGTCGACCCAACCTGACAGAAGGATCCTTGTCGGCAGCCATGGGTTGCTTCGTCCAAGGGGACCTTGTAGACCTGGAGTGAATGTTTGTCTAAGGGGACAAATTTGAATCCACCTTAGCTGACAGAGGGCTTTGTGCCCTATCGATCATATCCTATTGATTCATATCTCAAGGATTTGATGCCAATAAGGAGCGTATCGGCTCTGGCCATAACCGGTATATCGTGGTGCCATTTGGCGGCAAAACCACTCGGTTCAGAGGGCCCCGGGTCGTCATAACCGTTTATCCTGCGGTGGCCATTTAGCGGCAGACCGCCGGTTAGAGGACACGTACCACATCCTTACTGGCAGGAGATTGTTTGAGAATGGATCCTAGTGATATTTTCGACTAGGCATTCGGCTCTTTTGTGAGCTGAAGTAAACTTTAATTTATCCGCCCCGCCAAACTGTTGCGGAGGGTGGATGGATTTTGCTTTAAGTTTTTGATGGATTTATTTCATTTTTAAATATCTGGATTTTGGAATTTATTGGATTTTGGCATTGTGGATAGAGCTTGGAAGACATTTGGATATTTGGGGGACATTGGAAAATATTTGGAAACCCCTCTGGTTGAGATTAGCGTTCAACACGGCCATCATCGGGGTGTTTGGGGTCATTTCCATTTGATTTGATTGAACCTTGTCAACTCGACCAAGCTATTGATCGAGGATCGGGTATCTTGTAGGCTTTGTGCCTTTTATTTAATGAATTTTTCTGATTGTAGGCCTCGAAGGCCTAATATGAATGTATTGAAACAAATACATTGATCCCCACAACCATGTATTTGTTTAATGGTTCGAACCCTGTCGACTCCTATTGGTCCGTATAGAAGGATCAGGTTCGAACCTGAATTCACTTATCGACCCGCGCAGCATCCCTAGGCGTCACGTGTGTTCCAATAACACGCTCGCCGGGGCCCATGCGGGTTATTTTTATATACCCCTTTTAGTGTACCTATGTGTATACAGTCTCTAGTGCACGTGCAGGGGTATTTTGAAATATTTATAGTTGTGTAGAAAATTGACATTTGAATACATAACATTTGATTTCAGAGCTTATACACGCCTTCTGTCCGCTAGTAAGAGTGTTGCGGATTCGGTGGCGATGCATTGTAGATCGTAGACGCCTTCTGTCTGCTTGTATTAGTGTTGCAGATCCGGTGGCGTTTTGGTTTTGATGTTGACCCCCCCTCCCCTTTCTCATTCACCGGGGAATGGATTTCTTTTGGACTTTGGAGTCTACTGTTTTGAGGAGAACTCCTTTTGAGACCGTCAGTGTAGTAGATTCATTATTTCTGGAGTTTGTGGGCACCAGAACTGTTTTCCTCTTGAATTTAGGAATTTTGGAACACCGAGAAGTTTAGCTCGGATTTGTTCAAACATCTCTTCCATTTTACAAGAGGTGTTCTTTTCGTACATCGGGCTGCCTTTGTACTCGGCGTGCTGGAAGATCTTGACTACCAATGTCGTAGGTGATATATGTACTTGTGTCCACAGTGATTTGTTGTTCTTTCAATACACTGTTGTTATCCACAAGAATCCCTTTGCAGGGGACCGTCATTGTAGGTAATATCCGTACTTGTGTCCACAGTGATTCGTTGTGCCTACGAGGTACTCACTGTTGTTATCCACAAGCTGGTTGTATCCATTTACGAGGACCCGTTGCGTCCGCCACGAGCTCCTGGAATTGTTTGTAGGAGACCCATTGTTGCCTACATCATGCCCACCTGTCACCAATCTCAGGTGGGTTTGTTGGGTTGCATTTGTTTGTAGGAAGGCGGATTCTCCATCTTTGGTCTCCCGTATCGCCATCTCAATCAACAGGCGTTTGTAGGGATTGTTGTAGGAATTTATGCATCGATGTCTTGTTCGCCACGAGTCCCCTATTGTTTGTTTGTATTGAAGTATGGTTCAGGCTCCTGATGAACCTCTCCTATTTGAATCTCATTTCAAACGGAAGATCGTCGTTGCATCTTATGAAGCAAATAGGCTTGTTATCTTTGATTAGCATCACATTAAGAGGCCGGTCCTCCTCTGTTGGTTGCATTTTAAGAAGACCGTGAAAACTGCTTCAAGCTTTGCCTTCAACGATCTTAAACATTCAATCGATACAACCCAATGCCACAGAACAACCAGCAAGAACACCTCAGTAAATGAAAAGCCACAGAGAGCGATTCAAACGAGAATGTACAGGTCTTCTTGAAGTCCAACTCAAGTTCTTGCTTTAGTTCAAATTGATTTGAGTTTAATTTTATTTCATTTGAATTTGATCTTTAGAAATCACTTAAATTTTGGTTCTAATTCAGGTCCACAAGTCTTCTGTTCTTGTACAGGTCCTCTGCTCATTTAGTTCAATTTCTGTGTATTATTGTCTGAGTACAGTTCTTCTACAGTGTTGCCCAAGAAGGTCTTCAAATTGTTCAAGTCTTTGTACATTTCAGTGAAAATTTCGGCAGCACCCCGGCATATCCCCCGTTTGGGGGAAAATTGGGGAGCTGGGCCTTCCCACCACGCTACTAGAGCGTGTATGGTAGGTGTCCTTGGACACCGCGGCCGTACAAAATTTCATCCCACCACGCTACAAGAGCGTGTATGGGGCCTTCAGCAGTACCCGTACAACAGAACAGCAGTGACTCCCCACCACGCTACAAGAGCGTGTATAGGGCTCTCCCACCTCGTCGTATGCGTCGCACCGGGCTCCCTCCTACCGTGCTACAAGAGCGCGTATAGGTGGTTCCCCGGTCCGCTGCAAACGTCGAGAATGGGATTTTGGAACATCATACCTTTGCGTAGCAGTCGTCGGCGGTGTCGGTGTCGAGGTCGAGGACCGTCCCCACCACGCTACAAGAGCGTGTATAGGGCTTACCCGCCTCGTCGTATGCTTCGCACCGGGCTCCCTCCTACCGTGCTACAAGAGCGCGTATAGGTGGTTCCCCGGTCCGCTGCAAACGTCGAGGACGGGATTTAAGTTAGAAATTATACCTTGGAGGACCGACGAGGAGTCGTCGGCGACTGTCGGCTCGTAGATCGAGGCAAGAGGGGATCTTTTTTTTTAATTTTTATTTTATTATTAATTATAATTAATATTAATTAATTAAAATTAATTAATAAATCATTTTTAATTAATTATTTATAACTAATTATAATTAATTAATATAATTAATTAAAATTAATTAAAATTAATTAAAATTATTAGTTATAATTAATATATAATTAATTATAACTAATTAAAATTAATTAATTTAAATAAATTATAATTAATTAATAATAATTAATAATAATTAATCTTTTAAATTATAATTAATTATAAAGTAATTTTAATTAAAATTAATTATAATTAAGTTGATTAATTATAATAATTTTAATTAAAATTAAATATAATTAATTATAATAATTAATTAAAAATAATAATTAATTAATTAATTAGAATTAATTAAAACAATTATAATTAAAATAATTTTTTTTTTTAAATAATAACAAAACTCAGCAGATTTACGGGATTTGGCCGGAATAGCGCGTGAAGGGAGAAAGTTACCCTCACAGCCGGCAGAGCTCCTGTTGCTTCCGATCAATATGGCGTAACTTTCGATCCTACTGCAAGGGAAAGTTGCTGTGGGAGCAAAGTCGAACAGTGACAGGGAGCCGGAGAAGCAACGCGAGCTCCCGTTCCTGCTTCCGATCGAAATGTCGTTCCTTCCGGTCCTACAGGTAGAAAGTCGTCGAAGGAGAAGAGTCGAACAGTAACGAAGGAACCAGAGAGGCCGTCGGAAGGGAGGAAGTTGACGTCGCAGCAAGCGACTCCCGTCGCTAGTTCCGATCAAAGTGTCTTAACTTCCTTTCCAACTGAAAGGAACAGTCGTCGAAGGAGTGGAGGAAGCAGCGAGAGAGGGAGAGCGTGAGGAAGAGCGAAGTCGTCGAGAGAGAGTCGAATGAGGCCTTCGGCCTCGTTTTCTTTTTTCATTTAACGACGCCAATGGGTCGTGTAGACGACGTGGGTGAAATGACGGTCGCGGGATGTTCGCGATTTGGGCGGCGACGACGTGCGGGCAGGTACGATTTTTTTTTTCTTTTTTTTTTTTTTTTTACAGAGAAGGGTCAACAAATGCCCCCCAACAAATGTGGTAGGCGTCTGGAGCGGACCACGTTTGTTGTATGCTGATTGACCCTGTGGATCTCTAGATTTTTGTTCTAGATGTCACACAAGGGTTTTCATTTAGTGGATCTCCAAAATCTATTTGGATGTCACACTGGAATTTTCGTTTAGTAGATCTCTAAAAGTTGTGTGGATGTCACACTACTGTCTTTTAGTGGATCTCCAAAATTTTGTTTGGATGTCACACTAATCTTCTTTCTCCATAGATCCTTTAGATGCATCCACAGGTGGTTGATATCTTGTCTTTATAGGTTGACGCTAGTGGATAGCCTATATTCAAGATTCTTCAATCATCTAGTTGTATCTTGATAGAATTTTAAATATTTATTTGGGGATCTCGGCATGCAGTGTGATGTCGATCCAAATAAATATTTAAAATGCCCCCAGTCTTTAGGGATATTTGTAGATGTCATTCAGGGAACTCATTCTGCAACTTTAGCTAGAGCCCTGAGATTTTGATCCTTCTGTCCTGTGCTTTGTGCTGCGGACATGGTGAAGGGTTGTCTTATTTGTCTTTGCTGACTTGTTAGAAATTTTGTATTCCTTCTGCCCTTTGCTTCTAGCTTTGACGGGCTTGATGAAGGGGTAGATGCCGGTGACCTAAACCATTTAAGTTTATACTAGGTCGGTGGCAAGAAGTCATCGGTCTAGAGCTTTGTGCGTAACAGACTTGTTGATGACAGAATCCTCTTAGTTCAGCCTTAAGCTTTTCATGAACTTTAGGATAGTTTTCTTCGGTCCTATGCTTTGTGCTTTGGCGGACTTGTTGAAGAAAAATTCCTTCGATCCTCGCTTTGTGCTTGACGGATCTGTTGAAGGATTTGTAGGTTCTGGATTCAATTGATAGTACCGAACGTAGGTATTATCTTAATCCTTAACCACTTGAGAAGACTCTAATCTGAATCACTTGAGTTCATCAGATCGGGAGAGCTGGGATTTGACAGCTCTTCGTCCTCTGGTTGCTAAAATGGGGGTTCCTCTACTGCGGCCTTTCTTATGGCTTGTTGAGTAGATGGAGCTGGCAGCGATCCGGCCATATTTGGGCTTGTTGGATCCGACCTTTTACACCCATTCAGGCTTCGAACTTGAGCTATGGGAATTGCGCTCCCCAATGCTGATTTTGCTGAAGTCGACAGATTTGGAGTCATCCTTCATGGTTTTAGATTTTGGAGCCTACGAACATTCAGTAGTTGCTCGAGACTTATCCTTTCACTGGAACTTTGATTCTCCAGTCATTTTAGAGAATTTTGTAGACTACGATTACTTGAACTGGTCGAGTCAATTTAGCCTTCGTACTTTCTTCAGTCCCTACTGACGGGTTGACGAAGTGGGGGTTCCGCTACTACGGCCGTTCTTATGGCTTGTTGAGTAGACGGAGCTGCCAGCGATCCGGCCATATTTGGGCGTGTTGGATCCGACCTTTTACACCCATTCGAACCTTAAGCTTCGGGCTGTCGAAGGACTTCAAGCTTTTCCGGCTCAATTTTGTAGGAGTGTGTAGTTTCAAAAGTCTCTTTCTTGACTTTTAAACCTTGGTTTGTTGGAGAAGGTGTCTCGATCTTTTGAGAGGTCACCTGCATAGACTTTGAAAAAGAAATCTTTGTATTCTTTAGCACAAAATAGCATTTGAATTGATAATTTTAAATATTTATTCGGGGATCTCGGCATGCAGCGCGATGTCGACCCGAATAAATATTTAAAATGCCCCCTGTCTCGCAGGGACATTTTAAAGCAGAATAGATTTGGAATCTTGAAATTTTAAATATTTATTCGGGGATCTCGGCACGCAGCGCGATGTCGACCCGAATAAATATTTAAAATGCCCCCTGTCTCGCAGGGACATTTTAGAGCAGGATAGAGTTGGAATCTTGAAATTTTAAATATTTATTCGGGGATCTCGGCACGCAGCGCGATGTCGACCCGAATAAATATTTAAAATGCCCCCAGTCTAGTAGGGGAATTTTGAAAAGTATTCTCATGACAGAGTAGAATTTCAGAATATGAAATGTATGTGCTAATAATAATGTATGAAAACACAATACATTAAGCACAATATTTCATGCGTAGTATTTCTTCAGGTATCTGCCATTGATCGGCGGCATGGGCCTTTGACCATTCAGATCGATCAGTTGATAAGCTCCTCCTTGAAATACCTTCTCGATGACGAAAGGTCCTTCCCAGTTGGATACGAATTTGCCACCGATTTTTCTGTGCGGGATGATTGGTCTTCTCTGCACCAGGACCAATTCTCCTTCTTGAAATGATCGAGGACGCACCATTCGATCAAAAGATTTTGTCATTCTTGCTCGGTAGATTTCTAGATTCTGCTGAGCTTGCAACCTGATTTCATCGAGCGCATCGAGTTCCTCCATTCTTAGACGAGCATTTTGTTCTTGAGTTAGCTCATTCTGGACGGCAATTCGAAGGGATGGGAGTTCAACTTCTAGTGGCAGTACGGCCTCAACTCCAAATACTAGAGAGTAAGGAGTGGCTCTGGTTGGCGTTTTATAAGTTGTACGATAGGCCCATAGAGCTTCTGCCATTTTCGTATGCCATTCTCTTTTGTTCTTGGAGAGAATCTTCTTCAATAATTTCACCAGTGTTTTGTTGAAGGCTTCTGCTAGGCCATTTGCTCTTGGATAGTATATGGAGGAATATCGCCAATCGATTTTGTGCCAATCAACGAACTTGTAAATTTTTGTACTTTTGAAAGCAGTTCCGTTGTCTGAGATTATGCGGCGTGGCACACCGAATCTGTAAACAACATTGTGGGTGAAGAAGTTGATCACGTGCTCAAACGTAACTTCTTTGAATGGAGCCGCTTCTGCCCACTTAGAAAAATAGTCTGTCGCTGCCAAGATGAAGCGGTGTCCTGCTGATGATGGCGGATCTATTGGCCCGATAACATCGGTACCCCAGCATTCGAACGGCCAGGATGCTATTGTAGGGTGCAGCGGATTTGGCGGTTGATGTATAATATCACCGTGAATCTGGCATTCGTGGCACCTTTTAGCATGATTAATACAATCTCTGACCATGGTCGGCCAATAGTAACCCATTCTTTTAATTTTGACTGCCATCTTAGGACCTGATTGATGTGCTCCACAGAGTTCTTCGTGAACTTCTGCTACCACCTTATCAGCTTCTCGACTCCCTAGGCATCTTAGCCACATTTGATCGAAAGCACGCCGATACAACGTGTTGTTGACAAATGCATATCGTAGCGCTCTCTTCCTGATTTGAGTAGCTAGTGATTTGTCTGTTGGCAATTTACTTTCTTTAAAGTAGTCAATGAAAGACAGTCTCCAGTCGTCTTCTTCCTCGACATCTAGGCAATGCCACCATGATTCTGAAGCTTGACTAGCTTTACGTCTTTTCTTATGAACTTGTTGTTCTTCAGATTGATCTTCAGGATCAACTGGTTTGGGAGATTGAGGATCAACCGGAGTTGCATCCTGCTGGCTTGAATTTGGTATTCCCTCTGCCTGCGGGAATTGTAGTAGAGCTGGCTCTAGGATTCGCCGATTGTGCACCATAATTATTATAGGCCATTCGTCATCCATATTCGCCATTTCTTTAGCCAATTTTGCCAGAGAATCAGCTTTGCCATTTTGACCTCGGGGAACTTGAGTTAGTTTGACAACTGGAATTTGCTTCATAAGCTCAAGAACTCGCCGATGATAACAGGCTAATTCAAACTTAGTGATTTTGTAAATTCCCAGTACTTGATTTACAACAAGTTGAGAATCACCAAAATATGGAGATTTCGGATTCGGACATCGATTGCAATCTCCAATCCGGCTATTAAGGCTTCATATTCAGCCTCATTGTTGGTCCGAGGTTCAGTCAAGCTGAATGAGAATCTCATTATGCCTCCCTCGGGTGTTACGAAAATGAGTCCGATTCCGGCTTGAGCTTTCTCTAGATTTGAAGGCCGAGCACGCTTGATTGACGATGCTCCATCAAAGTACATTTCCCATACTCGTAACATCTCCTCTTCTTCAACATTCATGATCTGCTCATCAGGTAGATCGTCGTTGAGCGGAGAATCTGCAGGGATAGGATGTGCAGCGAGAAAATCTGCCAACACTTGCCCTTTCACCGCCTTTTGAGGGACATATGTGATATCAAACTGCAGGAGTATCACTGCCCACCTTGCCAAACGACCTGTCAACGCTGGTCTTGTCATCAAGTACTTCAGCGGATCGATCTTTGATATCAAAGTGATTTTGTGAGATAGCATATAATGGCGGAGCTTCTGAACTGCGAAAATCAGAGCCAAGCAATGCTTTTCGATTGGAGAGTAACGGATTTCTGCTCCTATCAACCTACGACTGATGTAGTATAGTGCATTCTCCTTACCTTCTTCATTATGCTGGGCCAATAATGCTCCGAGGGACTCTTCTAGTGCTGCCGTATACAGTATAAGAGGCTTCCCGGGGATTGGCGCCGCAAGAATGGGAGGATTCAACAGATATCTTTTAATGCTGTCAAACGCTTCTTGGCACTCTTCATCCCACTTGAAGCGGACATCTTTCTTCATCAGTTTTGAAAATGGCTGGCACCTACCCGACAGATTTGATATGAATCTCCGAATGAAAGCCAGTTGTCCTTGTAAAGAACGGAGTTGACGAAGGTTCTTTGGAGGTGGCATCTCCATGATCGCCTTGATCTTGTTGGGGTCGACTTCAATGCCTCGATGTCGAACAACGTACCCTAGAAATTTTCCTGAGGATACCCCAAATGCACACTTGAGAGGGTTCATCTTCAGATCGTACTTTCTGATCCTCTCGAACACAATTCTCAAATCATCAATGTGATCTTTTCGATCCATGCTTTTAATGACCAAATCATCTACATAACATTCGACCTTTTGATGGATCAAATTATCAAATATACGAGTCATCGCTCGTTGATAAGTGGCACCAGCATTCTTCAGACCAAAAGGCATAACTGTGTAGCAGAATATGCCTATGGGTGTTCTGAATGATGTATGTCTTTCATCTTCAGGTGCCATTTTGATTTGATTGTAGCCCGACGATCCGTCCATAAATGAGAACATATCATAGTTGGAAGTGTTGTCAACTAGAAGCTCTGATACTGGGAGCTAAAAATCGTCTTTTGGGCATGCCTTGTTGAGATCCCTGAAGTCGATACAGATACGAATCTGACCATTCTTCTTCTTTACAGGGACGATATTGGCAATCCAGTCAGCATATTTTTCTTCTCGGATGAAGCCTGCTTCTATAAACTTCTTCGTTTCTGCAATCACCTGTTCTTCAATCTCCAACCTCATCCTTGGAGCTTGTTTGACGGGTGCTGCATCAGGCTTTATTGCTAATCTGTGAACTGCCACTTCAGGGGATAAGCCAGGCATCTCAGCATATGTCCAGGCAAAGCAGTACCTGAATTCACATAGTAGCTTTTTACTTCTTCTACTTAGTCTTCTAATAGAATGACACTGATGAAGGTCAGACAAAGATCTTCCTCAGTCTGAGAAGATATAGTTGAAAAGCGATGGGATTTCTTAAAGGATTCTTCAAGGTGTCGACCATCGAAAATATTGTCTGTAGGGGCCATCTTTGGAACCCACTTTTGACGAATTTCTTTAATAGTGGATCTCTAGGGGTACACACTAGATGTCACACCATTATTTGAACATATATTTTTTTCTAGAGATGTGAGTCTCTATATTTATTTTTCCTTTACGCCGGGACCTTTCGGTAGTGGGTTCGTGGATATACATCCAAGTCTCACACCCCGATGCTCACCGTACATATCTTAATTCTTTTTTTTTTACCATCATAAAAGATGGAAACTTTTAGCTCTATCGGGACCTTTCAGTGATGGATCTTTGGACATAAAGATCAAATGTCACATCCTGATGTTCACCGTACATAGCTCAACATCACCATAATTTCACTTTTTTTTGTACTGCTACTATAGCATTTAGACAACTAGCCAAAGATGGAAAGAGAAACCATTCCCCAGCGGAGTCGCCAGAAATCTGTGGGCTCCGAAAATTCGGCCCCGGCCTCCGCTCGCTCTCCTTATTCGGCGAGGGAGTTTTAACTGAATAAGTTCCGAGGTAAATTTTGGAAGGCAGATGGGTTTGTAGATAAGACACTACCCAGAGATTTCGCCCTCATTTTGCGAGGACTTTATGATCTGAGTTCTGGTTTCCTATAGGCGCAAGCCCCTATAGTTAATTACCCCTCCCGATCACGAGAGAGAACTTTCGATTAAGGCTAGTCGTCAATCAGATACGTAGATGATACGTGTTATCTGGCATATAGTAGCAGCAATGGGTTTAGGATATTGGTAGAAATTGGATTTGGAAATTGAAGAATTTAGTTTGGAAGATTTGGAATATATTTTATATTTAAAATAGAAATTTCACCATCGTTCACTTAAAGCGGATGGTGGGGGAATGGATGATAGGCCCGATCAAGATCCCATGGTTCCGTCGTCCCGGGCCATCGTGGTCCCTGGTCTACTTAGTCAGAGGAGGTAGTCGACCCAACCTGACAGAAGGATCCTTGTCGGCAGCCATGGGTTGCTTCGTCCAAGGGGACCTTGTAGACCTGGAGTGAATGTTTGTCTAAGGGGACAAATTTGAATCCACCTTAGCTGACAGAGGGCTTTGTGCCCTATCGATCATATCCTATTGATTCATATCTCAAGGATTTGATGTCAATAAGGAGCGTATCGGCTCTGGCCATAACCGGTATATCGTGGTGCCATTTGGCGGCAAAACCACTCGGTTCAGAGGGCCCCGGGTCGTCATAACCGTTTATCCTGCGGTGGCCATTTAGCGGCAGACCGCCGGTTAGAGGACACGTACCACATCCTTACTGGCAGGAGATTGTTTGAGAATGGATCCTAGTGATATTTTCGACTAGGCATTCGGCTCTTTTGTGAGCTGAAGTAAACTTTAATTTATCCGCCCCGCCAAACTATTGCGGAGGGTGGATGGATTTTGCTTTAAGTTTTTGATGGATTTATTTCATTTTTAAATATCTGGATTTTGGAATTTATTGGATTTTGGCATTGTGGATAGAGCTTGGAAGACATTTGGATATTTGGGGGACATTGGAAAATATTTGGAAACCCCTCTGGTTGAGATTAGCGTTCAACACGGCCATCATCGGGGTGTTTGGGGTCATTTCCATTTGATTTGATTGAACCTTGTCAACTCGACCAAGCTATTGATCGAGGATCGGGTATCTTGTAGGCTTTGTGCCTTTTATTTAATGAATTTTTCTGATTGTAGGCCTCGAAGGCCTAATATGAATGTATTGAAACAAATACATTGATCCCCACAACCATGTATTTGTTTAATGGTTCGAACCCTGTCGACTCCTATTGGTCCGTATAGAAGGATCAGGTTCGAACCTGAATTCACTTATCGACCCGCGCAGCATCCCTAGGCGTCACGTGTGTTCCAATAACACGCTCGCCGGGGCCCATGCGGGTTATTTTTATATACCCCTTTTAGTGTACCTATGTGTATACAGTCTCTAGTGCACGTGCAGGAGTATTTTGAAATATTTATAGTTGTGTAGAAAATTGACATTTGAATACATAACATTTGATTTCAGAGCTTATACACGCCTTCTGTCCGCTAGTAAGAGTGTTGCGGATTCGGTGGCGATGCATTGTAGATCGTAGACGCCTTCTGTCTGCTTGTATTAGTGTTGCAGATCCGGTGGCGTTTTGGTTTTGATGTTGACCCCCCCTCCCCCTTTCTCATTCACCGGGGAATGGATTTCTTTTGGACTTTGGAGTCTACTGTTTTGAGGAGAACTCCTTTTGAGACCGTCAGTGTAGTAGATTCATTATTTCTGGAGTTTGTGGGCACCAGAACTGTTTTCCTCTTGAATTTAGGAATTTTGGAACACCGAGAAGTTTAGCTCGGATTTGTTCAAACATCTCTTCCATTTTACAAGAGGTGTTCTTTTCGTACATCGGGCTGCCTTTGTACTCGGCGTGCTGGAAGATCTTGACTACCAATGTCGTAGGTGATATATGTACTTGTGTCCACAGTGATTCGTTGTTCTTTCAATACACTGTTGTTATCCACAAGAATCCCTTTGCAGGGGACCGTCATTGTAGGTAATATCCGTACTTGTGTCCACAGTGATTCGTTGTGCCTACGAGGTACTCACTGTTGTTATCCACAAGCTGGTTGTATCCATTTACGAGGACCCGTTGCGTCCGCCACGAGCTCCTGGAATTGTTTGTAGGAGACCCATTGTTGCCTACATCATGCCCACCTGTCACCAATCTCAGGTGGGTTTGTTGGGTTGCATTTGTTTGTAGGAAGGCGGATTCTCCATCTTTGGTCTCCCGTATCGCCATCTCAATCAACAGGCGTTTGTAGGGATTGTTGTAGGAATTTATGCATCGATGTCTTGTTCGCCACGAGTCCCCTGTTGTTTGTTTGTATTGAAGTATGGTTCAGGCTCCTGATGAACCTCTCCTATTTGAATCTCATTTCAAACGGAAGATCGTCGTTGCATCTTATGAAGCAAATAGGCTTGTTATCTTTGATTAGCATCACATTAAGAGGCCGGTCCTCCTCTGTTGGTTGCATTTTAAGAAGACCGTGAAAACTGCTTCAAGCTTTGCCTTCAACGATCTTAAACATTCAATCGATACAACCCAATGCCACAGAACAACCAGCAAGAACACCTCAGTAAATGAAAAGCCACAGAGAGCGATTCAAACGAGAATGTACAGGTCTTCTTGAAGTCCAACTCAAGTTCTTGCTTGGGTTCAAATTGATTTGAGTTTAATTTTATTTCATTTGAATTTGATCTTTAGAAATCACTTGAATTTTGGTTCTGATTCAGGTCCACAAGTCTTCTGTTCTTGTACAGGTCCTCTGCTCATTTAGTTCAATTTCTGTGTATTATTGTCTGAGTACAGTTCTTCTACAGTGTTGCCCAAGAAGGTCTTCAAATTGTTCAAGTCTTTGTACATTTCAGTGAAAATTTCGGCAGCACCCCGGCATATCCCCCGTTTGGGGGAAAATTGGGGAGCTGGGCCTTCCCACCACGCTACTAGAGCGTGTATGGTAGGTGTCCTTGGACACCGCGGCCGTACAAAATTTCATCCCACCACGCTACAAGAGCGTGTATGGGGCCTTCAGCAGTACCCGTACAACAGAACAGCAGTGACTCCCAGAACAGCAGTGACTCCCCACCACGCTACAAGAGCGTGTATAGGGCTCTCCCACCTCGTCGTATGCGTCGCACCGGGCTCCCTCCTACCGTGCTACAAGAGCGCGTATAGGTGGTTCCCTGGTCCGCTGCAAACGTCGAGAATGGGATTTTGGAACATCATACCTTTGCGTAGCAGTCGTCGGCGGTGTCGGTGTCGAGGTCGAGGACCGTCCCCACCACGCTACAAGAGCGTGTATAGGGCTTACCCGCCTCGTCGTATGCTTCGCACCGGGCTCCCTCCTACCGTGCTACAAGAGCGCGTATAGGTGGTTCCCCGGTCCGCTGCAAACGTCGAGGACGGGATTTAAGTTAGAAATTATACCTTGGAGGACCGACGAGGAGTCGTCGGCGACTGTCGGCTCGTAGATCGAGGCAAGAGGGGATCTTTTTTTTTTTAATTTTTATTTTATTATTAATTATAATTAATATTAATTAATTAAAATTAATTAATAAATCATTTTTAATTAATTATTTATAACTAATTATAATTAATTAATATAATTAATTAAAATTAATTAAAATTAATTAAAATTATTAGTTATAATTAATATATAATTAATTATAACTAATTAAAATTAATTAATTTAAATAAATTATAATTAATTAATAATAATTAATAATAATTAATCTTTTAAATTATAATTAATTATAAAGTAATTTTAATTAAAATTAATTATAATTAAGTTGATTAATTATAATAATTTTAATTAAAATTAAATATAATTAATTATAATAATTAATTAAAAATAATAATTAATTAATTAATTAGAATTAATTAAAACAATTATAATTAAAATAATTTTTTTTTTAAATAATAACAAAACTCAGCAGATTTACGGGATTTGGCCGGAATAGCGCGTGAAGGGAGAAAGTTACCCTCACAACCGGTAGAGCTCCTGTTGCTTCCGATCAATATGGCGTAACTTTCGATCCTACTGCAAGGGAATGTCGCTGTGGGAGCAAAGTCGAACAGTGACAGGGAGCCGGAGAAGCAACGCGAGCTCCCGTTCCTGCTTCCGATCGAAATGTCGTTCCTTCCGGTCCTACAGGTAGAAAGTCGTCGAAGGAGAAGAGTCGAACAGTAACGAAGGAACCAGAGAGGCCGTCGGAAGGGAGGAAGTTGACGTCGCAGCAAGCGACTCCCGTCGCTAGTTCCGATCAAAGTGTCTTAACTTCCTTTCCAACTGAAAGGAACAGTCGTCGAAGGAGTGGAGGAAGCAGCGAGAGAGGCAGAGCGTGAGGAAGAGCGAAGTCGTCGAGAGAGAGTCGAACGAGGCCTTCGGCCTCGTTTTCTTTTTTCATTTAACGACGCCAATGGGTCGTGTAGACGACGTGGGTGAAATGACGGTCGCGGGATGTTCGCGATTTGGGCGACGACGACGTGCGGGCAGGTACGATTTTTTTTTTCTTTTCTTATTCGGCGAGGGAGTTTTAACGAACTAAGTTCCGAGGTAAATTTTGGAAGGCAGATGGGTTTGTAGATAAGACACTACCCAGAGATTTCGCCCTCATTTTGTGAGGACTTTATGATCTGAGTTCTGGTTTCCTATAGGCGCAAGCCCCTATAGTTAATTACCCCTCCCGATCACGAGAGAGAACTTTCGATTAAGGCTAGTCATCGATCAGATACGTAGAATATACGTGTTATCTGGCATATAGTAGCAGCAATAGGTTTGAAATTTGGAGAACTGGATTTGGATTTGGGAATTGAGTTGAAAGTTTGGAAATTTGAAAGGTTTGATATTTAAAATAGAAATTGCACCATCTAACACTTAAAGCGGATGGTGGGGGAATGGATGATAGACCCGATCAAGATCTCATGGTTCCGTCGTCCCGGGCCATCGTGATCCCTGGTCTACTTAGTCAGAGGAGGTAGTCGACCCAACCTGACAGAAGGATCCTTGTCGGCAGCCATGGGTTGCTTCGTCCAAGGGGACCTTGTAGACCGGGGTTGAATGTTTGTCTAAGGGGACAAATTTGAATCCACCTTAGCTCGCAGAGGGCTTTGTGCCCTATCAATCATATCCTATTGATTCATATCTCAAGGATTTGATGCCAATAAGGAGCGTATTGGCTCTGGCCATAACCGGTATTTCGTGGTGCCATTTGGCGGCAAAACCACTCGGTTCAGAGGGCCCCGGGTCGTCGTAACCGTTTATCCTGCGGTGGCCATTTGGCGGCAGACCGCCGGTTAGAGGACACGTACCACGTCCTTACTGGCAGGAGATTGTTTGAGAATGAATCCTAGTGATATTTTCGACTAGGCATTTGACTCTTTGTGAGCTGAAGTAATTTTAGATTTGTCCACCTCGGCAAACTGTTGCGGAGGGTGGATAGATTTTGCTTTAAGCGTTGATGGATAGATTTCAATTTTAAATATTTTTGAGATTTTTGGAAATTTTGGGTGGAACTTGGAGGACATTTAAAAATATTCGTGAACCCCTCCGGTTGAGATTAGCGTTCAACACGGCCATCATCGGGGTGTTTTGGGGTCATCTCCATTTGTTGATTAAACCTTGTCGACTCGACCAATCTATTGATCGAGGATCGGGTTTCTTGTAGGCTTTGTGCCTTTTGTTGAATGAATTTCTTTTATTAAAGGCCTTGAAGGCCTAATATGAATGTATAAGATAAATATTCGGTCGACTTCATGACCGCATATTTATCCGATGATTTGAACCCTGTCTACTCCTACTTGCTTGTTTAGGAGGATCAGGTTTCGTAGGCTTCGCGCCTTTTGTTTAGTGAATTCCTTTAATTGTAGGCCTTGAAGGCCTAATATGAATGTATTAAACAAATACGTCGGTCGCCACAATCGTATATTTGTTTGGAGGTTCGAACCCTGTCGACTTCTATTGATCCGTATAGAAGGATCAGGTTCGAACCTGAATTCACTTATTGACCCGCGCAGCATCCCTAGGCGTCACGTGTGCACTAATAACACGCTCGCTGGGGCCCATGCGGGTGTTTGATTGTATACCCCTTTAGTGTACCTATGTGTATACAATTTATAGTGCACGTGCAGGGGTATTTTGAAATAATTGTAGTTGTGCAGGTATCTGTCATTTGAATGCACAACATTTGATTTCAGAGCTTATACACGTCTTCTGTCCGCTAGTACGAGTGTTGCGGATCCGGTGGCGTTGTGGTAGATTGTAGACGCCTTCTGTCTGCTTGCATAAATATTGCAGATCCGGTGGCGTTGAGTTGTAGATTGTAGACGCGATGCATCTCATCAGTTTGATTTTGACTCCCCCTTTCTCAATCACCGGGGAAGGGATTCTTTCTGAACTTTGGAGTATATGACTTGATATTGACTCCCCCTTTCTCATTCACCGGGGAAGGTTTTTTTTGAACTTTGGAGTCGATGACTGTTGATTTGGAAAGAACTCCTTTTAGATCTTCAGTATAGCGGACATGTTATTTCCGGTGTTTGTGGGCACCCAAACTGTTCTCTTCTTAATTATAGAACCAAAAAGAGACTTTAAAACACCAGGAAGTTTGGTTCTAATTTGTTCAAACATGTCCTTCCTTTTGCCAGGAGATGTCTTTTTTTCGTACATCGGGTTTCTTTTGTACCCTGTGTACTTGGAAATTTTGATCACCGCTGTCGTAGATGATATCAATACTTGTGTCCACAGTGGATCGCTATGCTTACGAGACTCTCACTGTTGTTATCCACAAGTGATTTGTAGTTATTTGCAGTGACCCGTTGTATCCACTACGAGCACCTGAAACTGTTCGTAGGAGACCCATTGTTGCCTACATCATGCCCACCTGTCACCAATCTCAGGTGGGTTTGTTGGGCTGCATTTGTTTGTAGGAAGGCGGATCCTCCATCTTTGGTCTCCCGTATCGCCATCTCAATCAACAGGCATTTGTAGGGATTGTCGTAGGAGCCTACTGCATTCATCAGTATCGTCCACTATGTATTGTCTCATGTAGTCATAGGCTTTGATAATTGAGATTTGTATATGATTGTTCAAATACTGTGAATAGATTACTATTCATTGCTTGTATGCATCAAGGCCGTGTTCGCCATGGGTCCCCTGCTGTTGCACAGTTTGAGTTCCAAGTACAAGTTCAAGTGCTTGTTAAGGGTCTTCTGAAGTTCTTGCAAGTTCAATTGAATGTTCAAGTTGACTTGAGTTTGGTTCAAGTATGATTTCATTTTATTTGAGTTTGAATTTGAACTTTTTAGAAATCATTTGGAGTTTGTTCAGGTTCAAATCCTCTGTTGTTCATATAAGTCCTCTGCACATTTAGTCCAAGTTCTATGCATTCAGGTCCAAGTACGAGTCTTCTGTTGTTTATACAAGTCCTCTGCATGTTTCAGTTCAAGTTTTGTGCATTTCTGTTCAAGTACAGGTCTTCTGCATTGTTGCCCAAGAAGGTCTTTAAATTGTTCAAGTCTTTGTATATTTCAGTGAAAATTTCGGCAGCACCCCGGCATATCCCCCGTTTGGGGGAAAATTGGGGAGCTGGGCCTTCCCACCACGCTACTAGAGCGTGTATGGTAGGTGTCCTAAGACACCGCGGCCGTACAAATTTTCATCCCACCACGCTACAAGAGCGTGTATGGGGCCTTCAGCAGTACCCGTACCAGAGCAGCAGTGACGTACCAGAACAGCAGTGTCTCCCCACCACGCTACAAGAGCGTGTATAGGGCTCTCCCACCTCGTCGTATACGTCGCACCGGGCTCCCTCCTACCGTGCTACAAGAGCGCGTATAGGTGGTTCCCCGGTCCGCTGCAAACGTCGAGAATGGGATTTTGGAACATCATACCTTTGCGTAGCAGTCGTCGGCGGTGTCGGTGTCGAGGTCGAGGACCGTCCCCACCACGCTACAAGAGCGTGTATAGGGCTTACCCGCCTCGTCGTATGCTTCGCACCGGGCTCCCTCCTACCGTGCTACAAGAGCGCGTATAGGTGGTTCCCCGGTCCGCTGCAAACGTCGAGGACGGGATTTAAGTTAGAAATTATACCTTGGAGGACCGACGAGGAGTCGTCGGCGACTGTCGGCTCGTAGATCGAGGCAAGAGGGGATCTTTTTTTTTTAATTATTATTTTATTATTAATTATAATTAATATTAATTAATTAAAATTAATTAATAAATCATTTTTAATTAATTATTTATAACTAATTATAATTAATTAATATAATTAATTAAAATTAATTAAAATTAATTAAAATTATTAGTTATAATTAATATATAATTAATTATAACTAATTAAAATTAATTAATTTAAATAAATTATAATTAATTAATAATAATTAATAATAATTAATCTTTTAAATTATAATTAATTATAAAGTAATTTTAATTAAAATTAATTATAATTAAGTTGATTAATTATAATAATTTTAATTAAAATTAAATATAATTAATTATAATAATTAATTAAAAATAATAATTAATTAATTAATTAGAATTAATTAAAACAATTATAATTAAAATAATTTTTTTTTTAAATAATAACAAAACTCAGCAGATTTACGGGATTTGGCCGGAATAGCGCGTGAAGGGAGAAAGTTACCCTCACAGCCGGCAGAGCTCCTGTTGCTTCCGATCAATATGGCGTAACTTTCGATCCTACTGCAAGGGAAAGTCGCTGTGGGAGCAAAGTCGAACAGTGACAGGGAGCCGGAGAAGCAACGCGAGCTCCCGTTCCTGCTTCCGATCGAAATGTCGTTCCTTCCGGTCCTACAGGTAGAAAGTCGTCGAAGGAGAAGAGTCGAACAGTAACGAAGGAACCAGAGAGGCCGTCGGAAGGGAGGAAGTTGACGTCGCAGCAAGCGACTCCCGTCGCTAGTTCCGATCAAAGTGTCTTAACTTCCTTTCCAACTGAAAGGAACAGTCGTCGAAGGAGTGGAGGAAGCAGCGAGAGAGGGAGAGCGTGAGGAAGAGCGAAGTCGTCGAGAGAGAGTCGAACGAGGCCTTCGGCCTCGTTTTCTTTTTTCATTTAACGACGCCAATGGGTCGTGTAGACGACGTGGGTGAAATGACGGTCGCGGGATGTTCGCGATTTGGGCGGCGACGACGTGCGGGCAGGTACGATTTTTTTTTTTCTTTTCTTTTTTTTTTTTTACAGAGAAGGGTCAACAAGATAAAAAACAGTGGAATGGAATGGTTTGGAGGAATGAAGCTAGTGCAACAAGAGAACCATTTGTTAAGCTTCTTTGAGATCCAAGAAGGATACACCTTTAGAGTAAGGATACTCCAAGAGAAGAAAAGTTGGAGGGAGAAGTAGGGCAGCTGCGAATGGATGTGGGATCATTTAATGAGCATTTTTCAACGATGGAAGGAATGTTTGAGAATCTAGAGGAGGCGATGAAGCAGATGTTGGAGTTTCAAACTAGAGCATCTTTGTCGGAAGCAAGGGGGAATCAGGAGAATGACATGCTAAGAGAAGACGGAGATGTGCAAATTTTAGGAGAGGAGGGAATACCCCATCTTGAGCCTCTATCGAGAAGGGGGATGGATAGGGAATTTGGAGGTAGGAGAGAAAGCGAAGAATAGAACATGCAACTGAATTTAAAGGAAGAGGGGGATATGAAAGGAGAAGGGATGAGAGGGAACTGCCGAGAGATCCCAATGTTTACTTCATGGGAGGCATGGGGGCGGAAGAGGAAATTGGAGCGGAGGAGATCCAAAGGTCAGGAAGCTGAAAATGCTTGTGTTTGAAGGTGATGATGCACATGGGTGGATCTGTAGAGTGGAGAGATATTTTGTTGTGAACGAGTTGATGAAAAGGGAGTGGCTTATGGCGGCAGCTCTATGTCTCGAGGGGAAAGCACTGACATGGTACCAATGGAGGGAGATGAGGTACTCGATCCGTTCTTGGGAGAAGTTCAAAGACCATTTATGTCACACCCCAGCTTGGCTCACTCTCAAATAAACAAACTGGAGTATAACAGAGAAGGAAAGAAATCTATTTAGACTCTCCTAATACTTCAACATATCAAACTCTACACTTAATAAAAGGAAGCATGTAATGTACCTCAAGTAACATCAATTATAAACAATATAAATACAGAGCTCTACTAAAACATTTAAACTTTACTTACATACCCAAAAATCTTTGTACAGCTTACACTTGAACCTCTATGTACACCCAAAAAGTATGTACAACAAAAGAAAGATAGTCACCCCTTTAGTGCCCTACGGGCTCCTTCCTCTTTCCTGCAGTACAACCACTGCTAATGAGCTATGACCCAATGAAATACACAAGCAATGTATAAGAAACAATAACAGCATTGCTAACCATTAATTTTAAAAGTAAATTACATACTGGTCATAAGAGATGCGTAATTACTTTCCATCTTAATCATTGTTCAACATCTTTAAACAAGTCATATGATGGTTATAAGTTTCTGCATCCTTTTTCAGCTTTCCTATTCAAAGTTGGGTCTAGATTCCCAACTTTTAGAATTAAAGCTGCTCTCTCATTCAAGGTTGGGTCTTAATTCCCAACTTCTAGAATTGAGAGTGTATGCTTACCTCGTCAGGTCTTTCGCATTTACTTGTGCGGGCTTATCCCCCATATATGACTTAAATAGCTTTATACTCCTTCATTTTCATGTCCATTTTCATCATCATATCAAGAATTCGCATATATAAACAAAGTGAAATAATTTGAAATACTGCTTCATAAATATAACAGATATGCATTTGCAATTGTATAAAATTTCATTATTTTCTATGCATCGTTTGGTATCTCACCTCGTCTTCTAGGGAAGTCGGGAAAATTCATTCTCATACAGTGCCTTTGTCTCTTTTCCTCTTATATACAACCTAAAACATAAGTATTCTTGTATGCATGCATGCATATAAAAAATAACACAAACTTATATGAAGAAAATTCATAATGGTTTACCTGAAATGAACACATTCAACCCAAAATCTCACCTTGTACTCCCTTCTTCCTCTCTAGTTCCATTCCTTTTTATTTCTTTATTATTTTTTTGAATTTCCAATCTTCATCTTACTGATTTCTTTTTTTATAACTACTGCAACAATTCTATAATAGCAACATTTATTCTTATCTTTGCAATCACTTCTTTCAGCACCAAAACATAGATTTCAGCAACCATTTATTACAGCAACACCATTTCAGCAATACAGATTCCAACTATGCAACCCTAAACAATGCATATTTCAGAAATGAACAACTCAGCAATATAAATTTCAGTGAACATTACTGAATTCCTTTTAGCAACTACATATTTCAGCCAATAGTTATTTCAATAATCACTATTTTCCTTACTTGGACTTTACCCTCCACAACAGCACTGGTTTCCTCATCTTTATGTGTTGTACGTGCTGCATTTATCCTCCACAAAAGAGTCCAGCAAGAGCTTTTTCTTCTTTTTTTTCCTCTTACCTGCGGCCTTCAGCGGCTTCCAGTGATCCCAATGATGAATGGATGAGAGGAATAAAAGGGATGAGTGCTAAGTGCTGATATACTACTAATATAATATCCTAACATTCCACTAACTAAATGCTCTCAATACTAGCCGCAGGATCAAATCAACGGTTGCATGCTGCTCTTAGTGGAAAAGCTAATGTCAGTGGAAAGTGACTACAATTAATGATTAACTTAAAATTGATTAACGGTTAATCATTTATGATTATAAACATTTAAATAAATGTTAATTACCTATTTTTAAGCTATTAACTGAATACATGTATACTATTATATATCAAAATGCATAGAATTTAAAATAGAATTTAATGAAATTAAATTTGACATTTTTCTTTTTTGTGGGCGATAGTAGGATAAGATTTTGAGAAAATCGTATGCTTACTTTGACAAGATTTTGAGTATTATAATTTATTGGATTGCTTTCAAACCAAATAGGAGGGGGACTATTATGAGCAGTTTTTTGCTTTGACACAGGTGGGAACGGTGGAATACCTGGAGAGATTTGAGCTTATGTCGGGATGTTTAGGGAGACTACCATATGTTGTGTTAGAGCAATTTCATGAAGGGCTCAAACTAGAGCTGAGGGTTGCTGTGCGGGTGGTAAGACCCCATGACTTGGGGGTTGGGGAGGTGGTAGAGGAAGAAGAGCCCTTACACTTGGAGGTGGTAGAGGTTTCATTGAATTCTGTAGTATAATTCACCTTGAATCACACTTGAAGATGAGGGGACAGATAGGCGGGGAAGCGGTGGCGATTTGGTGGATAGTGAGGTTACTCACAATTTCATATTCAATCAGGTGGTTGACAAGGTGGGGCTAAAGGTGGTAGACATGAGATATTTTGGGGTAATTTTTGGGACAAAAAAGGTGGAGAAGAGCATGTGTATCTGTCAAGGATTGGTGTGGAGTTACATGTGATTCACATCATGGCGGATTCTTTCCACTGTAGTTGGGAAGTACGAATTTAATCTTGGGTATGAAGTGGCTACAAACCTTTGGGGAGACCAACGTAGACTTGAAGGTCTTAGCTGTGGATATCCAGGTGGAGGGGAGAAAGGTGATGATTAAGGGAGACCCTAGTTTATCCAAAGCAATCGTTTCCTTGAAAACCATGGTGCATGTCATATAGGGTGAATGAGTAAGATTCTTGATGGAGCTCCAGAGCTTAGAGGGAGGAGACACCTGGGAGATGGAGGACATTCTAAGCCACCTGTACGACAGTTTATTGAGGTATTCTAACCTCCCCAAGGATTTCTTCTTCCATCGGAGCATGAGCACAATATTATTATGAAGGAAAGAGTCTCTCCCATTAGTGTCAGGTCATACCGCTACCCACAGGTCCAGAAGGATGAGATTAAGAGGCTGATTCAGAAGATACTTGAAGTCGAGATCATCAAGCCCAATGTGGGTCCTTTTAGTCCCGTGTTGTCGGTGAAGAAGTATGATGACAATTGGAGATTCTGTGTAGATTATCGTGCCTTGAACAAGGAGAATGTACTGGACAAATTTCCCATACCAGTCATTGATGAGTTGCATGGATATGTGATTTTCTCAAATATCGATTTGAAATCTGGGTATCACCAGATCAAAATTCATGAGGGATACTATGAGTTCTTGGTAATGCCATTTGGCCTCACTAACGCCCCTGCCACTTTTCTGACACTATTGAATAAGGTGTTCAGCCTTATCTTCGGAGGTTTGTGTTAGACCGGTCCACAGTGCCGGTCCAACTGGTCCGCATGGGACCGGCGTTTCGCAATAGAGGCGGTATCTCCGCCTCTTGTGGAGATCGGGCGGTCCGAATGCCCAAGTGGAGCCATTCAGATAGGATTTTCGAGGGATTTGGGAGGGAAATTTGAATGTAGGGACTATTTAGGGATTTCCTTTTGATTTGTATGCATTAAAGACTTTGTTTTCCTAGGGTTAGGGCATCTTGATTTTGGCTCAAAATTTGAGATCTCTTAGATTTAGGTTTCCTTTGGGCACTAGCGGCATCTAGAGATTTGGGAGAGAAAGATCCTTCTCTCGAATAGAGGATGAATTGTATCTTGGTATTTTCCATTTCCATTTCATTAAATATTACAAATTATCTACTGTTTTCCTATTTTTGTGCAAATTTTCGTGAAGAATTCTCGCTATTTTTAGAAGATTGATAGGAAATACTTGTGATCTACAAGTGTTTCCTATCAAATTGGACCGGTCCAGCTGGTTCGCACGGGACTAGGATCTCCGCTTCCTGTAGAGATCGGGCGGTCCAAACGCCCAAGCAGAGCCATTTAGGAAGGGTTTTTTAGGGATTTGGGAGTGAAATTTGAATGTAGGACTGTTTAGGAATTTCCTTTTAATTTGTATGCATTAAAGATTTTGTTTTCCTAAGGTTAGGGCATTTTGAATTTGGATGAAATTTGAGATCTCTTAGATTTAGGTTTCCTTTGGGCTCTAGCGGCGTCTAGAGATTTGGGAGAGAAAGATCCTCCTCTCGAATAGAGGATCAATTGTATCTTGGTATTTTCCATTTCCATTTCATCAAATATTACAAATTATCTACTGTTTTCCTATTTTTGTGTGAATTTTTGTGAAGAATTCTCGCTATTTTTAGAAGATTGATAGGAAATACTTGCGATCTACAAGTGTTTCCTATCAGATTGCTCTGGTATTCTTTGATGACATCCTTATCTATAACAAGTCAAAGGAGGAGCACTTGAGAATGGTGTTGGGGACTTTGAAGGAGCACTAACTATATGCCGACTTGAAGAAGTGCTATTTTTGAGCAACAGAGGATGGAGTACTTGGAACATATAGTGTCTCAAGTTGGGGTGTCAGCGTGTCCAATCAAGATAGAGGCAATAGTGGAGTGGCTAGTGCCTCAAACCTTGAAGGGGCTAAGGGGGTTCTTGGGACTCACAGGATAAGTTTATGAAGGAATACAGCTCTGTAGCCTAGCCGTTGAGAGAGCAATTGAAGAACAATTTTAAATGGGGGGATGTAGCCACTTAGGCGTTTGAGCAGTTGAAAAAGCCATGACTGTGTCCTTGTGTTAGCACTACCAGATTTCAACCAGTCTTTTGTTGTGGAGGCTGATGCATTAGGCTGAGTTGGGAGTAGTTCTCATGCAAGGGCAGAGTCCCATAGCTTATTTCAGCCAAGTGTTGACTGCTAGGGCTAGAATGAAATTAGTATATGGAAGGGAACTGATGGGGATAAAGTTAACAATTCAGAAGTGGCGACATTATCTGTTGGGGGGCACTTCATAGTTAGGATTGATCAAAGGAGTTTTAAGTTTCTGTTGGAGCAAAGGATGGTGATAGAGGAGCATCAGCAGTGGCTTTTCAAGTTATTGGGGTATGACTTTGAGATCTAATACAAGCCTGTGTTGAAACTAAAGTTGAAGATGCTTTCTCCAGGTGTAGCGAAGACCCCCAGGTTATGACTCTATCATTTTCCATGGTGGTGGATTGGGAGCTCTTGAAGCAAGATAGCGTGCAAGATTAAGAGATGAGTAAAATCAAAGGATATTACTTTAGAACAAGGACAATCATCTTGGTTACTTTTTGGTGGGTCAGAAGCTGTTGTATCAGGGACGGTTTGTGCTTTTGAGGATATCACCACACATCCCTAACTTGTTATAGGAGTTTCATGGCACATCTATTGGGATACATTTGGGAATCCAAAAGATATCGTCGGTTGGCAGCGGAGTTGTATTGGGTGGGCATGCAAAAGGATATGGAGAAGATGGTGGCCAATTGTGATGTATGCCAAAGGCACAAATATCAGGCTATGGCTCTAGGTAGTCTTTTATAGCCTTTAGCTTTACCTGAGAAGGTGCGGGAAGAGGTGAGTATGGACTTCATTGAGGGTTTGCCTAAGTCAGAAGGATTCACCATAATTATGGTGGTGGTGGACAAATTGAGCAAATACGTTCATTTCATTCTCCTATGACACCTATACAATGTGGTGTCAGTGGCTGCCACTTCATTAGAGAGATGGTCTGTTTGCATGGCATATCCGAGTCCATAGTGTCTGATTGATATAAGATCTTTCTAAGCCATTTCTAGAGGGAGCTATTCAAGATGTAGGGGATTATCCTAAAGCGGAGTACCGCTTATCACTCCCAGACAAATGGCTTGATGGAGGTGGTAAATCGCAGTGTGGAGACTTATCTTTGTTGCTTTATCTCGAATACCCCAAAGATGTGGGCCAAATGGTTAGCCTAAGTAGAGAATTGGTATAATACTTCATATCATACAACAGCTTAAACAACTCTATTTAAAATCCTATATGGGTGGGATCTCCCTCATCTACTACATTATGGGCATAACAACACACCAATATCATTAGTGGAGCAAAACGTGGGAGAAAAGGGGCTAGACTTTAGCAGAAATATAGGGACATCTACTGTGAGCAAAATAAATTATGAAAGAGCAGGCATATGGACACAGGAGGGATGCACAATTTGAAATTGGGGAACCAACCTCACAGACAGAGGACACTAGCTCAATGGCGGAATGAGATGCTTTCCCTTTGATACTTTGGGCCCTACGAGGTTGTGGAGTGCATTGGTGTGGTCGCATATCGCCTACAGTTGCCACCAACTTTAGCCATCAATCCAGTATTTCATGTGTCGCAGCTAAGACGAGCCATTGGAGACCATTCACTCTTGCCCCACTATTGGCTACACTATCAGGAGATATGGAGGTAATATTAGAACCATTGGAGGTGAAAGGGGTTGATTAAGCGGAAAAATTTACCAGAGTATGAAGCAATGTGAGAAGCCTACAATACTATCCATAAGTAGTTTCCTTCTTTCCACCTTGAAGACAATGTGACTTTTGGGAGGGGAGTATTGATATAGTTGCGGACCCTATCTCCTGGGTGGCAGCTCAGCATTATTCCAATAGCCAAAAGGCTCCTTTTTTGTGGGTCCCAACACCTCATTTCAAACCTGTAGGAGGAAAACATTAGGGGAGATCTTTGGAAAAAAATGTGAGGTGCATTTATTGTGGGATTATGGGTGGTTTTGAGGGGGAAAGTTTGTATGTGGAGGGGATTATGTGAAGAATTTTCTATAGTTTTCTTTGGTAATTTTGGGTTCTTAGTTGCTGCTGGGAATTGGGGGAGAGCCGATTCACCTCTCGAACAGTGAATCAATTGTATCTTGTGTTTCTTTTGATTGAAGATTATTATTTCAGCTTTATTAGTGTTGTTCATATATACCATTGCTGTTTTTACTTGGTTGGTGGCTATTTTTTTTCGCAGTTTGGTGTTGATTGGTTCTAGAAGGCTGTTTTGGATGCTGATTTTATCCGCAAATCATATCACAACCTACCTTTGTCATTATGAAAGTTAGCTCAAGTTTTATGGCTTAAGTTGACTACTATGACAAGAAAACTACACTGGAGCTCTTGACCTCAGTAAAGAATTCATTAGGAATAGTTTTGTTTACGATTTGTTTTTCTATAAAAAAAATTGCACTCTTGCCTTGGTTGCCTCAGTAATATAGATCATGAACGAGTTTTATAATACATGATCTACCTGGCTTTTTTTTTTGACCCCTGCATTTCTTATGGACTTTATTATTCATTTCATTTCGGCAGACTTGTTTATTTGATATAGTCCATCTATTGATGCAAATAAATCTTAACTCAATCATTGAGAAATTATTTTTAGTTCCTTTTTAAGTGATCTGCTATTTAACATCTCTTATCTCCATCTATTGATGTAAAGAAATCTTCACTCAATTTTTGAGAAATTATTTTTTAGTTCCGTTTTAAGTGATCTGCTACTTAACATCTCTTATCTAGCTTTAAGGTTATTTTTCTGATGTCAGTAAACTTTTAATGTCCAATTGCTTTCAGCCGCACAAATGTCACTATGGTGCTTGCCCGCCTTGCAGAATTATTTGTGGAGAAGAACTTCCATGCGGTCATATGTGTAAACATAGGTTTTGGACTGTAGATTTGGAGTTCTTTTCTACGCAAGATTGCTGCTAACTCAATTGATTGAGTTGATAATTTCAAAAATTGCTGCCTGCATGTAGATGCCATGGCCCAATCCCTCCTCCCAACCCAGAATTCACATTGAAACCTAAGAAGAAGAAAATGGAGAAAAATATTGGAGTTACACCTGGATCAGCATGCCCCTCTTGTCAAGAAATTATTTGGGTAGCATGCCTAGGCCAACACCTTGGTGAAGAACGTCCGGTTTGTATCTTATCAGTTCCTCAAACTAGAATCATATGTGGTTGATATTTGGTCTTTATAGGGTTTACTTAAGGTGCTTTTCCACTGTGTTTATCTGTTGTTATGTTCATTTTTCAGATGGTTTGTTCAAAAATGTCCCAGTTTTCATGTAATAGCTTATGTGGAAATCTTCTTGCTTGTGGCAATCATTACTGCACAAAGTCTTGCCATGCTGTGAAATATCAGCCATCATCATCAGATGGACATGGAAGTTATAAGGATGATCTGGCACAAAAACATGGGCCTTCACTTTTAGATGCTGGAAGTGATCATGCAGAGTCGTGTGAAGAGTGTCTTCTTCAATGTCAAAAGGTTTGATTCAGTAAATTTATTCGAAATAATATTTTTTATTACTTGGTTATACTGTTCTCTTCAAATGTTTCTCATTTATTCATGAACATATTGTTGAAGGAAAACTCAAGGAAGCCAATCTCTGATGATCCATCTAAAACGAGCTATTTTACCATCTCAACTTGGTGAATTTTAGATTGAAATATTTTTCAGGTTAGGGAGCCCGCATGCTCACACCCATGCCCTTTGCCATGTCATTCTGATTGTTGCCCTCCTTGTGAGGTACTTCTTAAAAGATCGTGTCATTGTGGTGCTATGGTGCATGTGTTCAATTGCGCTAACTACAATAGGTTGACTGTAGAGGAGCAGCAACTGACAAGATCATGTCGTGGCCCATGCCATAGGTAACTTGTAGTGCTATTTATTCATTTTTTAAACTTGTGGTTTCTTTAGTTTCCCTGCCATTTACCATTTTTTTGGATGTAAATGTGTGTGACTAAACAACTATAAAGCTAGTATTCCACCTGCCTTGCCTCTACCTATCACATGATAAGCCTTGCTTGCCATAAAATGTACCGTATTTCTTGACATGCTGTCCCATTTTTTTTTCTAGGAGGATATTCAGTCATCATCATAAAACATCATTTGCAGTATGCTTCTAAAGTGAAGATACTAATGTGCATTATTATTTTGTTCGCTATTCTCATATGCATTTTTTTATTGGTGTATTCATCTTTTTGAAATGTTTTCTTATCTCTTCTGTCTACAGAAAATTACCTAATTGCCCTCATTTATGCTCTGATATTTGTCATCCTGGACAGTGTCCATCAATTAATCTATGCTCTAAAAAGGTATACTTCTAAATTTTTATTATCCAAATTTGGCTTCAGTCATTTTCCTTATTCTTCCATTCCAAAAACATGTAAGAGTTACAGTAGTGATCTTTTTATGCTCATTTACCTTAAATAATTTCATAGGGTCAATCATGGATATGCATTTTCATTGTCAAATAGGATAACACATTATTGCTGCCAATTATTATTTGTATAGGACTATCTTAAAATTATATCATAGTTTCAATCTATTTTTCAAAATTTCCTCTCTATGATAATTCAACCATCGGCTATCATGAGTGTGTCAACTATATGGTTTCATCAGCATTGAAGGATATAATTAATTGAAAAAATATCAAATAGTATCTAAATTTTTAGGGATTTGTTTGTATAGCCATAATAAAAAATAGCTATAAAATGAGTAATAGGCATGACGAGCAACATCTGGATTGAATCTGTATTTTCTGCAAGAGTAAGAGATAAAGGTTAATATGCAAAGCAGAATGCCACATAAAAGAATTTTTTTTGAAGTGCGAAGTACAAACAAATTGTACATTTTAATTAAATGAATAGCGTATCACAAAAAATGTTATATAGCTTTAAACTATTTACAATATTATACAAGTCAGATTATGAAATAATCTCACATATTAAGTTAAGTGCTAACAAGAAATTATTATCAACTAATAAGCAATAGTTCATGCACACGGTTTGATGAGCTACGCATGATGTTAACCCATCATTGTACTGATCTTCTTGAATTGGGAAGGAAAAGTTCAGTGTGACATTGCAGCGCCTCAAAATGGCTCTTTTATAGAAAATGAACCAGTAGTATACTAGTAGAGATTCATGATATGAAATCCCGTTCTCTCTTCCGACCTCTGCTTGTGAGCAAATTAGTCTCTTCTCAGATTTTGTTTTTAATGCTAAAAAAACTGTTGGTTATATGGATTGTAATCCTTGTACATTTGTCTCTTCACAATTTACCAATATCTGTGTTCCATTGTTGAAGTTGAGCCTTGCTATGCTTTCTATAAACAAGGCATCTTTTTTATGCAAACCGAGTATCATATTTTAGCAACGTAACTTTTTATCAACTCCCGCATTTTGTTTACTTTGTTTCTAGGTTACTGTTCGCTGTGCATGCAATAGCCTTAAAAAGGAATGGCTTTGTCGTGATGTCCAAAATTTGTACCGCCAAACTGATCGGGATCCTAAAGATGTTGTAAAGAGCTTGTTTGGAATTGGTTTGATCCCATGCAATGCAGACTGTAAAAGTAAGGTGAAAGTTGCTGATGCTGAATTACAAATTCAAAAAGTTCCAGTGCCCAAGGTATTGAAGTTTTTCCAACAGCATGTTGCTTGGTAATTATTCCTTTTTTGTCTGAAGTTTCCTCCGTTAGATTTGCTTGGATCAGTTGTACAAGCTGCGTTCTTGCAAATTTGAACATGTGGTGGTTGTGTGCGCGTCTGATGTTGCAAACATTTGTTGCTTTAGTGCAATAATGCATTTGTTTATAAATTCATATGAATGCTTTGGCAAAAAGTGGCTATTGAAGTTTCTTTTGAAGATGTCTCTTTGTTGGTTTGGTGCTGTATTAATTATTATGATGCCTTTTGGCTAAGAAGCCTATTTTAGTGAGTTTAAACATAGCATCATGGTTTTGAGTATAGCATCATTATTTTTTTTTAGCGTAGCATCATATTAATGCGCCTTACTATGTAGATTTAGGGGTAGATATGTATTCACTAGTTAAATTCGGACATTTAAAATTTGTGTTGAACACTTGGGAAATTTATTTGAGTTTGAAGCTTGTCACCTTAGATTTTGCAGAAAACTTCTCGTGATCAAGCTATGTCTAGTTATAGTGGTCAATTATCTTGTAGACCTTTACAACTCAAACCTTGCCGAGCTTATTAGATTTTTTTTCTTTTTTTCATTTTGCATTCTGTAATAATAACTTTTATGGAGGAAAAAACTAAGCTAAAGGAATTGCTAAGAAGTAAGCATCTTACTTTTATTTTTATTTTTATTTTTTTAAGCATCTTACTTGTGTTTGCTTTACTATTTTCCTGCAAAAGGGTTATCTTATGTTTCACCTGCCCCTTTGTAGTTCATTAGCCATTTTGTGGTCATAGAGCCACAGTACTGATTGGAATATTATTGCTTGTAGAAAACCCTCAACTCACTAAGAACATTGCTTCAGACATCTATTATTTCTGGTGGTTTATTTTTGTCATGTCTACACTTTCTCACCTGAGCAGTTTGGATTTTTTTTAATAAAGCACAATATTATAACTATAAAATAATATGACTATAATAAGGATAATTATCAGAAGTTGTCATAGTATAGAGAAAACAACAAAATATGAAATACATATATCTTGACGTTTAAAGATGAACCTTTCAGTGTTGAAAACAACAGAAGATAAAAAGAGCTTATTTGGACCGCGTTATTTTAAGCCAGGAAAAAATATTGATGGGTGATGCTATGTTTTTTTTTTTTTCTGTTTACAACCCTGTGATAAATGGTATTTGAAATCTCATATCCATCATAGTATCATCACTAATAGTGAAGCAATATGAATCTGTTAATGTAATACATGTCATTTAGGACAATATTTAAGCTTCTAATTCCTAGTTTTCTCTCACTAGGGCATAGATGTTGTTGCTGCTGCTGTGACAAAAAGGAGAAAGAGAAGGGAGCGCATACAAGTAACTAAGCAGGTTTCAAAGTTCCAGGTGTGTGGTAAAGGACAAGGATTTAATAATTTTTTTTCATCCTTCCTCTCCATCAGCTTAACTTGAGCATGCTCTGCTGTTCCAGGCATTCAGATCAATCTTACAGAGGTGTCTCTTGTTTACTCTTATATTGATTGTGATATGTGCAAGCCTATACTATGGCTACAAGGCCCTCTTCTGGCTTTCCGATCGGATGTATGAAATAGAGAGAAGAAAAGTTAAAAAAGGATTATCAAAATTTTGATTGCCGAGAGAACACGCATAACAAAGGCATACAGGATTCATTCAATTGTTTCATCTTGGAGTTACTAAATAAAAGCCACACCTTTTTGTGCTAATCGATACAGTTGATAAAACATCATGATCTAAGTTGGCTATGCAATGCAACTTAGGGTTTGTAATATGTTAATTGTTGCAACTTCAATCACTTTGTTGTGGTTTTTTAGTGCACAGCAAGGTATGGTGGGAGTTTTAGAGGTCTGTTCTATATCCCAATAGCCTTGGGAAATATCATGCAAATATCCTGATCATTGGCCGTCAGCTAGCATTGCAATTTTAGATGATTTTTGTTGTCATATTAGAATTTCTTACGGACAGAGGTTTCATCCTTCTGATGTCTTCAACAAGAGGATTACTTTGTATGATTTCAACTAAAGGTGTTCTCAATGCTATAAATGATTTGTGAGTTGACTCGTTAGTTAGTTTGTGAGTCGGCTCGTTTAAAAATTATTAATTTGAAATATACTTAAAATATTTTAATATTTGAGATTTTAAGTATAAAATTGTTAAAATGATAAAAAAAAACATCTAATTTTTTTTTAATAATAAGTGATTCTTTATTATTACTTTTTAGTTCATTCTTTTAATTATTTTATTATAACAATTATATAAATTATAATCTTTTTTTCTTTTTGCTGGTTTGTCATGAGCTAGTTTAAACTTGTAAAATGAAGCTAACTTTCTTAATCAATCAAGTTCAAGTTAATGGTGACTTGAGCTCAAGTAGGTTATTTTATAAAGATTTTTTTTCAAGTTCTAAGATGTAAAAGAAGCTGATATTATGGAGTGACATATTGACATTCCTTTCTGGGCCACATTTCATGATATAGGAATCAAATGTGATTGGCTATTATTTCAACACCAGATAACCTTATCCAAACAGCATGTGCTTTTTAGTGAGAAAGAAACACAGAGGCAGCAAATCTGCATGATGGCAGGAGCAGCTGCTGTAGGGCAGTCTTACCTCTCCACAATTACAGCAACAGTTAAAGCAAGAGCTCGAGAGCAACAAAGAGAGCTAATAGGGTCGTCTGGACTGATCCTATCAATCCCGGCCAAGGATGCGGCGGCCGCATTGAGACATGAAGGTGGCGGCGAGTATCAGTTACTTGATGTTCGGCCAGCATGGGAAAGAGAGAAGGCTTGGTTGCAGAATTCTCTTCATGTGCCCCTCTATGTAGAGGACACCCAGATGGACCCTCTAACCCTCCTCGAGAAATGGGTTCACTTCGGCTATATTGGTCTCTGGACCGGCCAGCGTTTCACCACCCTCAATCCTAGCTTTGTTTCTGAGGTTCAGAGTCTTGTTCCCATGAAAGATGAGAGGGTTCTAGTTGCCTGTGGGGAAGGGCTTAGGTCCATGGTTGCAGTGAAGAAGCTCAGTGAAGTTGGCTATGAGAACCTGGCATGGCTTGCTGGTGGTTTCAATAGTGCTGGAGAAAAAGATTTTAATAAAGTTGAAGGGAGTACCAAGTTACAATATGCTACTGTGGGAGGGGTTTCCTATTTCTTTCTCCAGTTGCTGTTGATCCTAAAAGTGATCGGCCCATAGTGTTCTCAAAAGCTTGATAGGTTGTGAGATGATTGGGAGAATGATTGGTTTTTCTGTTGTGCTCATTAATTATTGTATCACCCAAAGTTCTATTTTGCTTAAGAGCTATTTGATTTGTTGAAATGAAATACAAAGTACTCTAAATGTAGAGGAAATCAAATTTTGGGTGTTTGATTTGATGAAAAATAAATGCAATATTAATTTCAGCGAATTCCTTTCCCTATGATTTTGAGAATAGGGTTGGACCGGCCAGTTCGACTGATTTATTTGTGAACCAGTCATATGGCTAGTTTGATTCATAGTAAAAATCGGCTTATCATCAAATTGGCTTGAACCTATCAGAACACCGGATTTGACCGGTGAATTGTTGAACCGATCTCATATCCTTCAAATTGTTTGGTTCAATGCTATTTGATTTAAATAATTAGATAAATAATTTAATAAATTTAGAATAATATAGTATTAAATATAATAAATTAATTTAACATATTTAATTTTTATAATGAATGTTAAATTTATTTAATCATAATTTTTCAACTAACCCCCAATAAAACTCACCCACACGATTTCACCTCCTCATTTGGGCTCTTACCACACACAAACGAGAAAAATTATATAAAGAAGACAAAAGAAAATATCTCAAGTGATATGTGACTAAATAACTTAATTTTCAAATTCAAAAACATACATTATATATTTTTAAAGAGACTCTTTTAATTATTTTTTAAAAATGTAAATATATTTTTTTTTTTCATACACTTTTAAAAAGTAATTTTTACATATTTTTAAGTATAAGTCATCTAACATGAATAATTTATAGAATCATGTTTATAATGTGAATTCAACATATAATTTATAGTTGTAAATTTTATCTAAACATAATATAGAATAGTAATAATTTATATTAAATTTGTGACTTTTTATGTTAAGTAATTAATCACAATTCATATTATTGCATAAATATTATACTTTTGTTAATTTATTTAATTTTTATTTGAATAATTTACATATTTATTACGTCATCTAGTTCAATCTTGGTCGAACCATTGAACCTTGTACCTACCTCATTTTTTTGGTTCGATGTCTGGTTCGATTGTCACAACATCACCTTTTCACTCCATAGTTAATTTTTGATATGTTTTAAACATGCCCAAAATTGGCCAAATTTTTTCTTCATTGCAAGTTGAATGTATTGGCACTTCCTGCCATTGGCTATCACCACTAGCTTGACCATGAGGAGTTTAACTGATGATTGTATCAGATAGCCTGACCATGAGGAGTTTGATTGGAAATTACCACAGTACTCTTAGCACGGTTAACATACAACCCAGAAGAAAAATTTAAAGTATCCAAATTTGGTAAGAGATAAAGCATTAGAAATGGTTGCATTGCAAAAAATAAGATCATTAGCATAGAGTAATTGAGAAAATATAGATTCTTTAACCATTATGCTAGATAAAGGAATATCAATATTAGTACATTATAGCATATTCAAAAAATAATCCATAATGATACAAAAAAGGTAAAGGGATAAGGGGAACCCTTATCTTAATCCATATTGGGAGCCAAAGAAGCCTACTAGTGATCCATTGAAGAAAATAGAGAAATATTAATCATCAATACATGGCTTAATCCAACTAACAAAAATGTTAGAGAGGTCTTTTTGAATAAGCCAGTGTAGGAGAAAGATCCTAAAAACCTTGTCAAATGCTTTATGGATATCAAGTTTGCAATAAAATTATTTGGATGACCTAACATGATTGAACCACCACAGTAGTTCAAAGGAATGTATAACATTGTCAGAAGCAATCCTATTTTAAATAAAGCCTTCTTTATTGTGGTTAATGATGTGAAGAATGATAAACTTAATGTGGTTAGCCAAAAAATTAGCAATACTTTTATAGTAAGTATTATAGAGAGAAATGGGTTTAAAATTTGTAATATTACTGGTATGAGGTCTTTGCATAATTAAAGTAATGGCAATGGCTTTGAAATGCCTAGAGAGGTAGGAAGAGTGAAAGAAATGCCTTATAAACTTGCAAACTTGAGGATCAATAACATTTTGAGAGCATCTATAGAACTAAAATGTGAAGTGTCAGGTCTCTGAGCTAAATATTTTAGACGAAAAAAGATTTCTTATTTGATCTCATCATTCTTAATAGGGACAATGAGGGATGGGTCAAATGAGATGGGATCATGTTACTAATGGGAAAGTGAACCATCCTTGCAAAATTACCAGAGCAATCAGAACTATAGAGGATTTTGAAGTATTGTATGATGGTATTATAGGTCTCTAGTGGAGAGGTAAAGGAACACAAGGGGTTGATAGTCCCTTTAATGAAATTACAATATATTTAATTATATTTTTTTAATGTAGGAACTTTAGATCATCCTCTTAGTTAGAAAGCTATTTATCTTTGGACCGTTGGATGATCCAAGAGGCCCAATTTTGGGAGCAAGAAGTCTGTTTTTCATTATTAATTTTTAGATCTACATTTATAGTAGGTTTTTGGAAGGATCATAATTAAGCATTTATAGGAAATTGAGATAGAGACCATTCAAATCTTTAATTTTAGAGGATAAATGTTTAGAGGAGGCCCAACACATACTTTATCTCATTTTTTAGAAGAGTCAGCTTATGATGAAAGGAGGGAGATAGGGTTACCATTAGAATCTTGAGAGAAAATGGTGACGAGGGAATCGTAGAAAGAAGGGAGATTGGTCCAATAGTGTTTAAATAAGAATATGTTTTTAATTTTAATTGGAAAATCAAAATGTATGATGATAGTAGAGTGATCCAAGAGCTGGGGTTGTTTCATACTATAGAAAGAAAGGTGTAAATATTCCAGCCAAAGGCCATTCATAAGGGTTTTGTCTAGATTTAATGTGGATAGGTTTGTCCAACCTATGATTGAACCAAGTGAAAAATAAATCAACAGAGGCACACTCATTTAAACCTATAAAAAATTATGCTATTAAGGCACATTATCCCTAACCTTCACATTAGCAAATCTTTATTAATTAAAGTTTGTAATGATATCCCAAAGAGATTAAAATTTTTCATTAAACCCTTTAATAAGGCTCCACAAATGTTCATACTCCCAGTATTTATTAGAGGCATATATATTAAGGAATGACACTTGATCATGTAAGGAAATCATCCCATGAATGACCTGGTTGGAAATCTAAATGGTTTTAAAATAAATGTTGGATTAATTTCAATTGAACCAGATATAAATAGGGCGAGAGTATTCAAAGTTGTGACAATATGCTTCATTATAAATAATGTTATGTGAGGTAAAAATTAGAGATTAGGTACCCAAGAGAAGCTGACCTTAGCATAAAAAATGCATAAAATGTCGAGGTTATGAGATTTGGAAAAATCTATACACATCAAAACTTCTCCAGGGTTGTTGAAACATCTCACTTTCAAAGAAAAATTTTTTGGGTGAGTTATTGAGATTATTTTTTAGTAGAGCTTGGCACCTTTTAAATTGGTATTTTGTTTTTTGAAATCTGTGAGCCTGACCTGGTGTTTTGATGATTTCAAATATTATTTGTTAGATCACTTTTTGCTCTCTGATTTATATATATTACCTATTTATTTTATGTGTTATTAACATTTCAGGTATAACATATACATAGCTGAGTTAAAAAAGCAAACTTAAGAAATTATAGAGTTGAGTCTAGATAAACTTGTAAGAAAAGCTTGTATTTTATTTTTCTTGAGTCCTTTATATGATTAGTTATATATTAGAAAGAAAACCATGCACACACTCACGAGTGGGGATGTAAATTAAACACTTGAATTCTCTATAAAATAATTTTATATGATGCTAATAATATTGCATTATCTGTTAATGCATAAAATGAAATTAAGTATTAAATTAAATTTATTAAAGTAACTTCTAGCATAAATAATCTTACTATGTGATTTATGATCATACAAGATGATCATTCATTTTGATTAAATCTCATCATTAAATTTGAGATTCCAAATTTAAGCAAATTTGAAATTTAAAATTTGACCTAATTATACTACACAAAAGATTTCATACTACATGATTACTAATGAATCTTACCTAATTTGGATCATTAATCATGCAATCAAATCAAGATCAAATCTTGATTGGCAATTATACTATATGATTTAAGTCATCTAGTATAATTTAACAGAACATGTGGTGGACAAACCTCAGTTCATCCAAGATAATCTTTGATTCAATATAGTTGATCATACTATATAATTACATTTCATACAATCCAATCTTACGTAATTCAAAAATGGGTGTTTAATTATTAAAATACTATGATACACACTTCATTCTCTTTTTTTTGGGTTAAAACCCATAGAGGGCCTATGCATTAATATAAAAAATAAGTTTATATGTTCTTAAGGGGATTGCTAACCCACTACAGCTCAAAAGAGCTACAAAAGAAAAAGCAAAAAAATGTAAGAGTCGGCGATCCCCACTAAGAACAAATACTAAAGGACCTAGTAACAATCTAAAAATAAAAAAGAAAGAGGCAAAGGAATCAACAATCAACTCAGCCTCACCAGTTAAAAAGGGACCCTGCACAAAATGGGCATTAGTCTCCAAAAACCTGTAAAAAAGCTCTGCATGGACACTAGAAAAAGCAATTAACAACAAATAAATTATAATCTTCTAGAATTATAGTGAGAGAAGCTATGTTTTCGTAGTGAGAGAAAGTGTTGAAATTTCAAAATTTCTGTTTGTGGTTTTTCAATAATTGTTCCGATGGCGGTGAATGCTTGCCGGACACCAGTTGCTGGTGGTCTCGATGAACTTAGACATCCATATACTGGCGGTGTATTGAATCCTGCTAGATCTCTTCTGGCGTTTGGTGATACAGATTTTGCTAGGTTGAAAATGTGAATTGGTGGTGCTTTGGTGATTAATGAAGGTGGACTTCAATCTTCTAAACAATCTATTCCTGATATTGGTAAAGGTAAAGAAGTTTTGTTGGAGATTAATTTCAAAGTTTTGAAATAGATCCCTAAGGTTTTCATTGAAAATTTGAGTTTGAATGGTCAAGTTGTGGATTCCTCTAGTTCAAAGATAGGAGTATCTGATTCAATAGTTGTGGGCGATATTGATATCGGTATTAAGATGGATAATTTGACTGTTAAAAGCAATAATGTGGATCTAATTACTGGGACTGTGGAGGTAAATTCTCAAGATGATGATTTATTTTAGAATGGGAAGTTGGATTCTGAAGGTTTAAAATTGAAAAGTGTTGCGATGGATTTGTTTTATGTTCGTCATTGCGAAGATGCAGAGTTGAATTCAAAAAATCTTAGAGAAGATTCTGTTGTGATGCCTAAGGAGCCTTCTGGTAATAGTCTGCATAATGTTTGGAAGAAGAAGGATAATATTCGTGTTGTTGATTTGGACTATGACTCATCTTTATCTGAGGATGGATCTACGGTGAAGCTAAATGTGGAGAATGTTAAAAAACATCATAATGCTTTAGTTATTAAAGTCTTTGGTGATAATGTGCCCCTTTATTTGGTTAATACTTAACTGAGAAGGCAGTGAGCTCAGTTTGGTAAGTTTCACCTTACTTTGCTTGGAATGGGGTGGAACTTATGTGCATTTAATGACGAAATAGCTGTGGATTCAGTCCTTAATAATGGGCCTTGGTATGTCAATGGGCATATCATTGGAATGGATAAATGGTCACCCATGTTCTCTCCTTCTTCTTTAAAAGGATTAACAGCTCCTGTTTGGATTAGATTACCGAATTTACCTCTTCAATGCTAGGATGAGATTAATGTATGCAGGATTGCTTTAAAGGTTGGCACTATGTATTTGATTGATGGAAGTATGTTTCAATGGAGCATGAGGGAGTTTGTGAGAGTCTGTGTTCGTGTGAAGTTGGAAGAAAGGCTTCCTTTTGGTGTTTGGGTTGAGGGAACTTTTGGTAAATTCTTCCAAAAAATTGAATATGAGAGGATTTCTTCATTCTTCTTTAATTGCGGAAGGATTGGACATGTTCAAAAAGATTGTCCAGAGAAAAAAGATAGAGGTGGTGCAAGATAATGGTGTACAACGAGGAAGAACTGGACTGGACAAAGATACCAAGAATTTGAATTTTATAGCAGCTAAGAGTGATAAATTGAATGGAGAAAATGATGTTCATAAAGATGGATATGGACCTTGGGTCCATGTAAACTATGGGAGAAAGAAATCAAATATTACTAGAAGAATTCCAACTGGGTTCATGAAGAATTCTGTGAAGAAATCAGAAAATGCTGTAATTATGGAGGAGAACAAAGAAATAACTATTGCTAAACCAAATGTGGAGGATGTTCCTGCTTAAAATATTAAGCTTGCACTTCGAGATTTCTTATAACAAAAGTATTCAAATTATGAACATGGTATGAATTATCCATCTAATAATAATAAATTTAATACCTTATGTGAAATTAGGGAAGAGGGAGAGATTATTTAAGAAATGTTTGATGATGGGAATTTGGGTGTAAGAAATATTGAAGAGGGTGAAGAGGTTCAGGAAATTGTTGATGGGGAGGCTTCAATTTTGAGTAAGATAGATAATGTTGAAGATGGGCTTCTGGAAGGTGGAGGTGATGTTTTGAAGGAAAATTCTGAATGTAAAAATGATAGTTCTTCTTGTGTAAAGAAAAATCTTCTAAACAACTTAAAGGACTGGTTCCTATTAAGCTATCTCTTATAAGTAGAAGATTTGATGTTGAATTAAAAGATAAGGAAGGGAACACTTCCCCTCTTTATAATTAATGACTTCTATTATTTTTTGGAATTGTAGAGGAGCTAGGAAGAGTAAAGCTTCTCTATATTTGAAGGAATTTAAGAAGGATTATGGGGTGATGTTTGTTGGCTTGTTGGAAACAAAATTGACTTTTGTTAATAGGAAGGAAGTTAATTTGTTGATTGGTTCTGATTGGGACTTTTGATATACGTCTTCAAATGGATTATCTTGAACATATTGATTGTTTGGAGATCCAATTTAGCTTCCTTTTCTTTGATAAAATCTACATCCCAATGTATAATTGGTGATCTAAATATTCATAAGAAGGGTGTTTGGAGGATATCGATGGTTTATGGAAGTAAAGAAGTGATTGGAAGGAGGGAACTTTGGAGGGATATTGAATTGTGTTCTTCTAAAGATATTCCTTCAATTATGGGTGGAGATTTTAATTGCTTATTGGCCAAAGAGGACAAAAAGGGTGGAAAGAGGTTTATATTCTCTCAAGGTTCAAAGGAAATGATAGAGTTTTTGAGTAAGAATGATTTGCATGAAGCTATTTTTCTGGGTCCTAGATTTACTTGGTGCTATAACAAGGTTGGCGGAGCACGCATTTTGGAGAGATTGGATAGGTGTTATTTGAATTCTATGGCTATTGGTTCTTCTCAGTTGATGGTGATGCGACATCTTGCTAGGATTTCTTCTAACCATTGTCCTATTTTGTTAAATCTGGTGAGCATTATTCGTAATATTTAGAAAATAATTAGATTTGAAGAGTATTGGGCTTCTTATCCTGCTTCTGCTTCAATTGTGTTTAAAGCCTGAAATAAAAGAGCTCTTGGAAGTTATTCTGAAATTCATAACATGAAGTTTAAAATATCTTTGAAAGCTTTATTTTATTGGAGTAAAGCTAAACTTAAAGATCTTAATGATATGAAGGAATGTCTCAAAAAGGATATTTATGAATTGTAAATGGAGGAAGCTAATGTGGGAGGACTTTTTGATGATAAAACTTTGCTATTAAGGTCAAAGGTGAATGAACTTAATAGTACTTTGGCTCGTTTGAATACTTGGTGGAGGCAATGAACCAAGGTTGATTGGTTGAAGGATGGAGATAAAAATACAATATTTTTTCAGGCTTATGCTAACGGAAGAAGAAACAAGAACTGGATTTCAAAAATTAAAGATGATAATGGGATAGAGGTTGAAGAACAAAGGCAGATTGAGAACACCTTCTTTGATTATTTTAGTCACAATTGGCGAGGGATTGTAAATTGGAAGATTGGCCTTCTAATTTGAATATCCTGAATGAAGATGATAGAAAGATGCTGGATGCAGAGCATTCATTGGAGGAAGTAAGTGGAGCTGTTTGTGAGTTGAAGGGATATAAATCTCCAGGAAAGGATGGTATATCACATTCATTGTTAAAGAGCTATTGGTCTATTATTAAAAATGACATTTGGAATGATATTTATCATGTTTTTTCTATGGGATCTATGGATTTAGAATGGAAGGAAACAGTAAAGGTTGAAAATCCTTCAATACCAGCTCATTTTAGACTGATTAGCTTATGCAAATCTATATACAAGTTGGTTGCTAAAATTCTTTTAAATAGAATGTATGGTATGATTCCTAAACTCTTCTTCAAAGAACAAGCAACATTTTTGAAGGGACAGTCAATTTCAGAACATATTCTAATGGCTCATGAAGTTTTTCACAGATTTAGATTTTCTAAATCCATGAAAGGCTTGGATTCGTTCAAGATCGATATGGAGCAAGCTTATGATAGTATGGGGTGGTCTACATTGGAGCAAGTTTTGAGGTATTTCAAGTTTCCTTTGAAATATTCTAAGTTGATTATGGAATGTGTGGTGGATGCTAAGTTTTTAGTCTTGATTAATGACAATTACTCCAAGTGGATTATGACTAAGAGTGGGTTCCGACAAGGATGTCCACTGTCTCCCTTTTTGTTCATTTTATGCTCTCAATTGTTATCTAATGCTTTGATTCATAAAGGAGATTTGGTGGGGATCAAATTGCATTCAACTATCCCAAGAATATCTCATTTGCTTTATGCAGATGATATTGTAATTTTTTCTGAATCAAGTATTAAAATGGTAAAAGAGGTAAGGTGAACACTTGTGGATTTTTATGAATGGACGCGTCAGCATATAAATTACAATAAATCAGTGATTCTCTTTGGTAAAGCTATAAAAAAGAAGAAAAGGAGAAGTATTGCTCGTATCATGGGACTTAGACCAGTGAAAGAGATGACTTATTTGGGTGTGAAGATTGCCTTAAGAAGGCTTGTTCGTGCTGACTTTCACGGCTTATTGGAGAAATCATTGGGAAAAATTAATACTTGGGGTAATAAGTTTATGTATTTGCAAGGAAAGATTATTCTTATTAAGTATGTTAACTTGGCTCTTCCTATTTTTCAATCGACTCATTCTCTTGGTCCTAAGAGTATTCTTGATGATATTGATAAGATGTGTAGGACATTTATTTAGCATAAATAAGACGACAAAGATGGTATTCATTATGTCAATTAGGATGTGTTATGCAAACCAATTGAGTTGGGTGGTAGGGGTCTCCATTCTTGTTTAAAATCTGTTGGTCTGGTAAGAGCTAAGTTGGCATGGAATTATCTTATTGATAGAGGTTCTTTATTGAATAAGACATTGTCTACTAAATATGGGTCTAGAGCTTGGAATTCTGGTCTGAAAAAATAGTTTCCTGCTACTTGGAAAATAATTACTGACGGTGCCAAATCTCTTGAACCCATTACAAGATGGAGAATTGCAGATGGAAGATCTATTAATATGCTGAAGGATACTTGGATTCTTGACAAAAGTCTCATCAATTGGCCTACCTTTGTTTCTAACAATATTGATTTTGATATGCTAGTAGAGAATTTGGATATGCTGCGGAATTACTTTGGTGAAGAGCTTGTTTTTCTTATTAATAAAACAACGATTTATTCAAATTCTCTAGAAGACCAGGTGGAGCTGCTGAACCAGATGACCGGAAAGACCATTTCTTGTCTTGCTTCTAATGCTATGAAATGTAATGATTCTTTGATAATGTATAAGACAGTTGTTTATGGATGACCATAATCTTATGTAAGAAAAGGTGATTGTGCATGGCTTTAATGAAAAGGGGTGAAAATAGTAGGTTCATTAATCCCCCCTTAAATTTAGAATGATATACATAGAGGATAAATTTCATGTGATTAATATGGATACCTCTTTAAAAGTTTGTTTAGGTTAACCTTAGATTCATGAATATGGTATCATTCCATTAACCTTACACCAGAGGAGTTCATTGTTTCTAGTGACATACGACCCTTTATAATGTACAAAGTGGAAATATAACTAGATGTTAAATACTTTATTTTTTAAAAAAATTAAAGGTTTGCATAATCATTCAAAACCAAAAAAAGAAGGTGTTAATATGTAAAGAGGGAGAAAGAAGACAATGTTGACTCTCCCTAAATTCACTAATACTCATTCAAAGCTAAAATGGGTTGTTCCTCACTTGGGAAGTGATATAGAGGAAAAAATAGATATCCATATCAAACTTGAGAAGACACACAACCCTCTATGCTAAGGGGAAGATTCATGAAGCTTACTTAGAGTTTGATTTTTATTATGAATCCATTTACTCTGGCAAGGCACTACATATCTTCTTAAAGAAGGTAACAGACATACCAACATAAGAAATTGTTCTTATGGTTACACTGATTCTACCCAACATTTTAAAAAGATCACTCCATCTAAGTTTCATGATACCAAAGTGTTAAAATTTTCTTATGTACCTCTTCTATGCTAAAAAAAGTGGAACAAGATGTTTATTTTGCATATCTAGGGACCATTAAGAAGAAAATTTTAATTAGCTTGTTAAACTCATTGAATCTAGGGAGATAATTCTAACGAGGACGCCTAAATATTGCCCTCTGAGATTTTGAAAGATGATACACAAGCTAGGGATTCATGTTGGGATTTCTAAACAAGAAACTCAATATTTTTAGAGGATATGGTATTATAAAAGTTTGTCAACTTTACATAAAATGAAAACCCTACAACCAAAGATCTCAGGTAGCACCTTAAAAGCTAGAAAATGGAAGATTGGCTACTATAATGGATGAGATAAAAGAAATCAATTTCGATACTATGGAGGATCCTTACCTAAGTTTCCATCTATGCTCTATTAATTGAGGACTACTTTATTATTTTGATATTCACTAACATGTTTGTCTTATCCCATAATGTGGTGATTTATATATTAGACATCAACCCTAATATAACACCAGTTAGGGAACAATATTTTTTGACATGAAATAGCTCTATGTATTGGTTGAAATTAGACTTCTAAATTATAAAAAACATGAAATTTTTTGAGTGAGGATGTATAGATTTTTTTATTGCCAGGAGCAATCCCTAACACTCTAAGAAGGAGAGTTGGTCTTATTGTTAAGAAGGATAATTATTCCCCTTTAAAGGATAATTATTCCCGCTTCTAATGGAGGCTGCTATATGTTAGCATTATTTTAGTCCAGTACATGACTATAGCAAGGAGAAAGGAGTGCAAGGAGGCTATAATTACTTTGTGAAGAATTTTTGGTCATTTATATCCATACTATTCTTTGTACTTTAATTTTTTATATTGCAATGAAGTTTTTTATTATGTTTACTTTTAATTTCATGAACGACTAGAAAATTTTCTTTTAGTTTATGATAAATTAGAAACCATATATTATATATACTATATTTATAATTTAAAAATTTACTTAATGCTATTTTTAAATCTTGCATGCTTAATTTAGTTTGTGTAAATGATTTGCATGAACATTAAATATAGTATAATCTATAGCCTCGATGAAGGAATAAAAACATAAATAGAGGATTTAAAATGTAACTTTTCCATGCATAGACATATGGCAGTTAGTGTTATAGGATCTGAAGAAGTCCAATTTCTTTAAGTTTGCTTAATTTGGAATTTTTTTGGAATTATTTATGATTTTCAAAGTTTAAGAATTTAATTGAATTTTTAATTTGATTAATTTTTAGGGCTTTTAATGATTTTGATCCAAATGAACTCCAAAATTCTTGAAATCACCTCCAAAGGTAAAAAATTACCTAAGGAGGAGATCTCAAGTGTTTGATAAATTTTTTTAATTTTTAATATATTTTAATTAACTAATTAACTAAATATTAATTTTCACTTAAAATCAAATTAAAATTAAAAGTGAAGTCCAATGAAGGGGATTTTATTTTTCTCTAATTAAGAGTTAAATTTTGGTCAGTTTGATGTAATATTTATATTTTCAAATTTAATTTGAATTTATTATAATTTTAAAAGTTTTAAGGTTAATTAAAGCATCTATTTTGAATTAATTAATTCAACAGCTTAATGATTTTTCAAATTATTGGGAATTTATCTTAAGGCTTAAGATTTCACTAAGTATCTTAAATTTCATCCCTAAAGGAAGTATATTTTATTTTCTAAAATTTTCCTAAATTGTTTAAGACATGTCCTTAATTGTTTCTAGGTTAGATTGGTTCTCAAATAGGTGTCACTGACCCTAACTTAAACATAAGTAATATATAGTCAAACCAATCAAGGACCCTAGAACATGGAGAGCCTAAAACTTGGTGCAAGTGCATGAAGAGAATAAGAGTCGCATGAATAATTTATAACTTAATTAATGAACAACTACAATATAATTATTCACTAATTTCCCTCTATAATCTATTCATTCAAATTAATCTTTGCTTCAAATTACAAAGCCTTACTTAAAGCACTAAAATATTTAACTTATATAATTTGAAATTAATTTAATTTTCAAAATATATAAAATAAAATATAAACTTTAAATCTTACAAAATTAAAATAATATTAAAATATAAATCAAAATAATTTTAGAACTATTATGATAAATCAGAGATAGCATAAAAAAAATTTTCACAAAATTTAAAATCATATGAATTAATATTTAATTAAATAATAATTAAATATCAAATACTTTCAATTTTAGATATTTTTAAATATATTAAGTATTTAATTTTTAAATTAATTTGAAAATAAAATATTTGAAATTTTAAAATTTGATATATTATGTTAATTTTTTTGATTTGATTTGAATTTTCTTTGATTTTTGAAATTTCTTGTAATTAAATACATTTAAGATAATAAAAAGAATTAGTATTATAAATAATTTGAAAATCAAATATAAATAAATGTTAAATATTCTCTAAAATTTTGAAATAATTAAAATAATTTTCTTAAAATATTCCATATTATTTATATTTAATTTTAATTAAATATTAATTTAATACCTAAATAATTAATAATTAAAAATATTTAAAATATATAAAATATTTTAAATTAAATTTTAATTTAAAACTAAAGTGATTTAAAATCTAGTCTAAATAATTTAAAATATTAAATTTTTGGGAATTAAAATTGAATTTTTTATTATTTTCTTTGAAAAATTTAATAATTAAGTACATATTACAAAATTAAATGTAATCAATATTAAAAATAATTTTAAATTAAAATTAATAAAATTTTAAATCATTTTTCTGGAAAATTTAGAGAATATTTTAAAGCATGTTTCTCAAGTTTTAAAAATATTTGAATTATTTTTAATTAAATATTAATTAAAAATATCAATATTTATTATTTAAAATAATATTTTAAGTTAATTTTAATTTTAAATTAAGGATCTTAAAAAATTGAGCAATTTGATATAAAATATAAAAATTTTGGATTAATATTTAATTTTTAATAATTTTTTTGAAGTTTTTTCATTCTTTAAAGCATTTTAAAATAATTTAAATTAAATAAAAAGGATTGGCATCGCCATCGCTGATAAGAAGACATGCATCAGCATCCCATTTACTGGCTCAAAACATGCAACAATATGAAAATTAATGCTAATGATTGCGCCGCCGGCAATCATTGGCATTAATGATGCCGCGATGGCGTAGACGAGATTTTCAATTATTCACATTAGAACCATTGCGTAGCTGTTGGATCCTTCGTAGCTTTGAATGGATGGCTTTGATCTAGCCAGATGATAACCTGATCAAATGGAAGCCTAATTATGGTTGGATTGAAGAGCAGAACTATGAGATCTTAATCATTAATAAAAAAATCAATGACTAAAATTTTGTACACTATCAAAATAATGTAAACCAAAGCCCTAATGAATAAATTAAATTTTTCTTGAAAATGACATGATTAATTTCAATGAAATTTTAAACCTCGATAATAGGAATGAAGAGCATTCGTGGGGAATGATTCCTACAGTTTAAAACATGCTTAATAAAAAACCTTTTTTTATTATCACATCCGACAGGGTTTAACATAAGTGTTTGAATCTAAGGTTTGAGAATATACCTAATCCAACCATTAGATTTTCATTATCTTGGAATCTCTAAACTTGTAGTGTGCCCATGCTACTTTTCTTAGTTGGAACCATGATATGAAACACGATTGATCAATAACAAGCATCCTAAATAGAAATTAGTCTCAATTTTCCAAAAATCTTGCCACTGATGAGCTTTGACAAGAGGATTTCAACTAGGGAAGTGGAGAATAAAGTCTGGCAAGCTCGAATGAAACTTGAGCTAGGGCTTAGGTGATGGTTCTAGAGAGAGAGGGATTAGGTTTGAATGAGTGTCATTTTAGAAATTTCTCCTTATTCAAACACCCTGAATAGAATGGATAGTCTTGATTGATCTTGCTACCTCTCTAATGCTTGACAAGTGCCTTGGAGTTATTAGAATGGTTGACAAATCAAAGGACCAAAGGACATTAAATGGAAAGGAGCCTTGTCTTTGGAGCATATGGGATCATTAGGGCTGATTTAAACCTAATCCAAGGGCTAAGGTTAGCTTAAGAACATTCTAAAAACATTTGGAGTAGATAGATTGATTTAGAATGGAAGGGAGAGTGGTTTGAATTAGTTTAACCATGCTTAAAACTATTTTGACCACCCATTGATTAGTTGCTGATGACAATGGGTCCGGGTGGTTGAGGTGGCATACAAGTGATGCTTAGGTGTCAATGGAGTGAGTTGAAGGGGCCTTTGAAGTCAATTCCATTGCATGAGTGAAATAATGCATATCTAAGAGCATTTGATGAAACTTTTGAGAGTTGACTCAGTTAGTTAACAAAAAAACTTGAACCATGTTGAGTTTAACAATATTCAAAATACAAATGGAGATAAATTAAAAGCTTGATAAGGATTTAAAATGACTGTTCAAACCCTTAAGGTACATTTTGGTCAAAATAAGTTAACTTGGTCAACCAGGCTTAACCAGTGTCTTGGTTTAAGTCCAAAACATTTCTAATAGTATTTAGGATGCATTAGAGGAGGTTCTAGGGTTTTATTTGACTAGTCCATATTGAAGTTTAAAAGAAATTTCAATTTTGCCCTCAAGGGACATTTTAGTCATTTTGACCCCTGGTCAACTAGGGATAAAAATGGGTCACCAAAATGCATTTTAATGATTAACATATCATGATCAAGGGTCTAGATATGATCAAAGACTTTGGAGGAGGTTCCAAGGTTAAATTCCATAAGGTGAAAAGTCAAGTGACATAGACCATAAATATTTGAAGGTTTTATAGCCTTTGAAAATAGATTCCGTTTCTAGGGCTAGAGGTATCAGAATGAGCTCAAATTTGGAGTTGACCTTAAGACATGCCTAATCAATATGCAATTGATAGATCATGATTTGGGGGTCATTTAACTAGGATTTGAAATATTTGAAAAATCACTAAAAAGGTTTTTAGGGCATATGCTTTTTAGCTCTGGATTTTTGTCTGGATTTCTGGGTTGGTCTGCTTTAGATTTGATTGCTTGAATTTGAATTATCCAAATTAATCATTATCATTTCATTGATTATTAATGACTAGATAGGATTGGAACTAGATTGAATTTGGTTTGAATAAGTTTGGGTTGAATAAAGGTCAGGATTATCTTTGAGTCTAGACATTTGAAAACTAGATTGATGTGAGATTTGAATTGACTTAAAGTCAGTGTTGATCTGAGTTTTGGATTGATTTGAGATCTAGTTAGTTTTGAAGTCTTGGTTTGTCTTAAATTTGGGCTAAATCCAAAATTGAAGTCTAGATGACTAACACTTTGAGAAATCTTAACCTTTAGATCAATTAGATGGAGATCTGGATGGATTCTTATGACTCAAAAAAAAAAAAAGGTGAACAAGTCAACATTGACTTTGGCCAACTAGACCCAATATTGTCAAAGTTGGACCATATGGCTCAATTCAATGCACTCAATCAACTTAACCCATTTAAACTCCATCAACCTCCAAACATACATGTTTCAAACTTTAGATCCATTCAAAACCAAAATGACTTAAGATTGACATGTTTGACTTGGTCAAACAAATATACATGGTTAACTGAAGTCAAAATGGGTCAATCATATGGTCTACATAACAACCAATCAAGTACATTCAAGCTTCATCAAGCCTAAAACCCATTTCATTTAATCCCATGATCATTCTTTAATTCAATAAAAGTTAAATTATAGTTGATTTGACCAAGTCAACCCATTGTGACTTAGTCAAACATCTTTTCTTCCATATGTATGCATTCAAACTCTAACCTCTTAGCTTCAAATGAGCTTCAAATTAACTAAGCTCATCAACACTTCTTATGTGCCACCTTCAGCTGGTTTTACTAGTTCACTGGTCAAATAAGTCAATAATGGTTAAGAGGCCATTAAATGGTCAAACACCCACTTGAACTACACCACCATTTCAAACCAATCTAGCAGTCCTAAACATAATTTATAGGCTTCTAAGAGACTTCTCTTAATCCCTAGATTAGCTATAAATAACCCTTAATTGCTTAAGAGACAAATCAGCTTTCCATGTGATTATCCTTTTATCCTTTGATTCCCTGCCTTCTAACCACTCCTGGCTAGGTGTCATCTAAGAATTTTCCAAAATGATCTCAGCGATCCAAAAGGTCTTAAGGTTCTAAGTTGGCCAAAGGGGTAATATTGAAGCTGATGGACTCAAACCCTCTCTTTTTAATATCCATCCAGCCCTCTAAGTTTCTCCCCTCAGCCTCTCTAGACATCCCCTAAGCCTTCCCAAGCCTTTCTCCACCAAATCCTAGCCTCAAAGTCCCCCATTGGTAAAGAGAGAGGAAAATAGAGAGAGAAAATGTGGTTTTAAAGTTATCTCTCAATCTAGCTAGAACTAGCTTTAGGAGTCTTCCATTTAAATTAAAGATGACATCTTCATCTTTCCAACAAGTCCCAAGAATAAAAATCTAGTGCTAGATTATAAGTTATTCATATATTTAGTTAAAACTAAGATTTAAAACTGCTCCCAATAAACACTACATGGAGCCACCAAACTCCAAACATTGGATAATTAGGAAAGCACAAGCATATTTTTAAATTTCATTTAATTTGGATAAATATTTTAAAAGTTATTGCCTATATGAATTTTTCATTCAAAATGAACTAAAAGGCTCTATTCTGAGCAGAACCATCCGATCTTGATGCACACATAATTGGGTGGTCCAGAAGGAGTCAGATGGAGCCACTCATCTGATGTATAGATCAGTGAATTGAGTGTGATCTATTCAGTGAGTGACGTGGCTCAATCCGAGCAGTCTGTGCCACACTGTTGATCTGATGATGGAGATCTTTAGTCGAAGTGTTTAAGTGGTAGATATGTGTGAGACCACATGTCATGAAAGTGTTAGATGATGGAGATGATGGTGGAATCATTGATGCCACCACTTGTTGACCTCAATTTTTTATGAGGTCACAGGGACCCATCTGTTGCGACTCAAGTTCATGAGTTTTATATTTTTGATGATAACAAACATCTTTATATCTCATAGTATTTTTTATTCTACATTTGTTTATGTGTATACTAACATTTCAGGAAAACCATGCAACATCAAACAAAGAATCAGAGCTCAAGATTTTGTTGAATAATGTTATGTTGTAAAGGGTCTATAATATTTATTGATTTTATTTTGCTTTCTTGAGTGAAGTCTGGTAAGGGAGTATGCTTGCTTGGTGAATCATGCACACATACACTCAAAAGAGTGAGATCTAGTCAAATCCAGAAGATTAAGTTTTGAACTAATGGACGATTTTGATCACTAGAACGATCCTTTATGATCTTGGAAAACAATTGCAATGATAATTTAGGCAAGATTTTAAATTTTATTTTTTCTCTAATCTTCCCCGCCAATATAGATCGCCAGGATGATCAATACAAATCATGCCTAAAAAGATGCTGTGATTAAGGATTAATTATGGTTAAAATTTTCAATCCAATCGTCATGGACGATCTGTATATTATACAGGATGATGTTTCTGACATACTTGAATTTTCTAAATCATCCAGGCTGAAATACCATAATTTTTTCTTCTACTCATCCTCGGATGATCCATAAATCATCCTAGACGATTTGTACAATTTTGTACTGATCATCCTAGACTATCTAATATCATCCGGGACTATTAGGTCAAATTCTGCACATCATACTGGATGATCTTGTGATTATCTAGGATGATTTTTGGCGCCAGAATTGAGTTTTTAGGGTTTTCAGAAGCCCCTCTTTTAAGCGCATCATACGGGATGATCCTGCGATTGATCAGGATGAAATTTGGCACCAAAATTGAGTTTTTAGGGTTTTAAAAAATGCTTTGTTTAGGCATATTATACAGAATAATATCACAATCGTCTTGGACGATTTTTACTGCCAAGATTAATTTTTAGGCTTTTAAAAGCCCTCTATTTAAGCTTTGTCAAAGCACTTGATTTGTGTCTTTGGCAGCCTTGAAGCTTTGTTCTTCTAGAGAAAACTTGAAGAGAGAGATTGAAAGGGAGAGGAAAAGGTGGATTTGAGAGATGGAGAAGATCCTTGGAGGGGTTTTAAGGGAGTGTGGAGGGGATTTCACACGGTTGCTCCAGCAAGCTTGCCACCTTAGTACCATCAAATTCAAGGCTCATCGTGAGGGAGTTTTGGGAAGAAGAAGATCTTTTTGGTGTCAAAGGATCCACCTACTCTGCCGCACTAGGGAAGGTGGAAGTGATTTTGTAAGGGCATGTCCTTCTAGCTGTGGGGCTAAAGGAAGACACTGAGTTTAGTGCAATACTCGAGGGTGCCTCTGAGGAGTGGATGTAGGTCAAGGTTTGACCGAACCACTATAAATATGGTTGTGTTTATTCCTTTATTAATTCCGCCATTTAATTTCTACACATTGATTTCCTTTATGGTGAATTATGTTTGGTTTTGAGTTTTTGTGTTTTGATTGAAAGAATTTTTTTTAAAAGAACAATTCACTCCCCCCCTCTTTGTTAGCCTCGGGACTAGTTCATAAGGGCCTAACATCCTAACGAACTTTTACCATCTAGAACTCCACCTAATTGATTTATTTGTTGACATTTCTCCAGGTGTCAATAATCTAGAATTTAATTTAGGATTTAAATTATTCAAATCAAACCTAGCTCCTACACATCGACTAATGGTTGAAAACACCCAGCTTATAATCATCCCAAACTTCAATTCAATGTAATGCAGCTCCAAGTTCAAACCAAAATCTAGACCCTAGTTCAAACCCTCAATCCACCTTCAAACTAGTTTCTAATCTAGCTTCAATCGTATTTATAATCATCCAACAAATTTTGAGGGATGCGATAATTCAAATTGAAGGAAATTAAATCCAAAAACATGACCAAACTGAGAAATCAGACTAAAATCCAAGGCTGAAAGGATATGTCTTGTAAGCCTTTTTCAATTATAATTTCAAACATTTAAAACCATAATCAAACAACATTCAAATCATGATCTATCAATTTCATATTGATTAGGCATGTCCTTATAGTCAATACACCAATTTTGGGCTCAATCTGACACCATTATCCCCTAGAATCTAATTCTATTTTCAAATACTGTAAAACCTTCAAATATTTTATGGCCTATGCCACTAGCCCTGTCATCCAGCAAAATTGATCTTAGAGAATTCTTTAATGCCCCTGACCATATCCAGAACCATAATCATGATATTTTGAGTAGTAAAATGTATTTTGGTGGACCTATTTTGACCCCTAATTGACCAGGGATCAAAATGAACAAAATGCCGTTTAAGGCCAAAATTGAAGTCTCCTATAAACTTCAATATGGCCCATTCAAACCAAGCTCAGGAACCTCTTCCAATGCATCCTAAACATCATTAGGAGTGCATAAAAAGCAAACCCATGCCTTGGGTCAACCTAGTTAACCTAGGTAGACCAAGCAACCTTTAGTGGTCCAAATAGTAATTTAACTAAAATGATCTTTCTAACCCAGGAAAACCACCCTACTAGTCTCTTAATATCAAAACAAACTAGTTATGCCTAAACCCAGACCTTGATCAGCTTGGTTGACTAAGTCAACCAGAGTTGGCCCAAATGCCCTTTAAGGGACAAATAGGTCATTTTTTACTAAAATGACCTATCCAAACCATGGACCATCTCCATTAGTCTCTAAACATCAAACTAAACCTATTAAACTCAAACCTTAGCCCTGTATCAACTTAGTTGACCCAATTAACCTAGGTGGCCAAACCAACCTTTAAGTTCTTCTCACTTAAATTAAACTTTAGATACATTCAAACCTTATTAAAACTTCCTATGCAACCTTCCTAATGAGTGGATATGATTGGCCATCCTGATCCAGTCACTAGTTTACCAGGTCAACTGAGCTTGACATATGTTAATTATGTCCAATCAATCCTATCGCAGATCTATTTTTATTGTTATGATTTTGATGATAGCAAACACTCTTATTTCTCTATGATTGCCTTATATACTGACATTTCAGGTTCATAAATCAGACTTCTATTGGAACCAGCTCAAGATTGGGAGACTAGATCTGAGTCAAATTTATACTTTTTTCCTATCTTTGAGTCTTTATAATTATTGTGGCTCCTAATGCTAATAACTTGCACACACACACATTGGAAGAATTTTGATTATTCCATAGAGTTTACTAATTTTTGGTAACATCTTCTGGGATGATATTTATATCGGCATGGACGATCGGTTCAAAAATGAATCCCTAAATAGGGCATTCTGGTTAAAGCAGCCGTCATTAAGCAAATAGTCCTGGACGATCCTTGTATCGGCAAGGATGATAGGCACAAATCAGAAAGAATCAGCCACCATAATCAATTTAGGTATTTCTTTATTTTAAAAACATCGCCAGACAAACTTAACATCAACCTGGACGATGCAATAAAATTATGCCTAAATTAATCTGGCAATTATGGAAAGCAATTAAGGCTGATTGATACGATCACATCGGCCGGCTGATCGTAGAATTGTCTCGGATGATGTCCTAGACGATTGACATCGTGAGACTCTATTCAAGGGTAATGTTCAGGATGATTGTACTTGGATTTAAACTAATATGTCAGGACAATATTGTATTGGTCCTGGACGATGTAACCAATTTTCTTCTAATCATCCCGACTGATTGAGCTTACTTATGTACTGATTGACCAGAATGATATTCTATCATCTTGGATGATAATGTTGGTTCTTAAAATTCTATTAAAAGTCCCAATATTCTCATGCAAAATAGATCTTTTGCTGCTGTCTAGACCTAGAGAGCCTAGAGGAGAGAAAGAGAGAGGGAGAGAGAGAGAGGAATTTTGTGAGGGAGAGCTTGTGAGGGCGATTCAACAAGGGTTGCTCCAAGAATTATTCACCTTCTTCTTCCACTAGAGTCTCTTGTCCTTGGAAGGGCTGAGGAGGTGAGCTTCAATAATCGATCAAGGTTCTTTGCCTGCTTCAGGAGGAAGCAAAAGGAGTTTGGTTCTCTGCCTCGCCGGGGTGGCAAAAAGGAGGTCTTGTACTGGCTTCTTCACCTTGCTGTGGGAGGAAAAGGAGAGTCACATTGTAGTGCAATACCAGTCGGTTTTGAGATAGAGTGAGAGGAAGTACTTGCGTTATACATGTGTTTCCTATCAGATTGCTCTGGTATTCTTTGATGACATCCTATCTTCATTAACAGTCAAGAGGAGCACTTGAGAATGTTGTAGGGGACTTTGAAGGTAGAGCACAACTATATGCCGACTTGAGAAGTGCTAATTATGAGCAACAGAGGATGGAGTACTTGAACATTATGTGTCAAGTTGGGGTGTCAGCGTGTCAATCAAGATAGAGCAATAGTGGGAGTGGCTAGGCCTCAAACCTTGAAGGGGCTAAGGGGTTCTTGGATCTCACGATAAGTTTATGAAGGGAATACAGCTCTGTAGCCTAGCGTTGAGAGAGCAATTGAAGAGACAATTTATGGGGGGATGTAGCCACTAGGCGTTTGAGCAGTTGAAAATAAGACCAGTGTCCTTGTGTTAGCACTACCAGATTTCAACCAGTCTTTTGTTGTGGAGGCTGATGCATTAGGTGAGTTGGGAGTATTTCTCATGCAAGGGCATAGTCCCATAGCTTAAATTCAGCCAAGTGTTGACTGCTAGGGCTAGAATGAAATTAGTTATATGGAGGAACTGTGGGGGTAAGTTAACAATTCAGAAGTGGCGACATTATCGTTGGGGGGCACTATAGTTAGGATGTATCAAAGGAGTTTTAAGTTCTGTTGGAGCAAGGATGGTGATAGAGAGCATCAGCAGTGGCTTTTCAAGTTATTGGGGTATGACTTTGAGATCTAATACCAAGCCTGTGTTGAAACTAAAAGTTGAAGATGCTTTCTCCAGGTGTAGCGAAGACCCCCAGGTTATGACTCTAATCTTTTCCATGGTGGTGGATTGGGAGAGCTCTTGAAGCGTAGCGTCTGGCAAGATTAAGAGATGAGTAAAATCAAAGGATATTACTTAGAACTAAGGACATATCTTGGTTACTTTTTGGGGGTCAGAAGCTGTTGTTTATCAGGGACGGTTTGTGCTTTTGAGGATATCACCAACATCCCTAACTGTTATAGGAGTGTTCATGGCACATCTATTGGGATACATTTGGAATCCAAAGATATCGTCGGTTGGCAGCGGAGTTGTATTGGTGGGCATGCAAAAGGATATGGAGAAGATGGTGGCCAATTGTGATGTATGCCAAGGCAACAAATATCAGGCTATGGCTTAGTGTAGTCTTTTTAGCCTTTAGCTTTAACTGAGAAGTGCGGGAAGAGGTGAGTTATGGACTTCATTGTGGGTTGCCTAAGTCAGAAGGATTCACCTATAATTTGGTGGTGGTGGCAAATGAGCAAATACGTTCATTTCATTCTCCTATGACACCTATACAATTGGTAGTCAGTGGCTGCCATTCATTAGAGGATGGGTTGTTGCATGGCATACCCAGTCGTAGTGTCTGATTGATATAAGATCTTTCTAAGCCATTTCTAGAGGGAGCTATTCAAGATGTAGGGATATCCTAAAGCGGAGTTACCGCTTATCACTCCCAGACAATGGCTGATGGAGGTGGTAAATGTCAGTGTGGAGACTTATCTTTGTGTTTCTCTCGAATACCTCACAAGATGTGGGCCAAATGGTTAGCCTAAGTAGAGAATTGGTTATAATACTTCATATCATACACAGCTTAAAAAACTCTATTAAAAATCCTATATGGTGTGGGATCTCCTCATCTACTACATTATGGGCATAACAACACACATATCATTAGTGGGCAAAACGTGGGAGAAAGGGGCTAGACTTTAGCAGAAATATAGGGACATCTTATCTTGTGAGCAAAATAAATTATGAAAGGAGTGGCTTGATGGACACGGTGGGAGTATGCACAATTTGAAATTTTGGGGACAACCTCACAGACAGGGCACACTAGCTCAATGGCGGAATGAGATGCTTTCCCTTTGATACTTTGGGGCTCCCTCGAGGTGTGGAGTGCATTGGTGTGGTCGCCATATCGCCTACAGTTGCCACCAACTTTAGCCATCAATCCAGTATTTCATGTGACCAGCTAGACGAGCCATTGAGACCATTTACTCTTGCCCCCACTATTGGCTACAACATCAGAGAATATGGGGTTAATATTAGACCATTGGAGGTGAAGGGGTTGATTAAGCGGAAAAAATTTACCAGATGTATGAAGCAATGAGAGAAGCCTACAATACTAATCCATAAGTAGTTTCATTCTTTCCACCTTGAAGACCAATGTGACTTTTGGGAGGGGATGAATTGATAGTTGTGGACCCTATCTCGCGGGTGGCAGTCTCAAATTATTCTATAGCCAAAAGGCACCTCTTTTTGTGGGTCCCACACACCTCATTTCAACCTGTTAGGAGGAAAACATTAGGGAGATCTTTGGAAAACAAAAAATGTGAGTGCATTTATTGTGGGATTAGGGTGGTTTTGAGGGGGAAGATTGTTATGTGGAGCGGGATTATGGAAGAATTTTTATAGTTTTCTTTGGTATATTTGGGTTTCTAGTTGTGATGGGAATTGGGGGAGAGCCGATTCACCTCTCGAACAGTGAATCAATTGTACTCTGTGTTTCTTTTGATTGAAGATTATATATTTCAGCTTTATAGTGTTGTTCATATATACCATTGTGTTTTTACTGGTTGGTGGGCTAATTTTTTTCGCAGTTGTTGTGTTGATTGGTTTTCTAGAAGGCTGTTTTGGATTTTCTGGATGTATTTTATGACCGCAAATCATATCACAACACTACCTTTTTGTCATTATGAAAAGTTAGCTCTCAAGTTTTATGGCTTAAGTTGACTACTATGACAAGAAACTACACTGGAGCTTCTTGACCTCAGTAAAGATTCATTAGGATATGTTTTGGTGTACGATTGTTTTTCTATAAAAAAAATTGCCACTCTTGCCTTGTTGCTCAGTAATATAGATCATGAACGAGTTTTATAATACATGATCTACCTGGCTTTTTTTTTTGACCCCTGCATTTCTTATGGACTTTTTATTCATTTCATTTCGGCGACTTGTTATTTGATATAGTCCATCTATTGATGCAAATAAATCTTAAACTCAATCATTGAGAATTATTATTTGTTCCTTTTTAAGTGATCTGCTATTTAACATCTCTTATCTCTCATCTAATGAAGTAAAGAATCTTCACTCATTTTTGAGAGAAATTATTTTTTAGTTCCGTTTTAGTGATCTGCTACTATAACATCTCTTATCTAGCTTTAGTTATTTTTCTGATGTCATAAACTTTTAATGTCCAATTGCTTTCAGCCGCACAATGTCACTATGTTGCTTGCCCGCCTTGCAGATTTTTGTGGAGAGAACTTCCATTCGGGTCATATGTGTAACACAGGTTTTGGACGTAGATTTGGAGTTCTTTTCTACGCAAGATTGCTGCTAACTCAATTGATTGAGTTGTAATTTCAAAAAATGCTGCCTGCATGTAGATGCCATGGCCCAATCCCTCCTCCCAACCCGATTCATTGAATACAAAGAGAAAATGGAGAAAAATATTGGAGTTACACTGGATCAGCATGGCCCTCTTGTCAGAGAAATTATTTCGGGTGAGCATGCCTAGGGCAACACCTTGGCGAGAGAAGTCCGGTTTGTATCTTATCAGGTTCCTCAAATACGAAATCATATGTGGTTGATATTTGTCTTTATAGGGTTTTACTTAAGGTGCTTTTCCACTGTGTTTATCTGTTGATATTCATTTTTCGATGGTTTGTTCAAAAATGTCAGTTTTCATGTAAATATTATGTGGAAATCTTCTTGCTTGTGGCAATCATTACTGCACAAAGTCTTGCCTGCTTGTGAAATATCAGCATCATCATCAGTATGGACATGGAAGTTATAGGATTGATCTGGGCACAAAAACATGGGCCTTCATCTTTAGAGTTGACTGAGTGATCATGCAGAGTCGTGTGAAGAGTGTCTTCTTCAATGTCAAAAGGTTGATTCAGTAGAATTTATTCGAAATAATATTTTTATTACTTGGTTATACTGTTCTCTTCAAATGTTTCTCCTTTATTCATGAACATATTGTTGAAGGAAAACTCAAGGAGCCAATCTCTGATGATCCATCTAAAACGAGCTTATTTCCATCTCAACTTGGTGAATTTTAGATTGAAATATTTTTCAGGTTAGGGAGCCCGCATGCTCAACACCATGCCCTTTGCCATGTCATCTGATTGTTGCCCTACCTTGTAGGTACTTCTTAAAAAGATCCATGATAAATTGTGGTGCTATGGTGATGTGTTCAATTGCGCAACTACAATAGGTGATGTAGAGGAGCAGCAACTGACAAGATCATGTCGTGGCCCATGCCATAGGAACTTGTAGTGCTATTATTCATTTTTTTAATCTTGTGGTTTCTTAGATTTCCCTGCCTATTTACCATTTTTTTTTGATGATGTAAATGTGTGTGACTAAACAACTATAAAGCTAGTATCCACCTGCCTTGCCTCTAATATCACATGATAAGCCTTGCTTGCCATAAAATGTACCGTATTTCTTGACAGTGCTTCCCATTTTTTTTTCTCGGAGATATTCAGTTCATCATCATAAAACATAATTCTTGCAGTTGCTTCTAAAGTGAGATACTAATGTGCATTAATTATTTTGTTCGCTATTCTCTATGCATTTTTTTATTGGTGTATTCATCTTTTTGAAATGGTTTCTTATCTCTTCTGTCTACAGAAAATTACCTAATTGCCCTCATTTATGCTCTGATATTTGTACATCCTGGACAGTGTCCATCAATTATCTATGCTCTAAAAGGTTTACTTTAAATTTTTATTATCCAAATTTGGCTTCAGTCATTTTCCTTATTCTTCCATTCCAAAAACATGTAAGAAGTTCCAGTAGTGATCTTTTATGCTCATTTACCTTAAATAATTTCATAGGTCAAATCATGGATATGCCATTTTCATGTCAAATAGGATAACACTTATTGCTGCAATTATATTTGTATAGGACTATCTTAAAAATTATATCATAGTTTCAACTATTTTTCAAAATTTCTCTCTATGATAATTCAACCATCGCTATCATGAGTGTGTCAACTAATGGTTTCATCAGCATTGAAGGATATAATTATGAAAAATATCAATAGTATATCTAAATTTTTAGGGATTTGTTTGTTATAGTCCATAATAAAAAATAGCTATAAAAATGGTAATAGGCATGACGAGCAACATTGGATTGATCTGTATTTTCTGCCTAGAGTAAAGAGATAAAGGTTAATATGCAAAGCAGAATGCCACATAAAAGAATTTTTTTTGAAGTGCGAAGTACAAACAAATTTGTACATTTTAATTAAGATGATAGCGATCACAAAAATGTATATAGCTTCTAAAACTATTTACAATTTAACAAGTCAGATTATGAATAATCTCACATATTAAGTTAATGTGCTACAGAAAAATTATTTCAACTAATAAGCAATAGTTCATGCACACGGTTTGATGAGCTAGCTTGATGTTAACCCATCATTGTACTGTCTTCTTGAATGGGAAGGAAAAGTTCAGTGTGAATTGCAGCGCCTCAAAATGGCTCTTTTTATAGAAATGATCAGTAGTATACTAAGTAGAGATCATGATATGAAATCCGCTTTCTCTTCCGACCTCTGCTTGTGAGCATTAGTCTCTTCTCAGATTTGTTTTTAATGACTAAAAAACACTGTTGGTTATATGGATTGTAATCCTGTACAATTGTCTCTTCACAATTTACAATATCTGTGTTCCATTGTTGAAGTAGCCTTGCTATGCTTTCTATAATAAAGGCATACTTTTTTATGCAAACCGAGTATCATATTTTAGCAACGTAATTTTTATCAACTCCGCATTTTGTTCTACTTTGTTTCTAGGTTACTGTTCGCTGTGCATGCCAATAGCCCTTAAAAGAATGGCTTTGTCGTGATGTCCAAAATTTAGTACGCCAATACTGATCGGGATCCTAAGATGTTGTAAAGAGGCTTGTTTGGAATTGGTTTGATCCCATGCAATGCAGACTGTAAAAGTAAGGTGAAAGTTGCTGATGCTGAATTACAATTCAAAAAGTTCCAGTGCCCAAGGTATTGAAGTTTTTCAACAGCATGTTGCTTGGGAATTATCTTTTTTGTCTGAAGTTTCTCCGTTAGATTTGCTTGGATCAGTTGTACAAGCCTGGTTCTTGCAAATTTGAACATGTGGTGGTTGTGTGCGCGTCTGATGTTGCAAACATTTGTTGCTTTAGTGCAATAATGCATTTGTTATAAATTCATATGAAGCTTTGGCAAAAGTGGCTATTGAAGTTTCTTTTGAAGATGTCTCTTTGTGGTTTGTGCTTGTATTAATTATTATGATGCCTTTTGGCTAAGAAGCCTATTTTAGTGAGTTTAAACATAGCATCATGTGTTTTGAGTATAGCATCATTATTTTTTTTTAGCGTAGCATCATATTAATGCGCCTTACTAGTAGATTTAGGGGTAGATATGATATTCACTAGTTAAATTCGGACATTTAAAATTGGTGTTGTAAATTGGGAAATTTATTGAGTTTGAAGCTCTGTCACCTTAGATTTGCAGAAAACATCTCGTGATCAAGCTATTGTTAGTTATAGTGGTCAATTATCTTGTAGACCTTTACAACTCAAACCTTGCGAGCTATTAGATTTTTTTCTTTTTTTCATTTTGCATTCTGTAATAATAACTTATTATGGAGGAAAAAACTAAGCTAAGGAATTGCTAAGAAGTAAGCATCTTACTTTTATTTTTTTATTTTATTTTTTAAGCATCTTACTTGTGTTTGCTTTACTATTTTCTGCAAAAGGGTTATCTTATGTTTCACCTGCCCTTTGTAGTTCATTAGCCATTTTGTGGTCATAGAGCCACAGTACTGATTGGAATATTATTGCTGTGAAAACCCTAACTCATAAGAACATTGCTTCAGACAATCTATTATTTCTGGTGGTTTATTTTTGTCATGTCTACACTTTCTCCCTGAGCAGTTTGGATTTTTTTTAATAAGCACAATATTATAACTATAAATAAATATGGCTATAATAAGGATAATTATCAGAAGTTGTCATAGTATAGGAAAAACAAACAAAATATGAAATATCATATATCTTGACGTTTAAAGATGAACCTTTCAGTGTGAAACAACAGAAGATAAAAAAGAGCTATTTGGACCGCGTTATTTAAGCCAGGAAAAATATTGATGGGTGATGCTATATTTTTTTTTTTTCTGTTTACAACCCTGTGATTAAATGGTATTTGAAATCTCATATCCATCATAGTATCATCACAATATGAAGCATATGAATCTGTTATTGTAATACATGTCATTTAGGACAATTATTTAAGCTTCTAATTCCATAGTTTTCTCTCACTAGGGCATAGATGTTGTTGCTGCTGCTGTGACAAAAAGGAGAAAGAGAAGGGAGCGCATACAAGTAACTAAGCTGGTTTCAAAGTTCAGTGTGTGGTAAAAGGACAAGGATTTAATAATTTTTTTTCATTCCTCTCCATCAGGCTTAACTTGAGCATGCTCTGCTGTTCCAGGCATTCGATCATCTACAGAGGTGTCTCTTGTTTACTCTTATATTGATTGTGATATGTGCAAGCCTATACTATGGCTACAAGGCCTCTTCTGGCTTTCGTCGGATGGTAGGAATAGAGAGAAAAAAGTTAAAAAAGGATTATCAATTTTGATTGCCGAGAGAACACGCATAACAAAGGCTACAGGATCATTCATTGTTTCATCTTGGAGTTACTAAAAAAAGCCACACCTTTTGTGCTAATCGATACAGTTGATAAAACTCATGATCTAAGTTGGCTATGCAATGCAACTTAGGGTTTGTAATATGTTAATTGTTGCAACTTCAATCACTTGTTGTGGTTTTTTAGTGCACAGCAAGGTATGGTGGGAGTTTTAGAGGTCTGTTCTATATCCCAATAGCCTTGGAAATTCATGCAATATCCTGATCAACACGATCATTTGCCGTCAGCGCATTGCAATTTTAGATGATTTTTGTTGTCATATTAGAATTTCTACGGACAGAGTTCATCCTTCTGATGTCTTCAACAAAGGATTACTTTGTAGATTTCAACAAAGGTGTTCTCAATGCTATAAATGATTTGTGAGTTGACTCGTTAGTTGATTTTGTGATTCGACCGTTTAAAAAATTTATTGAAATATACTTAAAATATCTTTAATATTTGAGATTTTAAGTTATAAAATTGTTTAAAATGATAAAAAAAAAAACTTATATTTTTTAATAGATAAGGATAGACTTCTTTATTATTACTTTTTGTTATTCTTTTAATTTATTTTTTATAATCAATTATACTAAATTATAATCTTTTTTCTTTTTGCGGTTTGTCATGAGCTAGTTTAAACTTGTAAAAGAAGCTAACTTTCTTAATCAATCAAGTTCAGTTAATGGTGACTTGAGCTCAAGTAGGTTAATTTATAAGATATTTTTTTTCAACAGTTCTAAGATGTAAAAGAAGCTGATATTATGGGAGTGACTATTGACATTCCTTTATGCGGCCACATTTCATGATATAGGAATCAAATGTGATTGGCTATTATTTCACACCAAGAAACCTTATCCAACAGCATTGTTTTTAGTGAGAAAGAAACCAGAGGCAGCAAATCTGCTGATGGCAGGAGCAGCTGCTGTAGGGGCAGCTCTTACTCTCTCCACAATACGCAACATTAAAGCAAGAGCTCGAGGACAACAAAGAGAGCTAATAGGTCGTCTGGACTGATCCTATCAATCCCGGCAAGGATGCGGCGGGGCGCATTGAGACATGAAGGTGGCGCGAGTATCAGTTACTTGATGTTCTGCCAGCATGGGAAAGAGAGAAGGCTGGTTGCAGAATTCTCTTCATGTGCCCTCTATGTAGAGGACACCCGATGGACCCTCTAACCCTCTCAGAAATGGGTTCCACTTCGGCTTATATGGTCTCTGGACCGGCCAGCGTTTCCACCACCCTCATTCTACTTTGTTTCTGAGGTTCAGAGTCTTGTTCCATGAAAGATGGAGGGAGGGTCTAGTTGCCTTGGGGAAGGGCTTAGTCCATGGTGCAGTGAAGATGCTCAGTGAAGTTGGCTATGAGAACCTGCATGCTTGCTGGTGGTTCAATAGTGCTGAGAGAAAAAGATTTTAATAAAGTGAAGGGGAGTACAAGTACAATATGTACTGTGGGAGGGGTTTCCTATTCTTTCTCCAGTTGCTGTTGATCCTAAATGAGATCGGCCCATAGTGTTCTCAAAAGCTTGATGGTTGTGAGATGATTGGGAGATGATTGGTTTTTCTGTTGTGCTCATTAATTATTGTATCACCAAAGTTCTATTTTGCTTAAGAGCTATTTGATTTGTTGAATGAAATTCAAAGTACTCTAATGTAGAGGAAATCAAATTTTGGGTGTTTGATTTGATGAAAAAATAAATGCAATATTAATTTCAGCGGAATTCCTTTCCTATGATTTTGAGAATAGAGGTTGGACCGGCCAGTTCGACTGATTTATTTTGTGACCAGTCCTATGGCTAGTTTGATTCATAGTAAAAATCGGCTTATCATCAAATTGGCTTGAACCTATCAGAACACCGGATTTGTACCGGTGAATTGTTGAACCGATCTCTATCCTTCAAATTGTTTGGTTTCAATAGTTATTTGATTTAAAAATTAGATAAATAATTTAATTAAATTTAGAATAATATAGTATTAAATATAATAAATTAATTTTAACATATTTAATTTTATAATGAATGTTAAATTTATTTAATCATAATTTTCAACTAACCCCAATAAAACTCACCCACACGATTTCACCTCTCATTTGGCTCTTTCCACACACAAACGAGTAAAAATTATATAAAAAGACAAAAGAAATATCTCAGTGATATGTGACTAAATACTTAATTTTCAAAATTCAAAAACATACATTATATTTTTAACAGAGACCCTTTTAAATATTTTTAAAAATGTAAATATATTTTTTATTTTCATACACTTTTATAAAGAGTAATTTTACGATTTTTTAAGTATAAGTCATCTAACATGAATAAATTATAAATCATGTTTATAATGTGATTCACATATAATTTATAGTTTAATTTTACTCAAAATAAATATAATGTAAATAATTTATATTAAATTTTGTGACTTTATATGTTAAGTAATTAATCACAATTCATTTATTGCATATAATTTATACTTTTGTTAATTTATTTAATTTTTATTTGAATAATTTACTATTTATTACGTCATCTAGTGTCACATCTTGGTCGAACCATTGAACCTTGTACCTACCTCATTTTTTGGTTTTGGTTGATGTCTGGTTCGATTGTCACAACATCACCTTTTCACTCCATAGTTAATTTTTGATGTTTTAAACATGCCCAAATTGGCCTTTTTCTTCATTGCAATTTGAATGTAATTGGCATTCCTGCCATTGGCTATCACCACTAGCTTGACCATGAGGTTTTAACTGATGATGTATCAGATAGCATGACCATGAGAGTTTGATTGGAATTACCACAGTACTCTTAGCACGGTAAACATAAACCCAGAAGAAAAATTTAAGTATCCAAATTTGGTAAGAGATAAAGCATTAGAAATGGTTGCAATTGCAAAATAAGATCATTAGCATAGAGTAATTGAGAGAAATATAGATTCTTTAACCATTATGCTAGAATAAAGAAATCATATTAGTACATTTAGCATATTCAAAAATAATCCATAATGATACAAAAAAGGTAAAGGGATAAGGGGAACCCTTATCTTAATCCATATTGGAGCCAAAGAAGCCTACTAGTGATCCATTGAAGAATAGAAATATAATCATCAAATACATGGCTAATCCAACTAACAAAAATGTTAGGAGGTCTTTTTGAATAAGCCAGTGTAGGAGAAAGATCCTAAAAACCTTGTCAAATGCTTTATGGATATCAAGTTTGCAATAAAATATTTGGATGACCTAACATGATTGAACCACACAGTATTCAAAGGAATGTATAAACATTGTCAGAAGCAATCTATTTTAAATAAAGCCTTCTTATTGTGGTTAATGATGTGAAGAATGATAACTAATGTGGTTAGCCAAAAATTAGCAATATTTTATAGTAAGTATTACTAGAGAGAAATGGTTTAAATATGTATATTTACTGGTATGAGTGTCTTTGCATAATTTAAAGTAATGGCAATGGCTTTGAAATGCCTAGGAGGTAGGAAGAGTGAAAGAAATGCCTTATAAACTTGCAAACTTGAGGATCAATAACATTTTGAGAGCATCTATAGAACTAAAATGTGAAGTGTCAGGTCTCTGAGCTAAATATTTAGACAAAAAAGATTTCTATATTGATCTCATCATCTTAATAGGGCAATGAGGGATGGTCAAATGAGATGGGATCATGTACTAATGGGAAAGTGAACCACCTTGCAAATTACCTGAGCAATCAGAACTATAGAGGATTTGAAGTATTGTATGATGGTATTATAGGTCTCTAGTGGAGAGGTAAGGAACAAAAGGGGTTGATAGTCCCTTTAATGAAATTACAATATATTTAATTATATTTTTTTAATGTAGAACTTTAGATCATCCTCTTAGTTAGAAAGCTATTTATCTTGGACCGTTTGGACGTTGGATATCCCAGAGGGCCCAATTTTGGGAGCAAGAAGTCTGTTTTCTTATTTAATTTTTAGATCTACATTTATTGAGGTTTTTGGAAGGACATAAATTAAGCTTTATAGGAAATTGAGATAGAGACCATTCAAACTTTAATTTTAGAGGATAAATGTGTTAGAGGAGGCCCAACACATACTTTATTCTCATTTTTAGAAGATGTCAGCTTATGATGAAAGGAGGGAGATGGGTTACCATTAGAATCTTGAAGAAAATGGTGACGAGGACTTGTGAAGAGGAAACGTAGAAAGGAGAGATTGGTCCAATAGTGTTTAAATAAGAATATGTTATTTAATTTTAATTGGAAATCAAAATGATATGTGTGATAGTTAGAGTGATCCAAAGAGCTGGGGTTGTTAATATTTAGAAAGAAAGGTGTAAATATTCCAGCCAGGCTTCATAAGGGTTTTGTCTAGATTTAATGTGGATAGGTTTGTCCAAACCTATGATTGAACCAAGTGAAAATAAATCAACAGAGGCACACTCATTTAAACCTATAAAAAATTATGCTATTAAGGCACATTATCCCTAACCTTCACATTAGAATCTTTATTTAATTTAAGTTTGTAATGAATCCAAAAGAATTAAAATTTTTCATTAAAACCCTTTAATAAGGTCCACAAAAGTTCATACTCCAGTATTTATTAGAGGCATATATATTAAGGAATGACACTTGATCATGTAAGGAAATCATCCATGAATGACCTGGTTGGAAATCTAATGGTTTAAAATAAATGTTGGATAATTTCAATTGAACCAGATAAAATAGGGCGAGAGTATTCAAGTTAGATGGACAATATGCTTCATTATAAATAATGTTATGTGAGTGTAAAAATTAAGAGATTAGTACCAGAGAAGCTGACCTAGCATAAAAAAGCATAAAATGTCGAGGTTAATGAGATTTGGAAAAATCTATACACTCAAAACTTCTCCAGGTTGTTGAAACATCTCACTTTCAAGAAGAAAAATTTTTTGGTGAGTTATTGAGTATTATTTTTAGTAGAGCTTTGGCACCATTTATATTGGTATTTTATTTTTGAAATCTGTGACCTGACCTGGTGTTTTGAGATTTCAAAATATTATTTGTTAGATCACTTTTTGCTCTCGCTTTTATATATTACCTATTTATTTTAGTGTTATTAAACTTTCAGTATAAACATAATACATAGCTGAGTTAAAAAAGCAAACTTAGAAATTATAGAGTTGAGTATAGATAAACTTGTAGAAAAGCACTTGTATTTTATTTTTCTGAGTCTTTATATGTTAGTTAATATATTAGAAAGAAAACCATGCACACACTCACGGAGTGGGGATGTAAATTAAACACTTGAATTCTCTATAAAATAATTTTATATGATGCTAATTATATTGCATTATTGTTAATGCATAAAATGAAATTAAGTTTAAATTAATTATTAAAGTAACTTCTAGCATAAATAATCTATATGTGATTTATGATCATACAAGATGTATCATTCATTTGATTAAATACTCATCATTAAATTTGAGATTCCAAATTTAAGCAAATTGAAATTTAAAATTTGACCTAATTATATACACAACGATTTCATACTACATGATTACTAATGAATCTTACCTAATTTGGATCATTAATCATGCAATCAAATCAAGATCCAAATCTTGATGGCAATTATACTATATGATTTAAGTCATCTAGTATAATTTAACAGAACATGTGGTGGACAAACCCAGTTCATCCAAGATAATCTTTGATTCAATATAGTTGATCATACATTAAATTACATTTTCATACAATCCAAACTTACGTAATTCAAAAATGGGTGTTTAATATTTAAAATACTATGATACACACTTCATTCTCTTTTTTTTGGTTAAAAACCCATTAGAGGGCCTATGCATTAATATAAAAAATAAGTTTATATGTTCTTTAAGGGGATGCTAACCACTACACTCAAAAGAGCTACAAAAGAAAAAGCAAAAAAATGTAAGAGAGTCGGCGATACCCCACTAGAACAAATACTAAAGGACCTAGGTAACAATCTAAAAATAAAAAAGAAAGAGGCAAAGGAATCACAAATCAACTCAGCCTCACCAGTTAAAAGGGACCCTGCACAAAATGGGCATTATCTCCAAAAACCTGTAAAAAAAGCTCTGCATGGACACTTGAAAAAGCAAATTAACACAACTAAATATATAATCTTCTAGAATTATAGTGAGAGATGCGATAGTTTTTGTAGTGAGAAGAAAGTGTTGTGAAATTTCAAAATTTCTGTTGTGGTTTTTCAAATTGTTCCGATGGCGGTGAATGCTTGCGGACACCAGTTGCTGGTGGTTCGATGAACTTAGTACATCCATATACTGGCGGTGTATTGAATCCTGCTGATCTCTTCTGGCGTTTGGTGATAAATTTGCTAGGTGAAAATGTGAATTGGTGGTGCTTTGGTATTAATGAAGGTGGACTTCAATCTTCTAAACAATCTATTCCTGATATTTGGTAAAGGTAAAGAAGTTTTGTTGAGATTAATTTCAAAGTTTTGAAAAATAGATCCCTAAGGTTTCATGAAATTTGAGTTTGAATGGTCAAGTTGTGGATTCCACTAGTTCAAAGAATAGGAGTACTGATTCATAGTTGTGGGCGATATTGATATCGGTATTAAGATGGGATAATTTGACTGTTAAAAGCAATAATGTGGATCTAATTACTGGGACTGTGGAGGTAAATTCTCAAGATGATGATTTATTTTAGAATGGGAAGTTGGATTCTGAAGGTTTTAAATTGAAAAAGTGTTGCGATGGATTTGTTTTATGTTCGTCATTGCGAAGATGCAGAGTTGAATTCAAAAAATCTTAGAGAAGATTCTGTTGTTGATGCCTAAGGAGCCTTCTGGTAATAGTCTGCATAATGTTTGGAAGAAGAAGGATAATATTCGTGTTGTTGATTTGGACTATGACTCATCTTTATTCTGAGATGGATTCTACGGTGAAGCTAAATGGGAGAATGTATAAAAAATCATAATGCTTTAGTTATTAAAGTCTTTGGTTATAATGTGCCCTTTATTTGGTTAATACTTATACTGAGAAGGCAGTGGGCTCAGTTTGGTAAGGTTCACCTACTTTGCTTGGAATGGGGTTGGAACTTTTGTGCATTAATGACGAAAATAGCTGTGGATTCAGTCCTTAATAATGGGCCTTGGTATGTCAATGGGCATATCCATTGGAATGGATAAATGTCACCCATGTTCTCTCCTTCTTCTTTAATAGATTAACAGCTCTGTTTGGATTAGATTACCGAATTTACCTCTTCACATGCTAGGATGAATTAATGTACAGGATTGCTTTAAAGGTTGGCACTATGTATTTGATGATGGAAGTATGTTTCAATGGAGCATGAGGAGTTGTATGAGAGTCTGTGTTGTGTGAAGTTGGAAGAAAGGCTTCCTTTTGTGTGTTTGGGTTGAGGGAACTTTTGGTAAATTCTTCCAAAATTGAATATGAGAGGATTTTTCATTCTTCCTTTAATTGCGGAAGGATTGGACATGTTCATAAAAGATTGTCCAGAGAAAAAAGATAGAGGTGGTGCAAGGTAAAGGTGTACAACGGGAAGAACTGGACTGGACAAAGATACCAGAATTTGAATTTTATAGCAGCTAAGAGTGTTAATTTGAATGGAGAAATGATGTCATCAAGATGGATATGGACTCTGGGTCCATGTAAACTATGGAGAAAGAAATCAATATTACTAGAAGAATTTCCAACTGGGTTCATGAAGAATTCTGTGAAGAAATCAGAAAATGTGTAATTATGGAGGAGAACAAAGAAAACAACTATTGCTAAACCAAATGTGGTAGGATGTTCCTGCTTAAATATTAAGCTTGCACTTCGAGATTTCTTAAACAAAAGTATTCAATTATGAACATGGTATGAATTATCCATCTAAATAATAAATTTAATACCTTAGTGAAATTAGGGAAGAGGAGAGAGATTATTTAAGAAAATGTTTGATGATGGGAATTTGGGTGTAGAAATATTGAAGAGGGTGAAGAGGTCAGGAAATGTGATGGGGAAGCTTTCAATTTTGAGTAAGATAGATGAATGTTGAAGATGGGCTCTGGAAGGATGGAGGTGATGTTTTGAAGGAAAATTCTGAATGTAAAAATGATAGTTCTTCTTGTGTAAAGAAAAAATCTTCTAAACAACTTAAAGGACTGGTTCTATTAAGCTATTCTCTTATAAGTAGAAGATTTGATGTTGATTAAAAGATAAGGAAGGGAACACTCCCCTCTTTATATTAATGACTCCTATTATTTTTTGGAATTGTAGAGGAGCTAGGAAGAGTAAAGCTTCTCTATATTTGAAGGAATTTAAGAAGGATTGGGGTGATGTTTGTTGGCTTGTTGGAAAAAAATTGGACTTTTGTTAATAGGAAGGAAGTTAATTTGTTGATTGGTTATGATTGACTTTTGATATCACTCTTCAAATGGATTATCTTGAACATATTGATTGTTGGAGATCCATTTTGCTTCCTTTTCTTGATAAAATCTACATCCCAATGTATAATTGGTGATCTAAATATTCATAAGAAGGGTGTTTGGAGGTATATCGATGGTTATGGAAGTAAAAAGTGATTGGAAGGAGGGAACTTTGGAGGGATTGAATTGTGTTCTTCTAAAGATATTCTTCAATTATGGGTGGTGATTTTTATTGCTTATTGCCAAAGGGACAAAAGGGTGGAAAGAGGTTTTTATTCTCTCAAGGTTCAAAGGAAATGATAGAGTTTTTAGTAAAAATGATTGCATGAAGCTATTTTTGGGTCCTAGATTTACTGTGCTATAACAGGTTGGCGAGCACGCATTTTGGAGAGATTGGTAGGTGTTATTTGATTCTATGGCTATTGGTTCTTCTCAGTTGATGGTGATGCGACATCTTGCTAGGATTTCTTCTAACCATTGTCCTATTTTGTTAATCTGGTGAGCATTTATTGTATATTTAGATAATAATTAGATTTGAAGAGTATTGGGCTCTTATCCTGCTTCTGCTTCAAATGTGTTTTAAAGCCTGAAATAAAAGAGTCTTGGAAGTTATTCTGAAAATTCATACATGAAGTTAAATATATCTTTGAAAGCTTTTTTTATTGGAGTAAAGCTAAACTTAGATCTCTAATGATAATGAAGGAATGTCTCAAAAAGGATATTTATGAATTGTAAATGAGGAGAGGAAGCTAATTGGGAGGCTTTTTGATGATATAAAACTTTGCTATTAAGGTCAAAGGTGAATGAACCTAATAGTACTTTGGCTCGTTTGAATACTTGGGGGGCATGAACAAGGTTGATTGGTTGAGGATGGAGATAAAAATACAATATTTTTTAGGCTTATGCTAACGGAGAAGAACAAGAACTGGATTTCAAAAATTAACATGAAGGGATAGAGGTTAAGAACAAAGGACGATTGAGAACCTCTCTTTGATTATTTTAGTCACATTGGCGAGGGATTGTAAATTGGAAGATTGGCCCCTTCTAATTTGAATATCGGAACAGAAGATGATATGAAATGATGTGTGTGTGGCAAGCATCATTGGAGAGAGATAGAGGAGCGCAAGTGTAATGTAGGCGCTGTTGGTCGCTCCTCTGAGGAAGAGATTACCAGTGGTGGTGGATATATCTTAATTACGAGAGGGTTAAAGATATTGGTCTATTTTAAAAATGACATTTGGATGATATTTATCATGTTTTTTCTAGGGATCTATGGATTTAGAATGGAAGGAAAAGTAAGGTTGAAATCCTTCAATACCAGCCTCATTTTAGACTGATTAGCTTATGCAATCTATATTACAAGTTGGTTGCTAAAATTCTTTTAAATAGAAATGTATGGTATGATTCTAAACACTTCTTCAAAGAACAAGCACATTTTTGAAGGGACAGTCCAATTTCAGAACATATTCTAATGGCTCATGAAGTTTTTACGAGATTAGATTTTTTAAATCCATGAAAGGCTTGGATTCGTTCAAGATCGATATGGAGCAAGCTTAGATAGTATGGGGTGGTCTACATTGGAGCAAGTTTTGAGGTATTTCAAGTTTCCTTTGAATATTCTAAGTTGATATGGAATGTGTGGTGGATGCTAAGTTTTTAGTCTTGATTAATGACAATTACTCCAAGTGGATTATGACTAAGAGTGGGTTCCGCAAGGAGTCCAATTGTCTCCTTTTTGTTCATTTTATGCTCTCAATTGTTATCTAAGCTTTGATTCATAAGAGAGATTTGGTGGGGATCAAATGCATTCAATATCCCAGAATATCTCATTTGCTTTATGCAGATGATATTGTAATTTTTCTGAATCAAGTATTATAATGGTTAAAAGAGGTAAGGTGAACACTTGTGGATTTTATGAATGGACGGCGCAGCAAAATTACAATCAATCAGTGATCTCTTTGGTAAAGCTATAAAAAAGAAGAAAAGGTGAGAAGAGTATTGCTCGTATCATGGGACTTAGACCAGTGAAAGAGATGACTTATTTGGGTGTGAAGATTGCCTAAGAAGGCTTGTTCGTGCTGACTTTCACGGCTTATTGGAGAAATCATTGGGAAAAATAATACTTGGGGTAATAGTTTATGTATTTGAAGGAAAGATTATTCTTATTAAGTATGTTAACTTGGCTCTTCCTTTTTTCAATCGACTCATTCTCTTGGTCCTAAGAGTATTCTTGATGATATTGATAAGATGTTGTAGGACATTTATTGCATAAATAAGACGAAAAGTATGGTATTCATTTTGTCAATTAGGATGTGTTATGCCAAACCAATTGATTGGGTGTTAGGGTCTCCATTCTTGTTTAAATCTGTTGGTCTGGTAAGTAGCTAAGTTGCATGGAATTATCTTAATGATAGAGGTTCTTTATTGAATAAGACATTGTCTACTAAATATGGGTCTAGAGCTTGGAATTCTGGTCTGAAAAAATAGTTTTCCTGCTACTTGGAAAATAATTACTGACGGTGCCAATCTCTTGAACCCATTACAAGATGGAGAATTGCAGATGGAAGATCTATTAATAGCTGAAGGATACTTGGATTCTTGACAAAAGTCTATCAATGGCCCTACTAACCTTTATTTTGTTTCTAACAATATTGATTTTGATATGTTGTAGGAACTGGAATTTGGATATGCTACGGAATTACTTTGGTGAAGAGCTTGTTTCTTATTAATAAAACAACGATTTATTCCAAATTCTCTAGAAGACCAGGTGGAGTGCATGGAACCAGATGACCGAAAAGACCATTCTTGTCTTGCTTCTAATGCTATGAAATGTAATGATATCTTTGATAATGTATAAGACAGTGTTTATGATGACCATAATCTTATGTAGAAAAGGTTGAATGTGCATGGCTTTAATGAAAAGGGGTGAAAATATAGGTTCATTAATCCCCCTTAATTTTGAATGATATACATGAGGATAAATTTCATGTGATTAATATGGATACCTCTTTAAAAGTTTGTTTAGGTTAACCCTTAGATTCATGATTATGGTATCATTCCATTAACCTACACCAGAGGAGTTCATTGTTTCTAGTGACATACGACCTTTTAATGTACAAAGTGGAAATATAACTAGATGTAAATACTTTATATTTTTAAAAAATTAAAGGTTTTGCATAATCATTCAAAACCAAAAAAGAAGGTGTTAATATGTAAAGAGGAGAAAGAAACAATGTTACTCTCCTCAAAATTCACTAATACTCATTCAAAGCTAAAATGGGTTGTTCCTCACTTGGAAGTGATATAGAGGAAAAAATAGATATCCATATCAATGTGAAGCACACAAACCCTCTATGCTAAGGGGAAGTATTCTGATAGCTTACTTAGAGTTTGATTTATATTAATGAATCCATTTACTCGGCAAGGCACTACATATCTTCTTAAAGAAGGTAACAGACATACCAACTAAGAAGTGTTCTTATGGTTTACACTGATTCTACCCAACATTTTAAAAAGATCACTCCATCTATGTTTCATGATAACAAAGTGTTAAATTTTCTTATGTACCTCTTCTATGCTAAAAAAAAGTGGACAGATGTTTTTTTTTGCATATCTAGGGACCATTAAGAAGAAAATTTTAATTAGCTTGTTAAACTCATTGAATCTAGGGAGAATTCTAACCGAGGGCCTAAATATTGCCCTCTGAGATTTTGAAGATGATACACAAGCTGGGTTCATGTTGGATTTCTAAACATGAAACTCAATATTTTTAGAGGATATGGTATTATAAAAGTTAGTCAACTTTCATAAAAAAACCCTACAACCAAAGATCTCAGGTAGCACCTTAAAAGCTAGAAAATGGAAGATTGGTATATAATGGATGAGATAAAAGAAATCAATTTTCGATACTTGGAGGATCCTTACCTAAGTTCCATCTATGCTCTATTAATGAGGACTACTTTATTATTTTTGATATCACTAACTGTTTGTCTTATCCATATGTGGTGATTTATATATTAGACATCACCCTAATATCAACCCAGTTAGGAACAATATTTTTGACATGAAAATAGCTCTAATGTATTGGTTGAAATTAGACTTCTAAATTATAAAAAACATGAAATTTTTGAGTGAGGAGGTTGAATTTTTTTTGCCAGGAGCAATCCTAACACTCAAAGAGAGAGTTGGCTTATTGTTAAGAAGGATAATTTATTCCCTTTAAAGGATAATTATTCCGCTTCTAAAGGAGGCTGCTATATTGTTAGCATTATTTTAGTCCAGAACATGACTATAGCAAGGAGAAAGGAGTGCAAGGAGGCTATAATTACTTTGTGAAGATTTTTTGTCATTTATATCCATACTATTCTTTGTACTAATTTTTTTATATTGCAATGAAGTTTTTTATTATGTTTACTTTTATATTCATGAACGACTAGAAAATTTTCTTTTAGTTTATAACAAATTAAGAAAACACTATATTATATATACTATTTAATTAAATTTTAAAATTTACTTACTGCTATTTTTAAATCTTGCATGCTTAATTTAGTTTGTGTTATGATTTGCATGACATTAAATATATATAATCTATAGCCTCGATGAAGGAATAAAAAACATAAATAGAGGATTTTAAATTGTAACTTTTCCATGCAAGACATATGGCAGTTATGTGTTATAGGATCTGAGAGAGTCCAATTTCTTTAAGTTTGCTTAATTTGGAATTTTTTTGGAATTATTTATGATTTTCAAAGTTTAAGAATTTAATTGAATTTTAAATTGATTAATTTTTAGGCTTTTAATGAGTTTGATCCAAATGAACTCCAAAATTCTTGAAATCACCTCCAAAGGTAAAAAATTACCTAAGGAGGAGATCTCAATTGTTTGATAAAATTTTTATTTTTATTATATTTTAAATAACTAATTAACTAAATATTAATTTTCACTTAAAATCAATTAAATTAAAATTAAGTCCAATGAAGGGATTTTATTTTTCTCTAATTAAGAGTTAAATTTTGGTCAGTTTGATGTATTATTTATATTTCAAATTTAATTGAATTATTAAATTTTAAAAGTTTTAAGGTTAATTAAAGCTCTATTTTGAATTAATTAATTCACAGCTTAATGATTTTCAAATATGGGAATTTATCTTAAGGCGCTTAAGATATCACTAAGTACTTAAATTTATCCCTAAAGGGAAGTATATTTTATTTTCTAAAATTTCCTAATTGTTTAAGACATGTCCTTAATTGTTTCTAGGTTAGATTGGTTCTCAAATAGGTGTCACTGACACTAACTTAAAATAAGTAATATATAGTCAAACAATCAAGACCCTAGAACATGGAGAGCCTAAAACTTGGTGCAGTGCATAAGAGAATAAGAGTCGCATGAATAATTTATAAACTTAATTAATGAACAACTACAATAAATCATACACTAATTTCCCTCATATAATTCATTTCAAATTAAATCTTGCTTCAAATTACAAGCCTTACTAAGCACTAAAATATTAACTTATATTTGAAATTAATTTAATTTTTCAAAATATATAAAATAAAATTAAAATCTTAATATCTTACAAAATTAAAATAATATTAAAATATAAATCAAAATAATTTAGAACTATTATGATAAATCAGAGATAGCATAAAAAAAATTTTACACAAAATTTAAAATCATATGAATTATATATTTAATTAAATAATAATTAAATATCAAATACTTTCATTTTATCATATTTTTAATATATTAAGTATTTAATTTTTAAATAATTTGAAAATAAAATTTGAAATTTTAAAAATTTTGATATATTATGTTTAATTTTTTGATTTGATTTGAATTTTCTTTGATTTTTGAAATTTCTTGTAATTAAATACATTTAAGTAATAAAAAGAATTAGTATTATAAATAATTTGAAAAATCAAATATAAATAAATGTTAATATTCTCTAAATTTTGAAATAATTAAAAATAATTTTCTTAAAATATTCCATTTATTTATATTATTTTAATTAAATATTTAATTTATACCTAAATAATTAATAATTAAAAATATTATAATATATAAAATATTTTTAAATTAAATTATAATTTAAACTAAAGTGATTTAAAATCTAGTCTAAATAATATAAATATTAAATTTTTTGGTGAATTAAAATTGAATTTTTATTATTTTCTTTGAAAAATTTAATAATTAAGTACCTATTAAAAATTAATGTAATCAATATTAAAAATAATTTTAAATTAAAATTAATAAAATTTAAATCATTTTCTGGAAAATTTAGAGATTTTTAAAGCATGTTTCTCAAGTATTAAAATATTGAATTATTTTTAATTAAATATTAATTAAAAATATCATATTTATTATTTAAAATAATATTTTAAGTAATTAATTATAAATAAGGATCTTAAAAAATTGAGCAATTTGATATAAAATATAAAAATTTTGGATTAATATTTAATTTTTATAATTTTTTGAAGTTTTTTCATTCTTTAAAGCATTTTAAAATATTTAAATTAAATAAAAAGGATTGGCAATCGCCACACGCTGATAAAGAAGACTGCATCAGCATCCCTTTCTGGCTCAAAACATGCAACAATATGAAAATTAATGCTAATGATTGCCGCCGGCAATCATTGGCATTATGATGCCGCGATGGCGTAGACGAGATTTTCAATTATTCACATTAAAACCATTGTAGACTGTTGGATCCTCTCGTAGCTTTGAATGGATGGCTTTGATCTAGCCGATGATAACCTGATCAATGGAGCCTAATTATGGTTGGATTGAAGAGCAGAAACTATGAGATCTTAATCATTAATAAAAAAATCAATGACTAAAATTTTGTTCACTCAAATAATGTAAAACCAAAGCCTAATGAATAATTAAATTTTTCTTGAAAATGACATGATTAATTTCAATGAAATTTTAAACCTCGATAATAGGAATGAAGAGCATTCGTGGGGAATGATTCCTACAGTTTAAAACATGCTTAATAAAAAACCTTTTTTATTATCACATCCGACAGGTTTAACATAAGTGTTTGAATCTAAGGTTTGAGAAATACCTAATCCAACCATTAGATTTTCATTATCTTGGAATCTCTAAACTTGAGTGTGCCCATAGCTAACTTTTCTTAGTTGGAACCATGATATGAAAACACGATTGATCCAATAACAAGCATCCTAAATATAGAAATTAGTCTCACATTTTCCAAAATCTTGCCACTGATGAGCTTTGACAGAGGATTTCAACTAGGGAAGTGGAGAATAAAGTCTGGAGCTCGAATGAAAACTTGAGCTAGGGTTTAGGTGATGGTCTAGAGAGAGAGGGATTAGGTTTGAATGAGTGTCATTTTAGAAAATTTCTCCTTATTCAAACACCCTGAATAGAATGGATAGTCTTGATTGATCTTGCTACCTCTCTAATGCTTGACAAGTGCCTTGGAGTTTAGAATGGTAGACAAATCAAAGGACCAAAGGTACATTAAATGGAAGGAGCCTTGTCTTTGGAGCATTGGGATCTTAGGGCTGATTTAAACCAATCCAAGGGCTAAGGTTAGCTTAAGAACATTCTAAAAACATTTGGAGTAGATAGATTGATTTAGAAATGAAGGGAGAGTGGTTTGAATTAGTTTAACCATGCTTAAACTATTTTTGACCACCCATTGATTAGTTGCTCGATGACAATGGGTCCGGGTGGTTGAGGTGGCATACAAGTATGATGCTTAGGTGTCAATGGAGTGTAGTTGAAAGGGGCCTTTGAAGTCATCATTGCATGAGTGAAATATGCATATTAAGAGCATTTGATGAAATTTTGAGAGTTGACTCAGTTAGTTAACAAAAAAACTTGAACCTGTTGAGTTTAACATATTCAAAATACAATGGAGATAAATTAAAAGCTTGATTAAGGATTTAAAATGACTGTTCAAACCCTTAAGGTACATTTTGGTCAAAATAAGTTAACTTGGTCAACCAGCTTAACAGTGTCTTGGTTTAAGTACCAAAACATTTCTAATAGTATTTAGGATGCATTAGAGGAGGTTTAGGGTTTTAATTTGACTAGTCCATATTGAAGTTAAAAGAGAAATTTCAATTTTGCCCTCAAGGGACATTTTAGTCATTTTGACCCCTGGTCAACTAGAGGATAAAAATGGGTCACCAAATGCATTTAATGATTAAATATCATGATCAAGGGTCTAGATATGATCAAAGACTTTGGAGGAGGTTCCAAGGTTAAATTCCATAAGGTGAAAAGTCAAGTGACATAGACCATAAATATTTGATAGGTTTTATAGCCTTGAAAATAGATTCCGTATCTAGGCTAAGTATCAGATTGAGCTCAAATTTAGGAGTTGACCTTAGAGACATGCTAATCAATATGCAATTGATAGATCATGATTTGGGGGTCATTTAACTAGGGATTTGATATATTGAAAAACACTTAAAAGGTTTTTAGGGCATATGCTTTAGCTCTGGATTTTTGTCTGGATTTCTGGGTTTGTCTGGCTTTAAGATTTGATTGCTTGAATTTGAATTATCCAATATAATCATTATCATTTCATGATTAGTAATGAATAGATAGGATTGGAACTAGATTGTGAATTTGGTTTGAATAAGTTTGGGTTGAATAAAGGTCAGGATTTTATTTGAGTCTAGACATTTGAAAAACTAGATTGATTGAGATTTGAATTGACTTAAAGTCAGTGTGATCTGAGTTTTGGATTGATTTGAGATCTAGTTAGTTTTGAAGTCTTGGTTTGTCTTAAATTTGGGCTAAATCCAAAATTGAAGTCTAGATGACTAACACTTTGAGAAAACTTAACCTTTAGATCAATTAGATGGAGATCTGGTGGTTCTTCATGACTCATAAAAAAATAAAGGTGAACAAGTACAACAGTTGACTGGCCAACTAGACCCATATTGGTCAAGTTGGACCAAATGGCTCAATTCAATGCACTCAAAACTAACCATTTAAACTCCATCAAACCTCCAACATACATGTTTCAAACTTTAGATCCATTCAAAACCAATAATGTACTTAAGATTGACATGTTTGACTGGTACAAACAAATATTCACTGGTTTACTGGAAGTCCAAATGGGTCAACATATGGTCTACAACCAATCATACATTCAAGCTTCATCAAGCTAAAACCATTTCATTTAATCCCATGATCATTTTATCATATAATTAAAATTTAGTTGATTTGACCAAGTCAACCCATTGTGACTTAGTAAACATCTTTTCTTCCATATGATATGCATTCAAACTCTAACCTCTTGCTTCAAATGAGCTTCAAATTAACTAAGCTCATCAACACTTCTTATGTGCCACCTCACTGGTTTACTAGTTACTGGTCAAATAAGTCAATAATGGTTAAGAGGCATTAAATGGGTCAAACAACACACTTGAACTAACACACCTTTTCAAACCAATCTAGCAGTCCTAACATAATTTATAGGCTTCTAAGAGCTTCTCTTAATCCCTAGATTAGCTATAAATAACCTTAATTGCTTAATGAGAACAAATAGCTTCATCCATGTGATTATCCTTTTATCCTTTGTTCCCTGCCTTCTAACCACTCCTGGCTAGGTGTCATCTAATGAATTTTCAAACATGATCTCAGCGATCCAAAAGGTCTATAAGGTTCTAAGTTGCCAAAGGGGTAATATGAAGCTGAGGACTCAACCCCTCTCTTTTTATATCCTCAGCCCTCAAGTTTCTCCCTCAGCCTCTCTAGACATCCCCTAAGCCTTCCCAAGCCTTTCTCCACCAAATCCTAGCCTCAAAGTCCCCCATTGGTAAAGAGAGAGGAAAATAGAGAGAGAAAATGTGGTTTTAAAGTTATCTCTCAATCTAGCTAGAACTAGCTTTAGGAGTCTTCCATTTAAATTAAAGATGAATCTATCTTTCCCACAAGTCCAAGAAATAAAAATCTAGTGGCTAGTTATAAGTTATTCTATATTAGTTAAAACAAGATTTAAAACTGCTCCCAATAAACACTCATGGAGCCACCAAACTCCAAACATTGGATATTAGGAAAGCACGCTTATTTTTTAAATTTCTATTAATTGGATAAATAATTTTAAAAGTTATTGCTATTGAATTTTTCATTCAAAATGAACTAAAAGGTTATTCTGAGCAGACCATCGATCTTGATGCACACATAATTGGTGGTCCAGAAGGAGTCAGATGGAGCACTCATCTGATGTATAGTCAGTGAATTTGTGTGTGAACTATTCAGTGAGTTGACTGTGGCTCATCCGAGCAGTCTTGCCCAACTTTGATCTGATGATGGGAGATCTTAGTCGAAGTGTTTAAGTGGTAGATATGGGTGAGACACATGATGAAAGTGTTAGATGATGGAGATGATGGGGAATCATTGATGCCACACTGTTGACCTCATTTTTTATGAGGTCACAGGGACCCATCTGTTGCGACTCAGTTCATGAGTTTTTATTTTTGATGATAACAAACATCTTATATCTCATAGTATTTTTTATTCTCATTTGTTTATGTGTATACTAAACATTTCAGGAAATTACCATGCAACATCAAACAAAGAATCAGAGCTCAGATTTTGTTGTATATGTTATGTTGTAAAGGGTCTATAATATTTATTGATTTTATTTTGATTTTCTGAGTGAAGCCTGTATGGTGAGTATGCTTGCTTGAGTGATCATGCACACATACACTCAAAGAGTGAGATCTAAGTCAAATCCAGAAGATTATGTTTGAGACTAATCATACTGGACGATTTTTGATCATCTAGGACGATCCTTTATGATCGTGGAAAACAATAGCCAATGATAATTTAGGCAGATTTTAAATTTATTATTTGTTCTATCTTCCGGCCAAATAAGATCGTCCAGGATGATCAATAACAAATCATGCCTAAAAGATGTGTGATTAAGGGATTTAATTATGGTTTAAAATTTTCATCCAATTTTATGGACGATCTGTATATTATACAGGATGATGTTTCTGACATACTTGAATTTTCTAAATCATCCAGGCTGAAATACCATAATTTTCTCTCTACTCATCCGGATGATCCATAAATCATCCTAGACGATTTTACAAATTTGTACTGATCATCCTAGACTATCTAATATCATCCGGGACTATTAGGTCAAATTCTTGCACATCATCTGGATGACTTGTGATTATCTAGGATGATTTTTTGGCGCCAGAATTGAGTTTTTTAGGGTTTTCGAGAAGCCCTTTTAAGGCATCATACGGGATGATCACTGCGATTGATTGGATGAAATTTGGCACCAAATTAAATTGGTTTTTAGGGTTTTAAAAATGCTTTGTTTAGGCATATTATACAGAATAATATCACAATCGTCTGGACGATTTTACTGCCAAGATTAATTTTTAGGGCTTTTAAAGCCCTCTATTTAAGCTTTGTTCAAAGCACTTGATTTGTGTCTTTGGCAGCCATTGAAGCTTTGTTCTTCTAGAGAAAACTTGAAGAGAGAGATGAAAGGGAGAGGAAAGGTGGGTTGAGAGTGGAGAAGATCCTTTGGGGGGGTTAAAGGGAGTGTGGAGGGGATTTCACACGTTGCTCAGCAAGCTGCACCTTAGTACCATCAAATTCAAGGCTCATCGTGAGGGAAGTTTTGGGTAAGAAGAAGATCTTTTGGTGTCAAAGGATCACTACTCTGCCGCACTAGGGAGGTGGAAGTGATTTTGTAAGGGCTTGTCCTTCTAGCTGTGGGGGCTAAAGAGGAACATGAGTTTAGTGCAATACTCGGGGGTTGCCTTGGCGGAGTGGATGTAGGTCAAGGTTTGACCGAACCACTATAAATATGGTGTGTTTATATCTTTTTTATTCTCCGCATTTAATTTCTACACATTGTGATTTTTCTTTAGTGGTGAATTTTGGTTTGTTTGAGTTTTTGTTTTGATTGAAAGATTTTTTTAAAAGAGAAAATTCACTCCCGCCCCTCTTTGTTAGCCTCGGACTAGTTCATAAGGGCCTAACATCCTAACGAACTTTTACCATCTAGAACTCCACCAATGATTTATTGTTGACATTTCTCCAGGTAGTCAATTAATGTCAGTGGAAAGTGACTACAATTAATGATTACTTAAAATTGATTAACGGTTAATCATTTATGATTATAAACATTTAAATAAATGTTTAATTACCTATTTTTAAGCTATTAACTGAATACATGTATACTATTATATTCAAAATGCATAGAATTTAAAATAGAATTTAATGAAATTAAATTTGACATTTTTTTCTTTTTTGTGGGCGATAGTAGGATAAGATTTTGAGAAATCGTATGCTTACTTTGACAAGATTTTGAGTATTATAATTTATTGGATTGCTTTCAAACCAAATAGGAGGGGGACTATTATGAGCAGTTTTTTGCTTTGACACAGGTGGGAACGGTGGAATACCTGGAGAGATTTGAGCTTATGTCGGGATGTTTAGGGAGACTACCATATGTTGTGTTAGAGCAATTTCATGAAGGGCTCAAACTAGAGCTGAGGGTTGCTCGGTGCGAGTGGTAAGACCCCATGACTTGGGGGTTGGGGAGGTGGTAGAGGAAGAAGAGCCTTACACTTGGAGGTGGTAGAGGTTTCATTGAATTCTGTAGTATAATTCACCTTGAATCACACTTGAAGATGAGGGGACAGATAGGCGGGGAAGCGGTGGCGATTTGGTGGATAGTGAGGTTACTCACAATTTCATATTCAATCAGGTGGTTGACAGGCTGGGGCTAAAGGTGGTAGACATGAGATATTTTTGGGTAATTTTTGGGACAAAAAAGGTGGAGAAGAGCATGTGTATCTGTCAAGGATGGTGTGGAGTTACATGTGATTCACATCATGGCGGATTCTTTCCACTGTAGTTGGGAAGTACGAATTTAATCTTGGGTATGAAGTGGCTACAAACCTTTGGGGAGACCAACGTAGACTTGAAGGTCTTAGCTGTGGATATCCAGGTGGAGGGAGAGAAAGGTGATGATTAAGGGAGACCCTAGTTTATCCAAAGCAATCGTTTCCTTGAAAACCATGGTGCATGTCATATAGGGTGAATGAGTGAGATTCTTGATGGAGCTCCAGAGCTTAGAGGGAGGAGACACCCGGGAGATGGAGGACATTCTAAGCCACCTGTACGACAGTTTATTGAGGTATTCTAACCTCCCCAAGGATTTCTTCCTCCATCGGAGCATGAGCACAATATTATTATGAAGGAAAGAGTCTCTCCCATTAGTGTCAGGTCATACCGCTACCCACAGGTCCAGAAGGATGAGATTAAGAGGCTTATTCAGAAGATACTTGAAGTCGAGATCATCAAGCCCAATGTGGGTCCTTTTAGTCCCGTGTTGTCGGTGAAGAAGTATGATGACAATTGGAGATTCTGTGTAGATTATCGTGCCTTGAACAAGGAGAATGTACTGGACAAATTTCCCATACCAGTCATTGATGAGTTGCATGGATATGTGATTTTCTCAAATATCGATTTGAAATCTGGGTATCACCAGATCAAAATTCATGAGGGATACTATGAGTTCTTGGTAATGCCATTTGGCCTCACTAACGCCCCTGCCACTTTTCTGACACTATTGAATAAGGTGTTCAGCCTTATCTTCGGAGGTTTGTGTTAGACCGGTCCACAGTGCCGGTCCAACTGGTCCGCATGGGACCGGCGTTTCGCAATAGAGGCGGTATCTCCGCCTCTTGTGGAGATCGGGCGGTCCGAATGCCCAAGTGGAGCCATTCAGATAGGATTTTCGAGGGATTTGGGAGGGAAATTTGAATGTAGGGACTATTTAGGGATTTCCTTTTGATTTGTATGCATTAAAGACTTTGTTTTCCTAGGGTTAGGGCATCTTGATTTTGGCTCAAAATTTGAGATCTCTTAGATTTAGGTTTCCTTTGGGCACTAGCGGCATCTAGAGATTTGGGAGAGAAAGATCCTTCTCTCGAATAGAGGATGAATTGTATCTTGGTATTTTCCATTTCCATTTCATTAAATATTACAAATTATCTACTGTTTTCCTATTTTTGTGCAAATTTTCGTGAAGAATTCTCGCTATTTTTAGAAGATTGATAGGAAATACTTGTGATCTACAAGTGTTTCCTATCAAATTGGACCGGTCCAGCTGGTTCGCACGGGACTAGGATCTCCGCTTCCTGTAGAGATCGGGCGGTCCAAACGCCCAAGCAGAGCCATTTAGGAAGGATTTTTTAGGGATTTGGGAGTGAAATTTGAATGTAGGACTGTTTAGGAATTTCCTTTTAATTTGTATGCATTAAAGATTTTGTTTTCCTAAGGTTAGGGCATTTTGAATTTTGCTGAAATTTGAGATCTCTTAGATTTAGGTTTCCTTTGGGCTCTAGCGGCGTCTAGAGATTTGGGAGAGAAAGATCCTCCTCTCGAATAGAGGATCAATTGTATCTTGGTATTTTCCATTTCCATTTCATCAAATATTACAAATTATCTACTGTTTTCCTATTTTTGTGTGAATTTTTGTGAAGAATTCTCGCTGTTTTTAGAAGATTGATAGGAAATACTTGCGATCTACAAGTGTTTCCTATCAGATTGCTCTGGTATTCTTTGATGACATCCTTATCTATAACAAGTCAAAGGAGGAGCACTTGAGAATGGTGTCGGGGACTTTGAAGGAGCACTAACTATATGCCGACTTGAAGAAGTGCTATTTTTGAGCAACAGAGGATGGAGTACTTGGAACATATAGTGTCTCAAGTTGGGGTGTCAGCGTGTCCAATCAAGATAGAGGCAATAGTGGAGTGGCTAGTGCCTCAAACCTTGAAGGGGCTAAGGGGGTTCTTGGGACTCACATGATAAGTTTATGAAGGAATACAGCTCTGTAGCCTGGCCGTTGAGAGAGCAATTGAAGAACAATTTTAAATGGGGGGATGTAGCCACTTAGGCGTTTGAGCAGTTGAAAAAGCCATGACTGTGTCCTTGTGTTAGCACTACCAGATTTCAACCAGTCTTTTGTTGTGGAGGCTGATGCATTAGGCTATGAGTTGGGAGTAGTTCTCATGCAAGGGCAGAGTCCCATAGCTTATTTCAGCCAAGTGTTGACTGCTAGGGCTAGAATGAAATTAGTATATGGAAGGGAACTGATGGGGATAAAGTTAACAATTCAGAAGTGGCTACATTATCTGTTGGGGGGCACTTCATAGTTAGGACTGATCAAAGGAGTTTTAAGTTTCTGTTGGAGCAAAGGATGGTGATAGAGAAGCATCAGCAGTGGCTTTTCAAGTTATTGGGGTATGACTTTTGAGATCTAATACAAGCCTGTGTTGAAACTAAAGTTGAAGATGCTTTCTCCAGGTGTAGCGAAGACCCCCAGGTTATGACTCTATCATTTTCCATGGTGGTGGATTGGGAGCTCTTGAAGCAAGATAGCGTGCAAGATTAAGAGATGAGTAAAATCAAAGGATATTACTTTAGAACAAGGACAATCATCTTGGTTACTTTTTGGTGGGTCAGAAGCTGTTGTATCAGGGACGGTTTGTGCTTTTGAGGATATCACCACACATCCCTAACTTGTTATAGGAGTTTCATGGCACATCTATTGGGATACATTTGGGAATCCAAAAGATATCGTCGGTTGGCAGCGGAGTTGTATTGGGTGGGCATGCAAAAGGATATGGAGAAGATGGTGGCCAATTGTGATGTATGCCAAAGGCAAAAATATCAGGCTATGGCTTTAGGTAGTCTTTTATAGCCTTTATCTTTACCTGAGAAGGTGCGGGAAGAGGTGAGTATGGACTTCATTGAGGGTTTGCCTAAGTCAGAAGGATTCACCTTAATTATGGTGGTGGTGGACAAATTGAGCAAATACGTTCATTTCATTCTCCTATGACACCTATACAATGTGGTGTCAGTGGCTGCCACTTCATTAGAGAGATGGTCTGTTTGCATGGCATACCCGAGTCCATAGTGTCTGATTGAGATAAGATCTTTCTAAGCCATTTCTAGAGGGAGCTATTCAAGATGTAGGGGATTATCCTAAAGCGGAGTACCGCTTATCACTCCCAGACAAATGGCTTGATGGAGGTGGTAAATCGCAGTGTGGAGACTTATCTTTGTTGCTTTATCTCGAATACCCCAAAGATGTGGGCCAAATGGTTAGCCTAAGTAGAGAATTGGTATAATACTTCATATCATACAACAGCTTAAACAACTCTATTTAAAATCCTATATGGGTGGGATCTCCCTCATCTACTACATTATGGGCATAACAACACACCAATATCATTAGTGGAGCAAAACGTGGGAGAAAAGGGGCTAGACTTTAGCAGAAATATAGGGACATCTACTGTGAGCAAAATAAATTATGAAAGAGCAGGCATATGGACACAGGAGGGATGCACAATTTGAAATTGGGGAACCAACCTCACAGACAGAGGACACTAGCTCAATGGCGGAATGAGATGCTTTCCCTTTGATACTTTGGGCCCTACGAGGTTGTGGAGTGCATTGGTGTGGTCGCATATCGCCTACAGTTGCCACCAACTTTAGCCATCAATCCAGTATTTCATGTGCCGCAGCTAAGACGAGCCATTGGAGACCATTCACTCTTGCCCCCACTATTGGCTACACTATCAGGAGATATGGAGGTAATATTAGAACCATTGGAGGTGAAAGGGGTTGATTAAGCGGAAAAATTTACCAGAGTATGAAGCAATGTGAGAAGCCTACAATACTATCCATAAGTAGTTTCATTCTTTCCACCTTGAAGACAATGTGACTTTTGGGAGGGGAGTATTGATATAGTTGTGGACCCTATCTCCTGGGTGGCAGCTCAGCATTATTCTAATAGCCAAAAGGCTCCTTTTTTGTGGGTCCCAACACCTCATTTCAAACCTGTAGGAGGAAAACATTAGTGGAGATCTTTGGAAAAAAATGTGAGGTGCATTTATTGTGGGATTATGGGTGGTTTTGAGGGGGAAAGTTTGTATGTGGAGGGGATTATGGGAAGAATTTTCTATAGTTTTCTTTGGTAATTTTGGGTTCCTAGTTGCTGCTGGGAATTGGGGGAGAGCCGATTCACCTCTCGAACAGTGAATCAATTGTATCTTGTGTTTCTTTTGATTGAAGATTATTATTTCAGCTTTATTAGTGTTGTTCATATATACCATTGCTGTTTTTACTTGGTTGGTGGCTATTTTTTTCGCAGTTTGGTGTTGATTGGTTCTAGAAGGCTGTTTTGGATGCTGATTTTATCCGCAAATCATATCACAACCTACCTTTGTCATTATGAAAGTTAGCTCAAGTTTTATGGCTTAAGTTGACTACTATGACAAGAAAACTACACTGGAGCTCTTGACCTCAGTAAAGAATTCATTAGGAATAGTTTTGTTTACGATTTGTTTTTCTATAAAAAAAATTGCACTCTTGCCTTGGTTGCCTCAGTAATATAGATCATGAACGAGTTTTATAATACATGATCTACCTGGCTTTTTTTTTTGACCCCTGCATTTCTTATGGACTTTATTATTCATTTCATTTCGGCAGACTTGTTTATTTGATATAGTCCATCTATTGATGCAAATAAATCTTAACTCAATCATTGAGAAATTATTTTTAGTTCCTTTTTAAGTGATCTGCTATTTAACATCTCTTATCTCCATCTATTGATGTAAAGAAATCTTCACTCAATTTTTGAGAAATTATTTTTTAGTTCCGTTTTAAGTGATCTGCTACTTAACATCTCTTATCTAGCTTTAAGGTTATTTTTCTGATGTCAGTAAACTTTTAATGTCCAATTGCTTTCAGCCGCACAAATGTCACTATGGTGCTTGCCCGCCTTGCAGAATTATTTGTGGAGAAGAACTTCCATGCGGTCATATGTGTAAACATAGGTTTTGGACTGTAGATTTGGAGTTCTTTTCTACGCAAGATTGCTGCTAACTCAATTGATTGAGTTGATAATTTCAAAAATTGCTGCCTGCATGTAGATGCCATGGCCCAATCCCTCCTCCCAACCCAGAATTCACATTGAAACCTAAGAAGAAGAAAATGGAGAAAAATATTGGAGTTACACCTGGATCAGCATGCCCCTCTTGTCAAGAAATTATTTGGGTAGCATGCCTAGGCCAACACCTTGGTGAAGAACGTCCGGTTTGTATCTTATCAGTTCCTCAAACTAGAATCATATGTGGTTGATATTTGATCTTTATAGGGTTTACTTAAGGTGCTTTTCCACTGTGTTTATCTGTTGTTATGTTCATTTTTCAGATGGTTTGTTCAAAAATGTCCCAGTTTTCATGTAATAGCTTATGTGGAAATCTTCTTGCTTGTGGCAATCATTACTGCACAAAGTCTTGCCATGCTGTGAAATATCAGCCATCATCATCAGATGGACATGGAAGTTATAAGGATGATCTGGCACAAAAACATGGGCCTTCACTTTTAGATGCTGGAAGTGATCATGCAGAGTCGTGTGAAGAGTGTCTTCTTCAATGTCAAAAGGTTTGATTCAGTAAATTTATTCGAAATAATATTTTTTATTACTTGGTTATACTGTTCTCTTCAAATGTTTCTCATTTATTCATGAACATATTGTTGAAGGAAAACTCAAGGAAGCCAATCTCTGATGATCCATCTAAAACGAGCTATTTTACCATCTCAACTTGGTGAATTTTAGATTGAAATATTTTTCAGGTTAGGGAGCCCGCATGCTCACACCCATGCCCTTTGCCATGTCATTCTGATTGTTGCCCTCCTTGTGAGGTACTTCTTAAAAGATCGTGTCATTGTGGTGCTATGGTGCATGTGTTCAATTGCGCTAACTACAATAGGTTGACTGTAGAGGAGCAGCAACTGACAAGATCATGTCGTGGCCCATGCCATAGGTAACTTGTAGTGCTATTTATTCATTTTTTAAACTTGTGGTTTCTTTAGTTTCCCTGCCATTTACCATTTTTTTGGATGTAAATGTGTGTGACTAAACAACTATAAAGCTAGTATTCCACCTGCCTTGCCTCTACCTATCACATGATAAGCCTTGCTTGCCATAAAATGTACCGTATTTCTTGACATGCTGTCCCATTTTTTTTTCTAGGAGGATATTCAGTCATCATCATAAAACATCATTTGCAGTATGCTTCTAAAGTGAAGATACTAATGTGCATTATTATTTTGTTCGCTATTCTCATATGCATTTTTTTATTGGTGTATTCATCTTTTTGAAATGTTTTCTTATCTCTTCTGTCTACAGAAAATTACCTAATTGCCCTCATTTATGCTCTGATATTTGTCATCCTGGACAGTGTCCATCAATTAATCTATGCTCTAAAAAGGTATACTTCTAAATTTTTATTATCCAAATTTGGCTTCAGTCATTTTCCTTATTCTTCCATTCCAAAAACATGTAAGAGTTACAGTAGTGATCTTTTTATGCTCATTTACCTTAAATAATTTCATAGGGTCAATCATGGATATGCATTTTCATTGTCAAATAGGATAACACATTATTGCTGCCAATTATTATTTGTATAGGACTATCTTAAAATTATATCATAGTTTCAATCTATTTTTCAAAATTTCCTCTCTATGATAATTCAACCATCGGCTATCATGAGTGTGTCAACTATATGGTTTCATCAGCATTGAAGGATATAATTAATTGAAAAAATATCAAATAGTATCTAAATTTTTAGGGATTTGTTTGTATAGCCATAATAAAAAATAGCTATAAAATGAGTAATAGGCATGACGAGCAACATCTGGATTGAATCTGTATTTTCTGCAAGAGTAAGAGATAAAGGTTAATATGCAAAGCAGAATGCCACGCATAAAAGAATTTTTTTTGAAGTGCGAAGTACAAACAAATTGTACATTTTAATTAAATGAATAGCGTATCACAAAAAATGTTATATAGCTTTAAACTATTTACAATATTATACAAGTCAGATTATGAAATAATCTCACATATTAAGTTAAGTGCTAACAAGAAATTATTATCAACTAATAAGCAATAGTTCATGCACACGGTTTGATGAGCTACGCATGATGTTAACCCATCATTGTACTGATCTTCTTGAATTGGGAAGGAAAAGTTCAGTGTGACATTGCAGCGCCTCAAAATGGCTCTTTTATAGAAAATGAACCAGTAGTATACTAGTAGAGATTCATGATATGAAATCCCGTTCTCTTCCGACCTCTGCTTGTGAGCAAATTAGTCTCTTCTCAGATTTTGTTTTTAATGCTAAAAAAACTGTTGGTTATATGGATTGTAATCCTTGTACATTTGTCTCTTCACAATTTACCAATATCTGTGTTCCATTGTTGAAGTTGAGCCTTGCTATGCTTTCTATAAACAAGGCATCTTTTTTATGCAAACCGAGTATCATATTTTAGCAACGTAACTTTTTATCAACTCCCGCATTTTGTTTACTTTGTTTCTAGGTTACTGTTCGCTGTGCATGCAATAGCCTTAAAAAGGAATGGCTTTGTCGTGATGTCCAAAATTTATACCGCCAAACTGATCGGGATCCTAAAGATGTTGTAAAGAGCTTGTTTGGAATTGGTTTGATCCCATGCAATGCAGACTGTAAAAGTAAGGTGAAAGTTGCTGATGCTGAATTACAAATTCAAAAAGTTCCAGTGCCCAAGGTATTGAAGTTTTTCCAACAGCATGTTGCTTGGTAATTATTCCTTTTTTGTCTGAAGTTTCCTCCGTTAGATTTGCTTGGATCAGTTGTACAAGCTGTGTTCTTGCAAATTTGAACATGTGGTGGTTGTGTGCGCGTCTGATGTTGCAAACATTTGTTGCTTTAGTGCAATAATGCATTTGTTTATAAATTCATATGAATGCTTTGGCAAAAAGTGGCTATTGAAGTTTCTTTTGAAGATGTCTCTTTGTTGGTTTGGTGCTGTATTAATTATTATGATGCCTTTTGGCTAAGAAGCCTATTTTAGTGAGTTTAAACATAGCATCATGGTTTTGAGTATAGCATCATTATTTTTTTTTAGCATAGCATCATATTAATGCGCCTTACTATGTAGATTTAGGGGTAGATATGTATTCACTAGTTAAATTCGGACATTTAAAATTTGTGTTGAACACTTGGGAAATTTATTTGAGTTTGAAGCTTGTCACCTTAGATTTTGCAGAAAACTTCTCGTGATCAAGCTATGTCTAGTTATAGTGGTCAATTATCTTGTAGACCTTTACAACTCAAACCTTGCCGAGCTTATTAGATTTTTTTTCTTTTTTTCATTTTGCATTCTGTAATAATAACTTTTATGGAGGAAAAAACTAAGCTAAAGGAATTGCTAAGAAGTAAGCATCTTACTTTTATTTTTATTTTTATTTTTTTAAGCATCTTACTTGTGTTTGCTTTACTATTTTCCTGCAAAAGGGTTATCTTATGTTTCACCTGCCCCTTTGTAGTTCATTAGCCATTTTGTGGTCATAGAGCCACAGTACTGATTGGAATATTATTGCTTGTAGAAAACCCTCAACTCACTAAGAACATTGCTTCAGACATCTATTATTTCTGGTGGTTTATTTTTGTCATGTCTACACTTTCTCACCTGAGCAGTTTGGATTTTTTTTAATAAAGCACAATATTATAACTATAAAATAATATGACTATAATAAGGATAATTATCAGAAGTTGTCATAGTATAGAGAAAACAACAAAATATGAAATACATATATCTTGACGTTTAAAGATGAACCTTTCAGTGTTGAAAACAACAGAAGATAAAAAGAGCTTATTTGGACCGCGTTATTTTAAGCCAGGAAAAAATATTGATGGGTGATGCTATATTTTTTTTTTTCTGTTTACAACCCTGTGATAAATGGTATTTGAAATCTCATATCCATCATAGTATCATCACTAATAGTGAAGCAATATGAATCTGTTAATGTAATACATGTCATTTAGGACAATATTTAAGCTTCTAATTCCTAGTTTTCTCTCACTAGGGCATAGATGTTGTTGCTGCTGCTGTGACAAAAAGGAGAAAGAGAAGGGAGCGCATACAAGTAACTAAGCAGGTTTCAAAGTTCCAGGTGTGTGGTAAAGGACAAGGATTTAATAATTTTTTTTTCATCCTTCCTCTCCATCAGCTTAACTTGAGCATGCTCTGCTGTTCCAGGCATTCAGATCAATCTTACAGAGGTGTCTCTTGTTTACTCTTATATTGATTGTGATATGTGCAAGCCTATACTATGGCTACAAGGCCCTCTTCTGGCTTTCCGATCGGATGTATGAAATAGAGAGAAGAAAAGTTAAAAAAGGATTATCAAAATTTTGATTGCCGAGAGAACACGCATAACAAAGGCATACAGGATTCATTCAATTGTTTCATCTTGGAGTTACTAAATAAAAGCCACACCTTTTTGTGCTAATCGATACAGTTGATAAAACATCATGATCTAAGTTGGCTATGCAATGCAACTTAGGGTTTGTAATATGTTAATTGTTGCAACTTCAATCACTTTGTTGTGGTTTTTTAGTGCACAGCAAGGTATGGTGGGAGTTTTAGAGGTCTGTTCTATATCCCAATAGCCTTGGCAAATATCATGCAATTATCCTGGATTCAAAGCATCTGTATCATTTGCCGTCAGCTTGCATTGCAATTTTAGATGATTTTTGTTGTCATATTAGAATTTCTTACTGACAGAGATCTCATCCTTCTGATGTCTTCAACAAGAGGATTACTTTGTATGATTTCAACTAAAGGTGTACTCAATGCTATAAATGATTTGTGAGTTGACTCGTTAGTTATTTTGTGAGTTGACTCGTTTAAAAAAATATTAATTTGAAATATACTTAAAATATTTTAATATTCGAGATTTTAAGTATAAAATTGTTAAAATGATAAAAAAAAAACTTTTTTTTTTAATGATAAGTGATTCTTTACTATTACTTTTTAGTTCATTCTTTTAATTATTTTATTATAATAATTATATAAATTATAATCTTTTTTTCTTTTTGCTGGTTTGTCATGAGCTAGTTTAAACTTGTAAAATAAAGCTAACTTTCTTAATCAATCAAGTTCATGTTAATGGTGACTTGAGCTCAAGTAGGTTATTTTATAAAGATTTTTTTTCAAGTTCTAAGATGTAAAAGAAGCTGATATTATGGAGTGACATATTGACATTCCTTTCTGGGCCACATTTCATGATATAGGAATCAAATGTGATTGGCTAATATTTCAACACCAGATAACCTTATCCAAACAGCATGTGCTTTTTAGTGAGAAAGAAACGCAGAGGCAGCAAATCTGCATGATGGCAGGAGCAGCTGCTGTAGGGCAGTCTTACCTCTCCACAATTACAGCAACAGTTAAAGCAAGAGCTCGAGAGCAACAAAGAGAGCTAATAGGGTCGTCTGGACTGATCCTATCAATCCCGGCGAAGGATGCGGCGGTCGCATTGAGACATGAAGGTGGCGGCGAGTATCAGTTACTTGATGTTCGGCCAGCATGGGAAAGAGAGAAGGCTTGGTTGCAGAATTCTCTTCATGTGCCCCTCTATGTAGAGGACACCCAGATGGACCCTCTAACCCTCCTCAAGAAATGGGTTCACTTCGGCTATATTGGTCTCTGGACCGGCCAGCGTTTCACCACCCTCAATCCTAGCTTTGTTTCTGAGGTTCAGAGTCTTGTTCCCATGAAAGATGAGAGGGTTCTAGTTGCCTGTGGGGAAGGGCTTAGGTCCATGGTTGCAGTGAAGAAGCTCAGTGAAGTTGGCTATGAGAACCTGGCATGGCTTGCTGGTGGTTTCAATAGTGCTGGAGAAAAAGATTTTAATAAAGTTGAAGGGAGTACCAAGTTACAATATGCTACTGTGGGAGGGGTTTCCTATTTCTTTCTCCAGTTGCTGTTGATCCTAAAAGTGATCGGCCCATAGTGTTCTCAAAAGCTTGATAGGTTGTGAGATGATTGGGAGAATGATTGGTTTTTCTGTTGTGCTCATTAATTATTGTATCACCCAAAGTTCTATTTTGCTTAAGAGCTATTTGATTTGTTGAAATGAAATACAAAGTACTCTAAATGTAGAGGAAATCAAATTTTGGGTGTTTGATTTGATGAAAAATAAATGCAATATTAATTTCAGCGAATTCCTTTCCCTATGATTTTGAGAATAGGGTTGGACCGGCCAGTTCGACTGATTTATTTGTGAACCAGTCATATGGCTAGTTTGATTCATAGTAAAAATCGGCTTATCATCAAATTGGCTTGAACCTATCAGAACACCGGATTTGACCGGTGAATTGTTGAACCGATCTCATATCCTTCAAATTGTTTGGTTCAATGTTATTTGATTTAAATAATTAGATAAATAATTTAATAAATTTAGAATAATATAGTATTAAATATAATAAATTAATTTAACATATTTAATTTTTATAATGAATGTTAAATTTATTTAATCATAATTTTTCAACTAACCCCCAATAAAACTCACCCACACGATTTCACCTCCTCATTTGGGCTCTTTCCACACACAAACGAGAAAAATTATATAAAGAAGACAAAAGAAAATATCTCAAGTGATATGTGACTAAATAACTTAATTTTCAAATTCAAAAACATACATTATATATTTTTAAAGAGACTCTTTTAATTAGTTTTTTAAAAATGTAAATATATATATTTTTTTTTCATACACTTTTAAAAAGTAATTTTTACATATTTTTTAAGTATAAGTCATCTAACATGAATAATTTATAGAATCATGTTTATAATGTGAATTCAACATATAATTTATAGTTATAAATTTTATCTAAACATAATATAGAATAGTAATAATTTATATTAAATTTGTGACTTTTTATGTTAAGTAATTAATCACAATTCATATTATTGCATAAATATTATACTTTTGTTAATTTATTTAATTTTTATTTGAATAATTTACATATTTATTACGTCATCTAGTTCAATCTTGGTCGAACCATTGAACCTTGTACCTACCTCATTTTTTTGGTTCGATGTCTGGTTCGATTGTCACAACATCACCTTTTCACTCCATAGTTAATTTTTGATATGTTTTAAACATGCCCAAAATTGGCCAAATTTTTTCTTCATTGCAAGTTGAATGTATTGGCACTTCCTGCCATTGGCTATCACCACTAGCTTGACCATGAGGAGTTTAACTGATGATTGTATCAGATAGCCTGACCATGAGGAGTTTGATTGGAAATTACCACAGTACTCTTAGCACGGTTAACATACAACCCAGAAGAAAAATTTAAAGTATCCAAATTTGGTAAGAGATAAAGCATTAGAAATGGTTGCATTGCAAAAAATAAGATCATTAGCATAGAGTAATTGAGAAAATATAGATTCTTTAACCATTATGCTAGATAAAGGAATATCAATATTAGTACATTATAGCATATTCAAAAAATAATCCATAATGATACAAAAAAGGTAAAGGGATAAGGGGAACCCTTATCTTAATCCATATTGGGAGCCAAAGAAGCCTACTAGTGATCCATTGAAGAAAATAGAGAAATATTAATCATCAATACATGGCTTAATCCAACTAACAAAAATGTTAGAGAGGTCTTTTTGAATAAGCCAGTGTAGGAGAAAGATCCTAAAAACCTTGTCAAATGCTTTATGGATATCAAGTTTGCAATAAAATTATTTGGATGACCTAACATGATTGAACCACCACAGTAGTTCAAAGGAATGTATAACATTGTCAGAAGCAATCCTATTTTAAATAAAGCCTTCTTTATTGTGGTTAATGATGTGAAGAATGATAAACTTAATGTGGTTAGCCAAAAAATTAGCAATACTTTTATAGTAAGTATTATAGAGAGAAATGGGTTTAAAATTTGTAATATTACTGGTATGAGGTCTTTGCATAATTAAAGTAATGGCAATGGCTTTGAAATGCCTAGAGAGGTAGGAAGAGTGAAAGAAATGCCTTATAAACTTGCAAACTTGAGGATCAATAACATTTTGAGAGCATCTATAGAACTAAAATGTGAAGTGTCAGGTCTCTGAGCTAAATATTTTAGACGAAAAAAGATTTCTTATTTGATCTCATCATTCTTAATAGGGACAATGAGGGATGGGTCAAATGAGATGGGATCATGTTACTAATGGGAAAGTGAACCATCCTTGCAAAATTACCAGAGCAATCAGAACTATAGAGGATTTTGAAGTATTGTATGATGGTATTATAGGTCTCTAGTGGAGAGGTAAAGGAACACAAGGGGTTGATAGTCCCTTTAATGAAATTACAATATATTTAATTATATTTTTTTAATGTAGGAACTTTAGATCATCCTCTTAGTTAGAAAGCTATTTATCTTTGGACCGTTGGATGATCCAAGAGGCCCAATTTTGGGAGCAAGAAGTCTGTTTTTCATTATTAATTTTTAGATCTACATTTATAGTAGGTTTTTGGAAGGATCATAATTAAGCATTTATAGGAAATTGAGATAGAGACCATTCAAATCTTTAATTTTAGAGGATAAATGTTTAGAGGAGGCCCAACACATACTTTATCTCATTTTTTAGAAGAGTCAGCTTATGATGAAAGGAGGGAGATAGGGTTACCATTAGAATCTTGAGAGAAAATGGTGACGAGGGAATCGTAGAAAGAAGGGAGATTGGTCCAATAGTGTTTAAATAAGAATATGTTTTTAATTTTAATTGGAAAATCAAAATGTATGATGATAGTAGAGTGATCCAAGAGCTGGGGTTGTTTCATACTATAGAAAGAAAGGTGTAAATATTCCAGCCAAAGGCCATTCATAAGGGTTTTGTCTAGATTTAATGTGGATAGGTTTGTCCAACCTATGATTGAACCAAGTGAAAAATAAATCAACAGAGGCACACTCATTTAAACCTATAAAAAATTATGCTATTAAGGCACATTATCCCTAACCTTCACATTAGCAAATCTTTATTAATTAAAGTTTGTAATGATATCCCAAAGAGATTAAAATTTTTCATTAAACCCTTTAATAAGGCTCCACAAATGTTCATACTCCCAGTATTTATTAGAGGCATATATATTAAGGAATGACACTTGATCATGTAAGGAAATCATCCCATGAATGACCTGGTTGGAAATCTAAATGGTTTTAAAATAAATGTTGGATTAATTTCAATTGAACCAGATATAAATAGGGCGAGAGTATTCAAAGTTGTGACAATATGCTTCATTATAAATAATGTTATGTGAGGTAAAAATTAGAGATTAGGTACCCAAGAGAAGCTGACCTTAGCATAAAAAATGCATAAAATGTCGAGGTTATGAGATTTGGAAAAATCTATACACATCAAAACTTCTCCAGGGTTGTTGAAACATCTCACTTTCAAAGAAAAATTTTTTGGGTGAGTTATTGAGATTATTTTTTAGTAGAGCTTGGCACCTTTTAAATTGGTATTTTGTTTTTTGAAATCTGTGAGCCTGACCTGGTGTTTTGATGATTTCAAATATTATTTGTTAGATCACTTTTTGCTCTCTGATTTATATATATTACCTATTTATTTTATGTGTTATTAACATTTCAGGTATAACATATACATAGCTGAGTTAAAAAAGCAAACTTAAGAAATTATAGAGTTGAGTCTAGATAAACTTGTAAGAAAAGCTTGTATTTTATTTTTCTTGAGTCCTTTATATGATTAGTTATATATTAGAAAGAAAACCATGCACACACTCACGAGTGGGGATGTAAATTAAACACTTGAATTCTCTATAAAATAATTTTATATGATGCTAATAATATTGCATTATCTGTTAATGCATAAAATGAAATTAAGTATTAAATTAAATTTATTAAAGTAACTTCTAGCATAAATAATCTTACTATGTGATTTATGATCATACAAGATGATCATTCATTTTGATTAAATCTCATCATTAAATTTGAGATTCCAAATTTAAGCAAATTTGAAATTTAAAATTTGACCTAATTATACTACACAAAAGATTTCATACTACATGATTACTAATGAATCTTACCTAATTTGGATCATTAATCATGCAATCAAATCAAGATCAAATCTTGATTGGCAATTATACTATATGATTTAAGTCATCTAGTATAATTTAACAGAACATGTGGTGGACAAACCTCAGTTCATCCAAGATAATCTTTGATTCAATATAGTTGATCATACTATATAATTACATTTCATACAATCCAATCTTACGTAATTCAAAAATGGGTGTTTAATTATTAAAATACTATGATACACACTTCATTCTCTTTTTTTTGGGTTAAAACCCATAGAGGGCCTATGCATTAATATAAAAAATAAGTTTATATGTTCTTAAGGGGATTGCTAACCCACTACAGCTCAAAAGAGCTACAAAAGAAAAAGCAAAAAAATGTAAGAGTCGGCGATCCCCACTAAGAACAAATACTAAAGGACCTAGTAACAATCTAAAAATAAAAAAGAAAGAGGCAAAGGAATCAACAATCAACTCAGCCTCACCAGTTAAAAAGGGACCCTGCACAAAATGGGCATTAGTCTCCAAAAACCTGTAAAAAAGCTCTGCATGGACACTAGAAAAAGCAATTAACAACAAATAAATTATAATCTTCTAGAATTATAGTGAGAGAAGCTATGTTTTCGTAGTGAGAGAAAGTGTTGAAATTTCAAAATTTCTGTTTGTGGTTTTTCAATAATTGTTCCGATGGCGGTGAATGCTTGCCGGACACCAGTTGCTGGTGGTCTCGATGAACTTAGACATCCATATACTGGCGGTGTATTGAATCCTGCTAGATCTCTTCTGGCGTTTGGTGATACAGATTTTGCTAGGTTGAAAATGTGAATTGGTGGTGCTTTGGTGATTAATGAAGGTGGACTTCAATCTTCTAAACAATCTATTCCTGATATTGGTAAAGGTAAAGAAGTTTTGTTGGAGATTAATTTCAAAGTTTTGAAATAGATCCCTAAGGTTTTCATTGAAAATTTGAGTTTGAATGGTCAAGTTGTGGATTCCTCTAGTTCAAAGATAGGAGTATCTGATTCAATAGTTGTGGGCGATATTGATATCGGTATTAAGATGGATAATTTGACTGTTAAAAGCAATAATGTGGATCTAATTACTGGGACTGTGGAGGTAAATTCTCAAGATGATGATTTATTTTAGAATGGGAAGTTGGATTCTGAAGGTTTAAAATTGAAAAGTGTTGCGATGGATTTGTTTTATGTTCGTCATTGCGAAGATGCAGAGTTGAATTCAAAAAATCTTAGAGAAGATTCTGTTGTGATGCCTAAGGAGCCTTCTGGTAATAGTCTGCATAATGTTTGGAAGAAGAAGGATAATATTCGTGTTGTTGATTTGGACTATGACTCATCTTTATCTGAGGATGGATCTACGGTGAAGCTAAATGTGGAGAATGTTAAAAAACATCATAATGCTTTAGTTATTAAAGTCTTTGGTGATAATGTGCCCCTTTATTTGGTTAATACTTAACTGAGAAGGCAGTGAGCTCAGTTTGGTAAGTTTCACCTTACTTTGCTTGGAATGGGGTGGAACTTATGTGCATTTAATGACGAAATAGCTGTGGATTCAGTCCTTAATAATGGGCCTTGGTATGTCAATGGGCATATCATTGGAATGGATAAATGGTCACCCATGTTCTCTCCTTCTTCTTTAAAAGGATTAACAGCTCCTGTTTGGATTAGATTACCGAATTTACCTCTTCAATGCTAGGATGAGATTAATGTATGCAGGATTGCTTTAAAGGTTGGCACTATGTATTTGATTGATGGAAGTATGTTTCAATGGAGCATGAGGGAGTTTGTGAGAGTCTGTGTTCGTGTGAAGTTGGAAGAAAGGCTTCCTTTTGGTGTTTGGGTTGAGGGAACTTTTGGTAAATTCTTCCAAAAAATTGAATATGAGAGGATTTCTTCATTCTTCTTTAATTGCGGAAGGATTGGACATGTTCAAAAAGATTGTCCAGAGAAAAAAGATAGAGGTGGTGCAAGATAATGGTGTACAACGAGGAAGAACTGGACTGGACAAAGATACCAAGAATTTGAATTTTATAGCAGCTAAGAGTGATAAATTGAATGGAGAAAATGATGTTCATAAAGATGGATATGGACCTTGGGTCCATGTAAACTATGGGAGAAAGAAATCAAATATTACTAGAAGAATTCCAACTGGGTTCATGAAGAATTCTGTGAAGAAATCAGAAAATGCTGTAATTATGGAGGAGAACAAAGAAATAACTATTGCTAAACCAAATGTGGAGGATGTTCCTGCTTAAAATATTAAGCTTGCACTTCGAGATTTCTTATAACAAAAGTATTCAAATTATGAACATGGTATGAATTATCCATCTAATAATAATAAATTTAATACCTTATGTGAAATTAGGGAAGAGGGAGAGATTATTTAAGAAATGTTTGATGATGGGAATTTGGGTGTAAGAAATATTGAAGAGGGTGAAGAGGTTCAGGAAATTGTTGATGGGGAAGCTTCAATTTTGAGTAAGATAGATAATGTTGAAGATGGGCTTCTGGAAGGTGGAGGTGATGTTTTGAAGGAAAATTCTGAATGTAAAAATGATAGTTCTTCTTGTGTAAAGAAAAATCTTCTAAACAACTTAAAGGACTGGTTCCTATTAAGCTATCTCTTATAAGTAGAAGATTTGATGTTGAATTAAAAGATAAGGAAGGGAACACTTCCCCTCTTTATAATTAATGACTTCTATTATTTTTTGGAATTGTAGAGGAGCTAGGAAGAGTAAAGCTTCTCTATATTTGAAGGAATTTAAGAAGGATTATGGGGTGATGTTTGTTGGCTTGTTGGAAACAAAATTGACTTTTGTTAATAGGAAGGAAGTTAATTTGTTGATTGGTTCTGATTGGGACTTTTGATATACGTCTTCAAATGGATTATCTTGAACATATTGATTGTTTGGAGATCCAATTTAGCTTCCTTTTCTTTGATAAAATCTACATCCCAATGTATAATTGGTGATCTAAATATTCATAAGAAGGGTGTTTGGAGGATATCGATGGTTTATGGAAGTAAAGAAGTGATTGGAAGGAGGGAACTTTGGAGGGATATTGAATTGTGTTCTTCTAAAGATATTCCTTCAATTATGGGTGGAGATTTTAATTGCTTATTGGCCAAAGAGGACAAAAAGGGTGGAAAGAGGTTTATATTCTCTCAAGGTTCAAAGGAAATGATAGAGTTTTTGAGTAAGAATGATTTGCATGAAGCTATTTTTCTGGGTCCTAGATTTACTTGGTGCTATAACAAGGTTGGCGGAGCACGCATTTTGGAGAGATTGGATAGGTGTTATTTGAATTCTATGGCTATTGGTTCTTCTCAGTTGATGGTGATGCGACATCTTGCTAGGATTTCTTCTAACCATTGTCCTATTTTGTTAAATCTGGTGAGCATTATTCGTAATATTTAGAAAATAATTAGATTTGAAGAGTATTGGGCTTCTTATCCTGCTTCTGCTTCAATTGTGTTTAAAGCCTGAAATAAAAGAGCTCTTGGAAGTTATTCTGAAATTCATAACATGAAGTTTAAAATATCTTTGAAAGCTTTATTTTATTGGAGTAAAGCTAAACTTAAAGATCTTAATGATATGAAGGAATGTCTCAAAAAGGATATTTATGAATTGTAAATGGAGGAAGCTAATGTGGGAGGACTTTTTGATGATAAAACTTTGCTATTAAGGTCAAAGGTGAATGAACTTAATAGTACTTTGGCTCGTTTGAATACTTGGTGGAGGCAATGAACCAAGGTTGATTGGTTGAAGGATGGAGATAAAAATACAATATTTTTTCAGGCTTATGCTAACGGAAGAAGAAACAAGAACTGGATTTCAAAAATTAAAGATGATAATGGGATAGAGGTTGAAGAACAAAGGCAGATTGAGAACACCTTCTTTGATTATTTTAGTCACAATTGGCGAGGGATTGTAAATTGGAAGATTGGCCTTCTAATTTGAATATCCTGAATGAAGATGATAGAAAGATGCTGGATGCAGAGCATTCATTGGAGGAAGTAAGTGGAGCTGTTTGTGAGTTGAAGGGATATAAATCTCCAGGAAAGGATGGTATATCACATTCATTGTTAAAGAGCTATTGGTCTATTATTAAAAATGACATTTGGAATGATATTTATCATGTTTTTTCTATGGGATCTATGGATTTAGAATGGAAGGAAACAGTAAAGGTTGAAAATCCTTCAATACCAGCTCATTTTAGACTGATTAGCTTATGCAAATCTATATACAAGTTGGTTGCTAAAATTCTTTTAAATAGAATGTATGGTATGATTCCTAAACTCTTCTTCAAAGAACAAGCAACATTTTTGAAGGGACAGTCAATTTCAGAACATATTCTAATGGCTCATGAAGTTTTTCACAGATTTAGATTTTCTAAATCCATGAAAGGCTTGGATTCGTTCAAGATCGATATGGAGCAAGCTTATGATAGTATGGGGTGGTCTACATTGGAGCAAGTTTTGAGGTATTTCAAGTTTCCTTTGAAATATTCTAAGTTGATTATGGAATGTGTGGTGGATGCTAAGTTTTTAGTCTTGATTAATGACAATTACTCCAAGTGGATTATGACTAAGAGTGGGTTCCGACAAGGATGTCCACTGTCTCCCTTTTTGTTCATTTTATGCTCTCAATTGTTATCTAATGCTTTGATTCATAAAGGAGATTTGGTGGGGATCAAATTGCATTCAACTATCCCAAGAATATCTCATTTGCTTTATGCAGATGATATTGTAATTTTTTCTGAATCAAGTATTAAAATGGTAAAAGAGGTAAGGTGAACACTTGTGGATTTTTATGAATGGACGCGTCAGCATATAAATTACAATAAATCAGTGATTCTCTTTGGTAAAGCTATAAAAAAGAAGAAAAGGAGAAGTATTGCTCGTATCATGGGACTTAGACCAGTGAAAGAGATGACTTATTTGGGTGTGAAGATTGCCTTAAGAAGGCTTGTTCGTGCTGACTTTCACGGCTTATTGGAGAAATCATTGGGAAAAATTAATACTTGGGGTAATAAGTTTATGTATTTGCAAGGAAAGATTATTCTTATTAAGTATGTTAACTTGGCTCTTCCTATTTTTCAATCGACTCATTCTCTTGGTCCTAAGAGTATTCTTGATGATATTGATAAGATGTGTAGGACATTTATTTAGCATAAATAAGACGACAAAGATGGTATTCATTATGTCAATTAGGATGTGTTATGCAAACCAATTGAGTTGGGTGGTAGGGGTCTCCATTCTTGTTTAAAATCTGTTGGTCTGGTAAGAGCTAAGTTGGCATGGAATTATCTTATTGATAGAGGTTCTTTATTGAATAAGACATTGTCTACTAAATATGGGTCTAGAGCTTGGAATTCTGGTCTGAAAAAATAGTTTCCTGCTACTTGGAAAATAATTACTGACGGTGCCAAATCTCTTGAACCCATTACAAGATGGAGAATTGCAGATGGAAGATCTATTAATATGCTGAAGGATACTTGGATTCTTGACAAAAGTCTCATCAATTGGCCTACCTTTGTTTCTAACAATATTGATTTTGATATGTTGGTAGAGAATTTTATTATTAATGGTTCCTGGAATTTGGATATGCTACGGAATTACTTTGGTGAAGAGCTTGTTTTTCTTATTAATAAAACAACGATTTATTCAAATTCTCTAGAAGACCAGGTGGAGCTGCTGAACCAGATGACCGGAAAGACCATTTCTTGTCTTGCTTCTAATGCTATGAAATGTAATGATTCTTTGATAATGTATAAGACAGTTGTTTATGGATGACCATAATCTTATGTAAGAAAAGGTGATTGTGCATGGCTTTAATGAAAAGGGGTGAAAATAGTAGGTTCATTAATCCCCCTTAAATTTAGAATGATATACATAGAGGATAAATTTCATGTGATTAATATGGATACCTCTTTAAAAGTTTGTTTAGGTTAACCTTAGATTCATGAATATGGTATCATTCCATTAACCTTACACCAGAGGAGTTCATTGTTTCTAGTGACATACGACCCTTTATAATGTACAAAGTGGAAATATAACTAGATGTTAAATACTTTATTTTTTAAAAAAATTAAAGGTTTGCATAATCATTCAAAACCAAAAAAAGAAGGTGTTAATATGTAAAGAGGGAGAAAGAAGACAATGTTGACTCTCCCTAAATTCACTAATACTCATTCAAAGCTAAAATGGGTTGTTCCTCACTTGGGAAGTGATATAGAGGAAAAAATAGATATCCATATCAAAATTGAGAAGACACACAACCCTCTATGCTAAGGGGAAGATTCATGAAGCTTACTTAGAGTTTGATTTTTATTATGAATCCATTTACTCTGGCAAGGCACTACATATCTTCTTAAAGAAGGTAACAGACATACCAACATAAGAAATTGTTCTTATGGTTACACTGATTCTACCCAACATTTTAAAAAGATCACTCCATCTAAGTTTCATGATACCAAAGTGTTAAAATTTTCTTATGTACCTCTTCTATGCTAAAAAAAGTGGAACAAGATGTTTATTTTGCATATCTAGGGACCATTAAGAAGAAAATTTTAATTAGCTTGTTAAACTCATTGAATCTAGGGAGATAATTCTAACGAGGACGCCTAAATATTGCCCTCTGAGATTTTGAAAGATGATACACAAGCTAGGGATTCATGTTGGGATTTCTAAACAAGAAACTCAATATTTTTAGAGGATATGGTATTATAAAAGTTTGTCAACTTTACATAAAATGAAAACCCTACAACCAAAGATCTCAGGTAGCACCTTAAAAGCTAGAAAATGGAAGATTGGCTACTATAATGGATGAGATAAAAGAAATCAATTTCGATACTATGGAGGATCCTTACCTAAGTTTCCATCTATGCTCTATTAATTGAGGACTACTTTATTATTTTGATATTCACTAACATGTTTGTCTTATCCCATAATGTGGTGATTTATATATTAGACATCAACCCTAATATAACACCAGTTAGGGAACAATATTTTTTGACATGAAATAGCTCTATGTATTGGTTGAAATTAGACTTCTAAATTATAAAAAACATGAAATTTTTTGAGTGAGGATGTATAGATTTTTTTATTGCCAGGAGCAATCCCTAACACTCTAAGAAGGAGAGTTGGTCTTATTGTTAAGAAGGATAATTATTCCCCTTTAAAGGATAATTATTCCCGCTTCTAATGGAGGCTGCTATATGTTAGCATTATTTTAGTCCAGTACATGACTATAGCAAGGAGAAAGGAGTGCAAGGAGGCTATAATTACTTTGTGAAGAATTTTTGGTCATTTATATCCATACTATTCTTTGTACTTTAATTTTTTATATTGCAATGAAGTTTTTTATTATGTTTACTTTTAATTTCATGAACGACTAGAAAATTTTCTTTTAGTTTATGATAAATTAGAAACCATATATTATATATACTATATTTATAATTTAAAAATTTACTTAATGCTATTTTTAAATCTTGCATGCTTAATTTAGTTTGTGTAAATGATTTGCATGAACATTAAATATAGTATAATCTATAGCCTCGATGAAGGAATAAAAACATAAATAGAGGATTTAAAATGTAACTTTTCCATGCATAGACATATGGCAGTTAGTGTTATAGGATCTGAAGAAGTCCAATTTCTTTAAGTTTGCTTAATTTGGAATTTTTTTGGAATTATTTATGATTTTCAAAGTTTAAGAATTTAATTGAATTTTTAATTTGATTAATTTTTAGGGCTTTTAATGATTTTGATCCAAATGAACTCCAAAATTCTTGAAATCACCTCCAAAGGTAAAAAATTACCTAAGGAGGAGATCTCAAGTGTTTGATAAATTTTTTTAATTTTTAATATATTTTAATTAACTAATTAACTAAATATTAATTTTCACTTAAAATCAAATTAAAATTAAAAGTGAAGTCCAATGAAGGGGATTTTATTTTTCTCTAATTAAGAGTTAAATTTTGGTCAGTTTGATGTATTATTTATATTTTCAAATTTAATTTGAATTTATTATAATTTTAAAAGTTTTAAGGTTAATTAAAGCATCTATTTTGAATTAATTAATTCAACAGCTTAATGATTTTTCAAATATTGGGAATTTATCTTAAGGCTTAAGATTTCACTAAGTATCTTAAATTTCATCCCTAAAGGAAGTATATTTTATTTTCTAAAATTTTCCTAAATTGTTTAAGACATGTCCTTAATTGTTTCTAGGTTAGATTGGTTCTCAAATAGGTGTCACTGACCCTAACTTAAACATAAGTAATATATAGTCAAACCAATCAAGGACCCTAGAACATGGAGAGCCTAAAACTTGGTGCAAGTGCATGAAGAGAATAAGAGTCGCATGAATAATTTATAACTTAATTAATGAACAACTACAATATAATTATTCACTAATTTCCCTCTATAATCTATTCATTCAAATTAATCTTTGCTTCAAATTACAAAGCCTTACTTAAAGCACTAAAATATTTAACTTATATAATTTGAAATTAATTTAATTTTCAAAATATATAAAATAAAATATAAACTTTAAATCTTACAAAATTAAAATAATATTAAAATATAAATCAAAATAATTTTAGAACTATTATGATAAATCAGAGATAGCATAAAAAAAATTTTCACAAAATTTAAAATCATATGAATTAATATTTAATTAAATAATAATTAAATATCAAATACTTTCAATTTTAGATATTTTTAAATATATTAAGTATTTAATTTTTAAATTAATTTGAAAATAAAATATTTGAAATTTTAAAATTTTTGATATATTATGTTAATTTTTTTGATTTGATTTGAATTTTCTTTGATTTTTGAAATTTCTTGTAATTAAATACATTTAAGATAATAAAAAGAATTAGTATTATAAATAATTTGAAAATCAAATATAAATAAATGTTAAATATTCTCTAAAATTTTGAAATAATTAAAATAATTTTCTTAAAATATTCCATATTATTTATATTTAATTTTAATTAAATATTAATTTAATACCTAAATAATTAATAATTAAAAATATTTAAAATATATAAAATATTTTAAATTAAATTTTAATTTAAAACTAAAGTGATTTAAAATCTAGTCTAAATAATTTAAAATATTAAATTTTTGGGAATTAAAATTGAATTTTTTATTATTTTCTTTGAAAAATTTAATAATTAAGTACATATTACAAAATTAAATGTAATCAATATTAAAAATAATTTTAAATTAAAATTAATAAAATTTTAAATCATTTTTCTGGAAAATTTAGAGAATATTTTAAAGCATGTTTCTCAAGTTTTAAAAATATTTGAATTATTTTTAATTAAATATTAATTAAAAATATCAATATTTATTATTTAAAATAATATTTTAAGTTAATTTTAATTTTAAATTAAGGATCTTAAAAAATTGAGCAATTTGATATAAAATATAAAAATTTTGGATTAATATTTAATTTTTAATAATTTTTTTGAAGTTTTTTCATTCTTTAAAGCATTTTAAAATAATTTAAATTAAATAAAAAGGATTGGCATCGCCATCGCTGATAAGAAGACATGCATCAGCATCCCATTTACTGGCTCAAAACATGCAACAATATGAAAATTAATGCTAATGATTGCGCCGCCGGCAATCATTGGCATTAATGATGCCGCGATGGCGTAGACGAGATTTTCAATTATTCACATTAGAACCATTGCGTAGCTGTTGGATCCTTCGTAGCTTTGAATGGATGGCTTTGATCTAGCCAGATGATAACCTGATCAAATGGAAGCCTAATTATGGTTGGATTGAAGAGCAGAACTATGAGATCTTAATCATTAATAAAAAAATCAATGACTAAAATTTTGTACACTATCAAAATAATGTAAACCAAAGCCCTAATGAATAAATTAAATTTTTCTTGAAAATGACATGATTAATTTCAATGAAATTTTAAACCTCGATAATAGGAATGAAGAGCATTCGTGGGGAATGATTCCTACAGTTTAAAACATGCTTAATAAAAAACCTTTTTTTATTATCACATCCGACAGGGTTTAACATAAGTGTTTGAATCTAAGGTTTGAGAATATACCTAATCCAACCATTAGATTTTCATTATCTTGGAATCTCTAAACTTGTAGTGTGCCCATGCTACTTTTCTTAGTTGGAACCATGATATGAAACACGATTGATCAATAACAAGCATCCTAAATAGAAATTAGTCTCAATTTTCCAAAAATCTTGCCACTGATGAGCTTTGACAAGAGGATTTCAACTAGGGAAGTGGAGAATAAAGTCTGGCAAGCTCGAATGAAACTTGAGCTAGGGCTTAGGTGATGGTTCTAGAGAGAGAGGGATTAGGTTTGAATGAGTGTCATTTTAGAAATTTCTCCTTATTCAAACAACCCTGAATAGAATGGATAGTCTTGATTGATCTTGCTACCTCTCTAATGCTTGACAAGTGCCTTGGAGTTATTAGAATGGTTGACAAATCAAAGGACCAAAGGACATTAAATGGAAAGGAGCCTTGTCTTTTGGAGCATATGGGATCATTAGGGCTGATTTAAACCTAATCCAAGGGCTAAGGTTAGCTTAAGAACATTCTAAAAACATTTGGAGTAGATAGATTGATTTAGAATGGAAGGGAGAGTGGTTTGAATTAGTTTAACCATGCTTAAAACTATTTTGACCACCCATTGATTAGTTGCTGATGACAATGGGTCCGGGTGGTTGAGGTGGCATACAAGTGATGCTTAGGTGTCAATGGAGTGAGTTGAAAGGGGCCTTTGAAGTCAATTCCATTGCATGAGTGAAATAATGCATATCTAAGAGCATTTGATGAAACTTTTGAGAGTTGACTCAGTTAGTTAACAAAAAAACTTGAACCATGTTGAGTTTAACAATATTCAAAATACAAATGGAGATAAATTAAAAGCTTGATAAGGATTTAAAATGACTGTTCAAACCCTTAAGGTACATTTTGGTCAAAATAAGTTAACTTGGTCAACCAGGCTTAACCAGTGTCTTGGTTTAAGTCCAAAACATTTCTAATAGTATTTAGGATGCATTAGAGGAGGTTTTAGGGTTTTATTTGACTAGTCCATATTGAAGTTTAAAAGAAATTTCAATTTTGCCCTCAAGGGACATTTTAGTCATTTTGACCCCTGGTCAACTAGGGATAAAAATGGGTCCACCAAAATGCATTTTAATGATTAACATATCATGATCAAGGGTCTAGATATGATCAAAGACTTTGGAGGAGGTTCCAAGGTTAAATTCCATAAGGTGAAAAGTCAAGTGACATAGACCATAAATATTTGAAGGTTTTATAGCCTTTGAAAATAGATTCCGTTTCTAGGGCTAGAGGTATCAGAATGAGCTCAAATTTGGAGTTGACCTTAGAGACATGCCTAATCAATATGCAATTGATAGATCATGATTTGGGGGTCATTTAACTAGGGATTTGAAATATTTGAAAAATCACTAAAAAGGTTTTTAGGGCATATGCTTTTAGCTCTGGATTTTTGTCTGGATTTCTGGGTTTGGTCTGGCTTTAGATTTGATTGCTTGAATTTGAATTATCCAAATTAATCATTATCATTTCATTGATTATTAATGACTAGATAGGATTGGAACTAGATTGGAATTTGGTTTGAATAAGTTTGGGTTGAATAAAGGTCAGGATTATCTTTGAGTCTAGACATTTGAAAACTAGATTGATTTGAGATTTGAATTGACTTAAAGTCAGTGTTGATCTGAGTTTTGGATTGATTTGAGATCTAGTTAGTTTTGAAGTCTTGGTTTGTCTTAAATTTGGGCTAAATCCAAAATTGAAGTCTAGATGACTAACACTTTGAGAAATCTTAACCTTTAGATCAATTAGATGGAGATCTGGATGGATTCTTATGACCTCATAAAAAAATAAGGTGAACAAGTCAACAGTTGACTTGGCCAACTAGACCCAATATTGGTCAAAGTTGGACCATATGGCTCAATTCAATGCACTCAATCAACTTAACCCATTTAAACTCCATCAAACCTCCAAACATACATGTTTCAAACTTTAGATCCATTCAAAACCAATAATGACTTAAGATTGACATGTTTGACTTGGTCAAACAAATATACATGGTTAACTGAAGTCAAAATGGGTCAATCATATGGTCTACAACCAATCAAGTACATTCAAGCTTCATCAAGCCTAAAACCCATTTCATTTAATCCCATGATCATTCTTTAATTCAATATAAGTTAAATTATAGTTGATTTGACCAAGTCAACCCATTGTGACTTAGTCAAACATCTTTTCTTCCATATGTATGCATTCAAACTCTAACCTCTTAGCTTCAAATGAGCTTCAAATTAACTAAGCTCATCAACACTTCTTATGTGCCACCTCAGCTGGTTTTACTAGTTCACTGGTCAAATAAGTCAATAATGGTTAAGAGGCCATTAAATGGTCAAACACCCAACTTGAACTACACACCATTTCAAACCAATCTAGCAGTCCTAAACATAATTTATAGGCTTCTAAGACTTCTCTTAATCCCTAGATTAGCTATAAATAACCCTTAATTGCTTAAGAGGACAAATCAGCTTTCCATGTGATTATCCTTTTATCCTTTGATTCCCTGCCTTCTAACCACTCCTGGCTAGGTGTCATCTAAGAATTTTCCAAAATGATCTCAGCGATCCAAAAGGTCTTAAGGGTTCTAAGTTGGCCAAAGGGGTAATATTGAAGCTGATGGACTCAAACCCTCTCTTTTTATATCCTCCAGCCCTCTAAGTTTCTCCCTCAGCCTCTCTAGACATCCCCTAAGCCTTCCCAAGCCTTTCTCCACCAAATCCTAGCCTCAAAGTCCCCCATTGGTAAAGAGAGAGGAAAATAGAGAGAGAAAATGTGGTTTTAAAGTTATCTCTCAATCTAGCTAGAACTAGCTTTAGGAGTCTTCCATTTTAAATTAAAGATGACATCTTCATCTTTCCAACAAGTCCAAGAAATAAAAATCTAGTGGCTAGATTATAAGTTATTCATATATTTAGTTAAAACTAAGATTTAAAACTGCTCCCAATAAACACTACATGGAGCCACCAAACTCCAAACATTGGATAATTAGGAAAGCACAAGCTTATTTTTTAAATTTCATTTAATTTGGATAAATATTTTAAAAGTTATTGCCTATTGAATTTTTCATTCAAAATGAACTAAAAGGCTCTATTCTGAGCAGAACCATCCGATCTTGATGCACACATAATTGGGTGGTCCAGAAGGAGTCAGATGGAGCCACTCATCTGATGTATAGATCAGTGAATTGAGTGTGATCTATTCAGTGAGTGACGTGGCTCAATCCGAGCAGTCTGTGCCACACTGTTGATCTGATGATGGAGATCTTTAGTCGAAGTGTTTAAGTGGTAGATATGTGTGAGACACATGTCATGAAAGTGTTAGATGATGGAGATGATGGTGGAATCATTGATGCCACCACTTGTTGACCTCAATTTTTTATGAGGTCACAGGGACCCATCTGTTGCGACTCAAGTTCATGAGTTTTATATTTTTGATGATAACAAACATCTTTATATCTCATAGTATTTTTTATTCTACATTTGTTTATGTGTATACTAACATTTCAGGAATACCATGCAACATCAAACAAAGAATCAGAGCTCAAGATTTTGTTGAATAATGTTATGTTGTAAAGGGTCTATAATATTTATTGATTTTATTTTGATTTCTTGAGTGAAGTCCTGTAAGGGAGTATGCTTGCTTGGTGATCATGCACACATACACTCAAAAGAGTGAGATCTAGTCAAATCCAGAAGATTAAGTTTTGAACTAATGATACTGGACGATTTTGGATCATCTAGGACGATCCTTTATGATCTTGGAAAACAATCGCCAATGATAATTTAGGCAAGATTTGAAAATTTATTTTTTGTTCTAATCTTCCCGGCCAATATAGATCGTCCAGGATGATCAATACAAATCATGCCTAAAAAGATGCTGTGATTAAGGGATTAATTATGGTTAAAATTTTCAATCCAATCGTCATGGACGATCTGTATATTATACAGGATGATGTTTTCTGACATACTTGAATTTTCTAAATCATCCAGGCTGAAATACCATAATTTTTCTTCTACTCATCTCGGATGATCCATAAATCATCCTAGACGATTTGTACAATTTTGTACTGATCATCCTAGACTATCTTAATATCATCCGGGACTATTAGGTCAAATTCTGCACATCATACTGGATGATCTTGTGATTATCTAGGATGATTTTTGGCGCCAGAATTGAGTTTTTAGGGTTTTCAGAAGCCCTCTTTTAAGCGCATCATACGGGATGATCCTGCGATTGATCTGGATGAAATTTGGCACCAAAATTGAGTTTTTAGGGTTTTAAAAATGCTTTGTTTAGGCATATTATACAGAATAATATCACAATCGTCTTGGACGATTTTTACTGCCAAGATTAATTTTTAGGGCTTTTAAAAGCCCTCTATTTAAGCTTTGTCAAAGCACTTGATTTGTGTCTTTGGCAGCCATTGAAGCTTTGTTCTTCTAGAGAAAACTTGAAGAGAGAGATTGAAAGGGAGAGGAAAAGGTGGATTTTGAGAGATGGAGAAGATCCTTGGAGGGGGTTTTAAGGGAGTGTGGAGGGGATTTCACACGGTTGCTCCAGCAAGCTTGCACCTTAGTACCATCAAATTCAAGGCTCATCGTGAGGGAAGTTTTGGGAAGAAGAAGATCTTTTTGGTGTCAAAGGATCCACCTACTCTGCCGCACTAGGGAAGGTGGAAGTGATTTTGTAAGGGCTTGTCCGTCTAGCTGTGGGGGCTAAAGGAGAGACACTGAGTTTAGTGCAATACTCGGAGGGTGCCTCTGAGGAGTGGATGTAGGTCAAGGTTTGACCGAACCACTATAAATATGGTGTGTTTATTCCTTTATTATTTCCGCATTTAATTTCTACACTTTGATTTTCTTTATGGTGAATTTTGGTTTGGTTTGAGTTTTTGTTTTGATTGAAAGAATTTTTTTTAAAAGAACAATTCACTCCCCCCCTCTTTGTTAGCCTCGGGACTAGTTCATAAGGGCCTAACATCCCTAACGAACTTTTACCATCTAGAACTCCACCTAATTGATTTATTTGTTGACATTTCTCCAGGTGTCAATAATCTAGAATTTAATTTAGGATTTAAATTAGATTCAAATCAAACCTAGACTCCTACACATCGATCTAATGGTTGAAAAACACCCAGCTTATAATCATCCCAAACTTCAATTCAGTTGTAATGCAGCTCCAAGTTCAAACCAAAATCTAGACCCTAGTTCAAACCTCAATCCAGCCTTCAAACTAGTTTCTAATCTAGCTTCAATCGTATTTATAATCATCCAACTAATTTTGAGGGATGCGGATAATTCAAATTGAAGAAATTAAATCCAAAAACATGACCAAACTGAGAAATCAGACTAAAATCCAAGGCTGAAAGGATATGTCTTGTAAGCCTTTTTCAATTATATTTCAAACATTTAAAACCATAATCAAACAACATTCAAATCATGATCTATCAATTTCATATTGATTAGGCATGTCCTTATAGTCAATACACCAATTTGGGCTCAATCTGACACCATTATCCCTAGAATCTAATTCTATTTTCAAATACTGTAAAACCTTCAAATATTTATGGCCTATGCCACTAGCCCTGTCATCCAGCAAAATTTGATCTTAGAGAATTCTTTAATGCCCCTGACCATATCCAGAACCATAATCATGATATTTTGAGTAGTAAAATGTATTTTGGTGGACCTATTTTGACCCCTAATTGACCAGGGATCAAAATGAACAAAATGCCGTTTAAGGCCAAAATTGAAGTCTCCTATAAACTTCAATATGGCCCATTCAAACCAAGCTCAGGAACCTCTTCCAATGCATCCTAAACATCATTAGGAGTGCATAAAAAGCAAACCCATGCCTTGGGTCAACCTAGTTAACCTAGGTTGACCAAGCAACCTTTAGTGGTCCAAATAGTTAATTTAACTAAAATGATCTTTCTAACCCAGGAAACCACCCCTACTAGTCTCTTAATATCAAAACAAACTAGTTATGCCTAAACCCAGACCTTGATCAGCTTGGTTGACTAAGTCAACCAGAGTTGGCCCAAATGCCCTTTAAGGGACAAATAGGTCATTTTTACTAAAATGACCTATCCAAACCATGGGACCATCTCCATTAGTCTCTAAACATCAAACTAAACCTATTAAACTCAAACCTTAGCCCTGTATCAACTTAGTTGACCCAATTAACCTAGGTTGGCCAAACCAACCTTTAAGTTCTTCTCACTTTAAATTAAACTTTAGATACATTCAAACCTTATTAAAACTTCCTATGCAACCTTCCTAATGATGTGGATATGATTGGCCATCCTGATCCAGTCACTAGTTTACCAGGTCAACTGAGCTTGACATATGTTAAATTATGTCCAATCAATCCTATCGCAGATCTATTTTTATTGTTTATGATTTTGATGATAGAAAACACTCTTATTTCTCTATGATTGCCTTATATACTGACATTTCAGGTTCATAAGATCAGACTTCTATTGGAACCAGCTCAAGATTGGGTAGACTAGATCTGAGTCAATTTATACTTTTTTCCTATCTTTGAGTCTTTTATAATTATTGTGGCTCCTAATGCTAAGTAACTTTGCACACACACACATTGGAAGAATTTTTGATTATTCCATAGAGTTTACTATTTTTGGTAACATCTTCTGGGATGATATTTATATCGGCATGGACGATCGGTTCAAAAATAGAATCCCTAAATAGGGCATTCTGGTTAAGCAGCCGTCATTAAGCAAATAGTCCTGGACGATCCTTGTATCGGCAAGGATGATAGGCACAAATCAGAAAGAATCAGCCACCATAATCAATTTAGGTATTCTTTATTTTAAAACATCGGCCAGGACAAACTTAACATCAACCTGGACGATGCAATAAAATTATGCCTAAATTAATCTGGCAATTATGGAAAGCAATTAAGGCTGATTGATACGATCACATCGGCCGGGCTGATCGTAGAATTGTCTCGGATGATGTCCTAGACGATTGACATCGGTGAGACTCTATTCAGGGTAATGTTCAGGATGATTGTACTTGGATTTAAACTAATATGTCAGGACAATATTGTATTGGCCTGGACGATGTAACCAATTTTCTTCTAATCATCCCGACTGATTGAGCTTACTTTGTACTGATTGACCAGGATGATATTCCTATCATCTTGGATGATAATGTTGGTTCTTAAAATTCTATTTAAAGGTCCCAAATATTCTCATGCAAAATAGATCTTTTGCTGCTGTCTTGACCTGAGAGAGCCTAGAGGAGAGAAAGAGAGAGGGAGAGAGAGAGAGGATTTTGTGAGGGAGAGCTTGTGAGGGCGATTCACAAGGGTTGCTCCAAGAATTATTCCACTTCTTCTTCCACTAGAGTCTCTTGTCCTTGGAAGGGCTGAGAGAGGTGAGCTTCAATAATCGATCAAGGTTCTTTGCCTGCTTCAGGAGGAAGCAAAAGGAGTTGGGTTCTCTGCCTCGCCGGGGTTGGCAAAAAGGAGGTCTTGTACTGGCTTCTTCACCTTGCTGTGGGAGGAAAAGGAGAGTCACATTTGTAGTGCAATACCTAGAGGGTGCCTCTAGGGAGTGGATGTAGGCAAGTTGACCGAACCACTATAAATCTCTGTGATCTATTTCTACTGCTTCCACGTTTATTTATTTTTCTGCACTTTGATTTTTGTGGTGATTTTGATTTTAAGTTTTGTTCTTTGATTATAAGAAAGATTTTTTAAAATACCAATTCACCTCTCCCTCTTGGTTAGCCTTAGACCAGTTCTTAAGGGCATAACATCCCTAACGAACTTTCAAGTGGTATCAAAGCAGGATTCATAAAATCTAAGTTTAAAAACATTTTGAATTTTGATCCATGGCTAACAACGATAATCGTAATACAACAGAAGGATATTCTATTACACGACCCCCTTTGTTTGTCAATCCTCCTTTTGATTTTTGGAAAACTCGCATGTCTACTTTTTTACAATTAATTGATTATCGCATGTGGATGCTTATTAAGGAAGGGTATTCTCCACCTTCTCGTGAACTTAATGGAATTAAAATTGAAGTACCTTTTGCTAAATGGACTTTTAATTAAAGAGATCTTGCACAACTTAATGCAAAATGTTTGAACTATTTTTTTGTGCTTTAAAATTTGAAGATTACATGCGTGTTTTCTCTTGCTCTATTGGTAAGAAATTTGGGATAAATTGTATATCAACTATGAAGGCACTAATGAAGTTAAGCAATCTCGTTTGAATATTCTTTTACATGATTACAAACTTTTTTATATGAAACCTTCAAAATCGATTTCTGAAATATATACAAGGTTTACTCAGATTGTTACTTCTTTGCATGCCTTAGGAAGAGAACTCACTAATTTATGAAAAGGTGAATAAAGTTTTGAGATGCTTAGCTTCCTTTTTTTATGCTAAAATCACTGCAATTATTGAATCTAAAGATTTGAATACTTATTCGATTGATAACTTACTTGTCTCACTCATTGCTTATGAGCAAGTGGTGAATCAAATAAATCTTGATGCAGGTGAGAAAAGAAAGGAGAAAATGATGGAACTTAAGGTGAACAACTCGGACACTGACTCCTCCGGGTCTAAAAATGATGATATTGCCTTAATCACGAGGCAATTTAAGAGCTTTCTAAGGAAGAGTCACAAGCATCATCAGAATTAGAGAAAATATAAGGATAACAAAAAGTTTAAAGGTTCTTCTGATGTTATTTGTTTTAAATATAGGAAGCCTGGACATGTTAGAGATGATTGTCCTACACTTTAGGATCACTCAAGCAAAGAAAAGAATGAGGAGAAACCTAAGTTCAAAAAGGATAAGAAGCGAGCCCAAAAAGCTTTATGAGCAGAGTCTGCATCTGACTCATCTAAGACTGAACCTGAAGAGGAGACAACAAACTTATATTTAATGGCTGATAATTTTGAACAATCTGACCAAGAAGAGGTATGCCAACCAACCTATGACCAATTGCTTGAAATATGTGAGAAAATCCATGCATCATATAGAAAACTTAAGAAAACTCATGCTAGTTTGGAAGTAGAGTTTTTGAATTTACAAAAAGAGCATGAAATTTTGAGAAAAGACCACTTTCAAATTGATAGCAATCATATGTCTCTACTTGATGAATTTGATGATTTAAATAAAAAACATTCTGAATTAATAATTGAGCATGATTCTTTGAAAGCTTCCTACACCTCGCTTGAATCTGATTTTAAAGCTTCTACTAAAGAATATGAGCATAAAATGCACTGTTTAGAGATTGATTTAGAAGATGCTCACTTGAGGTTTAAAGCTGAATTAGATGCACATAATAAAAATTGGATGACACCCACATTTAATCCAAAGCCAATAACTAGGAAGAGGCATTATAACCCGAACCAATTAAGAAATCCTTTTCCTAGAGTTAGATGTTTTTCATGTGGCATGTTAGGACACATAGCACATACTTGCACCATTCACCGTAGTACATATTGGGTATGGAGACCCAAATTGCATAATTCACTGCATAACACTCATGCATCACATTTTTCTTTTCATAAGGAGGGACCCAAACCTGTTTGGGTTCCTAAATCTAACATTTGATGATTTTGCAGGTGTACTCTCACCAAAGACCTCATAAGAGCATATAATACTTGGACAAGAAAAGGCTCTTGGCTCATAAATTGCTTAAACTTGCTGCTTAATTAAATCTGAGTTACATGATTTTCTGATCGATAGCTTATTATTGTTAACTTCTTTTCTTTTCTTTTTTTTATTTAGTTGGTTTCTTTCTCATTTTTTTTTCATTTTTACTTTTGTTGATTTAACACGTTTCCTTTTAGATCATTGCTGAATTGATATTTTTTCCTTGTTTTTATATTTTGGAGATTTATAGTCATTGTTTTAACATCTCTAAATCAGTTAATGGGAGAAACACCGTTGATAGTTTCCCTCCCTCTAACCTTTTTTAGCGGTATAATTTTCTTTTCTAAACAAAATTCTATCTGAAATTAACAGCTGGTTTTTGAAACTAAGATCTTTTCTACCTTGCTACTGTAATCTACCGTATATTTATAATATTTAAAGTTTTTATATATCTTTCAAGTTAATTGAAATCTTGCCATTGCATTTATCATCATATAGTTACTTAAGTCTGCTTTGTAGTCTATTCTTTCTTATATTACAGAGTGAGTTTCTCTTCTCTAATATCTAAAAGATTTACTCACAACTAAAAATATTTTAAGAGTTTTTGAAAAGGGATCTAGCTTGTAAGAACAAAAAAAAAAGGCCAATGACGCCAAAAACAAAAAGATGCGCAATGATGCCAAAATTGAAAAATATACTCAAAAAGTATATCAAAAATCAAAAGATGTGCAAAGAGCACCATTCAAATTGATAAGAGGCATAAAATGAACCCATAAAAAACAAGCTTACCCCTCTTTCGAACTTTTAAAATTTTAGAAGAATTCATGGGTTACTTGATATTTTTCAAAGGCTTGATTTCAAATTTCATGATTGAGACAAATTTCTTTGGTATATTATTCTATAAGATATTTTATTTGAAGTAAGTTTTGAATGGGTCTTTTTTTTTTTAAATTAGTTTGTTCTGAGTTAGGTCTTTTGTTTTCAAAAGTTGATTTTGCCCTGAAAGAAGTCCGAGCTAGGGTTAACAAGATCGGATATTCTACCATTTTCAGATTTTGACTTTGTTAACTCATTTATCTTACAAATCATTAAAATTTAATTATTTGGAGCATTTATCATATGCATGTCTTGCTAATTAAAAAAAAAAATTATTTCATTGCTAGTTTTTATGCCTTTTTCATATTTTAGCGTTGTTGTTCTTAGTTGATTTTATTATTTTTGGGCATTCTCTGATCATCTCCATTAGTTCAAAATTTTTTTCACATTGTCCTAGCTGATACCTTTATCATCCTGGATGATATGTTCTTTTTTCATAAAAAACTTTATCTGCTGAATATTCTGACTCTTTTGCTCTCATCGTCCTGATGATATGATCGTCCTCTGCTACAATCATCTTGATCGTCCTAGCCGATACCTTTTTCATCCTGGACGATGCATTTATTGGTTATCATCCCGTTTGATAAAAAATATGCTTATTTTTCTTATACTACTAAAAGCCTAAGAAAATCCTTGATATGTTTGAAACTTGTGCTTGAAAATCATGGTTCCTGATTTAGTAATTTGTGCATTGATCTTCTATTAGATATATTTTATGAAAGGAGTTTTGAAAAATTAGTGTTTCTTTTTCTCATTTATTCCATAATTTGGATATTGGATTAAAAAGTTTTTTTGAGCCTTTAAAAGAACTTGAGCTTGGATTAATAATTTATAGATTTCTTGTTTTTTTTGGATTATGCGTTATCAATCCATTCCTTACTGAGTTTTTGAATAAAATCAAGAGGTAACTTTCTCATTTTAAGAATATTTGTTTTATTCACTAGATTAGGGATCATTTTGTCTTTTTATTATTTTTTTTAATTATTTGTGCCCCTTCTCTTTTTTGATATTGTCAAAGGGGGAGAACGTACTGTTGAATTTGTATCATTTTTCTTGTATTTTTTCCTTCAAAAAATTAAAAAACAACAAAAAAAAATTTTCTCCCCTATTTTTTAAAAGTTCTTTTCTAGTAAGGGGGAGATTACGAGAAAATGTTTTCTTCTTTACAAATTCAAATAGCAATATTTGCCATCATAAAAAAGGGGGAGATTATTATGGATCTATTTTCATGGTTTATGATTTTGATGATAGCAAATACTCTTATTTCTCTACGACTGCCTTATCTACTAATATTTTAGGTTCACAAGATCAGACTTCTATTGGAACCCGTTGAAGATTGGGTAGACTAGATCTGAGTTAATTTGTACCTTTTTCATTTCTTGAGTCTTTTGTAATTACTGTGGCTCGTAATGCTAAGTAACTTTGTACATACACACCTTGAAAGAATTTTTGACTGTTCCCTAGAGTTTACTATTTTTAGTAGCATCAACTGGGATGATATTTATATCGGTATAGATGATCGGTTCAAAAATAGAAACCCTGATTAGGACATCCTAGTTAAGCGACTGTCATTAAGCAAATTGTCCTGGACGATCCTTATATCGGCCAGGATGATAGGCTCGAATCAGAAAGAATCGTCCGCCATGATCAATTTAGGTATTCTTTATTTTAAAACATCGGCCAGGACAAACTCAACATCGGCATGGACGATGCAACATAATTATGCCTAAATTAATCTGGCAATTATGGAAAGTAATTAAGGCTGATTGATACGATCACATTGGCCAGGCCGATCGCAGAATTGTCTGGGTCGATGTCTTGGATAATTGACATCGGCCAGACTCTATTCAGGGCGATGTTCAGGATGATTGTACTCAGATTTGAACTAGTCGGTAAGGACGATATTGTATTGGCATGGACGATATAACCAATTTTCTTCTAATCATCCCAAATTGTCCCGGCTGATTGAGCTTACTTTGTACTGATCGGCTAGGATGATATTCCTATCATTGTGGATGATAATGTCGGTTCTTGAAATTCTATTTAAATGACCCAAATTTTCTCATGCAAAAAAGATATTTTGCTGCTGTCTTGACCTGAGAGAGCCTATAGGAGAGAAAGAGAGAGGGAGATAGAGAGAGGATTTTGTGAGGGGGATTCATAAGGATTGCTCCAAGCATTGTTCCATTTCTTCTTCCAGTAGAGTCTCTTATCCTTGGAAGGTCTGAGAGAGGTGAGCTTTAGCAATCGATCAAGGTTCTCTGCCTGCTTCAGGAGGAAGCAAAAAGAGTTGGGTTCTCTGCCTCGCCGGGGTTGGCAGAAAGGAGGTCTTGTAAGGGCTTCTCCGCCTTGCTGTGGGAGAAAATGGAGAATCACGTTTGTAGTGCAATACCTGGAGGGTGCCTCTAGGGAGTGGACGTAGGTCGAGTTGATCGAATCACTATAAATCTCTGTGATCTATTTCTACTGCTTCTGTATTTATTTATTTTTTCGCACTTTGATTTATGTGGTTATTTTGGTATTAAGTTTTGCTCTTTTATTATAAGAAAGATGTTTTAAAATACCAATTCCCCCCACCCCCCCTCTTGGTTAGCCTTGGACCAGTTCTTAAGGGCTTAACATCCATAATGAACTTTAAAATCCCATACACTATTCATATCAAATTAAAGATTTCCAAACCCTATAAAGCTTTCAAAAATAGTCGATGTCATAGATTGAACCTATCCAAACCATAGGTTATGTAGATTTCAATGGATTTGACTAAGAAAACCTATTTAAATTTTGTCAAACTCCATTACTTACTTTTTGGCTTGCTTATACACTTGATTGGTTCCTTCAAACCCCTCTAAATCCATTCAACCAGCACTAAACACTCTTCCATGCCACCTCACTAGTTAACATGCCAAGTTGATTGGTTAAACAATTAATATAAGCTTTGGAAGGAGTCAAAGATGGTCAAACAAGCTCAAACCACTCTACAATAAATTCTAAATCAACTCCATATGTTCTAAATGCTCTCTAGAATGCTCTTTGGCTAATCCTAATCCCTGGCTTAGTTTTAAACCAACTTTTAAACATCCTACATGTACAAGAGGACAAAAAGAAGGTTCTACACCCTTGTCCTTACATTTTTTCCTACATCCTCCAAACAACTCCAAGATAGATGGCATTCATTCTGGAGTTCCTCCAAACAAATTCCAACCTTCTATTCGAGCCATGTATGTTTGAATAACATAAAACACTCAAAATAAGCTCATACATAAGACTCATAATCTCTCTCCACTCAAGACCTCCAAGAGCTCAAACCTTTTTTTGTTTGAGCATTCCAGACCTCCCTCTACATCTTTCCAATCAATCCCCACCATAAAAATTTTACCAGCTATGAGTTCTTTAGTAAACCGAGCATAGCTTTCATCTAGCTCAAATGGCATTCAATCTAGAGCTTTTCAAACACAATTTTCTTCAGCAAACTTAAGCGTGGACAATTTATAAGTTTAGAGAGTCCAAAAACACTCAAATGCATCTATTGGATTAGGTAAAACCTAAACCCTATCCTAAGACACTTAGTATAAAATAGATTTTGATTAAGCACTTTTCAAATCATTCTATCATATAGATTGAGAGAACGAGGCCACTATAACTTCTAGGGTATTTTTTGTATCTTATTTTAGGTGTACATTTTTTGGACCATTGATCTCCCAATCAATAGTCCAGATCTCATCGTACTGGGCATTAATTTAACCATGCAACTTATCCTATAATTAGGTCTTCTATCCAGCTTGATCTTAACTGTTGATCTAGTATTACTGGTGATCTCGATGATGCATAATGCATGCTAACTCGAATAAGTGATTATTGTGTCATCCACCGCTACTTCTCAATCAATTGCAATGATTACTCCACCACACAACCATTGCAAATGATTGATGCATTCTTGTCATGGTTTGGAGTGATGAATAGAGCTTGCCAAGTGTCTATCCATTGATCTTTTTTATTTAATTAGTTTTAAATAATTTTAAATCATATTTTGTTAACAAAACTTTAAAAAATTGATTAAATATTATATATTATCCTAAAACATTAAGTATAATATTTCAAAATGCTCATATTTTTAAGCTCTTTAATTTAAAATAAAAAATAATTAAAAATATTTTATATATTTTAAATTATTTCAAATATTAAATATTTAGTATTTTAAATTAATGTTTATATAAAAATTAAACAAAATATTTCTAAAAAAATTAGAAAATTAATTATTAATCATTTAAAATTTTCAAAAAAAATTTTAAAAATATTTTCATATTATATTAATATTATTTTGAAATTACTTTAAATATTAATCATCTATAAATATTTTTAAATATTTTAAATAACATTCAAATTAAAAAAAATAATTAATATTATATTTTAACTTATTTAAATTTTAAAATTTAAAATTAATTTAAATTTTTTTTAGTATAAGTAAATTTTAAATAATTAAATATTTAATAATTAATTAAAATTAATACAAATTTTTTTAAAATTTTAAAGATGAATAATTTAATTTATTTTAAATTTTCAGAGAGCATTTAAAACTTAATTTAATTTTATTAAAATTAGTTTGAATATTAATTATTTTAAATTATTTTATATTTATTTAATTACTAGAAATTTTAAAAATTCAAGAAAATTCAAATTATATTAGTAAAATTTATATAATATATAACATTTTAAAAAATTTTAAATATTTCAATTAATTAAATCTTAATTTAGTTTTAAAAATTTAAATTATTTAATAATTTTAATATTTAATAAATATTAAATTAATTTTTTTAAAAATTTAAAAATTTATTTTAAAATATTCAAAATAATCATAAAATTATTTTAACATATTTTAACTTGAATTTAAAATTAATTTTAGATATAGTATATATTTTAAATAATTTTTATAATCCAACTTCTAAATAATTAACATTTAATTAAATACTAATTTAAATAGTTTTTAAAAACATTAAAAATTTTATTTTATTTCAATAATTAATAAAAATAATTTAATTATTTTATAATTAATTTTAAATATTTAATACATGTTAAATTATTTTAGCTATTTGACTATTTGATTTTTAATCAATATTTAATTCAATTTTTAACTCAAATATTTTTCAAAACTTCAAAAATTATATTTTTTCTTTTTATTAAAGTATTTTCAAAAAAATTTTAAGATTATTCCAAAATTATCTTTTATAAAATTCAAAATTAACATATTTTTAATTTAAAATTTAATTTTTAAATTATACATGTTAAATCTGTGAGTGCTTTGAGTAAGACTTTGAAATTTTAGCAAAGGTTAATTTGAATGAACAGATTTGATAGGGATGATTTGTGAATAATAATATTCTAATTGTTCATGAATCAAATTATTAAGTATTCATGTTATTCTTATTCTTTACATTTGTAGGATGCACACAACCACCTACTTTTAAGGCTCTCATAGATGTAGGATTTGTTGCGACTTAGTTTTCAATTCTATGCTTTTATATCATGTGAGTTTTTTAGGATAACAAAATATTATTGTATTAATTTGTGTTTCTCCTAACACTTATTATAAGAATATATTTTGGGTTTTTTTTGTGTACTAATGTTTTAGGGAAATCATAGTCCAGACTGTCAAAGACTTCAAGATAGATAAGATTAGGGTTTCTTGAAAATTGAAGTCTGTACTTTTTCTCTTTTTCTTGAGTCTAAGAGAGTATGATTGTAATTAGGTAATCGTGCACACACACACTGGGAGAGTGAGTCAAAACTTGTATTTTTAAAACTAATCAAACTGTATGATTCTTGAATCACATACATACTTTGAGAGTGAGTAAAAACTTGTATTTTTAAAACTAATTGTACTTTAGATTCTTGAATCTTACTTGATGATTTGTACTGAGTGTTCCTCTAGAAAGAAGTTAATCGAATCATGCCTGGGAAATATCTTTTATATTGTTATTACTATATGATGTTAGATTCGCACAGACAACATCTAGAGTATAAAATTGATACATACCAGTTCATTCCGAACGTACTCACCATTTTTTGAACTGATAGTACTGTAAAAAAATTAGTTTCATACAGATGACGTCCAGAGTACAAAATGGGTACGTACTAGTTCATCCCATATGAACAGGTAAATTTTTTGAATTATTTGTACTATATAAATTTATTTCATACAGACGATGTTCAGAGCACAAAATTGGCTCTTTCATCTTCGTACCATATGAAGCATGATATGATTTTAATAGTTCATATTGTATGATATGGAGTTTATTTAAATAATGATCAGAGTACCAAATGGGTTCTTATGAAATCGTACCGGACAAACTTATTCAATTTTGAACTATTTGTACTGTATGGTGTTAGTTTGTACATACGACTAACAAAGTATAAAATCAGTTCATCCAGGATAACATAAGGATTTTTTGAACTATTTTTACATACAAAGTATGATCATATTGTAAAAACCAAGACAGTCAACTTGAAAATTTTAGTTTTTTGGATGGTTTTTCTTATCTTTTATACATAAAGGTCCTAAAAATTGATTGTCAACCCTTCTTCTATGAATTTTCTTTTGAGAGTGAGAGTGTGAGAGTTTTGGGAGAGTATTTGAGAGTGAGGATAGAGAGATCTTACAAGTGGAATTTGTAAAGGGTTTACAGGGTTGCCCAAAGGTGAGGATCTCTTTGTAAGTTCATCAAATCTCTTCCCCACTTCTTTGAAGACTCTTGAGACAAGATATTTGGAGAAGATCAAGTACTTTATCTTCATCAGGAGAGTGAGAAAGGATGATGGTACTCTGCCAACACTAGGAGGGTGTGAAAGGATAATGGTTTTTTGTCAATACTAGGAGAGTGTAAAAGGACAACGGTACTCTATCAACACTAAGAGGGTGTAAAAGGATGCTGGTACTCTATTGACACTAGGAGGGTATGAAAGGATGCCAATTTTCTTCCATCACCAAGAGGGTGAGAAAGAATGATCGTACTTTACTACATGATGGTTTGTTGGAAGAAAGGTTATTATAAAGGTTTCTCCACCTTGCTGTATGAGCAAAATGACAGTCATTTTGGTATAATGCAATACTTGAAGAGGGAGTTTTTTTGGGAGTGGACGTATGTTTAGTTAAACCAAACCACTATAAAATTATGTTTTTTTTTTCTATCTTTACTTTTACTGCATTTTTATGTTATGTAAGCTTTAATTTTGTGGTTGGAAAATATTTTTGAGAAAAATTATTATTGTGATAAAATATAAAATCAGTTTTTTAAATTTCTAAGAGAATTTTTAAATTACCAATTCACCCCCCCACCCCCTCTATTTAAGAGCCTTGGGACAAATCATTAGGTCTAACAACCTATTAAAACTTTCAAGATTTAATTGTGATATTTATGTGATGCATTTGTACATTTGTACATTTGTCAAGGGTTAGTGAAATTGATTTAAACCTACATAACCTAGTGATATTTTTAGGAAAAAAATTAAGGAATTATCTTAAACAATTTTGAAAAATTTATATTAGACATGAGACTTCGAACATTAAACCATAGTGACATCTCTAACCTCAAAAAAATTTGCTACCATTTAAAAAAATCATTAAGCTAATTATTCAATTATTTTAAATTAAAACCTTAATTAAGCTTTAAAACTTCTAAAAATTATAATAAATTAAATTTAAATCTAAAAATTATGAATAATACCTCAAACTAACCAAAATTCTACCCTTAATCAGAGAAAATAAAAATTCCCTTCAGTGGACTTCAATTTTAAGATTAATTTAATTTTAAGTGAAAATTATTATTGAATTAATTTAATTAATTAAAATTCCAAAAAAATCTCAAATACTTAAGAACACATCTTTAGATCATTTTGTAACTTTGGAGGTGATTTTAAGAGGTTTAAAATTTATTTGTATTCAAATAATTATAACCCCTTAATTAAATCATATAAATAATTCAATTAAATATTTAAAGTTTAAAAAAGTATAACTAATTTTAGAAAAATCCAAATTAAGCAAACTCAAGGACATGGACTCTATTTGGGGTCTAGTATTTATGAAAAATATCAAACCACTAGAAATAAATTAAAGTAAAAAAAAAGTCAACTATTTGGTTAAGCTTAAGATAAAATTTCAACTAAAACTTCAAAAACTCATAACTAAATGTAAACAAATCTAAATCTAACAAATTTAATGTCTAATTAATCATCTTAAGATCTAATATTAAATAATTACCTTTACAGAAATAAATCTAAATCAAAAAGTTAAATTTTGACCCCTTTAATTAATATATTTAAATAATTCCATAAATCCAATATTTAATTTAAAAATACATAAAACTTTAATCCAACTTTAAAACCTAGCAATCAATCAATTTTCATTAAACTTTATAAACTCTTTAAGCTTCAACCAATTAAATTCTTTTAAATATATTGGTTACCACTAGGTGACCCAAGTCTACACGATTATTACCTTAGACCCATGGAAGGTGAAATAAATTTCACAGCCTTAGTGAGCAATAAAGGTGGTAACCATTTAACATTTAAAATATATCTTAAAATTAATTTTAAACCATTAAAACTTGAACTTTACTTAAATTGTTCCTTAAGCCTTTCAACCAACTATAACATCAAACAACTTTAACTAATTACCTTATATAAGACATCCAAACTAGACAGCCTACCTCACATACTTTAGATGGTTTACTAGGACAACCAACTCTAGTCTTAAGCTAGGTAGGTGTTATACTTTCTTGTTGTTACATGCCAGATTTTTTGAGCTTTCACTACATGTAGGTTGTAGAATTAAGTGCTTAATGTGATTGTTTATTTATTTTAATTATAATATGTTAATTAATTTGATGGGAATTAGATTACCCATAGGTTAGGGGATATTTAAATGCTAACATAATCTTATGCAAGTGGCCATGCTCGTATAGGGATTTTAAAAATAAAAGGGGGTAAAATAAATTAAGATTTCAATTAACATGTTTTGTGCAAGTGTTAAGCATGCTATGTCCCCTTTTAAATTAAAAAGAACATGACCAAGTGTGGCTATGATTGAGCTTTCAGTATCTTAATAAATATTAACTACTTGGGATGTTTATTTAACTATTGATAATTTAAGATAACCCTGCAGGTTGTTTTAGTTTAGATTTTTTTTTGTTTTTAATGTAATTTGAAGTATTTGAGTTATAATTAAGTAATGTAAAAGTGATAATTTGAGATGGGATATATATATATATATATCCTACTTAGATTCCAAAGAAGAGAATAAATCCTTTAGGGGAGAGTTCTCCTCCATTTAGAAAACTAAGTTAGGATAATTTCAAATATCCAAAGAGAAAAATATAACACCCCTTTCAAGGGGGAGTTCTTTTTCATTTGGAAATCCGAACCTAATAGATCCAAGAGATTCATAAAATGATAAAGAAGTTAAAACCAAGGAGAATCTCATTCTCAATGTTACTTATGTCTTAAGAGTAAAATCCAAATTATTGATAATGTATCCTGCCACTTCATTTTTTCTACAGACCTTACGATGTAATATTATTTGGTACTTACCACATGGACTTTCAATTTGAATATTAAATTTAATTAATTATTTTACTTGATCGCATAGTAGAAATGACATATTATTTTAGTTTTCTTTCTTATATGTCATATTTTATTTTAACCTGGAATGATTGGAGGCTCATTTGGGTGAACAAAAATTCTTCTACTTTAATTAAATTAAAATTTTTAAGTCAACATAAAACTCTAAAAATTTTAATAAGTAAGCTCGAACTCACCGAGGGTCTCTTGCAAATATTTTTAATCTTCTTTACCTTGTTAGGAACCTCCCTGCTTATCAATTCTGGCAGACCACTTGACCTATTAGGGTGCAGTCCTATCAAGTAGATATTGCACAATCTCTAGGATAAAATCTATTTTAAATCCTTTTTAAAATAGCTTCATTCTTATTAAAGCATTCATTGGGTCAACTAGCATGTATTGAATTAGAAAAAATATTAATAATTCTAAAATTTAATTGCATTTACTTTAAGCATAAAAATTACCCAACATAAGTCAAGGGAAAAATTAGGATATGTTCTATATGTCTGCCCCATTCTCCCAAACTTAACTAAGTAACATCCCTACCACTCTTGCATAAAAGACTGGGTACATAGTTTTAAAGCAACTATGTGGTTAGTTGGCTCCCTTATCTAGGCCAGGGTAAGTTTAGATTTGCACTACATTAGCTAGGTTTGGGTTATTGATTTTTTAGTGCCCAATTTAGATTTAGGATTTGAGGTAGATATATACTACAAGACCTCAAATTTCTTGGATTATAATCCCAACTTTCTAATAAAATTGAAAACTTAAATTAAATCCCTTTCAATCCAAAATTTAAGCCCAACACTTAGGATATTCTAAAGTGCTTCTGAAGTGTTTCAAAATATCAAAACACTTCCTATTATTCCTCCTTTTACCTTCAAAAATAAGTGTTTAACTTTGATTCATTCCCATTTAAAATTCCACTTTTAATCCTTGGATGCCAATCCTTGAGAATTCTAAATGAAATTTATGCCCTTACTTTAATCGAGAGTATTCATAAGAAACTTAGGTTTCTTATGATGTAATTATCTACAAGGGCTTATGCTCTTAGGAGGTTTAAAACCCATATAAAATTTTAAAACTTATTTTTTTTCAAAATGATAATTAATTATCTTTGGGAAAATAAAATTCAACAATAATTATCATCATATTCAAATGAGCTATAGTGAATAATATTTTCTTTCTTAGATAAAATAAATTATTTTATTATCAAGATTTTGATTATGAAATTAATGATCTATTATCCATATTATTATAGTTAAACACTCCATCAAATATCATTTTGATCCTCTAGGATCATATGTTGTCCTTCCCTGAGTTTAACTATTATAATAAGAATGAATTGTAAGTTTTGTAATCCGAACCTATTATTGAATGATATGTTCACCTCCCGTTGTGATCTATTGTACATAATAATGTATTCAATTTCAAAATTAAAGTCCAAGAATTAATTTTTCTGAAAGAAAATTAATCTTTTTCAAACCCAACCTTTTTCAATCAAACAACATTTTTTTATTTATTAAATTCATTTAAAAAACTATTTTAATGGCTAGAACATTTAAAATTCATAAAAAATCCATATTTTTATTAAATTGAGTGTTTTAGGCTCATTGAGAAGGTATTGAGCCCTATAATTTATTAAAATTAAATTCAAGTTATTTTATCACAGAATTGTGAGTTATTTGAATTCGTTTAAAATTTGTCTTTAGCAATTTTCACATAATCCAATAGTCAAACTGGAAACAAATTTTGGTCAAATGTTTTTTAGCATCTTAGACATCCCCTTCATTTTCTTAGGTCCAGATGCTCAAGGGAATGATGTGATGTGAATTTACAAAGTAATAAGTCTATTTTGGTGGACCCAAATTTTTGAAAATGCATCTCTCCAAATAGGTAGAGTTAGGCTATCTAATTATTGTGACATTTTTACATATGCGCCAACATTAGATGAGCAGAGAATCAAACCTAATTAAAGACTAATGACACCTAGGAAAAATAAATAAGGGCAAGGACTAGTCAACTTAGAAAATTCTTAGGAAATTTTACACACACCCAATAGAGGTGAAACTTGACAAAATTAAACTTAGTGATATTTTACACCTTAGGTTCAAATTTCACTGAATTTGGAACCAATCAGGCAGGAAATTAGCTAAGTCAAAATTCAGCCCTTTAATGAACCTAAAAATTTCAAAAATACAATAGATCAAAATTAAATCCCAAAATTGCAAATAATATATCAAATTGACTAGAATTCAACCATCAACTTAATAAAATTAAAATCCCTTTGATTGGACCTCAATTTTAAGCTTAATTTGATTTTTAGGAAAATTAATATTAAATTAAAATTAATAATTAATTATTCAAAAAAATTCTCAAACACTTGAAAACTCTACATTGGGTCATTATTAACTTTTGGGAGTGATTTCAACAAGTTTGGAATCAATTTGGATTAAATTCATTAAAAGCCCTTTAATTAAATTTATTTAAAAATTCAATTCATCCTTTGCTAAAAAACTTAGGTGGTTGTTCTAGCTGTGGTTAAACTGAGGTGATTCTAGGGTTCCCTTATTGGTGCCTCCTATTGCTAAATTGTGGACCCTTTCTTATTGATTTTGTCTTGATTCTTTCATTTTTTTTTGTTGCTTAATTTTGTTGCTTTCTCAACTTCTTATGGGGTTTGGGCGATGACGATGTCGTCGTCATCAAACCCTTGGATCTCATCAAATGTTGATGGTAAATATAATTATTTTAAAGATGATATTATGGGTGGTATTTCACCTTCTTCCTCAAAGTTGGATTTGGATTAAACTTCCTTCAAGGATTTGGCAACTTTGATGTTTGACGATAAAGTTATTTCTCAACTAGCTGCCCCTTTTGCTTTTACTTTAGTTGGAAAGTCCCTGTTGTGATAGCTGAATCATGATATTAATCAAAAGTTTTTTCTCTCCTTGAAACTCTCTGAAACTTTCTCTGTTGGCTTGTTGGACCAACAACATAATGCGATACAACTTTCGAATGATTTATACTATAGCCACATTTTTTTAGAAGAGCATATTACATTCAAGGATGTCAAATGTATTTACTTAAGTGGACTCCTAATTTTGATGTTAAAAAGGAATCACCAATAGCACCTGCTTGAATATCTTTTCCTAATATGAGGCTTCATCTTTTTAATTCTCATATCTTATTTTCCTTATGTTCCATCTTTTGAAGACCCTTACAGATGGATCAATCAACCACATCTGTATATTGTCCATCTGTGGTGTGCATTATAGTGGAAATGTACATTTCAAAGAAATATCTGAAGAAAATCTGAATTGAATTGGAGGTTAATGGGTATCCATAAAAAGTTGATTTTGAAAACTTGCCTATCTTTTGTAGCCATTATAAATTGCATGGTCACTACAATTCAAAATGTTTTATTTTACATCCCTATTTACATAACCATAAGGAAACATCTAAAGAATCTAAAGGAAAAAAATTTTTTAGTGGATAAATTATCCCATGATAATACTAACCAAGTGAAAGAAATGCTAATGGCGTTAATCCCTCCCAAGGATAATATTGCTAATCATGTATATTATATAGCGAATGATGATAATGAGCCTATTTTTCATAAGTTACTATACTTTGGTGGAGATGATAGTAAGATTGAGGCTTACAATCCCTCATCGATTGAGGGATGTTTAATGAATCTACTCACATTATGTTCTAAACTCATAATATTTTCAATAATGATTTGGAAAATGTTAATGAGGAAATGGTAGTAAATTTTTTAAACATAATGCCATGTCTACCACTACTTATTTACCGTGTGTTTCTAACAGAAATTTATTTGATTTGGATTTTTTGGGAATAATGATAAATGTACTAATCTAATTTCAGCTCAACCTTTTGTGAATGACCAAGATAATGAATTAGAGGGAATATGGAAGAAGGAGAATTTGTCCATGATTAAATGGATGAGGTTGCAAATAACCTGAGGAATGGTATTGTTCTTTAGAGTAACGGCAATGGTATGGTTGAGGGAACTATTGCTTTGGGGACTCCTAATGAATTGCAGAGTAAGGTTAATGGCATAAGTAGTAAGGCCTCTTCTTTTATTAATTATGATGCTTATGTTAATGAAAGTGCTAATAAAGATTTTATCAATAAAGAGCAAGATTTCACTTCAATCAAAAGCAAGAAAAATAAGAAAATAAAAAACCTAAGTGTGCAGTCTCTTAAAAGTACTCGTTCTCAAACTTTTAACAAATTTCAAATTAATGATTAAGTTGATTACATGGAATGCTAGGGGCATTGGTTTTCTTTCCTCTAGGATTAAGATTAGAAACTTATGTCATATCCGTAATGTATATTTCCTTATTGTTGTAAATCTAGGCCCAAGTATAGTGATTTTGATGATAACAAATACTATTATTTTTTACTACCACTATTCTTACATATCTAGTTTATTTTTCTCTACTCACGGATTTTTTAGATCCACAAGCTCAGTTGTAATGTTCATTAGCTCAAGATTAGGTAGACAATGGTTGAGTCTATTTGCAATTTAAAATTTAATGTATTTTTTTTTTCCTTTCTTGAGTCAAATCTTGTATGATGGACCCCAAGCTAAGTATCCTTGCACACACACACTCAGAGGGAGAAATTTTGTGAGTTAGAGAATTTTCTATTTTTGACCTAATCATATAGGACGAATTAAAATTATACTTGATGATCAATTAAAAGTAGAAACACTAATTAAGGCCTCCCTGATAATTAACTTTGCTTAATTAATCATACTAGCAATTCAAGATCATATAGGATGATCAATTCACATTATCAAAATAGCCTCCAATCATAATTTAAGTAATATTTTAATTTTCAAATTTTGCTCTAATCATACAGGATGATATACATCATCTTGGACGATCTATGATAATCATTCCTAAATTGATTCGATGATTACGGGAATATTTATTGTTAGATTGATCAAAAATATCATATAGGATGATCCACTAAGATGATAATGGATGATCTAGTGTATTTCATAAGATAATCCCCTATCATTCAAGATAAAAAACCATAATTTCTTTTAATCGTCTAGGAGAATCATATTGGACATCCAGAGAGGATTGCATGGTGATATGAAGATTGCCACTCATCATTGCATGTCTCACTAGATGATCAATATAGTATCTTGAACTAATCGTATCAGACGATCGCAAGTTTTTACTAGACGATCTATAAAAGTATATGTATTGATCATATAGGGCAAAGGTGATTGTCCTAACAGAAAGGGTTATTTTGTACTAATTATGTAGTATGATATATTGATCGTACTAGACGATCAGTTGTGAAGAATTGAAATTTATGGTTTTTTTAAGGCTTTCTATTTAAGCACTCTCATTATCTTTTGAGATAATCTTTTGTTGTGGAGGAGATCTAAAAAAGAGCTTTAAGAAGGAAGAGGGAGAGCTTGAGAGAGAGAGAGAAAGAGAGAGAGAAGAGAGAGAGAGAGAGAGAGAGAGAGAGAGAGAGAGAGAGAGAGAGAGAGAGAAAGAGAGAGAGAGAGAGATTCTTATGAGGGGAGTTATGAGGGACTCATAAAGGTTTCTCCAAGCAAGATGTTTGTCATCTTCTTCAACTTGCTTCTCTTATTCCTTGGTGGCTATAGGGAGATCATCATCGGCATTAGATCACTATTCTCTACCTACTCTGGGAAGGAGTAAAATGATTATTGGGTTCTCTTCCTTTTGTAAGGTGGGTGTAAAAGGATTTCCAGGTTCTCTACTTACTCTACGAGGGAGTAAAAGGATTTATGATTCTCTGCCTCACCGAGTTGGTGGAAAGATTTTGTAAGGGCTTCTTCACCTTGTTATGGGAGGAAAAGAGGAGTCACTTCTATTTAGTGCAATACTTGCATAGGGAGTCTCCAAGGAGTAGATGTAGGTCAAGTTTTCGAACCACTATAAATCTTAGTGTGTTCTTTCAATTTTTCTACATTTTAATTTTTGCATATTTCTTTAATTTGATTTATGGTCAAAATTTTTTATCTTTATTATTAATAAATTAGTTTTGCTTCCACATAAATCATTTGTTTTAAGATATTCAAAAATATTTTTAAAAGATTTTTTTATAAGAAAATTTTGAAAAACTAATTCACCCCCCCCCCTCGTGGTTAGCCTCAGGACAACTTCTTTAGGGTTTAACACTCCTCACAAACTTTCACTTATTTTATTAGAACCTCTTATTTCTATTTCGAAGCTAGATGAGATGGCTAGGATCCTTGGTTTCAATCACAATGTGGCTAATGTTTCAAACAAAATATGGATTTTTTGGAAAGATCCCATTATCATTGATGTAATTTTTGATTTTACTCAAGTGTTGCATTGTAAAATTAAGTTTATACAATTTTATTTCTATGCTTCCCTTATATATGCTTCTTCTTCTCATATTGCCAGAAAGAATCTTTGGAATCAGATTTCTAGTTTTAGTGGTTTAATTAACTCTCCCTAGTTACTTGGTGGAGATTTTAATAATATTTATAACCCTTCTAAAAGGCTTGGTGGATCTATCCCTATTTATGAAGCTATGGAAGACTTTAATAGCATGATGATGGAATGTAATCTTGTTGATATTGGTTTCACTGGTAATCCTTTTACTTGGAATTGTGGTAATTTGTGGCAACGTTTAGATCATGTTTTTTTTTTAATGATTTGTTGATTAATTCTAGTAATAACACCTTTATTGAGTATTTAAGTAATTCATTTTTTTGATCATTCTCCTCTCTTTATTAGTATCAAATCTAGGCAATATGGATCTTCTCATACTTTCATATTTCAAAATATATGGCTATTAGATAACTCCTTCACTGGGTTGGTTAAAGAGAAGTGGGAGGCTCCTCTGTATCCTAACAATGATTGTGTTAGAATGACTAGACTATGGTTCAAACTCAAAAGACTTAACTATAAACTTAGTTAGGGGAATGGAAATGTTTTGTAATGATGTATGTTAGCTTAGTGATCGTGCACACATTCAGGGAGAGAAAAAAATGTTTTTAAATATTTTAATTTTTCTATACATAGTACTGTACAATCTGGATCATACTATATGATCTGGTGTAATAGAAATTAATTAAAATATTTTATTTTCTTATGAAAAATATTTTTAAAATATAACTAATAGTACAGTATGAACACCACATCGTACTAGATGATATGTTATAATTAGAAAGCCAGCCATCCATTATATTAGTTAAAATTTTTAATTTGAAAAGTTATTCTAATCGTACTGTACAAACATGATCATAATGTATGATGTTTAAAATATTTCCTAATTTAATCCTGTGATTAATTAATCAAAATGGCTTAATTTTGATATTTTGATCGTACTGTACGAACTGGATCATACTGTACGATCAACATAGACATTTTTGGCCATCTCATGCTTCGTCTTAGACGAACTATATTTTTATTGAATTGTTTGTATAGTACTAACTGGACATCATGCAATACAAATAGGTAAATTGAACTATTTATACAATACTAACTAGTGATCATACTGCATTTTTATTGAACTATTCATATAATACTAACTGGACTTCATATCGTACAAACATGCAAATTGAATGGTTCGTATAGTACTAACTGGTGATCGTACAGTACTAACAGGTCAAATTTTGCACATCGTACTGGACGATTTTGAGATTTTCATTTGGTTCGTTGTCTTGAGTTTGAGTTTTATGGTTTTTCAGGAGATGATGATGCTGTCATCATCTATCCCTCTTCCAGTTGTGCTTCTGAATGGAAATTTCCATTCTTTTAAGGAAGTGTTAATTGGTTCATCTTTTCCTTCCACCAAACTTCCCTTTGTGCACTCATCGTTCAAAGGATGTTCGGCTTTATTGCTTGAGGATTCTATCATTTCCTTATTAGCTATGCCTTTTGCACTTACTCTTGTGGGGAAGTTCATACTTAAGCGGCCAAACTTAAATGTCATTCGTAAGTTCTTTCTTAATCTGAAATTGTCTAGATCGTTTTATGTGGGTTTGTTGGATTCTTGGCATATATCAATTCAACTGAGCAACAACTTGGGCTTGTTGAGTCTAGTGAATAGGTTGTTAAACCTAAGTTAATGTCCCAAGGCTACCAAGAGGGGGGTGAATTGGTATTTTAAAAAATTATCCCTCTTTTAAATGAGTTGAACCAAAAATAAACTTTAATGAATTTTTATAAAAAGTTTTTTTTAACCACAACTTTTTAAATAGAAAAATGCAGAAAATAAAAAGCAGTGAAATAAACGACACAAGATTTATAGTGGTTCGGTCTAAACCAAACCTACATCCACTCCTCAGAGGTACCCTCTGAGTATTGCACTAATACCAATAGTGTCTCTCCTTTTGCACTCATAGCAAGGTGGAGAAGCCTTTACAAACACTTTTTTCACCACTACCCAGTGCGGCAGAGAACCGTCATCCTTTTACACTATCCCCAGTATTGGCAGAGAACCATCATCCTTTTACACTCTCCTAGTGTGGGCAGAGAACCCTTCGTCCTTTCACACTCTCCTAGTGTGGGCAGCGAACCCTTCGTCCTTTCACACTCTCCTAGTGTGGGCAGAGAACCCGATCTCCTTGACAGATCTTCTCACAAGAAATCTAGAAGGAAGAAAGAAAAAGAGTGAAGTAATTTCAAATCATAAGTAGGAAATCTTACCTTTGAACACCAAGCGAAGCCTTCACGCTCCAGTGGTAGAAATCTTTCTTTGAATGCTCTCTCTCACTCTCTCCTTGACTCTTCTTTCAATAGGCACGAAGATTAATGAGCAAAAAGATTGGGTGGTAGTTTAATTTGGGTTATATATATAAAAGATAAGAAAAACTACCCAAAAATAGCAAGTTTTCAATTCTGTACGCAGTGGATCATCCCGTACGATCGTGGATCATCCCGAACAATTTTACTTAAAGTGTCAGAAATGATCCTAATGTATATTGGTACCAACTATGTTCATACACGCTCATCATCACGTACGAACTAGGTTCGTCTGGTACAAAATGGTTATTTCATAGGTCGGTTCCCAAAATTCTGTAGGACGTAACCAACTGTGTTAAGTCGGTTCAGTTCGTCCTGGGACGAATGTGTTTCGTCTTGGGACGATTTTATACAGAGAGTTTCGTCCAGGGACGAAGGTTCATTTCGTCCTATATGATCTCAAACAGAGAGTTTCTTCCAGGGACGAAGGTTCATTTTGTCCTGTACAATTTCAAATAGAGAGTTTCATCCAGGTAGGAACCATGCTTTTCATCTGGACGAACAGTGCAAGGTGAGAATCCAGAGTCGTTCGTCTCAGGACGAATATAAAATTCGTTCAGGACGATTAGGACTTAGAAAAATTTTCTCCCCGCCTGTTCGATCCATTGCTCTTCCTAGGGGTTAATTGACATGATGGTCCCGTACGAACTAGATTGATCCCGTACGATCAGTTCACAAAAATTGTTCCCCCAAGAGTGTGTGTTGTGATTTTTCACTCAATTACAATCATTCTCTCTCATTTCAAAACTTATAATTTACAAATGAATATTTGCTAAATTTGATTTAAAGTCTTCATCGCTTGGAGTTGATTTTCTTGAAATGTTAGTACATACTAGAGCAAAAACAAATCTTTCAAAAAGTGTTAGGAGATATATAAAACAATAATATTTGAAATCATCAAAATAAAACAAGTTGCAAGAATATAAAACATGTAAATAACAACTCTCTCTACAATCTCCCCCTTTTTGATGATGGCAAAACAATTATTGTTTGTAGGATTTTAAATTTTAAGAATCTCCTAAACTCCCCCTGAATTGATGAATACATGAAAAATAAGGAGGCATAAATAATTTTTTTTATAAAATTTTATACAAAACACACAACTACAATAATGACAAACATAAAAGGACTATCAAGACTATCAAAAATGACTATAAAACAATAAATCAAAACACACAACTACAATAATGACAAACATAAAATGACTATCAAGACTATCAAAAATGACTATAAAACAACAAATCAAAAAAACAAAACAAACAAATAATTTCTCCCCCTTTTTGACAATAGTAAAAAGTGAAGAAGAAAAGAAGGCTAGAAATGTAAGCAGAAGTATGAAATTCATTTGATATTTTAATCTTAAAAGTGATTGAAATAAGGTTTGCAAATAAAATTAAAATATTAGAAAAATCATAAAAATTTCATATAATTTAAGAAGTGATATAACATAGAGAATAAAAAGAATTTATCAAAGACATGTGCCAATTTAAACATTAAGATAAAAAAAATCATTGCACTAACGATGAATAAAAAATTTTATATTTCAAATTTCAATGTCAATTATAAATGAACATAATATCAATTTGAATTAAGAGATTAAAAGAGTTCGGAAAGAAGTAATTACCACATGTTGCGCTTTGCCCATCTTTTTCAATTTTTATGGCACATTTTTGTGCATCTTTTTACTTTGGGCTTATTTTGTGGCTCTTTTTGCCATTGAAATTTTTTTGCACATTCCTTTTGATTTTTGTACATTTGTACAATTTTTAAGAGTAATTGAATTCTTTCCAAAATCAATAATCTAAAATTTCAAATTTTTCTAAGTGCATAAATACTATTTGAAAAGAGAAATACAAAATAAGAAAACATCTAAATTATAATAATAATATTAAAGATAATGTAGTCTAAATAAGAGACATGGAATTGAAAATTCTAATAATATCAAGTCATAAGCATCTCTTAAATTTAGAATAATTATATTTTCTAATGAAATTAATTTTAATTTACAAATTAGAATAAAGCACTATTAAGATTAAAAAAAATGAATGTCATAAAGTCTAACACACATTTCTAAAACATTAAACAACAAAATATTGGAACATATATTGATATCGAATGAAGCTATTACAATTTGAAGTTCAAGATATTAATAATAACACAACTAAAACAAGGAAAAAAACAACAATCTAAAGGAAATCACTAACACATGAACTACAAAGAAACACTGAACAAACACTACAATCATTCAGATGGACCCTGATCTGGAGGAGGAGGAGGTGGTGCTGCACTAAAAAAGTTGAAGTAACTACTCATCATAAACATGTTGGAATTAATGGCATTTATCTGATCACACATAAATCCCATATCTTGATTGTGCTGAATATCCTGCTGATGCAAATGAGTTTCAATTTGATCAAACCTTTGATCAAAATGAGCCTCTAAATTGTCAAATCTTTGAACTAAATCCTGATAATTTGATTCAGTAGCATGTGAAGGTTCAGCTTCTTCTTCTGTTTCACTCAGAACGACATGAGTTTTGCTAGGCTCATCCTTATCCGGACGAACGAATGAGTTTAAAAAATAATGACTTTTTGTAAACACACAATTTACGAAGCATCCTTTCATACAGGCTTTTGACCAAAACGATTGTACAGACGAACATGTGTTCGTCCGGACGATCAGAAATTTAATTCATTTTAATGGCAGTTAAAAACCGTCCCCTGCTATGAACCGACATCTGTTCGTCTGGACGAACCAAAGGTTCGTACGGACAAATATCGTAATAAAAATGACCTTATCCATTCAACTATTTTATGCATTCATCCTGACGTAAAAATTTTTTTGTCCTGGATGATATACGATCGTACAGACAAAAATATAATTTTAAAACTGATTAACTTATGCACACGGTTACACACTGCACAAATCGTCCCATACGAAAAAATTTCATCCTAGACGATGATGACCATAAATTTTCATTTTAACACTCAAAAACAAAAAACAAATAAAAACAAACAAGACAATACTTAAACAAAGACTTTGAAAAAGAAAATATCACAAAAATAAACTAAAAAATACAATGAACACAACAAAAAATATTAATATTACAAAAAACATTTTTATCTAAGCATTTAAATCAATCAGTCCAAGCCAAGTTCTTAATGTACTGAAAGTATCAAATGCCTAAGGTTTTGTAAAATGTCTGCAAGTTGATTTTCTGTTGAAACATGGGTAAGTTCAATTTCTCCCTTGGATACATGATCCCTTATGAAATGATGTCTTATGTCAATGTGTTTGGTTCTTGAATGTTGAATAGGATTTTTTGAAATGCAGATAGCACTAGTATTATCACAATAAATAGGTATAATGCCTATAGTTAATCCTATATCAATCAACTGTTATTTTCACCAAAGTACTTGTACCACACAACTTTCTAGTGCAAAGTATTCTGCTTCTGCAATAGATAAGGCCACTGAATTTTATTTTCTACTAGACCATGAAACTAATGAATTTTTAATGAATTGACATATTCCAGAAGTGTTTTTCCTATCCACCCTACAGCCTGCAAAATCAGAATCTGAATAACCAATAATTTTAAATAAAGAGCTAAACTTTGGATACCAAATTCCTAAATTCTGAGTTCCTAATAAGTATCTTAAAATCCATTTCACTGTCATCAAATGTGATTCTTTTGGATCAGATTGAAATCTAACACACAAGCAAATACTAAACATGATATCTGGTTGGCTAGCAGTCAAGTAAAGTAAAGATCCAATAATCCCTCTAAATTTCTTTTGATCAACAGATTTTTCCTTATGGTCCTTATCCAACTAAACTGAGGAACTCATTGGTGTACTAACAGGTTTAGCATTGTCCATTTCATATTTTTTGAGGATGTCCTTAACATATTTAGATTGACTAAGAAATGTACCTTCCTCAAGTTGCTTAATGCTAAAGCCTAGAAAGTAATTTAAGTCTCCAATTAAACTCACCTCAAATTCATTACTCATTGTTTTAGAAAAATCATCACAAAGTTTTTTATTTGAAGATCCAAAAATGATATCATCCACATAAATTTGAACAATGAGTATATCCTTTCCAAATTTCTTTAAAAAGAGAGTTGTATCCACACTTCCTTTTTCAAAAGATCATTCAAGTAGGAAGGTGCTCAACCTCTCATACCAAGCCCTAGGTGCCTGTTTAATCTATATAATGCCTTTTTCAACTTGAAAAATATGATTTGGGTATTTAGAATTTTCAAAACCTGGAGGTTGTTCTACAAAGACATCCTCTTTAATTACCCCATTTAAAAAGGCACTTTTCACATCCATTTGAAATAATTTAAAACTTCTAAAACAAGCAAAGGCTAGCAAAATCCTAATTGTTTCAAGTCTAGCTAAAGGGGCAAAAGTCTCCTCAAAATTAATTCCTTCAATCTGATTATACCCCTTAGTAACTAATCTAGCCTGATTTCTAATGACTATTTCTGAGTCATTCATTTTATTTTTGAATACCCACTTAGTTCCAACAATACTTTGATCTTTTGGCATTGAAGTTAATTCCCAAACTTTATTTCTTACAAATTGATTCAACTCTTCTTGCATGGCCAATATCTAAAATTCATCAGAAAGTGCTTGATCAATATTAGTTGATTCTATAGTTGAAATAAAGGCTGAATGATTGACTTCCTTGTTTAATCCACGCCTAGTTCTAACACCCTCACTAGGTTCACCTATAATCAATTTCCTTGGGTGATTTTTAGAAAATCTCAAATCTCTAGGCAAAGGGTTTTCTATCTCCAAATTCTCTTCCACATTTTCTTCCAAGTTTATTTTATCAATCTTTTGAGAGTTATCTGTTGTAAACCTATTTTTTATGTTTTATGTTTTGATGATTGATAAACACTATTTCTCTTGGACTACTTGTTGCTTCTAACTTTTCAGGAATCGAAGATCAGACGATCAAGAAGGAGCCAAGTTCTGGATTGCGTAGGTTTAGGGTTGAGTCAGTCTGCACTTTTATTTTTCACTTCTTGAGTCTACTTGTAATGGTCAAAGAGACTGATGCTAAGTAACCCTACACACACACACTTGAGGGGCTTAGAATTTCTGTTTTTGCCCACATCGGCCCGGTCGATATTTATATCGTCCGGGATGATCAGCTTAAAACAGAAAGTCTAAGCAAGGATTCTTAATTAAGGCAGCCGTCATTAACATATCAGCCTGAACGATACGTGTATCGGCCAGGATGATAAGCTCAAAACAGAAAGAAGTAGCCGCCATAGACAATTAAGGTATACTGTAATTTTAAATTATCGGCCAGGACGATCCACGTATCGGCCTGGACGAAATTACCAAATTATGCCTTAATTGATCAGGAAATCAAGGGAGTAATTAAGGATAATTGATACGATCATATCGGCTAGGACGATCTAGTCAAAAACCTTAAGTTACTTCAGGGAGATAAATTTCGGCCAGCTCGTATCCAGGGCTATTGTCAGGACGATTTTCCTCTGATTTGAACTGATCAGCCCGGACGATCGTGAGATCGGCCTGGACGATCAAGCCAATTTTTAATCATCCAGTTTTGTATCCAGGGTGATGCTCTGGCTGATCTTCTTTGATTTGTACTGATCGGCCAGGCTGATGTCCAGATCGGCCTAGATGATATTATCGGTAACTTGCAATTAATAAGCTCTTTTGAAGCTCTTCTATTTAAGAGCTCTTGCTCAACATTTTTAACGACCTTTGGTTGCTGCCTTGACCTGAGAAGACCTTGAGGAGAGAAAGAGAGAGAGGAGAGAGAGAGGATCTTGTGAGGGGGAGCTTGTGAGGGGATTCACAAGGGTTGCTTCAAGGATCTCTCTGCTTCGTCTTCGTCTAGAGTTTCTCGTCTTTGGAAGGGTCGGTAGAGGTAAGGAGTTTGCTTTTGGTTTTGGTTCTCTGCCAGCTTCAGGAGGAAGCAAAAGGAGGTAGGTTCTCTGCCTTGCTGGGGTGGCAAAAAGGAGGTTCTTGTAAGGGCTTCTCCGCCTAGCGTGGGGGCTAAAGGAGAGTCACATTTTATAGTGCAATACTTGGAGGGTGCCTCCAAGGAGTGGACGTAGGTCGAGTCGACCGAACCACTATAAATTTCTATGTTCTTTTTCTTGCTTCCGTGCTTTAAAATTCCGCATTTATTTCTGTGGTGTGATTTGGTTTATGCAATTTTCTTTCTTTGTGAAAAAAGTTTTTAAAATACCAATTCACCCCCCCTCTTGGTTAGCTTGGGACTAAGTTCATTGGGCTTAACATCCCTAACGAACTTTCAAGTGGTATCAGAGCGGGATTCGAAAATTAAAGTTTGAAAACTTTTTGAATTTGATCCATGGCTAACATTGGGAATCGTAACACTACGGAAGGGTATTCCATTACCCGACCTCCCCTGTTCGATAACCTACCTTTTGATTTTTGGAAAACTCGCATGTCAACATTTTTACAATCTACTGATTATCGCATGTGGATGCTTATTCAAGAAGATTATTCTTCACATTCTCGTGAAGATAATGATGTGAAAACTGAAGTTGCTTTTACTGAATGGACTTTTGATGAACGAGATTTAGCTCCATTAAATGCAAAATGTTTGAACTATTTTTTCTGTGCTTTGAAATCTGAGGATTACATGCGTGTCTCAACTTGCAAAACTGGTAAAGAGATTTGGGATAAATTGTGCATCACCTATGAAGGTACTAATGAAGTTAAACAATCCCGTTTAAACATTCTCTTGCATGACTACAAACTTTTTCGTATGAAATCTCATGAATCAATTTCTGACATGTACACTAGGTTTACTCAGATTGTTACTTCATTGCATGCACTAGGAAAAAAACTTTCGAACAATGAAAAAGTTAACAAGATTTTGAGATGCTTGCCTTCATCATATGATGCAAAAATTACTGCCATCACTGAATCTAAGGATTTGAACACCTATTATATTGATAACTTACTTGGCTCACTCATTGCTTACGAGCAAGGGGTGAATCAAAGAAATCTTGATGCAGGTGAGAAGAAAAAAGAGAAAATAATTGCACTGAAGGTGCACAAATCGGATTCTGAATCTTCTGGGTCTGAAAGCGATGAAGTTGCCTTCATCACAAGGCAATTCAAAATCTTTCTAAGGAAGAAACAAAAGCATCATCAAAGTTGGAGAAAAGGTAAGGATCATAAATATGTTAAAAGATCTTCTGATGTTGTTTGTTTTGAATGCAGAAAGCCTAGACATGTGAGAACTGATTGCCCTACGCTTAGAGATCAATCAAGCAAAGGAAAAGGTGAGGAGAAAGCGAAGTCTAGGAAGGACAAGAAGAAAAACTAAAGGAGCTTTTGGGCAGAATCTGGTACTGACTCCTCTGAGACTGAACCAGAGGAAGAAACTACAAACTTGTGTTTCATGGGAAAAGATCAAAGTGATCAAGAAGAGGTATGTAAACTTTCCTACGATCAACTTCTTGAAGTTTCAGAAAAAATTCATGCATCATATAGGAAATTAAAGAAAACTCATGCTAGCTTGAAATTAGAATTCTTAAATTTACAAAAAGAGCATGAAATTTTGATTAAAGACCATCAAACAATTGATTCAAATCACATGACTTTACTTGATGAATTTGATGAGTTAAATAAAAATCATGGTGAGTTAGTTGAAGAGCTTGATGCATTAAAAATATCACACACATCACTTGAATCTGATTTTAAGAAGTCAAAGGAGATAGAGAAAAATTTGAGGATTGAAAATTAAGTTTTAAAAAGAACAAAATTGAAGTTTCAAAATGATTTAGAAGCATGTAAGAAAACTAGGATGACTTCTACTTTTAATCAATTGCCAAAACCTAGGAAGAGGCATTATAACTCAAATCACTTAAGAAATCCCTTTCCTGGAGTTAGATGTTTTTCAAGTGGCATGCTAGGACACATCTCACACACTTGCACGATTCACCATAGTACACATTGGGTGTGGAGACCTAAGGTGCATGATCCACAGCATATCACACATGCATTGCATTCTTCTCTTCATAAGAAGGAACCCAAACCTGCTTGGGTTCCTAAATCTAACATTTGATAATTTTGCAGGAGGGCTCTCACAAAAGACCTCATGAGAGTATGTGGTACCTGGACAGTGGATGCTCTCGACATATGACTGGTGCTGCTAGCCAATTTGTTGTACTAGAGTCCAGGACTGGAGGCAAGGTTACTCTTGGAGACAACACCACCAGGAAGGTGGTAGGAGCAGGTATAATTGGTAATTCCAAGAACCTTATGATTGAAAATGTTTTGCTTGTAGATGGATTGAAGCACAACTTGCTCAGCATCAGTCAATTCTGTGACAAAGGCTCCATCGTGCAATTCTTCGCGGATTCATGCATTGTAAGTTTAAGTAACAACACTATTTTGCAGGGAAAGAGGATCAACAACGTCTACATGCTTGATTTAAATAACATTGAATGTGCTATTTCTTTTTTCTTAAAAACTGTGATTGATGATTCTTGGTTGTGGCACAGGAGGCTTTGTCATGCAAGTATGAAAACCCTTAGGAAAGTGACCCAAAAGGACCTAGTTAGAGGTGTCCCCAAACTTAAGTTTACAAAAGACCACCTTTGTGATGCCTGTCAACTAGGAAAGCAAGTCCACTCCTCTTTTCACCCCATTAAGGACATTAGCACCTCTAGACCTTTAGAAATCCTTCACATGGATTTGTTTGGACCCATTAGCACAGCTAGTTTGGGAGGGAAAGTCTATGGTTTTGTGATTGTTGATGACTACTCTAGGTTCACTTGGACTAGATTTCTTTCACATAAAAATGAGTCTTTTGAGGAGTTTAAAACTTTTTCTACTTCGATTCAGAAGAAGCTAGGTTGTGAGATTTTGACCATCCATAGTGATCATGGGGGAGAGTTTGAAAATGAAAGATTTGGAGATTTTTGTGAGGACAAGGGGATTAGCCACAATTTTTCAGCCCCTAGGACCCCTCAGCAGAGTGGGGTAGCTGAAAGGAAGAACCGGACCTTAGTGGAAGCCGCTAGAGCCATGCTTGCTGAGTATTCACTTCCAAAATACTTTTGGGCTGAAGTGGTTAACACAGCTTGTTATGTGTTGAATAGGGTGAATGTTAGAGCCAAATTAGAGAAGACACCCTATGAGATCCTTAAGGGTAGGACACCCAATCTTTCCCACCTTCATGTCTTTGGTTGTAAGGTTTTTATTCACAACAATGGGATAGACTTTGAGGAGACTTTTGCCCCTATAGCTAGATTGGAAGCCATTAGAGTGCTATTAGCCTTTGCCTGTTATAAAGGATTTAAGCTTTTTCAAATGGATGTCAAGAGTGCCTTTTTAAATGGGGAGATAAAAGAAGATGTGTTTGTAGAACAACCTCCAGGTTTTTAGAGCTCCCAATTTTCAAATCATGTGTTTAAATTGAAAAAGGCATTGTATGGTTTAAAGCAGGCACCAAGAGCTTGGTATGAGAGGCTTAGCACATTCTTACTAGAGAGGGAGTTTGTCAAGGGAAGTATAGACACACCACCCTTTTTATTAGAAGAGTTGGGGATGATTTACTCATTCTTCAGATTTATGTGGATGATATACTTTTTGGATCTTCTAATAAAAATTTGTGTGATGATTTTTCTAAAATAATGAGTAGAGAGTTTGAGATGAGTTTGATGGGAGAGTTGTCCTACTTTTTGGGGTTTAGCATAAAACAATTGGAAGATGGAACTTTTCTAAATCAAACAAAATACATAAAGGACATTTTGAAGAAATATGAGATGGACAAAGCCAAGCCAATTAACACTCCCATGACTTCTAGTGCTCCATTGGATAAGGACCCAAGTGGTAAGTCTGTTGATCAGAAGAAGTATAGAGGCATGATTGGATCTTTACTTTACTTGGCTGCAAGCTGACCTGACATCATGTTTAGTGTTTGCCTTTGTGCTAGGTTTCAAGCTGACCCTAAGGAATCCCATATGACTGCTGTTAAGAGGATTTTAAGATACCTTTTGGGGACACAAGGATTAGGGATTTGGTACCCTAGACATAGCACTTCTTTTGAGATTATTGGTTTTTCTGACTCTGATTTTGCAGGATGCAAGGTGGATAGAAAGAGCACTTCTGGAACTTGTCAATTCATTGGACAATCTTTGGTCTCTTGGTCTAGTAGGAAGCAAAACTCTGTTGCTCTTTCCACTGCTGAAGCTGAATACATTGCTCTTGGAAGTTGTGTGGCCCAAGTCCTTTGGTTGAAACAACAGGTATTGGATTTAGGATACATGTAAGTACCATCTCAATCATTTGTGACAATACTAGTGCCATATGCATCTCTAAGAATCCTATCCAACATTCAAGGACTAAACACATTGACATTAGGCATCACTTCATTAGAGATCATGTGACTAAGGGAGACATTGAGTTACACCATGTGACAACTGAAAATCAACTGGCGGACATCTTTACTAAACCACTAGCCTTTGATACTTTCAGCTCTTTAAGGACCAGGTTGGGTGTGATTGACATAAATGCATGAAACTTTTTATTTTCTTTTATTTTTCTTTTGCTTTTTATTTTCTTTTGCTTTTGTTTCCTTTTTGTTGCTTTAACCTTTTTTTTGTGTGTTTTATTTTTCCCTTTTGTCTCTCTTTACTTAGTTTTCAAAATCATCGCTAATATGATACTATATTCCTTGTCCTTACCTTTGGAAATTTGTAGTCAATATATTTTTATCTACTCAATCTCTTAGATGATAGAAATATTTTGTGATTGTGTCTCTTTCTCTAACCTATTTTAGTGGCATAGTTTTCTTTTCTAATAAAAAATCTATCTCAAGTTAAAGATTGTTTATGTAATTGAGATCTTTTCTTAAGCTTGCTTAAGCAAATCTATTTTATACTTATAATGTTTAAAGTCTTTTTGTCACATCAAGATTTCTCGTTACTCTTATCCTTGATTATTAATTCTGCTTGTGGTAACTCTTCCTTATGTTAGAGAGAGTGCTCCTATTCTCTAATATCTGAGAAGATATATTCACAACTTTGTTTTTTAAAAGGTTATAAAAGAGAATATAGCTTGCAAAAACAATAAAATTTGGCCAATGATGCCAACAAAAGATGCGCAAAGACGCCAAAAATTGAAAAATCTATAAAAAGATGCGCAAAGCGCCATGAAATTGATAAGAGACATAAAATGAGCCCACTCAAAAGCAAGCTATTCTCCCTTTTTAAATCTTTTAAAACTTAGAAGTGTTGATTATCAAAGGCTTGACTTCGATTATTTTGCGATTGTGACAAATTTACTTTACTTCATTATTTTATAAAGATGTTTTTTTTTAAGCCAAGTAATGGGTGGATTCCTTTTCTCATATCCAATTAATTTCTTGAGTTAGGTCATTGATTTCAAAAGACGATTCTACCCTAAGAAAATGTCTGAGCTGAGGGTAACCATGATCGGATATTCTACTATTCTATAGATTGATGAGCTTATTAACACATTAACTCACAAATTTTTAAATCAATCATATGGAATACTATATCATGTTCATGCCTTGGTTTAAAAAAAAAGAAAAAAAAAAGGAAAAAAAGAGGAATCTCTTTTGCTTTGCTTTCTTGTACCCTCCTTTTTGATATGTCAAAAGGGGGAGAAGTTTATGAGGTTCCTTTTTTCATCAATCCTGAATTTTTGCTATTAACTATTTTCGTAGTGTTTTGCCATCATCAAAAAGGGGGAGATTGTTGCAAACCTATTTTTTATGTCTTATGTTTTGATGATTGACAAACACTATTTCTCTTGGACTACTTGTTGCTTCTAACTTTTCAGGAATCGAAAATCTGACGATCAAGAAGGAGCCAAGTTCAGGATTGCGTAGGCTTAGGGTTGAGTCAGTCTGTACTTTTGTTTTTCACTTCTTGAGTCTACTTGTAATGGTCAAAGAGACTATTGCTAAGTAACCCTACACACACATACTTGAGGGGCTTAGAATTTCTGTTTTTGCCCGCATCGGCCCGACCGATATTTATATCGTCTTGGATAATCAGCTTAAAACAGAAAGTCTAAGTAAGGATTCTTAATTAAGGCAGCCGTCATTAACATATCGGCCTGGACGATACGTGTATCGGCCAGGACGATAAGCTCAAAACAGAAAGAAGTAGCCGCCATAGACAATTAAGCTATACTGTAATTTTAAATTATCGGCCAGGACGATCCACGTATCGGCCTGGATGAAATTACCAAATTATACCTTAAATGATCAGGAAATCAAGGGCGTAATTAAAGATGATTGATACGATCATATCATCATGGACGATCGCAGGATCGGCCAGGACGATCTAGTCAAAAACCTTAAGTTACTTCAGAACGATAAATTTCGGCCAGCTCGTATCCAGGGCTATTGTCAGGAGGATTTTCCTCTGATTTGAACTGATCGGCCCAGACGATCGTGAGATCGGCCTGGACGATCAAGCCAATTTTTAATCGTCCAGTTTTGCATCCAGGGTGATGCTCTGGCCGATCTTCTTTGATTTGTACTGATCGGCCAGGCCGATGTTCAGATCGGCCTGGATGATATTGTCGGCAACTTGCAATTAATGAGCTCCTTTGAAGCTCTTCTATTTAAGAGCTCTTGCTCAACATTTTTAACGACCTTTGGCTGCTGCCTTGACCTGAGAAGACCTTGAGGAGAGAAAGAGAGAGAGGAGAGAGAGAGAGGATCTTGTGAGGGGGAGCTTGTGAGGGGATTCACAAGAGTTGCTTCAAGGATCGCTCTGCTTCGTCTTCGTCTAGAGTTTCTCATCTGTGGAAGGGTCGGTAGAGGTAAGGAGTTTGCTTTTGGTTTTGGTTCTCTGCCAGCTTCAGGAGGAAGCAAAAGGAGGTAGGTTCTCTGCCTTGCCGGGGTGGCAAAAAGGAGGTTCTTGTAAGGGCTTCTCCGCCTAGTCGTGGGGGCTAAAGGAGAGTCACGTTTTGTAGTGCAATACTTGGAGGGTGCCTCCAAGGAGTGGACGTAGGTCGAGTCGACTGAACCACTATAAATTTCTGTGTTCTTTTTCTTGCTTTCGCGCTTTTAAATTCCGCATTTATTTCTATAGTGTGATTTGGTTTATGCAATTTTCTTTCTTTGTAAAAAAAGTTTTTAAAATACCAATTCACCCCCCCCCCCTCTTGGTTAGCTTGGGACTAAGTTCATAGGGCTTAACATCCCTAACGAACTTTCATTATCCTCAATCTCATCTTCAATAACATTTGGCTCTTCCAAATTTCCAGATTCATCAAATATAACATGTGTGGTCTCTTCAATGAGCAAAGTTCTTTTATTTAATACTTTATAAGATTTTTCACCACTTGAATATCCAACAAAAATTCCTTCATGGATCAAATTTTCCTAAGGCAGATTTTCCATTATTATGAATAAACACCTTGCAACCAAAAACATGCAAATGTGACAAATTAGGTGTTATCCCTTTTAGCAACTCATAGGGTATTTTATTTTAATTGGATCTCACATTCACCCTATTCAGAACATAACATGCAGTGCTAACCGCCTTAGCCCAAAAATATCTAGAAGTGAATATTCTGCCAATATTGCTTGGGCGGCTTCTATTAATGTTCTGTTTTTCCTTTCGACTACCCCATTTTGCTGAGGGGTACTAGGTGCAGAAAAATTATGATCAATTCCTTTCTCTTTACAAAAATTTTAAAATCTCTTATTCTCAAATTCTTCTCCATGATCACTTTGTATAGAAATAATTTCAAATCCTAATTTCCTTTGAATCCAAGTCAAAAAATTTCTAAATTCTTCAAATGATTCACTCTTATGAAATAGAAATCTAACCCATGTGAATCTTGAGTAATCATCCACTATAACAAATTCGTATACCTTCCCTCATAGACTTATAGTTCCAACAGGTCCAAAAAGATCCATGTGTAAGATTTCCAAAGGTTTACTAGTCCTAAGATCCTTATTGGACTGAAAAGAGGACTTCACTTGCTTACCTAATTGACATGCATCACAAAGGTGGTCCTTATTAACGTCTAGTTTTGGTAGACCTCTCACTAAGTTCTTTTAGGTAATCTTTCTAAGGTTTTTCATGCTAGAATGACAAAGTCTCCTATGCCAAAGCCATGACTCATCAGAAATAGTTTTTAAACAAAAGGCAGTAGGAGTATGAATGCAATTTAAATCTAGCATATAAACATTGTTTACCCTTTTTTCATTCAACACATCTTTACCATTTATACTTAATATGCAGCTAGTAAAAAAAAAATTTACACTATAACCCTTATCACATAGCTGACTTATACTTAACAAATTATGCTTTAAGCCTTCAACCAATAACACATTGTCTATAAAAAAGTTTTTCAAGTTTCCAATCATACCTGATCCAACCACTTTCTTTGTGGTATTATCTCCAAGTGTAACCTTGCCTCCACTCCTGGCTTCCAGTGTTATGAACTGAGCAGTATCTCCAGTCATATGCTTTGAACATCCGCTGTCCAAGTACCATATGCTTTCACGAGGTCTTGTGTGAGAGCGACTCTACAAAAATATCAAATGTTAGACCTAGGAACCCAAACAAGTTTGGGTTCTCCTTTTAGCAATTTATAATCAGATGCATATATGATATGTCTAGGTTTATGCATCTTAGGTCTCCACACCAAATCAGATTTCATCTTCAAAGTACAGGTGTGTGGTATATGTCCAAATAATCCACAATTATTACATTTAACATTAGGAAAAATATTCCTAAGTCTTCTACCATTTGTTTGTCTTTTAAGGGATTCCATATACTTAGGATAAAATTTAGGATTTGTAAAATCTTCAAGTTTGGGGGGTATCCTATTATCCTAGAGAGCTTTTATTTTCAACTTATAAAATAAATTCATATCTTCCAAGATTCGATTTGTATAATTGATTCGATATGTTTTGCTCTCTGATTCATCCTTAAATTTTTTAAATTCTTTTTCAAGCTTAGCATAGGATGATTTTAAATTCTTATGATTTTTATTTAACTCATCAAATTCATCGAGTAGTTTCATGTGGTTTTCATCTATTAAAGCATGATCTTTCTTAAAAATTTCATGTTCTTTTTTAAGTTCTTCCAATTCTAAACTTACACTAGCATGCATCTTTTTCATTTTCCTATATGCATCATGCATGTGTTCAGAAACTTTAAACAATTCATCATAAGTTAAGTCACTTACTTCTTCTTGATCTGACTGAACAAGACTATCTGCCATCAAGCAAAGATTGGTGACTTCTTCTTCTTTTTCAGTTTCTGATGAATCTGAAGCAGAGTCCGCCTAAAAAGCTCTTTGATACTTTTCTTGCCTTTCTTTATAGTTGGTTTCTCCTCTTCCTTCTCCTTACTAGGAGTGGCTTTGAGTTTTGGGCAATCAGTCTTGATATGACCTGGTTTCCTACATTCATAACAAATCACTTCATTAGAAACCTTACCATTTATGTTAAATTTTCCTCTATTCCATTACTGGCGTCTCTTCTGCTTCCTCTTTAGAAAGCTTCTGAATTGTCTAGTCATCAATGCAATAGCATCTTCATCCTCAGGTTGTGAGTGTTCACTCTCAAACTCTTCCACTTTTAGTGTTATATTCTTCTCCTTTTGTGGTTCACCTGCATCAATCTTTCTTTGACTAACTCCTTGCTTGTAAGCAATGAGTGAACCAAGAAGATTGTCAATAGAATAAATGTTTAGATCTTTAGACTCTGTAATTGCAGTAATTTTAGCATCATAAGCAGTAGGTAAATAATGAAGAATCTTATTTACCATTTCAGCATTCGTTAGTTTCCTACCAAGTGCATGCAAAGAGGTGACTATTTGTGTGAATCTTGTGTACATATCAGAAATGGATTCATTTGGTTTCATGCAAAATAATTCATAATCATGTAATAAGATATTAAGTCTTGATTGCTTAACCTCATTAGTCCCCTCATAAGTTATACAAAGTCTATCTCATATATCCTTTCCACTTTTGCAAGTGGAAACCCGCATGTAGTTTTCAGATTTTAAAGCACAAAAGAAACTATTTAAACATTTAGCATTTAGTTGTGCTAAGTCACGTTCTTCTATAGTCCAGTCTGCAAAAGGTGTTTCTACCCTTACTCCATCAACTAATCTAGCTGGTTTTGTATAACCTTCCTGGACTAAGATCTACATACGATAATCAAGTGACTGTAAGAAAGTAGACATGCATGTTTTTCAAAAATCAAAAGATATATTGTCAAATAGTGGAGGTCTAGTAATAGAGTAACCCTCAGGTGTATTTTGGTTTCCAAATGTAGCCATCTACGTTAATCAAAAAGTAGTTTAAACTTATGATTTTGAAACAAAGCTATTATACCACTTGTTGAGTCTAGTGAATAGGTTGTTAAACCTAATTTAATGTCCCAAGGCTACCAAGAGGGAGGGGGGGGGGTGAATTGGTATTTTAAAAAATTATCCCTCTTTTAAATGAGTTGAACCGAAAATAAACTTTAATGAATTTTTATAAAAAGTTTTTTTTAACCACAACTTTTTAAACAAAAAAATGCAGAAAATAAAAAGCAGTGAAATAAACGACACAAGATTTATAGTGATTCGGTCTAAACCAGACCTACATCCACTCCTCAGAGGTACCCTCTAAGTATTGCACTAATACCAATAGTGTCTCTCCTTTTGCACCCATAGCAAGGTGGAAAAGCCTTTACAAACACGCTTTTCACCACTACCCGGTGCGGCAAAGAACCGTTGTCCTTTTACATTATCCCCAGTGTTGGCAGAGAACCATCGTCCATTTACACTCTCCTAGTGTAGGCAGAGAACCCTTCATCCTTTCACACTCTCCTAGTGTGGGCAGAGAACCCTTCATCCTTTCACACTCTCCTAGTGTGGGCAGAGAACCCGATCTCCTTGACAGATCTTCTCACAAGAAATCTAGAATGAAGAAAGAAAAAGAGTGAAGTAATTTTAAATCACAAGTAGGAAATCTTACCTTTGAACACCAAGCGAAGCCTTTACGCTCTAGTGGTAGAAATCTTTCTTTGAATGCTCTCTCTCACTCTCTTTTTGACTCTCCTTTCAATAGGCACGAAGAACAATGAGCAAAAAGATTGGGTGACAGTCTAATTTGGGTTATATATACAAAAGATAAGAAAAACTGCCCAAAAACTGTAAGTTTTCAATTATGTACGCAGTGGATCGTCCCGTACGATCGTGGATCATCCCGGACAATTTTACTTAAAGTGTTGGAAATGATCTTAATGTATATTGGTACGAACTATGTTCGTACACGCTCATCATCCCGTACGAACTAGGTTCGTTCGGTACGAAACAGTTATTTCATAGGTCGTTTCCCAAAATTCTGCAGGACGTAACCAACTGTGCTAAGTCGGTTCAGTTCGTCCTGGGACAAATGTGTTTCATCCTGGGATGATTTTATACAGAGAGTTTCGTCCAGGGACGAAGGTTCATTTTGTTCTATATGATCTCAAACAAAGAGTTTTATCTAGGGACGAAGGTTCATTTTGTCCTGTATGATCCAAAATAGAGAGTTTTGTCCAGGTACGAACCATGCTTTTCATCTGGATGAACAGTGCAAGGTGAGAATCTAGAGACGTTCATCCCGGGATGAATATAAAATTCATCCTGGATGATTATGACTTAGAAAAATTTTCTCCCCGCCTGTTTGATCCATTGCTCTTCCTAGGGGTTAATTGACATGATCGTCCCGTACGATCAGTTCACAAAAATTGTTCCCCCAAGAGTGTGTGTTGTTATTTTTCACTCAATTACAATCATTCCCTCTCATTTCAAAACTTATAATTTACAAATGAATATTTGCTAAATTTTATTTGAAGTCTTCATCGCTTGGAGTTGATTTTCCTGAAATGTTAGTACACACTAGAGCAAAAAATAAATCTTTCAAAAAGTGTTAGGAGATATATAAACAATAATATTTGAAATCATCAAAATAATACAAGTTGCAAGAATGTAAAACATGCAAATAGAAACTTTCTCTACAGGGCTATAGCCATATCTTTTCTAGGAGGTACTATTATATACATGGTTGCCAAATAAGATTGCTTAAATGGTCTCCTCATTTTGATGTGCATGAAAAATCTCCCATAACCTCGGTGTGGATTTCTTTTCCTATTCTCTATTTTTACTTTTTCAATTCTCAAATTTTATTTGGATTGGCCTCTATTTTTGGTAAACTATTGCAAACAGATCATGCTACAGCATCCTTTTCATGAACGTCTATAGCTCGTGTGTTTGTTGAATTGGACATTTCGAAGAAGTATCCCAATGAGGTTTGGATTGGTTCAAAACTTAATGGCTATTTTCAAAAAGTTGAATTTGAAAATTTACCTATTTTTTGCTCTCATTGTAAGATGCATGGGCAAGTTTTATTTTCATGTTATAAATACACCCTCATCTTTGAAAGGCTAAGGATTCTACTAATCCATCTCATAAAAATATTTAATTTTATTTTAATTGGTTACCATTACTCCTAATCATGATGGTAATCTGGTTAATGTTTCTTAAGTGCAAGATCCTATTAATGTTTCCTTAAATTTGGATTCTATTCAGGTGGAGCCAAATCCTATTATTGTGGATGAGTTGGTTCAAGGAAAGGAAGTTAATCTTAATTCTATCTCTACTATAGCTATTTATTCTCATAATGTGATTGACCAAAATATTGGTTCTAATCTTATTGATTTTTCCCTCTCTATTAAGCCTCTTTTGGAGGATGGATTAGTCAATAACATTGTTATGGAGGAGGGAATTATGCAAATTGATGTTACTATTCAGGATATTATCCAAACTAACATGGAAAAGATAGGTGGTACTGTTGTAAACAATGAAACCAATGTGGAAGGTGATGGTTCTATGAGAAAAGGGAATTGCCTCTTGCTAGGGGGCACTTAGGTATGATTAATGAAATTAAGTTTATTTTAAATGATCATTATCATAGTGATGCTTTTACTGACACTGAGGATATGGATATGTTGGCTAAATGCTTTGCTAGGGATGATAATGGTACTAGTTTTACCAAGGGTCATCGTAGGAGAGGTAGGAAGCAAAAATTTGTTGTTCTACAAACTCCTCGCAACACCCGATTGCATACTTCTCATTAATAATTCTTTTATGTCTAATGTTATTATTTGGAATGTTTGGGGCATTGGTTGCTTTTCTTCCAAGTTCAGAGTGAAAAACTTATACCATATTTATAATGTATCGCTTCTTTTTTTGCTTGAGCCTCTTAGCTCTTCTGATAAGTTACTTAGTACTGCTAAAGTTTTGGGTTTTAAACACGCTTTGTCTAATGTTGCCAATAAAAATATAGGTTTTTTGGAAAGATTTTTTTATGGTTGACATTATTAGTGATTTTAATCAAGTTATCCATTAGAATATTGAGAGTTATAACTTGCAATGTTGTACTTATTTTGTTTATGCTGCTTCCTCTCATTATACTAGAAAGATTTTATGGAACCAAATTACTCAATTTCATAGTTTTTGTAATCTTCCCTGGCTTGTGAGAGGAGATATTAATACCATTGCTAACCCTTTTGAGCATATAGGGGGCTCTCTCCCAATCTATCATTCTATGAAGGATTTTAATAGTATGATTTTGGATTGTAACCTTATTGATATTGGTTTTTTTGGTGATAATTTCACTTGTCATCATGGGTATTTATGACAAATATTAGATCGGGTTTTATTTAATGACTATTGGATGAATTCTTTTGAGTCTACTAATTTTGATCATCTTAGCAGGACCCTCTCTGATCATTCTCCTCTTCTTATTAAATTTAACCCTAGAATGAGGGATTTTACTTCTCAATTTAGATTTCAAAACATGTGGTTTCTTCCGGATTCTTTTATAGATGTGGTTAAGGATAATTGGCTTGTCCCTCTATATCCGGATAATGCTATTTCTGGTATGAGAAGATTTTGGTATAAGCTGAAAAAACTTATGTTTATTCTTAATTGGTGGAACCATAATGTTTTTAAGAAACTTTTTTCTAACATTTTAATTACAGAAGATAAGATGAATTTTCAGGAGACTCAATGCCAACTTTTTTCCTTATGATGCTAACTTTTGTTTATTGAGCGAGGTTAAAGATGGGCTCTATAAATTACAAGCTCAGGAGGAAACTTTTTCAAAACAAGAAGCAACTGTTAAACATCTGGTTGAAGGTGATAATAATACTAAATATTTTCATGCCTTGGTCAAGAGAAAATGCACTATTAATTATATTCATAAAATTAATCGTATTGATGGTTCTGTTTCTGAGGATGGTACTGAAATTGCTAACTTACATGTTCAACACTTTCAAAATCATATGAATAAAAACTTTAACCCTTATACTATTGATAATCCTAATATTATTCTTTCTCTTATTTCTTATGATGATAATGTCTTCTTGTCTAAACCCCCTTCTTTTGAGGAAGTTATAAATACTATTTTTGGTATGAACTCTGAGGCGGTGGCTAGTCCTGATGGTTTCATGACTAGGTTTTTCCAGAAAACTTAGCATATTATTGGTAATGATCTCTTTTCTATTGTTATTGATTTCTTTGATGGTAATTCTATTCCCAAGTTTTTTTCCTGGTACGTCTATTGTGCTTATTCCTAAGAATAATTCTATCACTTCTTGGAATGATTTTAGACCTATTAGTCTTTATACATTTTATTATAAACTAATCTTTAAAATTTTGATGAATCATTTAACAATTTTTCTGCCTAAATTAATTTCTCACTTTTAAATAGGTTTTTTCAAAGGCCGTGCTATTGCTGATAATATCCTTTTGGCTTAAGAATTTTGTCAAGATTTGGATGTTAAAGTTAGAGGTGGTAATATGATTTTGAAACTTGATATTGCTAAGGCTTACAATAATATTATTTGGAATTTTCTTTATGAAATTATGAAGTTATTTGGTTTTGATTTAAACTTTATCAATCTCATTAAGCTTTGTATTGAAAGCCTTTATTTTTCTATCATTTTCAACCACAAGACTAATGTTTTTTTAAGGCTTCTCATGGCCTGAGATAGGGTGATCCCATCTCTCCAGCTCTTTTAATTATTGTGGCTAAATACCTTTCTAGAGGGCTTGCAGATATCTTTGACAAGTATCCTAGCCTTTACTTTAAAACTTTAGGTCAATTTTATATTTCTCACTTATGTTTTGTGGATAATTTTATTATTTTTACTAATGCCTCTTTGAATAGGATTCATAGATTGTTGAGGGTTTTTCATAAATTTGAATTGGTGAGTGGGCTGGCTCTTAATAAACATAAAAGTGGTTTATTTTTGCTAAGAAAGTTACTTTGGATCGTATTGTGGCTATTAAAAATTTAACTAGTTTCAGTCATGTTTGTTTGCTTTTAAAGTATCTTAGATTGCCTCTTTATAAGGGTAGAAAGAAATACTTTCTTTTTTATGATTTAATTATGGTTGTGCAAAATAGACTTTTATCATGGGATTCTAATTTTGTAAGCTTTGGTGGTCAGTTAACTCTTATTAAGAGTGTTCTTTGTTCTATCCCTATTTATAGTTTTCAAGCATTGCTTTCTATTTAGGTTGTTTTTGTAACAGGATTGATAAAATTTTCAATAAGTTTTTTTGGAAAGGGACTAGTAGCAGCTCCAAAATCCATTGGCCGTCCTGGAATAAAGGTTGTAGCACTTTTTAGGAAGGGGCTCTAGGTTGTTTATTCTTTTTCTTTTAAGTTATGGTATAATTGTTGTGCTAACTTGAGCCTTTGGGCTAATTTTATGAATGCTAAATATTGTTTTAGGGGGGGGGGGGGGGTGTGGGGGGGGGGGGGGGGAGGAGCATCCCACCACGTGTTGTTTTAGTAAAGGTAACTCTAAAGTTTGGCATCATCTTTGCAAAGTAAAATAGGCGGTTGAGCCTTCTATCTATTGGGGCCTTGATGGTGGTAATACTTTCTTTCGGAAGGATCGTTGGTTGGGAAGCCAATCAATTGATTCTATTATTAATACTTCCTTTAATGCTTCTATGAAGGTTAATTATTTTTTCAATGAAAATAGTTGGGATGTTGAGAAGCTTTCTAATGTTCTACCTAATTTTCTTATTCAGCAAATTTTGTAGATCCCTTTGAATATTAATTCTCTTGATGTTTAGCTTTGTGACTTAACTAAATATAGTAACTTTAGAATAAAGGATGCCTGGCATTCCTAGGGATAAGAAAAAGTCTTCTAAGATTTTTAAAATGATATGGGATAAAAGTATTCCTTCTATGATTTCTATTTTTACATAAGTTTATCCCTACGATTTTGATTAAACAAGGCTTTATCCTTCCTTCTAAATGTCAATGTTGTTATCATATGGACAATATGCATCATGTTTTTATCTCTAGTCCTTGTGTTGTTAAGGCCTGGACTTATTTTGATGATATTTTGAACTTAAAATACCTCAATGATAATGATAATTTGATTAAACAAGGCATGTCAGGAATGTTATTCCTTCTCTTATCCTTAGGTTTCTATGGTTGGATAGGAATAATTCTCATTTTTATGGTGTAGTTATGAATCATCATAGGAATATTCAAAATGTTAAAGATAAGATTTGGGCCCATTTTTTCTCCTAAAAATTTCAAAAATTATCTCATTATTGCAGTTGACTTTGGGAGTAAGCTGGATGTGGATATTTTTTATAATGTCCCCAGAAGTACCTCTTGGATGAAGCCTCCTGGTAACTTTTTTTAAGTTAAATGGGGATGTTATTAACATAAATTCTATGGCGGGTTGTGGTGGTGTCATCAGAGGCTCTAATGGTAAATGCATTTTGGGTTTTGCTGGTCTTCATTATAATTATGATGTTAATGCTACTACCATTTTTGCTATCCTCTATAGTTTAAGGCTTTATTTCTCTCTTGATTGCATTAATATTATAGTGGAGGCTAGTTCTACTTATTGTTATCAATAATTTATTTTGAGGGATGATAAGGTTTGGTCTTATGATTTGATTTACATGAGGAGGGGCATTAAGAAGTTGTTGAGCTTGCTAAACTACTTATTTTCTATTATTGATGTGGAGGGCAATGCTTGTGCTAATGCCATTACGAGCTGGGGCTGTGGGTTGGATTCCATGGCAGATTTCTTTGGTTCTAATTTCCCTTTTCATGTTAGGGGTCTTTTAAATTTGGATAAAATTAGTGTTCCTTATGTTATTCCTTAAGGTGGGTGGATTTGTTAGTTTTTTACTAATTTCCTGGCAGTGCGTTGTGCAGCTTTTATGTTGCATGGACATCGGTTGGATGGGCTTTCTGCATATCCTTTGGGTTGATTTTGTGTATGCTCAGTTTATGTTGGAGAGTTTTGATTTTGGGTTTATTTCCTTTTGCTGTAATATTATGGACTTCTGTCTTTGGCTATTTGTGAATGGTTGGTTATTGGCTTACGGGTTCTATGAGTTCATTCTTATGTTTTTTTGGGAGCTTGATGTTATGAATCGTAATATTTGCGAAGCTATGTGTAGATTTCATGTTTTTGTTGACTGGATGGATTGGAAGCCTTTCATAGGTGATTGGGAAATCTACATTTCCTTTGAATAATCTTGTTGGTACTTCATTTATGTTAGAACACTTGGAGTTTGGGGGTTATATCTTTTGCTACTATGAATTGGCCTATTGATTGTCGGATTCCTAGTTCTATGAATTCCTACATTAGGGGCTTTCCCTTTGTTCTTGGAGGTTTTCTGTTGTGGTTTTTGTTGGCTATTTTTATTAAGGATCATATGATGTTGGCTTATTTTTTTTGGGATGATCTACTTGGATACATTTCTTTTAGCTGATTGGCATGGGATTAGTGATATGAACCTTTTGTTGTATTACATGGTTCTGAATTGGTGGCATATGAGATGGTTCCTCCTTGGTTTGGGTTGTTTAAATGTTGGTGGTAATTGGGATTTTTATTGGTGTTATCACCTTAATCTATACTCTTTCTATTGTTGTTTTTACTTTTTTGTCTATTATTCCCTTTTACATACTGCTTTTACTGTTAGAGATCGTGGTGTTGAGTCGTTCATGAGGATGTTGGAGCTGAATGATGTTTTTTGCACCTTTATGGTTTTTTGGGTCCTTGCTCTTGTGCACCGTAGAATGTATCTTGGTCTTTTTGTACTTTTGCTTAGTAGGAAACTCGAACTCGTAGTTTTTTTGCTTTTAACTTTGTATCTCTTCTGAGATGTTGTGAGCTTGAGCTCCCTTTAAGGAACTTGTAATCGATTTTTATATAAATGTGTAGGCCCCTCCACGGGTTTCTCCAATAAAAATTTATAATTATGTACCTACATATGATTTTTTAATTAAAGAGGTTTTATTTTGGCGTCCAAGTGTCAATGTTACTATCATATGGAGAATATGAATCATGTTTTTATTTTTGGGCTTATTGCTACTAAGATTAGGATTCTTTTCGATGATATTTTCAAACTTAATTATTTTAAGGGTAATATTTCTATCAAGGATATCATCCATCTATGGTTTACTAACTCCTGAAGTCATATTACCAACCTTATTCCTTCTCATATTCGCTGGTACCTCTGGATAGCTAGGAATAACTCTCTTTTTAATAATATTACTTTGAATCATGATCAAATTATTAGAAATGTTTAAGATAAATTTAGTAGATTATTTAATGTCAATCTTTTGAGCTCTAAGAATTTTATGTTTTTTCCATGTTGCTAAGGAGTTTGGTATAATCCTTCAGGATAAGTTTAACAATGATGGTTCTAGATTGATTTATTGGATTAGACCTACTCAGAACATGTTCAAGTTAAATGGTGATGGTTCAGTCAAAGGGGAGACATGTGGCTGTGGTGGTATCATTAGAGATTCTAAAAGTAATTTTGTTATTACTTATGCAAGCCCATTACCTAAATGCTCTATTTTTTTCTGAACTTTTTGCTATCTTATTTGGTTTGAAATTGTGTATTTCCCTTGGTCTTATTAATATTTGGATTGAAGTTAATGCTTTACACATGATTTTTTGCCTCAATGATAATAGTTAGAAGATTTGTAATCCATAATTATTCTATCTTATTAGGGAAATTAAGCAACTTTTTATCTTTTTTAATGTCAAGTTTACTCATGTTCATAGAGAAGGCAATGCTTGTGTTGATTGGTTTGTTAATCATGGTTCTAATATCCAAATTCTTAGTAATATTTCTTATAATCAGTTTTCTTCCTTTGTTAAAGGCGTCATTAGGTTAGATAAGCTTGGCCTTCCTTATGTTAAAACTTTATTTTTTTTTATGTTGGCTCAGCTTTTGTCCTATTTAATATTATGATTATGTTTTTGTCTTAGTTGTGTGTTCTCTGGTGGTGAATCTTAAGAGTCTTGTTTATCTTATGCTTGTCAAGGTTCATGGTCATTTGTCTAGTTTTTATTGGGAATGTGTCTATTGTTATGAATTTTAGCCTTAGTATGATTTGCTAGTTTTCTTTTGTTTCCCCTATATTGGGCCGGAATGGGTTATGTCAGATTGTGTTTATTAGCTTTCTCTAGCTTTTGATTTTACGATCTGGTAGACTAATTATTTTTGGCCTAATATGGCTTGTAATATTATGATTTGGATGGAATCCTTTAGTAAATGGTTTGTTAATCAGTCTCACATTATTTTAGGTTTTCATTTTGGTGCAAACTATTATGATTGGCTTTCTTTGAGAAATGATTGTATTAATTTTTATGTTAATCGTTACCCTCTATGCTGCTCATCTATGCCCTGGGTTATTTTGCTTTGACTGTTATGGTGTTCTTTTCTGGCACTTAGGGTGGGGTAGTCCTATTGTATTGTTTTCGTGGTTTCTCTATAATGTTTTAGTGGATTTTTATATTCTTCTATTGGAGATTAAGGATTTGAATGATCAATGTGTCTTGCACTTTTCATGGGTTGTTAGGTGAAGGTCTGTGGTTGTGTGTTGTTTATGATTTTGATCATGTGCTTCTCTTTATATTCCATTGGCACTTTCCTATGCAGAGTCCTTGTGAGCCTAGGTGGATGTGGTAGTAGATTAGAGTGGGAATTGGGTTTTATTCATGGTAGCAATATAGGTACTACATACCTGAGCTTGAATGGCCACTTTCACCTCAGTTTTCCTTTTAATATTTTTTGTTTTCGTTAAATATGGACTTATGGAGATATATAACCTGGACTGTTTGGATAGTTTGGATTGTGAGGCCTTTTGTTTAGTGGAAAAAGTATGCATCTATTCTACTTCTTTTAAAATAATTTGTCTTACTCTTGCATTCTTCCCCTATTTGCTATTGAATTACTAGAGGTTGTTGTGTGTTTGGTTGGAATCTTGTTTATGATTGGGTGCTACTACTTTATGGTGTTATTCTATGTTATGCTAGGTTGCAGATGTTTTTTTTTTTTTTTTTGAGAATTACAAATTGCATTAAATCAAATAAAAACTAAGTACAAGTACGAAAGGGATCACATTCCTCCTTTAACAATCTAAGCAAAGAAGGAGGAATGTTGCAAAAGGAAAATCTATCAAAAATAAAACTATTTCGTAAAGCAAGAGTAGCACATTGATTTGCTACTTTATTACAACTTATATTAACATGATGAAAAATTACCTTATTGAAGTCATTTAGAAAAACTAGCTCCTTTTCCACCCAATTATCCAATTTCCATTTGGACTTATTCATTGATTCTTGAATGAATTTGATGATGTTAAGATTATCACTTTCAATGATAACCCCTTTGCTTTCCATCATCCAATGTTGTTTGTACTCCCTTATTTCTATTACCGTCTCCATCAGCCTTCCTATATGATCTCTAAATATGCCACCAATTCCAGCTTGGTTTGAACTTAATATTAAAGCATCAACATTGATTTTTATCCAATCTAGAGGTGGAGGGTGCCAAGTTTCATTGGACTCCCTTAGGAGATTAGCACCCCAGTTATCTACAATTGTATTTGATTGGATTATAGCAATTGACAATACATCTGCTGCAATCATATAAGAAGAAAATGCATATTTTACATGTTTTACCTCATTCCTGTTCTTCCAAGATAAAAAAGACCGATGTACAATACATCTTAGTAACGCTGATATGCTTATAAGATAAGCTTCTTAATTCAATAAAATAATTCTCCAATGATATAAACATAGGAATATGAAAGCTCCAATCTCTAAGCTTGAGAATAACCTTTTTTAGATATTTGCAATGAACAACAATATGTGAATAGCTTTCAATCTCCTCACATCCCCTAACACATAATTCATCATTGCTTAGTTTTCTATACTTGAGAAATTGATTTGTAGGAATTGCATTTTTGCTCAATCTCCACCAAAATAGCTCTACTCTTGGATTAAGTTTAAGTTTCCTAATCCATCGTAAAAGCTAAAATCATCAATTTTGATATTAGATTCCATCAGTTTTGCATATGTCAAAGCAATAATTGATTTGCCCGAGTGTTGAAACATAGTTTCCGATTTATCTTCCTCACAACTGGACTCAACATGAATATGCATTTTAGACTGATAATTTCTTGATGAAAAAATCGTTTCAATTCCTCCTTATTACAGCACCCTTCCAGATTTATAAAATGATTGAGCATTATTCCATCGAATTCCCCATAATTAACAAATGTTGGCCACATATTTAAGCACTTGTCAAGTAGCCATATGTCATTCATAACATTGATCTTCCATCCATTACACACTTTTCATTTGATAATTGGCTTAATATATTTACCTCCATCTATAAGAATCTACCAAGTACTAGAAGCATTCTTCTTACATTCCCCATTAAAAAATTTTGTTACCATATGTCAAGAACAAATTCCTATGTAATAAAGAATCAAGATTATTTATAGCATTCCATGCCAACCTTGCTCTAAGAGACCTGTTCTTTGGATTGTAGAATGAATTCCCAAACCCCCTACATTCTTCAGTTTACAGATTTACTCCCAAGCTACATTATGTAGACCACTTCTTCCATTTGGTTTGTGCCAGATGAAATTTTTACTAAACTTGTCCAACTCTTTTTTTTTCTGAAGAAAAGCCAAAGCTTATATATTAAAAGAAGAAATCAAAGCAATTACAAAGGTGATTCCTCCTTCAATTTATTAAAAAAGGAAGGAGGAATATTATTGAAATAGAACTCATCCCATATAAAACTACCAAATAAAGCATAGTTAGCACACATGTTTGCTAACTCATTATTGTTACGACTAATGCAATTGAAGATCACAAAGTTAAAGTTTTGTAGAAAATCCATACCCTCATCCGTTTGAGATTTTTGAAGATAGGAAATGACATTTGAGTTGTCTCCTTCAATGATGATACCTTTATATTTAAACATCCAATCCTTTGTCTCCTCTTTTAATGAATGGATAGCTAGTAATTCCAATTGAGCAATATCCCAATGAGTGCAAGATCTTCCATAAGCATAGAGAAATCTTCCATAGCTGTCACGGAAAACAGCTGCAATGCCAGCTTTGTATGAAGAAAGAAGAGCATCCACATTTACCTTTAGCCAATTGGGTGGAGGAGGATGCCAAATATTGGACAATCTAGAAGACTGGTTGACATCCCAAATGCCCAAATTATATGGACTAAAGCTGTAAGAAATTGAAGCCTGACAAATTGCATTTGATGCTATAAAACTTGGATTGTCTTCCACTCCTTCATGAGTAAATTTATTTCTTCTTTTCCATGATAAAAAAACAGTATTGCAATAGAGATTAACCATCATTCCTTTCTTCTTAGAGCTTGATTCTAACCATTCCAAACATAACTCAATGTTATCAAAATAAGGAATATAAAATCCCCATTGATTTAGAAGATCAATTACCTTTTTGAATTTTATACAAGAACACATTATGTGTTCACTGTCTTCCCAAGCATTGCAACCTCTTGGACAATTAACAAGATCAGTTAATCCTCTATATGAAAGGAATTTGAAAGTTGGAACAACATTCCTAGATAGCCTCCACAAAAAAACTTCCACCCGAGCATTAAGTTTAACTTTCCTGATCCATTTCCAATACTTATTATCCACGGTTTCAGTAACTGTAGCTTCAAAGGCAAGAGCTGTAATTGATCTTCCAGAAATTTTTTTGCATTAATTCCATATGATCTTCTCCATCTTCTCTATTGATTTTGTTTTGAATAATCAATTCAACCATTTCTTTCCCAAATATCTCCAGCAGCTTCGTTTGATTCCACTCTCCATTGTTGATAAAATTGTTGAGATAAATTGAGTCTTCTTCTTGAGGAACAACAAATGTTGGACAACTTTGAATACTTCTATCAAATAACTAGATATCTTTAAAGATATCAACTTTTTCACCATTCACAATTACCCATTTAACAATGGATTTTAACATTTTGTATCCTTCTTTGAGTAGTTTGTAAGAAGAAGAGCAAACAATTCTTCCCTTTCCCTTTTCCAGCTTTTCTCCATATTTTGAAACCGTATGCTTGTTGAGAAGAGAGTTTTTATTCTGTAAAAATCTCCATGCTATCCGAGCTTTAAGAGCAGGTGACTTGAGGCTGTTAGTATGCATTCCGCGTCCTCCTTCATTCATTGGTTTACACATATCAGTCCAACTGATATAATGCATTCCTTCGGCTCCATTCTTCTTACTCCATATAAAGCTTCTACTAATTTTGTCCAGCTCCTCCAAAATTCTCTTGGGAATAAGAGAATGTGTTGCTTGGAAAGTAGGTAAAGCTAAGAGAACAGATTTCACAAGAGTTATTTTACCCGCAAGAGACACCATCTTGTTACCCATTGATTAAGCTTTTTCAAAGCATTTTCAATGATAAATTGGAAATCATCATATTTCAGCCTTCTCAAAACCATCTTCAAACCAAGATAGTTGAATTCTCTCACTGTTTTGAATCCCATGATTTTTTTGATGCTTTTTTCCTTCTTCTTTACCACATTTTTCCCAGTCATCATTGCTGATTTCTTGAAGTTAATTTTTTGTCCAGTCCAATCACAAAATTTATCAAGAATTTTCTTAACTTCAATAATTTTCTTTCTATTGGCTTCCGCAAATATGATAATATCATCAGCAAACAGTAAATGAGAGATTCTTGGGCCATTAGAACAAATTTTGATACCACAAGAGTTTTGGTTAAAACATTAGAAAGAAGTTGAGAACATAAAATAAAAAGGATTGGAGATAGGGGACAACCTTGTCTAAACCCACTTTTTGCTTGAATCCAGCTAGTATAACATCCATTGATGATAATAGAGAATTTTGGATCAATAACACACTCCATGATTAAATGAGAGATTTTTGGAGGGAAGTTGAAGTATGTGAGCACTTTCTGTAAAGAAGGCCAAGCCATGGAGTCATAGGCTTGTTCCATATCAATTTTAAAAGAAACTAATCCAGTGGAAGCCTTTGAATATCTGAGTTTATGAAATATTTCTTGAGACAATAAAGCATGGTCCGATAAAGACCTCCCTTTAATAAATGTAGCTTGCTCCATAGTAATTAGCTTTGGAATGACCAATACCAATCTATTCAAAATAATCCTTGCTGCAACCTTGTAAACAGTGTTACATAGACTAATAGGTCTATAATTAGAAGTAAATAAAGGATTAGATACCTTAGGAATAAGGACAATAAGAGTCTCCTTCCATTCCTTGTTTAAGGCTCCTTTGTTGAAAAACTGATATAAAGCTCTCCAAAAATCTGCATTGATTAATCTCCAATAGTTTTTAATGAAGGAATTTGTAACCCCATCATTACTAGGAGCTGTATTTCCATTCATTTGTTCTAAAGCAATTTCCATTTCTTTCCATGTCAAGTCTGCTTCAAGAATACCATGCTCTGTTTCAGTAATCTAGTTGTTAACTTCTGGCCATCCATCTAGAGTGCATTGCCTTTCTTCCCATTTTTTGCTGAAAAACTGAAAGAAGATTTCTTCAATTTTTTTTTGTTCTTCCACTGTACATCCATTATCATCTTTGATTTTGATTATTAACTTTTTTGGAACTAAAGAATGAGTCATCAAATAATTTGGCAATGATAACAAGGATGACTTTACCAATATAATTCTACCTCCCATGGATAAGGATTTGCTTCCCCCAACATTTAATTTATTCAAGACATGATTCAACAAATCTTGAAAATCATCCATACCCAACCTTCTCATAATTATGTCATTCCCAAGTATTGTATTTCCTTCACTACTATATATCCAAGTTTTATAGCAATTTTATGCTTAACAGTATGTTTGACAAACTTACCAAATATAATTTAGGATTTGTTGATGTTAACCCGAAGCACTATCCAACCACAGAATTCCACAATGATGATCTTCATTATTCCAACAAAATGGAGTTTTGCATGAGAGAAAAGTAGCATGTCATTGAAATATAGAAGATGGGTAATCTTCTCACTTCTAGAAGACACTTGAACACCCAAATCATTTCCTCTTTGTTTAATTGCACTTGATAGGAGCTGAGAACACATGATAAATAAGTAAGGTGATAGGGGTCATCCCTGTCGAAATCCACATTCAGCATTTATCCATCTTGTGTTCCTCCCATTCAATATAATAGAGAACCTTGCATTAGTTACACATTCCATAATCAGATTCGTGAACCTAGATGGAAACCCATACCATATAAGTATGTTTTGAAGAGTTGGCCATCCCATGTTATCATATGCCTGTTCCATATCTAATTTGATTGCCATCAATCCATTCTTGTTTTTAGATATTCTAAATCTATTGAATATCTCTTGAGCTAGTAAGCAATGTTCTGACATACTCCTACCACGAATGAATGCCATTTGTTCTTGCAAAATGATGTTTGAAATGCAGAATCTGATTCTATTAACCATCATAATTGCAACTATCATATATGTGGTTTGACATAGACTTATTGGTCTATAATTGGATGGCAAGATAGGGTTCTTTACCTTTGGAATTAACACAATTAAAGTGTCTTTCCATTCCTTATGCATCACTCCAGTCTTTAAAAACTCCTTAATAGCTATCCAAGTAACTTCCTTAACAATATTCCAATAAAACTTAAAGAAGGAAGAAGCCACACCATCATTGCCCGATGACTTATTATTTCCCTGTTGGAAAACTGCACTTTTAAACTCTTCTTCAGTGAAATCAGCCCTTATCATTTCCAAATCTCTGAATTTTAATTTTTGATTTTCTGACAACAAAGGACACTCATCAATATAACAATTTCTAGCTTTCCACTTATTATTGAATAATTTTAACAAAACTTCTTCAATTTGTTCAAACTCTTCTAGCACATTGTTGTTATCATCTTTGATTTGTCTCACAGTATTCCCATTCCTTATAGCTGAGGCATAATTGTGGAAGAACCTAGAATTTGTATCTCCTTTTTCAACCCATCTCACCATAGCCCTTTGGTTCCACCAAGTTGATAATCTTCTTAAAGTAATGTTTAACTCATGAACTTTACTTCGGAGAAGCAACAAATTATCTGAAGTGATTCCTGCATCCGTAGCCTCCTTCATTTGTAGATCCAATATTTCCTTTTTTAATTGTTCTTTAAGCAAGCATAAATCTTTACATTTATTCTTGTTCCAAAAGAAGAGTGCTTTTAAAGTTCTTCTCAACTTTCTATATAAAATGTCAACTTCATTGCCAAAAATAGTTTTTTCCCAAAACTTCGCCACTATATTCCAAGCAACTAGCTAAGATCTCCAAATGTCTTCAAATTTTATATTCTTTTCTTTGTTGTGTTGACCTTCTTCCAATCTGAAAACAATCGGACTATGATCTGACGCAATCCTCACAAGGTGTCTGATTTTTGCTAATAAAACCATTTGCAAGACAGCAGAACTCAGCAAACACCTATCAAGCCTCTCCAATTTTCTAGCAACCCCATCCTTTTTATTACACCAAGTAAATCTTGGTCCAACCATTCCAACATCATGTAGATCATTATTGATCATGAATGTCTTCAAATCTCTAGGTCCTTAAGAGAAAGTGAACCTTTTACCTCCTTTTTTTATCTTCCTTATTTAAAATACAATTGAAATCCCCTCTATAATGGAATGAATGCTACTCACCATGGACTTCTCAAGCTTATCCCATAATAAACTTCTTTCATGACAATGCTTGTTCCCATATATTGTTGCAATATTCCATCTTCCAAAAGATGTAGTAGTAAGTGAACCAAAAACCATTTGAGAAGAATGCTCAATCACATTTAATGAGACCAAATTCTTCTTCCACAAAACAAAAATTCCTCCAGCTATTCCTTAAGCTGGGTGATGGAAAAAATCCCAATCAATCCCAATAATACTATTAACTTCTCTTCTATCTATACTTCATAGTGTTGTCTCGATCAAGACAATAAAAAAAACATCATGGTCTCTAATAATTTCTTTAAGATACAAGGAGGCATCCTTCTTCCAAGACCCCCTATAGTTCCAAACACAATGGAAGCCATTTATATAAAAGGGGATACATCCCCACCTTTTTTACTTCCTCTTCCTTCTCCTCTGTTTTTTCTACTTTCAGTTTCAACCAGTCCCAAAGACCTTATTTCTTTTGCCAATTTATTTTTGACCGAAACATTTAATGTATCACTTTTTTCTTTCATTAGAACTGGCATACCTTCTGAGCTATCCCGCTGTTTAGGAACTGAAAGGCATGCTGTAACTTTATTATTTTCCATAATCTACTTAATTATCTGCACATCAACTTCATCATCTTCAGCTTCCTCAGCTAAAACAATGAACTTGTTTGTCGTGATATTATCATTGATCCCAACAACATTTGTACACCGTTCTTCATCTATGATCAGCTCAGGAGCTGTTGTTTCAGACAATATTTTCACATTAGAATTGCTAGTTATTTCTACCGCTTCATCTTCTATGTCTCTGATTTTATTTTCTTTATAAAGATTTCCTTGATTATTTCTCACATTTTTGCTTCCCCCATTGAACCTTCCATTCCTGAATTTATTGTTCTTGAATTTTACATGAATCAATGGGCCATGTTCAATTTTTCTCACATCAGAATCCTTTACTTCTTTTGAAACTTGGACATCACTTCCTATTTTAATCATTTGCTTCAAAGGTTGAATTTTCTTTGGAATTACATTATCTTCCGGCCAATATGCTCTATCATGACCCACTTTGCCATAATGATAGCAAAGTAAATCAATCTTCTCATACTCCACCTTTTGAAAAAATCTACCTGAGGTTCCATCAACCCAAACACCATTTGGAAGCTTATTCTCCATGTTTATCCTCACACAAATCTGAGCATACTCTCTTTTCCCCCATTAGAAAGAGTTTCCATCCAAATATAATGGTTTTCCAATGAAAGAATCTATTCTTACAATATTCTCCTCATCCCAACGAAATAGGGGTAAACATGGAAACCGAATCCATACAGGTGTTGTAATTCCTTTGAATGAGCCAGGATCAAATGAAGGAGACCACTTATCCATTCCAACAATGTGCCCTCCAGCATACCATGGACCACCATTTAGAACTTCCTCCATTACCTCAGAATTTTTAAAAGAGCATAAAATCCATCCCATACCAAGTGCCGTCAAGTGGACACTACCAAATTTATTCCATTGTCTTCTCAACTCAATGCTACAAATTGGAAATGTTGGACTCTTTCCCATAATTTTAACCGCAAGCGAATTCTGTAGGATTTGAGAATTCTTATTACACAACTCAAAGTTCAATTTAACTACTACTCCATCCTCTGACATTTCCAGTTGTTCATTCCTGTAAGAGCATTTGATATTCTGCTTTTTAGACCAAGTTGAAATAATCTCATCTTTCATTCCACTAACTTCATTACTTTTTCCAATATTAAGCATATTCTTCAAAATTCTTCTTTTCTCAACATTTGTACCTGTTGCATCATTAATTTCCAGCACAATGACAGCATTATTATCAACCTCATACGAACTCCCGTCTTTGCCATAAGAATTTTTGTTAACTAGCTTCAGTGAATTTGCATTTATCGCATTGTTGTCAGGGATTGCATTTGAATTTCCAAATCGATTTAAAAAAAAATTCATGCCTAATGAAGAAGCTCCAAATTCAATAGATTTTGTAGGCGATCTAAGCTTATCATGTCAAGGAGTTACAAACTCAGATTCATCAGAGATAGATTTACTCTTACCAGAAACATTACAAACTTTCTTCGGACCAGCTTCAGAAACTTCCTTAATAATCAAAGCACCTCTTGATGATTTGAATGTTCCGTCAACATTCTGATTCTTCAGCACAGAGACTTGTCGAACAATGCTTTTGGAGATTTGATTAGAATTTCCACCACCTATAGACACAACATTTTCCACTAAAGGCAGAGATGGCTAGCATCCATCTGTCATCATCACCTTAATTTCATTAAGGAATTGAGGATTTGTCACTGGGAAATTCAAATTTTGAAAAAAACCAAACAGGAGCTTCTCTCTCTAGAAACAGGAGCTTCTCTCAAAATTACCAAAATAATTTTTAGGTTAGGGTTTCTCTCAAAAAACCAAATGTGAGCTTCTCTCAAAATTTGTCATCAAGATATTAGGTTGCAGCTGCTTAGTAAGGTCTTTTTGACCTAATACGTTTCAGCTCTCCATACTAGTCTTTTTGTTTACTAATATCCAATGGATTTTGGTTTATGTCTACTAGCATCTTTGTGATGGGTTTATTTTGTTTGGTTTTTCTTCATGTTATGAGCTGATGTGGTGTGTTGATGGGCTATCTCTCCTTCCTTTATGTTGTTAGGGGTTTAAAGATTTGATTTGAGTTTACATTGCTATTTCTTTCCCTTGCATTTTCCCTCTTATTATTTACTTATTTTTGCAAAAAAAAATTTGTGCTAATATTTTACCAACTTAATTTTTTGGGGGAAAGATTGTTCATTAAGAATATCACTTAATCTTTTCTCTTTTTTGGGGTGTGTGTTGCTTTCCCCAGTCTAGAAGGTACCTAGTTTCTTTTTGTACTTTTGACTAGTAAAGACCTTGAGCTCAGAGTATCACTTTTGTCTTTTTTAGTAGCTCCTTAGAGAAATACTGAGCTTGAGGTCCCTTTCAACGACCTTGTAATTTTTAATTTTACCAATGTGTAAGCTCCTTCTATGGGTTTCCCCTAAAAATAAATAATAAATAATAAATAAATTCAATTAAATAGTCAATATATGATAATCATAACTAAGATCAGGAAATTTCAAATTAAGAAAATCAAAGGCATTAAACTCCATGTAAGGTCTAAGATTTATTAAAAATTTCAAACCTCCAGAATTAAGTCAAAGTCAAAAAGATAACTTTCTAGTAAACCTTAAGTCAAATTTAAGGCAAAACTTCACAAATTCATAACTTAATCTAGAAAAATCCAATTCTATTAAACTTAGTGTCTAATTATTTATCTTAATGTCTAATATTTAAGAAATATATCAAAACTCCATAATTAACTTTAACTTAAAAAGCCAAATTTTGGCCCATTTAATTATTAATACTTTTAAATAAATAAAAATTCAAAAAAATTTAATGATTATCTTAAATTCCAAAAAATATTAAACACAACCTTCAAAATCACCAATCAATCATTTAATTAAAAAAATATCAACCCTCAAACATTAATCAATTTATTCACTTAATTAATACCGATTACTATTAGGTAACTTGAGCCTACGAGGTTATTAACTTAGCCCCAAAGAAGGTGAAATAAACTTTATGGCCCTAGTGTAAACAAAGGTAGTAATCAAATAACACTTAAAATACATCTTTAAAGTTAATATTAAGATAATAATACTTAAATTAAAATTAAATCCCTTAAGCCTTTTAAAAATTGAAACACTAGACAACTTTAACAAACTTCCCAAGATGGGATAAATCCAAACCACACCGCCTACTCCACACACCTTAGACAACTTGTTAGGACAACTGACTCTAGTTTAGGCTAGGCCAGTATTTATTTTTCTGCTACTTGTGTGTATCAAATATTCTATATTTTCATTAGATGTTGGTTGCTAGAACAAAGTGATGTGAATATTTATTTAAATTTTAATGCAATTTTAGAATTAATGTGATAGGTGTCAAATTACGCTTAAGTTAAGAATGATCTGATTGCAAACATGATTTTTATAGGTGCCAATGCTCATATGGGGCTATAAAATAAAATGTGTAAAAATTAAGCTTTAAATTAACAAATTTTCTACATATGCTTAAAAAATACTACGTCCCCCTTTAATTTAAAAAGAGGATGATCTGGCCAAGCATGGTTGTGATTCAGCTTTGAATATATATATATATATATCTCCTTATGATGTTGAATTTAATTATAGCTGCTCAACATAACCTTATAGGTTATATTTGAGTCTAGTTTTGCTTTTTTTTTTATATTTTAATGTAATTTAATTCAATTGAGTTGTAATCAAAGTAATGCAAAAGTGATATTTGAGGTGGAATGAATATCCAACTTGTAATCTAAAGAGGAGGGAACATCCCTTAGGAGTGAGTATCCTTCCATTTGGAGATCCAAGTTAAGATAATTTTAAACATCCAAAGAGAAAAAAAGAACCCCTTCAGGGAGGAGTTTATTTTGATTTGGATATTTAGACCTAATGGATCCAAGGAGCTTGTGGAAGGATGGAGTGAAGATAGAGAGGAATCCCACTCTCAAAATCACTTGTGTCAGTCTGAATATTAAAATCTAGGTTATTGTAAGTGGTACTTGGCCACTTTTAAATTCTGCAGAACTAGGTTGTATTATTAAGTGAAACTTGCCACATGGACTTTAAAATTACTTTAATTGTTTTGATTTATTTAATTATAGAGTAGAAATGCATGTGGCCTAGAATGATCAGAGCCTCGTGAGGGTACGATCCAAAATATTTTCTACTTTAATAAGATTAAAATTGTTAAGCTCTCATAGACACCCTAACGACCTAAGAAGTAAGCTCAGGCACTGAGAGTTCTTCATGCATAATATTTTAATCTTCTCTTCCTAGTTAGTCACCTCCCTGCCTACTAGTTATGGTAGACCATCTAACCTATTAGTGTGCAGCTCTGTCATGGGGTTGTTGTTCGATCTCTAGAGAAAAATCTATTTTTAAGCCTTTTTAAAATTGCTTCATTTTGATTTATGCATTCAAAAGGTCAACTAGTATGCATTGCATTAGAAACAAATTTAAAAGAATCAAATCTCTAATTGGATTTTATTTCAAGCATCAAATCACCTTACATGTGCTAAGGGGAAAATCAGAATCTACTCTAGATGTCGACCCCGATTCCTCAAACTTAATTAAAATATTATACCTACCACTCTTTCATAAGAGATTAGACTTATTGGTTTTAATCACCTAGGTGGTTAGATAGCTCCCCAATCTAGGATCGGTTAAGTCCAAATTTTCACTGCATTAGCTAGGCTCGGATTACTATCATTCATTGCCCAATTTAGACTTAAAATCCAAGGAAGACTCAAAATCTTAAGTCATCAACTTCCAAGAATGTAATCCCAACCTTTTAATAAATCTATCAACTCAAACTAAAACATCTCTTCAAATTAAAACTTACACAACACATAGTGTAAGCTAGGGTGTTTCTAAAATATTTTAAATCTCAAGGCACCTCCTACTTTTCTTTCATTGACCTCTAGAATAAGTGCTCCTATTTTATCCATTTCCATTTGGAATTCTAGCTTTAAACCTTCAATATCAATCCTTGAGAAATTTTAAATAATATTTTTTCCATTATTTTGATCTAAAGTTTTCATAGAAAACTCTAATTTCCTACGATGTAATTAACTACAAGAGCTTGCACTCGTAAGAGATTTAGAACCCAAATTAATTTTAAAAATCAATTTTTGAAATAACTCAATTAACCTTCTTTGGGAAAATCAAAATCAGTGATGATTATTATCATAATATTTAATAGATCGATTGTAAATGATATATTCTCAACTTAAAAAGATATATATTTTAATATCGTGACCTCGAGTATGAAACTAATGATTTTTTATCTGGATTATCATAGTCAAATACTATAACAAATATTACTTTGACCCTTACGAGTCATATATGGTTCTTCCATAAATTTGACTACAATAATCTTGATGAACTCAAAGTTTAGTAATCTGAACCTATTAAGAAATGATTTATTCGCCTCCCGATGCGATCATAGGGGCATGTTCAATTTCAAAACTAAAATTCTAGAAAATTAACTTTTCCATAAGAAAATTTATTTTTCAAAACCTCTTTTACAACTTCCTACTTTTTTGAACCAAACAAATGATGGTGACTTCGCTGAAGATAAATCTCTCTGTCCATCTTTAATAAAGGTAAAAATTTTATTGTATTAATAATTTTGACAACCTTCCTCCCATTGGACTCTCTACCCATTTCTTTCTTGTGTGAGTGTGTCCAACATCAAAAAAGAAATGTTAAAAAAGAGGTGAGTGATGAACCCTCTAGTAAAATCTAGGCTTTGAAATTTCCCCCAAGTCAATTAGTGGAGCAAAAGAGTCAACCCAATCTTTTAAGATCTTCTTATCAATTTTGTAAAATTGCATATTTGAGTGAAACTCAATATGTTGAGCTTCAAATTTTTAAAAAATTGAAGAAGATCCATTTAATTTTAACATCTAGTTCAAAGTTCACTTTTGATTTCAAATTCAAACCTAGGATTTGCCATTTCACTCTAAGTCAATTGGGGGAATGAAAGAGTCAAGCCCAATCATTAGGAAGTTTCAAGTCAATTTTGTAAACCTACATGATTGAGTGAAACATAACATGTTGAGTTGTAAAATTTAAAGAAGATTTGTTCAATTTCAAGTTCAAGTTCATGCCTAATTTCAATTTCAAGTTCAAATCCAGTCTTTGACATTTTACCCCAAGTTGATTGGTATAATGAATGAGTCAAGCCCAATTCTTGGGATCATCATGTCAATTTTATAAACTCGCATGATAGAGTGAAACTCAACATGTTGAGTTTCAAAATTTGAAGAAGATACATTCAATTTCAACTTCAAGTTTAAGTTCAATTTCAATTCTAAGTTCAAATTTAATCTTTGACACTTCACCCCAAATCTTTTGGTGGAATGAAAAAGTCAAGCCTAACTCTTAAGACTTTCTTGTCAATTTTGTGAACCTTTATGGTTGAGTGAAACTTAATATGTTGAGTTCTAAAATTTAATGAAAATCAATCAAGTTCAAAGTTCAAATTCTATTTCAAAATCAACATATTCAAATCATATGTTCTTATTTTCAAAAAATTAAATATACTCAAATGGTTGGGGAACTCATCTTCTCACTAAATAAAGATACGACTGTAAAGGAACTACCTATTACAGTTCAATTTAGTTTGGGATGGGATTTAAAACTTAAAACTGTCAGCTAATTGGGAATGAATTATGGATATGTATGTTGGGACACAATTGGATGTCCTCTTAGTTGATATTACCTTAAGGCTTAGAGATGACTCCACCATCTCCAAAATGGAGCTCGTTGTGACACCCTTGTCCATTATACCCTCTACTTGGGAGGATAAGAAGTAGAAGTCAATGATAATGTATGAGAGATCATTTATGTCTGAGATTGGTCAAGTTCTAGCACCCCCTTTGACATAAATAACCAGAAGAAGAATTACTTAAGAAGATTCATAAAGAAGACTATTAATGTTAAAAAGATTATTGAGTCAGAAGCATTAAAGCAAGTCAAATCTAAGGCTAATGGAGAGTTCATTTCTCCTTCCACATACCACCTCTTTGAAGGAAGTCATTTCCACCCTATTTCGATCATTCAAGGGAGGGAGTTATTGAGAACAATAGCAAGATATCCATCATGCACTTTTCACTATTGCATAGAAAATATCAATCGAGTCAGAAGTGAACAATCACCAGCAATAGGCCATATGCCCCCAATTGAGGGTTATGACCCATCCACTCTACTAAAATATGTTAGGTCATATTATTATACGTAACTATAGAGGTGGAGGTGTAGAAATTGCTCGAGGTGACACTCTCCTAATTATAAGGTCAAAACTAATTAAGTAGGGAAAACTAATCTAAGATCTTATAAGATAGGGATTTAATCTAAATTTAACTTCTAATGGGTTCTATCATGATAAATCTTTAGATTGAAATGATGTCACATTAAGTAGGGATAGTACAAACCACAAAATAGTCTCTTCTGCCTGAGAGATTATAGAAATATGATTTCATATTGATATGGTCTTGCCACCTAGATTTGCAATCTTTAAGGAAAACATGTCATTTCTCAAGTGTATTGGATCCGAATTTTCAAGAAACTTGATTTATATTTTTAATGAAAATAGACTTATACTTTAAATCCGAAACATAAGAAAGTTGTATTTGACTCCACTGGTATTTAAATTCCCCTACCTCTCCATCGCTTTTGTCTATTGATTTGAATTTTGAATTAAAATATGTATCAAACTTTAGTTAAATTTAGAAATGAAAATCTTCTCAATCTTTTCATAATTTTCTATCTTAATAGGTGTCTCTTACATACTTTAAATTTATTCAGTGATACTTAAACATCACTTCACTAGCAGATCATGGCCTGAGCAGTTAAAAATATAGTGTCACAGCACTACTGACAGTTCAGCACTATGACATCCATGAAGCACTCCCTTGAGTTGGTGGCGTTGGAATTTGACATCATGATGCTATGTAGATAAAGACTGGGGTATGTGGCGCTGATTCCTCTAACACTACGTCTCTGACAAATAATGATTCGGAGCCACCAAGTCAAATTTTGGGCTATCCGATGGTGTCAGTGATGGTGCCACGGTGGTATTATGTCCAGTGCTGTGGCGTTTTACCATACTTGAAAATTTTTCCCTTTTTTTATATTTTCCTGCATAAACATAACTAAAATAATTCATTTTCACTACCAAAATAACACATTAAATATAATATTATTTGGACTTATCAATAACACTATAGCACACCAATAGGCCATAATGATTAATTTTCAAAAAATTTTAACTTCCCTCCCACTGAAATCTATAAAACTAATTAGGATGAAGTTCACTTTCAGTTCTTACTTACTATTTGAAATTACTAGATGGACAAGAGGGGGGGTGAATTGTGAAAGTTTTATAGCAATAAATAAAACTTAAACAGGAGTTCTAATATTTTTGATATTTTTTAAGGTTTTAACATGAAAATAAAGTGCAACAATGGAATCATGTTCAATCACAATATTTCATCAAGCAAATATACTAAAAATGAAAAATGCACGCAAGAATAAAAATGATAAGGAAAAAGCACACCGAATGTTTATAGTGGTTCGGTCAAATCATAACCTACGTCCACTCTCTAGAGTCCTCCGCTCCGGGAATTTCACTACAAGCAATAGCTCTCCTTTTGTCCCCCATGGCAAGGCGGAGAAGCCCTTACAATACTCCCTTTCACCAACCCAGCGTGGCGAAGTGCCAAACTCTGTTTTCACCCTCCTAGTGACGGCAGAGAACCTTCTCGTTTTTCTCCCTCCTAGAGAAGGTAGAGTACCTCAAGGTCATGGATGTAAAAGAGCCTTCCCCTTGGAGATCCTCTCACAAATTCTTCTAGGGCCACAGGAGGAACAAGATGCAGCAAGTTCGAAGCAACCGTGTGATCTCCCTCACACCTTTTCTCCCTCATAACGCTCATCTTCTCCTTCCTCTCTCAAACCCTAAAGAACTTCTCAAGAGCTCTCTCCCTTGGAATCCCTCTCTAACCACGTTCTCCTCTCTGATTCACATGCTAAAAACATAACTATTTTGAGGCCTTAAAACGGGCTCCAAAATCCCTGAAACTTCAAAGTAGCCATTACTATCAAATAGTACGGTTTCTAATCGTGCAGTATGATATCTATACCAAGCTTCATCCTAGTATGAAGATGTACGAACAGTTCAAAATACATCGTACAGTACGATAATGAATCATACGGTACGATAATCAATATTTTTGATCGTACAAGACGATAGCCGGGATAATCAAATGTCATCTATGTTCATCGCATTGTATGATATCTATCGTACAGTACGAATGGTCAAAATTCAAAGCATCATCCAAGACAAATTCTGGGACGATCAAGATTCGTCACTTTTCATTATATAGTATGATCTACATCGTACTATATGATGAGGAAAAACCAATGGATCGTCCAAGATGATCTCCGGGACGATCAGAATTCTTCTCTGTTCATCGTATTGTATGAACTGGGTCGTATAGTATGATATTCAATTTTAAATTGAGCCTTGAATTATTCCACTAATCACGGGTTAATTTAAATAAGTATTAAAAATAAATCGTATAATACGAATTACTTCGTACAATACGAACAGTAGAGAAAACACTTAATTAAGTTAATTTGACGGCTAGGGTTTTGGATTTGAACATATCATATAGTATGATTATGATTCGTACGATACGATCTATTCATAGAATCGTCCTACAAGCTCAGATTGTACGGTACAAAATAAATTCGTACGGTATGAAATAAATTCGTATAGAATGATCTACAGAGAAAGAAAATCTCCAAAATTTTCTTTTAAAAAACCCTCTCCCCCTGTGTGTGTGCATGGTTGCTTAGACGTTTATTCATTTTGTGGCTAGACTCAAGAAAATAAAAATAAAATAAATAAAAATACATTATCAGACTCATACTCCTAATCTACCCATTCTTGAGTCTTCATGTCGTTTTGAATAGCTTGTGATCTTCTTGAAATGTTAGTACTTTTGGACAATAGAAAACAAAATAATATTCAATAAATAGATAATTCAGACGACATCATTTGTCATCATCAAAATCTCAAACTCGAGGTCATGGGTTGCAACAATCTCCCCCTTTTTGATGATGTCAAATAATGTCTGTTATAGGCAAGTTTGAAGAATTTTTTTTTATATATATATTTTTATTATTATTTTTGAAATGAAAATACAATAAAAAGAAAAATGCAGTATGAGATAAAAAGAAATATGCATTTAACCATTGAACAAACTACAACAACCTTTTTCCCCTTTTGACAGCACCAAATAGAGGAGCAAACACTAAGAAAGAGAAAAAAGAAAGCTACAATACAAAGATAATTTAAAGTAGAGGATCCTGATCAGTTGGTGGTGGAGGTGGATGTGGTTGGAAATACTGAAGGAGAGCATCAAATCGGTGATCAATAGCGGTGAATCGTTCCCCAAACCATTGCATGTCAGTCTCGTGTTGCTGATGTTGCTCTTGAATGTGAGTATCAAGACGAGTCTGAAGTTGGTCGAAGTGTTCAACCAAATCATCGTGAGGGTGTGCTGGTGCAGGTGCTCGGGGTGGTGCATGTTATCGTGGACATGCTTGAGCTGCGGCCGGGGCATCTTCCCCTTCTTCTTCGTCAAAGACAGGTTCTTCAGGCTCGTGGCCCCGATGGAAAAGAATACGGAAAGAGGCATCCGTATAAAAGATAGGAACATTATCGGGTTCACCAGGATAGGTCAATTGATAAGTATTTTGGAGGATATATCCTATAAGGTGACCAAGAGCAAGATTTTGTTTTCCTCGAGTAGTAGGGAGACAAACGAAGGTCATATGGTGAATGTAGTCAACAATTAAATCGACCTCATCGAATTTGGTGTTGGACATGATGAGATAGATAGCGATAGATAAAATAGGGGTCATGTTGATCCGGTCGCCAGCTTTGGGTATTATAGAGGTTCTAAGGACATGTTGAATAATTCTGTCATTCCAATTTAGTGATTTGATGAGGGGCTGGTGTTGATAAAATGCGGTGTTCCTAAGGACTCGATTAACATCTCTCCAATCAAATTCATTTGTGAGGAAGGAACGAACCCTAGGACCTTCAGTGGATAGCCCAATATAGTGGGTGATGTCGGCTATGGTGATTTCTATGTTTTGACGACAAACAAAGGAGTGGAAAGTTGTGTTGTCGATAGTGTAGGTGAGATTTGCTAGAAATTCTAATAAAAGTTTGGAGTTGTAGGAAAAGGCTAGGGTGAGGAGGAACTGAAAGGTGGTGGAAGCAAAGAGGTTCAATACCTCAAAATTTAGGGCAGCCTGAATGAGCATTTTAGAAGGGGTAATTTTGCAGGCTTTATACTTATGGTTTCCTCATTTTCAGCACTCAGGAATCGAGCACTGTGACAGCTAGAAGAAGATGAACTTCCAGTTGCCAAACGACCTCTCTTGCTAGAGCTAGACATCGTGTAGTGGCTGAGTGAAATGTGAGAAGGACCAGGTGTGAGTGAAGTGAGGAAGGTGTGAGTGAAAAACAACTGCCTAGCCGGGCAATTTATAGAGTTTTCCCAACATCATACAGTACGATCGTGTCTCATACAGTACGATATGGTAATAATTATTCTGATGGATCGTTTTAGGAAAAGGTGGTCAAAGCGTACTATACGATCTATATTGTACATTACGATCAGAAGAATATCGATCATCCCGAGGGTCGTCAGTACGACTTTTGACCAAAAGATTCATACTGTACGAATAGGTGTATCGTACAATACGAAAGACATTTATATCATACCAAACTCCTTTATGTCGTCCTTATCCATTTGCTGAGGTGGATCGTACAGTACGAAGTGTAGGTATCGTACAGTACGAACACCAATAATGTCGTACGAAACCGAGTAATGTCGTCCCAATCCGGTCGCTGATGTCTCTTGTACAATACAAAGTGGAGGTATTGTACCATACGATGCTCAATAATGTTATACCAGACGGACTTGAATGACTGCCAGCTGTATCGTACCGTATGATATGGATCGTATAGTACGATCAACTTAGGCAAAATTTGCTTATGGGTATTTTCTGTGCAGATTTAGAAGTATCGTACAGTACGATGATTCAATGTTAAATTTCGTTATTTTGTGTGGTGAGTGAGTGTGTGATGATCAGGAGCAACTTTTCTTTTTTTTTCATGCATTAATGTCAATGACACCTAGTCTAGTTCTCAAGGTGCTGAAGGTGTCAAATGCTAGTGGTTTTGTGAATATGTCAGCCAATTGTACAGTATGATGATTATGGGTGTTTTCTGTGCAGATTTAGATGTATCGTACAGTACGATGATTCAATGTTAAATTTGGTTATTTTGTGTGGTGAGTGAGTGTGTGATGATCAGGAGCAACTTTTTTTTTGTTTCATGCATTAATGTCAATGACACCTAGTCTAGTTCTCAAGGTGTCAAATGCTAGTGGTTTTGTGAATATGTCAGCCAATTAATCCTCTGTAGTGATGTGATGCAATTCTATATCTCCCTTAGCAACATGATCTCTTATGAAATGGTGTCTAATGTAAATGTGTTTCATTCGAGAGTGTTGTATTGGGTTCTTAGAGATGCAAATTGCACTTGTATTATCACACATGATTGAAATGGTTCCTACAGGTAGGCCAAGATCAAGAATTTATTGTTTTAACCATAGTACTTGTGCAACGTAACTTCCTACTGTAATATATTCTGCCTCGGCTATGGAAAGGGCTACTGAGTTTTGCTTCTTACTGGACCAAGACGCTAATGATTGTCCTATGAATTGACAGGTACCAGAGGTGCTTTTTCTATCTATCCTACATCCTACAAAATTAGAATCTGCGTACCCTAAGATTTCAAAGGAAGTGCTATGCTTAGGATACCAAATTCCTATGTTCGGGGTGCCTAGTAGATATCTAAGAATTCTCTTGACAGCAGTTAAGTGAGACTTTTTAGGATCAACTTGAAAATGGGCACAGAGGCACACACTAAACATTATGTCCGGTCTACTGGCAGTTTGGTAAAGAAGGGATCCAATCATTCCTCTATACTTTTTCTAATCAACTGACTTTCCATTGGGATCTTTGTCTAATTGAATTGTTGAGCTCATTGGGGTGTTACTGGGTTTTGCATTCTCCATTTCGTATTTTTTCAAAATGTCTTTAATGTACTTTGCTTGGCTAAGAAATGTTCTGTTCTCCATTTGTTTTACACTAAAGCCAAAAAAGTAATTTAGTTCTCCCATCATGCTCATTTCAAACTCATTACTCACTGTTTTTGAAAATTCATCACATAAGTTTTTATTCGAAGATCCAAACAAGATGTCGTCCACGTAAATTTGAACAATGAGAATTTCTTCTTTAATTTTTTGTAGAAAGAGTTTAGTGTCTACACTACCTTTTCCAAATTCTCTATCCAGTAAAAATGAGCTAAGTCTTTCATACCAGGCTCTAGGTACTTGCTTTAATCCATAAAGTTCCTTTTTTAATTTGAATACGTGATTTGGAAATTGTGAACTTTTAAATCCGGGGGGTTGCTCAACATAGACATCTTCCTTAATTATCCCGTTCATAAATGCACTCTTTACATCCATTTGATATAATTTAAAGTTCTTGAAGCAAGCAAAAGCTAAGAGCACTCTTATGGCTTCTAGTCTAGCAACAGGGGCAAATGTTTCTTTAAAGTGTATTCCCTCAATTTGGTTGTACCCCTTAGCTACTAATCTGGTTTTATTCCTTATTATTATTCCTGAGTCATTCACCTTATTCTTGAAGACCCATTTTATTTCAACAACACTTTGTTCTTTAGGTCTCTTGACTAACTCCCAAACATCATTCCTGGTGAATTGGTTAAGCTTTTCTTGTATTGCTAGAATCTAGAATTCATCTCCTAAGGATTGATCTATACTCGTAGGTTCCATCATATAGATGAATGTTGAATGACTAACCTCCTTCCTAAGTCCATGCCTAGTTCTTACACCTTCTGAAGGGTCTCCTAAAATTAACTCTTTAGGATGACTAGAAGAATATCTCCATTCTCTAGACAAATCTTCATGAGTTTCTACCCTTTCTCCTAAGGTCATAGTCTCTACTCCTTGAATTGCCTCTATTTCATCATCTTTAATTTTATATTCATAGGGCTTATCTAATTCATCAAATGCTACATGGGTGGACTCTTCTACTATTAGGGCTCTCTTATTCAAGATTCTATTGGCCTTACCTACAGATGAATAACCAAAGAAGACACCCTCATTAGACTTGGGATCAAATTTTCCTAAGGGATATTTGCCATTATTCAAGATGAAGCACTTGCACCCAAATACATATAAGTGTGAAAGGTTTGGTGTCCTACCCTTAAGGAGTTCATAAGGAGTTTTGTTCATCTTTGATCTAATGTTCACCCTATTCAAAATATAGCACGCTGTGTTGACTGCTTTTGCCCAAAAGTATCTAGGAAGGGTAAACTTTGCTAAGATTGCCCTAGCAGCTTCTACCAAGGTTCTATTCTTCCTTTCTGCTATACCATTTTGTTGAGGTGCTCTAGGGGATGAGAAATTGTGTTCTATTCCTATCTCTTGATAGAATGATTCAAATTTATCATTTTGAAACTCTCCACCATGATCACTATGGATTGTTGACAATCTAATTTTCGTTGAATCCATGTGGAAAATACCCTAAATTCCTCAAAAGTACATGAGCCTATCACTTTCCTGGTAGTGTTGTCTCCCAATGTTACTTTGCCTCCAGTTCTGGTCTCCAGTAGGATGAACTTCTTCATATCTCCAATCATGTGTCGCGAGCAGCCACTATCCAGGTACCACATGCTCTCACTAGGTCTTTTGTGAGAGCATCCCTACAATTTCATTCAAAGATTAGATTTGGGAACCCAAGTGAGTTTGGGTTCCTCCTTATGCTTGCATGAATGAGATGTATGCATGTTATGCTGTGATGGATGCAGTTTAGGTCTCCATACTAGGTGTGTCCTATGGTGAATTGTGAATGTGCAGGCTATGTGACCTAACATGCCACAAGAGAAGCACCTAACACCAGGAAATGGGTTTACTAATCTATGTGGGTGGTGGTGCCTCTTCCTAAAGTTATGTGATGCATGCTGTGTTAGGGGTTGACTAGGTTGGGTTGATGTGAGTGATGCAATTTCTTTTTCTAATTCTTTGATTCTTTCTTGAAAAGTGTTGTTTTGATATGTCAATCCATGAACTTATATTTTTAACAAATGCTCACTGTGATCTACTTCTAATGCAAGTTTGTCTAATCTATAAAAAGCCTCTTCTAGTTCAACATGAGTGGTTTTCAAGGTTTCATGCATTTCAGTTAGTTCAATATGCTTCTTATTTAATGCATCATACTCATCAAGAAGTAGCATATGATCATGATCTAAATCAGAATTTTCCTTAAATAACTTAGCAGTAGCAATGTGATGCATGGTGTGTAAGGAACTAAATTCAATATTAAGCTTGGCATGCATCTTTTTCAACTTCCTATACGATTCATGGATATTCTTAAAAATAAGTAACAATTCTTCATATGAAAGTTGACATACCTCATCTTAATCCAGTTGATCAAGGTTATCATTAGCCATAAGACACAAATTTTTTACCTCCTCCTCTGCTTCTTCTTCTGATGATTTTGAGGCAGAGTCGGCCCAAAAAGCTTTTTGTGTCTTCATCTTTCCTTTCTTGTATTTGGCTTTGTCATCACCTTTCTCCTTAGCTGGTTGGCTCTTTAGATTGGGGCAATCGGCTCGAAGGTGACCTGGCTTCCTGCACTCAAAACAGATTGTATCAGATGAAGCTTTATTAGACTTTGAGCTTTTACCTTTATTCCAGCTGTTCTGATGACACTTTTGTTTTCTCTTCAGGAAGTTCTTGAACTGTCGTGTCATCAGTGCTATCTTATCCTCTTCTTCCCCTGCAAAGCTTTCACTTTCTGAGTTGTTTACTTTTAACGCTACCATTCTCTCCTTTTTCTTTTCACCTGCATCACTTTGTCTCCGACTCACTCCTTGCTCGTATGCAATGAGTGACCCAAGGAGATTATCAATAGAATAAACATTAAGGTCTTTAGATTCAGTGATAATAGTTATCTTTGCATCATAAGAACTAGGTAAGCATCTAAGAATTTTATTAACTTTCTCACAATTTGAAATCTCTCTACCTAATGCATGCAAGGATGTCACGATTTGGGTGAACCTAGTATACATGTCAGATATTGTTTTGCTAGGTTTCATACGGAAGAGTTCATATTCGTGTAATAAAATGTTAAGCCTAGACTGTTTAACTTCACTTGTTCCTTCGTATGTAATGCACAGTCTATCCCAAATCTCCTTACCAGTGGCACAGGTAGAAACTCTTGTATAATCTTCAGACTAATATGCACAGAAAAAGCAATTTAAACACTTAGCATTGAATTGGGTTAATCCTTATCCTCATTTCTCCATTCATTAAAAGGTACAAGAGTTTTCAATTCATTGACATCATTGACAGTTTTAAAAGGTGCAACATATCCATCATTCACTAAAATCCACATGCGGTAATAAATAGACTGTAAAAAAGTAGACATTCTAATTTTCCAGAAATCAAATGGAATGTTATCAAAAAGTGGTGGACGGGTTATTGAAAAACCCTCCGCGGTGTTACGATTACCAAAATGCGACATGATCATTTTTTTTCAAGATTTTCTAAAACACTATTTTTGAAAACAGGCTCTGATACTAATTGAAATTACTAGATGGACAAGAGGGGGGTAAATTATGAAAGTTTTATAGCAATAAATAAAATCTAAACATGAGTTATAATATATTTGATATTTTTTAAGGTTTTAACATGAAAATAAAGTGCAACAATGGAATCATGTTCAATCACAATATTTCACCAAGCAAATATACTGAAATGAAAAATGCACGCAAGAATAAAAATGATAAGGAAAAAGCACACCAGATTTTTATATTGGTTCAGTCAAACCATGACCTACGTCATCTCCTCAGAGTCCTCCGCTCTGGGAATTTCACTACAAGCAATAGCTCTCCTTTTTTCCCCCTTGGCAAGACGGAGAAGCCCTTACAATACTCCCTTTCACCAACCCGGCGTGGCAGAGTGCCAAACTCTATTTTTACCCTCCTGGCGACGGCAGAGAACCATCTCATTTTTCTCCCTCCTGGAGAAGACAGAGTACCTCGAGGTCACAGATGTAGAAGAGCCTTCCCCATGGAGATCCTCTCACAAATTCTTCTAGGACCACATGAGGAGTAACATGCAGCAAGTTTGGAGCAATCGTGTGATCTCTCTCACACCTTTTCTCCCTCATAACGCTCACCTTCTCCTTCCTCTCTCAAACCCTAAAGAACTTCTCAAGAGCTCTCTCCCTTCGAATCTCTCTCTAACCACGTTCTCCTCTCTGATTCACATGCTAAAAACATAACTATTTTAACACCTTAAAATGGGCTCCAAAATCCCTGAAACTTCAAAGTAGCCGTTACTATTGTACAGTACAGTTTCTAATTGTACAGTATGATATCTATACCAAGCTTCATCCTGGTACGAAGATGTACGAACAGTTCAAAATACATCATACAGTACGATAATGAATCGTACGGTACGATAATCAACATTACTGATCGTACAGGATGATAGCTAGGACGATCAAATGTCGTCTCTGTTCATCGTATTGTACGATATCTATCATACAGTATGAATGGTCAAATTTCAAAGCATCATCCAGGATAAATTCCGGGATGATCAAGATTTATCTCTGTTCATCGTATAGTACGATCTATATTGTACTATACGACGAGGAAAAACCAATGGATCATCAAGGATGATCTCTGGGACGATCAAAATTCATCTTTGTTCATCGTATTGTATGAACTAGGTCGTACAGTATGATATTCAATTTTAAATTGAGCCTTGAACTATTCCACTAATCACAGGTTAATTTAAGTAAGTATTAAAAATAAATCGTACAGTACGAATTACTTTGTACAGAATGAACGGCGGAGAAAACACTTAAGTTAATTTGATGGCTAGGGTTTTAGATTCAAACATATCGTACAGTATGATTGTGATTCGTACGGTATGATTTATTCACAGAATCATCCTACAAGCTCAGATCGTACGGTACGAAATAAATTCGTACAGTATGATCTACAAAGAAAGAAAATCTCCAAATTTTTCTTTTAAAAATCCCTCTCCCCCGGTGTGTGTGCATGGTTGCTCAGACTTTTATGCATTTTGTGACCAGACTCAAGAAAATAAAAATACATTGTCAGACTCATACTCCTAATCTACCCATTCTTGAGTCTTCCTGTCGTCCTGAGTAGCTTGTGATCTTCCATAAATGTTATTACTCACAGACAATAGCAAACAAAATAATATTAAATGAATAGATAATTTAGACGACATTATTTGTCATCATCAAAATCTCAAACTCAGGGTCATGGGTTGCAACACTCTTGAGTGAGTATCATACTTTCTTCTCTTAGAAATCAGAAGTCTAAGCAATGGGTAGAATCAAGCATACATCATCTTCTTCAAAGAACAAAAATTAAAATTATACCAAGAATAATGATTCTTTTTCACTTCTCCACATGCAAAGTTTTGTTATTATTAATAAGTAGAATGAATACAAAGAAGAGTTACATGAAGATAAGAAGACGTATATGGTAGAAATAAGGAATATGCATGGTGGTAGAGATTTCTTGTATGATTTCTCTCCTGGGTAAGATTTGTTACTATTTGATTATAAGAAAAAGTATTACCATAGAAAAAAAAAATCTGGTTGGATTGATCCTTTCACTATCATTAGAATTTATCTCATTGGTTTCATTAGGATACATGATAAGAAAACTTTACAAACCATCAAAGTTAATGGCTAAATATTGAAACCATGTGATTAGAAGAGTGAAGAATTTTTAAGGATGTGTTTGTGTTTTTTATGTTCTACTTTATTATTTTGTAGAAGAGAAGGAAGTGATGAGAGATATTGACTTGTGTAATTGTACATAATTGGAAAATTTGGCTTTGTGAGTCATTTTTTAATGTTGGATTCCATGTGCACTTGTTATCCTATAAATGTGTTATGTTAAATAATGATATGTTATGTTTTGTGTTAAACACATGTTTATGCACTTTTTATCACTCATATGAAAGAATGTGTTGTAGTATTTATTTATGTGTTTATTTAATATTAGCAAATTTCATTCATGCTTAAAGTATTATTTTCCTCTAATTACTTTTATATTCTGATTATTTAATTAACCGTTAAAAAATGATAATTAAAAATTATGCAAAAGTAGGATAACAATAAAACCCTAGATCTTAGTTTGAATAAACTATGTTTATACTTTATAGGTTAGAAAAACTAATACTTAATTCATTCAACCATTTAATCTTTTATCCTAATTTAAATTTATAAGTTATACATTTATTGAATTTAACTTTTATAATTATAAGATTAATAATTAATATTAAAAAATAGATATGAGTACATTAAAATTAGAAATCATAGATAACCTGAAGATGGAATTAGTAATCTCATCAAGTTCGTACATTAAAAATTTAAAGATTATAAGAGAATCCTAAAATAGAAGCTAATATTCAAAATCATTAACTATATATTCCATAAAAATAAATAGCTACAAATAGTTCTTAAAAAGAAAAAAAATGAAAAAATATCAACAAAAAAATGAGCAAATTCAAAAATTGGTATTAGTAAAACCTTAAGATTTTAAATATAATCTTATACAAAAACTATAAGGGATAAGATGAGAAAGCTAATACAAGGGATGGTAAACTAATGAAAGTATAATTTTAACTACAACCATATCCAATTATTAAAACTATATTATTCACTTCAACATTTAAAAGTTAATGATTAAATCTATAACCTATAATTTCAAATTAAGTAAAAATAAGAATGATTGATTAAGTTTAGCTATTAGTATTTTTCCAAACTAGAGTATAGCTTTGATTCAGTTTTTACTAATCTTAGACAGTGATGTATTATCCTATATTTTGTAATTTTATTTTATCACTTTTTATTTAGTTAATCACTTAATTAGAATTATAAATTTATTATTTTCTTGACAATAAGCTAGAGTTTAAGCTGGGGAGGATTTGATAAGTGTAAATAATGTTATATTTTATATGTTAATTTTACTGTAAAAATGTGTTATCTTAGTTTTATTTATGCATAAAAAAAAAAGAAAATGAGAAAAATTTTAAAGTATGGTACAAAACCACGACATCAAACAAAATACTGATTAACACCATCATTTGCACTACCAAAGCACCCAAATATGGATATGGCAGCACCCAATCTCTATTTAATGGTGTCGCAGTGTTAGAGGAGTCAGCATCGTAAAGCCTAGTCTTTATCTATACAGTGTCGCATTGCCAAATTTCAGCATGGCCAAGCCAAGGGAGTGCCACATATACACCGCAGCACTAAATTGCCAGTTATAACTTTTTAGGCCATGATCTGCTAGCAAAGAGAGTAGCTGGTTCATTAAATAGTTGGTCCATGTGATCAAGCATTACAGTGAAGGAAACCCATTAGCATTGCTACTTTAGTTCACTTAATGGGCATTGTGGCACAAGTGTCTCGAACGTCACAACACCATTATCTATTTTTTATATTTTTCTATAAATAGTCCATTTGAAATGTTAGTAGAAGAGTTCAATCACATATTTAATTTTAGTCTTTATATTTCTTCTCTAATTTGTTTCTTACAAGTGACAACTAAGGAAATTCAAAGAAGTATAAGATACATTCCATTAAAGTGTTTGGCTTATGTTTGTGGAAGTAATTCTATAAGTTTAAAGAGGGCTATAGAGGATATCATTAAACCCATCTAAAGATATCTTTTCTTTCGTACTTTTTTTTTCTTTCGTGAAATTAATGAAAATAAATTTGCTTCACTAGTCCTTCATATCTAACTAAATTCTCTACTTTTGAATTAATGGTGTAAATGAAATATAGAATACTAATGATTTCTCTTCATCAATAATTTCATAATATTTTCAATATAATAGGTCTTCATTTAATACATATAGTGGTCATATGTGTAGTTAATATAAGGTGAAATGTGGAACCTAGGAGTAAGAAAGTAGGCACAATCAGGTATGTTATATATATATATATATATATATATATATGAAGCAATCATAGGCACAGTGATTATCATGTATCAAACTTATAGAGATAAATTATAATGAAGGAGTTTTAACAATACATACTTTACTTACACTTTAATAATTTTCATATGGTGACAAACTATGGGAGTTTAGACTAGTATTGAGGTTGAAATGATTTAATTTGTTCTTTGTCTCTTCACACTTGAATGAGGGATCGGTGATTCACATTCTTTTAAAAGCATCAATTTAAAAGAGAATCTTGAGGAAACATATTGTATTCACATTCCTTCAATCCAAAATAATTTATCAAAATAGTGTTTCATTTAATTATTTTTTATTTTAAATTAAGTGCTTGAATCTACACCAAAACTTATTTTAGTTGAGTGAGATAATTATTGTAGATTAGTAAACAATACGAGTATTTGCAAGTAAATATTCTTCCTCATGGGATCGATACTCTACTCTATCACTATATTATTTGATTCAGCACATATACTTGTGTATATTAAGGGGGCTTTTTATAATTTTTATACCAAAGAAAACCTAATCATTATTTAGGGAGATAGAGCTTTCAATCATTTTCACAATTCTTTAGGTTATTCTGCCGTCCTTATCATATACTTATTGGTGTCAAGTATTAGTATAAATCAAAGTGGAGAAGTGCATAGGAATCTATACCTTGGATCCAGGTCACTTGTAACCTTTTTTCTTCTATCATTTCTCTTTTATTATATAGTTTCCATTGTGTTGTTTTATTAGTGAAATAAAAATATTTTTATTGTGTAAACTTGTCTCAATGTGTAGCTAATCTTTTAATATGAATCTATGACCTTTTTAGGGGGGGGGGGCATGGAGGAGCCTACACATTAATTAAGAGAAAAATTATAGAGTTCTTAAAGGGGCCTCAAGCTTTCTAACGCTCAAAAGAGCTACAAAATCAAGCAAAAGAAAATCTAAAAGGCTAAGGTCTCTACTAAGCACAATTACAAAACATCCTAAGTACATTCTAGGATGGCAAAAAGCCAAAATCTAAAAAATAGGAAGATCAAAAGAATGGTTGTTATCACAGACTTCCCAAAAAAGGTCCATCAAAAAATCAAAATGAAGATCACATTGCATGAAAGGGAAGACCTGTAAAAAAAGCTTTGATAAAAAGAAATATAAAACCCAAACTTTAAACTTGCATAAACTTAAAATATTCATGCTGGCCAAGCCACCTACAAGGTTTAAACTCATGAAAATATTCATAAATTCAAAAAAACATTAGTAATGACCTTTAAGGAAGATGTTAATAAAATTTCATAAAGTGATTACAACTGCACAATGGAACAGCCAAACCACAGGTAATAATAGAATTACAGCCAAGCCAAATAACAACCCAAGCATAAATATTAGGGCCATCCAGAATCAAGAATAGCATAACCATAAGCATCAAAAAATTATAGGAATTGTGCTGAGATAAATATAGTAGTGCAGTAAAAGTATAGCAGAAGCATAAGCATCCCCTTATCACATTGAAAATAATAAACACTAAAAACCAACTCAGCCAAATGTAAAAGGTAGCCCTAATTCCCAACATAGAACCACTGCCCATCATAGGAAGTAAGAACCCAAAAAAAACTGAGCAAATTTTAGGAACCAACCATAAAGATAAGCCTAAACTTGAATTCTATAAGTACCATAGCTATATCCACCAATAACATCATATAAAAAGGGATTCAGGGAAATAGTTTAAATAAAAAAATCATAAAGGACAATCAGCATAAACACCAACACATTAAATTCCAAAAGCAGTAGGCAACTGATAGAAGTCCAAAACCTAGATAAGAATAATTCCAAAACTAGAGAACTAGGAAACCAGCTAATAGATGGGCAATTAAAACTCATGAGCATAGTATTTATTACTATGACTATTTAAAATCCATATAATTCATAAAGTAGATTTAATTGCTATATAATATTTAAGCACTTTTTACTTCCTCTAAGCTTTAATTAGTTTATATATATAGGTCATACATAAACTTAAAACCTAGTGTGATATTGACCTTTGATGGAGGAGTAGAAGAGTTAATAGAGGTTTTTAAAATATAATCTTACCATAACATAGATATAAAGTGGCAAGAATTATAGGATCTTAAGGAGATAGTAGAACAATAGTTAGGAAGAATCCTAGTTGATACTCTAATGAGTTCAACATAGATGAAAGGTACTTATGCTCTGATTCAAAATAATAATAGAGAGAAAGCTACTCTCAAGAAATAGGGAATTTACCTTCTATAATAGAAGTTTTTTTAATTTTAATATGTATAACCTATTTAAAAACATTGGACTAGATAAATGTTATAGTTTAGTAGGTAGAACTAAAGTGACTAGGAAATTTCTAGGCTCCCATGGGAATGATTCTCTTCTTATCACTTTATTACTTAACATGACACATGCAATTATATAGAACAAGACTTATACCTTAGCAAATTAAACCATATTTAGAGGGCCAAGTAGTGTGTGTAAGATAAAGCACAACAATACTCCTATCACTTACTCAGAGCGTTAGCAACCACATTTTCTTTATGATGTTTATAAGTGATCTCCAGCTCATAAACTTTGATTAACTCAAACAACCTTTTCTACCTTAGATTCAACTCATTTTGAGTGAAAATATATTTTAAACCTTGGTGGTTATTATAAATCTCACACCTAAAACTATAAAGGTAATGTCTCCAAATTATTAAAGCAAATACAATTACTTCCAGCCTCAGATTATATGTGGGATAATTCTTATTGTGTAATTTTAGTTTCCTATAAGCATAAGCAATAACTTTTCCATTTTACTATAATAAACCTCCCAGACCATTCAAGTAAGCATAATTGTATACATCAAATCCTTCTGGTCCAGCTAGAATATTCAACACAGCGGCTAGCACTAGACACTCCTTCAACTTTTGGAAACTTTTTTCACACTCTAGTGTCAAATTAAATGGCATAACCTTTTGAGTCAACTATATTAGAGGGATTATAATCTTTGAGAAGCCTTTAATAAATTTCTTATAGTAACTTATCATTCTTAGAAAACTATGAACTATCATTACATATGTCATACTTGATCAATCAACCATAACCTACACTTTCAAGGGTTCTACAGAAATCTCTTCCTTGCTCATTATATGACCAAAAAAAACCATAGACTTCTAGAATTTTCACTTAAATAACTTAGTATATAACTTCCATTATCTTGCGGTCTCTAGAGTCAACCTCAAGTGGAATACATAATCTTCATCCATATTTGAATATACTAATATATTGTTAAAGAATGTAATGATAATTGATCAAAACACTCTCTGAACACCCTATTTATTAGATCCATGAACATTATTGGTGCATTCATCACTCTAAGTGGTATCATCAAAAATTCATATTGCCCATCTCTGATGTTGAAGGCTATCTTCATTACATATCAACTCTCATCCTCAAGTGATGAGAACCAAACCATATATTAATCTTGGAGAATATAGTTGCATCTTCCAACTTGTTAACAAATTATCTATTATGGGTAGTGGATACCTGCTCTTCACTTTCACTTTATTCACCTCATGATAATTAATGCACATACATAAAGATCCATCTTTTTACTTTACAAAAAATACAAAAGCTCCCCACTGGGATCTGCTCAGCATAATAAAACCACTAAAAAGCAGTTCTTGTAATTGAATCTTTAGCTCTTATAACTCTCTTGGTAAGATTCTATAAGGAGACTTTGTAAATGAGGATGTACTTAACACAACTTCAATACAAAACTCAACATCTCTCTAGAGGTAATCTAGCTAATTCCTTAGAAGTTATATCAAGAAACTCTATAACTATTGGTTTATCTTCAAAGCCTTTAATGGATTTTTTTTTTCAAATCTCATATATATGCCAGGATAATAGTATTCCCTTTCTTCACAACCTCATCAACTTGCAACACAGAAATAAGAGATGATAGGATGCTTAAGCATCTTTAAAATAAAATACTTATCTTTTGCTACACATACTATATTGCTTCTTATGACAATCCATTTGAGTTTGATTCTTAGTCAACCTATCCATATCCAATATCATGTTAAATTGGTTTAGGGGAAACATAATCAACTATGATTCTAACGTTCTATTTCTCATTTAAATTTCTACATATCTAACTAGCAACTAAGAAGTCCTTAGTAGGCAATAAAATTGATAAACCAAAAGATAATAAATCTATATCTAGACTAAATTTAGTCTACATATACTAAAAAAAGAATGATTACTTCAAAACCAAATAAAATATGGCAGTATAGAACAAAATAAATATCATACAATTCTCTTCATTTGGTTCCTCCTTCACCTCATGTTGAGTCAAATTGTACACTTAGGGCTACATCAATGTTATACTGACATCTAGATATATTATCATTATGAACAAATTCAAAGGTTTCTATAAGAAATGGTGAATATATTTTTTGTAAGTTGAAAAGCATCATTTATTATTAAACATTTTAAACATGACAATAATGACCGTCCTCAATTTTGATTTTCCCAAAGAGAATATTTTTTCTCCCATTCTATTTAGGTGCTAAATAAGATGGGACTTGACTATTTTTAGGGTCATGAATCTACTATGAAAGTAATTCTTTTATATTTAATTACTTCATAGAGGTTTTGAGTTTCCTATGAATAGTCTTGAGTAAGATAATAGGAGAAATTTTGATTTGGATTTTCTAAGAGTAATATGAATGGAATGAGGTTAGAATTCCAATAGGAAATTGTTCAATTTTTAACACTTATTTAGAAGAAAAAGGATGAGAAGTAGGAGGTATTTTGATTTTGAAAAAATTCAAAAACACCCCAACCTATCATATGTTGGGCTTTAAATTTTGAATTTCTTATGAATACTCTTGATTGAATTCCCGAGGTTGGGGACTTTTGATTTTGAGTATGCCCTAGCCCCTAAATCTAAGTTAGGAACTAAATGATATTGACACAAACCTAACTAATGACATGAATATCTGGGCTTACCTTGGCCTAGATTGGAGAGCTAACTAAACTACCTAGGTACTTTTAAATAATATATTTGGTCATTATAATATTTGGGCAGGCAGTTATTTAAGTTCTGATAAATTGGGGCTAACATCGAGAGAAGGACCTAATTGGCTCATTTTCATATGTTGGGTGATTATGCTCGATATAATTAAAATTTTCTTAAATTTTAATTAGTTTTTAATGTTATGCATACTAATCGACCTTATATGCAAAAATCGTATGATAAACTTAATTTGGCTTAGAAAATAATTATTTTCCTAGAGATGCAAAACATCCCCTAGACAAAGTTGCACTCTAATAGATTAGGTGGTCTGCCACAACTCGCAACTAGTAAGGTTCCTAATAGGAAAGAAGATCAATAAGAAAGCATATAAAATGCCTGAGGTGCTCAGGCTTACTTCTTATGAGTGTTTATCTATCTATGTGAGCTGTATATTTTTTATTTAATTATAAATAAAAGAAATTTTTTATTTCCCTAAAGTGCCTAATCATAATCTAGGCTAAAAAAATTCTCACATACAACAAATAAACCTGAAAACCCAGCAATTTCTAAAGAATAAATCATCTAAAAAAATATTATCACATAATATTAAATGAATGTAAAAGGCCATGTGGAAAATACCACTTAATTATAACCAGAGTTTATAAAATTTAAAAGTGATCAAACACTACTGATAATATCCTAAATTCTAATCATGTAGAATGATATAAGTGTTAAAGTAGGGTTTTTTTGTATACATTTTTTAGCTTTTTACTCTAGGCTCCTTTGATCCATCGTGTTCAGATATCCAAATGAAAAGATGTACTCCTCGCAGAAGGGGGTTTTCTTTTCTCTCTAAATTTCAAACTTACCCTAGTTTGGATCTCTAAATAGTCCAAGAGGTGTTTCTTTTCTCTTTGGATTTCAACCTTACCCAAGTTTCGTTCTCTAAATAGAAGCAGCTCTATCCTAAGGGATGTTTACTTCCTCTTTGGATTCCAAATTGAGTGCCAAATACCCCACTTTAAGTGACTTTCATAACTCTTTTTTGAATTTATTTTTATGAAAAATTAAATAACTCTAATACAACCTTTACATTTTCCTAAGTAGTTCATATATAAAATCATCAAAATATTGCAAGCACATATAAAAATTCTATAGCTTGTATTTGGGCTAACACATTCAATTGGTCATGCTTTTAATATTAAGGGGGCTTAACTATTTTAGCACCTGTAGAAAATTTTGTTAATCACATATTTTTTTATTTTTCCCCTTTATATAGCCCTACATAAGCATGGTCACCAGTATAAAATTTCATTAGCATCCAAATAGTTCCTAACCTAGGAGAAATCTAGTGCCCATCATATGTCACATCACATGTAACATGGAAAAGAAAAAATATCACATTATATGCAACACAAACCACATCAAACCACAACAACCAACATGCAAGGATAATCTTGTAAAATCCATGTCACATGAAAAGATAGCATAAAGGAGCAGTGACCTTGACTAAAACTATAGTTGGTTGTCCTAACAAGTCATCTAAGATGTGTGTGTCAAGTTGTGTGGTATGGATGTATCTAAGTGGGTTATTGTTTGGAGTTTTCTAATGTTTTCATTAGTTTGTTATAGCTTGAAGGAATATTTAACTTGAGTTTAAGTTTGATGTTTTAGCTTTCATTTTAGGATGAGTTTTAAATGTCAAAGTTGACTAATTATTGGTTTGCTAAATTCCTAAATTTTAATTAGGTGTTTTAGTCCTTAAGCCTTTAAATTTAATACACTTATGCTCACCAATATGGAATCTACATAAGGTATGGAAGCTTCCATTAATTAGTGATTTATGATTAATTATTTAGTTTAAATAATAATCATCTTTATTTGTACTAGGGTCATGAGATTTATTTCACCCTCTTTGGGGATAACTTAATAACATTGCATGCCCGCATTATCCAACAATTATCTTTGGGTTTAGGTTTGATTTAGTTCATGAATTAATTTATCTAATTTTATGAATATATAATGTTAATTATTAGTTTAATAATGATTTTCCACTAACTGGCTCATTGCTTTGTTAGAACGGGCTCAAGGACAAAGACCTCCTTATAATATGTAGCCCCATAGCTCGAGGCAACCTAGCATATAAACCTTAATAATGGAAATATATTAATGATTAAATTTTCTTTAGGTTGTTAGCGATTTGATTAGGTTTATAAATTATGGTTCAGATTCCAAAAAATTTGTTTGTGTCATCATCAGAACGGGCTCGACGACGAATGCCTCCCTAGGACACGTAGTCCTGCAGCCCGAGGTAGTCCATCCTAAAAAAATTATTAGTGGAAATGTCATAATCTGATTTAATTGATTAGATAAATAATTTTCTAGAAATTTAATTTTTTATTAGATTTATGGTATTTAATGGAATATTTTAATGTATTAAATAATGGGTATTCACTTCTTTACTTTCTTAATTACTTTAGGTTCTAGAGTTTTCATATTTTTAATAAATATTAGACACTAAGATGAGTAAAATTCCATTGAGTTTGCTGGATTTAAAATTTTATAATATTATGATTTTCAAAGTTTAACTATTTAATTAAATTATTTAATAGTTTGAATAGAGAGGTTTGGTTATTTTTGCACCAAGCTAACTTTAAATCACTTGAAACCTTTCCCAAATGTCAAGAATGAGCTATGGGGATGATTCCAAGTGTTCAAAATTTATTTAGTATTTATTTTATTTTTAATTATTTTTTTAAATAATTATTACTTTATTTAATTATTATATATTTTATATTTTGAATTGATATCATGAGGCTTATTATTCTGATTAGGTTTTAATTGTAATTAAAATAATAACACATCTAAAATATTAGTACACACAAATAACAAAATAATACATCTAAAATATATTAGGAGAAATTGTAATGAAAATAATAATATTTAGAATCATCAAAAATATACATGTTGCATGAATCTAAAAAATCGATAAACTAAGTTGTAACAATCTCAAAACTCTCCCCATTTTTTATGATGGAAAAAATAATTATGTTTGAGTTAACATGTATACCTTAATATTCTCCTTAGCTCCCCCTTAAAGAATAAAACATGTGAATATAGAAAAATTCCATGAAAAGCACACAACAAATTTTTTTATTTTTAAAATTATGAAACACAAATAAAACAAACACAGACACAAGATACAAAAACACAAACACATGAAAACAAACACACAAAATACAAAACATAAAATAATATTACTCCCCCTTTTGACAACAACAAAAGGGGAATAAAAAAGTTGAAAATTGCGCATTCTTTCAAAGAGCAATCTGAAAATGGGTTGCGAACAATTGCGCACTCTTTCATAAAATATAAATGAAAATTAAATTGATTTGAATTAAAGATTATATGATAGAGGATAGAACATATTCAATTGGTGACATTGCGCGTCTTTTAAAATATTTGTGGCACAATTTGTGCATCTTTTTTTATGTGGGCTATTTTTGTGCCTCTTTTTATTTTACGAACAATTGCGCATTCTTTCAATTTTTGTACACACTGTACATTTTTTTTATATACTCCCCTTTTAATTTTTTTTATTTGATCTTTCCAAAATCAATAGTCTAAAAATCTAAATTTTCTAATTACAAAAATAATTATATTAAAAAATAAATAAAAAATAAGAAAATATCAAAATTGTAATAATGATTTTTAAATTATGTTTGCCTATAAAGAACATGAGATTGATATGCTTAACTTGATCGAGTTATAAGTTAACTTAAATTTTTTAAAAGTTAGATTTCATAATAAAATTAATTTATTAATGCAAGTTAATTTATAATACTTTTTAGATCAATTAAAATAGGCTTTTCATATAGACAAACTCACATTTCAAACTAAAAACAAAAGCAACTAAACAAAACATGACAATTTTATTGATATCAAACAGATTGGATACATTAAAGCCATTGATATTAATAAAAATAACTTCTAAATATCATAACATCAACATAAATCTAAAAACAGAAATAAGTACTACATAAAGAAATAAACACATACATCATCACTTCATCACATCATCAGGAAAGGACTAACAAAAGAAACTTCAAAGAAATGCATCTAAAACTCTGAAGGACCCTAATCTGGAGAAGGAGGCTGGTTGAAGACTGAGAAATAGTTATTCATCATAGCTATATTCATGTTCACTGAGTCAAACTGGCCTCGGATCCACCCCATATCATATTGGTATTGTGCATCCTATTGGTTTAAATGAGTCTGAACTTAATCAAAATGTTAATCAAAATGACTCTCCAACTGATCAAATCGCTGGACCATCTCATAAAAGAAGTTCTGATCAGGTCCCTTAGTAGGTGCAGGTGCTCCCCTTCTCCCTTAGTATCCTCACTTGAACTCTCATTCCTCCCAAAAAGTGATCAAAAAGAGGCATCAAAGAAGAATATTGGCATTTCAGTGGGAGGATCAGGATGGATAATGTTGTACGTCTTTTCCAAAATGTTGGTCACTAAATATCCTATAACAATAATTTTCTTCCTATTATGAGAAGGAAACCCAAATTCTAAAAGGTTATGAATGTAATCCAAGATTAGTTAGACCTCATCAATTGGTTTTCCAATCATGATCAAATAGGTAATGGTGGATAAAAGAGGAGTAATGTTTATACGATACCCAGCCTTAGGAATAATTGAAGTTCTTAAGACATGTTGGATGACCCTGACATTTTGATTTAAAGTGTGAACTCTAGCCAAGTGACAAATTTGAGTTAAACCTCTAAGAGTTTTATTTATCTCACACCAGTCATAGTTGAATTTCGAGGTTAATATGTGTGCTCTTGTCTCACAAATCCTTAAATGAAGAAAGGTTCATAGATATTCCTTAGTGATTTCCACCCGTTTCTTTTTTACAAATGATGTTATCCTACTCCCATCCTCATTAAATCTCATATTTGCAAGAAAATAGTGAAAAGTCTCTCTATGATAAGCATGGATCAAAGTCAAAATAAAGGAGAACTGGGTTAAAGTAAATAGAGGCTTAAATAAAAAGTGGATATCATCTTGAATTAGTTGTCTTGAAGGAGTGATTTTATAGGCTATATACCTATAAAAGGTATCCTTATTATCTCTAGACAGGAAGTTGTCATCCCCACACCTGCATGATGAACTCTTAAAAACTCTAGAGCGCTTGCTAGAACTTGCCATTCCTAGGTTGGTGCCTCTAGAAGGATTTAAGAAGGGTTTGGAAGTGAATGAAAATTAATTCTAAATCCCTCCTATTTAAAGAAAATGACCCATCGTATAGTACCAAATTGAATTTGTACAGTATGAAAATAAATTTATATGGGACGAAAAAATTTTTGTATGGACAAACGATAACATCCAAAACAAAATGACTTTTAATAAACATACAATTTATGAGGCATCCTTTTATACAAACATTTTGACCATACAATCATATAGACGAACAGGTGTTTGTCTGGGACGATCAGCTATTTAAAATCATTTTAATGACGGTTAGGTTTGTCCCCCACAGGAAATGACATGTGGATCGTACAGACAAATTTTCATTTTATATGCACGAACAATTAAAATAACTGATTCTAGTCAGATAACCGTCTACATGCGTACAGACGAATATATATAAATTGTATGGGATGGTGAAAATATTGTACAATACGATCAATGTGAAAAACCAAATTTTACGTATTAAATTCCAAAAGAATGATTGGGATGCGACAAAATTCATACGGGATGAAAATAATTTTGTATAATATGAATAAAATACTTAGAAAATAAATTCCAGAAAATTTTTCTCAAATTCAATCAACCTTACACAAGTGACAAATGTCTAAATTGAAAAACTCTCAAAATAAAAACACACACTACTAAAATAAAAACAACACAAGAACAAAAAAAAATGCACATAAAAATATACCAAGTTTGTAGAAGATTTTATCTAAGCATTAAGATCAATCACACCTAACCTTATTCTTAATGTGCTAAAAGTATCAAAGGCTAGTGGTTTTCTAGAAATGCCTACAAGTTGATTTTCAGTTAAACATGATTCAATTTAATTTCTCCTTTGGCTACATGATCCCTAATTAAATAATGTCTTATATCTATATGTTTGGTTCTATAATGTTGAATAGGATTCTTTGAAATATAAATCGCACAAGTGTTATCACAATAAGTTGGGATTGTGCCTATTTTAAATCCTAAATCAATCCACTATTATTTCAAACAAAGAACTTGTGCCACACAACTTCCTAAGGCAATGTATTCAACTTCAGCAGTAGATAAGGCAACAAAATTATATTTTCTATTAGACCAATAAACTAAACAAGTTCAAATAAATTGATAAGTTCTAGATGTACTCTTTCGATCAACCCTATAACCTGCAAAGTTTAAATTTGAATATCCAACTACTTCAAACGAAGAGCTGTACTAAGGATACCAAATCTTTAACTTTTGTATTCTCAAAAGATATCTCAAAATCCTTTTTACTACTATCAAATGTGATTCTTTTGAATCTAATTGAAATCTAGTACATAAACAAACACTAAATATAATATCTAGTCTATTAGTTGTCAAATAAAGTAAATATCTAATAATTCCTCTAAATTTCTTTGGATCAATAGATTTTCCCTTTGGGTCCTTATCCAACTAACTAAGGAACTCGTTGCTATACTTATTGGTTTAGTATTATCCATTTCATAGTTCTTGAGGATATCCTTAACATACTTTGACTGACTAAGAAATGTTTCCTCTTATTAATATAATTACATGTGATTATAGTGAGAGAAGGTGTGAGATTCTAGTGAGAGAAAACTAAATTTCAAATTTTGTTTGGCAGAAGGAGTAGCAGCCACTGATGGTTGTGGATGATCGCCAGCCACATGCCAGCAGTTGTCCTAGAGGAGATGATAGATCTTTAGCTGAGATGCAAAAGATATTCTCGACTAACAAAACTCCACCTATTTTTGAATATTCGAAGATAGGTTCTTTGGCAAAAATATGAAGCAATGGAGATAGGTATTCAACTATATATGACAAACCTTTAGTTATTAATGAAGGAGGCCTCTTAAACATAAAATCTACTCCTATGACTGGGAAAGAAAAAGGTATTATGATTTCGGAAGAAATCAATAAGAACATCTTAGTTCATAAATTCCATAACATCAGTTCTGCTGGTGCGGCTGATTCTTTGCAGATAGAATTGAAGAACATTAGTAAAGACAGTAATGTTACTAATATAATTGAGAACGGGAGGCTTCAAGGAATGGAAGACCTGAACTTGGTTCGTCAATGTGTATCGAGGGAGAGAGATCCTGATGCTCTTGAACCTAATGAAGCTGGAGATAACTCTATCAAAGAGCAATCTGAAAATGGGTTACTTAATGTTTGGAATAAGAAAACCGACAAAAGAATTTCTGAGTCAGATTGGAACATTGATAATTTCATTTTAGATGATGGGATGACAGTCCAATTGTGTGAGGAGAAAGTTTTGGAGAACACCAAGGCTTTGCAGAAACTGTTGGTGTCTAAAGTTTTTGGGGAAAACATTCCACATTTTATTGTTAATGCAGAACTAAAAAGGCAATGGTCTCAAAATGGCAAGTTTAATTTAACTTGGCTTGGTAAATGATGGAGCTTGTGATTATTTGAAGATGATGAAGCAATGGATACGATTCTTGCTAACGATACATGGTATGTGAAGGGGAACATTATTGGTGTAGATACGTGGAGCCAATCATTCTCTCCAAGCTCATTGAAGGGCTTGACGGCACATATATGGGTAAGAATGCCAAACTCACCTCTTCATTATTGGGATCCTACAAATGTTTGTAGGACTGCCTCAAAGATAGGGAAACCTTATTTATTATATGAAAATATGTTTCAATGGGGGAGACGTGAATTTGCTAGAATTTGTGTTCACATCCATCTTGAAGATCCTCTTCCACTTGGAGTATGGGTTGAAGGAAAATCAGGAAGATTTTTTCAAAATATTTAATATAAAAGAATTCCTAACATTTGTTTTGGTTGTGGAAAGATTGGTCATGACCAAAACAAGTGTCTTGTGAAGGTTATTGGCAAGACATCAGACAGTGTAGAAGAAGAGGACTGCAATGTGAAGGAACAGAATGTAGAACCGCCTAGAAAGAAAATGACAGAAAAGATCATAAAGGAAGATGATGGTTATGGACCATGGATCCATGTTAGTTATGGAAGGAAATATTTTAAGGGGAATGGTTTTCGTGGCAAGAAGACTATTGGAGACAGAACTACAAGCAATTACAATAATAATCAATGGCCAAGGAAACAATTCAGGTAAAAGAAGTATAATGATCCTTGAAGAATTGATGGTGATAAGTTGGTTGAAATAATTGATACAGAGGTTGCAAAAACAGGAATGGAAAATTCTTTGAAGGTGAAAGAATCTGGAGCTAACTCTAAATTTATTTCATAAGTTAACAAATTTTCTGTTCTTAGCAATTTGGTAGAGGAGGGGGAGCTCCAGGTTTTTGATAAAGGTAAAATTGGACCTACTTCTAAGGAAGATATAAGTGATAAAGAAGTTATTGAATTTGATTCAGCAAGATCAGTAGATGAAGGAGACTGTTATCCTAAGGCATGTGAAGGAAATGTGATGGAGGAAATCAAAGAAGATAGTTCTTCAAATATCAAGATTAAGCTTGTAAAGGAACTCAGAAGTCTTGGTCCTATAAAACTTTTGCCTAGAAGAAGGGAATTGCAGAATGGGGTGAAGGAGAAGGTGGGGAACTCTTCCCCTTTTATTTGATAATGGCTTCTATTTTATTTTGGAATTGCAGAGGAGCAAGGAAAAAATAAGCTTCTCTATATTTAAAGGAGTTGGTGAAAGATAACAAGGTATTTTTTGTGGGACTTTTGGAAACAAAAATTTCAAATTTCAGTAAATTTGAAATTGAAGTTCTTATTAGTAAGGATTGGGATATTGCACAAGTACCTGGTGAAGGTCTTTCTGGAGGTATACTGGTAATGTGGAAGTTCAAAATTGCATCCTTTTCTTGCTTATTTTCCTCAAAGCAAGTTATCATAGGTGATCTCGATATTATGAATATGGGGAGGTGGAGAATAGATACAGTATATGGTGGTAAAGATGCGGTTCATAGATGGCTACTTTGGGATAAGTTAGAGGAATTTTATTCTAATAGCTATCCTTTAGTAGTTAGGGGTTATTTTAATTATATTTTGTCTAAAGAAGATAAGAGAGGGGGAAGACCTTTTTGTTTCTCTCAAGGCTCAAGAGAGATGAGATCATTATTAGCTAGAAATGATCTTCATGAAGTGAATGTTATTGGACCTAGATTTACATGGTGCAATAACAAAGATGGTAATGCTAGAATATTGGAGCAGTTGGATAGATGCTTCATTAATCTAATTGCATTGAAGGCCAACCGGATGGTCCTGAGATATTTATCGAGGGTGGAATCGAATCATTGTCCAATACTACTGAATTTTTTGGAAGAGAACTTTTCATCAGATAAAATCATAAGGTTTGAGGAAGTGTGGGCTTCGTATCTAGCTGCTATTAGTGTGTTTAAAGTTGCTTGGAGGAAGAGTACTAGGGGAAATTATGCTGAAACACTGAACAATAAGTTTCGTGGATCTCTAAAAGCTCTTTTTCACTGGGGTAAAGCAAAATTCAGGGTGTTTGATCAGCAAAAAGACATTCTAAAATCAAGGATTATGGAGTTGCAGTATAAAGAAGAAAATGTTGGATGGCTGTCAGAAGATAAAATCCTTGAGCTTCGTTCGTATATTAGTGAACACTGTTTTGGCTCGGCTAAACACATGGTGGAAGCAGAGAGCGAAGATCAGATGGATGAAGGAGGTAGACACTAACTCTAATTTCTATCATTATTTTGCTTTAGCTAGAAGGAATGCAAATTTTATTTACAGAATTAAGGATGACGCTGGAGCTGTTATTGAGGATCAAAATCAGATTTCTGAAATTTTCTTAAGAGTTCTTTAAATGGAAATGGAATACAAGGGTTGGTTATCTTAATGATTGGCCTTAACCTAATAATTCTATTGATGAGAAGGATAGGGAATGGTTAATCAAAGAACTGACTATGGATGAATTGGAGTTGGTAGTCTTGCAAACATCTGATAGTATATCTCGTGGAAATGATGGGACTTCATATTCCTTTATGAAATCTTTTTGGAATATAATAAAGATAGATAGCTAGAATGTAGTAAACTACTTCTTTCGTTCGGGTATAATGATTGATGACTGGAAAGAGACCCTCCTAGTTCTAATACCGAAGATTTTGGTACCTACAGTACCGGGCCACTATAGACCAATAAGCTTGTGTAGGTCTATATATAAGGTGGTAGAAAGAATTCTGTTGAACAGGATGAAAATGGTGATTTAAAATTTAGTTTCTATGGAGCAAGCTGCGTTCAGTAATGGTAGATCTTTGAGTGATCATATTCTAGTGGCACAGGAGGCAATTCAGAAGTTCAGGAATTCCAGATCATCAAAAGGGTTCATTTAATTCAAAGTGGATTTGGAAGAATCCTATGATAGCATGAGTTGGGATACTCTGGAAAAGGTTTTATAATACTTTAGGTTTCCTCAAAATTTCTCTAAATTGATAATGGAGTGTGTAGAGCATCCAAAATTTTCATTGATCATTAATGGTAAAATGTCTAGCTGGATTTATGCATAGAGCGGGTTTCGATAGGGAGTCCTCTTTCACCAATTTTATTCATTTTATGTTCACAGCTTCTCACAAATCGTTTTAAGCAAAGTGATATAGATATGGGTATTAAACTTGGCTGGAATATACCAAAGGTCTCTCATCTTTTATATGCAGATGATGTTATCATTTTTGCTCATGTGAATGTCAAAGAAGTTAAAGAAGTCAAAGGAGCATTGACGGATTTCTATAGCTGGACAGGCCAAAAGATCAATTTTGGAAAATCTGTGAAGTTATTCGGCAGACATGTGAAGAGAAGAAGGAGGAAGACCATTGAAAGAATTATGGGTTTCAAGGTGGTAAAAGAATTTATGTATTTTGGTGTTAAATTGGCATTAAGGAAGTTGGTAGCTACAGATTTTCATTTCATTACAGAGAAAGCATTAAAGTTCACGGGTATATGGGGAAGTAAACAACTTTCTTTTTCAGGGAAGATTTTATTGATTAAAACTATTTTGCTATCTATTCCCAACTTCTATTGCACTTACTCACTGGTTCAAAAAAGCATTCTTAAAGAGGTAGACAAACTTTGTCGTGATTTTATTTGTAATAAACAAAATGGGAGATTGGGTTTGCACTATGCTAATTGGAATAATCTGTGTAAACCAATGAGACTTGGTTGGAGAGGAATTCATTCTTGTGTTGAGAGTGTGGATGCTTTAAGAGCAAAATTAGCTTGGAAGGTCACTCAAGACAGAGACACTTTGTTGTACCGAATGTTAAATTCAAAGTATGGTATGTTGATGGATGAATCTACACATGGAAATGAATCTTCTTCAACCTTCAAGATCTTATCAAGTGGTAAGAAAGCACTAAAATCTGTAGTAAGATGGGGAGTTGTAAATGGCTATTCCATCAGTATCCTTGATGATCTTTGGATATTGGACAAAAAATTGAATAGCTGGACTACTTTTTTCTCGATTCCAAATGAAGGGGAGGAAATGGTGGACTGTTTGATTTCAGAATGTGTTTGGAATATATCTAAGCTTAAACAAAGGTTTGGAGATGAGCTTATAAAGATCATTCTATTGGTGGAAATTTACACGGATCAAGAGAGAGACTATTTGGAGCTAATTCATCAGAACTTGGGGTGTTTAATATCATCTCTGGTTTATAAAAATCATTATATGCAGGAGCAGGACTTCGTTTACTGGCAATGTTTGAAGAAGATAAAGTTAAAACCCGTATAGAAGTTTTTTGGTGGAGATTGTTCAACAATGCAATCCCTACCTATAACTTCTTGTATCAAAGAAGACTTCAAGAAAATTATAGATGTCCAAGAGGATATGGTTTTCCATAAGACTGTGATCATATCACTATTAGTTGCGTGAAAGTGAGGGAAGTCATTGAATGTTTGAACAAATGCGGCTTTGGTTTTTAGTTGTTTGATTCTTTCAATCCTTATTGGGAATGGATGGAAGAGTGCTACAAAATGCAAGGTTTCATGATGAATATTTATTGAAATGTTGTATATCTTACATGGAAGTCTAGGAACAAACTAATTCATGGAGATAAAGAGGATTGTTCTAGGTTCATAGCTTCATATGCTGTAAGTATGGCATCCATTTCCTTTATGAGTGAAGCAAAGTTGGGACATTAGGGTACGAATCAGTCTTCTAGACTATCAGATCGTTGGTACCCCCCTCCTCACAATTGGATAAAGATTAATGTGGATGCATCTTTGTTACAAACATACAAAGCTGAAGTTGGAGGAGTTGTGCGAGACGGTAAAGGAAGATTTCTTTTGGCATATGGTCACTCATGTATTCATTGGGATATTGCAAGACTAGAGCTGTTCTCTATTTGTTTTATAAGGGAAATTACCAAAGATTGGATGCATGATTTTCAAGGAATTATTATAGAAGGCGACAACTATAATGTTATCAAGTTCTTGCAAAACTTGGGAGGTAAGTGGAGAGATGAGCTACTATTTTTCAAGAAACACAAGTTCATTTTTTTTTTAATTGGGTGGATAAGAGATGTAAAAAGCTAGCAAAACATTGTGCTAGCTATGCCATTTTTAGTGATTTTTGTTGGGATACTTTTTCTTCTAGTAAGATTCCTCCTATGTTTTGTATGTTGTTAAAGGAGGAGTCAAGTTATGATGGTAATTTGTAAGTAGGAAGCTTTGATTAATAAATCTCTTAGTTGTTGTGCTTTCTTCAAAAAAAATGTTCACTCTTCAATTTGCTTAATACTAAAACCAATAAAATAACTTAAATCTCCCATTAAGCTCATCTCAAATTCACAACTCATTATTTTAGAAAAATCTTCACAAAGATTTTTATTTGTATATCCAAAAATAAAATCATCAACATAAATTTGAACAATGAGTATATCATCTCCTAGTTTCTTCAAAAAGAGATTAGTGTCCATAATTCCTTTTACAAAACACCTCTCTAATAAAAAAGTGCTTAACTTCTCATACCAAGCCCTAAGTGTCTGTTTCAATCCATACAATGTCTTTTTTAATTTATACACATGATTAGGGAATTTAGAACTTTCAAAACCTAGAGGTTGTTTAACATAAACATCTTCTTGTATCACCCCATTCAAAAAGGCACTTTTAACATCCATTTGAAAAAATTTAAATCCTTTAAAACATGTAAAGTCTAACAAAACCCTAATTGCTTCCAGTCTTGCAACAGGGGCAAACGTCTCCTCAAAATCAATCCCTTAAATTTGATTATACCCCTTAGCCACCAATCTAGCCTTATTATTAATAACAACTCCTGTGTCATTCATTTTATTTTTAAATACCAACTTAGTTTAAATTGTACTTTGATCCTTTGGCCATACAATCAATTCCCAAACACAATTCCTAACAAACTGATTTAATTCTTCTTACATGGCTAAAATTCAAAATTCATTTGAAAGTGCTTAATTTATATTTGTGGGTTCTATCATTAAAATAAAGGAAGAATGATTGACTTTTTTGCTAAGTCCATGCCTAGTCCTAACACCCTCATTAGGTTCACCTAAAATCAACTCTTAGGGTGGTTTTTAGAAAATTTTAAATCTCTAGGCATTGGGTTTTCTATTTTCAAATTTTCATCCAAATTAATCTTCCCAATCCTTTGGGAGTTATTTTCTATATCATCCTCTTTCAAACTTGGCTCTTCCAAAATGTAAGATTCATTAAATACAACATTTTAGGTCTTCTCAACTACCAAAGTTCTTTTGTTAAATACTCTATAATATTTTTCAACACTATAGTAACCAAGAAAAATTCCTTCATCTGATTTTGGATCAAATTTTTCTAAAGGAGATTTTCCATATTGAATAAAAAATTTACATCCAAAAACATGCAAATATGAAAAATTAGGTGTTCTCCCTTTAAGAAGCTCATAGGGTTTTTTATTCAACTTTGACCTTATGTTCACCCTATTCAGAAAATAAAATGCAATATTAACTACTTCAGCCCAAAAATATTTAGGAAGTGTATATTCTACCAACATGGCTCTAGCGACTTCAATTAATATTTTGTTCTTTCTTTCGACTACCCCATTTTATTAAGGGTCCTGGATGCAAAAAAAATTGTGATCAATTCCAAGTTTTTTTCAAAAATCCTCGGATTTTTCATTTTCAAATTCACCTCCACTATCACTTTGAATTGTAAAAATTTGACATCCTAGTTTCCTTTGAATTCAAGTCAAAAAATCTCTAAATAACTCAAATTATTCACTCTTATAAAGTAAAAATTTAACCCATATGAATTTCGAGAAATCATCAACTATCACAAATCTATATACCTTACTCCAAGACTTATAATGCTAACCAGTCCAAAAAGATCCATATGAATTATCTCTAATGGTTTGCTTGTTATATGATCCATAGTGGAATGAAATGAGGACTTCACCTATTTTCCTAGTTGATATGCATCACAAAGGTGATCCTTAGTAAAGTCTAGTTTTGGTATACTCTAACCACTTCCTTTTGGGTAATTTTCCTAAGGTTTTTCATGCTAGTGTGACAAAATCCCCTATGCCATAACCATGATTCATCAAAAATTATTTTTAAACAAAAAGCAATATGATATTTAATATAGTTTAAATCTAGCATAAAAATATTTACCCTGGTTCCATGCAATATAATATTTCCATTTAAACTAAATATGCAGCTAGGGGAAAAAATTTAACTTTGTACCCTTTGTCACATAGCTAGCTAATACTTAACAAATTATGCTTTAAACCTTCTACAAGTAGTACATTCTCAATAAAAAAATTATTCAAGTTTTCTATCATACCTATGCCAACCACTTTCCTAGTGGTATTATCTTCCAGTGTAACCTTGCCTCTACTCCTAACTTTTAGATATATGAATTGTGTAGTGTCTCCAATCATATGCTTTGAGCAACCACTATCTAGGTGCCAAATGCTCTCATGAGGTTTTTTATGAGAGTGTTCCAATAAAATAATCAAAAGTTAGTCTTAGGAAGCCAAATAAGTTTGGGTCTCCTTTTGACAAATTAAAACTAGATGCATGTATGATATGACTTGGTTTATGCATCTTAGGTCTCTACACAAAATGAATTTTTTTATGTAAAGTAAAGTGTGTGAAATATGTCTAATCATCCCATAAGTAAAACATTTAACTCCAGGAAAAGAATTTTTCAATCTTTTATAATAAAACTATCTCTTCCAAGGTTTTAAGATTTTTGACCTCAAATAGGATTAGTAAAATCTTCAAGTGTAGGGGGTATCATATTTTACTCAAGATCTTTCATTGCCACTCTAATAAATGAGTTTGCATCTTTTAATATAGTGTTATCATATTTAAGATAGTGCCCTCTATTCTAAGATTTGTTCTGATATCTTTAAATTCTTTTCCCAATTTAGTATAGGATGATTTTAGTAAATAATTTTGCTTATTCAAATCATCAAATTCATTAAGTAATCTCATATGGTTATTGTCTATCTGTGCGTGATCTTACCTAAGGGTTTCATTCTCTTTTTTGTAATTCTTGTAATTTTAAGTTTAATCTAGCATGCTTTTTCTTGAGTTTTATATAAGTAGTATGAATTCTTTCAGAAACTTCTAGCAATTCATTATAAGTTAAGTCATATACCTATTTTTGATCTACTGATCAAGATTATCGGCTATTAAACATAGGTTGGTGACTTCCTCTTCATTTTTTATTTTTGATGAATCAAAAGCTGGGTCCGTCTAGAAAGCTCTCTGAAATCTCTTCTTGCCCTTCCTCACATTTGCTTTCTCCTCTACTTTCTCCTTGTTAGGAGTGGCTTTAAGATTAGGGTAGTCTGATTTTATATGTCTAGGTTTTCTTCATTCATAACAAATCACTTCATTAGAAACTTTAACATTTTTATCAAACTTACCTTTGTTTCATTGCTAGCATCTCCTTTGCTTCCTTTAAGAAAACTTCTGAATTACATTGTCATCAAGGCAATATCATCCTCATCCTCAGGTTGTGACTGATCACTCTCTCAGTCATCCACTTTTAGTGCTATGTTCTTCACTTTTCACTGTTCTCCTACATCAATCTTCTTTTGAGTCACTCCTTGCTCGTAAGAAATTAGTGATCTAAGGAGATTACCAATATAATAAACATTTAAGTCCTTAGACCCTGAAATAGCAATTATTTTAGCATCATAAATAGTAGGCAAACAATGAAGAATAATTAACCATTTCAGCATTCGTTAGTTCCCTACTTAATGCATGAAAAGAAGTGACTATTTGAGTAAATCTTTTGTACATATCAGAAATAGATTCATTAGATTTCATATGAAATAATTTATAGTCATGTAACAAGAAATTTAATGTTGACTGCTTTACTTCATTAGTCCCTTCCTAAGTAATATATAGCCTATCCCAAATGTCCTTTCCACTTTTGCTAGTGGAAACCTGCATGTAATCTTCATATTTAAGTGTGCAAAAGAAACTATTTAAACATTTTGCATTTAATTATGCTAAGTGATGTTCTTCTATAGTCCAGACAGCAAAAAGTGTTTTAACTCTAATGCTCTAAACTTATAGTTTTGAAAAAAAAAACTCTTATACCACTTATTAATTCTGTATAGGTAGTTAAACCTAAGCAATTGTCCCAAGGCTAACCAAGAGGGGGGTGAATTGGTAATTCAAAAAATTCTCTTCAATTTATTTTTATTAATAGATAATTCTTTTAAAAATTTTATAGCAATTTAATTTTAGATTAAAATAAGCTTTTCAACCATAGTAAATAACTTGTAGAAAATAAATATGAAAAATAAAAAGACACAAAGATTTATAGTTATTCGATCAAACATGACCTATATCAACTACCTGAAGACTCCCTCTTCAGGTATTGCACTATTACCAAAGTGGCATTCTTTTTGCTCCCATAGTAAGGCAGAGAAGCCTTTATAAATCCTTTCTTCCACCAATCCCTGGTGCAGAAGAGAACCATCGTCTGTTCACACTCTCTAAGTATCGATAGAGAACCATCATCTATTTATACCCTACTAAGGTTAGCAGAGTACTGTCATCCTTTCACACCCTCTAAAGGTTGGCAGAGTACCATCGTCCTTTCACACTCTCCAAGAGTCAGCAAAGTACGAGTTCTTCTTCAAAGATCTATTCACGAGCAACTAGGAAGAAGAAAAGAAGAGTTGTAATCAAAAACAAAAAGATATCCTTACCTTTGAGTAACCTTAATAACCCTTCGCACTCCACTTATAAGAAATCTCTCTCAAAATCACTCTTTCCTTGCTCATAAGAAATTAGTTATCTAAGGAGATTATCAATATAATATACATTTAAGTCCTTAGACTCTAAAATAGCAAATATTTTAGCATCATAAATAGTAGGCAAACAATGAAGAATTTAATTAACCATTTCAACATTCGTTAGTTCCCTACTTAATACATGAAAAGAAGTGACTATTTGAGTAAATCTTTTGTACATGTCAGAAATAGATTCATTAGATTTCATATGAAATAATTCATAGTCATGTAACAAGAAATTTAATCTTGACTTCTTTACTACATTAGTCCCTTCCTAAGTAATATATAGCCTATCCCAAATGTCCTTTCCACTTTTGCTAGTGGAAACCTGCATGTAATCTTCAGATTTAAGTGTGCAAAAGAAACTATTTAAACATTTTGCAATAAATTATGCTAAGTGATGTTCTTCTATAGTCCAGTCAGCAAAAGGTATTTCAACTATAATGCTCTAAACTTATAATTTTGAAACAAAACTCTGATACCACTTATTGATTCTGTATAGGTAGTTAAACCTAAGCAATTGTCCCAAAGCTAACCAAGAGGGGGGTGAATTGGTAATTCAAAAAATTCTCTTAAATTTTTTTTTTATTAATAGATAATTTTTTTTGAAATTTTATAGCAATTTAATTTTAGATTAAAATAAGCTTTTCAACCATAGTAAACAACTTTTAGAAAATAAATATGAAAAATAAAAAGATACAAAGATTTATAGTGATTCGATCAAATATGACCTATATCCACTACCTGAAGACTTCCTATTTAGGTATTGCACTATTACCAAAGTGGCATTTTTTTGCTCCCACACTAAGGCATAGAAGCCTTTATAAATCCTTTCTTCCCCAAATCCCTGCTGCAGAAGAGAACCATCGTCTGTTCACACTCTCTAAGTATCGATAGAGAACCATCATCTATTTATATCCTACTAAGGTCAGCAGAGTACTGTCATCTCTTCACACCCTCTAAGTGTTGGCAGAGTACGGTCATCCTTTCACACTCTCCAAGAGTCAGCAAAGTATGTGATCTTCTTCAAAGATCTATTCACGAGCAACTAGGAAGAAGAAAAGAAGAGTTGTAATAAAAAACACAAAGATATCCTTACCTTTGAGTAACCTTGATAACCCTTGTCACTCCACTTATAAGAAATCTCTCTCAAAATCACTCTTTCCTTGCTCATAAGAAATTACTTATCTAAGGAGATTATCAATATAATATACATTTAAGTTCTTAAACACTGAAATTGCAATTATTTTAGCATCATAAATTGTAGGCAAACAATGAAGAATTTAATTAACCATTTCAACATTCGTTAGTTCCCTACTTAATGCACGGAAAGAAGTGACTATTTGAGTAAATCTTTAGTACATGTCAGAAATAGATTCATTAGATTTCATACGAAATAATTCATAGTCATGTAACAAGAAATTTAATCTTGACTGCATTACTTCATTAGTCCCTTCCTAAGTAATATATAGCCTATCCCAAATGTCCTTTCCTTTTTTGCTAGTGGAAACCTACATGTAATCTTCAGATTTAAGTGTGCAAAAGAAACTATTTAAACATTTTGCATTTAATTATGCTAAGTGATGTTCTTCTATAGTCCAGTCAGCAAAAGGTGTTTCAACTCTAATGCTCTAAACTTATAGTTTTGAAACAAAACTCTGATACCACTTATTAATTCTGTATAGGTAGTTAAACCTAAGCAATTATCCCAAGGCTAACCAAAAGAGGGGTGAATTGGTAATTCAAAAAATTCTCTTCAATTTTTTTTATTAATAGATAATTCTTTTAAATTTTATAGCAATTTAATTTTAGATTAAAATAAGCTTTTCAACCATAGTAAAGAACTTATATAAAATAAATATGAAAAATAAAAAGATACAAAGATTTATAGTGATTCGATCAAACATGACCTATATCCAATACTTTAAGACTACCTCTTCAGGTATTACACTATTACCAAAGTGGCATTCTTTTTGCTCCCACAGTAAGGCAGAGAAGCCTTTATAAATCCTTTCTTCCACCAATCCCTGGTGCAGAAGAGAACCATCGTCTGTTCACACTCTCTAAGTATCGATAGAGAACCATCATCTATTTATACCCTACTAATGTCAGCAGAGTACTATCATCCTTTCACACCTTCTAAGTGTTGGCAGAGTACCATCGTCCTTTCACACTCTCCAAGAGTCAGCAAAGTATGAGATCTTCTTCAAAGATCTATTCACGAGCAACTAGGAAGAAGAAAAGAAGAGTTATAATAAAAAACACAAAGATATCCTTACCTTTGAGTAACCTTTATTCCTTTTCACACTCCACTTATAAGAAATCTCTCTCAAAATCACTCTTTCCTTGCTCATAAGAAATTAGTTATATAAGAATATTATCAATATAATATACATTTAAGTACTTAGACTCTGAAATAGCAATTATTTTAGCATCATAAATAGTAGGCAAACAATGAAGAATTTAATTAACCATTTCAACATTCGTTAGTTCCCTACTTAATGCATGAAAAGAAGTGACTATTTGAGTAAATCTTTTGTATATGTTAGAAATAGATTCATTAGATTTCATATGAAATAATTCATAGTCATGTAATAAGAAATTTAATCTTGACTGCTTTACTTCATTAGTCCCTTCCTAAGTAATATATAGCCTATCCCAAATGTCCTTTCCACTTTTGCTAGTGGAAACCTGCATGTAATATTCAGATTTAAGTGTGCAAAAGAAACTATTTAAACCATTTGCATTTAATTATGCAAGTGATGTTCTTCTATAGTCCAGTCAGCAAAAGGTGTTTCAACTCTAATGCTCTAAACTTATAGTTTTGAAACAAAACTCTGATACCACTTATTGATTCTATATAGGTAGTTAAACCTACGAAATTGTCCCAAGGCTAACCAAGAGGGGGGTGAATTGGTAATTCAAAAAATTCTCTTCAATTTTTTTTTATTAATAGATAATTTTTTTTAAAATTGTATAGCAATTTAATTTTAGATTAAAATAAGCTTTTCAACCATAGTAAACAACTTGTAGAAAATAAATATGAAAAATAAAAAGACACAAAGATTTATAGTGATTCGATCAAACATGACCTATATCCACTACCTGAAGACTCCCTCTTCAGGTATTGCACTATTACCAAAGTGGCATTCTTTTTGCTCCCACAGTAAGGCAGAGAAGTCTTTATAAATCCTTTCTTCCACCAATCCCTTGTGCAGCAGAGAACCATCGTCTGTTCACACTCTCTAAGTATCGATAGAGAACCATCATCTATTTATACCCTACTAATGTCAGCAGAGTACTGTCATCCTTTCACACCCTCTAAGTGTTGGTAGAGTACCATCATCCTTTCATACTCTCCAAGAGTTAGCAAAGAACCAGATCTTCTTCAAAGATCTATTCACGAGCAACTAAGAAGAAGAAAAGAAGAGTTGTAATCAAAAACACAAAGATATTCTTACCTTTGAGTAACCTTGATAACCCTTCACACTCCACTTATAAGAAATCTCTCTCAAAATCACTCTTTCACTTGCTCTTAAAAAATCATGAAGAACAACACTTTTTCACATCATTTTTAAGGACCTTTTATATGAAAGACACGAAAAACTATTCAAAAAATTGAAATTTTCCATTTTAAGCGTGTACGATCATACAGTATGATCGTATGTTAGTCTGTATAAATAGTTCAAAAACTATTACATAAGAACCTTTTGGGAATCTGTATGAAATGACTTCGTACACGATGATAATCTAGTACGAACCAAGTTTGTACGATATGAATAGCTAGAAAATTTTTCATCTTCATCGGGATGAAAAGATACCCCACATTTTTGTACTCTAAATGTTGCCTGTATGAATGGAATATCGTACAGTACAATCCGTTCAAAAAATTTTCAAGTTCGTCTAGACAAAAATGGACCAATCCAATTCGTACTCTAGACGACGTCTATATGAACATGACATTGCACAATATGATAAGTTTAGAAAAACTTTGAATTCATCAAGATGAAAGGGACACATCTAATTTGTACTATAGATGGCATCTGTACGAAGGAAGCTTTGCATAATAGGATGAGTACTTAGAAAAGTTTTCTAAGTGTAATTCATTTGACTATTCGTAGGTGAAAATAATTGAACAAATTGTTTGGTACAAATGAGTTCATACAGTATGATTAGTTTAAAAAATTATAATTTTAAACACTCCCCTAGTGTGTGTGTGTGCATAGTCACTCAATTACAATCACACTCTCTCAAAACTCAATAAAAAGTACAGACTTCATTTACAATGAATTATAATCTAATATGATTTGAAGTCTTCAATAATCTAGAGTATGATTTTTCTGAAATGTTAGTACACACAAACGAAAAAAAAATATGTATAAAATATATTAACAAAAATTATAATTGAAATAATAATATTTGGAATCATAAAAAACATACATGTTGCATAAATCTCAACAATCAAAAAACTAAGTTTCAACAATCTCAATAGGAGAGACACTAAAGTTTAGTTTATTACTTGGAGAGTACAACTCTAAGGAGTGGATGTAGGTCATGGTTGATTGAACAACTATAAAATCTGGTGTGCTCTTTCTTGTTTTCTACTTTCTGCACTTTTATTTCTGTAATTTAAACTTACTACACAAATCTCATTATTTACCATCAATTATAATTAGGTTTATTTGAGGTTTAAAAAATTAAAAAAAAATTATACCTTAATTAATATATTTGTTCTTTAAAATAAAAAATATGTTAAACCCTAATTTGCTTTCGCATGTGTTAGGATAATTGTTTCTTTGAATTTTTTTTAAATCATTCTCTAGCAAGAATATTTTACCATTATAAAAAATATTTTTAAATGTAAAAATTCAACACCCCCCTCCCCCTTCATGGTGTTCCTTGAGTTATTTCATTAAGGTCTAGGAACCTCCCTGAACTTTCAAGTGGTATCAAAGAGGGTCTTAAAATTTATATTTTAAAATCTTTTAGCAAAGATCAAATGATGTATTTTCAAAATTGAAATAATAAGAAGGATTATTTAATAACTAGTCCACCACTGTTTGAAAACATTCCCTTTGATTTTTTAAAAATTCACATTCCCACATTTTTGCCATTCATTGACTATAGAATTTGGCATATGATTCAAATTAGATATTCACTTAATTCCATCTCAAGTAGTTAATGGTGTTAAAACTGGTATTCCCTTTATTGAACAGAATCATCAGGATAGAGAACTCACAAAATTAAATGCCTAATGTTTAAATTATTTTTTTCTATTCTTAAAAATCTGAGGACTACATACGACTATCTATATGCACTATGCTGAAAGAAATATGGGATAGACTTTACATCACTTATGGCAAAACTAGTGAAGTTAAACAGTCTAGGTTAAATATTATATCGCATGACTATGAACTTTTTTGTATGAAACCCAATAAGACTTTATCTAAAATGTACACTAGGATCACCCAGATAGTGACATCCTTACATGCACTAGGTAGAGAACTATCTAATTCTATAATATTATAATAAGATTCTACATTTCCCACCTAGTTCTTATGATTTTAAAGTCACTCCTATCTAAGAATCAAAATACTTAATTATTTATTAAACTAATAAGTTGCTTGGGTCACTCATTGCCTATAAGCAATGTGTGAGTCAAAGACTACTTGATGCATGTGATAAGAAGAAAGAGGAAATTGTGGCTCATAATGTAAATTACTTAGACTGTGAAAAATATGTAGTTGAGGAGGATGATGACAATGTGTTGAGGACCTGTTTGTTCAAGAGTTTCCTAAAGAGGAAACAAAAGCATTATCAATAAAATTGGAACAAAGGTAAAGGCAATAAAAATTTTAAAGTGTCATCTAACACTATATACTTTGAATGCATGAAACAAGGACATATCCGAATAGACTTCTCCAACCAAAAGAATCACCCAGTCAATGAGAATGGAGAAGATAATGTGAAATTCAGGAAGGCAAGGCACATGAAACAGAATGCATTTTTAGACGACCCTGCCTTATAATCATCAAAATAAGAAGCATAGGAAACAAACATGTGTCTCTTAGCTAAAGATAATCTTGATAAGTCTGATCAATATGATGTATGTCATCTCTCCTATGATGAATTGTTTATTATTTCATAAAAAATTCATGATTTGTATAGGAAATTAAAAAGGATGTATACTAGCTTAAATAGTGACTTTTTTAATCTGTAAAAAGAGCATACTAGTATGAAATCTGAGTATTGTTCTTTAGATGGTGATCATATGTCATTACTTAAGGAATATGATGCATTACATAATAAGAATACTAATTTGTATAATGCATACTATTCCTTGAAAGAGGAGCATGTTGGATAAAAAAAGAATTCAAAGAATTAGAGGCATATGCAACATAAATGGATGATAGTGAGCTTGCATTAAAAATAAAAGTGTCTATCCTTGGATGTGCAAATGAATTCCTACAGGAAAAAGTAATGCACTTCAAATAAAAAAACCATGATACTTTGGCATAGTGATATAACTCATTACCACATCATGCATCATATAACACTAGGAATAGGCACCAAAACCCTCATAGATTAGTGAATCTTTTTTAGTATTAGGTGTTACTCTTACGGCATGTTAAGTCACTTAGCCCGCACTTGCACTATCCACCATAAGGCACATCTAGTATGGAGGCAAAATTACTTGCATCACAGTATATTATGCAAATATTTCATTCATCAATGTATAAGTTAGAGACAAAACTCACCAGGGTTTCTAAATCTAATGCTTGATTGACTTTGTAGAAGTGCTCTTACAAATGTCCTAGTGAGAGCATGTGGTACCTAAACAGTAGATGCTCAAGGCACATGAATGGAGATTTGAAGCAGTTCATCTCCTTGAAAGCTAGGTCAGGAGATAAGATTATACTGGGAGACAACACCACAAAGAAAGTGGTTTGCTTTGTATAATTAGAAACTCTAAGAATTTTATAATTGAAAATAGTTTATTAGTTGATAGTCAAAAGCTTAACATACTGAGCATTAGCCAATTGTGTGCTAAGGGTTTTGATATAAATTTTTTATCTGTAAAATGCATGATTAGCTTAAATGAAAAACTAGTCTTAAAAGGGAAAAGGGTTAATAACGTTTACATGCTTAATTTAAATTGCATTAAATGTTCTAATTCCATATGTTATAAAACAATTATTTATGAATCTTAGCTATGGCATAGGAGACTATGACATGCAAGCATAAAAACTTTTATTAATATTATCCAAAAAGACCAAGTTAGAGGCATGCCCATGTTAGATTTTATGATGTAACACCTATGAGATGACTGACAACTAAGAAAACAAATAAATTCTTCATTACATTTAATTAAGGACATCAACATCTCTAGGCCACTAGAATTTTTGCGTATGAACTTATTTGGATCCGTTAGTACTACAAGCCTAGGAGGGAAGTCATATAGATTTGTAATCATTGATTACTATTCTAGATTCACTTTAGTTACATCTAGAATAAAAGAGTGAATCACTTGAGGAGTTAAGAACCTTCCCAACTGGGATACAAAGAAAGTTAGGATGAGAAATATCAACCATTCAAAGCCATCATGGTGGAGAGTTTGAAAATGATAGGTTTGAGAAAATTTGTCAAGAGATAGGGATAAAACATAACTTTTTTGCCCCTAGGACCCTTAGTAGAATGAAATAATATAAAGGAAAAATAGACCATGGTACAAGCTGCTAGGGCCATATTAGCTGAATACTCTCTCACTAGATATTTTTGGGCAGAAGTAGCGAATAATGCTATTATATTTTGAGTAGGGTGAATGTTAAATCAAAGTTAAATAAGACACCCTATGGATTCCTTAAGGTTAGGACACCCAATGTTTTCCTACTTTATAAGTTGTTTAGCAAAGTTTCTTTATTTTTCATTTTCTTTCTGGTGTTTATTTAGTATTTTTCTTGGTGTTTTGATTATTTAAAATCTAGTTTTTATGAAAATTTTCATTTTATCTTCTTTTTATAAAGTTTCCCAGATCATCCCACACAAATCAAATTTTCCTCACTTAATACTATACGATATAACATTATAATGTACGATATGCACAAAGTATCACATCACTACTCACAACACATCCAATAGTTTTGATTGATAGATTATTGGCTAGCATACTTTACAAACACCTATTTTGTACCATATGATACATGTGAAACTATATGTTAAATGAATTAAATTTGGCTGGTATGATATTTAATATTGTATCATATTGTATGAACACTTGTTCATATAAAACGATCTCATCAGTTAATGATTGTAAAGACTAATGCCTCGGTACATGCATCTTCATTCCAATCATATAGTATGATTTTTATTATACTATATGATAAGACCATCTTTTTTGACTAATCATAATGGACGAATTGAATGCACTCGATCGTACTGTATGATACCCTATCATACTGTATGATATGGTCAAGTTCTATTCAAAAGTAGGGAAAACAATTTTTTTTTCTTCACTCAACTCTTTTCAAATTCTCTTCCCTCCACCCTAAGATCTTAGTCCTTGAAATGGCAGGTGGAAAGCAATCAAGAGTTCTCATCAGAAGTTCTTCCCAATGACCAGTGGATCCTTGCTTTGCTGAAGCAACTGACAAAGAGGCATATAATAATTACAATGCTGTTGAGATCACACCCTCAATAAGCATAAAATAGAAAGTTTTAAACTTCCAAATACTTGATCTCTTTGCTCACACCACTCTTCATTTCATTCTTACTCTTGCCTACCCAATGAACTATAAGCTACTTTTTTGAATTCTTTGCAAGCCTTCAAATAAAAAGTAAGGGTACCTTCCTCCAATCCTATGTTAATAAATGGCTGATTAAAATATTTAACCAAGACTATGACTAATTTCTACACCTTTCTACTAGTGGAGAAAAAGTTCAACTTATAGCTTCTAACATTGACTATGATAAGACCCTTGCAAACACTACCCTTATGGAACAGACTGTCAAATACTGCATTCCTCACATCAATACCTTAGTTCAAGATGCTCAAATCATACAACATATCTTACAAAACTCAATCATTCCAAAAGTTGGGGATCGAATCAATATCACAACTCTTCTATCCCTCACCACTTGTTTCATAATGATCAAGATTGATTTCAATGCAGCTAATTTAATTATTCAACATCTTGAGAATCTTACTTGCATTTGAGATCCTAGATATAAAAGAAAGCCAAATCTTATCTTAGGTCACATAATTTCCTTCATTCTTGAATCTAAATACAACTTCTAATTCCCTACACCACCAGATCAAATAGCTTCTCACAGCACTTGTTGTTGCAATGTTCACTATATGGACCCCGAGCAAGAGGTAGCAGAGGGAGATCCAGTACCAGTTCCATCACAAACATTTGTCCACAAGCAATCTCAATATAATACACTAATTCATAGGTTTTGATTAGTGGGAGACCCATTTGACACCTACGTAGTAGAGTAGCAACAACAAAATGAAAATTAAATGGCTTGTTTTGACATCTACGTAGCAGAGCAGCACCAGTAACATGAAAATGATATGGCTTGGCTTGGAGAGCAGTTCACCTCCATTCACCGATACTTCCAAGCACCACCACCACCTCCACCTAATTAGAACCCTTCAATTTTTTAGTTTCTATGTCTGTATTATTTTCAATTGTAAAGTCTGTTTTGTTTTAGTGATTTTTGTTTAGTTATTCCTCCTTTTTATGATATCAAAAGGGGGAGCAGGTTGTTGTTGGTTATTTGTACTTCCTATTTTGTTATGATTAGTTCAATATTTTATCTTTATATTCTCACTCATTCTTGAAAGTTCGTTCGGGATATTAAGCCCTATGAACTTAGTCCCAAGCTAACCAAGAGGGGGGGGGTGAATTGGTATTTTAAAAATTCTTAAGACAAAGAAATAAATTCACAAACCAAATCACACCACAAAACCAAATGCGGAATTTAAAAGTGCGGAAGCAAAAATAAGAACACAAGATTTATAGTGGTTCGGTCGACTCGACCTACGTCCACTCCTTGGAGGCACCCTCCAAGTATTGCACTACAAAACGTGACTCTCCTTTAGCCCCCACAGCTAGGCAGAGAAGCCCTCACAAGAAACTCCTTTCTGCCACCCCGGCAAGGCAGAGAACCTACCTCCTTTTGCTTCCTCCTGAAGCTGGCAGAGAATCACAACCAAAAGCAAAACTCCTTACCTCTACCGACCCTTCCACGGACGAGAAACTCCAGACGAAAGACAAGCAGAGCGATCCTTGAGCAACCCTTGTGAATCCCCTCACAAGCTCCCCCTCACAAGATCCTCTCTCTCTCCCTCTCTCTCTTTCTCTCCTCAAGGTCTTCTCAGGTCAAGGCAGCATCCAAAGGTCTCTCAAAAATGTTGAAGAAGAGCTTTTTAAATAGAAGAGCTCAAGAGGAGCTCATTAATTGCAAGTAGCCGACTTTATCGTCCAGGCCGATATGGACATTGGCCCGGCCGATTAGTACAAATCAAGGAAGATCGGCCAGAGCACAGCCCTGTGAACAGTCCTGGACGATTGAAATTTGGCTTGATCGTCCAGGCCGATCTCACGATCGTCCTGGTCGATTAGTTCAAATCAGAGGTAAATCGTCCTGAGCACAACCCTGGGAACAGTCCTGGCCGATTGAAATTTGGCTTGATCGTCCAGGCCGATCTCACGATCGTCCTGTCCGATATGATCGTATCAATCATCCTTAATTACTCCCTTGATTTCCTGATCAATTAAGGCATAATTTGGTAATTTCGTCCAGGCCGATCCTGGAATCGTCCTGGCCGATAATTTAAAATTCAGTATGCCTAAACTGTCTAAGGCGGCTATCTCTTTCTATTTTGAGCTTATCGTCCTGGCCGATACACGTATCGTCCAGGCCGATATGTTAATGTCGTCTGCCTTAATTAAGAATCCTTAATTAGACTTTCTGTTTTAAGCTGATCGTCCCGGACGATATAAATATCGGCCGGGCCGATGTGGGCAAAAATAGAATTTCTAAGCCTCTCAAGTGTGTGTGTGAAGGGTTACTTAGCATCAGTCTTTTTGATTATTACAAGTAGACTCAAAAGGTAAAAAATAAAATTACAGACTGACTCAACCCTAAGCCTACGCGATCCTGGACTTGGCTTCCTCTTGATCGTCCGATCTTCGATTCCTGAAAAGTTAGAAGCAATAAGTAGTCCAAGAGAGATAGTGTTTATCAATCATCAAAACATAAGCCATGAAAAAGTAGATTTGCAACAATCTCCCCCTTTTTGATGATGGCAAACACAAGTAGGAAAATTTCATTAAAACACCGCAAGGTTATAAAATCCAAGACCAAACAACTTTTTCCTACACCCTAGACCCTACTCCCCCTTTTGTCATCACAAAAAGAGGGTCTAGAAACACAAGAAAAAGACTAACAAGCACACAAAAAAGACAGGAAACAAACAACACAAAATACAGACTAAAATAATGAGGGATCCAGATCATCAGATGGAGGTGGTGGAGGTGGCTACTGAAAGTAGGTGGCAAGTGTGGTGAACTGAACATTGAACCAGGCGATGTCCTGGTCATGCTGCTGCTGCTGGTCAAAAAGGCGGTCCGATCGGCCGGGCAGATCAGATATCGGCCAGGCCGAATAGACACAGGCGATCGGCCTGAGGAGTCAGGCCGAACGACCATTGAAAAAGCAGATTGTCCGGGCCGATTAGGTGTATCGTCCGGGACGATGCACAATAATTGATCGTACCGGCCGAAGTTAAAACATTTAAAATGCTTGCCACGTGTATCGGCCAGGACGAACAGTGGATCGGCCCGGCCGATTGTCCAATAATGGATCGTCCGGGGCCGAATTTAAAGATCAAAACGTACTGACACGTGGATCGTCCAGGACGATCCAGTGTATCGGCCAGGACGATGCACATAAAATGCATCGGCCAGACAAAATATACTATCAGCCAGGACTATCACCAAGAGTTCGATCAAATCGTCCAGGACGATGTGGGATCGTCTGGGACGATGAGTTAGGATTTTCAAACAAAAAGGTCAGCAGATGGAATTTAAACAGAATTTGTCATATCGTCCAGGACGATAAGGGGATCGGCCAGGACGATGTAACTAGGAATTGAATTCAAAGGTAAGATGGTGATGATTAAGACCCTCAAAAAATAAAGAAACAGTCAAAACACAGAAAAATAAAAAATAAGGAACACATGAAAACAAATATTTTTTAACTTTTAATTTTTCTAAAATTTTTTTTTTTTATTTATGGAGGCATCATATGAGAATTCTTTTCAAAAAGTTAAGCCTTTTAAAGTTCCAAGAGATCAATAAGTTTAACAAATCTCAATTAGAAGAAGGTAGAATATCTGATTTTGTTAACCCTTGATCAGACATCCTTCAGGGTACAAAAATTCTTTTGGAAACCAAAAATCCAGCTTAGAATAACTAATAGGGATAAAAAGATCCATTCAAAGCTTGTTTACAAAGAAAATATCTCATATTTAATAAACCAAAGTAATTTTTCTCAATCATGGAAATTGAAATCAAGTCTTTGAAAACATCACATAATTAATGAGTTTTCTAAGTTTTAAGAGTTTTACCAAATAGAGAATAGCTTGCATTTAGTGGGCTCATTTTATGCCTCTTGTCATTTGATTTGCTCTTTTGAGCATCTTTTGATTCTTTGATACACTTTTGTGTATATAGCATTCTTTTCAATTTTGGCTTCATTGGCCTCTTTCCTTTTTAACTTTTGCAAGCTAGAAATTCTTTAATATACTCTAAAAAAAACTTAGTTGTGAGTATATCCTCCAAATATTAGAGAATAGGGGCTCTCTCTCTAACATAGGGAAGAACAATCCACAACACTAAATCAAAATCATGTGAAAAATGCAATGGCAAGATTTCAAAAGCTTGAATGATAACTAAAAACTTTGGCTATTATGCATAAGATAAATTATTGTAGCAAGATAAGAAAAAGATCTTAATTAACAGGCTATTGGTTAAACCGAGTTTATACTTTTGTTTTAGATAAAAAAAATCATACCACTAAATAAAGTCTGAAGGAGGGAAAACATCAACAGAAAACTCCCTTTAACCAATTTTGAAAAGCTAAATCACTATCTCCAAAAAACTCCAAAATCTAAAAGTTTGAAAGGACTAATCATATGAAGGCCAAAATTAAAGAGCAACGTGTAAACAAAACAAAACAAAATAAAACAAATGAAAAATAAAGCAAACTAAAATCAATACAAAGTGAGCACAAAAACTAGAAAAAATAAAATAAAAAGACACAAAACTAATGTTTCAAGCACGTGATAAAGCAGCGAGTTTAAGCAATTTTTGAGCTGCAAGCCTCCTTATGTCCAGTTATCCTATGCTCCCACGAGGGCTTTGGTGAGAGCACACCTGCAAAACTCAACAACAGTCAGATTTAGGAACCCAAACAGGTTTGGGATCCTTCTTAGAAAAAGTAGAATGTAATGCAGGTAAGGTATGCTGTGAATCATGCATTTTAGGTCTCCACACCCAATGAGTACTACGATGAATGGTGCAAGTGTGTGAGATGTGTCCTAGCATGCCACATGAGAAACATCTAATTCCAGGAAAGGGATTTCTTAGATGATTTGAGTTATAATGCCTCTTCCTAGGTTTTGGCTTAAGATCAACAGTGGAAGTCATCCAATCATTTTGAATCCTCAAATTTGTTCTCTTTAAGGCATCAATCTCAATCCTCAAATTTTTCTCAAGATCTTTAGATTTCTTAAGATCAAAACTAAGTGAGGTGTGTGAAACTTTTAATGCATTATGTTCATCAATTAATTCCAAATGCTTTTTGTTCAACTCATCAAATTCATCAAGGAGAGCCATGTGATTTGAATCAATCGTTGCATGGTCTTTGAGAAACACTTCATGCTCTTTTTGTATATTTGAATGTTCTAATTTTAGGCTAGCATGAGTTTTCTTAAGTTTTTTGTATGATGCATGAATTTTTTCACAAATTTCAAACAATTCATCATAGGTTGGTTTACATACCTCTTCTTCATCACTTTGATTTTCTCCCAAGAAACACAAATTCGTAGTCTCTTCCTCTGGTTCAGTCTCAGAGGAATCAGTACCAGATTCTGCCCAAAATCCTCTTTGGATTTTCTTCTTGTCCTTCCTTGACTTGGCTTTCTCCTCACCTTTTTCCTTTTCTTTGCTTGATTGATCTTGAAGTGTAGGGCAATCGGCTCTCACATGTCCAGGTTTCCTGCATTCAAAACAAACAACATCAGAAGATCCTTTAACATATTTGTGATCCTTACCTTTCCTCCAATTTTGATGATGCATTTGTTTCTTCCTTAGAAAGCTTTTGAATTGCCTTGTGATGAAGGCAACTTCATCGCTTTCAGACCCGGAAGATTCAGAATCCGATTTGTGCGCCTTCAGTGTGATTGTTTTCTCCTTTTTCTTCTCACCTGCATCAAGATTTCTTTGATTCACACCTTGCTCGTAAGCAATGAGTGAGCCAAGTAAGTTATCAATGGAATAAGTATTCAAATCTTTTGATTCAGTGATTGCAGTTTTTTTTGCATCATAAGACGAAGGCAAGCATCTCAAAATCTTGTTAACTTTTTCATAATTCGAAAGCTCTTTTCCTAGTGCATGCAATGAAGTAACAATCTGAGTAAACCTAGTGTACATGTCAGAAATCGATTCATGAGGTTTCATACGAAAAAGTTCGTAGTCATGCAAGAGAAAGTTCAAACGGGATTGCTTAACTTCATTAGTACCTTCATAGGTGATGCATAATTTATCCCAAATCTCTTTACCAGTTTTGCAAGTTGAAACACGCATGTAATCATCAGATTTCAAAGCACATAAAAAACTGTTCAAACATTTTGCATTTAACTGAGCCAAATCATGTTCATCGAAAGTCCATTCAGTAAAAGCAACTTCAGTTTTAATACCATTAATTTCACGAGAAGGTGGAGAATAACCTTCTTGAATAAGCATCCACATGCGATAATCAGTAGATTGTAAAAACGTTGACATGCGGGTTTTCCAAAAATCAAAAGGTAAGTTGTCAAATAGAGGAGGTCGTGTAATCGAATAACCTTCAGTAGTGTTTCTATTTCCTACGTTAGCCATGGATCAAATTCAAAAAGTTTTCAAACTTAATTTTTCGAATCCTGCTCTGATACCACTTGAAAGTTCGTTCGGGATATTAAGCCCTATAAACTTAGTCCCAAGCTAACCAACAGGGGGGGGTGAATTGGTATTTTAAAAATTCTTAAGACAAAGAAATAAATTCACAAACCAAATCACACCACAAAACCAAATGCGGAATTTAAAAGTGCGGAAGCAAAAATAAGAACACAAGATTTATAGTGGTTCGGTCGACTCGACCTACGTCCACTCCTTGGAGGCACCCTCCAAGTATTGCACTACAAAACGTGTCTCTCCTTTAGCCCCCACAGCTAGGCGGAGAAGCCCTCACAAGAAACTCCTTTTTGCCACCCCGGCAAGGCAGAGAACCTACTTCCTTTTGCTTCCTCCTGAAGCTAGCAGAGAACCACAACCAAAAGCAAAACTCCTTACCTCTACCGACCTTTCCACGGACGAGAAACTCCAGACGAAAGACAAGCAGAGCAATCCTTGAGCAACCCTTGTGAATCCCCTCACAAGCTCCCCCTCACAAGATCCTCTCTCTCTCCCTCTCTCTCTTTCTCTCCTCAAGGTCTTCTCAGGTCAAGGCAGCAGCCAAAGGTCTCTCAAAAACGTTGAAGAAGAGCTTTTTAAATAGAAGAGCTCAAGAGGAGCTCATTAATTGCAAGTAGCCGACTTTATCGTCCAGGCCGATATGGACATCGGCCCGGCCGATAAGTACAAATCAAGGAAGATCGGCCAGAGCACAGCCCTGGGAACAGTCCTGGACAATTGAAATTTGGCTTGATCGTCCAGGCCGATCTCACGATCGTCCTGGCCGATTAGTTCAAATCAGAGGTAAATCGTCCTTAGCACAGCCCTGGGAAAAGTCCTAGCTGATTGAAATTTGGCTTGATCGTCCAGGCCGATCTCACGATCGTCCTGTCCGATATGATCGTATCAATCATCCTTAATTACTCCCTTGATTTCCTGATCAATTAAGGCATAATTTGGCAATTTCGTCCAGGCCAATCCTGGAATCGTCCTGGCCGATAATTTAAAATTCAGTATGCCTAAACTGTCTAAGGCGGCTATCTCTTTCTATTTTGAGCTTATCGTCCTGGCCGATACACGTATCGTCCAGGCCGATATGTTAATGTCGGCTGCCTTAATTAAGAATCCTTAATTAGACTTTCTGTTTTAAGCTGATCGTCCTGGACGATATAAATATCGGCCGGGCCGATGTGGGCAAAAACAGAATTTCTAAGCCTCTCAAGTGTGTGTGTGAAGGGTTACTTAGCATCAGTCTTTTTTATTATTACAAGTAGACTCAAAAGGTAAAAAATAAAATTACAGACTGACTCAACCCTAAGCCTACGCAATCCTGGACTTGGCTTCCTCTTGATCGTCCGATCTTCGATTCCTAAAAAGTTAGAAGCAACAAGTAGTCCAAGAGAGATAGTGTTTGTCAATCATCAAAACATAAGCCATGAAAAAGTAGATTTGCAACAATTCTTTTATGTTTCTCTTATTCCTTATTTTCAAAAAAATAACTCTCCTTAGTTTCAAAAATTCAATTAGTAAGGGGGAGCTTAGGACATGGCAAAATTTTACTTGTAATTAAAACAAACAATGTTTGCCATCATAAAAAAGGGGGAGTGTTGCAAATCTGGACCTAAGTGTTGTGATTTTGATGATAACAAATATTATTGGATGCCTTACTATGCTATCTCCTATTATTATTATTATTTTATATATATTTTTCATGTGCACTAACATTCTAGGTCCATCTTACACTTTGTAAAATTACTTAGCTCAAGACTAGGTAGAATAGGGTTAAAGTGTTTAGAAAAGTGTGTGTTTTTACTTTTTCTTATTTCTACATTTCTTAAGTCAAAACTATGTATTTGGGGGATACTAAACTTGGTAACCATGTACACAAACACTCAAGAGAGTGAGATAAAAAAATTTAGAATTTTAATTTTATAAACTAATCATACTATACTATCCATATCATACCATACTATCAACTAATAAAAAAATAATTAAAATGGCTAATTAAGGTAATTAAAACCATTTGAATTAATCATATTGTACCATCTATATCATACAGGATGATTAATTGAATTCAAGATCTCAAACACCAATAATAATTTAGGCAACATTTTAAAATTCAAATTTTATATTAATCAAACTATATGATAGGTATTGTACTAGGCAATGTAAGAAAATCTTGTCCAAATTAACCATGTAATTAGGGAAACAATTTTGGTTAATTTTTCCAATCAGATTGTACTAGGCAATTGGAGCCAATCATACTATAAGACTAGATCCTTGCATGGGACAATAATTTATCATCCCTAATCATACGAGATGATAAACTAAGTCGTTTCAACTAATTATAATGTACTACTCTTCATATTATACTAGACGATCAACACAATAAATTAAATTGATCGTATAATGCTTTATAATTCATATAGTACTAATAAGGTGATTTGAACTAATTGCACTTTACAATCTTAGATCGTACTGTACCATCAGAGTCACTAGAATTTGATTCTATGACTTTTATAAATTCTTATATTTAATCTCTCTAATTAAACTTATTTCAAGTCTTTGTCTGCTAAATATTCTTGAGAGAGAGCTTGGAGAACAAGATCTAGAAGAGCTTTAGGAAGAAGAAAGGGAGAGCGTGTGACTGAGAAGTAGTGTGAGGGGTTCACATAGTATCTCCAAGCAAGAGGCTTGCCTTATTTCGTCCAAGTGTCTTGCTCAGTTTCTTGAGTGGCTTTGAGAAGAAGTTCTTCAGCTCAAAGTCATGATTCTCTGCCATCACCAGGAGCATGAGAAAAGAGTCTATGGTTCTCTACTATCACCAGAAGGGTAAAAGAAGAGTTTATGATTCACTTCCATCACCAGGAGGGTGAGAAATGAGTTTATGGTTCTCTACCATCACTAGGATGGTTAGAAAGAAGGTCAACGTTCTCGGCTGCACCATGTTGGTAAAAAGATTTTAAGGGCTTCTCTGCCTAGCTGTGGGGGTTAAAGGAGGGACACCAAAGTTTACTACAATACCCATAGAGGAGGACTTTGGGGAGTGGATGTAAATCAAGGTTGATCGAACCAACATAAAATCTGGTGCACTCTTTCTTTCTATCTTTTTTTTTTTTTACTTTTCTACACTTTTACTTCTGTAATTTGAACTTACTACATAAATCTCATAATTCACCATCAATTGTAATTAGGTTAATTTATGGTAAAAAAATTCATATCTTGATTAATATATTTATGATTTAAAACTAAAATATTTTGAACCTTGATTCACTTCTACATGTGTTAGGATAATTGTTTATTTCGTAATTTTTTTTCAAAATCATTCTCTAGTAAGAATTTTTTACTATTGTAGTAATTATTTCTAAAAGTACCAATTCACCCCCCCCCCCCCCCCCCCCCCTCTTTGTGCGTCTCAAGTTAGTTTATTAAGATCTTACAACCTATCAAAACTTTCAAATAAACAAGGTATGACCAAAACTTGGGTTTGAGTTAACGTATCCTAGATGATATTTGGGATGCATTGGAAGAGATTGTAATAACTGGTTAGGATGAGTCATGTTGAGGTTTAAGGGAAATATTAATTTTCCCTTAAGGATTTTGTAGTTTAGTAGGCCCATTATCAACAGTAGTAAATCAAGGTTCAACAAAAGTTTAGTTTTGTATTTAACATGTCATTAAAAGGGTCATGGCCATGCTCAAAGGTTTTGGGGAAGTTTCAAAAGTCAATTTTTGCATGGTGCATATTTAGTGGCGTGGGCTATAAATATTTGCCTCAAATTTAGAAGGTTGACCCTATAGACATGCCTAATCAATATACAATTGATGGATCACAAATTAGAGGTCATTTGGTTTGGTTTTGAGATGTTTAAAAAATCACTCAAAAGGGTTATAGGACATGGGCTTTTGGCGTTGATTTTTTGTTTGAGATTTTGAATTTAATCTTTGTTTTGGGTTTGGTTTTGATTAATTACCTCATCCAAGAATGAGGTCAACATTTCTATCTCTGGCTTTAACTACCTCCAACCTCAGATCTACGTTTTGGTGCCCTCTATGAATATCACGCCACCTTATGACCAGATTGGTTACACCTAAAGCATTAACCCTTGTGTTTAAAACATCAACTCATATGCCTCCTTCTACAAAAGCTACATATAGGTATCTTGCTGACTGATATAACTCCTCTTATACTTCTAGGGATAATGGGTCCTACCCTCCTAAAATCAGTACTCTCTAGCTTAGACCTTTTCCTACAGACTATACTCCTAGAGGACTCCCCTCCAAACCTCCACCTATTTACATCCCACCTCTATTGAGTAGAAATCAAATTATTCTCCACTAATTATTCTAATAAAACCATGAAATTGAAATTGCAATAATTGGTACCTTTCTGTAATGCTCTATATTCTAAATTAGAAGAATTACAAATCTTTCTATCATTTATACATCACCAGGAGCACATAGAATTCAATATAAGCAAAAAATATAATTACATCATTATTCATCGAATATTTACATATCTAATGAGTTCCTAAAATAATATATATAATAGTTAACAACATGCAAAAAAATAATAAACAAAACCAAAGAGCAAGAAATAAAACTTAAACTATCACCCACTGATTAGCCTCACTCTAAGAAATTTATACCCTTACATGAAATTATGTAAAAATTACTAATAAGCATATAGCCCAAAAAGTAACCAAAATCACCACAACATTCAATGTTGGATAAGGAATCAATATATATGCCCAAATCAAATCAATATTAAATCAATATTAATTAATAAGTGGCAGCCAATATGTTCAATAAAACTATAGTATTTAATATACAGAAGAAGTCTATCAATATCTAAGAAACTTTTTAAAAGATTATCAATCAGTAAAACATGTTGTATGTAAAATTATCCTTAATAATCTATCAGTTATATTCATGCTAATGTTTCTATTATCTACTTCTTTTAATCATTATTACATATATACCTATCTATCAATATGTCAAGTAAATGTTCTATATATATATATATATATATATCGATGTCCCTATCATATGTTATTGCACGTTATATCAGTATCAATGCGGGTTCTATCATTTCTATTTAAGTTATATCTATCTTTTAACTCAATCAGGACATATGATTTCATGTTATGACAGTATCAATGCGAGTTCTAATAATTTCTTTAAACAACTACATATTTCAGGATCATTTATTCAATTTTATAAAAAGGTTTGTTAAAATCCAAGAATTTTTTAAATAACAAATTCACCTCTCCCCCCTCTTGATTAGCCCTGGGATAGTTCTAAAAGGTTTAACGACCAATACGAACTTTCAAGTGGTATCAGAGACAATTTCAAAAAGTTAAAGTTTAGATTATTTTTAAAAAATTATCATGGCTAATCTTGGAAACTAGAATACTATTGAAAGATATTCGATCACTAGACCACCTTTATTTGATAACATTCATTTTAATTTTTGAAAAACTCACATGTCTACTTTTCTGCAGTCAGTTAACTTTTGCATCTGGAATTTAGTACATGAAGGTTATATTAGACCTACTAGAATTGTTGATGGCATCAAAATTGACACAACATTTACTAATTGGACTTTAGAAGAAAGAGAATTATAGCATTTAAATGCAAAATTTTTAAACAATGTTTTCTGTGTTTTTTAAATCATAAGATTTTATGTGTGTTTCTACTTGTAAAACGGGAAAAAAAAATCTAGGATAGACTTTTTATAACTTATGAAAGAATAAACGAGGTAAAACAAACTAGGTTGAAAATTTTGCTACATGACTATGAACTATTTTATATGAAATCAATTAAGTCAATTTCTAATATGTACACAAGGTTTACTCAAATTGTTACTTCATTGCATGTGTTAGATAGAGAACTTATAATTTCAAAAAAAAGTTAAAAAAAATTTATGTTGCCTACCTTCTGCTTATGATGCAATGATAATTATCATTACTGATTCTAAGGATATGAATATATATATTCTATTAATAATCTACTTAGATTACTTATTATTTAGAAACAAGGAGTGAATCAAAAATAGATTGATACAAATGATAAAAGGAAAGAAAGAAATATAGCATTGAAAGTTGATGATTTAGAGAGTAACCAATCAATGCTAGAGGATGAATAAAGATATTGCACTTATGACTAAGAAATTCAAAAGTTTTCTTAAGAGAAAGTAATGATGATGTTAGTATTGAAACAAAGGTAAGTTCAATAAGACATCAAAAGTTTTTAATAAAGTGATTTGCTATGAATGCAGAAAGCTTGGACATATAAAGAGTGACTACTCGAATCTCAAAGTTAATCCTAAAAAGGCGAAAGTTAAGGAGAAAACTATTGTAAGAAAGGGTAAGAAAAGAATTCAAAGAGATTTCTAGGCTGACTCAGCTTCAAACTCTTCAGAAATACAAGCATAAGAGGAGGTTACAAATTTATTTTTAATGGCATATAAACTTTATCATTCAGATCAATAGGAGGTATCTGACCTATCCTGCAATGAATTATTTGAAGTTTTAGAGAAAACTCATAATGCGTATAGAAACTTAAAAAAATTGCATGCTATCTTAGTATTGAGTATTTGAATTTACAAAAAGAGCATGAAAATTTAAAGAATGATCATGCATAGATAGATAGCAATCACATGGCTTTGCTAGATAAATTTGATAATTTGAATAAAATGCATAAACTATTAAAAACATATTATAGTGAGCATGAAAATGATTTTAAAGTTTTTATGGGTGAATCTGATCAAAAGGAACATGATTTGAAGATTGAAAATTTGATTTTACAAAATACAAATTCATATCTTCAAATAAAATTGAAAGCTTTTAAGGAAAATAAGTCTTCTCCCATACTAGAATAATTTTACAATCCTCACCAAAAGCATACCAATTCAAAAGTTAGGAAAAGACATTATAATTCATATAAATTAGTAAATCGTTTTTTGGGTGTTAAATGCTTTTCATGTGGAATGTTGGGGGATATTTCACACACTTGCACTATTTATAATAGAACACATTTAGTGTGGAGACCTAAGATACATCAATCATAGCATATCAAATATGCATATGGATTATCATTGTTAAGAGGTGAACCCAAATTTATTTGGGTTCATAAGTCTAATGTTTGATTATTTTATAAAAATGCTCTTATATAAGTTCTCGGAGAGCAATTCGTACATGGATAGCAGATGTTCAAAACATATGACTAGAGATGCAAATTAATTTATAGTGTTGGAGGCCAAGACAAGAGACAAAGTGACACTTAGAGATAGCACCACTAGGATAGTGGTTGGATCAGGTGTGATTGGTAACATGAAGAATTTTCTGATTAAAAATGTTTTATTGGTAGAAGGCTTAAAATATAATTTGTTAAGTATTAGTTAGCTTTGTGATATGGACTTTAATATAAAATTTCTACCAACAAGCTATATTATAAGACAAAATGGATTTGATGTGTTGTAATAGAGATAGGGTAAAAAATGTTTACATGTTTGATTTAAATTGTGTTAAATCTTCTAATTCTTTTTTGTCTAAAAGTTATTACTGATGAATCTTGATTGTGGCAAAGAAGACTTTGTCTTGCAAACATGAAAAATCTATAGGAAGATTACCCAGAAGGAATTCGTTAAAGGCATACCCAAATTAGAATTCACTAAGGATCACTTGTGTGATGCATATCAATAAGAAAAATAACTCAAGTTCTCTTTTCATTCTATTAAAGATCTTAGAACTAGCGAACACTTAGAAGTCCTTCACATGGATCTTTTTGGACCTGTTAGCACTATAAGTCTAGGAGGAAATATTTTTTGACATATAATTATTATTGATTATTCTAGGTTCACTTGGATTAGATTCTTATTAAATAAGAGTGAATCATTTAATGAGTTTAAAAAAAAAATTTACTTGGATTCAGAGGAAGCTAGGTTGTGAAATTCTTGTAATTTATAGTGACCATGGTGGAGAATTTGAAAATAAAAATTTTGAGATTTTCTCTAAAAAGAAAGGGATAAATCAAAACTTTTTAGCTCCTAGGACTCCTCAACATAATGGGGGAGTTGAAAGAAAGAACAGAACTTTATTAGAAGCTTCTAGAACCATTTTGGATGAATATTTTTTTCCTAAATATTTTTTGGCTGAAGCAGTTATTACATTTAGTTATGTTCTAAAGAGGATGAACATTAGATCTAAATTGAATAAGATACCATATAAACTTCTTAAGGATAAGGCACCCAACCTCTCACATCTACATGTCTTTGGATGTAAAGTATTCATTCATAATAAAAGAAAATCTCTTTTAGAAATTTTTTATCCTAAATTTGATGATGGAATTTTTCTAGGATATTCAAGTGTTAGCAAATCCTATAGAGGTTTTAACAAAAGGACATTGGTAGTAGAGGAGACCACTCATGTAGTTTTTAATGAATATGATATTTCTGGAGAGTCTAGGTTGGAAAAAAAACATGTTGAAGAAATTTTCCAAGGAATTAAAAATGCAAATCATGAAGAGAAGGTTTGAACATAAAATACATTGCGTAGAGAGTGGAAATATTCTAAAATTCATCCTAAAGAACTAATTTTAGCATACTCGAATGAATGGGTTAGAATTAAGCACAGACTTTGCAAAGAAGTGAACCGCTCAACATTTATTTTAAAGATTGAATCCACTAATATAAATCAAGCAAATTCTGATGAATTTTAGATTCTATTTATGCAATAAGAGTTCAACCAATTTGTTAAAAATATTGGTTAGGAGTTGGTAGAAAGACCTAAAAATCAAAGTATTGTTGGAACTAAGTGAGTTTTCAAAAATGAGATGAATGATTCAGGTGTAGGGTTAGAAATAAGGAAATATTAGTGGCCAATAGGTACAGTCAAATAGAAGGAATTAATTTTGAGGAGACTTTTGCCCTTGTAGCTAGACATCAAGCAATAAGGGTGCTTCTAGCCTTTGCTTATTTTAAAGGAATTAAATTATTTTAAATGGATGCTAAAAGTATCTTTATTAATGGGATAATAAAAGAAGATGTTTATATTTAGCAACCTCTAGGTTTAGAAAATTCACAGTTTCCTAATCATGTGTTTAAATGAAAGAAGGAATTCTATGAACTAAAATAGGTACCTAGGGCATGGTATGAAAAGGCTAAGCATATTTCTACAAGAAAGATCTTTTGTTTAAGGGAGTGTGAACACCACTCTCTTCTCATAAAAAGTAGGAGATGACATTCTCATTATTTAAATATATATTAATGATATGTTATTTAGAAATACTAATAAAAATCTTTATGATGACTATTCAAAAATAATGAGTAATGAATTTGAAATGATTTTGATGGGAGTTTTAAGTTACTTTCTTGGTTTTACCATAAAGAAAAAAGAGGATGACACATTTCTTAGTGAGTCAAAAAATGCTAACGATATCTTTAAAAAGTACTAAATGGATAAAGCTAAACAAATAAGTATACCAATGAGTTACTCAGTTCAGTTAGATAAAGACTCTAAAGAAAAATCTATTGATCAAAAGAAATTTAGAGAGATAATTGGATCATTACTTTATTTAATTACTAACAGACCTGACATCATATTTAGTGTTTATCTTTGTGCTAGATTTAAAACTGATCCAAAATAATTCCATTTGACTGCTATTAAAAGAATTCTGTGATATCTTCTGGGAACACAAAACTTAAGAATCTGGTATCCTAGGAACAACACTTCTTTTGAAATCATTGGATATTCTAATTTAAATTTTGTAAAATGTAGGGTTGATCAAAAAAGTACTTCTGGAACTTATGAATTTATATGAAACTCTTTAGTTTCCTAGTGTAGCAGAAAATAGAATTCATTAGCTCTTTCTACTACTAAAGCAAAATATATAGCCTTACAAAGTTGAATGGCACATGTTCTATGGTTAAAATAACAACTTATGGATTTAAGTTTTTCAATTGGTACTATTCTATTTTTTTGTGATAATACGAGTACATTTGTATTTCAAAGAATACAATCTAACACTCTAGGACTAAGCATATAGATATTAGGCATTACTTCATTAGAGGCCATGCTACTAAAGCAGAAATTAGGATACATCAGGTAGCTACTAAAAATTAACTTCCAGATATTTAACACAACTACTAGTTTTTGAAACTTTCAGCACCTTAAGAAGTAGAATGGGTGTTATTGTTATTCATGCTTCAAAATTGAAATCCTATAAAATGAGTGTTGTGATGTATTTCTTGTGTGTTTATGATTGTGTTTTGTTCTATGTTTTTTGTAGGGTTGTTTGTGTTTTTGTTCTCTATATTTTGGTTTGTTCTATTTGTACTTCTCTATTTTGTCTTTGATTTTTCCTTTTATTATTTTTGTTTTTGTGTTTCTTAGATTTTATTTTATTTGTTTTAGAAAAGCATTTTGATTATCATATACAAATCTAAAATTCTATTTCCATTCGTATTGTACAAATCACTTTTGTACTGTACGAATTCTCCAAATTTTACATGATTTCCTATTTGAATTGGACATAAAAATTTTGATTTTTTATGGTAATCATACAGTACAAACGCCTCATCGACTGTATGATCCTTCAACTATTCAAATGTGTTGCGAATCTGAATTCAGGAAATATAATTTTGAGGATAGCAAATACTTCTATTTTTCTATAACTAACTTGTCTACTAATTTTCAGGTACACAAGATCAAATTGCAAATCGAACTAGCTCATGATTGGGTATAATAGGACTAAGTCATCTTGTAATATACGTCAAGTGCCTTTTATCTTTTCTTGAGTCTTTTATAATATTGTGGATCTTGATGTTAAATAACCTTGTACACACACACTTGAGGGAAAATTTTTATAAGTTGGTTAGTGTTTTCTATTTTGAACATATCATTCGAAATAATCCAAAAATCGTCCTGGATGATCAGTTAAAAACAAAAACCCTAATTACGGCAACCTAGTTAAGGAAGCCGTTATTAAGCGAGTCGTCCTAGATGATATTAGAATTGTTCGGGATGATAAGCTCAAATCAGAAATAATCAGCCGCAAGATCTATTTAGGCATGTTTTATTTTTTCACATCATCTAGGACATCATCCTAGATGATACAGTACAATTATGCCTAAATTAATTTGTTAATTAAGAAAAGCAATTAAGGTTTGATTGCTCGATCATATCGTCTGGATGATTGCAATATCATCCCAGAAAATCAATTCACAAACCTTAATTCTTTATGGACGATCAATAATCGTCCTAGCTCCATTCAGGATGATGCTCTAGACGATATGTATTGAATTGAACTAATCGTTTAGGATGATTGTGAGATCATCCTAGACGATCAAGTTATTTTTTCATCATCCAAACATCCATTCAGGGTGATATTCTCGATGATATTGGTCATTTTGTACTAAACGACCCGAACAATCGTGAGACTACAAATTTGTGCTTGATGGCGGGTTATCACCTTGGTTAGCCTTACCAAGAAGAGGTATGTGAACCAATCTATTATCAATTACCTGAAGCTTGTGAACAAATTCATACGTCATATAGAAAACTTAAGAAATCGCATGCTAGTTTGAAATTGGAGTTTTTAAATTTATAAAAAAGCATAAATTTTTTTTAAAAGATCACTCCCAAATTTATAGCAATCACATGTCTTTACTTGATGAGTTTGATGAGTTAAATAAAAAGCATGTTGAATTAACTTATACACATGATTCTTTGAAGTCATCCCATATTGAGTTAAAAAAGGAGTTTAAGAAGTTAGAAAAACTCGCTTCTGAAAATGATAAACCAACTTTGCATGCATCATATAATGTTAAGAAGAAACATCACTACTCGAGTAGATTAGTAAATCCTTTTCCTGGTGTTAGATGTATTTCATGTGGCATACTAAGACACATTTTACACACTTGCATTATTCACCATAGTACACATTAGGTGTAGAGACCAAAATTGTGTGATTCACAGCATAACACACATCCATTATATTATTCTTTTCATAAGAAGGGACACAAACCTATTTGGGATTCTAAATCTGACATTTGATAATTTTACAGGCTTGCACTCTCAAAAGACCTCATGAGAGCATGTGGTACCCGGACAATGAATGCTCACGACACATAACTGGAGATGCCAACCAATTCATTTCACTAGAGGCCAGGGCTGGAGGCAAGGTCACTCTTAGAGACAACACCACCAGGAAAGTGGTGGGCATAGGTACAATCAAAAACTCCAAGAACCTTTTGATTGAAAATGTTTTACTTGTAGATTGACTGAAACACAACTTGTTAAGCATCAGCCAGCTGTGTAATAAGAGCTTCATCTTAAATTTTTTTTATAAATACATGCATTATTAGCTTGAATAACAACACTGCATGTTTATATGCTTGATTTAAATAATATTGAATGAGCTGCTTCTTTTTATTTAAAAATTGTTGAGGATGATGCTTGGTTTTGGCACATGAGGTTATGTCATGCCAATATGAAAACCCTTAGAAGAGTGATCCAAAAAGACCTAGTTAGAGGTGTCCCCAAGCTTAAGTTCACCAAAGACCACCTTTGTGATGCCTGCCAACTAGAGAAGCAAGTCCAATTCTCTTTCCATTCCATTAAGAATATTAGCACCTCTAGACCTTTATAAGTCCTTCACATGAATTTTTTTGGACCCATTAGCACTGCTAACTTAGGGGGAAAAGTTTATGGATTTGTAATTGTCGATGACTACTCGAGGTTCACTTGGATTAAATTTCTATCATATAAGAGTGAGTCTTTGAGGATTTTAGATCCTTCTCCACTTAGATTCAAAAAAAGTTAGGTTGTGCGATCTTGATCATCCATAGTGACCATAGAGGATAGTTTTAAAATGAGAGATTTTGAGACTTTTATGAGAATAAGGGAATTAGCCAAAACTTCTTAGCACCTAGGACCCCTCAGCAGAATGGAGTAGCTGAAAGGAAGAACCGAACCTTAGTAGAAGCCACTAGAGCCATGCTTGCTGAGTATTCACTTCTAAAATACTTTTGGGTTGAAGCGATAAATACAGTTTGTTATGTATTGAATAGGGTGAATATTAAATCCAAATTTGATAAGACACCCTATCAGATCCTTAAGGGTAGGAAACCCAACATTTCCCTCCTCCATGTCTTTGGTTATAAGGTTTTCATTCTTAATAATGTGAAGTCACACTTAGGGAAATTTTACTCAAAATCTAATAAAGGAGTATTCTTAGGATACTCAAGTGTTGGGAAATCATTTAGGGTGTTTAATAAGAGGACATTGGTGATGGAGGAGACTACTCATGTAGTGTTTGATGAATCTGATCCTAAGGAGTCTAGAGTTGAGGATGAAGATGGTGTTGAAAAGATTTCCAAAGGAGTTGAAAATTTAGAGAATAGGGTAGAGTCCCAAAACACTAAAGCAGTAGGTGAGATTACCCAAGGAGTAGAGAATGCAAATCTGAAGGAAAGGGTTGAACTTACATACACCTTGCCTAAAGATTAGAGATATTCTTTGAGTCATCCTAAATAATTGATCTTAGGAGACTCTTCTGATGGTGTTAGAACTAGGCATGGACTTAGGAAGGAAGTGAAACATGAAAGTGCTATAACGACATTAGAAAGTTTGACAGGGATGTCAAGCACTAATGAACTAGTCTCAAGGCTAACTAAGAGGGGGTGAATTGGTATTTTAAAAAATCTTTCGATCAAAAAATAATCTTAAAATAAAAACCAAGATTCACCATAGAAATCAAAGTGCATAAATTAAATGTGGAAGCAGTAATAAAGAACACAAAAATTTATAGTGATTCAGTCAACACGGCCTACGTCCACTCCTTGGAGACGCCCTCTGAGTATTGCACTAAACTCAGTGACTCTCCTTTTACCCCTGTAGTAAGGCAGAGAAGCCTTTACAAACAACTTTTCCACCAACCTAGGTGAGGCAGAGAACTTAACTCCTTTTACTTCCTCTAGAAGCAAACAGAGAATCCAATTCCTTTTGTTACCTTCTGAAGCAGTCAGAGAACTTTGATCAGATACTGAATTAGACCTCTCTAAAACCCTCAAGGAACTAAGGATGATGACTGGAAAAGATGACGATGGATCCTTGCTTGGAGCAACCTTTGTGAAACCCCTCAAAAACTCCCCCTCACAAGATCATCTCTCTCTCCCTTGCTCTCCCTCTCCTCTTGGCTCTCTGAGATCATAATAGTAGCAAAAGATACTCTCTTCAAAGGAATAAGAGTTCTTAAATAGAAGAGCTTCAGAATAGCTCTTAATTACAATAAACAAATTTTATCGTCCAGGATGATATAAATATCATCATGTACAATTAGTGCAAATTAAGATCAATCAGCCAGGACAATTTAGGACGATCATAAGGTTTTTGTTCATATCATCCAGGATGATAGAATATCGTCATATACGATTAGCAAAAATCATTAAATATTATCTAGACAATCGCATAGAATGGATGTCTAGACGATGAAAAAATAGCTTGATCGTCCAGGCCGATCTAACGATCGTCCCAGACGATTAGTTCAAATCTGTGAAAAATCACCCAGAGCATTGCCAAGAATAGCAGTTGGATGATGTTGATCGTCCATGAACAACTAAGGTTTTTTGAACTGATTGTCCAGGATGATATGATCGAGCAATCAAACCTTAATTACTTTCCTTAATTAACAGATTAATTTAGGTATAATTATGTTTCATCGTCCAGGATGATGTCTTGGATGATACCAAAAATAAATAATACCTAAATATATTTGGCGGTAGATTCTTTCTGATTTGAGCCTATCATTCCGGTCGATATAAATATCATCCAGGACGATGAGCTTAAAGATGATTCCCTTAACTAGGATACCCTAAATAGGGTTTTTGTTTTTAACTAATCGTCCAGTCCGATTAGTGGATCATCCCGGACGATGTAAGCAAAAATAGAAAACTCTAAATTAGACAAAAAAATTCTCCAAGTGTGTGTGTATAAAGTTACTTAGCATCAGAAACCACATCATTTATAAAAACTCAAGAAAATGAAAAGTTTACAAACTGACTCAGACCTAGTCAATCTAATCTTGAACTGGTTCAAATTACAGTTTGATCTTGTGGACCTGAAATGCTAGTAGGCAAGGCAGTCATAAAAAAATAAAAGTGTTTGCTATCATCAAAACTATATTCCCTGAAAAATAGATTCGCAATAATCTCCTCCCTTTTTATGATGGCAAATAATTTAAATAATCAAAACTTAAATAAAACTAAAACAACTACAAACACTTTTTTTTAATCAAGGCATAAATATGGCACAACCTCTATGTGATCAATTTTAAAGACTTGTAAGACCAATCAGTTAACATCATCAAAATCTGAAAATGGTAGAATATCTAATCTTGTTAACCCTAGCTCGGACTTCTCTCAAGGCAAAATCATCTTTTGAAAATAAGAGACCTAACTTAGAACAAACAAATTGGATAAGAAAAAAGAGATCCATTCAAAACTCAGTTCCAGAAAAATATCTTATAGAATAATATACCAAAATAATTTGTCATAATCATGAAATTTGAAATCAAGTTTTTGAAAATATCAAGTGACACATGAATTCTTCTAAGATTTAAAGGTTATTAAAGAGAGAGAAGCTTTATTTTTGTGTGCTCATTTTATGCATCTTATCAATTGAATGGCGCGCTTTGATCATCTTTTGATTTTTGATACACTTTGTGTATATTTTTCAATTTGGCATTATTGCACATCTTTTGTTTTTGCATAATTGACCACTTTTTATTATTATTTTTGCAAGCTAGATCCCTTTTCAAAACTCTTAAATATTCTCAGTTGTAAGTATATCTTCTAGATATTATAGAAGAAAAACTCACTCTCTAATATAGGGAAGAACAAACCACAAAATAGAATCAAAATCATATGATAAGATCAATAATAAGATTTCAAAGAACTTAAAAGTAATATAAAGACTTTGAACGTTATATATATAGGGTAGATTGCTGTAGCGAGATAGAAAATATCTTAATTGCAAAGTTCAGTTTTTAATGTGAGATAGACATTTATTTTGAAAAGAAAATTACACCACTAAAAGAGGTTAGAGAGAGGGAGATAATCAACAGTGTTTCTCCCTTTAACGGATTTTGGAATGTTTAGACATTGACTACAAATTTTTAAAAACAAACATAAGCAAAATATCATTTTAAAAAAAGGAAAATAAAAAAAAACATTAGAGATGTAACAACTATAAAATAACATCAAACATAAAAAAATAAAACAGAAAGTAACAACAATAAACAGAATAGTAAACATGCAATTCAGAATTTATTAAGCAGTAATTTTAAGCAATTATGAACTACGAGCCTCCGTTGTCAAAGTACAATATGCTCTCATGAGGTCTTTGATGAGAGCACACCTACAAAAATCATCAACTGTCAGATTTAGGAACCTAAATAAGTTTGGGTCCCTTATTATGAAAAGAAGAATGTAATGCATGTGTGTTATGATGCCAAGCATGCAGTTTGGGTCTCCACACCTAATGTGTACTATGGTGAACAGTGAAAGTGTGTGAAATATATCTTAGCATGCCACATAAAAAACATCTAACTTTAGGAAAATGATTTACTAATATGTTTGGGTTATAATGCCTCTTCCTAGGTTTTGGCTTTAGATCAAGTATTGTTGTATTCCAATTTCTCTCAAGTGTATTCAATTTAGCTTTAAACCTCAAGTTAACACTTTCTAAAATAGCATTATCAACATTCAAATAGTACTTTTTAGGCTCAGATTATTCAGTATAAGTTTTAAAATCATATTCTAATGTGGCGTAGGATGCTTTCAAAGAGTCATGCTCAATAATAAAATCAGAATTCTTTTTATTTAAATCATCAAATTCATCAAATAAAGAGATGTGATTGCTATCAAGTAGAGTGTGATCTTTACTTAAACTTTCATGCTCTTTTTGCAAATTTAAAAACTCCAATTTTAAACTAGCATGCATTTTTTTAAGTTTCTTATATGATGCATGAATATTCTCACAAATTTCAAGTAACTAATCATAGGTTGGCTCACATACCTCTTCTCGATCAGATTGATCAAGATGATCACCCATTAAGCATAAATTTTTTATCTCCTCTTCAGCTTCAGTCTCAGATGAGTTAGATGTAGAATCGGCCTAGAAAGTTTTTTGGTACTGCTTCTTATCCTTCTTGTATTTGAGTTTCTCCTCACCCTTCAACTTGCTTGGGTGCTCCTTAAGTGTAAGACAATCAGCTTTAACATGTTCAGGCTTCCTACATTCAAAGCAAACTACATTAGAAGAACTTTTATAACTTTTGTTATCCTTACCTCTTCTCAACTTCTGATGATACTTGTTGTTCTTCTTTAAAAAACTTTTAAATTGCCTAGTGATGAAGGAAACATCATAATTTTCAGATCTGGAAGAATCAATGTCTGTTTTGTTGGCCTTCAGTGCCACAGTTTTCTCCTTCTTTTTCTCACCTGTGTGAAGATTTCTTTTATTCACCCCTTGCTCGTAAGCAATGAGTGATCCAAGTAAATTATCAACAGAATAAGTATTTAAATCTTTAGATTCAGTAATTGTATTGATTTTAGCATCAAAAGAAGAAGGCAAGCATCTTAAAATTTTATTGACCCTTTCATAATTAGTTAGCTCTCTTCTTAAAGCATGTAATGAGGTGATAATTTGAGTAAACCTAGTATACATGTCAGAAATTGATTCAGAATGCTTCAAACAAAAAAGTTCATAGTCATGCAATAAAATATTCAACTTAGATCGGTTAACTTCATTGGTTCCTTCATAAGTTACACACAATATATCCCAAATTTTTTTACCAGTTGCACAAGTTAAAATATGTATATAATCTTCAAATTTCAAAGCATAGAAAAAATAGTTCAAGCATTTTGCATTATGTTGTGTTAAATCTCTTTCATCAAAAGTCCATTCCATAAAAGGAAGTTCAGTTTTAATGTCATTAATTTTATGAGAAGTTGGTGTATAACCTTCTTTAACAAGCATCCACATACGATAATCAAGCGATTGTAAAAATATAGATATGCGAGTTTTCCAAAAATAAAAAGAAATATTATCAAATAAAGGTGGTCGTGTAATAGAATATCCTTTCATTGTATTATGATTACCAAAGTTAGCAATCGATCAAAATTCAAAAGTATTCAAAAACTAGATTTTATAAATCTCGCTATGATACAACTTGAAAGTGCTTTGATGACACTAGAAAGTTTGACAGGGATGTTAAGCCCTTATGAACTAGTCTCAAGGCTAACCAAGAGGGGGGTGAATTGGCATTTTAAAAAATATTTTGATCAAAATACAATCTTAAAATAAAAACAAGATTCACCACAAAAATTAAAGTGCGTAAATTAAATGCGAAAGCATAAATAAAGAACACAGAAATTTATAGAGGTTCGGTCAATACGACCTACGTCCACTCCCCGAAGGCGCCCTATGAGTATTGCACTAAACTCAGTGTCTCTCCTTTTGCACCATAGCAAGGTTAAGAAGCCTTTATAAACCTCCTTTCCACCAACCCAGGTGAGGCAAAGAACCCAACTCATTTTGCTTCCCCCAAAAGTAGGCAGAGAACCCAACTCCTTTTGCTTCCTCCTGAAATAGGTAGAGAACCTTAATCAAATGCTGAAATAGACCTTTTTAAACCCCCCAAGGAACTAAGTATGATTACTAGAGAAGATGATGATGGATCCTTACTTGGAGAAACCTTTATAAAATCCCTCACAAACTCCCCCTCACAAGATCTTCTCTCTCTCCCCCTTGCTCTCCCTCTCCTCTTGACTCTCTCAGATCATAACAGTAGCAAAAGATACTATCTTCAAAGGAACAAGAGTTCTTAAATAGAAGAGCTTTGTAATAGTTCTTAATTGAAATAAACTAACATAAATATCATCATGTACGATTAGTGCAAATTAAGCTCAATCAGTCAGGACAATTTAGGATGATCATAAGGTTTTTATTCATATCGTCAAGGATGATAGAATATCATCTTATATGATTAGTACAAATCATTGAATATCATCTAGACAATAGCCTTAAATGGATGTCTGGATGATGGAAAAATAGCTTGATCATCCAGGCCGATCTCACGATCATCCCGAATGATTAATTCAAATCCATGAAAAATCATCCACAGTAGCTGGCCGATATTGATCATCCAGAAATAATTAAGGTTCTTTGAACTGATCATCCTAGTCGATCTTGTGATCGTCCAGGGTGATATGATCGAGCAATTAAACCTTAATTATTATCCTTAATTACTAGATTAATTTATGTATAATTATGTTGCATCATCCAAGACAATATCCTGGACGATAACAAAAATAAATAATACCTAAATAGATCTGGCAGTTGATTCTTTCTTATTTGAGCCTATTATCCTGGTCAATACAAATATCATATAGGACGATGAGCTTAATGACGGCTGCCTTAACCAGGATGCCCTAATTAGGATTTCTATTTTTAACTGATCATATAGGCTAATTTATGGATCATCTTAGATGATGTGAGGAAAAATAAAAAAACTCTAAATCAGATAAAAAAAATTCCCCCAAGTGTGTGTGTGCAAGATTACTGAGCATCAAGAACCACATCAATTATAAGGACTCAAGAAAATGAAAAGTTTACAAATTAACTCAGACCTAGTCTACCTAATCTTGAGCTGGTTCAAATTGTCGTTCGATCTTGTATACCTGAAATGTTAGTAGGCAAGGCAATCGTAGAAAAATAGAAGTTTTTGCTATCATCATAAATTTCCAACAAACCACTCTTCCTTTATCTTAATAATTGAACCCACCGACATTAATAAAGCCTTATCTGATGAGTTTTAGATCTTAGCCATACAAGAGGAATTAAACTAATTTATTAGGAATGATGTTTGGGAGCTTGTAGAAAGACCAAAAGGATAAAGTGTAGTTAGAACCAAATGGGTCTTTAAAAATAAGATGAATGATTCTGGTGTGGTGATCAGGAATAAGGCAAGATTTGTGGATAAGGGGTACAACCAAATAAAAGGGATTGATTTTAAGGAGACCTTTGCCCCTATAGCTAGATTGGAAGCATTTAGAGCGATACTAGCCTTTATCTGTTCTAAGGGATTTAAGTTTTTCCAAATGGACGTCAAGAGTGTCTTTTTAAATGGGGTAATAAAAGAGGATATGTTTATAGAGCAACCCCTTAGTTTTGAGAGTTCTAAATTTCCAAAACATGTTTTCAAATTAAAAAGATCTTATATAGATTAAAACATGCACCAAAAGATTGGTATGAAAGGCTTAGCACATTTTTACTATAGAGGGAATTTGTTAAGGGGAGCGTAGACACCACCCTTTTTTGAGGAAAGTAGGAGGTGAGTTACTCATTGTTCAGATCTATATTGATGATATACTTTTTGGATCTTCTGATAAAAAGCTATGTGATGATTTTTCTAATATAATGAGTAAGGAGTTTAAGATGAGTATGATGGGAGAGTTGTCCTACTTTTGGGGGTTTAGCATAAGACAATTGGATGATGGAACATTTTAAATCAATCAAAGTGGATAAATGACATCTTAAAGAAATATGAAATGGATAAAGTTAAGCCAATAAATACTCCAATGATCTCCAGTGTTCAGCTGGATAAGGAGTCAAATAGAAAATATGTTGATCAAAAGAAGTACAGAGGCATGATTGGATCTTTACTTTACCTGACTGCTAGCCGACCTGATATATTTAGTGTTTGTCTCTATATTAAATTTCAAGCTGATCCTAAAAAATTCACCTGATTGCAGTTAAGAGAATTCTTAGATATCTATTGGGGAACCAAAACTTAGGAATCTGGTATCTTAGATATAACATTTCTTTTGATATTATTGAATATTCTTATTCTAATTGTGTAGGATGTAGGGTAGATAGAAAGAGTACTTCTGGAACTCGTCAACTCATAAGATAGTCTTTAGTTTCTTAGTCTAGTACAAAACAAAACTCTTTTGCACTTTCTACTGTTGAAGCTGAGTACATTGCCTTAAGGAGTTATGTGGCCCAAGTCCTTTGGTTGAAATAATAAATTCTTAATTTAGGATTACATATAGACATAATTTCAATCCTTTGGTGCCATCTGTATCTCTAAGAATCATATCCAACATTCATGGACCAAACATATTGATATAAGGCATCACTTTATTAGAGACCATGTGACCAAATGAGATATTGAGTTACACCATGTGACAACTGAGAATCAACTGGCTGACATCTTTACTAAACAACTAGCTTTTGTTTATCCTAAGTTTGTTTGGATGTTTGCAAGCTACATTTGAATCGAGTTTGGTTTAAGTCTTGTCCTGGAGCATCTTAAGGATCAGATTGGGTGTGATTGACATACATGCATGAACTTTAAGTTTATTGAATTCTAATTTTATGTTTTATTGTTTGTTGTTGTTTGTCTACTCTTTTATTTGTTTCAAATTTGTTTGTTTCACTTTTTACTTGCTTTTATTTTTTGTGTTTTATTTCTAGTATTTTAGTTTTTTCCTATTTTCTTTATGATCAGTGCATAAATAATATTTTATGCTGTATTTTTATTTTTGAAGATTTGCAGTCAATGTTTTACATCTCTAAACCAGTTAAAGGGAGAAACATCATTGATTGTTTCCCTTCATATAACCTCATTTAGTGGTGTAATTCATTTTTCTAAATAAAAAGTTTACCTCAAATTAATAATTAGACTTTATGATTAATATTTTTCTATCTTGTTATAGTAATCTATCTTATATATAAAATGTTCAAAGTCTTTAAGTTACTTTCAAAATTTTTATAATCTTTTTATTGCATTTATCATATGAACTTGATTCTAATTTGTGGTTTATTCTTTCTTATATTAGAGAGTGAGTTTTTCTTCTCTAATATCTAAAAGATATACTCACAACTAAGAGTATTTAAGAGTTTCGAAAGGGATCTTGCTTGCAAAAATATTAAGGGCATAAAATGAGCCCTAAAAAGAAAAGAAAAATGAAAAGATGTGCAATGACTACCAAAAAATTGAAAGATACACAAAATGTTTCAAAAATCAAAAGATACGCAAATTGCGTCAATCAATTGACAAGAAGCATAAAATAAACCCACCGAAAAAAAACTTTCTTCTCTTTCAAACTTTTAAATCTTAGAAGAATTCATGTGTCACTTGATATTTTCAAAGGCTTGATTTTGAATTCCGTGAATATGACAAATTACTTTGGTATATTACTCTATAAGATATTTTTCTGAAACCAAGTTTTGAACGGATCTCTTTTTCTTATCCAATTGGTTTTTTTCAGTTAGGTCTTCTGTTTTCAAAAGATGAATTTTCCCTGAGAGAAGTCTGTGCAAGAGCTAAAAGGATCAGATATTCTATCTTTTTCGAATTTCAATAATATTAACTCATTATTCTTACTACTTTTTTGATTCAATCATATGGAGACTGTTGTGAATCTAAATTCATAGATTATGATTTTGATAATAGCAAACACTCTTGTTTCTCAGGTCCACAAGATCAGACTGCAATTAGAACCAGCTCAAGATTGGGTAGACTAGGTCTAAGTCAGTTTGTATCTTTTCCCTTTCTTGAGTCTATTGTAATTAGTGTGGCTCTTGATGCAAAGTAACGTTGCACACACACACCTTGAAGAATTTCTACCGTTCCCTAGAGTATACTGATTTCGGTAACATCATTCGGGATGATATTTATATTGACTTGAACGATCGATTCAAAAATAGAAACCCTAATTAGGGAATCCTCATTAAAGCAACATCATTAAGAAGATCGGCCTAGACGATACTTATATCATCCATGATGATAGGCTTAAATTAGAAAGAATCAGCCTCCATATCAATTTAGGTATTCTTTATTTTAGGACATCGGTCATGACGATATACACATCGGCCTGGACGATGCAACATAATTATACCTAAATTAATATGGTAATTAAGGAAAGAAATGCTGGTTGCATGATCACATTGGCAGGACCGATCGCAAGATCGGCCAGGTTGATGTCATAAACGATTTATATCAAACGACTCTTATTCAGGGTGATGTTCAAGATGATATTCCACAATTTGTACTGATCAACTAGGATGATATAAATATCATCCTGGATGATATGAACAAATTTGTTTTAATCATCCCTAACTGACTGGGCTGATTAAGCGTAATTTATGCTAATCGACCAGGTCGATATTTATATCAGCCTGGATGATAAAGTCGGTAAATTGCATTAATAAGCTCGTTTTGATATCTTTTATTTAAGCTTTGATAAGACACTTTGGCAGCCATTGTAGCTTCATTCTTTTGGAGGAAACTTGAAGAGAAAGCTTGAAAGGGAGAGAGGAAAGGGTGGAGCCTGAGAGAGGGGAGAAGATCCTTGGAGGGGGACTTAAAGGAGTGTGGAGGGGGATTTCACATGGTTGCTATGGCAAGCTTGCACCTTAGTATCGTCAGATTCAAGGCTTATCTTGAGGGAAGTTCATAGAAGAATAAGATCTCTTTGGTGTTAAAGGACCCGGCTTCTCCACCGCATAGGAAAAGGTAGAAGTGATTTTGTAAGGACTTCTCTGCCTAGTTGTGGGGGCTAAAGTAGAGACACTGAGTTTAGTGTAATACTTGGAGGGTGCCTCCGAGGAGTGGACATAGGCCAAGGTTTGACCAAACCACTATAAATCTGGTGTGTTCTTTCCTTTATTATTTTCGCATTGTGTTTTCTTTGTGGTGAATTTCAGTTTGGTTTGTTTATTTTGATTGAAAGATTTCTTTTAAATATCAATTCATCTCTCTCTTAATTAGCCTTGGGCTAGTTCGTAAGGGCCTAATATCCCTAATGAACTATTAGAGACTTTATCATATTCATGTTTTGATAAAAAAAACTTTGCTTTTGTTCTTCTTTTCTGTCTTTTATTCTGATTTTCTTTCTGGTTTTCCTCCTCCTTTTTGTGATATCAAAAGGGGGGGTAGTGGGTAGAGTTTGAGTTATTTCATCGTATTATTTTACTTTCATTCGTGTTTTATTTTGTCTTGATTCTTTGCCATTATTAAAAACGGGGAGAATGTTACGAATCTGATTTCAAGAAATATAATTTGGATAATAGCAAATACTTTTATTTGTCTACGACTACCTTGTATACTAACATTTCATGTCCACATGATCGAATTGCAAATCAAACTAGCTCAAGATTGGGTATATTAGGACTAAGTAAGCTTGTAATGTATGTCAAGTGTCTTTAACTTTTTCTTAAATTCTTTATAATATTATGGGTCCAGATGCTAAGTAATCTTGTACACACAAACTTGGGGGAAAAATTATATATGTTGGTTAGTATTTTATGTTTTTGTCATATCATCCGGGATGATTCAAAAATCATCCTAGATGATCAGTTAAAAATAGAAACCCTAATTAGAACATCCTGGTTAAGGCATCCATCATTAAGCAAATTATCTTTGATGATATTAGCATCGTCCTTGACGACAGGCTCAAATAAAAAAGAATCAGCTGGCAGATCTATTTATGTATATTTTATTTTTAGATATCGTCTAGGACATCGTCCTAGACGATACAATGCAATTATGCATAAATTAATCTGATAATTAAGGAAAGTAATTAAGATTTAATTGCTCGATCATATCATCATGGACGATCGCAGGATCATCCAGGATGATCAGTTCACAAACCTTAGTTCTTTTTGGACGATCAATAATTGGCCTGGCTCCATTGAGGGCAATGATTTGCATGATATGTACTGAATTAAAATAATCATCTGAGATGATTGTTATATCGACTTGGATGATCAAGTTATTTTTTCATCATCAGACATCCATTCAGGGCAATGTTCTGGATGATATTGGTCAATGTGTACTAATAAACCGGAATGATCGTGAGATCGGCCTGGAAGATCTAGTTATTTTTCTATCATCCAGAAATCTATCCAGGGCGATGGTTTAGATGATATTCGATAACTTGAACTAGTCATACAAGATGATATCCTATCGTCCTAGATGATATGAACAAAGTAACCTTTTAATCATCCAGACTGTCCCAAATCATCCTAACTAATTGAGCTAAATTTGAACTGATTGTATAGGATGATCAATCGATCGTCCTGGATAATATTTGATAATTAGTTGCAAATTAGGGCAATTTTGGAGCCCTTGTTTAAAAGATCTCTTATTTTCTTAAGAAGAGATCTTTTGCTATTGTCCTGACCTGAGAGAGCCAAGAGGAGAGGGAGAGCAAGGGAGAGAGAGAGATGATCTTATAAGTGGGAGTTTGTGAGGGGTTTCATAAAAATTGCTCCAAGCAAGGACCCGAGTTTTCTTCTCAAGTCGTCATCCCTGGTTCATTGGAGGTTCGAGAGAGGTCTACTTCAGCAACTGATCAAGGTTCTTTGCCTTCTTCTGGAGGAAGCAAAAGGAGTTGGGTTCTTTGCTTGCTTCTGAAGGAAGCAAAAGTAGTTGGGTTCTCTACCTACTTTAGGAGGAAGCAAAAGTATTTTGTTTCTCTGCCTCACTAGGATTGGTGGAAAGGATTTTTTGTACCGGCTTCTTCGCCTTATTGTGGGAGCAAAAGGAGAGATACTAAGTTTAGTACAATACTCAAAGGAGATGCTATAGGGAGTGGACGTAGGTCAAGTTGACCGAACCACTATAAAATCTAATGTGTTCTTTCTTATTATTCTTTCACATTTAATTTCCACACTTATTTTCTCTAGTGGTGAATCTTAGTTTGGTTGCATTTGTATTTTTTATTGAGAAAATTTTTAAAATACCAATTCACCCCCCCCCCTCTTGGTTAGTCTTGGGACTAGTTCATAAGGGCCTAACATCTCTGACAAATTTTCAAAATGTACAAACATTGTGGGCATTCCAAGAATGGTTTCAGTTCAAACATCATCTTGGATGAATACTTGTTCATCTATATGATCCACTTGTCGATTAACATGCGAATGAATTCAATAGGTAAGTATGATCATTATTAACCAATCATATTGGATGAACACCTGTTCATTTGTACGATCAGATTTGCTCAAAGGTCGTATGAAACGACTCATCATGAAGGATACTTTATGAAAAGTCATTTCGCTGTAATAACTATTCTTGATAGTTTATGTTCATCTGTATGAAACCAAGTTTGTATTATATGAAGGTCAAAATCATACGTACAAACCTAATTTTATATAATATGAAATCATCCAATTTATATAAATTGGAAGCCATCCTTTTAACTTCTTCACAATCTATTTCACTTTCAATCCTATTCAATCCTTATGGTCATTCCTTCTCAAATGGCAAGCGGCAGCAAGCGAGTACGTCAAACCAAAGGTAGTTCATCTCGTATTGAATGAGATGATAATTTTTTTTAAAGAGAAAACAAATAATCCTACGATCGATTTGTTGAAGCAAAGATTACTCCTTCCTGTCTTCTTATTCAAGAAGACATAAATTTTTTAATCATGCCTCTATTTGATTCCATATAATTTTTCTTCATTCTCACTTTGATTTACACATTTCACTCTGACACCTTTTATTATTTTCTTACAAATTTGAGAATGAGAGAGAATCATACTAAAATATCCTCTTACGTCTTCCGCCAAAAAGTAGAAATCAATAAGGAAGATTTGGGCACATTTTTTAATCTTATAACTGAAGGAGTAATGGCACATTCAATAATTTTGAGAAGTGATTTTGATTAGTTTGGAGTAAATCAAACTCTTAGGGGTATACTTTCAATCCAACACTTTCCTCTTGTTCACTCTTTTAATCAAAATGCCAGAATCATTCAGTATGTATTAAGTACCTCCATTATTCCTAAAGCTAGTGATCGAATCAATATCACTCCTTGCTTTCTATTGTTACATACTTTATAATGCCAAACACTTTGATTGATGAAGCCTAATCGATTCTAGACTATATTAATAATCTTACTAATATTAGACTCCCTACTACTAGAAGGAAGAAGAATGTGGCTTTAAGACACTTGATTGCATACATTCTTGAGAAGAAATACAATTTTAATCATCTTGATCCCCTAAATAATCTACTTATCTATTTTATTGATGCTTCATTTTGTTTTCTTTTTCACCTGGATCAAGGGGAAGTGGGAGATAAAATTGGTAAAGAAGAGGCACCTGCTCCAACACCTACTCCTGCTTCTCCTTGACCTAAGCATTAATTCTATTAAGAAATGATCTAGAGATTTGGTCATCTTAAGTCTCATTTTGATCAATGATTTGATCATATTGAGACTCGCTTAGACTAGCAGGATTTTAGATACAATAAGGATATGAGCTAGGTGAGAGGATAGGTTGATTAAATTAATACTCAAAGTAGCTAACATTAACAACAACTTTACCTAATTCAGTCCTCTGCAGCCTCCTCCAGATCAAGATCCCCCGGGCTATAAGTTTCATTGTTATATTGGTTTTTAGATGTTTTTAGTTTGATTGTAGTCTTTATGATGTTCAAATTAGATGTTTTTGTTTTGAATTTATTATATTTTCTTTATGTTTGAGTTTGAGTATGTGTTACTTCATTAAAAAAATATTTAAAAAAAGGGAGAGTTTGGTTATTATTGATTTTTTTCTTTATTTCCCACTTTTAAATTGTCTATAAGTTATTATCGACAAATCAAGAATGTTGATCTAAAGGATTAAAATTTTAAAATTTTGTATTACAACATTAATTCCTTGGAAAAATTTTCCTCTCTCAAACTTTAAATCGAAATATAATTAGATTTAGATGAGGAGATCATATTTATGTTCCAAAGACATTTATCTTATAGTTATTATTGTTGCTAAAATTATGACTTATTTTTCTTTTAAATTTATGTTTAATGTGTTGATTTTATTATTATCTATTTGAATTTTTTTTGGTGGTTTAATCTTCCTTATATGAGAAAGTTTTCTTTTATTTAGAAGATAAGCACACAAGTTAAGATTTGCTGATTTAGGTTGTGGAAAAAATAAAATGTCAAAAGATGCACAAAATATGCAAATTTGAAAAGAGGCACAAAATGGATGAGAACTCTGGGATACTAATCAACCCTTGGGTTGTTTATTATTTTGGTATCCATTACATCTCAACAGTTTCAAAATAGGAAATAGTGGGTTTCATATCATTTATAATAAGTTTAAATTAACAAATTTATGTCCAATAAGGTCCCTTTTTCTTGTTGAAAAAGGAACCATTAGCTTCTTTTTCCTATATTGTATTAGGTTGTCTTTTCTTTTATAATTAATGCAATTCTTCATTTCTTCAAAAAAGAAAGAAAGAAAGAAAAGAGGCACAAAATGAGCCCAACAAAAAAAAGATGCACAATGCATGCCAAATTTGAAAAGAGGCACAAAATGAGACCAATCATAAAAAATGCATAATGTTCGTAATTCTAGTTGATAAAGAGGCATAAAATGAGCCCACAATACATTTGATTATTTCCTCTATATCTATAATTCTAAAAAATCTATACATTAACAAATAATTTCAAAGATTAAATTTGAAACTATTTGATTTTCACGTAATTATTTTTGTGGTTATTATTCTATTTGAAAATTTTGCTTTCTAGAACGAACGTTGAACCTGATCACTTATTCTTATCTTATTTACTCTTTTATTTAAAAATGAGTTTAAAAAGTGCTTTATTGTCCTAGTGATTTTATCGTTTCTCGTAACATATACTATATATTTCTATTTTTTGTGTATTAATATTTCAGAGAAATTATATATTACTATAGATTGTTAAAGACTTCAAGATATGATAAAATAGGATTTCATATAATAGAGTTTGTATATCTCTATTTTTATTTCTTAAGTATGAGTAAGTATCATTGTAATTGAGTAACTGTGTACACACACAGAGGGGGAGAGTGGTAATTTTATTTTTAAGATTGATCGTACTATATGATTTGACATAGTTTTCCTCAAGAATGTAGTTAATCAAATCATGGCTTTAAATTTTTTAACTATTCATACTGTACGATGTCATGTCGTGCATACGATTAATAGAGTACAAAATAAGGTTCATACCAAACGAACACATTCATTTTTGAACTCTTCATACAATATGATATTAATTTATACAAATGACTGACAGAGTACGAAATTTATTTCATACTAGATCGTACCAAATGAACTCAATCATTTTTGAATTGATCATATAGTACGATGTCAGGTTGTACAGATGACTATCATAGTATGAAATTAGATTCGTACAAGATCATACCAAACAAACATAATCATTTTTGAACTATTCATACATCATGATATGAATTCAGACAGATAACTAATAGTGTACAAAACTAAGTTCATCCTAGTTCATACAAAACAAAGCCCTATTTTTGAACTGTTCATACCGTATCTACAATCATATAATACGAATGTAAGTCGGTTCACTTGAAAGTTTTAATTTTTGGACGATTTTTCAAGTTTTTTCTATATAAAGAGTCTTAAAACTGTCACACTATCCTTTACTTCAAATTTCTCTTGAGTGGGACCATTGAGAGTGTGTTTTGGAGAGATATTGTGAGTGAAGAGAGATCTTTTTAAGGGGAGTTTTAAGGGATTCACAAGGTTGCCCAAAGTGAGGATCTCTTTGTGTTCTTCAAGTTTATACCCAACTTCTTTAGAGGCTCTTAAGAGAAGATCACCAAGAGGGTGAAAAAGAAGGTGACGGTACATTGCCATCACTTGGAGAGTGTAAAAGACGACAGTTCTCTACTGCACCAGGTTGGTGGAAGAGAGTTTGTAAGGGCTTCTCTGCCTTGTTGGAAAAAGGAGAGTCACTTCTATTTAGTGCAATACCTTGAGGAGTCTCCAGGGAGTAGACGTATGCTAAGTTTGATCAAACCACTATAAAATTTAGTGCTCTTCTATTTTATATTTATTTTCCCCGCATTTAAATGTTTGCATTTAAACTTTTATGGTAAAAAAATCATGTGATAATTATTTCTTTAAACAACTACATATTTCATGAACATTGATTCAATTATCTAAAAGGTTTTCAAAATCCAAGAATTTTTTAAATAACCAATTCACCCCCCTGGTTAGCCCTGGGACGATTCTAAAAGGTATAATGATCAACACAAACTTTCAAATAGCTATACTGGAACTCTATCCATCAATTGCTTTGGGATCTTGCAGGTATAAGTATATCATCACCTTTAGTTAAATGAAGAAATAGCTTCAATCACATGAATATTTATTACAAACTAACAAACAATTCTAAATAAAATATGAATACCCTTCATCTAAGAACTTTTAATCTATCTTTATTGCTCTAGTTACAATCAAATCCTTCCAAACCATTACTTTGATACCATTCTGAGAAGCCTTGAGATCTTATGGAAGGATTAAATCCCTAAACCTAATTTTTACTAAACTATAAAGTAGAATAAACTAAAACTAACTATGAAGTTCCAAAATAATAATATCAATTTAAATATAATTTAATTTCATTTCAGAAAATGAAATATACAATAATCTAATGTGTATATGATCAATCTATCAAAAGAATTAAAATTGGATTAAATTTCCTCAAAAAGATATGTTCCTAACGATCCTTCCCTTACAACTCTACTCAAGAGGGCATTTCCTTCTTTCGGAAATACCAAAGGAATATATTAGAGTGAGTATAATAGAAATAAGAGACTTCTTTCACTTATTATAGATATTAATATCCATTAAAATAATAAAATTAGTTTATTCAATGTTTAGTTAATTAATAAAGTATACTGTAAATACTAATAGAAAGTAAACTTTTAAGATTTATTAGTATATACTTAGTTTTAGAGTCAACACTTGTTCTTTCATAGATAGACTTTATACAAGTTAAGATATATACTTGATATCAGAATAGTTTTGCACTTTAACCTTCTTATTTTATCATAATATATTCAAAGGTCTTTGAGTAATCATAGTGTATTCATAATATTATTTGTATTGAGTTTATAAATAATTTTTCAGAATGTGCAATGCATGAATATGATACACATATCTCAATGTCTGATTATAACTCCACTTCCACTTATAACTTCCTTAGACCTCCCACACCCTCATGTAAAAGGTGAAGCCAAAACATAATAACCTCCCACATTTGCATTTAACAAGTGACACAAGACAAATGGCACCAAAATAGAATAGAACATGGGGGGCCCTTGTATCATTTCAGAGAGTATACTTGTCATGCTAAAAAATTAAAACTTCTTTAGTGTCATGCTATGGATTTTGTAAATTGAATGCAATAGAAGATTATTATAACACTAATATATAATTATGAAGACAGATGGACTATTAGAATTGCCAATATTAATAATAACCAATCTATAGCTTTTGAATCCCTCTCTCCTCTTTTTCTTTCTTATTTCCTCTCTCTCTCTCTCTCTCTCTCTCTCTCTCTCTCTCTCTCTCCCCCCCCCCCCTTCCTTCTCACTTTCTTCTCCCGCAATAAAGAATGGGACGAGGTTTTAAAATAGAATAAAATGTTTTAAATTAAAACAAAACATCATAGCTCCAGTACCACAGCACCACCTCCTCAATGTTACTATGCTTAAATAGAATTTTCTAGTTCTTCCCATATTCTCAAATCTGAGAGCTCAGCACTGTGATGGCAACACCTAGCATCACAACACTCCCACAAATCCTCTTCCCATAAGAGAGGACAATCTTACAACATTACCTCTCCTATTGCTTACAAAACATTATCACTCCTTATAATTTTCTCTACTCCATTTTAATTTTAATTCTAATTAAGGTAATTTAGTGGTTGAGATCTAGTTTAAAAAATCTTAAGACAGGTAGTTTACTGGCCCAGAATAAAACATGATGCATTAAACTTTATTCAATAATATAATAGTTAGTAAATGTATTCAAATCTCACTTTTTCCACTAGTAGAACTTTCATCTCTGCAAAGTTCGTGGACCTTCTCTTATTGGGAATAAACATCATTTGGACCTTTGCCCAAAGCCACTAAATAGAAAAAAGTCCATTTTTCTAGTTGTTAGCTGCTTCACTAAGTAGGTGGAAGTTGTGCTACTAACAATAATTACTAAATCAAATGGAAAATAGTTCATTTGGAAGAACATCATTTGCAACTTTCGCCTTCTTACAAAGATTCTCATAGATAATGGAATTCAATTCAATAAAAAATTATTTCATCATAATGTTGTGGCGAATCTAATAATTTCAGGCCTAGTTATTTCCTTCCAACTTGACCTTTTTCTTAACCAAGCCAAAACAAAAATATGGTTATAAACAATAATTATAACTTTTTTTGTTGTTCTTGCAAGTTCTTGAATATGTGGTATATTTCCAATATCTTTAAGAATAAGGTTTAAGTAATGAGCATAACATGATGACCAATATATATTTCCAAATCTTTCATGTAGTAGTTCCCTTGCCTTCTTTTTGTTTGTTGCATTGTTAGTAACTTAGTAGCCAGCTGCATAATATTCTATGATCCTACCCATTCCATAACCCGACTAAATGATGAATACAAAGTAGTAGCATCCTTTGTAACATCAGAAGCATCCACAAACTTCAAAAAAGCAATGCCCCCTGGACAGTACACAAGAAAATTTATCAAGGTACTATTTCTGTTATTTGTCTAACCATAAGCCATGATGATATAACCTCTTTCTTTCCATGATCTTTTGTATGAGTCAATCAACAGCTTACATTCCTCTTTATAATCTTTCAAAAGTTTCAATTCAAATTTGTAGTATAATGGTAGCTTGTACCCTAGTCCAATTGCAATAATAACATCAATTGCCGTTTGTGCAAAAGCAGAGTTTGAGGCATTAAATGGGATGCAACAATTATAAACCATCTTGCTAGAGTCAAATCAGCACGGTGGATGACATCTTTGGATGCCATAACTCTTTTCAAGGACGTCTGTGATCCTGGTTTAGTTCTTAGTGCAAAATAATTCTTAATCTTATATATCTTTATCTTTCCTCTATCAATGCCTTTATGATGTGCATATGAAGATTGTGATTTGTGAAATGACAAATAACCCCTTTCTTTATCGATAGGTACATCAACAAATACAATTGTGCTATGCTCGAACTCATGCGTTTGTTGTTTCATCCTATTAATGTCTTCACCTTTATATGTAATCCCACAATAAAGACATTTTAATTGCTTTTATCTGTCTGTACACTTAGGCTTCATTTGGGACAACTTTTTAATTGCTTCTTAACACATAGTTTTAGTACAAAAAATTTAATTTTTGTAATAAAACTTTTTTTTAAAAAGCAATAAAAAGTCGTATTGAACGAAGCCTTAGTCTCACTATAGTGATTCCAAGCAATATATACCTTTTCACATACACTATGAGCTGAAGTTGTTGTGGATCCATTCTAAAATAAAATAACTTTCAACATGATTTCCATATTATGTGTAATACTATGGTCAAGATGAGTAATATATGATCTTAACACAAACTGTTTGTTTTTGGCAAACTTCCAACTATTAGTTGGAGAACTTGTCGACTAGAAAAACAAATAGAATATATATATATATATATATATATATATATATATATATATATATATATATATATATATATATATATATATATATATATGGATGCTCTTATCTATTTCTATCCTACTTTGATTGTGCCAGAGATGACTTACATAAATGCATGATATTTTGTAAGTGAATGGATTTTATTCCCCCCATTTGAATATTAATGTCTATATGTGTTGGTCGAGAAACAAGCTATTGAGAGCTAAAATTCAACATATAATAAATTAGTTTCCAAGTTAAATGGACCTTTGAGGTTTTTAATATGATTTAAGCTGAAATTAAATTCACACATTATGCTTACGGGATACAAATTTTCACACTCCAATTAAATTCAATGTTAACAATAGCCAAATAAAATTTCTAGCAAAGCTCATCAAACAAAGAATAAAACGAATCCAACTCATGGAGCTCAAATTAGTAAATAAAAAATCACATTCATGTATCTTGTAATAAGAACACATTGTTAAATTCACATGGTTCAAATATACCAATATTTAAAACAATTTGAAATACGTTAATACTTGGATTTGGCAATAAGCCATATGCCCTCGAAAAAAAAAAAATCAAAAGCTGAACTTCTCCTGCATGCAACAATCTAGCACGGAGTCCATTTCAAATCAGGCAAGCCGAAGTGATTGCCCTAAAAACTTGACTACTTTAATCAAAGAAACATTCAATTACCTTTTCAGAGTATTCACACAAGATGCATGGCCAAAGGGATAGGGCACTAGAAGAAGACATTATTGAGCGTCTCTAAGAATCCCAACAGCGATCTATCATTCCTTTCTAGTTTCTACCAGCCAGCTCCAAGCGATCTGGGAGAGGACCAACCATGCGCAACTCACGAACGAAGGAGTCTGAAGAGGCTCATAGCTTGGGAGAGGAAATGAAGAAGAGAGCTGCGGGCTGTGAGGGAAATCTCATTTTTCTGTAGGTTTGCTAATTCCATGTTACTAAAGTTATTCAAGTTATGCAATTTCAACCATTAGATGTGCGATCAACAACTCAAAATTGGTGATTTGTGAACCGAGCGATTCTTTCCGACGTGGACTATCGACGATTAGCTCAATTAGTTTTTGGCCGGCTCAACTATAAATTGACTTTCCTTATAGGACTAGATTAGTCCAATTCGAGTTTTAAAGTCTTGTTTACTTTTTCTTAAAATAACTTTTTCTTAGTACAAAATTTTAATTTTTTATTAAAAAATTTTTTAAGAAGCTATAAGAAATTCGTCTTCAATAAAACTTTAGAAAATTATTCTCTTCCACATTGGAATGTTCTCGTAATAATTATAATAACATATCGGTTAAAATTTTAAATATTGTGCTAAATTTATTTAAAATAAATAAATTGGCTTTTTAATTTTAATTTAGGTTTTCAGCTACATGTTTCCCATTTTCCCTCGATTCGCGGCGCTTCCGGCGAGATCGAACCGGGCGAGAGCTTCAGGGGATGGTGTTGATGATGGCGAGATGGGCCGACAGAGCAGCGGGTCTCCTGAACTTAGCGAAGTCCCCTGGCAATATTGCATCGAAGCTGGACCAGTTGCGCCAGTTGAGAGATGTCCTCCTCATTCGGGACTCCACCCTTCTGCCGGAGTTTGCGCCACGGCTGACTGAATTGGAGGTCCAGCTTCCTGGTGCCGCCCGAAAGCTTCTTGCCGAGTAAGGAATATACGAAACTCTTCTGATTTGTTGCTACTTCGTGGCATTCTGTTACCTAGTTTTGCTTTGCGCTCCACTTTCCCCTGGATTTTATTTTAGATGTGTATCAATGAGGCACTGTTCAAAGCGTTTACAACACTAATGGTTAAATATATGGTAATAGGCTTTTTCAGCTAAATTGGTGGCTTTTAGAGCTAGTGAAACTCGGGCAGTTTCATAAGTTAGTGTTGGTTGTTCTCTCTAGACCCTAAACCCTATAGAACAAAATTAACTGATATTCTAGACTCAAAATGAGTAACCAGAAAAAGGTAATATTAGTGTTTCTATTGATCATTCTACATAGCATTGCAATCTTTGTAGACCATCAAATTGAACTAAACAAAGAACAACTAATAAATTAATGGTTTTCAGGTATCACTCACTCAAGATGATGTTGTTATTGAAATATAACAGCAACATCAAGTTTTTATCCCACTACGGGGGGTCGGCTACATGAATCCTATTTCTCCATTGTGTTCGGTGAAGAGTCAAATTTTTTATTTAGATCTAATAAAAAAAGGTCATTTCTAATATTTTCTAACGAAGTCTTTTTAGGTCTACCTCTACCTTTCTTAACATAGGTTACATCTAATACATCTATTCTCCTAACCGGGTCATCGGAAGGCCGCCATTTTATGTGACAAAACCATCTAAGGCGACTCTCTCTAATCTTATCTTCCATTGGAGCTAGTCCAACCTTTTTAGGTATATGCTCATTTTGTATCTTATCTCTAAGAGTAAAGCCACACATCCACCTGAGCATCTTCATCTCTGCAACACTTAACTTATATTATGCTTCTCTTTTAATGGCCAACATTCTGCGCCATAAAGCATTGCAGGTCTAACCACTATCTTATAGAATTTTCCCTTAAGTTTGAGAGGCACTTTTCTATAACAAAACAGGTCTGATGCATTCCTCCACTTCATCAATCCCACTTAAATTCTACTAATAATATCCCCATCATCTTTACCATCACTTTGAACAATAAACCCAAGATATTTAAAACGTGTACTCTTATTAATGACTAGATCGCTCAAAGTTACAAACCCCCCACTAAATCTATTACTACTAAAATTACACTCCATGTATTTGATTTTAGATCTACTCAAATGAAAACCTTTAGACTCTAAGGTTGATCTCCATAATTCAACTTTACCTTCAACTCCCTCTTTAGTCTTATCAACAAGAAAAATATCGTTAGCAAAAAGCATACACCAGGGAACATCCTCTTGTAATTCTCTAGTAAGAACATTCATGACTAAAGCAAAAAAGATCATGCTCAAGGTGACTGTGGACAACAAAATGTTGTTATTGAAATAGCAGTGAACCAATTAGCTACGAATTGCAATTTACAATGGTAACTAGTACCTTGCATTTGGATTTGTTATTTTAGCTTAAGTTGTAGCTTAGAAGTGCTTTATACGTTCAACAATTATGTTCTTTGGCTTTATTGTTTTTTTTTGTATGCTTTCCTAGATGATGCTTTCTCCCAAACTTTCATGCTCGAGGTGACTGTGGATAGGAGAGATTTTGCCTCTTTTAGATTTATTGTATGACCTTTTCCAGATATCCCTTCCCTCATTAAATGCACCTCAACCTTTGCTTCTTTTTTTACATCTGCTTTGACTTGTTAGAGGTGTTAACAGTTTAGTTTCAGTTAGTATCAGCTAAAACATGCTACGAAAACTGTTAAAACTTATTTTATGATGCAAAAAAAAAAAAAAAAAAAAAATCAAGGCTCATCTTTTTGGCACCCTTGCAAGTTTAAAGGAGTTTGCTAGAACTGAGATGAGTGGGTTAGAATGGATTTTGTAGATATATGGTTTGAATTTATTATTATTGCTAGGTTTGCTTTAATTAAGTGCGGGTTGTAAGCTTATATTTTCAATTGCTGGGCCTTGAAGGGATAATTAGTTGACTTATGGTATATATTTCCTTTTACAATCTTGATCTACTTCAGGCATTTAGTCTTTACCATGTTCCAGCTTTTCATGTTATTAACATGTTGTCATGGATTTATTAAAGATTATTTTTAGTCAAGAATTTTAAAACTTTAGCACCATTAATCATGATATTAATAATTTAATTTTTTCGTACTCTTCTTTGTGGTGTTGTTCAAACTTAAGAAAATTAACAGTGAAGGCCACCCTTGAGAAGCTTCAAGGACCAGTTATTTACCATATAATTTATTCCTTGAACCAAAACTTCATTTTTTTTCTTTTTGTTATTTGCTCACTGTTAGATCATATATAATATTTTCATCTAATGTATAATGGTTTGCAACCTTTTCATTCTGTGTTCTTCTCAATACAGGATACTCGGTGAGATTGGAAAAGAGCATGTAGAACTTCTGCCTGCTATTGTTCCTACACTAATAACATATTTGAAGGATGAAACACCACCAGTTGTTCGACAATCAATTGTGACCGGGACTTCTTTATTTTGCAATTCTCTCGTGAAGATTGCAATTCAGGCAAGTCCAACAACTTAATTATCACATGTCAATTGTCATCCTGATCGGTAAATATTTTGTCAATATTTTTTAAATAAACATTAGATATTCGGGACTATCTTATTTGAATGACATTCATGTGCTTATATGCTTATAATGTCTGGTTTACTTAGTTTCTTGATCATTTGAAGGGTAAATTACTCATGCAACATTTGTTTGAGTATGGTAGTGATGCGATTGTTAAATAAGCCTTCAAAAACATATTTGTTTTAAATGTGTTTTGTTTGGCATATAACATCCTTATTTTGTTTTTGAGAATATCACAACTAAATTTTTTTTTTTTGGGTGGAGGTGGGGGAATTGAACCCTGTGACAAGATCGCAAATATGCTTTTTCTAATTTATGATTTTAGGGCTTTTGACGTGTTTATTGGAATATTCTACCTAGAATGCAGACCTTCTAGATTTAGGCTGTTTTTATAGGTAGTTGATGTATCTAATATATTGCAATAAGTTAACTTCCAAATTAAATGTTGCCTTTAATAAAACTTATGCTTATATGATGCTCAGATTGCTCTTTGGATATGCTACTTGACAAAGCTACATTAGCATTTGCAATACAAACCAGCTCTTTATCATCCCAATATCATATTTAATATTACAAGTTAGCAAAGACATCCCATTAGATCATGTGAAAAATAAATTGAGGTGATTTGAGCATATACAATGGTCCTTGAAGTCAACATGCCGAGTAGTTAGAAGGTAGAAGTTGCACCAATATGTTATATTAATAGAATTTATATGAATTGATTTGTAAGGAACATGTATAGGTTAAAAGTCACATGACCAGAACTTACGCAAAAGGCTTGTTAAAATTAATTCAACACCTTATTTAACATTTAAAGGAGTGGATGAAGAAGGGAAATTCATAAAGCTAATGCAAAAAATATCTGAAGCCAATGAGAATAAACCAGAGCTATATTTCTTTTGTTCTATATGAAAGGAATTTAATTGTTCTCAATGTTTTGTGTTTGGTATACTTGATTTTTTATGCAGCCGAGAAATTTTTGAACCCACCAGCTGTAAGCCATTTTGATAAGAAGTTACTATTATTTTATGCATGTAATTGTGTGGTCAATTTATGACATTTGGTATTCCAACAAGTAAAAATGGTCTAAGAAAGAGCAGCCTTAGTTATCTCCAAAACCATTGTTGCCAAAAACATCAGGTGTTATTTAGTTAATTGAAGCACACACTTTGTTTGTGGTTCGTACTTCAAAGAAATAAAGACCCTTTGCGGCGTGCATTGCACTTTTCGTGTTTACACACTGCCTAAATAAACACCACTCTATAATCTGAAGCTGTTGCTTTGAAGTTTATTTATTTTTGTGCATCATTGTTTACACAACTCTTGATTCCTGTTCTGCACTACTTCAAGTCAGATTGCTATCATTTAAGCAATTTTTTTGTTGTAATATTATTTACTGCTTCTCGAAACAAGGAAACACATTCATCCCACTTATTGGCACCTTAATGCAAGATTCTCGTATTGTTTGTAGAATAGTAACAATACTTCCCTATGTGGTGTTTAGGATGTTACGGAGTTACCTAGACTTGTTTACATGCCTAGGGATTGGGGTTGTATTGAATAGAGTTTGAATCAGCCTCAACTTAAAATCAATAATTTAAATTTTTAGTCAAGTAAAGTTTGAGTCGAGTGAGAATGATAAATTTTGAGTTCCATTGCATGCTCATTGGAATTGAATGACTTAATTTTTAAAATCATTTTCAAAATTCCAAAATGTGATAATTTCTTTGCTTATTTGATGATTTTACAAAGTTATTTGATGAGGACATTCGACCATGGAGAGTCTACCAGAGAAGGGGTCGTCAATCTAAGGCCACGATCGCACCACTTTATTTTGAGTTATTAGTTGTATTTGATTTATTGTTGTTTTTTTTTTCGGATTTTACCCTCACTTGAGGGGTAGGTGCTTGTGACCTCGGGGGAGGGGAGGGGGGGGGGGACTTTTGTATTTTGTTTTGTTTTTATATTTTGAGCTATTTATAACCTCCTATTCTTGTGATGGTTAATGAAGATTATTATGAAAATTTCAGCACTTGTACTCTTTTGAGAGTTTTGATAGTTCTTGTGAGAACCTTGGTGAATTCCCTAGGTCAGGGCGACATAATACCCACCAACCGCAGGAAGCGTTAGGGTTCGTGGTCCACCTCCTCCACCAAGATCATCCCCGTCATCTTACACAAGCCGCCGGCCTTCCTTCTCTTTCCTCCTAACCGCCGACTTCAAGGCCCCCTTCCCCTCCAAGCCACCGGTTCCACGGCCACCTCCTCCTCCAAATCGCCAGCCCCAAGGCCCTCCCCCTCCTCCTAAACACCGGTCTCAAACCTTAATCCTAAACCTAGCCGCCGACCATAACCCTAATCCTCCTTCCTAAGCAACTGGCCAACACCCTTCCTTGGCTCCAAAGTTTCAAAAGGTAGTATTTAGACCCTTCCTAATTTAGCTCCTTTAACCTTGGAAATTATTCAAATTCAATTGAATTTGAATTTGAAATTTATTTCCTAAAGAGAAACCCTATTTTGGGAAGTCCTTTAAATCATGCCTATTTGAATTTTAAATAGGATTGGATTTAAAACAATCTTTCATATTTCAAGATTCTAAAGAGAGCAAGTCTTAACTCCTCCAATTAAAGCCCTTCCAGCCCAAGCAAGCTGCCGGCCCCCTACCTCCTTCTTTTTCTCCTACATTAATCCCCTTTTCCCATTGGAGCCTTAATCAACCCCTATCAATGAGCCGCCCCCCTACCTCCTCCTTTTCCCTCTTTGGATTGGAAATTCAAATTTCAAGATCTCCAATCCCTTCCCAATCAAAATCTGAAGTTAAATTAAACCCTCCTAGCCTTAGCCGGCCACCCAAGTTCCTCCCTTCTCCCATACGCCCCTTCTCCCATACGCCCCTTCTCCTATGCTTTATTCTTCACCTAAGGAAGGAGAAACAACACCTCTCTCGGCCTCCTTACTCATGAAGGGCCGATCCTGAACAAGATCACAACTTATATTTAACGACCAAGGGTCCATCGATGTCCTTCGGCCACTGTTCTTCGACATCGACTTTGCAAACGACAAATCCGTTGAAAACTACGTAGAGTGGATCCTATTCTCCCTTGTCACCGCATTGACCAACAACACTCTCCCATCTAGTGGCGACTAACTTTCGAATCCTGATAACGGTAAACTCTCCTCCAAGTCTTTCTCTTCTAAGTTTTCCCTTCATTGTGGCATCATAAAGGTTATGTTAGTTTTCTCCGTTTTCACCAGTTATAAAATAGTTGAGTGAGGAATTTTCATAGTGACTAGTCTAAATATTAACATTGGGGTTTCCTTTGAAAACTTCAATGTATTGCAAAGTTTGATTTGAGTTAATTATTTTATGCTCCTAACAATTATCATGTAATTGACTGCCTAATCTAATTATCTCTTTCTTTTGTTTTCAATCTTTCACTCACAAGCTTGCTAGAAGTTGGATAATTATTATTACTCTACAATAAGCCTGTAATTTCCTATTTGAAAATCAACTCCTGCAATTAGTTCTACATCATTATTTGTAGCATGAGTATTCATGTATATATGTATATGTGTATGTATAGATAGACCTATATGTATATACATACATATAACATTGCTATTGCTAGGTTCCAAGTCCTGGATGAGAAAAGTTAAGGGTTGCATTAGTTAGTTGACAGCCAGTGTAAAATTTGTCGAATAATTATGACATGAATCTTTTAATATATTGTGTTAATGCTAGGACGTTCCCTGAAAGCGATGTGCTGTACGACCTGAATACAACAAGTGTGTAAGGGCCAATGCACCGGCGCCCAGGTATTCTGGTAGGAGTCGTACTGAAAATAGTGTAGGTGTGATTATAGATAAGAGTTTGAAAGATAATGTTGTAAAATTAATATAATTGAAGATAGAATTATATCTTTAAAGATTGTTGTTAATGCTAAGATTATTAATATTATAAGTACTTATGATCATCAAGTAGGTTTGGATATGTGTTCAAAACTAAAATTTTGAAATGACTTAGAAAGAATTAATACAAAAGATACCTCTTGAAAAAAGAGTTTTTATTTGAGGTGATTTAAATGGACATTTTAGTAGAGTAGTAGATAATTTTAAAAGCTTTCATGATGGCTATGAGTTTGGAGCGACTAATGAAAGTGGTAAGATCATATTAGATTTTTCTATAGCTTATAATTTATAATTGCTAATACCTTATTTAGGAAAAGAGATAAGCATCTCATCACTTATAAGAATGCATATAATAATATTCAGATTGATTATTTTCTTATAAGAAAAATAGAGCATTTAGATTGCAAAGATTATAAAGTTATTCCGAATTAAATTTTATGTATCTAATATCGCTTATTAGTTTTGGACTTTATGATGTAGGGGAAGAAAATTACAACAACAACAACAACAACAACATCAAATCTTTGTCTCTCTACGTGGGGTCGGTTACATGAATCCTTTTTCTCCATTGTGTCTTGTTAAAAATCAAATTCTCGTTTAAATTTAATAAAGAAAGATCATTTCTAATATTTTCTAACCAAGTCTTTTTAGGTCTACCTCTACCTTTCTTAATATAAGGATTCAAGTCATGATTATTTGACAAGTTTTACGCTGGCTGTTAACTACCTAATGTAATCCTCCACTTTTCTCATCTAGCACTTGGGAGTTGACAACTGTAAATGAGGCATTTAAATAATATTAACAAAATTTTTATTGAGAGTAAGATTCTTAATCTTTGGATTTTGTCTATACATGAGGAAGCTAATGTTATGTGGCAAAAAATAGCTAATGATTAAGAATGTTGTAAATGATGTGCTTGGAGTATTAAAGGGAAAAGCTTCTAATAGTAAAAATTGTTGGTGGTGGAATCAAAATGTGCATTTAAAAATAAAAAATAAGTATATTTTATTATAAAAATTGATTCAGATATGAAAATTCTAATAAATGAGAAAGATATAAAGATGTTTGTAAGAAGTCTAAGAAAGCAATATGTGATGAAAAAATTTTAGCTTTTAATGATTTATATAATAGATTATATATTAAGGAGAGCAAAAAGTATATGTATAAGTTAGCTAAACAAAAAGATAGGAGTAGCAAAGATTTTTTTGAAGTGAAGTGCATTAAGGATGAAGATAAAAAAATAGTTTTATTAGAAGAGGATACTCAACAAAGATGGATGAGATATTTTACTAAATTTTTTAATGAATGTGAGAATACGATTGACTTTGGTGACCTTAGCACCTTAAATGAAAATAAAAATTATTATTTTTGTTGGCATATTAGTAAAACTAAAGTTAGAGAGGGCTTACAGAAAATAAAGTGTAGAAAGCTGTTGGACCTGATGATATTTTGATATAGGTGTAGAATTGCTTAGGAGGCGAAGAAGTTTTTTTGGCTTACTAAACTTTTTAATACTATTTTGAAGACAAAGGATGTTAGATGAGTGGAAAATGAGTTTGTTGATTTCTATTTGTAAAAATAAAGGTGATGCACAAGATTGTGCAAATTATCGAGGAATTAAGTTAATGTGTCATACTTTAAAACTATGAGAGAGAGTTATGGAGCATAGGTTGCGGATTGATACTGATGTTTCTCAAAATCAATTTCGATTCATGCTGTTTAGGTTTACTATGGAAGCTATACATTTATTGAGAGGTTTGATAGAGAAGTATGGAGAGAATAAGGAGGATCTATTTATGATATTTATTGATTTAGAGAAACCTTATGATAAAGTTCCAAAAAAAGTGCTATGGAAAGTTCTAGAAAAGAAAGGGTTAATAATGCTTATATTCAAGTCATTAAGGATATACATGCATGAGCTGTTACTTGTGTTCAAACACAAGGTGGTATGACCAAGTGATGTAGGCAAGGGGAGGGGTCAAAACAAGTTGAGTTTTACTTTTGGTTTCTTCCCTTGTGTCTTTTCATCTTCCCCTTCTCCTTGCTCTTCATTAACTTGTCCTTTCATCTCCTCCTTATCCTTTTGGGCTGTTTTCTAGTTCTATGGGAGCCTTGCTGATTTCGGTTTGAGCTTTAGTTGTTGAAATTTTAGTGGTGTAAGCTCATTATTATCATGTGGAGGTGTAGCTCATTATGAGCTAATGATTAGTTATGAAATTTAATGTTTGGGAGCTAGATATGGTGAGTGGAACTTGTTCTTTCATATTCTTCTTAAGGTGGGGCTGCTGCAGTTTGTCTCTTGGGTTGCTTTTGGATTAATTCCCACGGCTGGCTCAGAATTTATTTCCTGTGGTCCCTCCTTTTACCAATTTCTGCTGGTTCAGTTAATCTGCCCTCTTTGCTGCCGTGACTTCTTCCCCCTTTACCCGTGAAAAGACTCCTGGTTTCCTGTGCTGAAACCGTGGCATTTGACTCTGTTTTTGGCTGGTTCCGTGGCCTTGTTCTGCTTGGAAATGGCTGTGACTCTTGGGTATCATGTAAGGTGACTTTTGGCTTTTCATTTCTATTATTTTTATATGGAATTTGAGGGGTTTTTGGGGCTGTTTTGGGATAGATTTTTGGACAGATTCCTGTACAAAAATCTGGACTGAATTTTGTCTTTTCATTTACCCCTTTTAATTGAATTAATTAGGGGTTATATTGGCTGTTTGTATTCCTCTTTTTGTGCCTATAAATAGTAGATGTTTGGGCTGTTTTTAAAGAAGTGTGATAATGTGATTTTTGGGACAAAACTTGAGTGGTTTTTTTGGCTTTGGAAATCCTGCGGGCTCTTTCTAAGCTTCTTTCTCATCCCCTCCGGAAATCCTGCGGGCTCTTTCCAACCTTCGTCTTGTCTTCTAATCTCTTTCTTCTATCCGCAAGTGCCACTCCATCAGTATCCTTCTTCTCTATGTGAAGCAACTATAGGTCGTCTTTGTTTGAGTCGTTTGTAAGAGTCAAAAGTTTGTAAGTCTTTATATGATATAAAAGTTTGTTTTGTCTAATTTGTCTAGTTTTTGTGAGTTCTTGTAATCTTTTATTCTCTAGAAAGAGTTTCTTTTTTGTGATAAAAAATTTGGGTCCCTCCCCAAATTTTTGATTGCATCAATTTGGTATCAGAGCAAGTTAGGTAGTCCTAGGTTGGTAGTTTTTCAAGTTCTAGTTTGTCAAGTCTTTATTTTGTTTGTCAAAATCAAGTCTTGTCGTGAGTCTTATTTTGAGTCTAAGTTTTAGGTTGAAATTTCTTTAGTCTTTTTTGAGTCTGTAAAAAAAAAAAGGAAAATATAAAAAATATGGCATCATTCATGGAGGAAAGTGAGCAACATGATCCTAATGTTCCACTCCCGTTGGATAGGTGGATTCCTACAGAAGGAGACTCAACGGATCCACTTCAAAATCGACTCTACAAATTGCAGTATCACATGTTCCTATGTGATCAAAAGTTCGAAAAATTCAAAAGGTATCTGCAACAGCAATTCGAAAAAGAACAGGAAGAAATTCTGAAAAGGTTTGTGTTGACCTGTATACAGGAGCCAAAAAAAAAAGAAAAATGTTTCTCTCGTACCTGTTCGGCGCCGAACTCTGCACGTCGTCGCTGTTCAAATCCCGTAAATCTAGCGACGCGTCATTTCTCCCACGACGCATTCACGTCGTTAAAGAGCAAAAGAAAACGAGGCCGAAGGCCTCGTTCGACTCTCCCGAGCTCTCCTCTCCCGATCCCTCTCTCGCTCTTTCTCCTCCCAGCCGGATCGAAAGTTACGACAGTTTGATCGGAAACAACAGGGGAGCTCGCCCGCACTGAAGACAACTTTCTCCCTTTCGATCGCTACTTCGGCTTCTCCGGTGCTGTTCGACCCCGCTCCATCGACGACTTTCTCCTCCTGTCGGAGAGGAAGTTACGACATTTTGATCGGACGCAAGGACCAGGAGCTCGCTGGCGTGAAGTTAACCTTCTCCCTTGCACGCGTGACTCCCCGGCTCCTTCTCGTTGTCCGACTTAGCTCGATCGACGCCGTCCCCTTCCCGTTGGATCGGAAGGTACAACATTTTGATCGGAAGCAAGGGAGCTCGCTGGCTGTGAGATAACTCTCCCTATCACGTGCTTCTTCGGCTCCTTTTGGCTGTTCGACGTCGCTCCTCCGTCGACTTTCCCGTCCAGTTGGATCTGAAGTTACATTTTGATCGGAAACAACCACGGGAGCTCGCCGCAGTGAAGGTGACTCTCTCCCTCTCACTCGCTCGTTCGGCCAAATCCCGTAATTCCACTGTGCAGAGGGATTTAAAAAAAAAAAATTAATTATAAATATTTAATTATAGTTATTTTAAATAATTCTAATTAATTATAATTACTATTTTTAATTAATTATAATTATTGTAATTAATTATTAATTAATTTTAATTAAACTATTATAATTAATCTAATTAATTATAATTTTTTAATTAGTATTAATTTTAATTAATTATAATTTATAAAATTAATTATTATTAATTAATTATAATATATTAAAATTAATTAATTTTTAATTAGTTATAATTAATTATAACTAATGAATTTTAATTAATTTTAATAAAATGTAATTAATTATATTAATTAATTATAATTAATTTTAAGTAATTAATTAAAAAAATAATTTGTTAATTAATTATAATTATTTAATATAAATATAATTAATAAAAAAAGAGGAATCCCCTCTTACCTCGATCCACGAGCTGACAATCGTCGACGACTCTTCCCCGCCGGCCCCAAGGTATAATTTCTAACTTAAATCCCGTCCTCGACGTTTGCAGCGGACCGGGGAACCACCTATACGCGCTCTTGTAGCATAGTAGGAGGGAGCCTGGTGCGAAGCATACGACGAGGCGGGTAAGCCCTATACACGCTCTTGTAGCGTGGTGGGGACGGTCCTCGACCTCGACACCGACACCGACACCGCCGACACTGCTACGCAAAGGTATGATGTTCCAAAATCTCATTCTCGACGTTTGCAGCGGACTGGGGAACCACCTATACGCGCTCTTGTAGCACGGTAGGAGGGAGCCCGGTGCGATGCATACGACGAGGTGGGAGAGCCCTATACACGCTCTTGTAGCGTGGTGGAATGAAATTTTGTACGGTCGCGGTGTCCAAGGACACCTACCATACACGCTCTAATAGCGTGGTGGGAAGGCCCAGCTCCCCAATTTTCCCCCAAACGGGGGATATGTCGGGGTGCTGCCGAAATTTTCACTGAAATGTACGAAGACTTGAACAATATAAAGACATCATTTCAGCAACAATACGAAGAACAACAGAAGACATGTACTTGAACAGAAATGTACTGAACTTGAACCAAATGAGCAGAGGACTTGTATGACGAGCAGAGGACTTGTTGATTTGAATCTGAACAAAATTTAAATGATTTCTAAAGGCCAAATTCAAATAAAAATCAAGGCAAATTGGAACTGAACTCAAACCAAATTGAATATGCAATTGAACTCAAAGGACCGCAGGGAACTCGTACTTGAACTCAGACTCGAACTTGTGAACCTTAGAGTTGAGTCTAAATTTGACTGAATCATATGCAAGATGACTGGAATTTAAACTAAGTTGAGGAATCAAGCTAAATTCAAACGAGTTGACCTCGAGTGCAAATGATTTAAGTCAAACTGACGGATATTGAACTTGAACTGTATGACATCAAATGGAACTTGAACAAGACTTGGAACAAAGATCTGAACTCGAACTTGACGAGAACAATAAAGAACCTGAGCTCAACTGGGTCACAAGAGACTTGAATCTCTAAAAGCTTCAGGAGACATGAAACTCAAACTCAATCTACAATTTGAACATGAACTATCAATTTGAATATGTGCTTTGAGCTCATATTTGAACTCAGACTATACGACATCAAGTGGGGACTTATAAACTTGATGAATTCAAGTCTGAATGAAACTGAATTTGGATCCAAACACATGCGAAGATCAAAATTTGGATCACACACGGGAAACTCAAACTACAAGATCTCGATGCACGAACTCCTACAATAATCTCTACAAGATGCCTGTTGATTGAGATGGCAATACTGGAGACCAGCAATCAAAGTCATGTTCTCTACAAATAAGTACAATCAAGAACCACCTGAGATAGGTGAAGGGTGGATACGATACTGATGTAAATGACTCTCCTACGAACACCTCCAAGAGGTCGTAGAAATACAATGGGTCCCTGCAAATGAGCACAAACCACTTGTGGATAACAACAGTGGGCATATCGTAAGCATTACGAATCACTGTGGGCACAAGTACAAGTATCTCCTACGATGATCCCTACGAGGTCAAACAAGTACAATCAACCCACCTGAGATTGGTGACAGGTGGGCATGATGTAGGCAACAATGGGTCTCCTACGAACAGTTCCAGGTGCTCGTAGTGGATACAACGGGTCACTGCAAATAACTACAAATCACTTGTGGATAACAACAGTGAGAGTCTCATAAGCATTGCGATCCACTGTGGACACAAGTATTGATCTCATCTACGACAGTGGTGATCAAAGTGCTGTCAGTACACCGGGTACAAAGGCAACCCGATATACGAAAAAAGACCCCCCCTGGCAAAAGGAAGGACATGTTTGAACAAATTAGAACCAAACTTCCTGGTGTTTTAAAGTCTCTTTTTGGTTTTATAATTAAGAAGAGAACAGTTTGGGTGCCCACAAACACCGGAAATAACATGTCCGCTATATTGAAGATCTAAAAGGAGTTCTTTCCAAATCAACAGTCATCGACTCCAAAGTTCAAAAAAAAACCTTCCCCGGTGAATGAGAAAGGGGGAGTCAATATCAAGTCCAATACTCCAAAGTTCAGAAAGAATCCCCTCCCCGGTGAATGAGAAAGGGGGAGTCAATATCAAGATGCACGCCACCGGATCCGCAACACTCGTATTAGCGGACAGAAGGCGTGTACAAGCCCTTAAATGAAAAGTTGTGCGCACTCAAATGGCTGTTACCTGCATAACTACAAAATATTTCAAAGTACCCCCACACAAGTGCACCGTAGTATTGTATACACATAGGTACACAATGGGGTACGTCTAAATCAATATAAAAATCACCCGCATGGGCCCCGGCGAGCGTGTTATTGGTACACACGTGACGCCTAGGGATGCTGCGTGGGTCGATAAGTGAATTCTAGTCGAACCTGATCCTTCTATACGGATCAATAGAAGTCGACAGGGTTCGAACCTTTAAATAAATACACGACTGTGGAAACCAGTGTATTTGTTTCAATACATTCGTATTAGGCATTCCAGGCCTGCAATTAAAAGAATTCACTAAACAAAAGGCATGAAGCCTACGAAACCCGATCCTCCTATATAGAGGAATAGGAGTAGACAGGGTTCGAGATATTGAATAAATATACGGTCATGAATGTGATCGGAATATTTATTTTAATACATTTATATTCGGCCTTTAAGACCTTCAACAAAGAAAGTTCATGAACAAAGGCATGAAGCCTAAAGAACCCGATCCTTCTATACGGATCAATAGGAGTCGACAGGGTTCGAACTATCAAATAGATACACGGTCGTAGTGACCAGTGTATTTGTTTAAATACATTCTTCTTAGGCCTTCAATGCCTAAAATCAAGAAAATTCATAAACAAAGGCACAAAGCCTACGAGAAACCTGATCCCCTATCGATAAGTTGATAGGGTCGACAAGGTTTAATCAACAAATGGAAATGACCCCAAACACCCCGATGATGGCCGTGTTGAATGCAGATCTTAACCGGAGGGGTTCCACAAATATCTCAAATTCCACTCAAATGTCTATCAGAATCCAAACTCTACAAACTCCAAATTTCAAGATATTTAAAACTGAAATCAAATCATCAATATCTTAAAGCAAAATACATCCACCCTCTGCAACAGTTTGCTGGGGTGGACAAATTAAAGCTACTTCAGCTCACAAAAGAGCCAAATGCCTAGTCGAAAATATCACTAGGATTCATTCTCAAACAATCTCCTGCCAGTAAGGACGTGGTACGTGTCCTCTAACCGGCGGTCTGCCGCTAAATGGCCACCGCAGGATAAACGGTTACGACGACCCGGGGCCCTCTGAACCGAGTGGTTTTGCCGCCAAATGGCACCACGAAATACCGGTTATGGCCAGAGGCAATACGCTCTTTATTGGCATCAAATCCTTGAGATATGAATCAATAGGATATGATCGATAGGGCACAAAGCCCTCTGTCAGCTAAGGTGGATTTAAATTTGTCCCCTTAGACAAACACTCCCCCCAGGTCTACAAGGTCCCCTTGGACGAAGCAACCCATGGCTGCCGACAAGGATCCTTCTGTCAGGTTGGGTCGACTACCTCCTCTGACTAAGTAGACCAGGGTCCATGATGGCCCGGGACGACGGAACCATGGGATCTTGATCGGGCCCATCATCCATTCCCCCACCATCCGCTTTAAGTGCTGAATGGTGAAAATTTCTATTTTAAATATCAAACTCTTCAAATTCCCAAATTCAAACCCAATTTTCAAATCCAATTTCTACCAATTCCCAAACTCTTCAAATTCCAATCCATACCTATTGCTGCTACTATATGCCAGATACCACCTATTTTATACGTATCTGATTGACGACTAGCCTTAATCGAAAGTTCTCTCTCGTGATTGGGAGGGGTAATTAACTATAGGGGCTTGCGCCTATAGGAAAACAGAACTCAGATCATAAAGTCCTCGCAAAATGAGGGCGAAATCTCTGGGTAGTGTCTTATCTACAAACCCATCTGCCTTCCAAAATTTACCCCGGAACTATATCCGTTAAAACTCCCCTCGCCAAATAAAAAAATCGCGCGGCGGGGAGGCCGGGGCCGAATTTTCGGAGCCCACAGTTTGGTGAAAAACTCAAGGAGATCGATGAACTGTATGCACCGCCTCAAGAGAATAAAAAACAAAAGCCAACTCATCGGGAGATGAGTTATTCAAGTAGGGGAGTTTGATGTAGGCAAGGGGAGGGGTCAAAACAAGTTGAGTTTTACTTTTGGTTTCTTCCCTTGTGTCTTTTCATCTTCCCCCTCTCCTTGCTCTTCATTAACTTGTCCTTTCATCTCCTCCTTATCCTTTGGGCTGTTTTCTAGTTCTATGGGAGCCTTGGCTGATTTCGGTTTTGAGCTTTAGTTGTTGAAATTTTAGTGGTGCAAGCTCATTATTATCATGTGGAGGTGTAGCTCATTATGAGCTAATGATTAGTTATGAAATTTAATGTTTGGGAGCTAGATATGGTGAGTGGAACTTGTTCTTTCATATTCTTCTTAAGGTGGGGCTGCTGCAGTTTGTCTCTTGGGTTGCTTTTGCATTAATTCCCACGGCTGGCTCAGGATTTATTTCCTGTGGTCCCTCCTTTTACCAATTTCTGCTGGTTCAGTGAATCTGCCCTCTTTGCTGCCGTGACTTCTTCCCCCTTTACCCGTGAAAAGACTCCTGGTTTCCTGTGCTGAAACCGTGGCATTTGACTCTGTTTTTGGCTGGTTCCGTGGCCTTGTTCTGCTTGGAAATGGCTGTGACTCTTGGGTATCATGCAAGGTGACTTTTGGCTTTTCATTTCTATTATTTTTATATGGAATTTGAGGGGTTTTTGGGGCTGTTTTGGGACAGATTTCTGGACAGATTCCTGTACAAAAATCTGGACTGAATTTTGTCTTTTCATTTACCCCTTTTAATTGAATTAATTAGGGGTTATATTGGCTGTTTGTATTCCTCTTTTTGTTCCTATAAATAGTAGATGTTTGGGCTGTTTTTAAAGAAGTGTGATAATGTGATTTTTGAGACAAAACCTGAGTGATTTTTTTGGCTTTGGAAATCCTGTGGGCTCTTTCTAAGCTTCTTTCTCATCCCCTCCAGAAATCCCGCGGGCTCTTTCCAACCTTCGTCTCGTCTTCTAATCTCTTTCTTTTATCCGCAAGTGCCACTCCATCAGTATCCTTCTTCTCTATGTGAAGCAACTATAGGTCGTCTTTGTTTGAGTCGTTTGTTTGAGTCGTTTGTAAGAGTCAAAAGTTTGTAAGTCTTTATATGATATAAAAGTTTGTTTTGTCTAATTTGTCTAGTTTTTGTGAGTTCTTGTAATCTTTTATTCTCTAGAAAGAGTTTCTTTTTTGTGATAAAAAATTTGGGTCCCCCCCCAAATTTTTGATTGCATCACCAAGTATTTTCTTATTTCAATTTGATTGGATCAAGGACTAGCTCTAAGCCCATATTTTTTTTGCTTTAGTCATGGATGTTCTCACTTATACCTCGTTGTATGCTTTTTGCTGATGATATTCTTCTGGTTAATAAGTCTAATAGAGAGTTGAAGATAAATTTGAATTATGGAGGCCAACCTTATAGTTTAAAGGTTTTTGTTTTAGTGTAATTTTAGTAGTAATAGATCTAGTGGGGGATTGTGGTTTTGAAAGATCAAGTCATTAATAAGAGTACACATTTTAGATATATTGGGTTTATTGTTCAGAGTGATGTTGAAATAGATGGGGATATTATTAGTAGAATTCAAGTTGGATGGTTGAAGTGGAGGAATGCATCGGGCTTGTTGTATGATAGAAAAGCCCCCCTCAAACTTAAAGGGAAAATCTATGAGATGATCGTGAGACTTGCAATGTTTTATGGTGCAGAATATTGGCCATTAAAAGAGAAACATAATATTAAGTTAAGTGTTGCAAAGATGAGGATGCTCCGGTGGATGAGTGGCTTTACTCTTATAGACATGATGCAAAATGAGCATATATGTGAAAAGGTGGAGTAGCTCAGAAGATAAGATTAGAGAAAGTTGCCTTAGATGATTTGGTCATATAAAATGACGGCTTTTCGATGACCCGGCTAGGAAAGTAGATATATTAGATTTGTCTTATATTAAGAAAGGTAGAGGTAGACCTAAACAAACTTGGTTAGAAAATATTAAAAATGACATTTCTTTTTTAGAAAATATTAGAAATGACCTTTCTTTTTTAGATTTCACATCTTTATAATCATTATTTCTACCTTTTTCTGTTCTCTCAGGGTTTAAATTCAAGTGAATTAAATGAAACACTGAAGTCATTGTATTGAATAGAGTTTGAGATAACCTCAATTCAAAATCGATAATTTAAATTTCTAGTCAAGTAAACTTTGAGTTGAGTTGAGAATGATAAATTTCGAGTTGTTTTCTGTGCTAATAGGAATTGAATGTCTTAACTTTTAAATCCTTTTCAACATTCCAAAATGTGATTATTTCTTTGTTTACTTGATAATTTTACAAAGTTATTTGTACCATTAGAGTTCTTGTACATACACACACATACATATATATAATTGTTGACATTGATGATAAATGATCCAATGCTTTTACTTTTTTTCTGTCACAAGCATCTAACAGTAACTTTTTTCTTTTCTTTTTTTACACACATTTTTAGTTGCATATACATCTCTATAATCATCATTTCTACCTTTTCTCTTCATTTAGGGTTTAAATTCAAGTGAGTTAGATGAAACACTGAAGTCATCCTGGGCAGCGATGCTCAAATTAAAAAATGCAGTACTTCCATTAGCAATCCAGGTAATGTCTATGTGCATGGTGGGAATTACATTTTTCATTTTCTTATCACATATTTGGCTTGTAATTTTTATTTCTATTGCCAGCCTGGTATTGATGGTGTAAGGCTGTTAGCTGTGAAGTTTATTGAGGCAATGGTTCTCCTTTATACACCTGATCCAACTTTGCCGTCAGATCCTCCCCAAGAAATTGATGGTACACATGATTTATTTTATTCAATTAGGTTTTCCATGAATGTATTGCTATAAATTGAAATCAGCTTGCAGTTGGTGATTTTTCTAACCAAGATTACCATATTTTAGGGCTTCAGTTTAGCATATCATGGTTAAAGGGAGGCCACCCACTCCTTAATGTTGGGGATTTGGCGATTGAAGCTGGTCAAAGTTTGAGACTATTGCTTGATCAACTTAAGTTTCCCCAAGTGAAGTTCCTCAGCAACTCCATAGTTATAGTGCTGATTAATAGGTTAGGACCATCTTACTTACCATTTAGTTAACTTGTCAATTCCATCTGAGTCCCCCAGTCCCAACACCCACCAATTGTTACCTTTTTTGTACTTTTTTCTTATCTGGTTCACGTCCTTCAGAATTGTGCACAAATTAGTAAATACTTTATTCTGGTGAATGCAAAAATGATGTCTATGGATTTTATATGGAATAGAAGGGTCACATTATGCATGAACGAAAGGTGTTATTCTAGCTAGTTGCGGTTCAATTCTTAGAGAAAGTAAGAGTTCTATTCATGTTTGTATATTTTTTGTAACCATTCCACCAAATTTTATAAATGCCATTAACGTAAAAGAATGTAATGTAACCGATAGGATGCTAAGAAAAGATCACGAATGTTACTATTAATAATTTAAGGGCATAGTGTCTATGCATGTATGTTTTTTTGCTGCTATTTGCATTCCAAAGAAAATAATGACATCTTTGAATTATAATGGGGCATGAAATAGATATGTAGATTGAGAAGCTGTTGTAAAATTCTCTTTCCAAATTACTTCAATTATGATTTGAACTTGTATTTGCCAATTGAAACACCGATTCTTTTCCCTTGGAACATGAAATTGTCATGTAGTTCCCTTAGAACATGAAATTGTCATGTAGAAAGGTCTGGATATATTTCTTCTTTTTCAATGACCTAGCCTGAAAGCTCGATTTAACGAGGCGGGAACTAAAAGTCGGATGGTATGATCAAATCATTTCAATTCATAAGTAATACAACATAAAATTTTCTCCATTCAACTGAAGAGTCACTAACAGATTTTCTCAAATACTTAACATTTGTATAAATCATAAGTTATTTGTTTTTAGTTGCACGCCGTTTTCTATAGACATACTCCTCTCTTACGGCCATTTCTAAATCTTTGGAGAGTTTTCTAAAAATATTTATTTAATGGAATTTGTAAACTCAGTGGGTAACTGTTAAAAAAATTAACATGCATAAAGTATAATACATATAATCTTTGATATATGTTCATTCATTTAACATTTGAAATACATTTTCTTTCTTTGGTTCATTACATTCCATTCATTCTTTCATCCATACTATATCATATTCCCTTCATTCCTTTATACATACTATATAATATTTATTTATAGCATTTACTTTAACATGTATTCATTTTCCCATTTATTTTGTAGAGGAGCACCGTCTAAATGTACCAATGGTACAACCATTTTCATTTCCTTTTTCTTTTCCATAGCCTTTTCTTTTTTACGTGCATGGGTACATTTGCTTTCCCAGCCAGTACCATACATGGGTGAACTCCTGTAAATTTTTGCATGCATTTTCTTTTCCCTTTTTCATTTATTTATTTATTGATTTTCATTCATTTATATACCATTCCTTCGTTTGTATACTTTCTTAATACATTTATGTATTATATTTATCCATATAATTACTTTTTAACTTTACTTTTTATTTCTTTGATGTATTCTTTTTACCTTTATTTTAACACACACAATATACATATATATACACAGACACACATACATACATACATCTTTCACATATACATACATTTTCACTCATTCATTTTTCAGTTAAAACAATATCTATATTTATTTATTTATTTACACTTACATTGCTTCACACATGATAGTTTCAAAAAAGAAGTAAATCCTTTGAAGCAAAACCGTGGTATAAAATACTATCTCATGTTCTAAAGAAAATATAAAATATTAAAATTTTCACAACTATAATTTCCCACTTTAATCTTTCAAATCTTCGATCCTTGTCACAGCTTTAGCCTAAATTTTCTTTCTTGTTAAATTTTTAAATAACTCAACTCCTTCAACTTGCTTCTTTCCTTTCAAAATTTCTAAAATTAAAAAAATATAATTTTCATGAAAAAAAATGATTTAATAATAAATCTAAGAAAATTTATTTGAAAGGAATTTTTCTTACAATGAGGGGATTTTCCAAATCTCAAATTCTTCATCTTTCTCCCTTACAAATCTCTTCTCCCCATTTCCAAATGTCTTCCCTATCTTCAATTTAATGTTTCCATTAATTAGATAACTAATTAGGAAACAATGTATACAAAATTGAAAAACAAACCTTTTTCCCTCTTTCCTCGGTCGTTCCTCTAGTTTCTTCTTCATCTCCACTTCTTTGGCGATAGGAATGATGGAGTTGTTGATTCTTATCCTCTAACACAATCAATTGCTAAAAATGGCGAAAGGAAAAGATCCAATCCCTCCCACGCAAGAGCTCGGCCGTTCCATACTTCTGCCCCATCTGTTCGCATCGGGCTCTTGTTCGCGGAATGTCTATTAGTAACTGGCCGGTTCAGTTGAACCGGCCATGTCCGGTTTAGTTCTCACATCTTATTTTTTCGACTTCTCGAAAATTGATATCTATTGAACGCCAATTAGCTGACCAACCCCCACATTGACGAAGCCAAAACCCATGTAACTCTCTTATGGCAGAAAACCACTCGTACCACCTACTACCCACGTCGTCCACGATATAGTCGAAGCAACTGATTGTGCAAATGTCATAAAATAGACAACATAAATGAATAGGGGTTTTAACACGAACTTATGCTTAATTGCTCTCGGACTGAGAACACTACTGTACCAAGACCTTCCGTGTTCTCTAGACTGTCGATTGCACCCGTTGCAATCCCTCCGGCCAAGAAGAAGGTTTTTAAGCACAAGCCAAGGCCAATCATTGCTGACCTTGCTGTCCAGAGTGTGAGTAGATCTGCTGTTCACTATGAGAAGCCCAATACCGGGCTTCCAACATCAATACCAAGGTGCCCCCGTTGACAAAAGAAAATGAAGCTGAGGTTCCTGAGAAGACTATTTTCATTCTTGGAAAGGAAAATGAGAAGGCAAGATATTTATTTTAATGACACGGTAATTATTTTGATTTCAAGTTATCAAACTTTGATGATATAACTTGTTAGTTTCTACCTTTATTAATCCCTGAAGTCCTGATGGAAACGAGCATACTGGAGCTACTACAATAGGCTGTCTGAATGTTAATTTTTCATTTGGCTTGCCATTTGGCATATGTTATTATGTAGAGAGAGGAGGTTTATTTTATTTTAACGTCTAGCATTTGTTCTCTATTTGTCACATGTCATTACCTATTCCTTAGTAATTCACGGTTTGGTTCTGGTTTTCTTTGGTTAACTCAAATAATGATATTTTATTCATTCTGTTTACCAGACTGCTTTTCTTACATCAGATCTTAAGGACTTCAATCTGAAATGCGGGGTTGGAAAATCTAATGTGCTTTTGATTTGATATTTACCCTTTGTATTTGAGTATTTATTTACTGGCATTCGGATACCCAGATGTTTTGGAATCACTAAATTACCAACAAGATATTTAATTACATTATCTTCATGCATATTCTGATTCTTGAAGAAAGCAGACTATCTTACATTAGATTTTAATTAGTATGGTATATAGTCAATTGATGGTGTATATTATTTATGATGCTCTTATTCTGTCCTTCTAATTTGATGATACACGCTTTCAGTGTCTCAGTTATTGCAAAGAGGAGGCCATCTTTTTATGGTCGCATATTACCAGTTCTGCTTTCTCTGGATCCTGAGTTGTCCGTTATCAAAGGAGTACAGGTTCCTGGGGCACACCATGCCTTGAAGAATGCCTTTATGGCGTGTTTGCAATGTACACATTCAAGTGCAGCACCGGTATTCTCTCTGCCTTTATCAGTATGGATACCCTTTGCATATAAATGCTTGCTAGCAGTTGATCATGTGGAATCTTTCTTCCATTTTTATTAATACTAAATCTCAGCCTTGTTCTGTTGTGAATCATTTTAATAATTTGGATACATATGAAGCATATGCCCGTCTGACTAGGTTAAAGAATTTAGGTAGATTTTTTATTTTTTTTGGCTCGTCAACTCCCATAGCATTGCAGCACTTTGTAAAATGGACTTTCCTTTCGTTGCAGTTTTCATTTGATGGCTAGTAGCAAGTGGTGTGAACAAAGCTTGATGAAGAACTTTAATTTAGCTTTTGTTAGTACTTATTTATTTCCACTTTGTTATTTGATCAGCTTTTGCTTGGTTCATGATGCTTTTCATGTTAATAAACATGCTCGAATGTAGGTCTCTTTGATTTCTTAGATTCACACCCATTTCTAGCCTGTTTCACAATAGGAGTCTGACATAATTTGTTTGAAAATTTGTTTAACAACTCAAGATAATGTATTTTCAAATTCTAATTTGATATCGTACTATACAAAAGCTTACTCCATTAACCTGCTTTTTATTTATAGGACCGCAAGTTGAAGTATGTTTAAATGGGTGAGAATAGGTTTTTTATAAACTCAGATGGCATTTTTTTGTGTTTTGGTCAATAGGGCTTGGGTTCTGAGAAATAAAAAATCCAATCATTTGGGTCGCTTTTCATATGCAAGCATGATTTAATTTGTGCTAAATAATAGGAAACTTAGCAACAAGAAATTTATCTTACATCAAATCAAACACGATTCACCATTAAAACAAACAAAATATACAGGCCCAAACAAGAGATCTATAACTCGTGTCAAGTTTGATCTCAAAAACAATTTGAATTTTCCTTAACAATCTTGAGTAAGGGAGTACTCCTTTAGCTTAGTTACAAATCTGGTGATGTCATGAATCCATGTGCTTGTCTTCTTGTCCTCTGATTTGGACCTGGAGTTAATGAAAGTAGGAAGCATGAAATGGATTTTTTTTTGTGTCAATGAGGGAGATAGGATTTGTGGCTTTCCATAGATTTCAGGGAATTGGAGCCTTTTCAGGAAGGGTCTCCTGTTGGTACACGGGGTTTCATAAGGCGTGTGATTATGTTGAAAGTGACATTTTTTTTGCTATGATTTTGGGAGGACCTTTGGTTGAAAGATCAGCAAAAAAATTATTGAGTTGGAATATTCTTTAGTCATTTGCAGAAAACTCAAATTTCTTAAGTGATGAGGTACATTTTTGTTTGAGAAGCTCCTTTTTTTTTTCTTTGATTTTGACTTTCCTTTCAGAAAAAAACAATCCTTTTGCATTCCGCAGTCTCCTAAGGGTAATTTGGATATTGGGTTTCCTTGATTTATAATATTCTTGATTTTTTTGCTTTCGGAAAATTTTTACTTGGGCATATTTGAAAAGTGGTCGTTGTACATCAAATGTTAACTTCTATGCTCTGCGTTGCATTGTCCATTGCTTGAGTCTTGTTTCAAAAAACTTTATAGTTTGGTAGCATTTTCTTGTTTTTCAATATCATTATTTATTAAATTGGTTCATATTTTTGAAGCTGCTTTTTTTATTTTGATTTTTTTTTTCTTGTGTTTAACAGCTTATGCGGAGAATCTAGAACTTTTTGATATATGATATGTCCATTTTAGTTTGGTTATCTATATCTCTACCTTTCATTAATATTTGCTTTACCATAAGATTGAAACCCAGCTGAATCTAAATGCTTCATGGAACGTTTCATTATTATATAGAATGCTGATATTTCTTATTTCCAAACAAAAGAAATTCATGCCCTTAGGTCACTGATGCTGCGGCTAAATTACTGCTACTAAATCTTAGAATTCTGTATGGCTTATGTGGTTATAACATTTACAGTGGCGTGCTCGGTTGGTTGAAGCTCTAAGAGTCATGAACGGTGGAGAGCCTGGGGAAGAACTAGTTAAGAATGAGAAAAGTCCTGAAGCTCCAGCTACTGTTATGGGTTGTTATGTGTCTAGTAAGGTATTTATTTCTGATTTCTCGTGCATCTCCACCCTATTTGACTCTATTTAGTTGATGTTTCTTTATGCAATCCTGTTAACGTCTAGCTTAAATAATCTAGGAGGAGAAATCCTTATTGGAAGCTTCTGATGAGGTACATAGTGATCTGAGTCGTAAAAGATCTCTAAATGAAGAGTCCCAAGATGCCTTAGATGATTTTGTATCTGAGAAGCGGATTAGACAATCACCCACTGTCAAAGATTCTGTTCAAATTGGTCTCGTACCAGTTAAGAATGAGCATGCCTCCTGCGATTCTTTGCCTTCTACCAGGGATGGAGAGTCTGGTCCAGTACTTCAACTTGTTGGAATGTTTGGTGCCTTGGTTGCCCAAGGGGAAAAAGCTTCTGAACCATTGGAGATTCTTATTTCAAGCATTTCTTCTGATTTACTTGCAGAGGTTGTTCTGGCTAATATGCGACATCTTCCATCTTCTAGTCCTATGGCAGATGATGAGGATGAATCAAACCACTCCATGAGCAGTCTCTCTGATCTTAAGTCTTCAACTTCTGCTTCAAATGCTTTCTCTTTATCAAGTGCATTTTCTTTAGTCACAGCCCGGTTAAAATCACAACAGTTGTCTCAAGATATGAATGTAAGTTGGTTTATATATTTTTTTCTATACTATTCTTCTTTCAATGCCATATTGCAGGTTAGATATTTGGATATTGTGATTTAAAGATAATTACTGTCATCTGCATGCCTGGCGGACCTACCCTGTCCATGCAGGCAGTTCACATCAAACATGAAGAGGACGTTACAATTAAGGAGGAAAATAAAGTCACTAGCACTAGTGCAGATCATGCTCTGATAGGGCCAGAGATGCATCCATCTGTGGCCACAAGTTCATTCTTTATCGAGAAAAATAATATGGGGTTACAAGTATATGAGAACGATTCTGAAGCAGGAGAGGGTAAAATACCTGGTCTTGATTCAAGTACTTGTTTCAACGAAACGCAGGAGTTACCCGATGCATCCTTTGTTTTGGATGAAATTAAGGAGGCAACTCTAGAGCATGCCATAAGTTCAGGTGTTGTAGTATCACTTGATATTTCTCCATCCACTTCTACGGTTAGTTATTCTATGGAGACCTTTAGCCCAAGGGCTACAGTCACAGATGCAAGTGAGACACCTTCCACAGCATCTCATGTCTCCTCTTCACAATATTTCCTTCCGAAGATGGTGCTATGCAACATAGACCTAACCGATGACCAAAAGGATCAGCTACAAAAAGTGGCATTTATGCGCATCCTTGATGCATACAAGCAAGTAACAGTTTCTGGGGGATCAAGCGTTCATTTATCTTTACTTGCCCATCTAGGAACCGAGGTACATGTGTAAACAACTTTTCTGTGCGTTTCCTTTCTTCAGTCATTACTCATCAATCACTCTGAATATTAAAGAAATATTGTTATTATGTTTTTTGCGTGCCTTTATTATGTCTTTTGCTCTTGTTTTCCTAAAATTGATATTGAAATAGTTTGCCATTAGAGGTCACATCTTTGAAGCTCACATCATTATGTATGTTGGATTGCATGCCATATGTGTGACTGCATACTTTATTTGGTTGAAACTAAACATGTCAGTTCATGTATGATGCGTGCCAGCTCATTGCTTTCTTTGTTGGTTTACTGCGCAGGGTAGTGTTCCTGTTAAATTCAGATAATTGGAGAGGAAAAAATGCTTAATTTTATTATACAAACTATCCCTATTTATAAATCTATTCAAGATGTCTTACTAAAGAAATAAATAATTACAAAATCATGCATAATTGCCCTAATATAATCCTTACTAAATCAGCCACCAGGAGATCGGTGCGATCCAAATGAGTTTCTCACGGATTCCCATCCTAACCGTGGGATCAAGTGTCAAGAAACGATTGAGATTTAATAGAGATCGGCATGCTCTAGGTGAGTTTCCCATGGATTCCCATCCTGGCAGTTGGATCAAGTGTCAAGGGACGACTGTGATTTTAATTCTCTCCCTCAAGCTGGAGAATATATATCTGTCATTCCCTGCTTGGTAATTAGTCCCCAAAAAGTAGAGATATCAAGTCCCTTGGTGCACCATAGAGTCTTCCATTTGATCAAAACTTTGGGAGAAATTAGCTTCAGCCATTATGGTGGCAAAGTGTAGTAATGAAGGCTATATTAAATAGGGCAACAATGAAGGCTGCATTGGTTATAGATAGGATAGCTGCTACAAGAGAATTCCGACAATAGGAAAAAAATCTATTTCTTCAAAAACAGCAGCTAAAAACTACATCTAAATTGGCTCGGCACTTGGCACACAAATCCAACCTTAAGCCCAATGCAAATCTGTCATCTGACTCTACCTGAACACTTCTGTTCAGTCAATCCTATACAGGCATGTAAGGCCTCTGATCCCTCTACTCTGTTATGAGTATTATGCGAACTAATGTTAAGACTATGTCTAACTAATTCTTGAGGCTTCCCATGGAACCAGGGGACAGTATTAGTTTGATCCAATTAGTGTTATGCCATGATATTAACAGAGTAGCCTCTGACAAGGACCATGAAATTGTGTGCCTTGTGAAATTTCCTGACTTTCGGCCAAAAAGTGTTGGCAGGGAATTTTGTTGTGATTATTTAACAGTCTATTTTTTAATCATGGAATATTTCCCTATCACATTTGTGTGTACATTTATGTTGGCCTGTCTCTCCTGTTACTTGCATATTTTTTGAAGAATTGGTGAAATATCAAAGTTCTTGCTGTAATTTAACTCGAATATCCTTTTCCTGCAGTTTCCTTTAGATTTGGATCCTTGGGGAGTTCTGCAAAAACATGTAGTGTCTGATTACGTGAATCATGAGGTAACTCGTTACTGTTTTTTATAAACAAAATTTTGTTTCGTAATTCTGATTTATTTTTGCTACGCTATTATTGCTTTAGAATTAGAAACATGCATGTTTCTTAGAAGTAATTATTTGTTGTCTCCTTATCCTCAAGTATACTCGATTTGAGTTTGGTTAGCAGTAAAGTTCCTTGTCGTCTTAATTTTATTAGTATTGATATTTTCTTGTTCATAACCTTGACTTCTCAACTTTCATAGTGGTGAATGGATATCTGTCCATTTTAACTTCAATCAGTTTTTTTGATGAAGGATTGCTTGATTTTGTGTGAAATTGTTTGCCTTTCATAAGCATATAGCTAGTTTGAAGCTAGTTCAGTTGCATACTGTAATGTATAGTATTCTTGAGGCCTAAGATTCAATCCTTACATTATATTATTGGCGAAAACAAATGTCGTTGGGTTAACTTTTACGTGATTTGTGAACTAAATCTTAAGAACTCTTTTTTACAATTTATGACATAACTTGTACATAGGAGAGTACCATGAGATGTTAAAACTTGACCTATGAGAGTTCTTTAGTCTTGTATTGCGCATTTGGACTAGCAGATTCCATTTGTTTTCTAATATGTTCGAAAGAATCTGGATAATTCATGTCACTATTAAATGCCAAATTTCATTATATGATCAAACTCTTTATAAAATGCCACATTTCATTATATGATCAAATTCTGTACAAAATGCCAAGAACTAATACGACTAACAACCGAAGTATTATTGAAGAGATTAATCCATATAGAAAATACTAAGGTGTTTGCGTTTCATCCAAAATAGTTTCTTACAGACACATGCAGGAGAGAGAGGAGCTGATCCATCTTGTACTAGTCACTTACATAAATCTATGAGGCACATGAGAACCACTTCTTTAAACATAACTATACCCATTCTCACCCTAAAGAGAAATCTCAAAACTCTCAAGACAAATAAAGAATCTTTATTTACCTCTCTTTAAACTCTCTTGAGAATATGCTAAGCTAAGGATGGTTGTTTTTGGTAAACTCTCTTTCTCCCTTCTTTAAACTCTCATATTTCTACTTAGTTTCAGTGAGCGCAAGCACATTTGTCATCTGTTTACTGTTTTATCTCCATTTCATGCTCAAAAACTATGTATAACTTGAAAAGTGTGACTTTATGTAGGCTAAGGTGATTTTTCTAAGATGTATCATTTATGCTGCTGGTTTTTTTTGACCCACATACACCAAAAGAATTTTTGAAAAACGTAGCCAAAATCCATTATTGATGTTCTAAGCTTTCATAGTTTGCCTGCATTTTACTTTTGCTTCATATTATTGTTTAGCACTTTTGTGACACCTATCAGTGATGTGCTCAAACAAATAACTTTCACTGCAATTAAGAAATTAATGATTGCTGCGCTAATTTTGTGATTACTTGACTTTTACAGTCTTTAAGATGTTCTATTATGCCTCAAGCACTGGTATGAGATGAATATTAAAACTATCCTGTGGCATATTACAATGTGAATTGACTACTGTGAAGTAGAAATACCCCACGTGTGGCCATGAATTTTATGCTTTGGTCAAGACAAAAATATTGTAGATACTATCTTTTTTCCACTAGACATTGTCTTCCTATCTAATTGTTATCTAATTTTGAATCATGAAAGAACTTTAAAATCACATGACTTTCAAATATTCACCATGTGAAGTGGGTTGCTTTTCTATATGAATATACTTGTTTCATTCAAGGCAGGTGTTGACAACATGGCTATTGATGCACTGTCACATGTACACTCATTTTTCCTCTATTTTGGTTAAGGTGCTAGGATTTCTCCAACCACAAAATGTGTACATTTCATGCCCTAACTTCTACAATTTTTTCATTGTGTATAGGACTCCACCTCTCTGCCTTACCCGGATAAATTTATCTGAGATGGTTCTATGTTCAAATTTCATTGGTTTATAATTATATGATTTTGTGATTTGGGAATTGCATGTTGGCGGTTTAGACGGGCATCTGGTCTAAGAAAAAAAATTCTTTTCTCTAGATTCAGCTTGCTTTTATTGGCCATTTATATAACATGATGCTCACAGAATCAATTGTCAATTTCACACAGGTCGAATAGTTTGGGTTGTTAAATGGTTTGTTGTTATAGGCACACTTTCTCTATACTAAGAAACTTGGATTGACCTAAATATATATTTTGTTCTAGGTTTTTCTAGAACATGTACTCGACATGACCATATTTTAGTAGTTGATTTATTTTTGAAATGACACATTTTATATTAAAAATTGTCATTGCTTTATGTGTTGCACGATTATTTTTTAAAGAAATTTTGAGAATCTATAATCGTGAAAATTGATTGTTTATGATTACGATGTTATGGTTTGTTGTAAAATTTTAGATAGCTTTATGAAAATTGTGGCATTTCATTTAAGTCCTTTGCATTTTACGATTAGACTGATGTATAAGCTGAAGTTCTCCATTTAAGTATGGAAAATTTGCTAAGATGTTTATGTGGTGATAAGCTAGGCATTGGGGATTTAATATTGTCTACAATAGAATTTGGTTGCAACAATTCAGTGCACCACACTATAGTTGTCTCATTTGGAAGATATTTATGCACACAACTTTTGGTTGAGCTGCCTCCTAAATTCATATTTGTCCTATTTTTAATATTAAATATCTAATGATTATAGGTTCGTTTGGGGTAGCTGCAGTTTTTTGTAAAAGTTGCTAAAAAGCTGTTATGGGTATTAAAAATTCCCCCTTTGAAAATGTTGGATAACAATTTTTTTATGGTTAACACATTCTATTAGATATGTTATAAAAAAGTTGTTTTTTCATAATTTTTTTTTAAACATCAAGAAAGTTGTAGTCAAATAAGACTAGTTGTTTGAAAAAGCAAAGCTATGAGAAAGCTGTTCCAAATGGACCCTATCTTAAGTAACTTTTGAGCTTTTTGTATCATCGGTGTTCAAACAATACTTTTTATAGGCAGGGCTTCTACTACCTAAGGTACTTTTTTTCTTTCCTTCTTTGTTGCCTATAAATTATGACACTATAAGGAAAGCAAAACATATCATCAAAGATGAGATAACCCCTCTGTTTAAAATTGCGCAATAAGAGGCGCGCCTTGAGGCGCGCCTCTGCGCAATTTGACCCAAAACCGGCTCAAGGCTTATGCAATTCCTCTCCTGGTAGAGGCGTACGCCTCACTTGGACTGAGGCGCACCTCAGAGGCGCAATTGCGCAATTCTGGCTGAGGCGTACGCCTCAAATATATGCTCAGTATATGCTCGGTCTTGCTCAGTATATGCTCGGTACAGCTAGGTATTTGCTCGGTACTATTAGGTACATGCTCGGTACCGCTTAGTATATGCTCGGTACAGCTAGGTATTTGCTCGGTACTGTTAGGTACATGCTCGGTACCACTTAGTATATGCTCGGTACAGCTAGGTATTTGCTTGGTACTGTTAGGTACATGCTTGGTACCGCTTAGTATATGCTCCGTACAGCTAGGTATTTGCTCGGTACTGTTAGGTACATGCTCGGTACCGCTTAGTATATGCTCGGTACAGCTAGGTATTTGCTCGGTACTGCTAGGTACATGCTCGGTACCGCTTAGTATATGCTCGGTACAGCTAGGTATTTGCTCGGTACTGCTAGGTACATGCTCGGTACCGTTAGGTACATGCTCGATACTGCTAAGGAACATGCTCGGTACCACTCGGTACCCTAACAATAGTACTGTTAGGTCGAACCCCGCCAGGGGGCAGCGCCCCCTTGGACCCCCGTCAGTTCGGCATATTGTTCTATTCATCATCTTTAGTAATAGTTGTTAGTGTTAGTCTACTTCTTCATGAGTGCATGCTTTGATTGGAAGACATTGGACTCTATAGGAGAGGAGGAAGGGGTGAGAAGATTCCCTTGAAGACCCATTTAGTGATGGGACATGATTGGATTATATATGTTCTTTCTTAATTGTACTTTGGGAGTTTTGATAGATCAATATTTTGTGGTTTTGTACTTTGGGACATGATTTTATTGCATCTATTTTCTTACTTTCCCCTAAAAACTTAGAATCTTACTATTTTTTACTTGCTAAAACCCTTAAATTCTCATTTACGCAATTCTTCGTCGGTGAGGCTTACGCCTCACACCGCCTCGAGGCATACGCCTCGCCTCACGGACGAAAAACGCCTCGAGGCTTATTTACGCAATTTTAAACCTTGGATAACCCTATACGACATGTTCAAGCATGTACTTGGTTTACTGGATTAATTGTTCTATTGAAGATGATTCCGAGTTGAACCATGGATCTCTGATGTTTCATTCTTTTGATTACTGTCTTAACTCATAATCTCAAAAGGGGAGTTCTTCCAAGTTCCGACCTCGAAGTCGTTGATGATACAAGTGCTTTGAAACAAGCTCGAATATCAGGTTAGAGGAATCTAAGAGTTAATTCCTAATTACGTTTCTTTTTTAATATTTTTTCTTCTTTTTTCAATAATGTTTGTGATTAGATTTAGTTGGGCGTGTATGTAAATTTTCTTTTATTTGGACTTTATTTATAAATGCTCATGACCCCTTTCTATAAATAGGTCGTGGATTCTATTTGGATTAGGTTACATGTTGAACGGAATTGAAAGATTACCTTGTCCTTTAATTCTCCCCACTCTTTTTCTCTCCCATAGTTTCCCAGATTATTCTGAATTCTTAAATAAGGCACACAATTTGAGGCTGTATCTAATAGCTGCTATTTTTCTCTTTTTAAAGTTATGATCCCTTTCTCAATTGATAAAGCGATCTAATGACTCCCTCACATAAGTAACAACTTTCAAGATGCTTGTTCGAAGTTGAATCACTTACTGCAATCAGCTACTTTGAACGTTTGAACTAATGGAAAAGGCATAACTAAGGCTTCCTAACCAATGGTATTGCCACCTTAGGTCCATGGTTGCACTGTATTTCTCATGACTTAATTATTTACTGTATCTAAATGCAAGTTCATGACTTAGTCATCCACTGTCAACTTGCAAGAGGCAAGACAATTGTTTTATTGCCATCTTGATAAACCTTTGTCATATAGCCACCTCACTGTAGACATGTAATTGGGCCACATCTTTAGTGTTATGTGATTTTCAGCTAGATTCTTTATCTTTTTCATGATGTAGATGCCTAGCTCCAAAGTCTCCAGATTCTTTACATATTTTTTAATCACTTACAACCCCACTAATCTTCTATAATGGTTGTTGACCACAACCACAACTGTTGTACTATAGTACTTGCATGTTCTTGAGTCGGTCCCTTCACTAGCAACACTGGTCACCACTTGCTAACTCTTTGGTAAAATATTTTTTTTTACTTGGGGTGAATCATGTAGGATAATCATGATCATTTGATTCTTTTTCATATTGGTTTTTTGTTGTGTCCATTTAGTTTTATGCTTGTTTTTTATTATGTTACTTGTTTTAAATGTGTAATAATGACACATTCAGTCTTGCTTTGTTAATCCAAGTTCTTCTTAGTATGTATTAAGGGCTTTATTATATAAAAGGGTGTGTAAGGGCTTATGTTTTTTTGACGATTTTTAAATAATATATTGAATTCCTTCTTTTATGTTTTCAACCCTCATATACTCTTCATTTCTCTTCCCTTCTTTCATGTTTATTCCTATTCTCTTTTCCTTTCTCCATGATTTGTTTCTATAACCTTATCCATCCCTCCTGTATTGGCAAAACACAAGGTGGTGGTTTTCTCTCTACTTTAGAGATTGTGGAAGGAGAAATCCTAATTAAGGTTTTTGGCATTCTTAATTGCTTTTAATCAGATGATAAAAAAAGCATGGATCTGATGGTGTCGACGCACACTAATGTTGCATTATCCTTGTATTCCAGCATTACCAATCTCCGGCCCTTGTTGAGGAGCTTTATATCATGCAACCCTTGTCTTTCTTCTGACCCTTGGGTGTTAATGTCGGCCAAACAACTTGTAAAAACTTTTTTTTGACAGGACTATGGACTTGATAAGATTAATCTGTTATGTGCACTAGTTTAGTCTTGTTAGCAGAGGGGATGCATTGGTTTTTAGACAAATGTCTTGCCTCACTTATCTAACTGATTGATACCTTACCTATCAATAGCCCTCCTATATATGGATTATTTTGATGATGAAATAAATGCAATATTCCTCTTGCTCTACCACTTATCTTCTTCCCGTTTTATCAAGCCAGCTTCTCCATTTCTTCACCTCAAGTCTCTCCCTCTCTTTTGCTTCTCCATTTCTTCACCTCAAGTCTCTCCCTCTCTTTTCATCCTCCCATTTGTGTTTTCTTCTTTCTAATACTTACTTTCTTCTATTTTCTTAGCAAGATCCCACCAAGCACTCCACAAGCCCAATTGAACGCTCATCTCAACTTCATCCCAACCCAAGCAGCAGCTAAGTAGCCTTCTTTGCCATTGTCAAAGCATTACACCCTTCGTCTTTCCATAGAAAGCTTGGAAATACCATCGGGAAGAGGATTCACTCTTTGCTTCGCCATTGAATGCTGCACCACAAGCCTCTTAACATCGCTGGGAAAGAAGATAAAATCTCTAGCCTTTTATTGTCACAAATGTTATAATTCTCAATGTTTCAAAATGTTTTCTCTGCGTGCCTAATGCTGTTTCAGTCTCTATGGTTTCTCCATTACTTTTGGATTAAAAAGGAGAAAATTCCAACCAAACAGTTGCTCGCTACACAAGGTAAGCAAAATGAACAATTCTAATCCGAGGATATCCTCTATATCCTCTTAAGTGCTCTTTAGATGTGTCCAGCTGTAAAAGTTAATGTTCATTGTACTGGGTGGGCAACCTTTGAAAGCCAAAAGTTATCCATCATTTTATGATTCAAGGAAATCATCAAATTGAGAGGGCGGCATTCCAAATTGGAGTAGCCCAGCATCTAGTACAAATTATTTTCTTTTAATGGCTGTTATTAATTTATTTCATATTCATGATGCTACAGTTAGACAAGGCTTTATAGTAGGGAAATTAGTTCTCTTAGTTTCTAGTTTTTTTTTTTCTGAAATTATTTTGATTGGCAAGCTTCTTAGGTGCATGTGTATTTGTGTTTGTGTTGTACCCTGTTGCTAGAAAACCAATGTCAATCTCTCTCACATTGTATTTTTATTTGTTGGTTAAATGATCTTGTATTGTATTTTGTGGAGAAATATTCTGGGTGAGATTTTTGTAACTGACGCGCCATAAATGTTTTCAGGGACACGAGTTGACATTACGTGTGCTATACAGGTTGTATCGAGAGGCTGAACAGGACCAGGATTTTCTTTCATCAAGGACAGCTACATCAGTTTATGAAACATTTTTGCTCGATGTGGTTTGTGCTGTACATTCTTTTCAATATCCATCCATAACATTTCTTTTGCTAAGTTTAAATGTTGGATGTAGGCTGAAGCTCTTCGGGACACTTTTTCAGCATCAGATAAATCTCTTGGCAGATTACTCGGGGAAGTACCATACCTCTCTGAAAGTGTTTTGAAATTGTTAGAGTGTTTGTGTTCGCCTGAGAGCAAAGAGAAGCTGGAAACTGACTTTCAACATGGTGATAGAGTCACTCAAGGCCTAAGTGCTGTTTGGAGTCTAATTTTGCTCAGGCCTTCTAGCAGAGATAGATGTCTTCAGATTGTTTTGCAGGTTTGTTACATACATGTTTTTTTGTTGTTATGGATTTTCCTTGGAAACATTCCATCATAAATTGTTGGGTTTTGCTTTTGTGATCTGTGCTCAATACTCAGTTTAACATCATATTTAATGCTTGGATTTATTAAACTTTATCTCAGTTCTTGTTGTGTTCAGTTAATGCTTTTTTGTTTCACATAATTATGTTGAAATTTATTACAAATTTGCTGTTACATACCATTCCTATCAGTACATAGATTTTGTGATGTGCAGTCTCATATGTTTTGTACTATTGAGTTCCCACTTCCGTTAAATGCCAAAGTTGGGTCCTTATTCCATCAAATGCAATTTATATTATAAGTTCTATTAGGATTCCTAAGAAGAGTACAAATAACTGGTTAATGATTCTTAGAAGAAATACATTTTTGATGAAATTTATCATGTGAGTACTTATCGTAAACTTATGCAGGCTGATTCTTTTTGAGTTTCTAGTAAACATTACCTCAGTTAAACAAATACCATTATATTGTGCTCACCACACTATGTGCACTCTCTTCACATGTCCTTTATAAATATGATTTCCATTATTTAATGTAAAAGTCCTTTGAGAGTCACTTTCAATATGGAACCAGGCATAGCTTAGTTAGAAAAGCGCCAACGTTCTGCCACTCTTATCTGATGCCTCTTTTGGCAGTATACCCCTTTTGGTTCCTGTTGTTCTCCCTTTAACATCTTATAGAAGTTTCTAGCTAATAACATTTGTCTTCTAGCTGTAGACCAGTAATGTTGTGAGTTTGTAGTTCTAAGCTTTCTAAAGAACTTACACGATCTTAACGTTTAATTTAGTGCTAGCTGACTCTTTCCTTGCTCATGAACTCTTTGTTTATTTCACCTTTTCTTAGAGTGCCGTTCATCACTTGGAGGAAGTGCGTATGAAGGCAATACGTTTGGTGAGCCATTTTTTCTCTTCATCTAAAAAAGCAGAATCAGGCTTTTTCTTTTCTTTAGTAAATATAAATATTTTGAACTTCTTGCTTGCAGGTAGCAAATAAGTTGTTTCCAATGTCAAATATTTCTCAAAAGATTGAAGATTTTGCTTCGGAAAAGCTTCGTTCAGTGCTAGATGATCTTCCTTCCCCAGATGATGCAAGTGCCAATGAATCATCTCCCACCCTGCAAAAGGTTATTGTCTAGTATGAATACTAAATGACTTTTCCTTTCAACCGAAAGGATCCATCTGGAAAATATGCTCTTCCTTTGTTTATACAACTTTAAAATAAATTTTAAATCTATATTCTGATATAGTTAGATTGTTGATCGAATGTTATATGTAAAACTGTACTTCAGTCTATCTAATATATATATATATATATATATATATATATATATTATATATATATATATATATATATATATATATATAGAGAGAGAGAGACATCATACCTTGTTTTTGGATGCTGCTAATGATACTGCAAGAGTTGTGGTTCCTGGAAGATTATCCTACTAATATGTTTAATTTGCATGGAGTGCCTGGAATTTTTTTTTGACTCCGAGCGAGAGGCTAGAAAGTTTATAAGTTTACTTTTAAGAAGTAATAAAATTATATGAACATGTAATTCTACCCTTTAAAATTGACGAAGACTTAGTTCCCTTAGACTTTCCATCTTCCAAGTGATGGACACCTTGGCTGACAATAGCTCCTTGCTGGTTGAAGGCTACTGACGCTTGAAGGCTGCTAGCTGAATTCTCCAATGCAAAGTCCTAGCTGGATGGGAGGTTTTCTAGCGCCTGGAAAATAGCTGTATGCTTTGTTTCCTACCGAATTTTTTGTTGAAGCCACCTGCAAGAATCAGAATACCTGCCACCTACTGGGATATTCAAGAAGCTACCCTCCAAACCTCAACTACTCTCCACGTTACTGCCTTGGCTGAGCCTTTCAGAAAGATAAAAGAAGGGCTGATTGACGCCAACAAGAAGACTTGAAAGATGTTTTGCCTCTGGATTTCTCCTTATTTTCTCCTGAGTTGACTCGTAATTCTGCTGTCTTCAATCCTTGGGCTGCAAGAACCCAAATAATAAAAACCAACTGCTATTCCCTGCACCTGACAACCAACAGAGGTGCTGTTTCTGCAACTGTTGTTATTGAGGGCCTTTTGCTGTTAGATTTCTGTTACAGCCGATCCTTGACAGATGCTGAAGAGAGCCTCCTGAGTTCCGCTGCCATTGTGGCAGAGTCTGAGACTCCATTATGACCACATTCCCTCTCAACCTTTTCCAGAACCGTGCATACTTATGAAATCAGGAAAATAACCGGAAATGTTTCTTAAACTTTAGGAAAGCTATTAGAGGGGATGATTTTAAATAGAGATTATACTCCCAAAACATGAGTTATGAATTCCAAAACTACACAAATGTTCTTAAAAAAATAAAAACAATCCTCTACAAAGAAAAAAAAAAATCACAAAATGACCTTTTAAATTATCTTGCACTTTGGGTTGAAGATGACTCATCTTCGATGTTTTGAACAACTTCTTATTCATAGTAGCGTGAGAGATCTGCCACATTGAATGTTGCAAATATATTAGTATCACTCAACAAGTCAATCTTTTAAGAATTTTCTCCTTATGCTTGATGATTTGAAAAGGATCCTTGGCGTTAGTTTTTAAGTTTTGCAAAAGGACATGGTGTAAACATTCCTTCCTAATGAATCCAAACTTGATCTTCTTTAATCAAGCTGAATCGTAAGATTTGTTAGCTTGACATTGGTAGATGCTTTTTTTATTGTAATTTTTAATAATCATATCCCATACTTGCTAATGGAGCTTCTTGATCTTATCTACTAATTTATGTACATCCAAATTAAATTTTGTATTAGAAATCAACGTAATAGGTTCAATGGGAGAAATATGATTCGTCCATGCACCACTTCAAAGGACTACGCCTGTGAGAAATAAGATCCCATTGTTGATAGTTTTGTCAAAAAAGCACTAAAAAAATTTTCCCGGACTACTTAGCAGCCTTTGCTTATCCATTTGTTTGTAGATGATACATAGAGTTGAATTGAAGCTTGATTCCCATTTTTTTCCATAAATTCTTCCAAAAGTGCTAATAAATTAAATATTTTGATTGGATTTTGTAATATCATATAAGAATACAATCTCTCAAAAGTAACAACAATAGATTGACAATATATGAAGTATCACTCTTCTTTTGCCAAGGGATGACATGCAACATCTTCGAGAAGTCTACCACCATCATAATTGAATTGTAGTGCCTCTAGGCATTTGGAAGTCTTACCATGAAATTCATACTCACGTTTGTCTATGACGACTTTGGTGTTGAAAGGGATGAGGGTAACATTGTTCTGTCTTCTTGACCGAATGACATGGCAAATTTGACTTTCCTTGACAAGTTGATCTACATTCCTTTAGATTAAAGGCAAAAAAAAATTTCATGTACTAGGGTAATGATTTTGTCTTGCGTGAAGTGGCTTGCAAGCCCTCATTCATGATATTAATATAACATAGCATTTCATAGCTTGCATTGAGGAATGCATGATCTATTTACAAATACTCTATATCTATTTTGAAGGTGGAAATACTTAAAGGTACCTTCTTATCATTGCTGTCACATTTTGCCAAAATTTTCATCATCGGATTAAGTTCTTTGATCATCTCAAACCCAACTACCTTTTACTAGAGTGTTGAGGAGGTTGTGCATGAGACTAAGGGCATAAACGACTCTATTTTTGACACATGGGTTGTGTTTCAAGATGTATTGAAAGGTGGAAAGAATTTCAACCCACTTGATAGTGCCTTCCCTTAAGCTTGCTTTTAATGTTAAGCTGCTTTGGGGTTTCATGATCTTTAAACAAGCTAATCAGCAAAAAAAATAATGGTTCTAATACTCTAAGGTTTGATCAATGACATATAATTCCTTTTCATATATGGAGAATCTGCGGCGTGCCTCATTTATATGGTTATTAAAGAATGTAACTCGATGGTCGCCTTGGCTTGGAAAAACCAGCATGAGAAATTTGGTAATGGTGTATGTCTAGGCATTAAAGCAAGATTGACATCCCTTATCTTCTTTAAGTAGTTTCATTGATGGGGTGGCCATTGAACTGAAGTTTTTGTTGAACCACCTATAGAATATAAGTTTATGGAAGCTTTGCACATTCATAAAAAACTGAGGAATAGGTCACTCCAAGATAGCTTTGACCTTTTGTCCATCTATTTGGATTCTTGGACGAGATGAAAACCAAAAAATTTAAATATTGTTTTACCAAGAATTGACTTTTATTGGGATTGGCATGCGTCTCTTGACACAACACTCTAAATAGCTGTTTAAAATGCTACAAATGTTCTTCCAAAATACGATTATACTCCAAAATATGATTATCCACCAAGATGCCATTGAAGTACAACACCACCAACTTGTTAATAAACAGATGGACTTGTGTCATAATTTGCATAAAGTTGTTTAGGCATATTAGAGAGGTCGAATGACATGACCATCCATTTGTACCCTCCATCCCTTGTTTTGGAATGCCATCTATCTTTTGTCTCCCATTTTCATGTATATTTGATGGTATCTGGCACACTTCATCTTGGAGAAGAGTGATGCTCTATGAAATTGATAAAAAGATTGTTCAGTCTTGGTATCATGAAGCGATTTTGATGGCAATCTTGTTCACAACTTGACTGTTAATGCATATTCAGTAAGCGCCAACTTTTTTTGGAACCAACAATGCGGGTATAATATAACGGCCTGACATTTTCTCATATTAGCCACTTGGCTTGGTGCATTTCTATTAGATGTTGCAATTCTTCATACTCTTTTGTTCACATTTGATATGCTAGTTAATATGGTATAACAGCTCGTGGAATGGAATCAATCATATGATATACATCGTGTATAGAAAGCACACTTGACTGAAGATTGTTAGGAAACACATCTTGGTTTTGTGCAACGAGGGTTGGACCTCCTTTGGTGCTTGCTCATCTTCTTGACTTTCTTCCAGAACCAGTTGGGCATAAGAAGACTTGAAATTTTGCATAGCCCTCATGAACATGGATTTGGACACCAACATGCCATTCATAGCTCTTTTTTTAGCTTAATCATATATTGGTATAACTATCACTGGCGTTTTACCGTACTCCAACTTGAATGCATTCTTGTAATTGTCTTGAGTAGCATGCCTATTGTTTTGCCACTATCTCTAATAATAAATGACAAGCATCCATCAGAATAATATCACACTATACCTTTTCTTAAAGTTTTTGCCAAGAGAAAATTGCACCAAGCAATTCACTATGATTTCATTTCCCTTTTGCAACTAAGAGAGCTTGCAAGGTATTCGAAGCACTAGCATTGGAAGGTTCAACTTCATTTTAAAATGTGTTCTTGTAACTTCTCTGATATTGACGGGGCACAGTTCCCTTAGATGTGCACCAAGTGTGGAATATGTTATGGCATAGCCACTCTGATTCTTTCTTGATGCAGACATTCAACACCCGTTGTACAATAAACAACTTGCCTTCATTTGCATGCAACATGTGTTCTTCTTCACTCTATGATTTATCATTTTCTTTGTCAGCTTTTTCTTATGGTATTTTTTCAACGAGTGAAATGACTTATTGATTTGAGCAATTTGAACTTGTAGTGATCCTGAACCCCAACACCTGAATGGCTTGATGAGTTGAGCTTAGTTGGTGGAAGTACTTTCCTTACTATTGTTTATAGCTTGGGTTCAATTGGCTGGAACACTTCAGGGTGGAAAATGATTTGTTCCATTATGGGATTCATTGTCATTTTGTGTCTTTCTTGTATAGGTTTTGGTGGAAAATAATTGGAAGTTTGCTGTTGTCTTTCCACCCTTATAACTAGCTTAGTGATGCCAGATAGAGTCCAACATTACTGAAGTGGCTCGACTTCGGCTATTGGGGCTTATAAATCATCCGGAAATTTTGCAATGTTTTGCTCCTTTGGATTTGACATATCACACTTCAGCATAAATTGCTTAAATTTAATGATGTACTTCTCCACCGCCGACCATTTTTGTTGCAAGTTATGGAGTTTAAGGAATCTTGATGAAAATGAGAGGGTAAGCACCGTTGTTGCAACTTTCATCTATTCCCACAATATGATTTTGCTATTCTCCCACAAAATGGAGGTATTCTTCTTCAACTTAATGGCCACCAATTTGACCCACCAATCGGTTGGCACTTTTTTGTTGCAACTCTCATCTATTCCCTTTAGGACTTTTTCTCTGCTGATTCTTGTAGCATTTGAGGGAAAGAGTTCTCTATCTCTCTGTCTTCTTGATTATCATATGAGGTGAAGGAATGTACCTCTCGTTCTTGCTGCTCATACAATGCAAGTTGTTGAAAATGCTAAATTTCTCAGCTGCAAGCCCTCCATTGTGACTTCTTGAGCTGGATATTGGCTATTCCTTATTGGTGGCATCCTTTTAGGCTTTGATACCACTTAGGAACCAAGAGAATGGTTAGAAACCTTGCAAGATTATTAAAGAGTGATAAAATTGCAAGAACTTTTTATTGGCTGACAATGATTCCTTGCTAGTCTAAGGCTATCGATGCTTGATGATTGCTGGCTGAATTCATCACATTGTAACTTGTTGGATGCTAGGTTCTGCGGGCACCTGGACAACCTCCAGAATTTCTTGCCGAAATCATCATTTAAGATTTAGAACATCTGCCTGCTGAAGGATTCAAGAAGCTCCCCTCCAACTCCCAGCATCCCGTTGTTGCATTGGTCGAACCTGCAAGAAAAATTAAATGAAGGGCCAGCAGCTTCCTGCAAAATTATTTGGAATATATCTCCTTACCACTTGGCCATGCCGCCAAATTCCATCCAAAATGGGTAAAGAAATTATATATTCTTATCTTCCTAGAATTTCTAGAATCCTATTTGTTATTTCTTTATTATTATTCTATTTCTATTCATCTCCTCATTTTATTTTGATTTGAATTTTTTACTTTCTGAATTCCTTTTCTTTTTGGATCTTGAATCCCGTTGCACTTATCTTTTTCCAAAAAAGAATTCCTTCTTTTTATTGGATCCTGTTTCTATTCTTTTCTTCAATTGATTTTATCTCAAAACACGCGTTGCTTAAAAACTTACCTTCTCTTTTCACTTTGCCCTTGGTTTTTTTCCTTTTTTATGCCTGAGCTGATCTGTAACTTCGTTGTCTTGAATCCCTAGGTTGTAAGCACCCAAAGAATAGAGATCAGCTGCTGTTCCCCTATACCTGATTGCCAAAAGAGTGCTCCTGCCTAAATTTCTGTCTTCTAAGGGCCTCCTGGCCTTTAGATTTCAGCTGCTAGATAGTCACCTGAGTTTTGAGTGGATTTTGCGGAGCTGAAGACTCCACCATTACCACTTTACCTCTCCACCTCTCTTAGAACAGGGAATCATCCTCAAACCAGAAAAAATATCTTACAACCATTCTTAAAAACTGAGGAATACTGCAATAGGGGCATGGCTTTAAATTATCCAACTTTCCCAAAATAATAATTATAAAATTACAAAAATGTCCTGCAGAAAAAAACATAAATGCAGTCCCCTACAAAGAAAAGTTACACAAATGACCCTTTTAAACTTTATCAGTTTCTCTTTCTTTGAATATTACTATAGATTATTATCATATGCAATCGAAATTTCTAAATCCATGTTTTAAATTCTATGTATTTTTTGTAGTTGTATGTTTTTGTAACATCCGTTTTCTCATTACAGATTTGTATTATACTCTTATCTTCACAGGAAGGTGATTTGGGAAAGCCCTCTAGCAGAGTGCCACCGTTTTCTGGTTCTGTGAATACCGAATCCGTATCTGAGGGTCCTTCAATAAAAAGTGCTGCATCTTCTTTTTCAGAAGCCCAAAGATGTATTTCACTTTATTTTGCACTTTGTACTAAGGTACCATCTGCACACTTGTGTCTTAAACATTTATATAAGGATTCTTATCTGTATATTTTTGTGTTTAATGTTCATTTAATCTTTAACAGAAGCATTCCCTTCTCCGGCAAATTTTTGCTATTTACAAGCGTATTCCTAAGGCTGCGATAGAGGTTTGTTCTATTCCTTTGTCATGCATAATGTTTAGTAGGTGCTGTCTGGAAAAAAGTACTTTACCATCTTTCATTTTCTGATCATCGAAATTATGCAGGCAGTTCATCGGCATATTCCCATATTGGTCCGAACAATAGGATCATCACCTGAACTCCTTAGCATTGTCTTGGATCCTCCTCCTGGAAGCGATGGCCTACTTATGCTGGTTTTTATTCTATTATCTTGTTTTTTTTTTCTAGCTTTCACGACCAACATAGTTTTTTTTTTGTTTTCATCTTCATAAAATGAAGAAAAATCGCAAAGCCATTGTAGCATAAATTTAAATTGTGATTATGGCAATAATTTTTCTCTACTATTAGCTTCTCTTTATAATAATTGCATTTTAACGCCAGAAGATTGAAAATGGATCTATAAATTGAAATAGTGAAAAACTTCACTTGCCTACTTAAGACGGTGAAACTACATTCCCATTGTTAGTTCGAAACCTGTATCATTGTTGCAGTTACTTCCTCCTGAATAAAACTAATTTCTGTGGTAGTCGATGAGCCATAAAGGTCAAACATCAACTGAGAACTTTTGCTCTTACTTGCTAGTGATGAAATTTCACATTTTGTTTGGAGCAAAAGGGTTTATTGTATTCTTCTTCAGTTGAAATAATAATTTTCTTATGTATGGCAGAATCCATAGGATAAAGATAATTTCTTTGGCTGATTGCTAAACCTTAGTTTTCTTCAAGAGGGTTTATATTTTAAACAAATAGGCTTACAAATGTTCCAAGAGGATAGAAAATACCTAGTCTATTTAAAGTTCCAATTGCTTTTTTTTTTTTTTTTTGAAATTTGCATTTGCATTAATAAAATAAAATAATTCAAGAAGATTACAAAGATACTATCAAGTCTCTTTTCTCTCTCAACAACCTCACAAAGGACAAGGGGAGATTAACAATCTCAACCCCTTTCCAAACAAAGGATTCAACAAGTGCTAGCTTGGCGCAAAAATAGAAGCCTTATTACAATTACTCCCAACATGATGGAACACTATATGATGAAATATTGAAAGAAAAAGCAAACTCATTCCCAAGCTGTGGTTGTTGCCTCCATTTAATATCGTTTATGTACTCCTGCAGCCACTTGATGATGTTTAAGTTGTCTCCTTCAATAAAGATACCTTGTGCTTCCTACATCCAAGTCTCTATCAACTCCTTAAAAAAAGATTGGCTTGAAGCTCAAATTCAGTGCTGTCCCAATTTTTTGTATGCTTCCCAACAGCCACAATCAAATCTCCTTTATCATTTCTAATCAGAACACTCATTCCTGTTGAATGGTTCTATAACATGGCTCCATCAACATTGATTTTGATCCACTCTGGAGGGGGAGGTCACTGCGGCTGATTAGACCGAGTGGTACTACCCCATTGCTCCATAAGAGGATGAATGTGAGAATTATTTAATGAAGCCAAAACACTTGCACCAAGAATTAACGGTCTCCCGAATGACCTTTCATGCTTCTTGATATTCTGAGCCCTTCAAATTTGATACACCGAATGACAGTAAATCCAGCCTAACAATTTTTTTTTTAAATCCAGCCTAACATGGGATTCTCATTAGCCCAACATTTAAGCTGTGAGCCATTAACTTGTTGAAATCCAAAGCCTGCTGCCCGTGAATACCCCAAGCTGCAAGAGCCTGTATCACCGTCCCAAGCTTACTAGAAATAGATGAAATTTGATCAATGTCTTCTCTAGCCTGATAGTCCCAAAGGCACAGATTTAAATCACTAAGCCCTCTTTTTTTTTTTTTTTTTCTGACATTTAGGCCATTTAAAGCAAACTCACACACACAACGAATACACATAGACTCGAATCCTAGACCTCTTAATTAGAAGCATAAGCTCTCAACCAATAGACCAAGGAGAGTTGTGTCTAAGCCCTATTTTAAAAGCCAATCATTTGTTGGAATAGCATCATGCTGGATATGCCACCAGAAAATCGTATCCCGGGTATGTAAGTGCAGCGTTTTAATCCAACTCCATTCATCATCACCTGCAGGAAAATTTTCTTCAAAAGCCAAAGCTGTTACGGTTTTGTTACTGGTGGATTTATTAAGCTCCTGGATGTCATGTGTTACACTAACATGGATTGTAAGAGCACTAATTCGTTCCGCAGGAGCAGACCCAAAACAAATTTGAAGGCTATTGCGATCCCATTCTTGAGAATTACATATAAAATCCACAACCACTGAATCATTGTAATATTACAACTGACAAATGTTGGCCATTTCACGAGGGGGGGGGGGAGGGGGAATAAAAAATCCAATTATGAAATAGAGTACTAACCATTGCCCCAGTTGATATCTTCCAACGTGTAATATGCTGCAACTAACAAGCTTCATCCCTTAAGATGTTCCAGGCCGGTTCATATCTCTTGTTTCTGCTACTAGATCACACATCTCCACCATATTTGGTTCTCAAAATATGATTATGTTGCAAGTTTGGCTTATTAATATCATCGCCCTCCAATCTAGCATGGAGGGGCCCTCTCTAGATCACCAATGAAAGCAGTCCTTGTCTCCCCAACCTTACGGGCTTACAGCGAATATCCTACAAAACATAATGCATGCCTTTGTGAGAAGCATCCTTCTGCCATATAATATGCCTACACATTCTCTCAATTTGCAACATCATCTGCTTTGGTACTTCAATATTAGTCATAACATAAAGTGGGAGAGACAATAACACAATTCTACCCGCAATTGGTAACTGACATTTCTGCCATATATTAATCATTCTTGTTGCTTTGAGCAGAAGCTTAGAAAAATCAGCTGCCTTAAGCTTCATCATCGCCATCTTTACCCCAAGATACTCCATCTCCTCAACTTTCTGAAAACTCAGAAACTTAACTATTCACCTTTTTTTTTTCCCAAGCCACTACTTAGTGAAATAGCTGACTTATTCCAGTTAACTTGTTGACCTGTCCAAGAACAATAGTCAAGAATAATGCTATTAACTTATTTCTCAGCTCCCATAGTGGCATATGCAAATAAAGAATATTGCCCGCATAAAGTAAGTGTGAAATACTCCTCCATTGGCCGAGATGTTCACCCCAACTGCTGTCCTCTTTGATGCATAACCGGTGAAAGATGTTTGGAGTATAAAATAAAGAGGTATGGTGACAAAGAGCAACCTTGCCTGAAGCCATAATAAGCTTGTATCCACTCCGTTTTGCAGCCATTAATAGGAAGAGTTGATCTTGTATTTCCAATTGTTTACCCGTATACCTAATACAAAAAAGAAAAAAAAAAGAAAAAAAAAGATTTTTTTTTGAGTACCTGTTCGCCTGTCCGAAGCCATCACTCGCACGATCCCGGTTGCATGTCGTTCGCACGTTTAAGTCACATCACCCACGATGCTTCTGCTATGGATCGACGCCCCATTCCATCGTTAAAAGCCCGAATGAAGGAAGCTCTCAGGACGGCTCTTCCTCCGCTCTTTTCTTTCCTCCCCTTGCAAGCTTCTTCAACTCCTTTGCTGTTGTTCGACTTTGCTCTCCCGACAACATTGCCTCCCTGCTGCGTCGGAAGTTACAACATTTTAGATCGGAAGTTACGAACATTTGATCGGAAGTGCCAATGGGAGCTCGCATGCAGTGAAGGTAACTTTCTCCCTATCGAGCGCTTCTGCGACCTCTTTGTTGTTGTTTGACTTCGCTCTCCCGACGACGTTCCCTTCGTTTGGAATCGGAAGTTATGAACATTTGATCGGAAGCGCCAACGGGAGCTCGAGTGCAGTGAAGGTAACTTTCTCCATTTGGAGCACTACTTCAACCAAATCCTGTTGCCAAATATCCCTTAGGGCAAGACAACGGAGAGCAAAAGAATTAATTATAGTTAATTAAGTATAATTAATCTTAATTAATTGTAATTATTCTAATTAGTTATAATTATTATAATTAATTATAGTTAATGTTCATTGATTAATCTTAATTAAAGTTAATTTTAATTAACTATAATTATCTAATTAATTATAATCATTATAATTAATTGTTATTAATTTTAATTAATTAATTATATTAATTTTAGTTAAATTTAATTTTAAATAATTATGATGAATTTATTACTATTTTTTAATTAGAATTATTTTTAATTAATAACTTATGATTAATTATAATAACTTATAATTAATTATTTTATAATTAATTATGGTTATTTGTAATTAATTATTTTAATGAATTTTAATAACTTATAATTATTTATAATTAATTAAAGATAATTATAATTCTTTTTTATTATAATTAATTATAATTAATAAAATATGCGAAAGAAAATGTTCTCTTCCCTCGATTAGTGTGCCAACACTACCAACCTTGCCACGACACAATCGCCAATGACTCTTATGCAAGTATAATGTTTCAAATCCTACTCTCGATATGCGTGACGAGTCGGTGGACCTCCTATATGCGTTCTTGTAGCATGCTAAGAGGGAATCCGGTGCGATAGGCGCGAACGAAGTGGGTAAGCAAATTCAACACTTTCTTCCATACAAAGCTTTATAAGGTGCCATACCTATACTTGCTTGGAAACTGTTGTTATAAGCAAATTCAATCAGTGGTATGCGTGTCTCCCATTTGTCACCAAAATCAAGTATACATAATCTGAGTAAATCCTCTATTGTATGAATAGTCCTTTTTGATTGACCATTTGTTTGAGGGTGAAAGGTTGTACTGAAAGTAAGTCTAGTGCCCATTGCCTCCTGAACCTTCCTCCACAATCTAGAGGTAAATTTCCCATCTCTATCTGATACTATCGATCTTGGTACATCATGAAGTCTAACAATCTTATTAACCTACACACTTGCCAACTTCTCAACAGCATCAGATTGTTTGATAGGTAGAAAGTGTGCCGATTTGGTCAACCTATCTATTATCACCCATATAGCATCATGACCACTTTTGGATCTGGGTAAACCAACTACAAAATTCATGGCTATGTCTTCCCACTTCCATTCAGGTATAGGTAAAGGCTGCAATAAACCACCTGGCTTTTGATGTTCTATCTTAACCATTTGGCAAAGAGTACACTTAGCCACCACTTCTGTTACACTCCTCTTCATCCCTGCCCACCAAATGTATTTCTTCAAATCTTGGTATATTTTGTTACTACCTGGGTGAATGGCATAACTTAAATAGTGAGTTTCTTGAAGAATGTCCCTCCTCAAATCTCCAACATCAGGAATACAAATTCTGCCTCTATACCATAGTAGCTCATCCTCATCAAGCTCAAACTCCTTCATGTGCCTACCTTCACAATATTTAGGACTTTCTCAAATTCTCGATCTTGTGGCAAAGCTTCCCTTATCCTATCATTCAATGTGGACTGAATGATCATCTGATTCAAAGCCACATACTCTACATCACTGGGCTGGACTATTGAAATCTCTAGCTTCTCCAAATCTCTTTTCAAATCATGCTGTTGTATAATCCAACTGGCACTACTAGAAGTCTTTCTGCTTAAGGCATCTGCCTCAAATTCAACTCTTTCTGTGTGAAGATGTATTTTAAACTTTAGTGATTAGTAAATACTTCACACTTAATCCCATACAAGTAATGTCTCCATATCTTCAATGCAAAACTACTGCAGCTAACTCCAAATCATGGATTGGATAGTTTCTTTCATGATTTTTCAATTGCCTTGAAGCATAGGCAATGACCCTTCCGTTCTGCATCAGTACACAACCCAATCCTTTGTGTGAAGCATCACTATAAAGTTGAAATCCATCTGTCCCTGAAGGAATAGTAAGAACTGGAGCAGTCATCAAACACTGTTTCAGTCTTTGAAAAGCCTCTTCACATTGATCTGTCCATACAAACTTCACTGCCTTTTGGGTCAATCTAAATAATGGCATAGTTATTCGAGAAAACCCCTCAACAAACCTTCTGTAGTAACCAGCTAAACCCAAAAAGCTTCTGATCTCCGTCACGGTAGCTGGTCGAGGCCAATCTGCTATAGCTTATACTTTGTGCTGATCCTCATAAATCTCTCCATTACTGATCACATGCCCCAAAAAGTTCACTCTTCAGCCAAAATTCACACTTGGAGAACTTAGCATACAGTTCATTTCCTTTCAATGCATGTAACACCATTCTTAAGTGATTTGTATGTATCTCATTTGGGGAATATACCAGTATATCATCTATGAACGCTATCTTGAATAGAGCCATAAATGGCTTAAATATCCTATTCATGAGGTCCATAAACATAGCAGGGGCATTTGTAAGTCCGAATGGCATCACCATAAATTCGTAATGCCCATATCTAGTGTTGAATGCTGTCTTTGCTATGTCCTCTTCTCTAATCTTGAGTTGATATTATCATGATCTCAAGTCAATCTTGGAAAACACAGAAGCACCCTCCAACTGATCAAACAAATCATCAATTCTCGGAAGAGGGTATTTATTATTTATAGTCAGCTTGTTCAATTCTCCGTAGTCTATATAAAGCCTTAAACTTCCATCCTTCTTCTTCACAAAAAGCACAGGAGTACCCCATGGAGTAGTGCTAGGCCTAATGAATCCTTTATTAAGCAACTCTTGTAATTGGTCTTTCAGTTCCTTCAACTCTTTTATCGCCATCCGATAAGGGGCTTTAGCAATCGGATCTGCCCCACTAACTAGCTCAATAGTAAAATCAATCTCTGCTTGGAGGCAAGCCAGGTAATTCATCTGCAAACACTTCTGGATACTCTTGCACAACAGGTATCTCCTCTAATCCCTTCTCTTCTTTCTTATTCTCCTTAACATAGACTAAAAAGCCTTCATAACCCTTCCTCAAAAATTTGTATGCCACCAAGGATTAGACTAACATGGAAGTTATGCTTCTTTCTCCTATGAATTTAAATTCTTTCTCCCCTGGTATATAAAATTTAAGTTCTTTCTTATTACAATCTATGGTCACAAAGTGGCAAGACAACCAATCCATACTTAGGATCATATCAAATTTCATTAATGGCAATAACATAAGATCTGCTCCCAAGTTTCTATCAGCAACAGTCAATTCCACATGACACCTATTGTTGGTTTCCAACTACTCCCATTGGGCATCAAAACTGATAAAGGTTTGAGCATAATTGAAGGAGACAAATCAACAGACTTAACAAACTCCTTCGAAATGAAAGAATGCGATGCTCCTCAAACAACACCTTAACAGGCTTATTACATATAAAGATTGATCATAAATACCATGCATGTAACATAACATAAAACTTATTTTACTCATACATTATAAAGGAAATCATTGACATTAAATAAAGTCCATACCTGTGATAACATCAGGAGAGTCTTTGGCTTCTTGTTGGGATAAACCATAAACCCTCGGCTGAACAGGTTGATGAACTTGACCTTGAGATAGAGTTGATGCAGCAGACTCCACCATCCTTGGCCTTCCAACTGTCCTTTGAGGAGCACTACCTGTTCTGGTCTCTAGGGTAGACTTCTGTCCCAAGATAGGGCAAGATTTTGTCATGTGCCCTGGTTGATGGCACCAGAAACAGATATTTGTGCCAGAAAGGCACTCTCCCTTATGAGCCCTCCCACACTTGTTGCATATAATAGAAGGAGTGCTGCTCTCTGAAGTGTTGTGTTTGGGCTTCTTCCAATTAGAACTTCCAGATTGAAAAGATTGGGTGGACTTTGATCTGTCTTCATTCTTCCTCTTCTGAAAATCTCTCCTCCACTGAGTATTGTGCAAATCACTCTCAATTTTTCTTGCCCTCTCAACTAAGGTAGCATAATCCTCGATGAAAAAGGGATTAATGGTTGTCTAATGGTATCCCTTAAGCCACTTAAAAAGCGATGGCATTTTTCTTCAGCATCCCCTTTGGGATTAAATGAGAGGCATACCTAGAGAACATTGTGAATTCAGCCTTATATTGTGTAATGGTTTTATCCCTGTACCAATTTATTGAATTTGTCTTGCGTTTGTCTTCTAGCAGACATTGGTACATACCAATCTCTAAATACCGTGACAAATTTCTCCCAGGTCTCTTGGCTGTTAGGTCTTCCTCCAAAAGTCTCTTCTAACTGACTTCTCCACCATCTTTCTGCTTCCCCATTAAAGACATATACAATTAAGGTAATCCTTCTATCTTGAGGGCATAGCATTTCTTCCAATATCTTCTCAATTCTCATTAACCAGTCCTCCGCCTCTGTGGGTCCACCTCCTACGAATGATGGCTTCATGTCTTGAAATAACTTTAAATTCTTGTCCATCACAGTGCTTCCACTGCCTCCAGCTTGGGTCTGAGTACTCTTTATCATTTGTGTCATAGCCGCCATCATTTGTGTGAAAGAATTCATAGTAGCATTAATGCTACTGCCTTGAGGCTCCGCTACTGCTGGCAAATCTCTCCTGACCTCTCCAGTATTGCTATCAGTGGCATCAGGTTCAGGTTCCTCAGCCCTGAGACATAATGCGATGAAACAATATAAGCAATATATAGCACATGCATCTTATACCTATTCTAACCTATAGGGTAATCCTATTAGTTCTTTCATAAAAATTAATATTCTTAAATCCTTTGCTCTGATACCACTCTTCATCACGACCCGGCCCGGTTAGCTCGCAAGTGCGAGGAGGGAACGAAAGTCGGACAGTAGAAAATTAATGAAAATCTTCATATTTCAATAAAAAGGACATCTTCAAAATATAATGAAAGAGACACTAAAGAACTCTAAGTAAAATTTTTCATTTTATTCATTACCACATCAACATAATATTTCAACATAAAGTTTACAAAATATGATAGGTGTCCAAAAATCATTTCCTTACATTTCATCCTTAATCCTTCTATTCAAAACATCAAAAATAACAAAACAAAACCTGCCGCTCGTCGTCTCCCTACGATGGTACGTGAGGGGAGCTCTATCCGCCATTTATCCTTTACTAGATCCTCCTGAAAAGTGTCCCACAACATGGGTGAGTCACAACTCAATAGGTGTAAATGACATTCAAATAAATTTAGGTTCAAGAGAAGAAAACTACAACATGTTTTGATATCTTAATAAAAGAATAATCAACATATTATCACATTTGTTTAAGGTAATACATGTCCTTACTACAACCTCTAAGTTCTTTTTCATTTCATAATCTTTCTATTCTTCCTTTTAAAACATTTATGTCTCAAATACATATAACATAAATATGCAATATTCATAATATCTTTATATATATATATATATATATATATATATATATATATATATATATATATATATATATATATATATAACACCCGTCTCGAAAGTATCACTTGTACTGATCAGGTACATAAAATTGATCATTCTTTTACCATTTGGTTCAAAAGAACCTCGTTTATCATTTGGCTCATAAGAGCCTCTTTTACCATTGCTCAAAAGAGCTCCTTTACCATTTGATACTTCCGCATCAACATGCACATGCACATAATACTTACATATTCATATGAGAGTCTTATGTAAGCTATCAAAGTGTATGTTTTCATGAGGATAAACATGTTTGCTATATTCATATGTTTATTTGCATGTAAAGGAAGGACATGTGTAGTACATGTAAAGAAAGAAGTATGAGATTCATTCATGAGTTCTAATATTGCATAGAAAAGACTTTATATTTGCATTAAGAGATCATAAGCTTATTTAAGAAAACATGCTAGTCATAATAATACCATAAAGAACATAAAAAGAAGAAATGCCATTTCTATGTATTTGCATGTAAAAAGACTTTCTAAATTTAAAAGAAGTGCATTTCACCTACCTCAACTTGTGCACCACTTCTGGTTGTCCAATCAAACCCTTCCCTCCACACGTTCAATATCTAAAAGAGACATACACAATATGTAATTATAACTAGTTCCCACATAACTTCTTAAATCCTTAATCTATGTTAGTATGGAACTCAACCTTATATCATGTTTATGTTTTCAATTCAAACCCATCCCACCATTTCATGACATTTCTCATTCTCATTCTCTCTCAATTAGGATTTAGTAAAAATATTAAATTTTATACATGCAAACATCCTCCCTACAATTAAATATTAATTAAAATATAACTAATTTTTGGATTAAATTAAATCAAAATTATGAAAAACTTGCATTTCATGTAAAAGCCTTAAATTTGTCTCTAAAATCATTCCAAAAACCTTTTGGAACCATAAGGCTAAAAAATTCTATGATTAGGGAAAAATCCTAAATTTTAAAACTTAAAATTTTTATCAACCTTGCATTATTTTTCAATTAGAGGATCTCTTATTTCATTAGGAACTACTCTTGTGAAGACATCTTCAAAGAAAAACAATTTGAGTGAAACCCTAATTTCCAAAATTCATATTTTTTATGAAAACAACTCACATTTAGGTTTAAAAACATCCCTTTATCCTTCCCTAAACTTATCTCAAAGAAAATTTAATTTTTCTCAAAACCCTAACTTTCATTCCTTAGAGAAAACTCAAGAAAAATGAGAGAAAACTCTTGCAAATCACTTACCTTAGCTTTCCCTTAGTTTTCCCTACAAGCTCCTTCACGAACGGCCGTCGGAAACCGCCGCCCAAAGCTTCCCGTCGCCGCTCCTACCCGCGCCCCCTTCTCCTTCTCCACTCGGTTCGGTCACAAGAATGAAATGGGGACCGAAACATTCGGTCTCCTATTTAGAGTGGAACCCTCTTATAAAAGGCCTAATTACCTAAAAGCCCTTACTTAAACTTTTCTCTATTCAAATGACATCAAGGGCAAAGTTGTCATTAAGAGCTTTTCGGGAATTTTAACTCCCAACATACTTAAAAATTCGATATGGGTTCTATACATCATTTTGCTCAGAATTTTGCGCTCTATTTTATAAAATTTACTGCGTCGAATTTCGACGACTTTGAAAAATTAACTTAAAACTCGTCGTGACACATCGAAAAGCGTGCGAGGTCTAAAACGACATTTTTTTTACAGGTTTTACAGTGGGGAAAACCAAGTACCATTGCCGACACTGTAATGTATAATGTTCCAAATCTCATTTTTCGGTGTTTGCGGCGGATCGGAGTATTACTTATACGCGCTTTCGTAGCATGATAGGTGGGAGCTCGGTGCGACGCATATGTAGAGGTGGGTAAGCCTTATACACGCTCTTATAACGTGTTGGGGAAAGCCACTTATGTTCTCATATGAGTAATTTTGAAGACCCCATACACGCTCTTGTAGCGTGGTGTAATGAAAATATATATGGCCCTGTGTACCCCTGACACCTACCATACACGCTCTTGTAACGTGGTGGAATGGACGAGTTCCCTGCATTTCCCCCAAACAGGAAATATGTCGGGATGCTGCCGAAATTTACACTGAAGTACACAAGGCCTGAACAATAATGAAGGCCTAACTTGAGCAGCAATACAGATGATCTGTTCTTGAATAGAAATGCACAGAACTTGAACCAAATGTGCAGAGGATTTGTATGAACTACATGGAACATGACTTGAACTGAACTACAAGAAATTGAATCCTATATCCTAAAATGCACAATCAAGATAAAATGCAAATGTCAAATAACAATTTAATGCATTTAAATGAATACATGCAAGCAAGTAGGGGACTCGTGATGAATAAGACCTCGATGCATACAAACAAGAACCAATACTCAACTCACAACATCTAAACAATCACAAACAAAGGCCGATCATCTATACTTGAATACATAAGAACACAATGAATGATGTTGGCTTATACATGATAAATACAACGTACTCCCACAACAGTTCCTATGACGTCAAGTGTACTATACTTGCAAGCAATAACAGTCATCTATAGAATGCACGAGTATTACCCATATGCATTAATGAAGTCCTTGATGCAAGCAACAATTCGCTGGTAGAGTGAAAGGGCCCCGTTTAAAAGCAATGTTAAAGGGCCTGTCATGCACACAACAATTCATATAAAAACAATAGACATTGAAAGTGGCAATGCCTTGTAGTCAACATTAATTGTTCGCATGCAACTGAATACGCTATACTCGCAAGCTACAATAATTGATTGTGAAATGTATGAGTGTTTCTTACTTGCATCAACGAGAGTCCTGATGCAAATAACAGTGCGCCTATAGATTGAGATGGCAACATTGACAATCAATAGTGGAAGAACCATCCTTATAAACAAGTACAATCATCATACCACCTGAGATTGGTGAAAGGTGGATATGATGCAGGAGCAATGGTTCTTCTACAAACACTTCTAGAGATCATATTGAATAGAATCGATCCCTGTAAATAAACACGATCTATTTGTGGATAACAACAGTTGGTACATTGTGGAAGACCCCTGTGGACACAAAAGTATACAAGAGCATATGACAAATACAAGCATCGGCTGACTCTTCGAAGGGAACACTTGTATGAGGAGGGCACCCTTATTCCTGCAGAATGTAAAAGATGTTTGAGCAAATTTAAACTAAACTTCCTGTTATTCCAAAGTTTCTTCTTTGCCTTTTGTTTGAGAGAAAACATCTCTGACACCTATGAGCCTTGGAAGTGCAAATGATCTTCGATGTTTGGCATTGCAACACAATATATCATGCACACTGATAGTGCTATGGTACTACCTCTGTCGATGTTGTTCAACCAAGGAATACAAGTACCTACTCGAATAGAATACTCCCATAAGAAAGACACCTCCTATCAGAATGAAAGAGATGTTTGAGCAAATTCGAACTAAATTTCATGATGTTACAAAGTTCCTTTAAGAAAATGTAAATCCCTTCAATACCTCCATGACGATCGGACTATTATTTTTTATTGAAGAAGTCAGGAACGACAAGAGAACCCAGATACCACAACTTATCTTAGAGGCTAACTACTTAACTATGAAGGCTACATATTGTCGAAATCCATAATATTATAGATCCTGTAAAGGATTATTTTCAAAGAAGCAATCATTGATTTCAAAGTATAGGGCATCAGAAAGAATGCAGTCATCTAAGGGTGAAATGATTGATTCTTTATTTAAGCCAACAATATAAAATGATGATTATGGTATAATGAAAGAGCTGCTTATTGATTCCTATACGAGCCCTAAAAAGACCTCCCGATGAATGAGAAAAGGGAGTTTGCATCAGAATAATAAGATATCTCGTGGGAATTAGGTGACAATGCTATGATTCACCTATAAGCAAAAGCAAGAAATCGATAGTAAGAACCATGGGCCGTTGAAGCGCGATGCCACGCCGTTGGATCTGCAACCTACATACAAGGAGACAGAAGGTGCTAGCAAAGCTTGAAATAAAATCCCGCGCATTCAACAATAATAATCACTTATGCGGTTGGACACCCCTTCATATTGCATGCAAACATCTTAAAGTGCCTCTCGCACATATACCGTAATTTGTATACTCATAGGTACATAAAAAGGGCATGTATAATAACACCCTCATGGGCACCGGCGAACGTGTCTTGAATACACACGTGACGTCTAGGAATGCTGCGCGAGTCAATAAATGAACGTAGTCTGAGTCCGATCCTTCTATACGGGTAGATAGGAGTAAACACGGCTCGAACTATCAAACATATATACGTTCAAAATGTTGATCGAAATATCTATTTTATACGTTCATATAAGGCCTTCAACAAAGAAAATTCTTCAACAAAGGCATAATGCCTACGAAACCCGATCCTCTGTCGAGAACTTGACAGAGTCCACAAGGTTCATTCCACAAATAGAAATGACCCCAAACACCCCGATGATGGCTGTGTTGAATGCTCATCTCAACTGGAGGGGTTAATTCCAAATATTTCAAATGTCATCCCAAATACTCACAAATTCCAAAATTTAAAAATTCCAAAATCATCCAATTTTAAGATGCAAAACAATAGATTGTAATAACAAAATCAAAGCAAAAGCAAAAATCTTGATGAAATCAATCCAAAACAATAGATTGTAATAAGGGAATCAAAGCAAAAAAGCAAACACCAAGAAAGATACAATGGATCCTCAATTCGAGAGGAGGATCGTTCTCTCCCAATCTCTAGATGATTAATCTAGAGCTCAAGACACCGAAGAACTCAAGAGAACCCCAAACAAATCAAAACATAATCCTAACCCTAATCCTCTCTCCCATACTTAAGGCATACAATTAATTATTAAAGTCCAAATTACTCCCTTGCCCTTACCGCTCTCTCCTTTGCCTCCAAATAGTTTGAATTTGAATTCCTAGTGGGCCCACCCCCCCCCTCTCTCTCTCTCTATGCCGCCGCCCCTTCTCATGTAGCAAAAAACCGGCCCTTTTGAAGGGGCCAGTTGGAGTTCGGCCGGTCCACTAGCAACCGATCTAACAAATGAAAAACATGAGAATTCACATCCCCCTCCTTGATCAATCGGAGCTTTAGCCCTTAGATGCCATGAAGTCGTGAGCCTAGCAAGGGCCACATTAAGCTTTTTCACCATATTTCGATGAGCAGATTCTTTCTCAGCATTAATCCCATTATCTCGCACTTTAACTGCTGAAGAGTAGCAACCTCCTTTTCTAATGCAACCTTGCGATCTCCCAATTCTTTTCAGCTTGTTCTTGCTTCAATAAACAAGAGCTTTCAAATTTCTAAACTAACACACTTCCTTTGAAGAATGTCAACAGCTGACCCATGACCCTCACGCCATTCCTCCCATGCAATTTTCCACATAGATGGATAAGAAACCTAGAGATCCTCAAATCTAGACCGTCTCGAGTAGCTAGAAGAAGTGGAGTTAATAGTTCTTAGTGAAATAGAACTATGATCAGAGGCTAACCATACAAGGCGCTGAACCTTTGCATAAGCTCCTGGAGAGCTTCAGAATTGACAAGGCACCGATCATGCTAGACCCAAATCTTGCTTGTACCAGATTTTATTTTTAGTCCAAGTGTAACGAACACCAATAAAACCAGTGTCATAAATCATTGGCAAGCATGAAATCAATCATCTCTTGAACTTCTTGTGAGTGAGAAAATGGTTTCCCATCTTTTTATCTTCTTGAGAAAGAATGCAATTAAAATGCCCACCAAAAATAGTTTACATTAGCAAATCACTGATGCTGCCAATAGAATTCCACAGAGCCCTTCTAATATGGTAATCTTTGTTTGCATGAACTGCAGCCACAATCCAGTCCTTCCGATTAGCAGCACAAAGTTTACCAATTGCACATTGCTCACTAGCATCCCATAAATAAAAAACAGAAATGTCCAGCCTCCAGGAGGCCAAAATTCTTCCAGATTTGCCTCTAGATAGGTGAAAAATAATCCCAATGGCTGCCAATTATTTTATCAACATCCTTCCTGCTGATATCCTCCACCATGTTTGCAACAATACCCACAAAACAAGATTTCTGCTCACCAAGATAGTGACGCAGGTTGTTCGCCATAGCCTCCTGCTTATCAATACTTCCTTTGCTGTTCTTACTCGGAGACCAAGCCTCGCCACCTTTAATGACTGATTCACCCATCATTCTTTTCTCATTCGCTGAACCACCATCTCCATCCTCCACAATCCTCTCCTCACAACTGCAAGCCTTGGTGCGAGAAGGTACCCCCGCACACAACCAAAATTCAATACTTGTGATTTGTTTTACTCTTGTGTGCTTGATTTGATGTGGTTTTTTTCGTGTGTGCATGCAAGTGGAAGTGCTTTATACATTGGATTGGGTGTTGGCTTTGATAGCGTCCACATTTCACGGAAGATGACAGTTCCATTAATGCCATTTGTGCAGGTTTTACAGATTTTAACAGATGGAGCAGTTCCCTCTCAAGAATTGATCTCATCTGTTAAGAGGTTATACAACTCCAAATTGAAGGTATAAATTTCTTCGTACTTTAACATGATGTTATGTTATCATGCTGTTATATTTGGTTTATGTCGGTTGCAGGATGCTGAAATTCTTATTCCTATATTATCATTTCTTTCAAAAGATGAGGTAATTATGATACTTCCATGTCTCTTTGTTTATTTTGCATAATTTGCATGCAACCTGAATCATGAACTAAAATAGGTGTTCTGTAATATGTTAAGATGTTCTGAAGCCTACTAGACGTTACCTTGTTTGATGAGGCAGAGTTTGCTTAGTATTTCTTATGTTTAGGTTATGCTGTCATCAATGAATTGAGATATGATGCACATGGATTTCACAAGTTTAACTTGATTGATCTTATTAGGATTTCACAAGTTTAACTCGTAAGGATGCTAAGAAAGCAATATGCGATGCAAAGACATTAGCTTTTAGTGATTTATATAATAGATTAGATAGTAAGGAGGGAGAAAGATATATGTATAAGTTAGCTAAACAAAGAGATAGGAGTAGTAAGGATTTAGTTCAAAAGAAGTGTATTAAGGATGTAGATCAAAAAATATTTTTCGTAGAAGATGATATTTAACAAAGGTGGATGAGATATTTTCCTAAACCTTTTAATGAAGATTGTGAAAATAAGATTGACTATAGTGACTTTAGCACCCTAAATGAAAATAAAGATTTCTGTTTTTATCAGCGTATTAGTAAAACTAAAGTTAGAGAGGCTTTAAAAAAAAATGAAGGGTGGAAAAGCTGTTGGACCTGATGATATTCCAATAGAGGTGCGGAAATGCTTAGAAGATGAAGGAATTTCTTGGCTTACTAAACTTTTTAATACTATTTTGAAGACTAAAAAGATACCAGATGAGTGGAGAATGAGTGTTTTAATTCATATTTTTAAGAATAAAGGTGATGCACAAGATTGTGTGAATTATAGAGGTATTAAGTTAATGTGTCATACTTTAAAACTATGGGAGCAAGTTATGGAGCATAGGTTTCGGCGTGATACTAATGTTTCTCAAAATCAATGTGGATTCATGCCAGGTAGGTCGACTATGGAAGCCATACATTTATTTAGAGGTTTGATAGAGAAATATAGAGAAAATAAGGAGGATCTGCATATGATATTTATTGATTTAGAAAAAGCATATGATAAAGTTCCAAGAGAAGTGCTTGGAGAGTTCTTGAAAAGAAAGGAGTCAATAATGCTTATATTCAAATCATTAAAGATATGTATGCAGGAGCTATTACTTGTGTTCAAACACAAGGTGGTTTGACCAAGTATTTCCTTATTTTGGTTGGGTTACATCAAGGATCAGCCTTAAGTCCATATCTTTTTGCTTTAATCATAGATGTTCTCACTAGACATTTGCAAGAGGATGTACCTTGGTGAATGCTTTTTGCTGATGATATTCTTCTTGTTGATAAGACTAGAGAGGAAGTTGAAGGTAAACTTGAATTATGGAGGTCAAGAGTCTAAAGGTTTTTGCTTGAGTAGATCTAAAACGGAATATATGGAATGTAATTTTAGTAGTAATAGACCTAGTGAGGGGATTGTGACTTTGGGTGATCATGTCATTAATAAGAGTACACGTTTTAGATATCTTGGATCTATTGTTCAGAGTGATGGTGAAATAGATGGGGATATTATCAGCAGAATTCAAGTTGGATGGTTGAAGTGGAGGAATGCATTGGGCTTGTTATGTGATAGAAATGTACCCCTCAAACTTAAGGGAAAATTCTATAAGATGGTAGTAAGGCCTGCATTGCTTTATGGTGCCGAATGTTGGCCATTAAAAGAGAAGCATAATACTTAGTTAAGTGTGGCAGAGATGAGGATGCTCAGGTGGATGAGTGGCTTTGTCCTTAGAGATAAGATACGAAATGAGCATATACGTGAAAAAGTTGGAGTAGCTCCAGTAGAAGATAAGATTAGAGAGAGTCGCCTTAGATGGTTTGGTCACATAAAACGTCGGCCTTCCGATGACCCGGTTAGGAGAGTAGAGGTATTAGATTTGACTTATGTTAAGAAAGGTAGGGGTAGACCTAAAAAGACTTGGTTAGAAAATATTTGGAATGACCTTTCTTTATTAGATTTAAACGAGAATTTGACTTTTAATAGGACGCAATGGAAAAAAAGGATTCATGCAGCCGACCCCACGTAGTGGGATAAAGGCTTGATGTTGTTGTTGTTGTTGATCTTATTAGGATTGAAAATCTGTTTTCTTTGCTGGACTTTAAGTGTGGTGAATTGAAACTTACAATATTGGTTTGATTTTGGAGGATTACGAGGAATTGTGAGGAATTATTTATTTTTGATACTTCTTGGGCTATAAAGAGGACCCACCAGGAGGCATGCAATTGAGCATTGAATAATGAAATAAACACCAGTTTTCCTCTTAATTGTGATCATGCAATTGGTATGTGTGCGTGATCAAAGTTTCATTAAGTATGATACGTGACTAATGCAATTTATTTGGTGTGAATCTTGATTATTGTAAAATTTATATTCACTCAGTTTTTTTTGTTAAATTTCAAATTTTGGCGGCTATTAAATTATTATTTGGAATGAAGCAAGCATGTTTGCTTATTTTGCATCAAATGTAACTAATCTTTGTTAAGATTGAAAATTGGAAATATACGAATGCTGTTCTTTTATATGTTTTCTTACGTATCTCACCTTAGATTTTTCATGAATGAAATTTTGACTCTTAAGAGTTCTACATAAATTTGTTATCGTAGCTTACAATATTTTTTTTTGGAAGCAACTAAATTTTATTACTAGTTAGTGTAAAAGATAAATTACAAAAGGGCTACAACCCATATTGACAAAGGAAAACATATCAGATGACATTAATTAAAATAAAGCAAGTAATGACATCTTAAAGAAGTTGATCATGCCAACTCAAACATCAGCCAAGTCCAGCATGCCAAATTATCAGCAGAGATATCGTGTCTTGCTTGGAATCTTAAAAGAATGGGAGACTAGAGAAATACTTTATTCCGATTAGTGCCTCAATGAGAAAATATCAAGCTAAAATCTTTTATCAATTAAATCAGCTAAACTTTTAATAGAATCTTAAGACTGAGCTAAGTTAAAATCATCAAACCGTTCACTCTAAAACAATCTCGTTTAGTTTTAATGTATTTGCTATTGTATCTATTTCATAGGAAATAGTAAAGTAGTAGTAAGATTCTCTGAAGGCTGACTATTAAATCTCAGTCGTCCCTTGCACATGATCCCACAACTAAGATGGATCATGCCGATCTTTATTAAATCCCAACCTTCCCTTGACACTCGCTCCCATGGCTAAGATGGGAATCTGTGGGAGGCTCACCTGGATCATGCCGATCTTCTTCTATATTTGGGTGGCTGATTCAGCAAAAGGATTATATTAGAGAAATTATTCATGATTCTGTAATTGTTTGTTTCTTTATTAAGATATTTTGTATAGATTTATAAATAGGGATAATTTTGTGCAATAAGGAGGAAGACTTTTTCCCTCTCCAATTCTTTGAATTTAACATGGTATCAGAGCAAGGCATTCAGATCTTCTTAAAAAACGAGAGCGTACAGAGGGTGAGTTTGTTCTTGCATTATGTTCCTGCTCGTGTGCATCCAGGGTATCTGAACAAGTAAGATAGCTTCCCCTTTGCGGTCTTTTGTGTGTGGCTCTCATGCGTGCCTACCTATGGGCCGAACCATGTGAAGAAGAGGATTAAGAGGGAGAGCGAGCAGGAATTGCGTGTGTGCGTGCCTGAGCTGAGATGACCAACCCTCGTGCGTGTGTTGGAGACAAACCTAGCAAGGAACAAGCGGTTGAAGAGCTATTGTACATGCCATCAAATCCTCCACTTGAAGAGCCCCTCCTTGTCCCAAATTCAAATTGCTTCTGCATGTTCCTGATCTAGTACCCTCAGATCTAGGAGATGTACAAGAAGGCTGAAACCTTCTTCTGGATAGTAGAAGTCGACCTCTCCCAAGATCTCAGCCACTGGGATTAATCCCTCAAATCGGACATACGCCACTTCGTAACCCACATTCTCGCCTTGTTTCGTTGGTGCTGACAAAATTGTCATTGAGAATCTTGCCGGTTGGATTTGGATTGAAGTCAGTTTGTTGGATTCGAAGCTCGCTGATGGAACGATCATGATATGTGGAGTTTCCCAGACGATGAGTGTGATGGGGAATAAGATGGTTTTCTTGGTGGTAAGGTAGTTCATGCTATGATCCAATGCGTGCTTACAGTGATTGAAGATATGGTGAGCATGTAGATGGTGAAGTACGCTACTTAAGTATGGAGTCGATTGTGGATATCGAGGGTGAGGCTACAAAGAGATTAGAAGCACTTTATCCTACCCTGAGGGAACTAGCTCTTGTTGGTTCTCCTAGTTTCCCCCACCAGCCGTCATTGCCGGAATTATGAGGAATGCAGGTTCCCACCACCAGCATTAATTATTGGAATTCTAAGGAATACAGGTTACAATCACCTTTTTTTATTGCCAAAATTTTGAGGAATACAGATTCCACCACCAGCTTTTATTGCTAGAATTCTGAGGAATACCAATCCAAATGCCCTACGTGCACCGGCATGCCCTTTTAGTTCTCACATAAGACCAATTCATTGAAAATCGCCGGATTTTCATGAATTTTCTAAGGGGGAAGCAAACATGGGATTTTCCTTGGTTTGGAATTTAAAATGCAAGGGGTTCTCGTAACTTAAGGCACGGGGAGTGTCAACCATACAACCCTTGGCCAAAAGACCTAAGGATTTTCTATGTTTGAGGAGTTTTACCTTGCCAGGATGAATCATGGTGTAAGCAGATATCATCTCATCTTGCAATGACGGAAACAACAGAATGGAAGGCGAAATCTATTGTCCGACACGTTCTGAAAGTTGCTCCCGCTTTCACGAACTCGCCAGAGATGATTTTGGGGGGATAGCGTTCTACCCTTCTCTAGCTGCAGTAGAAAGGAACTACTGCAGACACTCACACCCCAAATGCCTTTACAATCTTCCTGCTTCACTTCCCTCCGCTTGATTGTTGGAAACACAACCCTCCTTTAAACAGTAGCTTTCGCCCCTATTTGGAAGGGTAATAACAGCAGGAAGAAACTTCCCTTTCTCAATAAAAAGGATGAAAGAAGAAGAAGCAGTAGGTGGCGGCCCTTCTTGCTTTCGCCCTAGATATCCACTCAAGATCTACGCTCGATCCCTCCTACTTTCCTTCTTAGCCAGCCGTTGCAAACAGGCTTGATCTTTTGTTCTCGATTTTCCCAGTCGAAGTCGGAAGGTGTCTCGTAGTCGCTCGTCTATGGATGTCGTATGCGTGCTAAGAAGCCGAAGGGAGGGGGCCAAACTTCTCTGGTTTGCTTGCTCAGCTCCGCACACAAGAGGCCTGCTCTCCCTCATGCTCTTGTTCGCTTGGGGACGCACGAAAGAAGCAGGTTAGGCCGAATGCCCCTATTCCATTGTTTAAAATTGTGTAATATGAGGCTCGTCCTGAGGCCCGCCTTGGTGCAATTGCAGTAAAAAATGTATTGAGGCTTATGCCTCGAATTATTTTAATGAGGCTTGTGCCTCAGCTTAGTTGAGGCCAGCCTTGAGGCGTGCCTTGCCTCGCTGGCATGAGGCTTACGCCTCACCCTATATATATATATTTTTTATTAAAACTTACATAAATCCTAAGTTCCGAACAAATCAATCCTTCATGCAATTTCGAGTCGCAGCAACTTCCTCAACCTCCTACCTGTCACCTTCGCCACAACCACTACTGTCATAGCCACCGTAAAGGATCACTTGAAAGTCGCAAACCACCACTACCACCACCTCTAAAAGTTTTGGAGTATTAATCTCATCTTTTAGTTGATGAAAAATATTTATGAATAAGGAAGATGCCTGAAATTAATGAAGAAGAAATATATTGGGAGACATTGGACTCCATAGGATGAGATAAGAGAGAAACCAATTTAATATAATAAACATTAAATATAGACCCCCTCAGTAATTATAGTACATGATTTTTCAGTTGTTGCCAACTATTTAAGAATTTTTTAGAAATTAAATTTAGATGAGTACGGAACTAAGAAAGAATTTGGAGTTGACTTAATGTTATCTGATATTTATGCAATTTTTATATTTAATATTTTTTGCTCATGTAATATTTGTATTTCAATTATATTTCATGAAATTATTAGTAGCCACTTTACGTCTTGTGCAATTTTTTATTTCATATGTATGTCAATGTGTTACTTCATTGTTCAATAGAAAGATAATATTTCATCTTTTAATATATTATCTGAGTATTTTTAAAAAAATCACTTTTAACATTTATTTGCAATATGTTATTTTTTATTTTAGGCTCACACCCCAAAAAGCCTTGAGGATTATGCCTTGTCTCACAAAAAAAAAGCCTTAATACCCAATTACGCAATTTTAAATGTTGCCCTATCATGTCATACTTTCTATGGTATGTATACGCATGAAACGGGAGGTCGAATTATAAAGGAAAACCCCTCTCCTACTCTTTATTTACTCTAAACGAGCTACTGCGGTTTGATTTCGTTCTTCTTCAGCGAGATCCTATTTTAGCTACCCAAATCCTCTTAAAATCGAGGTGATCACGTGATCTGATCATGCGACAACAGTGCAGACCAGGATTTTCAAGAGAATTTTTTCCGTTGATTTTAAATGCCTGATTTGGAAAGCCAAATCAACCTAATTTGGACTGAAATTTGGTTGAAATTGGGCTTGAATTGGATTCAATTTGATTCGATTTGGGTCGATTCGAGTTTGATTGAGCCAGATTGAGCCAATTTTATGAAATTGAACTGGTGCCGAATTGAATTGATTTTTGTTCGACAAGGCTGATTTGGGTTCAATTTGATTTTAATTGGATTAAATTTAGTTTAATTGGATTTAATTTATGTCTGATTACTGTCGAATTGGGTTTAACAATGCTCGATTGAGATGATCGATCACGATTGAGCCCAATCAAGCTCAAATTGGCTCAATCGGAGTCGGGTTGACACGAATAATGTGTCAACAGTGAATATACTCAACTCAGTTTGATTGAATAATCCTTGTCGACAATTATTGGTTCATCATTCAAGTGAATCTTGTCAATCTAAAGTGGATGTTTGTTTACGGGGATCATTTTATGTCGAACTTAGCTAAGTGAGAGCTTTCTACCATATCAAATATATTTTATGATTCACAACTCAAGGGGTGCTAAACCATTGGGGAACTTACAAACTCTAGGTGTGATCGTAATTTAATAATGTTTTTTTAACAACAAAAATATTATTTTAGAGGACTTCAATTAAATCACTATTTTGTGGTATCATTTCATAGCAAAATTATCGAATTAGTGAGCATGTGCCATGACTTTATTAGCTTGACATCTTTTGAGAGTGATTTTAAGGATAATTTTGATATTATGTTGACTTTTTGTTAGCTAAGGTTATCATAAATATGTCACCATTACGAAGTTTTTGTGTAGGGTGAATGATTTTTTGCTCTTAGTTTTAAGCAGTAAATTTTGCTGCAATATTTTGAATTTAATAATTTTCTTGATATTTTTGTATTTTTACTTTAATATGGGCCCAAATTGATTTGCAGGGATATTTAGGGGCATTCTGAACATAGAATTCCCTCTGATTGTGATTTTCGATCAACACAAGCTTACGATATTTTTATTATTGCATTTTATTGATTTGAACCTTGTCAACTTTGTGCGCTTGCTAGTAAATGATCTAGTTCATCACTTGCATATCTTTTAAGTTTATTTAAATATTTGCTACAAGGATGCTTGTTAACGTGGTGTAAATCTTGTCAACTCTAGTCCTTAATGAGGAGGATTATATTTGAAATGTAGGACTTACAATCTATCCCTATAGGTAAGGCGACTTGCTTGAGAATGTGCATGCAACATGGATAATCTGAACTTTTATTTGATAGTGAGTTTGCAAAATTAAAATAAGTGTACACTTTTGTGAACAATTGCATGTTTTTTGAAGCACTTGCACAACATTCTAGGCATTACATTTGAGTTAAAATTTGCGTGGTAGAGTTCATAGAGAATTGAAATTATCCTAGTTTGATTGTTTGTGAGAATGTTATGTCATTAAGATGCATGCAACCTTATCATTTAGAGCATCAATATTGACATTTTGTTCGTTTGCATGTATGGGTTGCTGATTTGGTTGCTATTTTTATAAATTAGATTCTATTTCATGTTTCAAAGTGTCATACTTTTGTTTGCATATTACGGGCTTCAAATATTCATGCTCGGCTTGGGAGAACTTTTCAAAAGGTGGATTATATTGTAGGTAAGATGCTATTCAAAGCTTTGCCCTCATTTTGTGATGATTTAAGATTTGATTTTAAAATTTTATAGGTGCAAACCTCTATTTTAATAACTATTCCCAATGATGTCAGAGAAATTTATATTAAGGTTAGTCGAAAGGTGATAAGTGCTCAGTGCATAGTAGCAGTGGGTTTTGTGTTTAAGGGTTGACAAGTTTTACCATCGTTAATTAAAGAGGATAGTTTGAACCTGATTAAGATCTCATAGTTCCATTATATTGGGTTGTCGTGGAACTTGGTTAGTCATGTTAGCAGATGTAATGAATCCAACATTTCTGAAGAATCCCTATAAACAATAATGGATTGTATCATCCAAAGGGATCTTGTTAACTTGGGATGATTTTTGTTTAAAAGGACTTAAAGTCAATCTTAGAAATGTATTTTATAATTCATCACTTCAGGGATTTAAGGCCATTTGGCCACATTCAAGCTATGGTTGTAACAATAATTTAATGGCGCCATTTTATTGTGAAATTACTCAGTTAGAGAGTCACGTTCATAATTGTTATTTAGTGATGCCGTTTGGCTGCAAAACTACCTGATTAAAAGACGTGCAACGTCTTTACTGTCATGAGATCTTTCGAGAGTAATTCTAGTGATCGCATAATAAAATATTGGACATTCATCAGTAAACTATTATGAAGCGTGGATAGATATTTGCTTTAAGTTTAGGGTGGTTAATTTTATTTGAAATATTTTGAATTCTATAACTTTCTTATGATTTTTACATTTTTATTTGATTTTACATCTTAAGTGAATGAGATTAGGGTTTGGGGGAATTTGATAAATAAGATCTCATTCGATTGATAGTTACTTATTAATATGGCCATCATAGGGGTTCAAGTTTTGTCAACATCAATATTTAAGATGTGGAGATCCAACTTGAAACATAGGACTTATAATCTTGCCCGATAGGAAAGACATTTGACTTGAAAGCATGTATAGGTTGAATTTGAGTTTGAATATTAAGGAGTTCAATTTTTCAAAGTAATTGCAAGACTTCTAAAAATGTGCATGCATCTCAAAGTGAGGGCAAACTAAGTTCGTACTTCCTTTTAGATCGCATATTATTCTCCAACATTAAGTTCGAGTGCTTGGTATTTTTGTTGGAGCACATGCAAATGTTTTGACATTGACAACTTGATTTCTTTTTAAGGGTGTGCACATTTCTTTGTAGCATTTGCATTGTTCATTTATATGATTCATTTAACACGGTTCCATCTGCATTTGTCTTATAAATTTGTATGTTCTTCAAGCATTTGTACATTCTTTGGTGCATTTGTATTATTCTCTTGCATGTTATTCTGTGCACTAGCATGCTTGTTAATGTACTTGTACGGTGAACTTGCATATGTTTTAATGCATTTTACATAGTGCACTTGCACACATTTCTTGCTTTAGCATTATGTGCTTATGCATCTTTCAATGCATTGCACGCTTTTAAATGCACTTGTATAATGCATTGACACAATTTTAAGTGTATTTGCACTTTGTTTACGCACATTTTGGTTTTTTTTGTCTGCTGGTTAATGCACTTGCATGGCTTTTGGTGCCCTTGCATGATTTTTCGCATTTGCATGATACCCTTATACACCTTTCAAAGCTCTTGTTTGACTTATGAGATGTCATATTTGATTTGAAGATTGTCTCATGAAACATATAGATGACTTCAAATTCTCATATTTAACTCTTTTGCATGAAAATTTTGTTATTGAGATGTGCATAAACTTCTCATTTTGGGCTCAATATTTCGCCTTATGTCTTCTTTTATGTATTTGTTGCGGATCCGAGGGTAAATATTGCGATCTAGATTCTCATTGTACTTTTAAAAACAATGTATTTTAGTGCTTTTATTTAGTCCACATTAGTATTAAAATATACCCCATAAGGATGCTTCTTCACCTTTTAATTGAGGCTCTCATTTAGTAATATTCAAGTTCAGTTATAATTCACAATTTTTTGGGTGTTTTAAAAGTTTATGATAGATTTTGTTCATGCTTATTTGGTGAGTTGTCAAGTTCCCTATAATCAAGTCTTATGTTCCACGTTGTGTTTAGTTGTTGTTCTTGCAGTTCATTTGACATGACATGTGTTGCATTTTGAGATGTTTATTTTTGAAATTTATATTTTGTTAACTTTAATTCTATGAACACTGCTGTTGCCAGGTCCCAACTCTTGGATGAGAAAAGTGGAGGGTTGCGTTAGGTAGTCGACAGCCAGCGTAAAACTTGTCGAATAATAATGACATGAATCCTTTAAGAATGTTGACCCGTATAAGTAAAAAAAAAAAATCAAAAATCAAATAAAAAATACCTCACCTGCCCTCTGTCCGGCGCCGAATTCAGCACGTCGCTGATATGTCCGTGTCTTTTCTTCCCACGATCATCCGCACGACTCATTAAAGTCGTTAAGGGCACGAAGCAACGGAGCCGAAGTTTTTTCTCTCGTTCCCGCTCTCTCTCAGTAGCTCCTGCTCTCTTCTTCGAGACGGATCGGAAGATACACATTTTGATCGGAAGCAAGCAGAGGAGCTCGCTTGCTGGGACGGCTGATCGGAGGTTACAGCAGTTTGATCGGAAGCAACGAGTGGAGCTCGCTAGCCGCAAGGGAAAACTTTCTCCCTCTCCGCCTCCTTCGTGGTTCCTTCGTGGCTGGGTCGACTTCGCCTCTTCAACGACTTTCCCTTCTAGTTAGACCGGAAGTTACAACATTTTGATCGGAAGCGGCCGTAGGAGCCGCTCGCAGTGAAGACAGCTTTCTCCCTTTCGATCGGTTCTTCGGCTCCACTGTGCCTGGACGACTTTGCTCCTCTCGACGACGTTCTCTACCCGCTGGATCGGAAGTTACATTTTGATCGGAAGCACAAACGGGAGTTCGTTTGCGGTGAAGGTAACTTTCTCCCTTTGCGTTCTTCTTCGGCCAAATCCCGAAGTCCACCGAACTAAGGGATTTAGTCAATACGGGATCTAAGCCATAAATCCTTAATCCGAGATTTAACCATCGTCGGGATTTAACGCACGCACCGAAACCGTTGGCTGGATTTAGCCTGAATTCGGCCAAATCCTGTAACTTCGCCGAACAGAGAGGTAGGGGGAGAAGAGTTATTTAGTTTTTTAATTAAAATTAATTTTAATTATAATTATTTTAATTAATTTTGATTAATTACTGTTATTATTTTTAATTAATTATAATTATTATAATTAATTATATTTAGTTCTAATTAAATTATTATAATTAATTATAATTAGAATTAACTTAATTAATTATAATTTATAAAATTAATTATCATTAATTAATTTCGATTAATTCTAATTTATTAAAATTTAATTAATATTAATTAATTATAATTAATTACAGATTAATTATAATTAATGATATTAATTAATTTTAATAAACTTTAATTAATTATATTAATTTATTATAATTAATTATAAGTAATTAATTAAAAAATAATTCCTTAATTAATTTATAATTAATTAATATTAATTGTAATTAATTAAAAAAAAATGCCCCTCCTGCTTTGGTTTTCGTGCCCGACCTCATTGACACTGCTACCTCGATCCACGAGCCACCGCCATAGTCGCCAAGGTATAATTTCTAACTTAAACCCCGTTCTCGACGTTTGCAGCGGACCGGGGAACCACCTATACGCGCTCTTGTAGCACGGTAGGAGGGAGCCCGGTGCGAAGCATACGACGAGGCGGGTAAGCCCTATACACGCTCTTGTAGCGTGGTGGGGACGGTCCTCGACCTCGACACCGACACCGCCAACACTGCTACGCAAAGGTATGATGTTCCAAAATCCATTCCCGACGTTTGCAGCGGACCGGAGAACCATCTATACGCGCTCTTGTAGCACGGTAGGAGGGAACCCGGTGCGACGCATACGACGAGGTGGGAGAGCCCTATACACGCTCTTGTAGCGTGGTGGGGAGTCACTGCTGTTCTGGTACGTCACTGCTGTTCTGGTACGGGTACTGCTGAAGGCCCCATACACGCTCTTGTAGCGTGGTGGGATGAAATTTTGTACGGCCGCGGTGTCCAAGGACACCTACCATACACGCTCTAGTAGCGTGGTGGGAAGGCCCAGCTCCCCAATTTTCCCCCAAACGGGGATATGCCGGGGTGCTGCCGAAATTTTCACTGAAATGTACAAAGACTTGAACAATTTGAAGACCTTCTTGGGCAACACTGTAGAAGAACTGTACTCAGACAATAATACACAGAAATTGAACTAAATGAGTAGAGGACTTGTACGAAGAACAGAGAGCTTGTGGACCTAAACCTGAACAAAATCTGAATGATCTTTAAAATCAAGCTCAAATGAAATCAAATCCAAATAAAAAAAAATGATCTTGAACTTGCAATAAATGACGATGAAATTGGACTCAAACTTGAGTTGAACTTGAGTATAATTCAAACATTTGAACTCAAGTAAGAACTTGAGTTGGACTTCAGAAGGCTTGGAACAAGCATTTGAACCTGTGCACTTGAACTTGAATTTGCAAGACAAGCAATGACATGGGCTGAACATTTGAACTTGAAGGCTTGGACATCAGAGGACCCGAACATAGAACTCAAAATCAAGTGAACTCTAACATGAATTGAACAAGGCTTCAGGAGACTTGAAACTCAAACTCAATCTACAATTTGAACATGAACAATCAATTTGAACATGAAGATGAACTTACAAGAACTCTAGAAGACTTCAAACCAATTTGAACCTACACTTGAATTCAAGGGACTGCGGGGACTTGAACAAGACTGAACATCAAACAAAGACTTCGATTTGGATTAGATCCGGATTCGAATAAAGCAGTTGAACTCGCACTTGAACTCAGGCTATACTACATCAAGTGGGGACTTATAAACTTGATGAATTCAAGTCTGAATGAAACTGAATTCAGATCCAAACACATGCAAAGATCAAAATTTGGATCACACACGGGAAACTCAAACTACAAGCTCTTGATGCACGAATTCCTACAACAATCCCTATAAGGTCAATGTACTATGCTTGCAAGCAACAACAGATAGTTGCAAAGCATACGAGCAATCAAAGATCCATCTCCTACAAACAAATTCAACTATCGCCCACCTGAAAGGTGGACACAATACTGATGTCAAATGGTCTCCTACAAATACTTTCGGGAGGTCGTAGTGAGTACAATAGTCCCCTACAAATGGCTACAAACAACTTGTGGATAACAACAGTGTATTGTATAACGAATCACTGTGGACACGAGTGCAAATATCACCTACGACAGCGGTGATAAAAATCTAAAATTACATCGGGTACAAAGGCAACCCGATGTACGGAAAAGGACACCCCCTGGCAGAAGGGAGGAAATGTTTGAACAAATTAGAACCAAACTTCCTGGTGTTCCAAAGTTTCTTCTTAATTCTATACTTTAGAAGAAAAGCAGTCTGGATGCCCACAAACACCGAAAATAACAAGTCTGCTACACTGAAGAGCTTAAAAGAAGTTCTTTCCAAATCAGCAGTATTTGACTCCAAAATCCAGAAAATCCTCCCCTGATGATTGAGAAAGGGGGAGTCAACATCAAAATCCAACGCCACCGGATCTGTAACATTCGTACAAGGAGACAGAAGGCGTCCACAACTACAACGCAACGCCACCGGATTTGCAACACTTATGAAAGCAGACAGAAGGCGTTTACAATCTACAACGCACGCCACCGGATCTGCAACACTTATGAAAGTAGACAGAAGGCGTGTATAAGCTTTTCAAGGAAATGCCGTGCGTTCAAATAATAAATACATGCACGACTACAAATATTTTAAAATACCCCTACACGTGTATCGTAGTTTGTATACACATAGGTACACAAGGGGTAATAACAATCTCAACTCGCACGGGCCCTGGCGAGCGTGTTATTGGCACACACGTGACGCCTATGGATGCTATGCGGGTTGACAAATGAATTCAAGTTCGAATCCAATCCTTCTATACGGATCAATAGAAGTCGACAAGATTCGAACTACCTAACGAAATACACGGTTGTAGCGACCGGTGTATTTGTTTAAATACATTCTTTTTAGGCCTTCAAGGCCTAAAATCAAGAAAATTCATAAACAAAGACATAAAGCCTGCGAGAAACCGATCCCCTATCGATAAATTGATAGGGTCGACAAGGTTCAGTCAAATGGAAATAACCCCAAACACCCCGATGATGGCCGTGTTGAACGCTAATCTCAACCAGAGGGGTTTCCAAATATTTTCCAATGTCCCCCACATATCCAAATGTCTTCCAAGCTCTATCCACAATGCCAAAACCCAATAAATTCCAAAATCTAGATATTTAAAATTTGAAATAAATCCATCAACCACTTAAAGCAAATCTCATCCACCCTCCGCAACAGTTTGTCGGGGTGGACAAATCAAAATTTACTTCAGCTCACAAAAGAGCTAAAACGCCTAGTCGAAAATATCACTAAGATCCATTCTCAAACAGTCTCCTGCCAGTAAGGACGATAGGGCACAAAGCCCTCTGTCAGCTAAGGTGGATTCAAATTTGTCCCCTTAGACAAATATTCAACCCAGGTCTACAAGGTCCCCTTGGACGAAGCAACCCATGGTTGCCGACAAGGATCCTTCTGTCAGGTTGGGTCGACTACCTCCTCTGACTAAGTAGACTAGGGACCACGATGGCCCGGGACGACGGAACCATGGGATCTTGATCGGGCCCATCATCCATTCCCCCACCATCCGCTTTAAGTGAAAGATGGTGCAATTTCTATTTTAAATATTAAATCTTTCAATCCAAAATCCAAAAGCCCAACTCTTCAATTCCCAAATCCAAGCCTCCAAACCCAAATCCATTGCTGCTACTATATGCCAGATAACACGTATATTCTACGTATCTGATCGATGACTAGCCTTAATCGAAAGTTCTCTCTCGTGATCGAGAGGGGTAATTAACTATAGGGGCTTGCGCCTATAAGAAACCAGAACTCAGATCATAAAGTCCTCGCAAAATGAGGGCGAAATCTCTGGGTAGTGTCTTATCTACAAACCCATCTGCCTACCCAAATTTACCTCGGAACTTAGTTTGTTAAAACTCCCCTCGCTGAAATAATAAAAAGAAATCGCGCGGCGGGGAGGCCGGGGCCGAATTTTCGGAGCCCACAAAGAAATTGTGTTAATGCTAGGGCGTCCCCTGGAAGCGACGCGCTGTATGGCCTGAATACAGACAAGTGTGCAAGGGCCGCTGCACCGGCGCCCGGGTGCAATGTTAAATAGGCAAGGGTTCCCACATCAAGGACGGATGTGGGCAAAGAAGCTAGACCGTGAAACTAAAATTAGGATAAGAACTTGGAATATAGGTTCTCTTACAGGAAATTTAATGGAATTAATAGAGATTATGATTCATAGGAAGTTAAATATTTTGTGCATTCATGAAACTAAATGGGCTGGAGAGAAGGCTAAGGAAATTGATAGTTTAGGATTTAAACTTTGGTATTCGGGTAGGAGTCATACTAGAAATAGTGTAGGTGTTATTATATATAAGAGTTTAAAGGATAATGTTATAAATATTAATAGGATTGGACATATAATTATAGTTTTAAAGATTGTTGTTGATGATAAGATTGTTAATATTATAAGTGCTTATGCTCCTCAAGTAGGTTTGGATATGAGTTCTAAATTAAATTTTTAGAATGACTTAGAATAATTAATATAAAAGATACCTCTTGAAGAAAGAGTTTTTATTGGAGGAGATTTAAATGGACTTGTTGGTAGAGAGGTAGATGATTTTAAAAGCATTCATGGTGGCCATGGATTTGGAACGACAAATGAAGGTGACAAGGCCATATTGGATTTTTGTTTAGCTTATGATTTTTCAATTGCTAATACCTTATTTAAGAAACGGAATGAGCATCTCATCACTTATAAAAATGGATATAGTACAATCCAGATTGACTGTTTTCTTATTAGAAAATTAAATCGTTTAGATTGTAAAGATTGTAAAGTTATTATGAGTGAAAATTTATGTATCAAACATCGATTATTAATTTTGGACTTTAAGATAAAGGGGCATATAATAAAAAATAAAGTAAAATGATTTTCTAGGATTAGATGGGTGCATTTAAAGAATATTAACAAAAATATTTTTGAGAATAAGACTTTAGATCTTAAGATTTTGTCTGTGCATGAGGATGCTAATGTTATGTGGGAAAAAGTGGCTCGTGATATTAAGAATATTACAAAAGATGTCATTGGAGTATTTAAGGGAAAAACTCCTAATAGTAAAAAAAGTTAGTGGTGGAATCCAAATGTGCAAGAAAATATTAAAAATAAGAAGTTTTGTTATAAAAATATGTTTAATTTTAAAAACTCTGATAATTGGAAAATATATAAAGTGGCTCGTAAGGATGCTAAGAAAGCAATATGCGATGCAAAGACATTAGCTTTTAGTGATTTATATAATAGATTAGATACTAAGGAGGGAGAAAGATATATGTATAAGTTAGCCAAACAAAAAGATAGGAGTAGTAAGGATTTAGTTCAAGTGAGGTTGAATTAAGGATGAAGATCAAAAAATACTTTTATTTGAAGATGATATTCAACAAAGGTGAATGAGATATTTTGCTAAACTTTTTAATGAAGATTGTGAAAATAAGATTGACTATAGTGACCTTAGCATCCTAAATGAAAATAAAGATTTCTATTTTTATCGGCGTAATAGTAAAACTGAAGTTAGAGAGGCTTTAAAGAAAATGAAGGGTGGAAAAGCTGTTGGACCTGATGATTCCAATAGAGGCGTGGAAATGCTCAGGAGATGAAGGAATTTTTTGGCTTACTAAACTTTTTAATTCTATTTTGAAGACTAAAAAGATGCCAGATGAGTGGAGAATGTGTGTGTTAATTCCTATTTTTAAGAATAAAGGTGATGCACAAGATTGTGCGAATTATAGAGGTATTAAGTTAATGTGTCATACTTTAAAACTATGGGAGCGAGTTATGGAGCATAGGTTGCGACGTGATACTAATGTTTCTCAAAATTAATTTGGATTCATGCCGGGTAGGTCGACTGTGGAAGCCATACATTTATTAAGAGATTTGATGGAGAAATATAGAGAAAATATGGAGGATCTACATATAATATTTATTGATTTAGAAAAAGCATATGATAAAGTTCTAAGAGAAATGCTATGGAGTGTTCTTGAAAAGAAAGGTGTCAATAATGCTTATATTCAAATCATTAAAGTTATGTATGCAGGAGCTATTACTTGTGTTCAAACACAAGGTGGATTGACCAAGTATTTTCCTATTTCGGTTGGGTTACATCAAGGATCAGCCTTAAGCCCATATCGTTTTGCTTTAGTCATGGATGTTTTCACTAGACATTTGCAAGAGGATGTACCTTGGTGAATGCTTTTTGCTGATGATATTCTTCTTGTTGATAAGACTAGAGAGGGAGTTGAAGGTAAACTTGAATTATGGAGGTCAACCTTAGAGTCTAAAGGTTTTCTCTTGAGTAGATGTAAAACGGAATATATGGAGTGTAATTTTAGTAGTAATAGACCTAGTGAGGGGATTATGACTTTGGGCGATCAAGTCATTAATAAGAGTACACGTTTTAGATATCTTGGATCTATTGTTTAGAGTGATGGTGAAATAGATGGGGATATTATCAACAGAATTCAAGTTGGATGGTGTAAGTGGAGGAATGCATCGGGCTTGTTATGTGATAGAAATGTACCTCTCAAACTTAAGGGAAAATTCTATAAGATGGTAGTGAGGCCTGCAATGCTTTATGGTGCTGAATGTTGGCCATTAAAAGAGAAGCATAATACTAAGTTAAGTGTGGCAGAGATGAGGATGCTCAGGTGGATGAGTGGCTTTACCCTTAGAAATAGGATACGAATTGAGCATATACGTGAAAAGGTTGGAGTAGCTCCAGTTGAAGATAAGATTAGAAAGAGTCGCCTTAGATGGTTTGGTCACATAAAACGGCGGCCTTCCGATAACCCGGTTAGGAGAGTAGAGGTATTAGATTTGACTTATGTTAAGAAAGGTAGGGGTAGACCTTTCTTTATTAGATTTAAACGAGAATTTGACTTTTAATAGGACATAATGGAGAAAAAGGATTCATGTAGCCAACCCCATGTAATGGGATAAAGGCTTGATGTTGTTGTTGTTGTAACTTTAATTCTATGTCATATTTTAGTTCATAAAATTCCTCATTTTTGTTCTCTTTGAGTATTGTACAAGCATGTTCATTGAGAATTTCGTCAACCTCATGGCACGTCCCTTATGTAGGGTGAGTCTATGGGGTTTTAGGCCTTCATCATGCTTTGAAAAGCATGCATGATCGGTTCTAAGACACCATGATCACGGGTCTTCATATCCACCACGCTAAGAATCATGTATATGACTTCATCATCTATATGAAATTGGCTACAATTATTTTCTTGCTTAGTTGGAATAATGCGTATGAGTACTTCTGTGAGAGTTTTTTACGTTGGAACAATGTGTGCTAGTACTTCAAATTTTTAGCTTTTATTGCATTTTTACCTTATGTGCAAGTCAATTTTGTTGACGGCAAGGCAACGAACCTGCAATGAGGATCTAGACAGAACATTCTTTTTTAGATTTCTTTAGTTTTTTAATTTTTAATTTTATTTATTTTTTTAAATTTTGTTCTTTTTTTCTTTTTGTTAAAGAGATTGAGGAAGAGAGAGAGAAATAGAGATAGAGTGAGATGTAAAGAGAGGTGGCGAGGTAATCGACGATGCCATAGTGTTTGGCCAATATCGTGTTGAGGGAATTGATGAGGGGTTGGCTAGGTGAGATCGATAAGGGTTGAAAGTGCATGGGCTTCATGTGCCTGCATAAAAAAGGTGCGCATTGTGGACATTTCCCTTTGCATAGAGACTATGGGCAAGGTTCGTTAACCCACAATGCTTAAAAAGTATGTAATCGAGAAATACACAAACATATAACTTCCCCTACCACATCAAAATGACGCACATGGGTATTTAAATGTTGTGGAAAGCGGTTTGTGTTGCTTTATACCTTTGTGTGAGGGTGTTTTCTCGACGATGATCTTGAAGCCTGAGTGAATGCATAAAGGTTTTTTTATTTTGGAATCTCTCTCTCTCTCTCTCTCTTTATATATATATATATATATATATATATATATATATATATATATATAATTTTCTCTTGCAAATTAGATATAGGTTTGTTATTGTTGTAAAGCTTCTCATGCATGTGAGGTTCTCCCTTTTTTAATTTCATTTATAATTTCATCAACTTGGAATAGATTATAAATTATTATTAGTATGACATATGTTAGCATTTTTCATTTCTTGTCTCATATCATTTATTAATTTGCATGAAGAGGTTAAAGAAGTTTTTGGAAGTTATTTCATTAGTCTAGACTTTAGGGGCTGTTTGGTTGCCTGAATTAGGAGTGTAAAATAAAACAAATACATGTATTTACTAAATTGGGTTGTTTGGTTACTTTTGAGCGGAATAAAAGAAAACCATCCGATGCCTTAGGGGTGTATTAGAGAGGCTGTTTTGCGGGAATTAGAAATCCGCTCAATATTAGCGGGTTCTAAATTCGCTCGACGAAAATGCCTCGGCGTCATTGCTGTTCGGCTTCATTGCTTCGCAGGAGGTGTAAGATTGCACGAGAGGCTTCTTCGGCTCCTTCCTTCTTGTTCGACTTCGCTCCTTCGACGACGTTCCCTTTTGCCTGTCGGATCAGCACTGCCGACATCCTGAGTTTCGATAACCGTTGTCTCGTCGAACCTCACCCGCTTCCCTTCTCTTGGTGAACACACCTGCTGACTCCACCGGAGCCGCCGCCGTTTTCTGTCGGCGGTGACTTGTAGCAGGGCATGATGGTGCGGTACAAGCAGGTTAAGATCCAATAGATCCAGGGAATGGCGATTAGGGCCATTCCGACGATGGGAAACCAGCCACCGTCACCACGACACATCTTTATCTTGCTTGGCTTATCAGGTTGTATTTCTTAAGTCACTAGTATAACTGTACTGCTTACTTCTCCATGATGTTCATCTTCTTACTCGACGTGCCTTGATTTGCGAAGGAATGAGGAGAGGGCTCCGTCGCCGGTAGATGAGATCGAGATGGGGGAGGGATGAGAGACCTGAAATATTCAAATGATATGATGCCATGGGAGGAGGGATTGAAGTACAGAGAGAGCAGAGAAACGCCAGGGAGTTCACAACAGCATTTTGTTTCGATCTGTTTCTACCTTGCTATTAAGAGAAATGGTTTTTTTATAAATAATATAAAATTTAAATTTTTTTTTTGTGAAGGAACCTTTTTTACTAATTAAGATTGCTAATCTTAATTCAACCTTTCATTTCATTTATATTCTTTGTTACACCTTGGGTCCATAAAGTGGTAGTGAGATGTAATAAAAATATTGACATTAATTATTCAAATAAAATTTAAAGGATAGGATCACGGAGCTCATTTTGATCTATTGGTTAAGAGTTTTGAGTATATGATAATAGTACAACAATGAAGCAAAAATAATTACTGTGTAGTTAGTTTACTAAAAATAGGGCTATGTTAATAATAAAATATGATTTTCATGAATAAAAATTTTAATATCCAATAAAAGTTATAGACATAAAGTATATATCACTTCTATAACATCAAATAATATTAATTATTATAAATACACTGTTTTTATAAATACATTTGTTTTAATGCCAAAATAAATTATTAAAAAAAATGCTTTTACTTTACTTTGGATATACCTAACCAAACAAAAGAATTAATTCTCCTGCATTTATTTTGCAGAGAACCAAACAGACTCAAAATATTTGGAATGCATTACATTTATTTTACATTGCATTTATTTTACGCTGCATTTCTTTTTCAGACAACCAAACCGCCCCTTAATGTATCTTATTTGTCTTTATTTCAATAATATGATTTTAATATTGTAGATTATAAATTATTATTAGTATCCAGTATGACATATGTTGGCATTTTCCTTACTTTCCTCATATCATTTATTGATTTTCATAAAGAGATTAAGAGAAGTTTCAGTAAGTTATTGCATTATTATAGACTTTTATTTATCTAACTTGTCTTAGTTTCAATAATATGCTTTTAATATCAAGGATTCTTCTTTCTATCTCGTGAATTTAAACCCAGCACATTACTCGATGAATCTACTCATCATATGCAGGGTTTACGGTCCACTACACATGGTGTATATCACTAGCTTTTTTTTGTGCCTTGTATGCCGAATTATCTGGTAAGAAGCGTAGCTGTCTTCCAGTAGTCACAATTTCTATAGTATGCATTTTAAAGTTTAGTAGAGTTGAGAGTTTAGATCTATCTAGGATCTTTTGGTTGTTCTTCTTTTTTTTTTTTTTGGGGAACCTTGTATCCTTGGGATATTGTGGCTAAATTGTATTGCAGGTCTATTTTATGTTGTTGGGCTATTTTGCGGCTAATATGTAGCCGACCCCATGTAGTGAAATAAAGGCTTTTGTGTTGTTTGGCTTTTTTGTGTTTTTGGCCTTGTGCTATGAGCCATGTGATATGTCTAAGTCGTGTGTTATATTGAGTAAGGTATTATGCATATGCTGTGATAATAAAGCCATGTTGACTAAAAAAAAGAAGAAAAAAAGGTAAACTCGAACAGATGCATCTCTCCACAAAGCAACCAACCAGCTTTCGATCCGTGCTCACTTTACAAAACGATACAACTGCTCGCTCCCAATCGTTCCTGCTGATGACTCCTCTCAGTTACAAAGATATGTAAAAACTGACTGAAGGAATCACTCTCGTTTGTCTTCCTCATTTCCAGTATGTCTCCTTCATCGTATAAGATATGCGATTCGCATTTCTGCGCAGGTGGCTAGTCTCCCGCGTGCGATCGAGTGGCCTGCTGACGCCTGTGCACTTCCTGGTGCCTCCTACCCTTGTGCGATCGAACGGCCTGCTTGTGCTTGTATGCACTGCGATCTACGTAGCACCATCCGACTTCCGCCCGTTGTCGCCTATGTGCGTCTCGCTTAGCACGCCGAGCCCTCCTCTCGCATCCGACATAGATCGACCTGTATGAGTACGCAGGCAACCTGCTCAATGGAAGGCCTACCTACATGATCTTATGTAATCTCGTATGCACGCCCATGTGTACCTGCATCCAATCCGATTAAATCTTAACGCCCATTCTGCGCGAGCACATTCCGCTGCCCTCTCCCGTTCACCTGTTTTTATGCTAGTTGCCCAATAATGATGCTCGCGACTTGCCGTTCGACAACCCAAATCGAACCCATGCGGTTACTCCTGCTTGTGATCTCCCCTACAAATTCAATTCTCTAATTTATTTGTTTTCCGCCTGTTACAACAATTCAAATTGCCTGTCTCCTAAATTGAGTACGCATGGCGACTCTAATCGAATTATATTGACTCAAATAATTAAAGTTAAATTTCCATATAACCAAATAAAAGTATTTTGTTCTTGAAAATAAATAGTAAGGTTTTTCAATCCCAAGACCCTGCGCCATTGATTTTTTATTTGGATGGAATGACCCCGCGCCATTTGATATTTGATTTGAGCATGAGGATTGCTAATTTGAAGACTTATGTTGTGATCTTTGATCCAGGTGGTAGAATTTTCAATTCGAAGACCCCGTGTCATTATCTTTGATCAGGGCGTGATAATTTTAACTTGAATATCTCGTGCAATTTGAATCTTTGATCCTGTCGTTGATCTTGGATCCGTGCAGGTAGAAACCATGGTAAGTGCCATCTTGACCTTCCCTTGTTGAGATGGAACACCGAGAGGTTGCCGAAATCATTCCTGGAGGCTACCAAATTCTCTTTTAGAGCTATTGGAGAGTAATTTCAGAGATTTTATTAATTAATTAAACTTAAAACTAATTAAATAATCAATTTTTAAGTAAGAATTAAAATATCACTTAACTAATTATTTAATTTAAATCAAATTCATTTTATTAAATAATTCATTAATCAACTTTAAAATAAATTTGAAATTTGATTAATTGAATAAATTAAAATTAACTAAACAATTAATCACCCTATTTAAAATAAATTTAAATCTTTCATTTAAATAATTAGTTAAACTTTAACATAAATTTGAAATTTAATTAATTAACCAAGCGAAAAAAAATCAATTTAATTAATTAAATAATTAATAATTAATTTTAAACATAAACTAATTAAACTGAAAACTTAATCAACAAATTTTAAAATTTTGTTAAAGTAATTAAAATCTATTTTAAAAATAATTATATAATCAATTTTAAATAAAAATCTATTTAACCAAACTAAAATTCATTTAATTAGTTAATTAACCAAATTAATTTTTTTAATGAAATAATTTAAACTTCATTAAATTATTTAAGTAATCAATTTAAAGTTCATCTAATTAATTAATTAACCAATTTTAAATTCATTTACCTAATTAATTGACCAATTTAAAATTCATTTAACAAATTAATTAATAATAAAAATTAAATAAAAATGCAATAAGGAAGATGTCTTCACACTAATCAACCCAAGTACCAACTCACACAAACTAAAACACCCAAACTCCTAAAACTAAATCACAAAACCAAACTTACAAAACTCTGAAACAAAATTCTCCAAAATCTCACCCATGCAGGCTCCAAAGCTCCTCTTGTGCAAGCTCTAAACCAGTGCGATGTCCTGCAACAAATAAACAAAAATCAGTATTGTAAACTAAAAAATTGCAGTTCAAGAAAAGAAATGCAGAGTACTATAGCAAGATTGCAGTACTAAAAGCTAAACTGAAACTAAAAATGCTACTAAAATAGTTAAAAGAAATAACTGGAACAAAGACACTAGTGTCGGGCTAGTAGAGAACTATAAACTAAAGCGTCTGCTATCTAAGCTACCCTAAATATTACATAGGCTATTTCCAACGGGAAACAATAAGTCCTACAAACTTTCAGGCACCTTCCAAAGGAAATCTTAAGGCTTATTCTTTGGGGAACTTCTAAAAGAAGTATTAGACCCCTAAACAAATCGAGCTACTTCCATTGTAAGCAGTAAGACCCACTTCTTAAACAAAACGGGCTATTTCTTAAACAAATTTGGTTACTTTCAATGAAAATAGTAAACCCATTTTTAAAACAAATTTGACTACTTCCAAGCGAAGCAATAAGACCCGTTTTTAACCAAGCTTCTAGAGAATCAAGCAAAGTGTGTAACTCTAAAAGCTAAACAAACAGACAATTACCAATGGAAGTCGCAAGACCTATTTTTTATTTTTGGTAATTTCCAATTGACATCAACTCTATGATCGAATTATTGTTGCGGCAGATGCTTTGATATCATCAAAATTTTCATCTATGAACATATCTCCTCTTTTAATGATTCTTATACTTTGGGCACATGCTGCCATAGTTTTTTAAGATAAGGAGATATATCCATTTATCCTTTTAACACCTTATTTGGCTACACCTTATAGTAATTGCATTTCAAATAAACATATGCTTTATTACTTCCTCCAACGTCCACCTGAATACTATGTCTCCATGTTGTATCCTTTCTCATTGTGTATTTTTTCTTGCCTTCAATAGAAAAAAAATCCAATCCATAAAATTCAAATATTAACTCAACTTTGAGAACATAAACAAATTCAAAAAAATTAATAACCTAAGTCATTCAAAGACATTAATTTGACTCAAACCCAAAAAATTAATAGTTTAGAGATTTTAAAGTGCTAGAGAAATAAAATTTATGGGGGTAAAGGAGATTCCTTATGGAAGAGACAAACTTGTATAGGAGGAGGACAAAATGGCTGCAGCTATGTGGGGGGAGGGGTGGTGGGGGTTGGATAAGCCATGGTTGTGTGTGAGGAATGAACCGGACAAATCTTGGTCTATTGGCATGCGTGCGTCTTAGGGAATTATGTTATTTGCATTCAAATTATATAAAAAACCTATTGTTTGATGCAAGCACCTAAAGATTTTGAGGCGAGGTGCGCCTTGAAAATTGAGAGGCATATGCTTCGAAGCATTTTGTTATGTTTATAGTGTTGAGACATTCCTGGTATCACACAATTTTAAACTATGGACTCAAAGTTAAAATGAGCTAGATCGAGATCAGTTTAATTTCGATTTGAACTGGCTTGAAATCAAATGATTGAGCCGCGGTTCAAGTGTATTCCGTGGCCCAAACCATCAAATTGATTTCGTGCAGATGCCAGATTGGCTCAAAATCGAATCTTCTGTGGCCTTAGGTGCCACAGGTTTGATTCTGACATATGTCTTTCATTAAACTGCTTGGACGTGAACTTGCTGCATGAGGTGGTTCTATAATCATCCTTATGACTTACTTATCTATAATTTACCTCATACCTACTTCTCTGTAATGGAACTTGTGCTCTACTTTTAGGTAATAAAATATCTGGGATTGGTTTCTATCGTTTTATAAAGAAAAACTCACTTTCTAGGATTTTGATAGTTATTACTACATCTCTGAAAGCATTTTTCCATTCATTGATTTTTTATAATATATAACAATTATGCATTATTAGATAGAGCCTGAGACAACTAATAAAGCTTGGCTGTTGATGCAAAAACCATGACAATGCAAAGAAAAAGTAAATAAATAAAATAGAAAATCTATCAAATCTAATGAAAAAAATTAAAGGAAAAAAAAAAAGATTCCTGATGTAAAAGATTGCTGCAACACTGGCAATACTACTGTTATGTTATACCTGAATGTGAACACATTGCATGTAAAGTGATAACAAACATTTCTAATCCTAAACGTTTCACCGAAAATTCAATAACTCTAGCTTTTGTACAAGGGATTAAACGTTTAATTAAGAACTGTGCCATTTCCTAGATCAGCTCCAGAACTCATATCACAATTTCTTTTGCGAGCAATTGGTTATTATTTCAATTTTGTTTTTTCTTTTTTTTGAATGCTGTTTTACTGGGATTCTATCTTTTACTATTATGTTATTCTGTTCGATGTAATTGAAGCCTGCATTTTGTTCTTTGTATCTGCAATTTTTTTTTTTAAATTTAATCATGGAACTTAATTTTTTGTGCTGTAGATTCTTCCTCTTATACCTCAGTTTGTTAGTCTTCCATCGGATAAGTTCCAGGTTGTGCTTACTCGCATACTTCAGGTACTGTTATTATTTCTTTCATTTGTTGATTTATAGCTTGTTTTGGTGTCATAAACCTTGTGATGTAAACATTTGCGGAAATCTTCATGTTTTTTGTTTGTTTATTCTTAATAAATTTTTTTCTCCTCTTTATGCGGTTCTCTTAAGCATTCTTGTTTCATAACTTTTATTTGTGGCTTCATGGTTGCAAACTTCGAGAGCAGGTTTAGGGTTAGTGGAGAGATCATATATCTACATGATAGCCATAAAAGTTGGCGTGTTTGTTGAATTTGCGTTTTGTTTAAAAATAACGAAAGATGTGGTGTGTGTGTGTATATATATATATATATATATATATATATATATATATATATATATATATATATCTATACGCGCGCTTGTGAACTTTCAGTTAAAACTAGTCATTGTAAGCTAAATGCTTGACGTATAGTAGAGGTAGTTGATCCAACATGGGATATAAATCATTGCTAGTAGCCATGGGTTGCTTCGTCCAATGGGATCTCGCAGACATTGGCTGGATTTTTGTCAAAGGGAATGAATTTAATTTGACCTTAGCTAACAAAATGCTTTGTACCCTATTAGGTGCATGTTATGATTCGCAACTCAAGGGTTTTTAAGTTGTTGAGGAACTTGCGAGCTTTGGCCGTGATCATAATTTAATGATTTTATTTCGTAGCATAATCACTCGATGAGAGGGTTACTTTTATAACAATTTACCTGTGGCCTCATTTTGGTTGCAAAACCACTAGTTAGTTGACACGTGCGACTGTGAGAGATCATTTGAATTGTGAACATAGGGATACACTTAAATAAATATTCACTCTTTGTGGTATAAGTTTATTTTTAAACTTGTCACATTCGACAAATAGCTGTGAAAGGTGGATTAATTTTGATTTATGTTCCAGTGGTAGATTTCACTTGAAATATTTTTAAATCTTAAATTTTTTTAAGAATTTTTACATATTTTTGTATGGATGTGGCCTCGAGTTGGTTTACATAAGGATTTAGGGCTATTTTGATAGTAAGATCCCCTCTTGTTATTATTTGCTTTCAACATGGCCATTATTGAGGAGTTTTATAAGTGTTTTCATTTTGTTACTACTGAGCTTGTCAATTTTACTAATTTCCTTACAAAGGATCTAATCAATGATTAACATTTGCAATTCCATTTGTAAGTTAGAATATCACTGTGAGTTCTAGGCTCAATTATTTTTTAACAAACTTTTTCGGTTAGAAAATTTTGTTTCACCTGATAATATTGTAAATTACCGAGTGGTGCAAGTCTTGTTTACTTTATTTTTGGAACATAGTAGATCGAATTTTGAAAGTTAGATTTACAACCTCGTCTTATAGGCAGGGTAGCTTATTTGAGAACATTATGCAGCATATTGATAACATTTATTTTAAAAAGAGAATTTGTTAGATTTTTAAGTAAATGCATCATTTTAAAAGTTATTGCATCATTCTCGAAGCGGTGTAAACTTGCATTTATCTCATTTTTGGTCCACACCGACATCTCAAACATTAAATTCAAGCATTTAGCTTGTTCGTTGAAGCATAGATGGATGAGTTTAATTTTGAAAAAGGAGTCTACAAAACTTAAAATCATTGCAGGCTTCATAGAGAAATTTTTGTGCTTTTCAAAGGGTGAAAATTTCAATTTGATTTAATTTTATCCCATGTAGTATTCTTATACTTTAGTTGACCATTAAAAGAGGCACAAAATAAGCTGAGTGTTTCAGGGATGAGGATGCTCAGGTTGATGAACAACTTTACACTCAAAGATTGAATGTAAAATGAGTATATACTTGAAAAAGTTGAAGTAACACTAGTGACAGACAAAATTAGAGAGTGTCGTCATAGATGTTTTGGTCACATAAAGCATCGGCCTTTTGATGAACCGATTAGGAGAGTAAAATGTTTTAAATCCATCCTTTATTAAGATAGATAGAGGTAGACTTAAAATACTTTGTTAGAAAGTATTACAAATGATTTTTGTTTATTAGATTTAAATGAGAAATTGACTCTTAATATAATACAATGGAGAAAAAAGATTTATGTAGCTGGCTTAATGAGTGGGATAAGGCTTGTTATTGTTTTTGTTGTTATTGTAGTATTCTTATATTTTAAATTTAGGAGTTTGTTGCATTTGTTGGTGCATTATGGGGGAATTTAATTTTGGTTCTTTCATACGACATGCATGCTTTGCAACATATTTGTGAGCGCATTTACATGTTTCATGATTCACTTGTGTGCTTTTCAATTCATTTGCACAATGCACTAGCATGCTTTGGTGCATGTGCACATTATACTTGCATGGTTTTTGAGATATGTCAGATTTAAATTTTTTTAGCCTGCGTAATAGAGTTTGATGCATTTGTTGGAGCACATGTGGGTAGATCTTGTTTGCAGAAGTTTAAATAGAGTTTAGAGAGGCTGCACATTTTTCCTAAAAAATTGCACGCTTCTTGAGGCAGTTGTATACTTCTTGACAGAATTGCACTCTTCTTGAGATTGTGATATGCTTTTTTTCGATAATCACATTTGGATTTGAAAGTTATGTTTTGATTTTTGTATGATTTAAAAATATTCGGATTTTATTATTTGATTGAGTAATTGTTTAAATGCATGCAAAGTTTCATTTTGAAATTTTAAAGAACGGTTTTTGTTTGCTTGTCATGATTATTCAATGACTTTTACGATGGTTGTCGACTACCTAACCCAATCGTCCACCTTTCTCATTCAGGACTTGGGGTATGACAACGGTAGTGTTGTGTGGTAGAAAAGTCCCCCTCAAACTTAAGGGAAAATTCTATAAGATGGTGGTGAGACTTGTAATGCTTTATGGTGCCGAATGTTGGCCATTCAAAGAGAAGCATAATACTGAGTTAAGTGTTGCATAGATGTGGATGCTCAGGTGGATGAGTGGCTTTACTCTTAGAGATAGGATACAAAATGAGCATATACTTGAAAAGGTTGGAGTAGCTCCAGTGAAAGATAAGATTAGAGAGAGTCACCTTATATGGTTTGGTCACATAAAACGGTGGCCTTCCGATGACCCGGTTAGAAATGTAGAGGTATCAGATTTGACTTAGGTTAAGAAAGATAGAGGTAGACTAAATAAGACGTGGTTAGAAAATATTATAAATGATCATTTTTTATTATATTTAAACGAAAATTTGACTTTTAACATGACACAATGGAGAAAAGGGTTCATGTAACCGACCCCACGTAGTAGTAGTTGTTGTTGTTGGTTTTTGTTGTCGATTTTTGTTTGCTTATGTGTACATGTTATTGATCTGCTGGCATTATTGAAAGTTGGAATCTTATTACTAGATTTATGAATGGCATTATTTTCATTTTTATACATTTAAAGTTTTGTGTGTGGACCCCCACATGGAATCTCTTACCCTTCCTATCATTAGGAGGGCTGCTGTAATTCATTTTGTACTCACTTAGGTTTCTAATTTGCTTACAAGCATTCTAGAGATTTTTTAATTGTTCTGAATGTGGTGGGGAGGTTCTTTCTGCACACTTGGCGCACTTTCATATTCATTGTAAGTCTTTGGTAAGTTATTTTGTGTTCAATATTCGTGCATTTAATTGTGTTGAATGCTGGATCTTGGTATTCAATTGATGTGAAATTTGTTAAATTTGAAGTATTCTTTAATATTTCATTTTTATAATTTGGAATCGTGTTTTCCTTCATTTTTATAATTTGGAATTGTGTTTTCCTTCATTTTTATTTGGTCACATTATTGAGTCTAGAGGTTTTATTTTAGCTCTTTTTTTCTAGTACATTTATTGAAAATTTGGCAGCCTAGACGACGGGGCATCTACAGGAAGTCTTAACTTGTCCATCACACCAAAAAAGATGCGCATTGTCGGCATTGTAAGACACCATGGTTAGGGAGTCTTCTATCCTGTAGCGCTTAAAAAGTACACATAGGTCTTTTTACACCTATTTAAAATTTGAAGTATTTCTCTGTCTTATTGGAATAACGCTCACGAGTACTCAAATTTGAATTTTCCCACATGTTAAGAAAAACACGCACAGGATCTACCCATTACGTCGTGAGAGCCGCATATGTGTTTCCCCTGTCATGCTAAGAAAGTGTGCACATGTTTCACTTATCACGCCAAATACATCACAATCAAGATTTTGGAAGTTTGTGAGTTTATATCATTGTGCATAAGACGATGATGACGACAAGGAATTTGTGAGGAAAAAATGCTCAATTTTTTCTTACTTTTTTTGCTTCTCTTTTTTTTGTTCTCTCTATTTAGAACGAGGGTCGTAAAGAGAGAGTAGAGAAAGTGGTGGAGAGTGGAGAGAGAAAGAGAAGTAGAGCTGGAGTGAAAGCAATAGGGTTGAAGAGAGAAAAAGAGAGGGTTATATAAGAAATAGATAGAAAAAGAGAGATAGAGAGAGGGATGAAAGTTCGTTAGGGATGTTAAGCCCTATAGAACTGGCCCAAGCTAACCAAGAGGGGGGGTGAATTGGTATTTTAAAAATTTCTTTTCACAAAGAATAAAAATCACATAAACCAAAATCACACCACAAAAATAAATGCGGAAATAAAAGTGCGGAAGCAAGAAAACAAGAACACAGAAATTTATAGTGGTTCGGTTAACTCGACCTACGTCCACTCCCTGGAGGCGCCCTCCGAGTATTGCACTACAAACATGACTCTCCTTTAGCCCTCACAGCTAGGCGGAGAAGCCTTTACAAAGCACCTCCTTTTTGCCACCCCAGCAAGGCAGAGAACCTATCTCTTTTTGCTTCCTCCTGAAGCTGGCAGAGAACCACAACCAAAAGCTAACTCCTTACCTCTACTGACCCTTCCACGGACGAGAAACTCTAAACGAAGAAGAAGCAGAGCGATCCTTGAAGCAACCCTTGTGAATCCCCTCACAAGCTCCCCCTCACAAGATCCTCTCTCTCTCTCTTTCTCTCCTCAAGGCCTTCTCAGGTCAAGGCAGCAGCCAAAGGTCATACAAAACGTTGAACAAGAGCTTTTAAATAGAAGAGCTTCAAAGGAGCTCATTAATTGCAAGTTGCCGACTATATCGTCCAGGCCAATATGGACATCGGCCTGACCGATCAGTACAAATCTCAGAAGATCGGCCAGAGCATCGCCCTGAATGCAAGCTTGGACGATTTAAAATTGGCTTGATCGTCCAGGCCGTTCTAATGATCGTCCCGGCCGATCAGTTCAAATCAGAGGAAAATCGTCCAGAGCATCGCCCTGAATTCGAGCTGGCCGATATTTATCGTTCTGAAGTAACTTAAGGTTTTTGAATGGATCGTCCTGGCCGATCCTGCGATCGTCCAGGACGATATGATCGTATCAATCATCCTTAATTACTCCCTTGATTTCCTGATCAATTAAGACATAATTTGAGAATTTCGTCCAGGCCGATCAATGATCGTCCTGACCGATAATTTAAAAATACAGTATACCTTAATTGTCTATGGAGGCAACTTCTTTCTGTTTTGAGCTTATCGTCCTAGCCGATACACGTATCGTCTAGGCCGATATGTTAATGACGGCTGCCTTAATTAAGAATCCTTATTTAGACTTTCTGTTTTAAGCTTGATCGTCCAGGACGATGTAAATATCGTACTGGCCGATATGAGTAAAAACTGAAATTCTAAGTCTCTCAAGTGTGTGTGTGTAGGGTTACTTAGCATCAGTCTCTTTGACCATTACAAGTAGACTCAAGAAGTGAAAAACAAAAGTACAGACTGACTCAACCCTAAACCTACGCAATCCTGAACTGGCTTCGTCTGTTCGTCCGATCTTTGATTCCTGAAAAGTTAGAAGCAACAAGTAGTCCAAGAGAAATAGTGTTTGTCAATCATCAAAACATAAGCCATGAAAATAGATTTGTAACAATCTCCCCTTTTTTGATGATGGTAAACACATGTAGGAAAAATTCCAAAAAGTTCATTTAGAATTTCAAAGTTACAAACCCAACAACTTTCCTACTGCACCCTACTCCCCCTTTTGTCATCACAAAAAGAGGGTCCAGATACACAAAAGAAAACACCACAACAGAGAAAAAAAATAGACTAAAAAGCAAACTACATAAAACAGGAAACAAACAACAGAAAACACAGACTAAAGAAACGAGGGATCCTGATCATCTGATGAAGGTGGTGGAGGTGGCTGCTGAAAGTAGCTGGCAAGTGTGGTGAATTGAGCATTGAACCAGGCGATGTCCTGGTCATGCTGCAGCTGCTGGTGAGTAATGAAGCTATCAAATCGGGCTAAATCCTCCGTGCGGTGCTGCTCGTAGCGGGCAATGTCCTCAGAGTGTTGCTGCTCCCGTGCAGCAACGTAGGCGTCAAAGCGGGTCTCCCAACGATCAAACCTCTCTATCAACTGATCAACCGGTGAGTGCTGGTGTAGAGGAACAGGATCAGGAACGGGAGCGGGAGCGGGAGCCTCCTCCTCCCCAGCTCCCTGACCTTCCCCATCTCCTGGGTGGAGACGAGTACTATGAAGGATAGTGAAGGAATTGTTTGAGTAGCAAGGAGGCTGAAGGTCGTGACGAGCAGGATATTGGAGATTGTATTTGGTTTCAAGAATGTAGGCTATGATGTGTCCTAAGGCTAGATTAGGTTTTTTCCTATGGCCTTGATCGCGAATAGTTGTTAGGTGATCGATGTAGCGAAAGAGTAGATCAGTGGCATTGAATTCTCTCCGGGCCATAATGAAGAAGGTGGTCAAGGAAAGTAGTGGAATGATGTGGATTCGGTCCCCGGCTTTTGGAATTATGGAGGTGCGAAGGACATGTTGGATTGTCCTAGCATCTTTGACTAAAGAGCTAGTCTCTCCAACATGAAAGGGTGTGTTGGTTTGGCGAAGGAAGTGGTTTGCCGTGGACCAATCAAAATCTGGATCTGTAACGATTATGTGCAGCTTATCCCCGGTGGTGGATAGCTGTAAAAGCTCTGCACAGTCCTGATATGTGATTTCGACTGGGCGTCAATTCACATAGGAGGTGAGGGCTGTGAAGGTAGGGTTAATGCGAAGGTTTACATAAAATTCTAGGAGGAGTTCGGAAGAAAAAGGGACAGCGAGGGTGAGTATGAAACAAAGAGAGGTGTGGGCAAAAAGATCCATTACCGGATTTGAGAGATATGCAGGATTGATTGTCCGGGAGAGGGTAATGCCACACTCTTTATAGCGACGGTAGGCAGCCTGATCCTCTGCCTCCCTGAATCGAGGGTCTAGAGTGGCCCTCGAGGAACTCCCAGAAGCCTGTTGAACACGTTTCCCACCAGCCATAGCAAATGATTAGCAAGGAGACACAAGAGGAGAAGAGATGAAGTGGAAAACCATGGCTGGATCGACCAGAATTTAAAGAATCAGCCATATCGTCCTGGCCGATCGCAGAATCGTCCAGGCCGATATGGCTCAATAATTGCGTAGAAGCCGATTGGTCAAAAATGCGGTCCGATCAGATATCGGCCTGGACAATAGATACAGGCTATCGTCCCGAGGAGTCAGGCCGTACGACCGTTGAAAAAAGCAGATCGTCCGGGCCGATTAGGTGTATCGTCCAGGACGATGCACAATAATTGATCGTACCGGCCGAAGTTATGACGTTTTAAATTTGTGTCACGTGTATCGTCCAGGACGAACAGTGGATCGGCCAGGACGATTGTTCAATAATGGATCATCCCGGGCCAATTTTAAAGATTCTAACGTGCTGACGCGTGGATCGTCCAGGATGATCCAGTGTGTCGGCCAGGACGATGCACATAAAATGCATCGGCCAGGACTATCATCATGATTGCAACAGAGTTCGATCAGATCGTCCAGGACGATGACTTACAGCAAGCATAGAAAAGACCAGTAGATGAAATTTGAAGATATTTTGTCCTATCGTCCAGGACGATAAACGTATCGGCCAGAACGATGTGACTAGAAATTGAAACCAAGAAAAAGATGGTGATGATCAAGGCCCTCAAAAATAAAACAAAATAGAAACAGACAAAAAACATAGTAAAAGAAAACAAAAACACAACGAAAATAAAAAAAAAAAAACGAATATTTTTGAATTTTAATTTTTCTATTTTTTTTGTTTTATGGAGGTATCATATGAGAAGTTCTAAAAGAAATAAACTTTAGAGTTCCACAAGATCAAGGAGTTTAGCCAATCCCAATCAGACAAAGGTAAAATATCCGATTCTGTTAACCCTAGATCAGACGTTATTTATGGTACAAATTTTCTTTTGAAAGACAAGAAAGCTTAACTCAGAATAAACCTAATTGGGCAAAAAGAAGATTCAATTAAAACTTGTTTAGAAAGAAAAATCTCATAAATAATAAAACAAAGTAATTTTTCTCAATCATGAAACTTGAAATCAAGTCTTTGAAAATCTCATATAACTCATAAGTTCTTCTAAGTTTTAAAAGTTTTAAAAAGAGAGGATAGCTTGCTTTTTAGTGGGCTTATTTTATGCCTCTTGTATCTTTGATTTGACTCTTTGAGCATCTTGATTTTTGATACACATTTGTGTATATATTTTTCTTTTTTAATTTGGCGTCATTGGCCTCTTTTCTTTTTAATTCTTGCAAGCTAAAAGCTCTTTTGCAAACTCTTAAAAGAAGCTCAGTTGTGAGTATATCCTCCAAATATTAGAGAATAGGAGTTCTCTCTCTAACATAGGGAAGAATAACCCACAAAACAAAACTAAAGAATCATATGATCAGTGTAAGGGCAAGATCTCAAATAACTTGAGAGATATATAAGAAATTTGGATATTATGCATAAGATAGATTTTTTGTAGCAAGATAAAAAAAATCTTAGTTTCAAAAACCATTGGCTAAAGTGTGTTAGGCTTTTGTTTAGAGAAGAAAGTCATACCACTAAAGAACTATAGAACTGGCCCAAGCTAATCAAGAGGGGGGGGGGGTGAATTGGTATTTTAAAAATTTCTTTTCACAAAGAATAAAAATCACATAAACCAAAATCACACCACAAAAATAAATGCGGAAATAAAAGTGCGGAAGCAAGAAAACAAGAACACAAAAATTTATAGTGGTTCGGTCAACTCGACCTACGTCCACTCCCCGGAGGCGCCCTCCGAGTATTGCACTACAAACATGACTCTCCTTTAGCCCCCACAGCCAGGCGGAGAAGCCTTTACAAAGCACCTCCTTTTTGCCACCCCGACAAGGCAGAGAACTTACCTCATTTTGCTTCCTCCTGAAGCTGGCAGAGAACCACAACCAAAAGCTAACTCTTTACCTCTACCGACCCTTCCACGGACGAGAAACTCTAGACGAAGAAGAAGCAGAGCGATCCTTGAAGCAACCCTTGTGAATCCCCTCACAAGCTCCCCCTCACAAGATCCTCTCTCTCTCTCTCTCTCTCTCTCTCTCTCTCTCTTTCTCTCCTCAAGGCCTTCTCAGGTCAAAGCAGCAGCCAAAGGTCATACAAAATGTTGAACAAGAGCTCTTAAATAGAAGAGCTTCAAAGGAGCTCATTAATTGCAAGTTGCCGACTATATCGTCCAGGCCGATATGGACATCGGCCTGGCCGATCAGTACAAATCTCAGAAGATCGTCCAGAGCATCGCCCTGAATGCAAACTTGGACGATTTAAAATTGGCTTGATCGTCTAGGCCGATCTAACGATCATCCAGGCCGATCAGTTCAAATCAGAGGAAAATCGTTCAGAGCATCGCCCTGAATTCGAGCTGGCCGATATTTATCGTCCTGAAGTAACTTAAGGTTTTTGAATGGATCGTCCAAGCCGATCCTGCGATCGTCCAGGACGATATGATCGGATCAATCATCCTTAATTACTCCCTTGATTTCCTGATCAATTAAGGCATAATTTGAGAATTTCGTCCAGGCCGATCAATGATCGTCCTGGCCGATAATTTAAAAATACAGTATACCTTAATTGTTTATGGCGGCAACTTCTTTCTGTTTTGAGCTTATCGTCCTGGTCGATACACGTATCGTCCAGGCCGATATGTTAATGACGGCTGCCTTAATTAAGAATCCTTATTTAGACTTTCTGTTTTAAGCCTGATCGTCTAGGATGATGTAAATATCGTCCTGGCCGATATGAGTAAAAACAGAAATTCTAAGTCTCTCAAGTGTGTGTGTGTAGGGTTACTTAGCATCAGTCTCTTTGACCATTACAAGTAGACTCAAGAAGTGAAAAACAAAAGTACAGACTCAACCCTAAACCTACGCAATCCTGAACTGGCTTCGTCTGTTCGTTCGATCTTCGATTCCTGAAAAGTTAGAAGCAACAAGCAGTCCAAGAGAAATAGTGTTTGTCAATCATCAAAACATAAGCCATGAAAATAGATTTGTAACAAGAAAGAGAGGAGAGCTTAGGTTAGGTTGGCTAAAGGCGTGAGTTCGTCTGAGCTCGAGTTGGGCTAAGTGATGGCTGTTTGTGAGGGTGAAGCAATGGTTGTTTGTGAAAGCGAAGAGGAGTTTTGAAGCGAGTGGTCGGCTTGATGCAATAGAGGATGATCGGAAAAGGGGAGTTTTGAGAAAAATCATTGACAATTTGAGAGGAACTTGAGAATGAAGGTCTTGGGGTTGCCGAGAAGTTTACGATTTGTGTTAGTCAATTTATATGGATATATCTTTGCAAGTAAAATGGCTTAAAAAATAATTATGTCAAACAATCAGAATGAGACTATATTTTTGGCTATGTATTTCTCTTAAGTCTTGAAGAAGAATAATTCTTCAAGGTTTTAGAACTAAATAGCTTTCATGCAAGATGTCCTAATAATAAATAAAAAAGTGAAGTGGTGTTGCCCCTTTATAAATAAAAAAATTGATTTAAAATTCCTACAGTTTGAAAAAAATACACAAAAAATAAATAGCTTTGTCACCACCTTGTACAGTATGTATAACATGATGTCTCAAATTTTATTATTTGGTTTGAAACACATTTTTGTTGTCCCTGATACAAGTCAATGCATTTTTGAGCTTTAGTTTTAAAGGCATCAAATGATAAGTATTATAAAAGTAACTTTGTAATGATAAAGAAAAACAAACACGATTAATATTAAAAGAAATGCTTTATCACACGAGTATTTATTAATCTTTTTTTCAGTTGTCACATGTTTTGCCTATATTAGTATTACTTTCAAAATGTCAGAAAACATCCAAAAAAGTAAAATACCAATGCCCTTCTTAAAATAATTAAAAAAGCGGACTATATGAGCATCACTAATTGGAATTAACACACTCAATGTTGGTCATCATTAGCACCAGCACCTATGACCTCTTCAATGACAGCTTCACCTTTATCTATAAAAAATATAGTATTCAAACTTGGTTCATTGGGAGGGAGATTAGCAACTTTAAGCATTCTAATGTCATCTATTATAGTTAATTTATCCTCACTAATATCTTACATCTTTGTCTGACCTTGAGTATATTCTAGGATTTTAGTTTAAGGTGATGGTTATTATGCTTAAATATTAATTCTTCATCCCTTCGAGGACTAAACTTATTACGCTTAAATGAATTGATAGAGTGCTAATTCATTTTGCAACAAGAAGAGGAACACGATTGAGCTAATCATTTAAAAACTGCATTTGGTAATCGTGGGAAACTAGCACCATAAATCAGCTTGCAAGCCTCTTGATGCAGGACTCCTAGGGATCTCTCTCCATTAGAACTCACAAGTTCTCACAATGCTCATGCAAGAGGAAAATTTTAATAAGCAATCATTCATTCATTCATTAACCATGAAATAATAAGCAAAGGGCTATATATAGCCAAGTACAATGGACTCAAAGAAATAAAAGACCAAATTGCCCTTTGGGCTCATACATGACACTTCACACTAAAAGGGTACAAACGGAAAGACCAAAATAACACTAAGCAAATAAAAATACATAAATAATGAAATAACACAAATGACTTAAAAAAACAAAGACTCAATCGTGGCCGTAGATCAGCGGCCACATCTCTGATAAACCTTCCACGATCTGATGTCTCCATCACCTCTCCATGCATAGTGCCTCTAGCAGCTATGGAGTCATAATCAACAAAAGAATCACTGAATCCTAAGATGTTCACAAACTTTAAATTAATCATTTATCTATCTTCAATATTTATAAAATTTCTCTTCAGCATTTATTCTCTCATTTGATATCTCCATGTATTTACATGTTGTAATATGGTTTGGAGCTTCACCTTGTCAAGAATGATTACAATACTTAATAAAAGAATGCAACTAATAAGTGAGATTATTAATTATGACATTGGGTAAACTAGAGTTATGAGAAATTGAATGTTACGTTAGATTAAGAGAGTGAGCTAAGCAATGAAGATCAGTATTGCTTTTGTTCTATTTTTGTACAAGAATGTAATACATCCCAAAGATGGAATCCTCATTCTCTCTTTTCCTCAAATCAATATATGATCCCTTTCACCCCTATCATAGAGTCTCACTGTCATACATTAGGTGGAGATAAGGTTTATATTTTTAGCTACTCTTAATATGCCATATATTGGCTTTGTAAAAACAAGAATATAATTTATTTTATCATACCATAGATCATCCAAAAATTTTTCCTTCATGAACTTATCCTTATGTATATCATCTTCATGATACATGCTCTACCTACAAATTATGATGTACCAATGCCTCCCTAATAAAATTTGTCTTGTCATACATGGACACTTGCCGACATAGCCGAGGCACGTGTCAAACACTATGAAAGTGTGTTTGATTAAATAATATTTTAGGAAAATTTGATACGTGTGTCATGATATTTAATTACAAAATTAATTAATAATGTAACTTTTTGATATTTGAATTTTTTTATTATTTAATATAATATATTTTATTATTAAATTTTTTTTCTTAAGCTATTACTATTCAAGCCCTAGCCCATATCTCGCATTCCTTGCGCTTCGTTAGGGTTATCCTACATTGTTCGAAGGATCACCTATATAGTTACAAACCTAATTATGCTCACTGAGGACTTCCGACATTGACAAGGCATGATATCCCCTTGAATAGTCTCATGCCTTCTTGATTTCTGCACGCAAGGATGTCAAACACTGCCTATTTTTCCTGAAGTTCGCCTGTAGGGTTTTAAAGGTATGTGACTTTCATATTTTTTTGTCTATTTTGCATATGGTTTAATTTTTGTTTGTGTGATGTTATATTCCTAGATATTGCATTTATGTTTCAACATTTCATTCCCTTAATGAGAGGGAATTTTAGAGAATTTAAATCTTTCCCTTTATGAGTCAAATTTGGAAGCAATGATTTTTTTAATGATGATGATATTGATGGTCAAAGATAAATATATGATGAAGAAGTTATTCATATCATTCCTTTTAATGAATACTTGAATCTTAATATTGTACAAAATGGTTTATGCTTATTTTTTTTAATGTTGTGCTAGTAATTTATGTTTTATTTTTGATTCCCTAAGCTAGCCAGTTAATAATGATGTTGTCTTATCATCTATTTGTTTTTATTAATTTTATGCTCATTTAATTTCTATGCATTATTTATATAATTATTATGTCATGTCTAAGCCGTATTTATATCCAATTTATTTAATAATTAATGTCCCGTGTCCGTGTTTCGTGCATCATAGCCTGACACTAATCAGTGTTGTCTGTATTATTTGTTTTATTGTTTTAAATTTCCTAAGCAAAATGATTGATGATGCAAAATGATTATCTGCTATAGCATACGTATTCATTTTCACAAATTCATTGAAAATTGTCTCATTGAGTGATTCATGTTTAAGCTCTTTATAAAGTTGGCATCTTCTGCAATGTCAGTGATCCAATTGTATTATTTCTAAGTGATGATATTACCATCAGCTTCTTTTTGAGCACAAATATTCTTCAATGCAATATTAAAGATGAACAACACAAGTACTTAAATAATGTGAGGGTATTGAGTCTTAATCATATCTCCCGTAGCTCCTCACACATCGTTACATTGCTAGTGATTATTTGAACCACATAATCTGAATCTATCTCCATAATCCCTTCTTTGATTTGAATGAGAATATAAAACCTATCCTTATATGCTCTTTCACAGTTGACGGCCTTTTTAATTATCAGCCCACACATTCTGTGACACCCATGAATTAATGAGAGGTCTTCTTTGGGCTCTTCATTGTGCTTCAGTCTAGCCATCACAAACAATGATGACTCCCTTCTCATTCCAAGTCTCTTTTATAGGTTCAAGCATTCTTTCAATAGTTGCTCTCTTTTCTTTTGAAGCAATGTTATCCTCAAAATATTTTAACCAGTAGGAATATATCTAGTAAATGTGCTGTTGGCTTCATATGAGAAATCACTAAAATAATAATGATTTCTTGCAAAATAAAATGAAATAACTATTGAATAATTTTTTTTGTGCAAATGATCTGGAACTTGCAAATTAAATGCTTTTTCAATAGCATTAGAGCTTGATACTTTTCAATTTATTTGCTCATAGCCTCCAACCTAAATAAATGTCTACTAGATTATTAGCTACAGTATTGGTTGGAGCTACTTTGGGTAGAAGTTAGAAAGAGAACTATCTTTAATTTGTTGTTATTTTTTTTTTGCCTACCTTCCCCATCTAGCTTTTGTACTTTCAGAATCTGTGTGGATGTTAATTTTGGGGCATGGTTTAATACCTACCCCAACTTGTATGAGCAAGTGTGCTCTCATTTCAGAATATGAATTGTTGAACATTCATTGACAAAAATTACATTGAAATACTCCATTACCTCCTGCTTCGATTGTTTCAATTTAACTGAATTTTGGACTATATACCCATAAAAGTTGTTTCTTCCACTGTGGGAATATTACCAACCATATATAATGCCCATCTTAGTTGTCATTATCCATAATAATAATAATAATAATAATAATAATAATAATAAAAGAATGTACAAGTTAAAACTTTAATTTCATGAGCACAAAGGCAACGCGAATAAAGAGCTATCACCTATTCTTGTACCCTAAATATCTATTGGCGGCTTTAATGAAGAAAATCAATCATTGGAGGAAGTATCAGATTGTTTTATATGATTTTTTCAAGGTAAATGAATTATGAAGTAAATTAATTTTTGAGAGAGCTATTTCTCACAATTACTAATGAAAGAGAGATTTTCATATGGACTATGCGCCCATTATAAATGAAGTGGTGCACAATAGAGTGGTTGATTTTACTTAAAAAATAATATTGTGATTAATGGGTTGCTTAACCCAAATTAATAACTCCATTTTCTCAAATAGCAACATTGGATATAATGAGAAGAAGAATGAAAAAAATAAATCAATTGGACACTTTATTCTCTTCTTGCGTCTTGAAGGTTGGATTGCTGGCTATGTTGCACGGATACGCCTATTTATGAGGCATGATGTATCGAACACGTGTCGGATACGGATACGCCTCCGATACGGCACGGATACGTGTCGGATACGGCATTGCCGTGTCCAATTAAAATATTATTTAAATTTGATCGGACACGCATATCGCTTGGTACTCGGTACTGCTCAATACTCGGTATTGCTTGGTACTGTTCGGTACCGCTCGGTACCGAGCGATACTAGAACTCAGTACTGCTCGGTACTCGATACCGCTCGGTACTGCTCGGTACCGAGCGATACTAGAACTCAGTACTGCTCGGTACTACTTGGTACCGGAACTCGGTACCACTCAGTACCGCTCGGTACTGCTCGGTACAGAGGGGTACCGAATGGTACCAAGTAGTGCCGAGAAGGTACTGCTTGGTTCCGCTCGGTACTGCTCGGTACTGCCCGGTCAGGTCGAACCCCGCCAGGGGGCAGCGCCCCCTTGGACCCCCGGCATAGGCGCAACATATCTATACTTTTTATTAAAAAATTTCATGTTTCAAATTCATGTTGATTAATTGTGTCGATCCTTCTTACTTTTAATTAAAAACTTCATATGTTGGACAATTTATGTTTTTGTTTTTGTTGTTGTACTAGATATTTAAATATTTAATGCTTACTTTTATTTTGATATTATAAGATACAATGCTACAAATGATGTTGCTTTCATTTTTTTTGTAATTTCAAATATTATGCTTTGATTAATTTGTTATTTTTTATGTATGATTTATATATTATAATGCCGTATCCGCGCCGTATCCGTATCCTGTATTTTTAAGAATTGCCGTGTCCCGTATCCGTATCGTGTTGTATCCGTGTCGCCGTATCCGTATCGGTGCAACATAGATTGCTGTCTAGGGCTTGGGGGAAGTCCACAAGAGTTTTTACTTTGCTGCAAATACAAGAATGATGCATATAGAAGAAGAAGCGGAGATGGCCGGTTAAGGCACGAGGGCATAGATGACCGCATGGTTTCACAAGATTGTCTTCAACGAAGAGGTGGAGTTGTAAGACGTATCACAGACAGTTGGGTAAAGTAGCAGAAGAAATATATGGATGAGTTCCTTTGCATGGTTTCGGTTTGAGTTCTTCCTTTCTATTGTTTTTAGTTCTGCCTTGCTATGTGTCTTGATCATGTACCACACACGTCTTACTGTGTCTAATAAGCGCTGAAGTCCAATACTACAGTAGAAAGGAATTTTGAAACAAATTCTGTAGTATCGTACATGTGGCAGGGCGTGTTCGAGCCATGTTCGTGTTCGACACGTAATATACATGGACACGACAAGCTTTCAAAAGTGTACATGCTTCAAAGCCATATCATGTTGATGTCCTAGCATAACAATGTTTTTTAGTGGTTGGCCTTATGTGACATACTCATGAATAGGGAGTAGTTGTGAGTTATATAGTTGCATGTATGGTATAGGACACTTGGTTTTTTTAACTATAAAGTATCTTCATTTGAGATTTTACACTTTCATGGCTTAGATGAAAGGAGAACTATGATGCACCGATATAGATACGGAATATGCTATGTCACAGGACACGCTAATGTTTAAAATATAGGACATGGATATGTATCTAACATGTCATTATAATATGATAAGTTAAAAATTAAGAAAATTATATAGTAATTACATAATTTAAATAAATATTATCATAGAATAAGAAAATCTTTAATTTATTAAATAACTTAAATTCAATTGAAGAAAAAAATAGTTACATAATAGCTTAGATTGTTAATTTGAAGGTGAGAAAATTTATTATTTTGTAGAGAAAATTAAAAATAAACATTATAAAAATCATAGGTAATTAGAGCAGAATAACAAAATAAAAATTTAAATTAAGCACCTATTAAGTTTATAAGTAATATACTTAAACATAAAAGAGAAAAAATATCTAAACTTATTTATGTAATATACGTAATGATGAGGACATCCATAGGAGATTTCAACACATCTACCATCGGAGGGGTCGTCGAGCGACGGCCACGATTCATAGTCTTTATTTCTGATGTTTTATTTTATTCATGTTATTTATATTTTTGTTTTCCATTTGTACCCCTATGAGGAAGTTATTGCATGTTGTAGCCGAAGGGCAATTTCGTCTTTATGGTTTTTATTTTTCGGATGGCCTATATATAGGCTTAGTCATTGTATTCGGAGTTTAGTTTTTGAGGAATGAAATTTTATCTCTTGATCTCTTTGTGAGTTCGTGATATTTTAAGATCTCTTTGTGAGTTCTTAACGAGGTGGTGCTTGTGGATCTCTTTGTGAGTTCTATTAGAGGAGATGCATGTGGTTTGAAGCTTCTTCGAAATATTCCAAGCTTTTCCCACAATTTTCTGGCCTCAGCTTTCCTCTCCCCAAAATCCCCTTGCCGCCGGTCACCTTGGGCCGCCCAAGCCGCCGGCCACCACCACTCAAAATCCCTTCCAAGCCGCCGGCCTCCTTCCTTCAATTTGCCCCTCCCCACATCTCCACTCGCCGGCCCCCTCTTGGGATATTGAATTTGAAATTCATATTTCTCATGAGACTTTGATTACTTTCCTAAAAATAAATCCTAGAATTTAGGCAATTGTCATAATTGAATTTCAAAGTCAATTTGAAATTCAAAACGTTGCGTATTGTTTACATTCAAGTAAGGAAACTTTCCTTTTTGTTAAAATCTGAAATTACTACAGATTTTAATCAAATATTTCAATTAAACATGTGGGCCACACTTAATTAAATCCTATTCCCCTCCCTCTTCTCTATTTTGGCCGGCCCCTTCATGGGCTCCTTCTCTCTCCCTAATTAATTCCAATTCCCCACAAAATCAGCCCCAAATCCCTCTCCCATTACCGCCCCTATTCCCCTTTTGGATTAATTTGAATTTTCAAATTAAATCCCTCCCCAATCCACAAAATCTGAAAGAATTTCAGATTTTCTGCATTACCTTTGGGATCTTCCATCATAGCCAACCTCCCTCCTTCCTCCCACCCGAGCTCCTTCCCCTCCCTTCCTCTTGGCCGCACCTCTCCTAGGTGACTTTTCCTCCGCCTTTACACCACCTCGACGCCGAGATCTCCCATGATTATGCATGGTGGATCCCGAAGTTTATCACAGATTCGTACTCGATGCCCACGGAGACATCCACATCGTTCGATCTCCATTCTTCGACATCGGATTTGGTTTTGACGACACCGTTGAAGATTACTTGAACTGAATCCTCCCCCATCTCATGGACATCCTCGACGATCAATTCTCGGACTACGAGTGGACCATCAACGACCATCTACCCATTTCTCCACCTCCACCACCGCCGCATCCCTCTCCATCACTACGGATCGTCTGCGCCGTCTAACTTGGAGTGATTTCGTTTCTTGTATGGTTCTTCTTCCTCTGACAACCCTAGACGTATAAGTGTGACTTTGAGCCTCAAGGTGAGACGATCACTTTCTTAACCGTCGGATTCTAGTCGACTAATCATTTCGTTACTCTTGTTTAAGTTGTTATTTTAAAGAACTTGCAAATTTAGTTGTAATGGATTCCCTAAACATCGTTTGCTTCTAAGAGCTTTCTTGATTCTTCAATTTTGAGATGCCTTATGATTAATTTTATCATTGCCCCAACAACTTTTATTAATTTCTTAAAACAACTCCTGGTTTTACATCACATAATTTATGAAAATATAGGACATCTCGCCATTATAATATGATAACTTAAAAATTAAGAGAATTATATAGTAATTACATTTTTTAAATAAATATTATCATAAAATAAGAAATATCTTTAATTTATTACAACAACAACAACAACAACATCAAGCCTTTATCCCACTACGTGGGGTCGGCTATGAAGAAAAAATAGTTACATGATAGCTTAGATTGTTAGTTTGAAGATGAGAAAATTGATTATTTTGCACCCAAAAAAAAAAAAAAACATTATAAAAATCATAGGTAATTAGAGCAGAATAAGAAAATAAAAATTAAAATTAAGCACCTATTAAGTTCATAAGTAATATACTTTAAAATAAAAGGGAAAAAAATAGCTTAGCTGAATGTTATTTATGTAATATACTTTATTTATTATTATTATTTAAGGCACGTGTTGGATATGCGTGCTTGTTAATTTTTTTTTTTTAGAGATGGTGTGTCTGGCGCATTTCTGGCAAATGCATGTGTCTTGCATATATTTGACATGATAGACTTCATTATTACAAAGTATTGATACATCATAGAAGGATAGTTACTTTTTTGAGGCATACGGTGCATTGGAAGATAGAGGGTTTCTCTGTGACTAGAATAGTCCACCATCAGTAGAAAATTTATATGCTAGTTTTAGGTTACAAAATAAATTCCTTCCTCTATAAAATGTTGACTTTATCCCATCAAATATTTGGCTTATGTCTCAAAACACTTGATGATGCTGGCTATTTTTAAGTTTCTGTTATTTGTGGAGCTGTGGATAATCGATCATATGCTTCTACATTTGAGTGAGGAATTGTTGTTAGGAGATGTTTTATGTAGGAACGCTAGATTGAGTTGGAGTAACAAAATTTTCATTGTTATTGAAGTTGCTTTTTGACTTTTATTGATTGGGGAGCAGGCTAGGCTTAGGCTTTTGGTGTAAAGCAATGTCATAACTAGAACCTCTTGTTGTTGAGAGGTTACTGGAGGATAGAAATTAACAGTTTCATATATGGTTATTATAAAAGAAAATTGTGAATGATGGAAAATATTCTTCCCGAGTTCCGTGGTTTTACGATTTTATTTTATCAGCACTTCCTATAAAGCCTTTTACTACTTCTTGGTTTCAATTGCATACCAATTATACATCAATCTCATATTATTATATCTTTATAGCGATGTGCTTTAATTTTAACTTTTCAGGGTTCAACTCAATCTGGTGATTCACTGACCCCTGCTGAAATTCTAATTTCTATTCATGGTATTGATTCTGAGAAAGATGGGGTACCTTTGAAAAAGGTACAGTTCTTCAGTTTTACTCTTCATTTACTCAATAGCTCTTGCAAAAGGAAATTCTTCTGTTTACTTTTTATTTTTCAATAGCTCTTGTAAGTTTGCTTCACAGATTATGGATGCTTGTTCTGCATGCTTTGAGCAGCGGCTTGTGTTCACTCAACAAGTTTTAGCAAAGGTTTTGAATCAATTGGTATGGTTTAGAGATCTCATGTACCTATCTGGCCTTTGTGTTATTAAGTTGATTATTATTTTGTGAGGTGTTTTTTCTTTTTCCAGGTTGAACAGATTCCTCTTCCTTTGTTGTTTATGCGTACTGTTATACAAGCAATTGGTGTTTTCCCTGGTTTGGTAAGCATTTCGTAGCCTTTTTGTTTACTTTTACTAACTCACAAATGGAAAGTATACTAAGGGCATGCGAATTTTAATTTGATTAAACTTGTTGCTTTCCTAACTTGCGTGCACATTAATTTTTTTTTTTGATTGTATTGTAGTCAGAGAAGTGGTATCAAAATTACTTAATAGTCGTTAAGCTATCTCTTACATTTGTCTCCATAGATATCTGCGAATGTTGACATTACTTGATTTTTTTGTTTTCTTTCCTGCTCCGTAAATTCTCCTATATTTTTTAAATGATTTTCTTCTTTCTTTTTCTTAAGGCAAATTTTTATGGTTTCAGGACCTCTTGTATAAAGTTTTATATTGATCTACCTGGATACTGAGATCCTGTTTGGCCTAGCCTAAGTTCTAAATATTTTAGAGAGTCTGAAGTAAATTATGGTTTTAGGGTTCGTTTTTTTGGTTTCATTTTCTTATAATTAGATTTGTAAAATTATCCAAGTTAAAACTATATTGTTTAGGCGTGTAAGCTAACAAATCAAAATTCCAAGAGTGAGGATGAAACTTCAATATCTGAGCATTGCTCTGATCTATTGGTATGAGTGAGGCGGAACTAGCCATTAATATTCCTTCCCAACAGAATTTGCTGAAGTGGACATGCATCCATGGATGACAAACATGTTCAATTAACATATCTAGTTGTCAAAAAGGTTGCTAACATTTGGTATAGGTAGGTATCTTATGCTTGTATATTTGAAGTGACAAACTGTTTCATTTGTCTTGATTAATGTATTAAGCTTAATCATTGATGGGGTCTACTCTGATCTACAACTTGGTAGTGTTGATAAGTAATTACGGCATCCATTTAAACAGGTCATTGTTCTACGTTCAAATGTAATGAAACCAGAAACTGAGTTCTATTGAACAAATGGTTGAAAATACAACAAAGAGGGGCAAGCATCAATTTCATCTTTTGCAGAGGTACATAAATGAAATTTAATGTTGGAAACTTCTAGCTATTTGTTTTGGCTTAGTCAACCGGAAGAATCATGCTTCTTTCACTGTCGTGTGGCTCTCATGGTAACAGGTCTATCGTTGCTTCTCATAGTCAGAAGGCCAGGCATCAACGGGAATTAACAAATAATTTATTTCATTTGATGCAGAGCGTGTAATGTCCTTGTTGCTTCCTGCTCCAGCTATTGGGTTTTGGTGCTTGTTCCTCAGCTTCCTGTTTTGATTACTTGGCCTCCATCAATGAATTTTGTGGCGACCATCTCTCATGGCTTTCTTGATGGCCTTTTGTGGTTCTATGACTACCCTACTTTGATCCTTCTCTATTAGATGGCATTCAGTGGTTTTGGCATCTCCTCTTCATTTATGGCACTTGTGGTAGAGGGAGACATTGTCAAATCATTGTGATGCGCCTTGTTATCAAAAACAGCAACACTCCATGAGATTCAATACAAAAACAGATTTATATTTATAGAAATCCAAATACTAACAAAGCAAGATATAATGGTCCTTTTCGAGAGAAGGACCTTCTCTCCCAAATCCTAGACGCCACTAGGATCCCTCAAAAAAAGAAAACTACAGTATTCTCAAACATGACATAAACCTTTCTTCCATTTGCATGACAAGATTCCATGATTCAGCATGACCCCCTCTGATTACCCACTCCCCTTGCCCGAAATGCCTCCCATAATGGTCGGCCACTCCACCTCCTCCACTACACAATTCCCTCCTTATTGTCTCCTCTTATGGAAACCTTCATCCACCATTTATTGAAGTCCTAGGAGGTGGCTCTTGATGGATGAAAGTCTCCTCGTCGAACCCCTTCGGTCCGATCTCCTTTCCCTTAGATTCGGCCAAGGAAATCCTAGTCAAATGTTGGTTAGGGTTAGTAATTGGAACCACCGGTGGATATAATATTTGTGTTAATTAAAAATATCCTAAAATATATAATTTAAATGAAATATTTCTAAGTACGATTATAAATAATTTCAACTTAACTACAATGGGGTTTGAAATTATATTATGATATTTAATGGGACAATCCTATAATATATTTATACTGGGTAGATGACTTAGAAAAATTCTTTGAAAAGCACAATTTATCTGATTCCCAAAAAGTGGAACTTACTAAGACAAAATCAATGGAACTTTCTCAAATATTTTGGGGAAGCATTGTTGCGACAACAAAACTGCTAGAGTTGATATGAGTCATGAACTCAAGGAATAACATTTTTCATTTCTTGTTTATAGGCATCAATTGCATGATCTATTTTAAAACTTTAAATAATGTTATTATAGTGAGTTCAAAATTTTCTAGATTTGAAGGTTATGTAGATTATTTATGAAGAAGTTATTTTGTTATGAATAGCCATTTCATTAAAAGTTTTAACCATCAAATTAAACATTAATTAAGTTTCAATTCCGTAAAGAAATTAGATTAGGCTTACTATAAAATTTTTGAGTTTGAGAAATACTAGAACATCCTCTTATCAGGATTATTGCATCCGTGTTTAATATTTCTATGTTAAAATTGTGAAATATCTTATATCAAGGTTAACGAACATACGCCAACACAAGTATCTTGTATTATCAAATTTGATCATATTGAAGAAATTATAGTTTATGAACAATCTCTAAATGATGAGTTTGATGTACGAAAAGATTTATAGCATGATTCTACATTTAATTAAAACATGAATCTAAAATTGTATTAGTCACATTTGAATCTTTACCACAGTTAAAATTTGAATCTATCCCAAATTTTGAAAATGACTGAGGATGTTAAATCGATTGAGCAAATTGATAATGTAACTCTTGAGAGGTTGAGACGTGCCTATTTATATTATCACTACAATAAACCATTTTGTTATTGATATTGTTTTCGGTTTGATTTCCTAACTTACACACTTATAAACAGAATTTTATTGCAAAAACAAAATTGCATCAACATGCACATATATTTATTCATGAAAACATTTTTTTTAAAGAAAATATAAAATTTAAAACTTCATCTATTTTGTTGAATCTTGGGATACATAAGTTTTTATAATGATGGTCTAATCATTTGGATTACTTCTCTTTAAAGAGGCTTATTCATATAATAAATATATATTTTTTCGTAGACAGGAAATTCGAACCAATTGATAATATACCATGGTTTTTCTAAAATTTGAAAAGCTTTCTGTAAGAGTTCTGAAGAACTTAGTAGCTGGCAAAACATGACTACATAAAGTCATCTAATGGATTGACATGAATGCTCCCAAGATGAAAATCCCGAAAGCATTTCATGTTAATTTTTATTATATCACTGATTATTAACCAATGCTTTAGATTCTTCTCTCTTTTCATCTTTTCATTTTGGGATTTACATCCCACACACATCAACATATTGCCCAAATAGATTGTCCTAGGAATGTAAGATGAAACAAAATAAAGCAGTGAGAGAATGTCCATGTTTTTAGTGAGAGAAAATTTCAAAATTCTACATTGCTTAAATTCCGGTTTGTCCGTTTATGGTGGTGGAGGGTTGTCGGGCATCTTCCGATGATGACCGATGACCGAAATACCTCAACTCTGGCTCCTACCAAGCGTCTGAATGAAGTTATACTTCATATGGATTCTAAAGGTAGGGTTTCTTCCAATCACGATTTTTCGTGTTGTTTTTATTCTAAGAAAGGAAAGCCGTGTATCTACTGTTCGTGTACCTACTCCTGTTGAAGGAAAAGGTAAAGAAGCTATTATTGAGCATGATGCATTTCGCTTGGAAGGTTCTTCAGAGTCTTTATGTCGTATGCCAGAGTCTGTGATGTTGTGCAATTCGCTATTTGTTCCAAAACCAAACGATCTTGAAGCCACGTCTTCTTCTGGGTTTAATTTGAAAGTTAATTGGTTTTTTAGTCATTTGGTTGATGATAAAATCAAGAGTTTTTGCACGTCTTATGTTCTATCGAAAGATGCGAGTGATACTTCAGATTGTTTGCTTGAAAATAACATAAAGAATTCCTTTGTTTCTGGTAATAGTTTACCCAATTCTGATTTGAAGGAGGGAAATGTTTGGGACAAAACACAACATATTACAATAATTTCTTTTGATTCAGAATCTGATTTAAGTGTGGGATGGGAATGTGGTTAAACTTAATGTGGAGAATGAATGTGCGAATGTTCATGTTTTGCGGAATTCTCTGGTTAAGATTCTTGGTAAAAATTTATTTTTTTCCCATTGTAGTATTGAGTTGAGGCGTCAATGGTGTAAATTTGGTAGTTTTCATTTATCGTCTCTTGGATTAGATTGGATCTTGTGTTCCTTTCAATCGTCTGATGCTATGGAGGAAGTTTTAAGTGGAGGCCCTTGGTATGTTGGTGGATTCATAATTGGTATGGATAAATAGACACCAGATTTTTCTCCTCTATCTTTGGAAGGTTTATCTTCACCGATTTGGATTCGTTTTTCTCATTTGTAATTACAATGTTGGGATGAAGTTAATATGACAAAGATTGTTTCAAGTATAAGAAGCCCTCTGTTATTAGATGGCAACATGTTCAAGTGGGGTAGAAGGGAATTTTCTAGAGCTTGTGTTCGAATCAAGTTAAATTCTAAGTTGCCACATGGAATATGGATAGAAGGTAAATATGAGAAATTTTTTCAGAAATTTGAGTATGAAAATATCTCTACCTTATATTTCAAGTGTGGTATGATTGGGCATAAGGACTCATGTCCTGATGGACAAGGTGTAAAAATTGGTAATTGCCACTTTACCGCTTCGTATTCAGTCAGGAAAGTCCTGGAAAATATTGATAATGGACCTTTAAAATCATATAATGATTTTTTTTTATGGTCCTTGGATGCATGTTAAATTCAAGAATAATAGAAGGATCGTATCAACATCCAAGAGGACGGATGTCAAAAGTCTTAATTCAACATCTGATGTAAAAGATTCGTTTAGAGAGAATAAATTTAATTTGTTATCTCAGGGGAATGCTGTAATAGAATATGCTGAGGCTATTTTGCATTATTGTTTTTTATATTTTGCATTATTTGCAAAATGAGATTAGAGTAATGGCGTTGAAGATTCTTACTATTTTTTATTTTTCCTATTTGGGATCCCTAGGATACTAATCAACCTTTTGGGTTGTCTAATATTTGGTGTCCCTATCATCTCAATTGGCTCAAAATGAGTAGTGAATTTTATCTTTGTTATGATATTTTTATTTTTGCAAATATTTTTTTCCTTAGGTTTTTGCTTTTCAATAATTGTTACCTACCATTTGTTAGGTAAGATAACATTCTTAGTTGTTTTTAGTTTCTGCTTGTACTAGGATTTTTCTTTCATTGTTTAATGCAATTTGCAATCCTCAGAAAAAATGTCATATTGATCTTATATTTTTGATGTTATTATTATGGTTGATATTATGATTATTGTTGATGATGGGATATAAGAGGTACCATATGTTGTGGAACGAGAAACTCTTAAATGATGATTCATGAATTTTTCTATAAGAAACTCAATAGTTACACATAATCTGTTGCAAGAAATGAAATTAAATAATTCACCAAAGTTAATTTTTTCCCAGCTAAGCAAAATTCACTTTCATACTGTTATGTTATAAGCAGCTTCTTGCTTAGGTGAACGTGCCTTCCAGTCTTACTTGACTTCTACTTTGTTAAATAATGAACTTCCTTTATCGTTTTATGGTGCCCTCTGGGTTTGACTCAATGGCTTCCTGATGGGATGTAAATTGCTTCAAACCCCTATTTATGGTTAGAGAGAATTTCTCTAAACTGGAATTTTTAACATTTGCAAAAGGTTGTTCCCTGGTGTATACTTTTTGCTGATGATATTCTTCTTATTGATAAGACTAGAGAGGGAGTTGAAGGTAAACTTGAATTATGAAGGTCAACCTCATAGTCTAAATGTTTTCATTTGAGTAGATGTAAAACTGAATATATGTAATTTTGGTAGTAATACATCTAGTGGAGGGTTTGTGACTGGGTGATCAAGTCATTAATAAGAGTAAACATTTTAGATATCTTGGGTCTATTGTTCAGAGTGATGGTGAAATAGTTGGGGATATTATTAGCAGAATTCAGGTTGGATGGTTGAAGTGGAGGAAAGAGTCAGGCTTGTTGTATGGTAGAAAATTCTCCCTCAAACTTAAGGGAAATTCTATAAGATGGTTGTGAGACCTGCAATGTTTTATGGTGTAATATGTTGACCTTTAAAAGAGAAGCATAATATTAAGTTAAGTGTTGCAAAGATGCGGATGGTCAGGTGGATGAGTAGCTTTACTCTTAGAGATAGAATACGAAATGAGCATATACTTGAACCGGTTGGAGTAGCTTCAGTGGAAGATACTATTAGAGAGAGTCTCCTTAGATAGGTTGGTCACATAAAATGGCGGCCTTCTGATGACCCGGTTAGGAAAGTAGATGTAATAGATTTGGCTTATGTTAAGAAAGGTAGAGGTATACATAAAAAGACTTAGTTAGAAAATATTATAAATGATCATTTTTTTTTATATTTAAATGAGAATTTGACTCTTAGCCGGACACAATGGTGAAAAAGGATTCATATAGCCGACTCCAAATAGTTGTATAAAGGCTTGATGTTCTTTCATGGTATTGATTGAGAAGATGCCCAAGGTTTATCAATTACAGAGAAAAGGATAAAACATGTGAAGTGTGTCTTTGTATGTAAAACCCGAAATTCGTCGTTTGAGTGCGTCGCACGCATATCGATGCGCCGTGACGAACTTAAGTGAATTTTCGATGTCGTCGGAATTTAACGAAATAAATTCCATTAGATTCGTCTCGACATTTCGAGCGAAACGGTATAAAGAACATATATTAAATTTCGCACGGTTTTGGAGTTAAAATTCGCCGAAGTTCGTTTAAGTAAAATTTGGCCTTTTCTACCCATTTTGCCCTTCATGAATTAAAAGAAAACCTTTAGAGATAAGGGCACATGCGTAATATGCTAAATTATTTTTCCTTAAGTCATTTTCACGCCTAAGGGACCGAACATTTCGGTCCCTTGTGCGTTTGTTCGGCCGACCGAGAGAGAGGGCGACGGGAGAGAGGGAGAATCGGCGGGAGCTCCTTCCAAGCCAGCGATTCCAGCGAGATTCCGGCGAGAATCCTTAGGAAAAATGTGGGGAAAGCCTTGGGGTAAGTGTTTCTTCAAATATATGAAAGTTTCCTTGAGATTTTTGTGTAGAAAATTTTAGGGTTTATGTTTTTTTTTAGAAATTTCTTTAGGAAAGCTTTAGAGATTGCTTTGATCTATGTTTTCCCTTCCTTACATGTCAAAATTTTAAGCAAATCATGAAATCCGAATTATAGGGTTTCTCCTTTTGATGAAATTTTTATAGGGATAGGTAGAAGAGGTTAAGGGAAATTATTTGGCATACAAATTTTAATTTTTCATTAAGCAAGTTTGTGTTTAAAAATTGTTGGAAGCTTAGGTCGTTTTTCTAAGTTAGGGATTTTTAGGGTGCATGTTTAGGAAAGTTATTCTATATGATTTTGAGAAGTCTCTAAAGTATAGAAACTTTACTTTTGAGCACAAGAATAATTTTGCTAATTATTTGATGCATAATTCCGAAAATAAAAAGAATTTATATATAACTAAAAGAAAGATGGATGTTTTAGAAGGATTTAAGCTAAATTAGATGACTTTTGAAGTTCCTATCATTGCTATTTAATTAGATCCGAAAATCGGGTGATGTTTTTTTGGCATAAGGTTAAGCAAAATTATAGGAAACCTAGAAAAGCAATGTTGGAACATAAGGTTAAATGAATTTTTTTGTCTTTGTCTTTAGGTAGTAGAAAAAGAATAAAGAAAGCAAAAGCGGAGAAAAAGGTTGTGGAGGTAGGAATTCTTTTCCTTACATGTTCAATTGCTATTTCATGTTTATATCATGTTGTATTGTAAAGCCTTAGAAATAGAATATTTATTTTGTTTCTTTCATGCTTCAAATTCATGTGTAAAGCTTTATGTCAAACATTTGTAAGGAAGGAAATATTATACGGTCATGTGAAACAAATATCGAATTGATTGTGCATGATTGAATACGGAGTTCCAAAGACGGTGCCAAAGGCACATATGGCCTTTGGGGCAATTGAGGAAAATAAATGGCCAAAAGATGTGTACCTGATCAGTACAAGACGGTATTCCGGGACGGTTGAATATGTTTAATAAGTAAAATAAGATGCATTAGATATAGCTATGACATATGCATGTGACATTTACATATCTTTCATGAGGACATAATTGAGACATTAAACACATGTTCCCCTTTCTTCTTAAAGCATGTAAATCAATATTTTTTGTCAACTGAGCATGTTTAGGATTAGAACTTTCTGCTGAGCGTAGCTCATTCCCTAGTTTTGGGAAATTTTTCAGGAGACCCGACTCTTAGGTGATGGCTGATCACCCGAGGTTTACTTACAGATGACGCTTACCGGGTGACAGGTTCCTTTACTGTCTTTAGTAATAGTAGATGTAGTTATTTTTGTAATTTTGGATGGCATGCAGAAACTATGTAGAAAACATTTTATATGGCCATCTTGTACATTTTGATAGACTTGTGTTATGATAATGTTGTAGAGGTGCTTTATTTATTTTGATTAGCTAAAATTGAATGGAATTGTTGATGAGAAATGAATTTCGCGTCCGATCTCGTTCCCGCCTCGTATCTACGAGCTAACCGGGCCGGATCGTGACAAGAGTGGTATCAGAGCAGAGTTTAGGATTTGAATCAATACAAGCACCATTAGGATTATATATGAATCATAGGAAGCATACGTTTATAGGATGTTTGTTTTGTGAGTTATTGAATTTGGGTTACTTTCATTGTTTAGGGCTATGGATCAGGAGCGTGATGCCACTGATGGCAGTACTGATGCTATGGATCAGGAGCGTGATGCCACTGATGGCAGTACTGATGGCAACACTGAGCAGACTGGAAGGGAAGTTCCAGTTGTTCTAGCTGTAACACCCCCTGGTGGTGTGAGTGGTGTTCCATTTATGATACCGCCTCCTGGTGGGAGTAGCAGTACTAATACGGATGCCTTCACTCAGATGATGATGGCTGTGACACAGTTGATCCAGCGTTCTCAAGAGCAACCACAGCCTAGTTTTTAGAAGGAGATACCTAAAGAGACTTTAGTGGATAAACATTTGAAGATATTTCAGGACATGCGACCACCACTCTTTATGGGAGCGGGAGAGCCCATAGATGCAGAGAATTGGCTTTTAAGGGTGGAGAAAATTTTGGAGAGCATGCACTGTCCAGCAGATAGAAGGGTGACCCTAGCCACTTTTGCTCTGGATGGCGAAGCAGAAAGATGGTGGAGATGACTGATGTTAGAAAAGTATAGTGGCCGTGATGCATCTCAGATTCTATGGGAGGACTTTGTTGGAGTCTTTAGAGACTGGTTTGTGCCTCTTTCTGCAAGGAGGCAGATGCAGGAGCGTTTCATTAGATTGGTGCAAGGAGATAAGACTGTTATGCAATATGAAGCTGAATTTATCATGTTGTCTCGATATGCACCCCAGATTATTCCTAGTACTGAGGAGAAGTGTCAGAGATTTTTGGCAGGACTTCGTGATGCTATTCGTCAGCCACTGATCCCTTTTAGTTTTGATGACTATCCTGCTTTGGTTGGAAATACAAGAAAGATAGAGATTGACTTTCAGACTACTCAAAAGAGGAGAGATTTCTTTCAGAAGAAGAGGGGTTTTGAAAAGACCAAGAGTTTTCAGACGCATTATGGAGGTTCTAGTGTAAAGAAAACCAGAACTGATTTTGGTGGAAGTTCTTCTAGTGCCAGAACTTGTGATAGATGTGGCAGGATGCACAGAGGTGAATGCTTAACGGGCTCCAATGTTTGCTTTTTTTGCCATCAGCCTGGGCATATGGCTAGGAACTGCCCAAAGGGCCCAAGGGAGGGGAGGTCTAGTGCTTCATCTCAGCAGAGTACTGGAAGATATCCTACTGTTGGTAGACCGAGAGCGCAAGAGTCTACTGCTTCTGCATCTACTTCAGTACCTAGTCAGCCGGTTGCGAGACCTGTGGTACAACCAAGGGTTTATGCCATTACACAGAAAGAGACCAAGGAATCTCCTGATGTGATTTCAGGTATTATTCATGTCAAGTGTTTCCCTACTAGAGTACTTTTTGATACTGGAGCATTGCATTCATTCATTAGCCAGGATTTCATTAAGAAGCATGCATTGGATGTTTGCACCATGCCTACTGCATTGTCTGTGTTGTTACCGGATGGGTCTAGGATGACTGCTACACTTATGTCTTCCACTTTTCTCACTATTTGCGAGGAGTTTGATGTTGTGTTGATAGTTTTACCCCTATTGGAGTTTGATGTGATCTTAGGAATGGATTGGATGTCAAATCAATTCATTTCCATTGACTGCAATAAGAAAGTGGTGAAGATCAAGTTTCTTGGAGGAAAGAAACTTGTTTTTCAGGGTGATCGAGGTGTATCCTCTATGATCATCTCTTCTATGAAGGCTTGTAGTTTACTTTTGAAGGGATACCCAAGCTTTCTAGTACATGTAAGGGACACTTCCAAGCAAGTGCCAGAATTGAAGGAGATTGCTGTAGTGAGAGATTTTCCTGATGTGTTTCCTGACGTTCTACTTGGAATGCCTCCGATTAGAGAGATTGATTTCTCAATCGATCTTGTACCTGGTGCTGAGCCTGTTTCAAAAGCACCCTATCGTATGGCGATTAAGGAACTTCAGGAGTTGAAGTCACAATTACAAGAGCTGTTGGAGAAAGGGTTTATTCGACCGAGCACCTCACCTTGGGGAGCACCCGTTCTCTTTGTTAAGAAGAAGGATGGTAGTATGCGGCTTTGTATCGATTACAGGAAGTTGAACAAGCTTACTGTTAAGAACAAGTATCCACTGCCGAGGATAGATGACTTGTTCGATCAGCTAGAAGGAGCTACAGTCTTTTCTAAGATTGATTTAAGGTCTGGTTACTATCAATTGAGGATTAAGGAGGAAGACATCCCTAAGACAGCGTTTAGCTCAAGGTATGGACACTACGAGTTTACAGTATTACCTTTCGGGCTAACGAATGCCCCAGCTGCCTTTATGGATTTAATGAATCGGGTCTTTAAACCGATGCTTGATAGTTTTGTCTTTGTCTTCATAGATGACATTCTGATTTATTCTTATAATGAAGAGCTACATGCACGTCATCTTCAGGCAGTGTTACATACTCTAAGAAGCAATGAACTGTACGCCAAATTCTCCAAGTGCGAGTTTTGGCTGAGGAGTGTAGCATTTTTGGGTCATGTGATTAGTGGAGACGGCATTTCTGTGGACCAGCATAAGGTGCACGCTATAGCTGAGTGGCCTAGACCTACGATAGTGACAGAGGTACGGAGTTTTCTTGGGCTAGCTGGTTACTACAGAAGATTTGTAGAGGGGTTTTCTAAGATTTCTGCACCCTTGAGTAGATTGACTCAGAAGGCAGTTAAGTTGGAGTGGAGTAGTCTATGTGAGGAAGCTTTTCAAGAATTGAAGACTCGTTTGATGACTGCACCGATTCTTACTATCCCTTCAGGCAGTTATGGTTTTCAGATTTTTAGTGATGCATCTCTAAGGGGTTTAGGATGTGTTCTGATGCAGCATGGGAAGGTAGTTGCCTATGCCTCTAGGCAATTGAAAAATCATGAGAAGAACTACCCAACCCACGATCTAGAGCTTGCCGCTGTAATTTTCGCCTTGAAGATTTGGAGACACTACCTATACGGTGTGCGGTGTGAAGTGTTCACTGATCACCAAAATTTGAAGTATATCTTTTCTCAGGAGTTAAATTTAAGGCAGAGGAGATGGATGGAATTGCTAAATGATTATGATTTGGATATTCAATATCATCCAGGAAGAGCAAATACTGTTGCTGATGCTTTAAGTAGGAAGATGCCTTTGAAGGTTCTACAACATTATCATAACACAAATCTATCAAAATGTACAAGATGGCCATATAAAATGTTTTCTACACAATTTCTGCATGCCATCCAAAATTACAAAAATAACTACAACATCTACTATTACTAAAGACAGTAAAGGAACCTGTCACCCGGTAAGCGTCGTCTGTAAGTAAACCTCGGGTGATCAGCCATCACCTAAGAGTTGGGTCTCCTGAAAAATTTTCCAAAACTAGGGAATGAGCTACGCTCAGCAGAAAGTTCTAATCCTAAACATGCTCAGTTGACAAAAAATATTGATTTACATGCTTTAAGAAGAAAGGGGAACATGTGTTTAATGTCTCAATTATGTCCTCATGAAAGATATGTAAATGTCATATGCATATGTCATAGCTATATCTAATGCATCTTATTTTACTTATTAAACATATTCAACCGTCCCGGAGTACCGTCTTGTACTGATCAAGTACACATCTTTTGGCCATTTATTTTCCTCAATTGCCCCAAGGGCCATATGTGCCTTTGGCACCGTCTTTGGTACTCCGTATTCAATCATGCACAATCAATTCGATATTTGTTTCACATGACCATATAATCTTTCCTTCCTTACAAATGTTTGACATAAAGCTTTACACATGAATTTGAAGCATGAAAGAAACAAAATAAATATTCTATTTCTATAAAAGGCTTTACAATACAACATGATATAAACATGAAATAGTAATTGAACATGTAAGGAAAAGAATTCTTACCTCCACAACCTTTTTCTCCGCTTTCGCTTTCTTTATTCTTTTTCTACTACTTAAAGACAAAGACAAAAAAATTCATTTAACCTTATGTTCCAACATTGCTTTTCTAGGTTTCCTATAATTTTGCTTAACCTTATGCCAAAAAAACATCACCCGATTTTCGGATCTAATTAAATGGCAATGATAGGAACTTCAAAAGTCATCTAATTTAGCCTAAATCCTTCTAAAACATCCATCTTTCTTTTAATTATATATAAATTCTTTTTATTTTCGGAATTATGCATCAAATAATTAGCAAAATTATTCTTGTGCTCAAAAGTAAAGTTTCTATACTTTAGAGACTTCTCAAAATCATATAGAATAACTTTCCTAAACATGCACCCTAAAAATCCCTAACTTAGAAAAACGACCTAAGCTTCCAACAATTTTTAAACACAAACTTGCTTAATGAAAAATTAAAATTTGTATGCCAAATAATTTCCCTTAACCTCTTCTATCTATCTCTATAAAAATTTCATCAAAAGGAGAAATCCTAAAATTCGGATTTCATGATTTGCTTAAAATTTTGACATGTAAGGTAGGGAAAACATAGATCAAAGCAATCTCTAAAGCTTTCCTAAAGAAATTTCTAAAAAAAAACATAAACCCTAAAATTTTCTACACAAAAATCTCAAGGAAACTTTCATATATTTGAAGAAACACTTACCCCAAGGCTTTCCCCACGTTTTTCCTAAGGATTCTCGCCGGAATCTCGCCGGAATCGTTGGCTTGGAAGGAGCTCCCGCCGATTCTCCCTCTCCCGTCGCCCTCTCTCTCGGTCGGCCGAACAAATGCACAAGGGACCGAAATGTTCGATCCCTTAGGCGTGAAAATGACTTAAGGAAAAATAATTTTGCATATTATGCATGTGCCCTTATCTCTAAAGGTTTTCTTTTAATTCATGAAGGGCAAAATGGGTAGCAAAGGCCAAATTTTACTTAAACGAACTTCGGCGAATTTTAACTCCAAAATCGTGCGAAATTTAATATATGTTCTTTATACCGTTTCGCTCGAAATGTCGAGACGAATCTAATGGAATTTATTTCGTTAAATTCCGACTACATCGAAAATTCACTTAAGTTCGTCGCGGCGCATCGATATGCGTGCGACGCACTCAAACGACGAATTTTGGGTTTTACAATTCTCCCCTTCTAATAAAAATTTCGTCCACGAAATTGAAAAGAGAGAAAAACAACAATCATACCTTACTCAAAAAGATGAGGATAACACTTCCTCATTTCTGACTCCTTCTCCCAAGTAGCATTCTTCTCCAATCCATACTTCCATAGAACCTTCACGAACGGTATCTCCCTGCTTCTAAGTTGTTTCACACTAAACTCCAAAATCCGATCTGGTTCCTCAACATAAGTAAGATCTGGCTGAATCTCCACATGTTCAGTTATGATTTTAGAAGGATCATCTGATATGAACTTCCTCAAAGAAGAAACATGAAAAACATTGTGGACAGCGTATGTAGCGGGTAAAGCCAATCTGTAGGCCACTTTCCCAATTCTTTCTACTATCTCAAAAGGGCCAATGTAGCGGGGACTAAGCTTGCCAACCTTGCCAAAACGAAGTACACCTTTCATTGGCCTGATCTTAATGAAAACAAAATCTCCTACGCTGAATTCCACAAAACGGTGCTTAGCATCATAGTACTTCTTCTGCCTGTCCTGTACTGCTTGCAATCTTTCCTTAATAATTCTGATCTTGTTTGTAGCATCATCAACTAAATCTGAGCCAATCACCTTCCTCTCACCAGTTTCTGCCCAACATAAAGGTGTCCTACATTTCCTTCCATAGAGTGCTTCATAAGGAGCCATTCCTATGCTGGCTTGAAAGCTATTATTATAAGCAAACTCTATTAAAGGAACATGAGATTCCCAACCTCCGCCAAAGTCAAGAACACACAGTCTCAGTAAATCTTCAAGGGTTTGAATAGTCCGCTCTGATTGCCCATCAGTCTGGAGGTGGAAAGCTGTACTAAACTTCAACTTTGTGCCCATAGCCTCTTGGACTTTCTTCCAAAGTCTAGAAGTAAATCTACCATCTCGATCAGACACTATAGATTTAGGCACACCGTGTAAACGTACAATTTCAGCCACATACAGCACTGCAAGCTTCTCAACTGAATCAGTCAATCAGATAGGCAAAAAGTGGGCAGACTTGGTAAGCCTATCAACGATAACCCAAATAGCATCACGACCCTGTCGAGATCTGGGTAAACCTGACACAAAATCCATAGCAATATCATCCCATTTTCACTCTGGAATAGGTAGGGGCTGAAGTAATCCACTTGGTCTTTGATGTTCAGCTTTGACCAACTGACAAGTGGAACACTTGGAGACATAGTCAGCTACACTCCTCTTCATCCCAGGCCACCAAAATAAATCTTTGAGGTCTTGATACATCTTGTTACTACCAGGATGAATGGTATAACAAGAATGATGAGCTTCATAAAGAACATCCTTCCTCAAATCATCAACATTAGGCACACAAACCTTGCCCTTATACAGTAAAAGATCTTCATCATCCATAGTAAAATCCTCCTCATGACCTGCCTTAACCAATTGAATGATTTTAACAAATTCTGGATCTTTCAATAATGCTTCAGCTATCTTACTCTTCAAATCAGGTTGCACTGTCATCTGTCCTAACCATACACTCTCTGTAGTAGGAAGTAACACGGACAACTCTAAACGTTCCATCTCATCAATTAACTTCTCCTGTTGGGTCAATTTTATTTATTTTGATTAGCTAAAATTGAATGGAATTGTTGATGAGAAATGAATTTCGCGTCCGATCTCGTTCCCGCCTCGTATCTACGAGCTAACCGGGCCGGATCGTGACATTGTATCTGACAACTCTATTTATTTGTGGTTAGAGGGGAGAGATATGCATGGATAGGAAACAAATAGAGTGAGAACAACGAGTAGGAGACTGATTGAGAGGTTGGGTAGAGAATAACTGATGGGTTGAGGAAGATAGGGAATAGAGGGATTAGATAGGTTAGGACAAGGAATTGAATCTGCTCAAGTGTATCCAATATATTCCCTTATGGCTTCCCTTTATAGATAAGGTGTCATGTTTTATTGGAACCAAATTCCTAATAATTCCAGAATAATGAATCTTTATAATATGAAGCCTGAATGAAGCCTGATTTAAAAAAAAATTGAAAGTAGATAAAAATGCATCAAATTGTGCTTGATTTTCATACGATTTTAATTTTTCAGCTAGTTCTAGGTGCAACAGAGTTTGTAGTTAGGTGTGATATTTAGGCTGATTTTGTGAAACATGTGCTTTCCCCTCCTATTTGAAGAACTCACCTCCAAAGAGTTTGTGTTGTTTTTTTTTTTTCAATGATCATTTTGAAAATAGAGTTTGTGTTGTTGTTGTAATACCCAACCTCCTTAAAGTAGGGTACAAACTTAGCTCAAATTATACTCCATATTTTCGTCTAACATAAAAAAAATAAAAAAAAAATAAAATCCTAAGTTATGCTTATAATAATTCAGCACCTTTGAAAGTTTGTCCTATAGCCTTTATAGTAAACTCCACTAATCTCAGCATGCTGCAACTGAGATAATAATGTGTGGTGATGATTAATTAATTCCTCTTCTCATTACTTAAACCATACTTCATTTTTTACCTAGTGGAAGTCCTTAGCTATTCCATCCAGAACCGCAAGCTTGTTGGGCGTGAAAAGGGGGTGGCCGAATTCTGGAGGGAGGGAATCAGCTGCTATAGAGGGTGTTAGCATGGAATTTTTATTCTGAAAGGAAGAGGAGTAGAGAAGAAGATTGAGGGAAAAGGTAAGTATGTGTTAATTTGTTAGTGTAATTTTATCTAATTGTTGTTTAAGGCTCCTATAGCTGCTTTTGGTACCTGCTATAGATGAATTTCCTGCTGTAGGAGGCTGTTGTTGGTGAAGCAGCTGCTGTAGGAAGCTGTTGTTGGTGAAATAGCCGCTGTAGATGAATTTCCTGTTGTAGGAAGCTGTTGTTGGTGAAGCAGCTGCTATAGAAAGCTGCTGTTGGTGAAATAGCTGTTGTAGGTAGCTGCTGCAGATGAATTTCCTGCTGTAGGAAGCTGCAGTTGGTAAAAATTGCTGTTGTAGGTGAAGTTGCTGCTGTAGGAAGTTGTGGTTACGTGAGGGACTGATTAGAGTGAGAAGAGGAAGAGAAGGAGAAGGTGTTGGCAGTTTGGGTTGTTGATTAGTTAGAAATGTGAAGATTTTGGAGTAAAGGATATTATAAGGAAGTTATTTAGTTATCTATATACTTCTACTCCATTCTATTTTAAATTACACTTGGATCATTAGTTGGTTTGCGTACAGGATACCATAGTGCGGGGAAAATCTTGGGGAAAAACTCAAACTTATATGCAAAGGGAGAATTGAAAGGTGTGTGGTTAGGAAAATATTTAATTCTTTAGTATAATGGTAAATTGTATGAATCATTGTATTGAATTTAGTCGATTTAGGTGCCTCATACACGTAAGCGGAGACGAGGAGTCCGATTGAGTGAATAAATGCATAAAAAAGGTAAAATATGTGTTTAATTACAGTTTTCAAATTATAGAATAAACACGCGGTAGTGGGTGACCCATGTCATCGTATTCTAGTCTTTTTGGAATTAGCTTGATATTATGATCCATGCAACCCTTAGCTTATATAACTTCTTGTAATATGTAATTTAGTTCTTTATTGTTGCAATGTACAATTCAATTCTGGTTGCTTATATCTGCTTAGATGCTGATACAACCGATAGTTATATTAATTTATATTCATATGCATAGTTGCATAGTTATATATATATGGGAAAATGTTACATAACCCAAATATGAACATGCAAGGATCAAATTAGTTTGGGAAGGTGTCTTCTCAAATGATAGGTGTTAATGAATATTTTCATATCAACCCGACCCCGATCGAGCCTGACTAGGCTCGATCATGCTCGATCGACTCGATCGATCGTCGTCGAGACAAAATCGACTCAAATTAGATTCCAATTTGATTAAATTAAATTTATTTTAGTCAAATTAAATTCCATTTAATTTAATTAAAATCAAATCAAACCCAATCAAACCCCGTCGAGCGTCGTCGAGCCTAATTCGACGCCGATTTGAGTTTAATTTCATGAAATTAACTCGATCGGACCCAAATCGATCCAATTCTAGTTCAATTCGAACTCAATTTTAACCCAAATCAATCAATTTGGGCTGAATTTGGTTCTCAAATCAAAATTTGAGATCTAGGGCTGAGATCTCTTCTCAAGTCCCACCCAATTTCACTTCAATTTGGTAGCAAAATCTACTCAAGTAGATTTGCTTCGTTTCACGCTTCGAGGAGGCCCGATTAGACGTTTTGGGGCGGCAAGCTTGCGGTGGGTTCGTCCTTAAAGGGGAGCTAATTCGGCTCCCCTGTTTCGTTTCCGTCCCGACACACAGAGAGAGCGAGAGAAGAGAGGCGGAGGCTCCCATCCGTGCGCGACTCTACCCGGCGAAATCGAGGGCTCCTGCGTGCGGCTCCACTGTGCGTCTCCATCGTGCTCTGTCGCCCTTCTTCCAGCGAGCCAGAGCCTTTGCGTGTGGTCCTTCTACTGGAAGGGAGGAGGGCTTAGGGATTTGAGACCTTTTCTCATCCCAAAGAAGGTTAAGACCTCCATTCACTCTCTTTCTCTGAAAATCAACAAAATTAGTGGCTTCTCCTCTTCCTCCTTCAACTCCGGCGACCTCGAGACGAGGTGGAAGTTGTTTGAAGCTTCCAAACAGCAAAAGAAGGCTCCTAAACCTTCCAAACAGTGATTTGGAGCCTTCAAAACCCCTTGGACAGCGGCGGCGACGACCGGAACACCTTGGACAGCGATCTTCCTCCCTTGGAGCGGCTTGGACAGCAATCCGGAGCTTGAATCAGAGCTTGGATAGTGCTTGGAACTTGGATAGGAGCGCTTGGATATCCCAGGAGAGGTATATCATTGAAATTTAGGCGAAACCTTAAGGCTCCCTTACAATGGCATGTGGTTGACAATCCAAAACCTTAGGTTCGTAGAAACTTTGATTTTTGGTCCCCCAAAACCCCTTTTGTTGGCTGTCCATTTCGCAAAGACTATGGAAATTTGGTGATTTTCATTGGTTGACTCTTATGTGAGAGTCCGGAGAGGATTTTGATGCGTGTAGAGGTGTCGGGTTGTTATCCAACACCTCTCAAATATATGTTTGTGCATCATATTGAGCTTAATACCTTCGCTTACATTCAAACCTTAGGACATGTTACTTTTCGTAGCCAAAAAAAATAATGTGTAGCTTGTATATCCATTCAAATCTCACATTGTGTACATGTACCTATTCAACACTAGTGTCATGACGAAAATAGACATATGATTTAAGAATTTGGTTGAGCTTGTGAAGTGTGTCATAAGCCTTACAATATATCCAAAATGTTTGTGATGACTTGTTGTAGGATCTAATGTGAATCCCAAAGATTCACTTCAAAAAATCCTAGAGCAAGTATGTTTGATCCAGCTCGCCTTTGGATGTGTTGTATAGTTTGTGATAGAAAAGTCTATGACTAATTATTTTTGTTATGCAAATATTCCAAAGTTTGGAAACTCATTTCAATGCCTTCAATGGGCCACATCATGCAAAAAGTGATTTGATCCCTTAAAAGCTTCAAATGCATGTTTTCTACTATATTATGATTCAAGCCATATGTTACCTATTTCTTGCTTAAATTAGTGAATGCATAAACTTGCAAATTTTTTTTATAAATGTGCTCATTTAATCTAAGTATTGGTAAGTTTAATTTGGAGCATTTCATGAACCCTAAAGGCCCATGATCATTGCTCCATCATACTAAAGGATTATCTAAGCTCATTTTTTTCCTAATTTGCAAGATAATATGGCTAGATGCAAGCTCTCAAATGTCCGAATCATATTAGGTTCGATTTAGGAAAAGCCACTTTCTTGTAGACTTTTGATAATGCCATAGGTCGTCTTCCAAATTCAAGTTGTAGGACCATTTCGTCTTACCCAAATCATGCCAAAATTGATTTGGAAACCATTTCGATGTGTTGGAAGCTCTCTAGTAGTCTTTCCTTCCTCATGTATGACAATTTGGAGCATCTCAAAGCTTCATTTTTCCATTGAATGAACGATCTTAACTTAGGATTCCGAAAAATCCTAAGTTCAAATCTCTTTGCTTGTAGACACAAATTCCATAAGCATTCACCAATCTCTCCAATGCAGGGTAATTGGAACCTTTAAGGCTCCAAATACATATCATTGCATGACTTTTGGAGCATTCTTAATGCTCCAAATGTTTTACCGATTGGCTACTAGCACGTCTTAGGGGTTATCATCTGACAAGGGCCTTGTATTATGGATTTCCCTAAAAATCCTTAATACATCGTGTTACAAGCTTTAGAAACTTGGAGCCAAAATCCAAGTTTTCTTACATTTCTTGTTGGAACCCCAAAACCAACAAGCATCCTTTAATGTGAGATGAGTTGAAGTCTTTCAAGCCTTCAAATGTATCACCACATGAGTCTTTCAAACTTGGATAATCAAATTCTAGGTTTTCTTCATTACATTTGTTAAAACACAAAAACAACAAATGGCTCTCTTGTTTGCTGCTCTCCAAATAACCTCTTAAGAAACTAAAGAGCACTAGTAGTCTTTGGGATCAAATTCTAGTTTTCCCCCATTTCATTTGCTAACAAAGCAAAGTTAGCAAATGAACATTTCCCCTCTCATATGTGATAATTTAGAATTCCCTAAAATTCCAACTTATCATTATATGAAGATCTTGTAGTTTAGAAATAAAATCTAAGCTATCTCTTTCTTTCATTTGATACACAAAGATCAATGAAAGAATTCCCTTTTTAGGCTTAGGATTCAAAATCTAGCCTATCTCATTTGCCTAACCTATATAAGTAGACGACTCTCTCAATTTGTAGTTCCAAAACTGCAAACTACATCTCTTTTGCAATGATATTTGGAGCACCCCAAGCTTTAAACATATCATTGCATGAGTCTTTTAATTTTAGGATCAAATCCTAGGTTATTTCCTCTTCTTTGTTTGTTGAAATGCAAAGTCAACAAACAAATGTCATTTCTTCCTCCATGTATAATAGTTTGAAGCTTCTCCTAAACTTCTACTTATTATTACATGGGGTTATTGAACTTAGAACCAAACTCTAAGTTCTTTCTCTCAATTTGTTTGAACCTAAGTTTAACAATTGGACATCCTGTTTAGGATTAGGACCTAAAACCTAATCATTCCTCTCCATTCATTTAACCCAAATTAAGTGAATGATCACCCATCTTTGAATACCAAATATTCAAAGGCCATCTATGAAATTTTGTAACTCTCTAAGTTACATTTTCTTCATTCAACCCCAAAGTTGTGGGAAGCTTATCAAATCATTTATTTATCGGAACACAAACCAATGAGTAATTCCCTAGACATAAGATTCAAATCATAGTCTTCATCATTTGCTTAGTTACTAATTAAGCAAATGAATGCTCCTCCTTGGACACCCAATGTCCAAGGAACCCCTTTCAACATGCAATCCAAAGTTTGCTTGTTGTTTCTCTCTCCTACAACTTAAGAGTTATAGAAAGTCTTCTCATTCTCCTAAGCTAAATTAGGAGAGTGTGCATCCTTCTTTGCATGTCATATGTTCAAGGAGCTTTTAAGAGTTTGCAACTTCTAAGTTGCATCTCATTCTTCCCCATCCCTCCAACCCAAATTGGAGGAATGAATCTCTCTTCTTTGGACACCAAACGTTCAAAGGAACTCCTCCAATTTGTCATCCCTAGGTTGCACTTTGGACCACTTCTTTTCTTACAAGCCTAAATTGTAGGAAACCTTTAAATTTCTCCATTTGCCTACCACCAAATTAGGCAAATTAATCTGTCTCCTTGAACTACAAATGTTCAAAGAACCTTCATGGATTTGCAACCCATAAGTTGCATGCTCCTTTCCTCATTTCTATAACTCAAAAGCTGTATGAATTCCCACCATTCTCCTAAGCCCAAGCTAGGAGAGTGCATTTTCCTCTTTGGACAACAAATGCTCAAAGAAAATGATATTTTTTATCCTTCGGGGTAATATGTCATGTTATTATGCCGTACTCGATGATAAAATATGCAATCCGTTTGAGGATACAAAAATTTATCAATAATAGGCTGATGAAGGGTAATGTGAGCTTGATGGGTAGTGTAACCTAGTGGAGGCAATGCGACCTTTGTATGATATTAAGCCTATGAGCGATAGAGATAGAGCGACTTAAAGAGGCATTGCGACCTTAGAAGACTATACGCTAGAGTTCTGGACCTAAAGATCTCGACATGACACCTTCTATAATTCCAGAAAGAGAATTATAAATATGAAATGTAATATATTTAAAGTTGCATATGATAAAATGGGACGCAAACAATCTAATGAATGAAATTTTCGTAACTCTGCATAAACCTGATATGTACTAGCAGTATCTTCACTTGCTATTTTATGACTTGTTATGCATAATTCCTATTTAATGATAATTGACCCTATTTTTACATTCTCTTATTGATGCACGTGAAGGTTTTATATGTCTATATGTGACTACTGTACTAGAGATGTGTATCTTGCTGGGTATTATTCTTACTAGATTGTTCTGGTTGTTACAGGAAGAGGGAAGCAGAAGGGTGAACCAGAATAGTGTCTGGTTCTGTTAGTGAAAATTTTGTTATTTTGACCAATTTAACACAGTTTTTGAAGGATAGTAGCCCATGGTTAGCAGGTTTTTGTTTATGCTCGATGCTCTATAAAAAAGGTTTTTGGAAATAAAATATTGATTGTTTTCGTTTATGATTGATGTTAAGTTATGATTTTCTTCTCATCTGGTTTTGCAGTTAGCTCTTATGTTATTATAAACATAATTGAGTAAATTAGGTTATTGACGACCATTGTTGTTGCGTTTTGCATCGGTTGTTTAATATAGGGAAGACGTGGGGCATGACAAAAGTGGTATCAGAGCAAATTTTAAAGGTCTAGCAAGTTCTTGCAGAAGCAGTAATCGATATAATGATTTGGGTGAAATGATTTAAATTTTATAGAGCATTGGTGGGGTTCGTCTTCTAAGATGAAATCTAATTTCTAGGCGAGGACCGTGTTTTAGAGATAATATAAATGTTTAACTTAAAACCTAGCTGGACCTTCTATTAGAAAGCAATTCTTTTTGTGTTTGGGTACAGGTTTGAGTTTGAGACATACTCTAGTGCCAAAGTATAATTATCTAAATTTTGTACCAGGTGTAATGGTCGAAAGTTTTTCGGAGGCAACTAGTGGAGGGCTAATACTGCTTGGCCGAATACTGGAAGAACTTGAGAATGTTGAACTAGCTGAGAGAGGTGAACCTAGGGTGTAGAATACGCCACCAGTGCCTGATCCTGCATTAGTGATGTCAGGAATGATGATGCAAATGCAAATGATGCAGATGATGATGCAAATGATGGAGAAAATGCAATCCTTAGTTGGGCCAGTTGTGCTTGCTACAATGATTGTACCACTAGTGATTGTGTCTGTAGCACATACCGTTCCTGATAACAGTTTTAGTATTCCTTTGAGAGTGGAAATAAATAAGCATTTGTAGCTATTTCAAAGTTTGAAGCCACCCTTATTTAAGGGAGGAGTGGATACCTGAGCTGCTAATGATTGGCTAATTAGGATTGAAAATATTTTAAATAGAATGAAATGTCCAAATGAAAGAAGAGCGTCCTTAACAACCTTTGTATTAGAGGGGGAAGCAGAAATGTTGTAATGAGGTCAGCATATTGAGAGATTTGAATGTAAACCTGAAGAGTTGATCTCTTGGGTGGAGTTTTAACACGTGTTTAGAGATTGATATGTCCCTCCTGCCAAAGAGGCTTTGCGCGACAGTTTTGTAACTTTGATTTAGGGAGCTAAGACTGTGCTTCAATATGAGGTTGAATTTACATCTTTGTGGAGATATGCTTCACAACTTATCAGTACCCTGGTGGAAAAATGTTACAGATTTTTAAAGGGTTTGAGAGATCAACTGTGGCAACCACTTCTTCCTTTGCATTAAGGAGTTTTTTGAGCTAGTAGGGAGTGCTCGATTATTGGAGAGAGATTTGGAAATGGTGAAACAAAGATGTGAGTCAGGTGGTTGGAAGAGGACCTGGGATGGTCGAGAAGGTTAGTTTAAGAAACAAAAATTTATTCAGGGGAAGCAACAACAACAACAATCAGGACGTTAACATGACACCAACTTGTACTACATGTGGGAAGTTAATATAGGGAAATGCTGGAGGATTTCGAGGCAATGCAATTGTGGAGAAATAGGGCATATAATGAGGAATTGTCCCAAGAATGTTTAGAGAGGTAAATAGCAGAGGGATATTCTAAGGTTAAAGCAGCACAAAGGTGTAAAATCAACATTGAAAGAAAAAAGGAGAAGCTTCGGGTTGTAATCATGGAACTATGCCAGCTCGAGTATTTGTTTTAACATCCCAAGAAACCTAGAAGCCATTTGAAGGAGTATTATGTATGATTATTGTATTAGATATTCCAGTTCGAGTATTTTTTTATTCTGGTTCTTCACACTCATTTATATCTGAAACTTTATGTGAAAAATTGCATCTAGAAATTGTTATGTTTTTTCATGGATTAAGTGTTAGATTTCCTACAGGTAACTGTATATTTGTTAATGCTTCATTATGATAACTAGCTGGAATTTTAGATCAGAACTAATTATTTTACTTTTAGTGTGAAAGGCGAGTAACTTCATTGGTTCTTAGTTCCATTATAATAAGTGTATGAAAGCCATCAATTTTATATTCTTAGTTAAGATAAAGGTAGGTAAGGAAACAAATTGTGATGTTAATGTTATTCCTATGGTAAAGGAATTTATGGATTTATTTTCAGAGGAATTAGTCAATTTACCTCCAAAAATGGATATAGTTTGCAATTGATGTCCAGCTGAGAATCACGCCAATTATGAATCACCATATAGAATGACCACTAAAGAATTGCAGGAATTGAAAAGCCAATTGTCAGAGTTGATTGAGAAATGTTTTATTGAAACTAGTACATCCCTTGGAGTGCACTAGTTTTGTTTGTTAAGAAGTACGGTTCGATGAGACTTTATATTGAGTTGATTATTAAGAATTAAATAGAGTGACAATAAAAAATAAATACCCTTGCCAAGGTTAGATGATTTATTTGATCAGTTAGCAGAAGCTACTTTATTATCACAGATTGACCAGAGGTCAGGTTATCATCAAGTCAGGGTGAAAGAAAGTAATATTCAAAAGACAACATTTGACACTAGGTACGAACATTTTGAAATTTTGGTTATGCCGTTTGGATTGACGAATGCTCTAGTAATTTTTATGGACATGATGAACCAAATATTCAGACATTGGATCCATTTGTGATAGTTTTTATTGATAATATACTAGTATATTTGAAGACTAAGAGCATGCCGATCATTTGAAGATTGTTTTGGGTTTACTAGGAGAATGTAAGTTGTTTGTGAAGCTTTCCAAATGTAAGTTCTGGTTAAATAAAATTTCATTTTTGAGGCATATTATTAGTGGGGAAGGTATAGCAGTAGATCCTGAAAAGGTGAAAGCAATTGTTGAATGGCCAAGACCCACTTGTGTAATAGAAATAAGATGTTTTGTTGTCTTGACAGGTTATTACCGACGATTTTTGAAAGGCTTTTCTCAGTTCGCCTTGCCTCTCTCCAAGCTTACTAGGAAGAATGCAAAATTCGATTGGATAGCTGAGTGTGAACATAGCTTTCAGGAGTTGAAGAAATACTTAACATCGGTACCTGTGCTAAACATTCCTGCTGGGACTGAGGGATTTCAAATTTTCAATAATGCATTGTTGAAGGGTTGGGTTGTGTACTGATGCAGAATAAGAAAGTAATCGCATACGCTTTCTGGCAATTAAAATCTCATGAGAGTAACTATTCAACACATCATCTGGAGTTAGCTACGATCATGTTGTCTTTGAAAATTTGGAAACATTATTTATATGGTGTGAGGTTTGAGGTGTGAAGTGTTTATGAATTACAAAAGTTTAAAATATATTTTAGAGGGTGTTAGCATGAAATTTTTGGGAGGGAATCAGCTGCTGTAGAGGGTTGATGTGAAACATAATTGCATGGGTGAATTGCTTAAAGGAAATTTGCACGCTTAATATTCCAAAGGGAAAGACAAATACGGAGCTCCGACGTAGTCACTTTGGTGTTGGGGAAGAAGTGGGCAGCAACACAAGGTTTGGGAACCCTTTGGACAGCAATCGGAGACCCTTTGGATAGCAAGACAGCTGTAGGAAATCTGCTAGGATGGCTGGACAGCAACTAAAAATTTTTGGATGGTCACAAGGAAAGTCTGGCCAGCAATTTTGACACTTGAACAACTTTGGACAGCAGCCTTTGAGGTTCGAAACGCCTTGGACAACACTTGAGGGATTTCTGATCAGTAAATAGGAGCAGATCTGGCAGCACTATGGCTGGTCGGAGTTTCCAGGACAGCAGTTTCTTAGTGGAAAATTGCTGGACAGCAATTTTCTGGTCCTCAAGGATGCTGGAAAGCAGTTTTCTTGACTCCGAAATTCTGGACAGCAAATTACACCAACTTGGAATGCTGGACAGCAACTGGACAGCCAGGGACAGCAGCTTGTAAGGCTAGGAACCCTTTGAACGGATCACAGGACTTGCCCAGAAGCCTGAGCAATAGTTTGGCGGTGAAAAATCTCAGATTTCCAAGGGTTCCTACTATGAATGGCAGCAGGAATAACCTTGGGATTCACATTAATTCTAAATGGGAGGCTTGATTGGGGGAATTAGGTTAGATCTAGGTGAGGAAAAGAAATTTTATCGAAGATTTGAAAATAATTTCAGGTTTTGACTTCAATAGGAGGGAAAACTAATTTGAATTTTGAATTCAAATTAATTAGAGAGAGGGGACTTTAATGGGAATTAATGGGGCAAAGCGCATGCTAGGGCCGGTGGCATGAAGAGAGAGAGGGAGGGATTTGGGGAGAGGTTTTGTAACTTCCAAATCAATTTATGTCATTTAGGAACGAGAATGACAACTCAAATCCAATTTGAAATTCAAATAGACTTGGAGTTATGCAGTTTTCTAATTTAGATTTGCAAATAAGGAAAGTTCTTGAAATTTGAATTTCAAATTTCAAATTAAGGAAAGGGAATAATAAATCCAATTTGATTTATTTTGAAATTAGTTTCATGATTGATATTTTCCTAATATGGGATTCCCTATATGGAAAGAATTTGAAATTCTAATTTGAATTTTAAAAGAATTCAAATTTTCCTTCTCACGCTTGAGCTAAATTAGGAAGTCATTATGGTGATTGAAATCAACATAATGAGGGGGAAAATTATGAGGGGGGTGATGGTCGGCGGCTAGGGGGCCCAAGGATGGGGAGGCCGGCGGATGGGGAATTTGGGGAGGTGGAGCCGGCGAGTATAGGGAGATGGTGAAGGGAAAAACAAATGCTAGGAGAAATAAGAGAAAAAAAAATTGGAAAATCTAGGGAGCTACAAACCTCAAGTATCTCCTCAAGAACTCACAAAAAGATCTTGGGAATCTCGGAACTCACAAAGAGATCCTCCCCCTCAAGAACTCACAAAGAGATCTTGGGAATCTCGGAACTCACAAAGAGATCCTTATTGATGCTTTCATAATTTTTGTATTTTTATTATCATACATTTAACATTAGTTTTTCATTTAGTTTTATATTTTTTTAGCTATCCAATGATGGAAGACATCCAATGATCATTGTGGGTTGTGCTTGGGCTTTGGTAAACCTTGGTTTGCTAGCTTGTTTGGGTCCCTTGGGCTGCTGCTGGTTCTCAGGTTGAGCTTATGGTTCTCGGTTTTGAGCTGGTGTTGATGTTGGGAGGTGGTGGTTGCTTTGGTGTTGAGCTATATTTTCAAAAGTGCTAGGTCATTAATTTTGAGCTCTTGGTTAGCTCATTTATTTGAGATTATTGGAAGCTCATTATGGTGGAACATGTCCTTCTCTCTTCCCCATGCTGCCTCTCGGTTTTCTCCTTGTCTCTTGGGTTTCTCTTGGGCTTTTGCTATTCCCGTGGCCCTGGCTATTTTTTCCTGTGTCTGCGGTTCGTTCTCTGTACTGGCTGTTCGGGATCTCTGCTGGCTGGGTTTCCCGTGGCTTCCAGCTGGGTCTTCTGTGGCCTTCTTGCTCTGTTTCTTGGACCGGCTTGGGAGCTGTTATTTTGTGGTTGTTGGCCTTTCATTTCCCAAAATCTAATTGGTTTAGTTGGAGGTGCTATGGCTGTTTAGTTCCCCTCTCTTGCCTATATATAGAAGATGTTTTAGAAGGAAATGGTTATTGAAAATTATTGAGTAAAGTCTCTAAAACCTGAGGGTTTTCTCTTCTTCTTGGAAAAGCTTGATAGCTTGTTCTACTTCTTTCTCTTCTCTACTTTGTCTGGGCTTCTGAACTCTTCTTCTCTACACAAGTTCCAACCCACTTGTATCTTTCTTCTTGAGCTTCCTAGTGTTGTTGGTAGGCTAATTTGGGAGCATTTGCAGGAGTTTGGTTGGACATTTGGACCATCTTGCTGTGGTGGACCATCTATTTGCTAGCCCTAAGCACATACTTAACCTATATTTTGATGCATGTGAGGAAACCTTCTGTCGGTTGTTCTGAGGATAGCGTTTATTTTATTTTATTTTTCTTTTGTTTCGTTTGATTTCAATTCTCAGTTTGTCCATCGGTTTTGTGTTTTAGATGATTGCTATTATTTGATTTGAGTTTTGTTATGGTGTTGCCCATTGTTCTCCTTATCTGACTTTTCTTTCTAGTTTGCTAGCATCAAGTTTGGTATCAGAGCAAGTTCTTATTCTTGGTTGGTGTGTTTTGTTTATTTCTTGTCTTTGTTTGGTGGGTCTTTTCTAAAATTGTAAGATGTCTAATAATCCGGGAGGATTAGCAAAATCTAATGCAACAATTGAATAATTTGCAACAACAAATCAACACTATGGCTGAAGCAATTGAAAATCTGAATGTTAATATTGCTAATCCTAATGTTCAAACTTCTAAAAGTGAAGAGGAGGTTCCTAAAAATCAAAACAGGTAACACAGAAATTGGGATCATGGGATTAAAATAAATGTTCCTAACTTTGAGGGAAAGCTTCAACACGATCAATTCCTTCAGTGGGTAGAAAAAATGGATCAATTTTTTTGAGTGGAAGGAAATACCTGACAATAGAAAAGTTCGCTTTGCTAGCCTAAAACTTTCTGGTCATACTTTAACCTGGTGGAAAAACTTTCAAAATAATAGAATTAGGAGAGTTAAAGAAAAAGTCCAAAACTGGGAAATGATGAAGGAAAAATGAAAGGGAAATTTTTGCCATCTGATCATGCACGAACAATATTCTAAGAATTTAATAACTTGCGACAAGGAAATCAATTTGTTGAAGAATACACCGAAATATTTTACAAACTTCAATCTAGAAATGATTTAAATGAATCTGAAGATAAAACGGTTTCAAGATACATCAATGGCTTAAAATGGTCAATCCAAGATCAACTCAACTTGCATCATATCATTAAAACTGACGAGGCATATCGAATGACATTAAAATTGGAAACACAACATCAAACGGAAAGGGGTCACAAAAAGATAATGGAAACATACAAACGACGACCAACTTGAGGGGTTAAAATTCAATCTCAAACTTCTTGGGGAACATCTGGTGTGAAAGTTAAAACTTTTGAAAATCAAAATGCAGATAAAGGAAAGGGAATTATTGGTGCTAAACTTGCTGAACAACCTATATTAATTGGACCATGCTATAAATGCGGGCTTTATGGTCATCTTTCTGCCACTTGTATGAAGAATTATCCACCAAGAAACAATCTTATTGAAAACAATGAAAATTTGGAGGAAAAAGACGTAATTGAATTTGAATCTGAAAATGACAATGAAAAAATAGAAAAGTTGATGTTGAAGGAGATGAAGGTGAATAGTTTTTGGTAATACGACAAGTCTTAACAACTAAAATTGACAAAGGGGATATGTGGCTAAGAAGAAACATATTCAAAACAACTTGCACGATCGAAGGAAAAATTTGCACTCCTATGATAGATAGTGGGAGTTCTGGAAATTTTGTTTCTCAAAAACCGGTTGACAAGCTTAAATTAAAGTCAAAATCACTTGCCAAATCTTATAAAATCACTTAGTTTATAGAAGGGGGTGAGGTTCCAATCACTAAACAATGTATTATCAATTTATCAGTTGGAGGGTCTTTCAAAGATCAAGTTGTTTGTGATGTGGTACCTCTTGAAGTTTGCCATAATTTTTTAGGACGACTTTGGCAATACGACCACAAAACTATTCACAATGGAGAGAAAAATACATATACTTTGATGCAAAATAATAAAGAGTTCACTCTTCATCTACGAAAACTTGTGCCTGATTCGTCTGTTAAGAATAACTCGGTTGCCAAAATAAATACTCCTGAACTGCTTTTAAATGCTAATGATTTGAAACATTCTGAAGTTGCTTATTTGATTTTGGAAAAGGAAACTGATTCTACTATTCAATTCCCTAAAGAAATGCAAGATTTAATTGATGAATTTTCTAACATAACTCCTGAAGAGTTGCCAATAGGGTTGCCTCCAATGCGAAACATTCAACATCATATTGATCTAATTCCTGGAGCCACTTTTCCTAACCTTCCTTATTACAGAATGAGTCCATCTGAGCATGTTGAACTTTTTAAGCAAGTGACTGATTTATTAAAAAAAGGTTTGATTCAAGAAAGCTTAAGTCCCTATGCTGCGCCTATTTTATTAACGCCAAAAAAAGATGGAACGTGGAAGATGTATGTGGATTGCAGGGCAATAAATAAAATTGCCATTAAATATCGATTTTCAATTCTTAGACTAGATGACATGCTGGATATATTAAGTGGTGTCAAAATCTTTTCTAAAATTGATTTGAGAAGTTGGTATCACCAAATAAGAATAAGACCTGTGGATGAATGGAAAACTGCTTTTATAACTAAAAAAGGTTTGTATGAATGGCTTGTGATGCTTTTTAGGCTTTCAAATGCTCCGAGTACTTTTATGAGAACCATGAATCATGTTTTGAGACATTTTTTTTGAAAAGTTTGTTGTGGTTTATTTCGATAATATTTTGATTTATAGCATTCATCATTCTGAGCACTTAAATCATGTGAGGCAAGTGTTGCAAACTCTAAGGGAAGAAAAGCTTTACATCAATCTAAAAAAATGTTCTTTTATGACTTCGAGCTTGACATTTTTGGGTTTTATTGTTTCTGCTGAGGGAATAAAAGTGGATCCAATAAAAATAGAAGCAATTCAAAATTGGCCAACTCCTAAAAACATAAGTGAGGTAAGAAGATTTCATGGCTTAGCTTCTTTCTATAGAAGATTTATTAAGAACTTCAGTTCTTTGATTGCTCCTATTACTGATTGCTTGAAAAATGGGATATTTAGGTGGACACCTCAAGCTGAAATCTTTTTTGAAATTATTAAGGTAGAAATGAGTCAAGCTCTCATTCTTAGCTTGCCAAATTTTGAAAATATTTTTGAAGTTGATTGCGATGTTTCTCATATTGGTATTGATGCTGTGCTTAGTCAAGAGGGAAAACCTATTGCTTATTTTAGTGAAAAACTGAATGACGCTCGTTCAAAATATTCTATATGATTTGGAATTTTATGCTATTATTCAAGCCTTAAAATTTTGGAGATGTTATTTGATTCAACGAGAATGTCCTAAATACTGATCCTGAAGCGCTTCGTTCTTTGGGCTCTCAAAAAAATTTGAATAAATGGCATGCTAAGTGGGTCTCATTTTTGCAAGAGTATACTTTTCATATCAAACATAAAACTGATGTTTTGAATAAGGTTGCTGATGCTTTAAGTCGGAGATTTCATTTATTGGTAATTGTTTATCCAACTATTACTTCTTTTGAATTTTTGAAAAATACTTATGCAAGCGATTCTGATTTTAAGAGTATTTGGGATTCTTGTCTTGCTTCTGGAACTGATCCTTCTGCTCAGTTTGTTATTGATAAAGGTTTTTTTTAAGGGATCTAGACTTTGCATAACGAAAGTTTTTAAGAGAACAACTTGTGAAAGAACTTCATAGTGGGGGTTTGAGTGGACATTTTGGGCAAGGGAAGACTGTTCTTTGGTAGAAGAAAAATATTTTTGGCCTCATATGAGAAAGTAAATTGCTAAGTTGATAAAACAATGTAAGATATGTCAGGCTTTTAAGGGAACTTCGCAAAATGCTGGTTTGTATACCCCTTTGCCTATTCCAAACAAGCCTTGGGAGGATATTTCGATGGATTTCGTTTTGGGTTTGCCTGCTACTATTCGAAAATTTGATTCTGTTTTTGTGGTGGTCTATCACTTTAGCAAAATGACACATTTTATCCCTTGCAAGAAAACTTCTGATGCTTCTTTCATTGTTGATATGTTTTTTAAAGAAATTGTTCGCCTTCATGATGTTCGTCGTACTTTTACTTCTGATCGGGATACTAGATTTTTTGAGTCATTTTTGGAGAACGCTTTGTGCAAAACTTGGAACTACTCTTCAATTTAGTAGTGCATATCATCCTCAAACTGATGGGCAAAATGAAGTTGTCAATCGAAGCTTAGGAAATTTATTAAGGTCTCTTGCTGGAGAAAAGCCATCCCAATGAGATTTAGTCTTGCCTCAAGCTGAGTTTGCTTACAATAATAGAAACTGCTTGCCTTTTCCTAACAAAATTAGTGCTGAAGCTTTTGAAACTTTTGATCATATAAAGACCGTCCAACAGCAAGTCCTTGAAAAACTCCAAAAGGCTAATGCTAAGTACAAATCTGTTGCTGATAAACATTGAAGAGGTTATTTTCAATGAGGGTGACTTGGTTATGGCTTACTTTCGTCGCCAACGATTTTCTGTTGGTACTTTTAGAAAGCTAAGCAGAAAGAAATTTGGGCATTTTTGTGTGCTCCAAAAATTGGGCATTTATCTGTTTGATCTACCTATTTCTGTTGGCACTTCTCCTGTATTTAATGTTTCTGACCTTTCTTTATATGAAGAAAATTCTGACGATTCTGTGGAAATTGAAACTTTGTCACTCTCCTTTTCTATGGAAAAAACTGAAGAACAGGTTGAAGATATTATTGATGTCAGGATTTTTAAAACAAGACATGCTGAGCATAAGAGGTTCTTGGCAAAATGGAAAAATCGTCCTATGACCGACTGCACTTGGATGGATGCTAATGAACTAAAACGGCGTCATCCCGATCTTTTTCAGGAAATTGTTGAAGCTTTCTCATCCGGAGATGAGACTCTCCCACCAGGGGGAATTGATGCATTCATAATTTTTTGTATTTTTATTATCAAACATTGAACATTAGTTTTCATTTAGTTTTATATGTTTTTAGCTATTGAATTATGGAAGGCATCCAATGATCATGGTAGGTTGTGTTTGGGCTTTGGTAGACCTTGGTTTGCTAGCTTGTTTGGGTCCCTTGGGCTGTTGCTGGTTCTCAGGTTGAGCTTATGGTTCTCGATTTTGAGCTGGTGTTGATGTTGGGAGGTGGTGGTTGCTTTGGTGTTGAGCTATATTTTCAAAAGTGCTAGCTCATTAATTTTGAGCTCTTCGTTAGCTCATTAATTTTGAGCTCTTGGTTAGCTCATAATGAGTTGAAGTTTAGCTCATTTATTTGAGATTAGTGGAAGCTCATTATGGTGGAACTTGTTCCTCTCTCTTCCCCATACTGCCTCTCGGTTTCCTCCTTGACTCCTCAGATTCTCTTGGGCTTTTGCTGTTCCCGTGGCCCTAGCAGTTTTTTCCTGTGCCTGCGGTTCGTTCTCTGTGCTGGATGTTCGGGATCCCTGCTGGCTAGGTTTCTCGTGGCTTCCAGCTGGGTCTTTCATGGCCTTTTTGCTCTGTTTTCTGGACCGGCTTGGGAGCTATTATTTTGTGGCTGTTGGTCTTTCATTTCCCTAAATCTAATTAGTTTAGTTGGAGGTGCTATGGCTGTTTAGTTCCCCTCTCTTGCTTATATATAGAAGATGTTTTAGAAGGAAATGGTTGTTGAAAATTATTGAGCAAAGTCTCTAAAATCTGAGGGTTTTCTCTTTTTCTTGGAAAAGCTTGAGAGCTTGTTCCACTTTTTTCTATTCTCTACTTCGTCTGGGCTTCTTACTTCTTCTTCTCTACGCAAGTTCCACCCCACTTATATCTTTCTTCTTGAGCTTCCTAGTGTTGTTGGTTGGCTGATTTGGGAGCATTTGCCTGAGGAGTTAGGTTGGACGTTGGGACCTTCTTGTTGTGGTGGACCATCGGTTTGCTAGCCTTAAGCACATACTTTACTTAACCTACATTTCGATGCATGTGAGGAAACCGTTCTGTCGGTTGTTCTGAGGATAGCGTTTATTTTATTTTATTTTTCTTTTGTTTCGTTTGATTTCAATTCTCAGTTTGTCCATCGGTTTTGTGTTTTAGATGATTGTTACTATTTGAATTGAGTTTGGTTATAGTGTTGCCCATTGTTCTCCTTATCTGGCTTTTCTTTCTAGTTTGCTTGCATCACTTCTCCTCTCATGAACTCACTATGAGATCAAACAAGTAGAATAAACTTTCATTAACAATTCATCATCCCATTACACAAGAAAGGGCCTCTATATATAGGCCTAAGAAACTAAAACAAGACACATATGCCCTATGGCTTACGTAGGACGCCCTCTAAAGTGAGGGTAAAAACGGAAAAATTATAATAAAAAAATAAAAATTACAAATAAAATAGAAGATAACTTGGGATGATGACAACCGTCGATCTTCAGCTCCCTTCAGCTCCCTGGATAGGCATGGACGGTTGGATGTCCGCATCAAGGGTGTTAGCGTGAAATTTTCGGGAGGCATTCAGCTTCTGTTGAGGGTATTAGCATGAAATTTTTGGGCTGAAAGGAAGAGTAGAGAAGAAGATTATGGAAAAGGTAAGTATGTGTTAATTTTTTAATATAAATTTATCTAAATGTTGTTAAGACTCCTATAGCTGCTGTAGATGAATTTCTGGCTGTAGGAAGCTGTTGTTGTTGAAGCAGCTGCTGTAGGAAACTGCTGTTGGTGAAATAACTGCTTTAAGTAGCAGTTGTAGATGAATTTCCTGTTGTAGGAAGCTGTTGTTGGTGAAGTAGCTGATGTTGGTGAAATAGCTGCTGTTGGCAGCTGCTGCAGATGAATTTCCTGTTGTAGGAAGTTGCAGTTGGTGAAAATGACTATTGTAGGAAGCTACTGTAGGTGAAGTAGCTGTTGTAGGGAGCTGCTGTAGGAAGCTGTGGTTAGATGAAGGTTTGATTAGAAGTGAGAAGAGGAAAAGGAGGAGTTGGCTGTTTGAGTGGTTGATTAGTTAGAAATGTGAAGATAGTCGAGTAAGGGTGATTGTAAGGAAGTTATTTAATTATCGATTCACTTCTACTCCATTTTGTTTGCAGGGGAGTGGTGTTGACTATTCAAGGGATACGGGTGAGGGAAGATTTTCTTCTCTTGGAGTTGGGAAGTACCGATGTCTTCTTGGGGATGAAATGACTGCAGACCTTGGGGGAGACCAAGGTCAACTGGGGTGCTTTGAGGATGGAACTGATGGTGGGAGGAAAGAGGTTGGTGATCTAGGGCGATGCAGGGCTTTTTAGGGCCAGAGTATCTCTCAAATCCATGATCTGAACCATACAGGAGGTGGGAGGTGGATATTTGATGGAGTTGCAACGTTTAAAGAGGGTCAGTGTCGGGGAAGAGGGAGACATTCCCATGGCAATACAACCACTCATACAACAGTTCAATAAGGTTCTCCAGCTATCTCAAGGCTTACCACCCCCCAGAGAGCAGGAGCATGCAATCATTGTGAAGGACGGGATGTCACTGATTAGTGTGTGGCCCTATCGCTGCCCCTAAATTCAGAAGGACGAGATTGAGAAGCCGATTAAGGAGATGTTGGAAGCTGGGATCATAGACCAAGTGTGAGTCTTTTCTCAAGTTCAGTTTTATTGGTCAAGAAGAAGGATGAGAGCTGGAACAACATTTCATCGTCATGACAAATCAAAGGAGCTTAAAATACATGTTGGAGCAAAGGATGGTGATGGAGGAACATCAGAGTGTTGTCTAAACTTTTGGGATACGACTTCGAGATCCAGTACCGACCAGGTTTAGAGAATAAGGCAGCTGATGCCTTATACAGGTGTGGAGGAGAGCACCTAGAGATAACCATTTTAGTACCCTTGATGGTGGATTGTGGATGAATCTAGGAAGAAAGTGTGCATGATGTAGAGTTGAAGAAGACCCGGATGGATCTATTGAAGGATAGGAGCAGCCACCCAAGCTATGCCCTCGAGGGGGGGAGACTGTTATACCTTGGAGGGTTTCTGATGCCACAAAATTCCATCCATATTCCCCATTTATTACAGGAGTTTCATGGGAGTGCCATTGGAGGCCATTTCGAAGTAGAAAAGACATACATGAGAATTGCTGCTGAATTGTACTGGAAAGGAATGCATAAAGATGTGCAAGAGATGGTGGCGAGTTGTGAAGTGTGTCAGAGAAACAAGTATATGGCTATGGCTCCGGGGGATTACTATAACCCTTGTCACTTCCAAACAGAGTATGGGTGGAAGTGTCCATGGATTTCTTTGATGGCCTCCCACGATCAGAGGGGTTTACTATTATTATGGTAGTGGTTGATAGGGTGAGTAAGTATGCACATTCACTCCCTTACGACACCCCAACACCGCAGTGAAAGTGGCGACAGCTTTTATCAGAGAGGTGGTTAGACTTCATGGGATTTTAGAGTCGGTAGTTTCTGATCGAGATAGTTTTTCTCAGCTATTTTTGGAAGGAGTTGTTCAGGTTACAGGGAAATATTCTCAAGAGAAGCACCGCCAACCATCCCCAAATGGACGGGCAAAAGGAGGTAGTCAACCGGAGTTTGGAGACTTACTCAAGGGTTTTGCTTCTGAAACACCAAGGATGTAGGCCAAATGGTTGGCATGGGCCGAGTATTCGTACAATATCACGTACCATTTAGCTTCCCAGATGACCCCTTTTAAGTTGCTCTATGGAAGAGATCCACCACACTTAGTGTACTTTTGAAGGGGGAGCACACCAGTATTCTCAGTGGAGCAGCACTTGGAGGAATGGGATAGGGTGTTGGAGAGTTGAAGAAACATTTAATGAGGGCATAACAAATCATGAAGAGGTCGACAAATGCACATAAAAGAGACATCCAGTTTGATGTGGGTGAGAAGGTTTTTCTAAAACTGCGGCCCTATAGACAGAAGACATTGGCCAACAGGAGAAATGAGAAGTTATCTCCAAGGTATTTTGGCCCTAAGAGATAGTGGACAAAATTGGAGCAGTGACATACCGAAGACATTATATTTACGGCCAAAATACATTGACCACTATCTCATAGGGTCAAAATACCACTATCTCAAGGTATTTTGGCCAAGTTATATTTTATTTATTTTGAAATAAACTTAATAATTTTGTTTTATTTTAATTATTGTTTATTAAAATATTATCTAATATCAAAACTTTTACTTAAAATTTTATATGATTAATATATAAAAATGATGATTCTCCACATGATTGCACTTACGTTTGACATTTTCATCGCAATCTAACATTTTGGATTTCTTATTCTCTCATATTTTGGTGGCAGCTTAATGAATCTCTTAGCAAAGTGTTCTAGATTGGAAGACATTCATCCTCACGTTTTTTTCTCTCTAGAATTATAAGTTATTACTGCATTAGAGCTTTAATTAGTAATTTATCATATTAAAATTTTGTATTAAAAAATTTGGCATGGGCTCTTGTCCTTATGGCCCCCATTATAGCTCCACCCTTGTGTGCTTTCTACAGTTCTCAGTTGATATTCATGTTCATTTCTTGTAAATTATTCATTCTTTCCACGATAAATTAAAGGATTAATTGTAAAGCTTAAATTGTTGAGAGAATTTTATTAACAAAATTATTTGAGTAAAGGTGTCTTGTGTTTTTGAGGTTTGCAAGTTTTTTCTTAAGTGCTATTCAGTTATGGCTACTATGGAGGAATCAAAAGGATGTCCTTGAAGTCTGATTCTTTGCAAAATTTTGTTCGATAGGGTCTCAGTGTTTGTTTAAAGCCCGGGATGTCTCAAATTTCTATTTTTGATTTGGCCAAAGCTCTGTTGGAATGCAAGTTAATGATGTTTCTGATTGAAACTAGGTTATGTTCCAGACAATGTAAATGTAGGAGATTGGTTCCTTGCAACAAAAGTTTGACTGTTAATGTAGAAAGATTTATCTTGCAATTGATGTTTGATTATCTAGTAATTTATAGTCTCAACTTTTTTCTATTCTTGTTGATCTTTTATAGCTTAATTTTTTATTTTGTAGGTGGATTTTGTAATGGAAATTTTATCACGGCTTGTAAGCAAACAGGTAGCTAGTTGATTCTAGGGGATGATTCATTACCACTTACGTTTCGTTTTAATTTAGAGTCAGCTTAAAATTTAATTGCTTTCTTTCTTGCTTTTATCAGATATGGAAATATCCGAAGTTGTGGGTTGGATTCTTGAAGTGCGCTCTCCAAACAAAACCTCAATCATTCAATGTGCTGTTGCAGGTTTGTTCTGCTTTCTCCGTATGTACAAATAGGACTGACAAGTACGTCCAAATCTTAAAATCATGGCATACGTTTTGTAGTTGAAATCAATTTTTTTTACCTGACAATGTATTGCTCGAAGTAATCAAATTCAACTAAAAGTTGACTTGATATGTATTTGTATATTTAAATAGATGTTCACATACAAGTAACACATACACTTTCTTTGTTTATAGATATATAATCTACAACGTTAAATATTGTATATTGCGTAAATGTGCATGTAATTATGGTATGTATATAATAAATCAGAATAGCCCTATATGTGTGTTGATTAAATTAAAAAAAAAAAAGAAGAGAGATACATTTCTTCTTGACAAACCTTCTTTGATGCCTCCCTTGATCTGGCCCCACTTCACACGGTTTATTGTTCAAACGAAGCATCTCTTCATCATCATAACTTTGCTTCGACAATCTAGTTAATAATTACACGCAGAAGAAATTGAGAACTTACACTCATTTCAGTTTTAAAATCTCGTTCCAGATATCCAACTGGCGACCTCCCTGCAGCTTTCGCCTCTAATCGCGCCAACACACGCGAGTAATCTCGTGACCCTTGCTCTCTTGTCTGGCCACTCCATCTATAGTGCAAGCGCCCGACTAAGCCTAGCTCCCTTCTGATTGTAAGCTTGCTTTTCGTCCACACCAGCCTCTTGTTTGCGAACCCGCATCCAAGCGTCAGTGCTAAATCAGTCTCCCATAAAGACTTCGCTGTCCCTCCCTCTCCAAATCTGATTCATTCCACGATCAACACCCCACGTGCGAATGCTCTCGTTCCACGTGCGAGCCTTTCTCCTGATCTTTCCGAATATTGTCGGATTGATCCCAGTCATACAATTTATATTCCGCTCAATCATGACTTCCTTGGCTTCATCGTGCACAATTTATACTTCAATTCTAGGCAATAACACGCCTCTAGCTTCATGTATCCTTAACTCCAATGCTCTATCTTCGATTAAATAATTAAATATATAAAATAATATTTATAGTAGGCAGTTTGGTATAGTCTGCAAATCGAAGACCCTCACTATCAATCTTTGATCTGGGCAAATGGTTTTAATTCTTGAGGGCCCGCGCCGTGATTTTAATCTAGATTGATAGTTTTAATTTTTAACGACCTACACCATTGATTTTTAATTTAGATAGATGAATCTACAAAATAAAAAATCCTGTGTCGTCGATCTTAGATCCGGGCAGACAGAAACAATGACAAGTGTCGTCCCTACCTCCTCGCGAGTGTAGGAGATGCTGGGAGGCTGCTGAAATTATTCCAGAAAATCATCAGAGTATTAATTGATTAATTAAATTAATTAATGTGAGATTATTATTTTGGATTAATTAATTAATTCATTAATATGAAGATTTAGTTAAAGTTAAATAATTAAAATTAGCTAATTGCAACTAAATAATTTAAATGATTAATTAATTAATTTAAATTAAATAATCAATTGAAACTAGTTTATTGAAAAAATAGTTGATTAATTGAAAATAATCAATTAATTAATATATTGAAATTTTAGAGCGATTTCTTTAAAATCAAATTAATTAATTGGTTAATTTATTTAAATATTTGGAATTTTAAACATAAAATCAAAATCTAATTAATTTGTTAAAAAAAAATTAATCAATTAGTTTAAAACTATTAAAATTCCTTTTAAATAATTAAATATAATTAATTAATTTAAATTAAATCTGTGATCTAATTTAATATTAATTAAACCATTTTAATATACTTTTTTATCAATTGATTGATTGCTTAATCAATCAATTAAATTTTAAATTTATAAAAATTTGATTAATTGATTAAATTAGAGCATGATTTAAAAATGGTGAGAGGCACACTTTAATAAGTGAGGATTTTTTGTTTAAATAAAATAAGAGAGAGAGAGAGATAGAGGGAGAGCAGTTTGTATTAGTCAACATGTGTAACTCAACATTGTACTCTCAAGCATTACTCTCTAAAGTCACAAACAACAGCTCTCTAAACTCCCCAACTCAACATTAACACTCAAACAACTCTCCAATGCTCTTTTAAACTCTCCAACTCTCCTGTGCAAGAGAGTAAACTCCAAAATAGTACGAACTCCTATAGCATGCAAATGAAATTCATTAGCATCAAAATTAAATTAATATCAAAATAAATGTTAAATCATGAAAAAGAACAAGTACTACACCAAGCTACATACATAAAGTAAAATAAGCTATTTGTAAAGTAAACACTTGTATAATTTATAATACTAAAAAGAAAAAGAGCAAAGCACTATAGCAAGAAACACTAGTGTCACACAATAACTGTTGGCCAGTAAGTGTCGAGTTTGTAATGCCTAAAAATTGAAATCTAGTGTCATGTTAACAAACAATTGATGTCCACTCAAACAAAAATTAGCTGACATTTTAATCTAAATGATTAGGTTGTAAGATTCACTTTTACGCAACCTTCAAAAAAAAAATGTAAGACCTACCCAAATAATTAAACCCTCAAACACCTTTGCTGTAGAGCTAGGTTATAAGACCTGCTATCGGGCAACTCTTAAATAGAGTCGTAAGTTCCACTTCAAATTAATTCTACATGCAACTTCTAATGTAGTTGTAAGACCTGTCAACTTAAATAAGTGGACAGCTTAGCTGATAGGGCTAGATTATAAGATTCGCTACCGAACAACTTTTAAGTGAAGTAGTAAGATCCACTTTTTAGGGAAATTGCTAAATAAATTTCAATGACTCTAAAGCTTAAATAATCAAATTCAAATTAACAGGCAGCTTAGCATATAGGACTAGGTTTTAAGATCGACGTGTGGGCTACTTTAAATAGAAGCTATAAGTTTCACTTTTCGAGTTACTTTCAGTAAAAGTCATAAGTCCCGACCGAAACTCAAACACCCGGGTTACTTTTATGAAGAAGCCATAAGACTCGCTTCAATTCAAACTTCTCGATAATTTTTAAACTAAGTTATAAATCCTAAATCAAATTAATTTTTTGTTATTTTGATAGATGTAAACCCTAAAACCCAAGAAAATTAAAACTCATGTCTAACCACCTCAGTCAACTCGGAATCCTTGAGTGGAGGCAACTCATGGCTGTTAATCAGATTCCCTGGATACTACAATCAATAATTGTTAGTATTGATAGACTGAAACCTATGATATAACTTTTAAATGAAGTTATAAATCCCAAATCAAATTAATTTCTTGGTATTTTGATAGATATAAACACAAAATTCCAATAAAATTAAAACTCACATCTAACCACCTCAGTCTACTCGGGATCCCTAAGAGGAGGCAACCCATGGCTACTAATCAGATTCCCTGGACACTACGGTCAATGATTGTTAGTGTTGATATACTGAAACCTATGGTATACCAGGGCAACAGAACCATGGGATATTGATCGGGTTTATCTCCATTTTTCCCCCACAATTGAGACAATAATATTTGAATTTATTCATCCTTAATCAAGAATTCTCTCTTACGTGTTAAGAAGAATAATTAACTATGAGTACTTTGCTAATGGGATGTAAGAACCTTGATCTAATTAAACCTTGACACTACTATTAGGGAAAATCTGGTTAGTTACAATCTGATTTTAGGAGATTGGAATCCTACAGCTAAAAGCGGGATTCATGCCAACGCATAGTTCTTCTTGAGCCCAACAGATTTCTAACAGCTCTGCTGTGGATTATTTCTCTCTATCTTTGGATGAAATGAGAACTTATATTTAGTCTCAAATAACCAAACAAAAATATATATAGATGTTTATTCATCGCAAGTTTGTGTTTGTTTGTGTTTTTTTCTCCGAAAAAATTCAGGTTGACTCTAATCCCTGCAAGTTCTTTTAATAGGTTGCTGAATATGAAGCCTGTGAAGTCCTTCATTACTGTAAAATTGGGCAAGGGAGCTAAAGTGCAATTCCCTTAAGCCATTCTAAACACAGACTATGCCAGAGCGACCATCCAACATGAAAATGTTTTTGAAGTTATACAGTTTCAGTAATTCCTATTTGGGAATAATGTTGACCCCAAGCTAAAATCTATTTTTGTCAGCTTAACTAACTTGAACATAATCCAGGAGGAAGTTCCTGGAGAGTATAATGCTGAAATTCCTACTGAAGTCCCTAAAGAGTACATTACTGAAATTCTTCCTGCAAGCACTAAACTTTCCAGGAAATCTAGAGAGAAAGCTAATGCTCGCTTACGGACTAATGGTTGAATGCCCTATACAATTTAGGAATCATCATTGTAGTTAGAAGCGAATGTACCCGCCAACAATAGTTTTGAACCATTCAAGTGTGTGAAGAGAAACGATGACAAAGGCGAAGTAAATAAATCTTTCTGGAGAGACTTCTCGTCAATAGCCACATCAGGCAATGAAGGAATAATCTGTTTATTCTAAGATATATATAATACTGAAGGCTATTAAAGATAAAAAGTTGCAACAAAAACTGAGGAAATCTGTCGGTGAAGTTATTTTCTCAAGCATGGCTCATTTTTGAAAATGAATGTTGTCATCACCAGGAGTTCAGAAAATTCTTTCCTAATATGGGTTAACCACATATTATGGAAGAAAATAGTAGGGAGAGTCTTCTGATAGTTTACATGCAAAAGGCTATAATAGAAAATATGATAAACGAAGGCTTCGACAATGGTATCATGAATTTGGTCATTCAAAGGTATATTCTGATGTTGGTGGTCATCAGTATGTGACCACAAAAAGAAAGCATTGGGTTCCAAAAACATCCAAATACCCTTAAGCTCATAAAGAGGACCATGATAAGATCTATGAAGGGCGACTTAAATCTCATGACTAGAAGTTATCCCCAATAAAAAGACTTATATTGACATGACTATGCTAGATGAGAAGTATCCTGTTTTTAACGAATCACCCAACTCTCCAGTTATACATTGGAAGCGGCAATCCCAACATGTAGATGATGTCGAGTTGGATGAAACTGATAAATATTATAATGATGTTGAAGAAATGGAAGGGTATATTGGTCCCATGAACATTGAGGCCTTTTGGATGGTTGATTATATACCTATTCAATTTAATCGACGAAAATATGCTCGTAGAAATACAACGTTAAATTTGCAAAATGAATAACAACTACTAGATGATCAAGAACAAGCAATAGCTGTAAATAAAACTCTAAAACCAGAAGAAGTTGGGGTCAAAGAAGCAAAAGATGTTGGAAGAAGATTTCAATTTGAAATACAATCTATGCAATAAAAGAAAGATCAATAAATTTGAATGCTTGTCTTGATGTTTTGAGTAATATGATGAAACAGTTGTTCTGACAACTTGGTATGATGGCTACAACTAGCCAACCAATAATGACAAATTCTCAAGAAAATATTTAAACTAATCTTGATGCACTGGTCACTCCTGACAGAAGATTGAAGGAGTTGCACAAGCCAACTCTAATAGCTCCTAAAGAAGATGAAATGGTCAGCATAAACAAATCAAAAACCTCGTCAGTCAAATGGTCAAGGTAGCTATGGCTTCTAAAGCTGTCAAAGCCTTAGTGGGAAAAGGTTTCCCATATCCGACAGAATATGAGCAAGAGAAGTATCCAAAGCAATACGTAGTACCAAAGTTTAAAACTTTTGATGGTACTGCAAATCCTCGTCAATGTTTAGCACAATTTAAAGCTACCTGTGAAATACGGGCGATAGTAATGCTCTATTAATATGCTGATTTGTTAGTAGCCTAATAGGTACAATTTTTTAGTGGTATACTAAGTTACCCAACAACTTAGTAAGAATATTCATCTAATTAGAGACGATGTTCATTAAACGATTTGCCAGTGCAACGAAGAATGTGACTATCGCTGACCTCGCTCTTGAGAAATAGAAAAAAGAGGAATCAGTAACCAAGTAATTACTAGATGGAGAAATCTCAGCATGAAATATGAGTAACAGCTCATTGAAAAGCGCACTGCTGAGCTATTGATGAAGAATATAGATAAACATATGGCTCCATATATCGAGATGACTACAATCAATGCTTTCCAAGAGTTACTAGATCGTGTAGCTAAATTCGAAAGATTACCCAAGTTTTGAAGTGCTGACTTCAACTATAACAACAATCCACCAGAGAAAGAAAAATTGGTCAAAATATTTGATCCGAAAAGAATTGATGTGAATACTACATTGCCGTCTTGAATAAGATGGCATGACTGATGAACACACATTTGAGAAACCTTTATCTCCTTTGTACTTTGCCAAAGCACATAGGAGACGAAAAAGCACTATAAGAGGATGAAGGTGGTTGAGAAACCTTTATCTCGAAGAAAACTAAACAATTGATGAATATCTTACTAGCTATTCAAGACATTCGTCGGAAAAGTACTTCAGAATTGGAAGTTGATCTACGACTCATTTCTTCAAAAAAATCAGTTGTAGTGAGGCCCAACTCAGTTAGCAGAAATCTTTGAAATATTTTAAAGACGAAAAAGGAAAGCGTAAGCTTGGATCGAAATCTTCGCATGTAAATAGGAAAAAATTTACAAGGAAGAAAACTGTAATTCAAAAATACATTGACTCCATCGATGAATATCAGCAGCCTCCGTGGCGTCCTGTCAGGCTAGAGGAATATAAGGATGATTGATATCTTGATTTGGAATCAGAAAAAGAAGAAAGTATTTCAATCAAGACTTACCGAGTCATAAAGAAGTAAGAGGTGCATTTCGTCCATAAAGTTGATGTGTAAATGCCTTCTAATGAAGTATATCACACCCCTACACCTTTCACTGATTCAAATGAAGAACTGCACTTCCCGGATGAAGAAAGTGATAATAAAGTTAAGGGGACCCTTTAAGAAAATGCCCAAATTTCAGAAGTAGCTTTGATTATGAGGAAATTAAAAATGTAGAAAATTCAAAAAACTCTCAAATTGAAGATAGTTCAGCTACAGAGGTAACACAAATCCAGTTGAGAAGTGAAAAGCAGGTTCCTACATCTTAAAATAAAATAAAGGATAAGGAGAAGAATATTCAACTTAATAAAGCTGCTATTCCACACGATTCCCTTAAACCCAAAACAGCCAGTGCAAATGTGGATTAGAATATGTTATCACATCTCTAAAATTTATTTGCATTGTTGAGCATCTATGATGCCCTGAGAACCTCATCTAAGCCTTGGAAAATCCAGAATAATATTGAGCATTATTCGTAGAGAAAAACCTTAATGAAACTCTATAGACTCAAAATATCAATACAATTACTTTTTGTGATAATGACCTACTATTTGAGACAATATATCACAATAGATCACTTTATGTTACTGCGGAGAGTAACAATGTTAAAATAATAGATTCTTAATTGATCCAAGTTCTTCTTTTAATCTGATGAGCCTCAAAATGATCCACCATTATAATCGTTTGCTAAAATTGAATTGCTCATAAACTTAAGGGTTGAGCTAACTTCAAAGTTCAATAAGTCTAAGTACTGAACCTTATATTCATGCTCATAAACCTAAGGGTCGTGTTAAAATTTTTTGATTTAGCAAGTCTATGGATTTAGTTTTTTTTTTTTATTTTTTTTTGTGCTCACAAACTTAAGGTCCAAGTTTTGTTTTCTTCAACCTAGCCAAAAGGTTGAGAATTAAATATAGATTTAACATGTCTAAGGACCAAATCTCTAAATATCTTTCATGCTCACAAACCTAAGGGTCGAGCCATTTTCATTAACCTAAATGGCTGAAATGAAATACATATTCAATAAGTCTAAAGATCGAACATCTAAATCTCTTATGTTCACAAACCTAAAGGTTAAGCTAAAATCCATAGGTTCAACAATCCTAAAGGTTGAACCTCTAAAAATTTTGATGCTCATAGACCTGAGGGTTGAGCTATTTTCATCAACCTAAAGGGTTGAAATCATCCACAGGCTCAACAAGTCTAAGGGTCGAACCTTTAAAAATTTTCATGCTCGTAGATTTAAGTGTCGAGCTATTTTCATCAACTTAAAGGGTTGAAATCATACACAGGTTCAACAAGCCTAAGAAACAAACTTCTATATCTTCCATGCTCACAAACCTAAGGGTTGAGCTATATATTCATCAACTTAAATAATTGGTTGAAGAATAAATATAAGTTCAACAAATTTAAATGACCGAACTTTTAAACACTCTGTGTCAAAAAACATAAAGGTTGAGCCACCTTCTAATCAAATATAAAAGATCAAAAAGTCTAAAAGATGCCAATATAGTCGGTCTAAAAGTGAAGCCGAATGCGAAAGATCATAAGTATCAATCTCCTTTCATATATATTCCTCTAAATGCTCAGTACGAGGTAGCGAGTGATGTCTCTTTCAAGTAACATTATAGCCTGAGGAAACAAAAGGATAACGATAAAATTCACACAATCACGGATTGCAACAAATTCATTGTGTGAAAATCACCCAAGAATTTCATTATGAGGCAATTTGTTGACTAAATAAATAATAATAATAAAAAAAAAACAGAGATGCATCTCTTCACAAAAAACCTCCTCCGATGCCTCCCCCGATCTGGCCCCACTTCACACGGTTTCATGCTTATACGAAGCATTTCTTCGTCATCATAACTTTTCTTGAACAATTCAATTGATAAATACATGAATAAGAAATTGAAAACTTACGCTCATTTCAATTTCATAATCTCGTGTCTAACCACTCCGTCCAGAGCAAGCGCCTGACCAAGCCTAGCTCTCTCCTGATCGAAAGCCTGCTTGCTCTCCACGCCTGCCTGCAGATCGCGAGCCAACCTCTTATTTATGAATTCGCCTCCAAGCATTAGTACTAAATCAGTCTCCCACAAGGACTTTGTCAGCCCTCCCTCTCTAAATCTGACTCAATCCACAATCAACACCCCACGTGCGAGCCTTGCTCCTATTCTCGCCGAACACTGCCAGCCCGATCCTAGTCATACGATTTATATTCAACTCAATCATGACTTCCTTGGCTTCATCCTACACAATTTATACTTTAATTCAAGGCAATAACCTGCCTCTGGCTTCATGCATCCTTAACTCCAACACTCTGTCTTCAATTAAATAATTAAATATATTAAATAATATTTATAATAGGTAGATTGACATAGTCAGGAATTCAAAGATCTGCATCATCGATCTTTGATTTGTATGGATAGTTTTAATTTTTGAAGGCCCACACTGTGATTTTTAGTCCGGGCGGATGATTTTAATTTTTTAAGAGCTATGCTGTTAATTTTAATTCAGACAGGTGAATTTGCTAAATGGAAGATCTTGCCCTGTCGATCTCTGATCCGGGCAAGAAGAAATAACAACAAGGGCCATCCCAAACTTTCCGCGAGGGGAGGAGATATCGGAAGGTTGCCAAAATTATTCCAGAAAAACATTGGAGTTTTAATTGATTAATTCAATTAATTAATGTGAGAATTATAAATTTGGATTAATTGATTAATTCAATTAAGTAATTAATTAAAAAATTAATTAATTGACATGATGATTTAGTAAGAATTAATTATTTAAAATAAGTAATCAAAATAATTAGTTAATTGCAATTAACTAATTAAAATGATTAATTAATTAAAATGAATTAATTAAAATTAAATAATCAATTGAAACTAATTAATTGAAAAAATATTTGATTAATTGAACTCAATTAATTAATTGAAAATTTTGAGAGGAATCAATTTAATGAAATATGAGAATGATTGCTTTAAAATCAAATTCATTAGTTTGTTTATTTTATTTAATTAACTAATTAAAATTTTAAACATAATTTCAAAATATAATTAATTGGTTAAATTAAAAATCAAAATTAATTTAAAACTAATTAAATTCTTTTTAATTAGTTAAATATAATTAATCAATTAATTTTGAATTAAATCTGAGATCTAATTTAATAATTAATTAATCTTTTTAAAAATCTTTTTTTATTAATTGATTGATTGCTTAATTTGTCAATTAATTTTAAATTAATAAAAATTGATTAAATTATTAAATTAGAGCATGATTTAAAAATTTTGGGGGAGCGACTTTAATATGTTAGGGTTATCTATTTAAATAAAATAACAAAAGAGAAAAAGAGTCGTTTTCACTAGTCAACATGTACAACAAAATAGTGTACTTTCAAACATTGCTCTCCATACTCACAAACAACTCTCTAAACTCCCTAACTCGACACTTAACTCAAATATCTCTCCAATGCTCCTGTAAGCTCTCCAATTCATGTGTAGGAGAGTAAACTCTAAAACAACACGAGCTCCTACAACACAACTGAAATTCATTAGTATCAAAATTAAATTAATATTAAAATAAATGTTAAAACAGAAAATAGAACAAGCGTTATACCAAGCTATAGATAGAAAGTAAAATAGACTATTAGTAAAGTAACTAGTAGTACAATCTACATCACTAAAAAAAAGAGCAAAGCACTGTACCAAGAAACACTAGTGTTACACATCAACAACTGCTGGCTCATAAGTGTCGAGCTAGTGAACAACTGGAAATCACAGTTTAGTGCAAGGTAACAACTAACTAATGTCCACTAAAATAAAAATTTATGGGCATCTTAATCTAAAAGAGTAGGTTATAAAACTTACTTTTAGGGAACTTCGAAAGAAAGTTGTATGACCTACCCAAATAATTAAACCCTCAAGCATCTTTTCTATAGAGCTAGGTTGTAAGTCCTACTACTGGGCAACTTTTTAATAAAGTCATATGTCCCACTCCAAATTAAACTTACAGCCAAATTTTAAGGGAGTCGTAAGACCTGTTAACCAAAATAAATGAGCAACTTAGCCTATAGGGCTAGGTTGTAAGATCTGCTACCGGGTACCTTTTAAGTGAGGTTATAAGACCCACATTTTTTGGAAAATTTCTAAATAAATTGCAATAATCATAATACTCAAACAATCAAATTCAAATTAACGAGCAGCTTAGCCTATAGGACTAAGTTGTAAGATCCACCAGTGTGTAACTTCTAATAGAAGATGTAAGACACACTATACAGGCTACTTTCAATGAAATTCGTAACTCTTGAGCTAAATTCAAACACCCGGGCTACTTCTATGAAGAAACCAGAAGACTCGCTTCAATTCAAACTTTTGCGTGACATCTAAACAAAGTTATAAATCCCAAACCAATTTAATTTATGAGTATTCTAATTGATGTAAACCCCAAAATTCAATAAAATTAAAATTCATATCTAACCACGTTAGTCTACTTTGGATCCCTAAGAGGAGGCAACTCATGGCTTCTAATCAGATTCCCTCGACATTACTATCAATGATTATTAGTGTTGATAGATTGAAAAACTATGATATACCTTGGATGACAAAATCACGAGATATTGATCAAGCTTACCTTCATTTCCCCCTCCAATTGAGAATAAAACTATTAAATTTATTCATCTTTAATCGAGAGTTCTTACTTAGGTGTTAAACGAGGTAATTAACTCTGAGTGCTTGCGCTCATGGGAAGTAATAACCCAGATCTAATTAAACTCTGACATCACCCTAAGGTGAAATATAATTAACTACACTCTTACTTAAGGAAAATGGAATCTTAAAGCTGCGAAGCGGGATTCAAGCCGACACGTCATTTTTCTTGAGCCCAACAATGTGTAATAATCTCAATAAAGTTTAGAATATATATATATATATATATATATATATATATATATATATATATATATATATATATATATATATATATATATATATAAATTAATATGCTTGAACCAAATTTGTTTAAAGATTAAATAAATTGATTATTTTCGATCCCACTCAAACTTGACTTGAGCTAAAATTGAAATCTTTGATTTTGAGTCCAGGCTAATTTTTTCAGACTCAATGTGATAACATGTCTATTTACAAGAATTTTAAAAATTCTGCAAATAATTGCAGAGGGTCATGTAGAATATTCTTGATGCATCTTTCTAAAATTTTGCTTGAGTAAAAAATTACTCAAAATTAAAATATTTAATTTTGAATCAAGGATAGTTTACTTGGACCAGATGTGACATCACTTCATAAAAGACTTGAAATTATTGAGGCTATTGTGAGAGGTCGTTTAAAAATTTCTTGATGCAATATAAATATATTTATTTGCAATCAACTATTGCAACAAATATATAATTCTAGTAGGAAAATAAGCTATTAATTTTAATATAATTATTTATTATCTACAATGAAAATTTAATGCACCAAAATTCCAACTCAGATGAAAAGTTTTGGTCTTCTATTATAAATTAATGATTTGAAAGTTAAGGTCATGCAAATCTAACAAATGATTGGATTATTATCTATAAAAAAAAAATAGATTGTTATATCTAACAAGATCATTGGCACTTTCGGCTATTAGTATGAAAACAATCAGAAGTAAGGAGAGAAAGGAAGAAATTCAGAGCAGTATGTTAAAATGTAAGCCTTATGATTGCCTCAGCCAAAAAAATTTTAAAGTTTCGTTTTTATCAACGAATTGAATCTTAAAAGGAAAAATATTGCAATATTCAAAGCAAACTTTTATTTATCATAGACTTTCTTATTAACATCCATCATATTATTATTTGTAATCTTCATAAAGTATCAAAATATTAAAAAAAAATACAGGGGAGAATTTCCAAAGGCTTAATCAAAGTAGTTGCTGATTTATACAACCAATCCGGAAAACAACCACATAAACAAAAACACCTCAGAATTGCCATAAGATAAAAACTTAGCTATGTGTGTTTTAGTTTGTCATAGTTCTAAAAAAAGGCTGAATTACTAGCAATATTGTAGGGTTAACATTGTGAAATCATACAATTGAAAGCTATAGCATGCTAGTTTGGGCTTCGAAAGAGACTCATGCGATTGGGGAGGTTTTTGAGGATTGGATTGCGTCATCCTATAGAATAGAAACGATCGTAGGTCTCCATGTTCCAATATAAGAATCATACAAATTCGGACTTAGTCACACATAACCTTGTCTTTGTAGAGTAACTTGAAGAGAGCTAACTATACTACCTCGAAATGCAGAGGACTCTCATTATGGACTTGAAAGGCAACAATATGCATTACCAAAATAAGAGATTTTCATTTCCTGTTACATAACACTCGATAGGGTTTGTTTTGATTTTAGGAGGTTTTGTTTTCTATGGGTGCAAGTCCTTGTAATTGATTACATTTTAAATATGATAGTTCATGAATATTTTTATCAATGGAATTTATTTATGTTCTTGGATTCATTCAAAGAGAATCTGGATGTTTGGCTTTAGATGATGGAGAATAGATAGGCTCAAGTTGGTTGCTAAGCACATTACATAAAATGAGAATCTTGATAAGCATGTCCAAATCTCAAAATCTTGCACGATAGGGTAATACTCAACAAGCACAAGAGACGAAAGGCAGCTAGATGATATCAACATGCAACATAGATATATAGTGCTTATGATACATGATAAGAGGATCACCCAATAATTTGTGAGCCTACTAAACATGAACCCTGAGGAATCATAATTGAAGGAATCACCTTAGGAGGAAACTACTCCTTTAGAGACTAGGCTTACGTCTCCTTAAATAAACTAGAGCGAAAATGTTTGGATTTAGGTAAAATGAAGTCTAGGGGAAACCATCCTAAATTTAACAACTTGTTAGGGAAGGGTTGCACCATGGCTTAATTCAGATATTTCCATTGGTTGGGGGAAGCTTTGAACCCTAAGCACATTTAAATTCATGATGTCAAGTCCCAATGTAGCGCACAAATGGGTCAACTAATTCCTTGGAAGAATGCATATGATGGTCAACAATTACAATGAAGAAGATGCAGTGCTTCTAAGTCTATATGCTGACATGACTTAGGCCATGCAATATGAATGCATCAGCTAGGCTTCCGACGATTAAATTCAAAGAATATATCTTGAATGTGTATAGTTAGATGCCACTACACCTCTATGCTTAAATCATATTCGGATAATATTCATTTTTAAAATTATTAGTGAAAGAGATGGCCATGGGCCACACTTACGAACGAAGATTTTAATTGATTTTAGCTGCCTTCTAAAAGTTTATAAAAAAGCTTAAATATTCTAAGCATCTTAAGAGTATGTTGAGAAAGAACAAAAAGTGACATAAGCAAGTGATAGTGAAGTGCAGTAAATGTTTAATTGAATTAGGAAAAAAAATAAACAGTATAAAAGGACATGCATGGTGAGAAAGAAAAACATCACAATATGCACATATTAGATTTCACCGATTCGATTTCCTAGTCTATTCACTCAAACAAACATAAATATATAGTCAGCAAATAAATGTACTATTTACACTAAAATAACCTACTGCATGATCCTTTAATATCTAGAAATCGTTGTCACAACCAATGAATACAAACTTTTAAATGCCTATTACAAAGAATAGAATGTATATGATGTGAATCAAAGGGGGGTTGTGGTGGCTAATTCGATCCAAGTTGTATGAATGCTGCTGGCTTGGATTTGGGATAATTGTCGTGTTGACAGTTGATAGATCCACACCATTTTGTTTAGAGATATACACATGAGCATGACAAGGTGAGGGTTCTTGAAGGGCATCCAGAAGTTGTCGGCTCAGAAGAGTTGATGGTGATGACGATAGATTGGTATGTTAACAGGATGATGTGATGGCGGGTCATCAAGTCAGCACGTCATTGGGTTGGTCGGATGGAGAACCCAACATAATGGAGGGTTGGTACATGTTTAAGTTGTCAACATTAACTTCACATGTGCTTGTGGGGTTAGTGATTTTGGGATATCAAGTTATATACTTATCGGCCGGGTTTTTCTAACATTCTGGGTTGGGCATAAATGCCTACCTCCAATGGTATTCAAGGGATACTTATAAGGAGTCTTAAGGTCTTTTTAAAAGGGTGGTTGGCCCTTCCTCACAACTTTGAGTTATGGTGGTTGCCAGGTGGAGGAAAAGGTGTTTGGAAAGGTTAGTGGGAAACATGCCTAAGAGGATAACGGGGAATGTTAGAGAAAGAATCCTCTAATAAAGCCTAAGCTGTATGGTTCAGTTACTCTAAGTGGCCTCATGAAATATGCAAGGTAAAAAAACAAGCAAGAAGGAAGAATGTGGCTTTTAGGGGTAGCGGCTTATCGTAGTGAGAAGGTCTCTAAGCGTCAATGATGGTGTCGACAAATTGGTTAGTCCACATTGAAGGTCTTGGAAGTTGAGAGGAAGAAGAGAACTAATGCCCAGATGGGACATCGAGTTGGTGTCAAGAGTGCCAATGGGTTTAGAAAGCCAATGGAAAGAACATTGGGAACTTGGGAGATGCAAGGAGAGAGCTCGCTGAGAAGTTGGATTTTAAACCAACAAACTTTGATAATCTTAGTTTATGAGTTGTATGGCGGGGGGAAAGCTTGCGAACTTTATTCATATATGGTTGAAAGGCTGAGCGTGGGACAACAGGATGGTGAAACCTCTATTTTTATATGGCTGAAAAGCTAAGCGTGGGAGAATGGGCTGGTGAATGGTTGGTGGACTTTAATCAAGCATCATCTATGGATGTCAAAACTAGTTGAATTTTCTCTGTCTCATCTTCTTTTGCATAAAAGTGGAAACCCTTGGAGGGAGAAAAGTTGATGGAAGGTGATTGATTACGGTACCATATTAGCGGAACTATGCGCCTTGTAGTCCAATGAAGTGAGGGAGGATCTTTGGAATGGTGGATTTGGCATGATCTATATACCCTACTTTTCGTAGTAGTGTGTAGGGGTTAGTGGAAATATCACCGGACTTGCACAAAAAGCGTTGATGAGTTAGCAAGGGTAGCGAGATGTCAAAGGCCAAAATGACAACCTTGGAGATGTTAGCAAAAAGGAGACATGAAGACTTTGAGATAGCGAACCAATGGTTTGTTCCAAACTTTAGCCTTTTGAGGGCGATGGTTTGAACCTAACCCCTTGAGACAATATGCCAAGACGTTGGCATGATCATGACTACCAAAAAAGCTTAGGAGACATTAGAAAGACATGTCTCGAGGCTAGACTAATTGAAGCTAACCATGAGGTAGACCTCAACCAAATGTCGCTTCCTTGGGATGACTTGTAGAGATGTTGGTAAGTCATAATTGCTTAGAATACCTAAGACCCACCGTGGAGCATGTTTCAAGGTGATGGTTTGTCAACCCGGATGCCTAGAATTTATTTATAAACTTTTCATAAAATATATGAATTCCTTTCATTTTTTTTCCATCCAGAATACATATCTTCAAAAGCATAAATTTATACATATGGTTTTTACCATACCTAGATTTTGAGGTTACCCTTCTACTGTATATAAACTCTTTTCTCAGGTATTTAAGCTAAGGGATATTTTCTTGAAAATAGTTATGAATTAATAGGAGTGAGTGAAACAACTCAGTGGCTAATTATGTTTCTAAGTCATAGTAGTTCTAAAATATAGAAGATATTATTCATGCTGATCATTGTATGTAAATCATAACATAATTATTTTTTTTTTTTTTCATTTTTCATGGGCAGTAAATAAAAGCACAATTGTAACTTCCACAATTATGGCACAAAGAAACTATTATATATTATCATAAAATTTTATGTCTTATTTAAAGTGAAATACGTCGATCATAAGAGCAATGTCTAAGTCTGTTGTTAAAGGCACATTCATCACATAATGTTTTAAACCAAACCCTTGAGTAGGAGTGTCAAAATGTGTTTTTAGGTTAGGTTCGGGTATGACTCAAAGTTGACTCGTTTAATAAACGGGTCTAAACTACGAACCTGACCATTGAGTTAATAATTTCAAGTTGGCGGGTTGACCCAAACCCTACCCGACATTTTAATGGATAAAAAAATTTGACCTGAATTGAAACCCATACCTGAATTTTTAGAGTCGGGTTAATAGGTCATGTCGTTTATTGACACTCCTACCCTTGAGGTTAGGTAATCTTTTTCCTTTTTTTTTGTGTGAGTACATTGTTTCCTGGTAGTTCCAAAAGAGGGTGAGCTCTATTATTTTATATGCATATTCATTTCATTTTATATAACATATTCTTGCATTCTTTTGATCATGCATTTATTTTAAACTCATATTATTTTCTTATCATATCTTGAAATACTTATTAGGAACTCAAATTTGCAGAGTGCTAGGTTGCTTTTTTATAAATATGTGGATTTCATAAATGAGAGAGAAAATCTCTTTGAACGTTCATAATATAGTTTTGAATTAATGAGAGCATTTCTTTATGCATTGAAATTGTCATAACAATCAGAAACATAAATACCCACCTTGTTAGGAAGATTCTCTTGTCCTTCATTTTTATTATTATTTAGGTAATTTATTTTAATTCAATTATATACATCATGCTTGGAAATTTTTTATAGTTTGAAATCGTTAACTTCATATTTAACGTGCTGTTTTTAACATATCACTATTATTGAGCTTTTGACTTCTTAAATTTTCATTTAAACCATACGCAAAAATTTTCCTTACTTTAATTTGATCTCATTAATTAATTTTAAGTCAGATACAAAAATCCCACTTTAGGTAATCCTTTCCTTTATAAGCTATTACTAATCTTTAAAATCTCCATGATATTGTTTATTGCAAGTAAACTATTTACTTTTAAATCTTATTTCAAATATGCTTAACATGATATTTAGATTTTTACCTATATATATCAACCTTTTTTTTTAACATAATATGCTTAACATTACATTATTAATTAATTCAGATTTATCATTTAATATATAATTTCATTTAAACTTATGAACTTTTAAAGTTAATATTTTAAAATTATTATACAAAATTGAGAACAAATTTTACTTTTTTTTAGAGTTTGAAAACGACATTATCTGTCATAACAATTTTTTTTAAAAAGTTTCAGACTCCTTCCAAAAATTTTCCTACAACCATATATATTTGTTCTTGTTCTAGAAATTATTCTTAGGATTTAAGATCTACAAAATCTAAATGTGGCTAACTCTTCGCTTGGTGATGAAAAATGAAGAAAAGCCCTAATTTCGGCTTTGAAAATTGACATTTAAGTATATGGCCCCATCAAAGTTTACCCAGGTGGTTGCCCTCGGCTTTTCGTGCACCCGCTTGCTCGATTAGTTGCTCGTGCGATCGGTTTCTTGTGTGGTCCCACACACATGCTCATGACTTCTCTTGGGCTTGCTTGAGCCTCCCTACTCGATATCTTGCCCTTGCTCTACTACCATCTCTGTCTCTTTCTTTCTTTCTTTGCCCATTGCTCTCTTTAATAGCATAGTAACTCAGTGATTGATCTGTAAACTATGCGACTATTTATACAGGTATCCTAATATTACAGTTTACTACTACTAATAATAATAATAATAATAATAATAATAATAAGTAGTTTAAATTAATTTTTTTATTTAATGAAATTTTAGAAAATATTCTATTATTGTGATTATTATTATTTATTATTTTGAATTAATTAATTTAATATATATATATTTTCATTGAGGTATACTACCCCTTATTTTTTGCTATCATAGTTATGAGTACAATAATGCCTTGCATAGTTTGGTTCCGAAATGCGCTAAGCAATGCAGCTTGCTTGTTTATCAGTTACCAGCAGCTCAGCTTGAGAATGCCTTGAGCAAGAACCCAGTGCTGAAGTCCCCATTGATGGAGCATGCTAATCAACCAAACATAAGATCAACTCTTCCCAGGTTTCCAAAACCTTTTACTGTCCATTTGCAGACAACTTCTCTTCCAACCGTTTATACTCTACGTACTTGGTTGATTTATTTCATCAACTAACGCATTATATTATATGTTTGCTTAGATCATCTCTAGTGGTTCTTGGATTGGCAAATGATCCCCAAAAGTCAGGTCAGGTTTCGCAAACATCCGGTCAGGTGCAACAAATAAATCAAAATCAATCTGCTGACACAGCCAGCTCCACCGCAAATCCAGCAGCTGAAGTAACTCAATAATACAGTATGCTTGATTCTTTTCATGGCAAGTTCATAATATGCTTTGACTAACATTTTTGCCTTCTTTCAACTTTGTTGTATTGATCTGCAAGTTATTGCTTCTGATATGTGCACTTTAGAAAATCTGAAATTCTGTACGGTGCTAAGCATTTCAATGCACCTGCTTTCTTCTTACTGATGAAAATTAGAGCAAAGCTGAAATGTAAAGATGCTTATCTTGTGACATCTTGGCACCTTCATTATGTCTTAACACTGATAAAGTATAAAGTATAAGCAACTAAAAAAAATTAATGCTATTATTGAAGATCCCAAATGTGGGTTCCGTGGTTTCTCATGTGTGCTTGTGCATTTCTTTTCCTTTTTATGTGATATTGTGTTTGGATAATTTATTGGGTTTCTTGTTCTTATCAGAAAGAAAAGCTTGCCCTTGCAACAATGTGATGTAACGACAGTATAAGTTTTGTGCAGTTGTGAGAATTCATGCTAGCTCAGAGAGATTAGGATTGGCTCGTCCTTGGAGATTTGAGCTGATTATCGAACTTCTGCTGCCCTTAAAGTTGAGATAATTCTTCTATCCTATCGTGTTTTAAATTCTTATTCAGCTAATGAAATTGCTCTTTGCAGTATGATTGTGTTATTTTTATGATTGAGAAATGTACAAACTGAAAGCTGGTCTCAGCTGGTCGCTTGATTCATGCGGCTTAAATATTTTCCGTCAATTTGGGCCTGTAGCGCTTTAGAGTTTCATGTTTTTTTATCTCGTGAAGCTTTTTATCAATATGTGATTGTTTACTGCAGTCGTGCGGTAAAACTATCCTGCAGAAGTTTTTATTCATGCTTTAAATAATTTATGCTTATGATTTAAAACTAGAAAAATGAATTATGAAGGAATGGATCGACGATCAATACTATAAAGAGTTTTTGTACAAATTGGACAGCTGATGGTCTCCAAAAACTTCCGTGTAAAAGCTGTCATTTAGATGCCAAGTCATCCCCAGCAATCTAAATTAATTTTCAAATAACACGTGAAAATGGAAACTTCGATAAACCTCGTGCGTTCACATCTTAATTTATAAAATTGTTAAACTTGAAACATTTACTAAAAAATTATCCAATCTATCCAAAATCAATTTATCATCATTCAAAGCGCAAAATTAATAGAAACAATGAACCCAGAAAAGTCCAAAATAGATAGCTTTTGACTTTCTAGGTAAGGTGGGAGAGGGGATCGTCATTGAAACGGCTGCCTATTCACATGTGCTTGATCTAGATTATTATAAAAAAAAATTAAATTAAATTAACACATCAGGACAAAATAGTTACATGTGGACAATTCGGCAAGGATTTCATCTAGCATTTTATAATAATTTTAAAGCTTTCAAAATAATAGAACACATCATTAAGCATTGAACTTTTCATTCTAGATCACTGTAAGATTTGTAATTTTATTTGTCAATAATTACAAATTTCCAGAAAGCCTCATGAATCATCCTCATTTTATGAGATTTGCAATCATAAATATAATTAATCATCAAATAATACTTGATTGAAAATAAGATCAATATTTGACCAATCTTGTTGATCATAATTATATCAGAAATAGTTTTGGTTTTGTCATGTTAAGTAGCTTGCCCAATCTGTTATGACCATAATATTATGCCTCTCTATTCAGAGCTCATATAACCCTATGCACTTTCTACTAAAATAAACTTACATACCCTAATAATTTAAGTGGTTAGTTCAACTTTTCTTTGAATAACCTTATAATTTTGGCGTCCATTATACCGTACAATCTTAATAAATTTTCTGTCCGATGGAGTAGAATGTTTTTAATCGAGAATACTTTCTATTATCGCATTTGGCATATGATTAATTATTGGGTTTTAACCTGTGAATATTTTTTATTTCACATAATTAAATAAATTTAATTTTGGCCTCCCCATGTGTTGCAATATATTTTTAATTTGTCATCCATTAAGCTTTATGTATCTACATTAGAAATGCTTGGTCTTTGCTACCCAATGATCTCCATTCTAATTAGAAGATATAATACTTATTTAAAATCACATCCAACCTCAAATAATATGATATATTTTGATTGATTAATTTTAAATGAAGTTGAAGTCGATGTACTATCTCTCTCTTTGTATAAGAATTACAACTAAATGTGAAACCATTTCCCAAAAAAAAAAAAAAAAAAAACTATATGTGAAACCCAGAAAAACTCAATTTGGATAGGCCAAATTTTTTTCTCGCATCATAAACACAAAAAAACAAGGTTACCAAATAATTTTGCTAAAAAAGAAAAAAAATCACTTACTATTGGACAAGTGTGTACTTCTAATGCCACTTCACGATTTAATTAAATAAACATAATCCTAATAAGCCAAATTTATCAAACTTATTCCTTTAAAATATAGCATTCACACTACAGAAAATCTTAATAAATGTATCATGATATTTACATTCATCCAAACATGAAGACAAAAAAAAAAAAAGGAGTATGAAACCAAGAATGAATAAATCAAGATAAGATGGGTGGGAGAGAGAGAGAGAGAGAGAGAGAGAGAGAGAGAGAGAGAGAGAGAGAGACTTTTGTGAAGATACCTCTATTTTTGACATCATCAAAAAGCTTCTTGAGAGAGAAACTAAGTGGCTTTTATAAAGATACCTTTATTTTTTGAAATCTTTTAAGAGCTCGTTAAAATCAAAATTTTTTTAATTTGGTTTTATACTTCAAAATAACTTCGTGAGAACTATTCTCTTTCATCATTTCATTGGATAGAAATAGATGGGTTAAAATATATGCTTCTTTTGATAAAGTTCATAACTATTTTTATCATAATGAACAACAGCTATATAATTAGTCCTTTTGTGTTATTTAGCTTTAGGTAAAACTCAGACGTTTAAAGAATATTACATTCTTTTTTGCTTATTAAAAAATAAAAAAGATAAACAAGTGGAGACTTTGATTAAGAAGTGAAATATATGTAACTTTTCAGTGGACTGGCTAGGCTTCACTTGTCATTTTTTTAAGCCTACAATGATGTCATCTAAAATTTTATAATTTCGTATTTAACTATTTTTTTTAGTTGTTCATATGTCTATTTGTTAAATTTGCTCATAATAAAATTTTAGCCATTAAAATAGTAAAATCTATATTAGACACTCATTAGTAATAAAAATAATCTTAAAATAAATCCTAGTACATAAATGGATATTAATATAAAAATGAATTAAAAACCAATCCTTGTATACAAATGTTTATTATTAATTTTTATTTTTAATGATGATTTTTAAAAAAAAAAAAAAGTTGAAAGTAAGGGATAAATAATTATATATCATTTCAACTAAAGATTCTTAATCCTCATTAAAAATTAGTAATTTTATATTGATCAATCAGTATTAAAATGACATAATCCTAAAGTATTGTTATTCATTATGACATGAAGGGTGGCAACATAACATGTAGGAAAGGATATCCATTATTTGGCACATAATTAAAAAACAAATAAATTTTCTTCTGAAGGATCAAAGAAATTTGTAGTTGTTAAGTTAAATATTATATAATAATAATTTGGTGTTATGAGCAAATATTCTTTAAGAAAATAATAATTTGAAGGACCACTTACGCCCTAACTCATTTTTACAATATAAAATGTTATATGCCACTTCTTAGATGAATTGGATTGAATTGTAATTTAATAAATGTCTTTTAGTCTCAAAAAGATAGAGACAAAAATGATGAGTATGATGATGAGGACAACAAGATAAGTTAATGTGGCCCATTACACTTTATAGAGTTTTAGGGTTTCTTTACAAGTGGTAAGTGATGTTCTCACACACACACACTCTCTCTCTCTATCTCTTTGCATATATATATTTATATAAAATTAATTAGTTGAAAAGTTAGAATCAGTGTATGCTTAAAGCATTAACTATTGTATCTTATTTATAGTACTTGTAATTATCCATTGCATATTATATATAGTATTTCTAATATATGAATACAAAATAAAGTCAAAATATATTAAAAGTTGTGATTAGATTCTCATGAATCAAATGAGAATTTATTGCTATGTCCATGGCCTAAAAACATTATATTGCAGGAACCATGCAAGAATTTGATGACATGAGGGAATGAACCATCTTCATCAGGGATGAGCATGATTTCCTGCCTTGCATTTCAAAATTTACTTTTGATATTCCTATTCTTCGTTCATGTTTGTTTAAATATTTGAATTCCTAGGAATCAAATGCTTTTATCATGCCACCACTACCGATCACAACTTTTAACTCATTCGAGTTTCACAATCAACAATGAAAGTTTTTTACAAACAAAGTCAAGGTTATATTAATCTTGTTATTCAAGCGTCATTTATTGTACTTATTATTTTGTCAATTTTATATTATTGAACATAGCTGCTTTATGTATTTTGTTTGCAACCAATTGTTGTTAGTCATATTCAATGTCTCCAATATTTTAAACTTTCTTTAATTAATAATATATTTATTTAAATTTGTAAAAGTTAAGTAAAAATATGCTTAACTTTAGATAGGTTAATTCTTAAACTTATATTCTTAAATTTCTTAATTTGTCAATATATATATATATATATATATATATATATATATATATATATATATATATATATATATATATATATATATATATATATATATATATAATTCATGATTGTCTTTAAATTCTTGTTCATTTCTATTTAATTATATTATTAAATATTTTCAATATGAGTCCCTTGGCCTCTTGATGCTGAAGTGCCTTGTTTTTATGCTTCGTGTTAAAAAAGAACTATAATGGCCACGGCCCCCTATCACGTGGACTAGTAATTATTTAATGAATGACAAAGCCTAATAAAACAAAATCATATATAATTAACGTTAATAAAAATAGTAAAGTAACATATTAATAAAATATTATTAAAAACCCTCTATCAATCATGCATGACATATAATTACTATTTTTGTCTGTTGGTTGATAATGATAATTCCAATAGAGACATTTGTTAATCAAAAAATTGAATACAAACCTCACACGTAAAGGTTGAGCATCTATCAAATGAGTGTGTGGTCCTCAATTTAGGACACTCATTTGATATTATAATATTTTATTTAATTTTATTTTTTATGCGTGTGCGAGGGGTGGGGTTAAATTTAGTCATGAGTGACGTAGATCATATGTGGTTTGGATCATCGAGATCGATGGATGACAAATTGGCTGAATTATTTAGGTGAATTATGAGTCCATTAGGCATTACTACTCTCCAATGATAGAATCTACTCAGCTTTAGTGGCTTAACGATACTTACATTGGGCACATCACTATTCTCTCGTGACTTTGATTGTGCCAGTTGAAGGCAACTACTATTGATGATATGACATACAAAAATATAAGGATTTTTAGTGTGGGGATGTAAAATAACATACCTCAAATTTTGTGTGTGGGTGTAAGAGAGTGGTAGATTCAAAGTATATATTACTTTATAATATTTGTTTTTTAATCTCAAGTTTGACAGCCACCCTTAGCTCGTCTTTGATTCCACTACCAATGTAATAGAACAACATAACAACATATTCTACAGGAATACCTTCATGTTGTACACATATTTAACCATGAAATTACCTATAAATAGGTGACCTAAGATGACACTACAAGCTTAGTGAAAAGTTTTATTATAACCCTTAGCATCTTGGTGCTATTCAAAAAAATATCATCGTGTCTTCAATCTTTCAAATTATTTTAAGTACACACTATAGGAAATTTGGTCAAAATGATATCTCATTTTTACTAAGGGCAAATCATTATAAATACATATATCCTAAAGGACAAGAACATCAGCATAAAAATCCTCACAGATTTTAGAATGAGGATTTTCAATTTTCCTTACAAAAAGTATTTGGCTTTACACGAGTGTCACAAGTGGCCCCTTTTTATTTTATTTTAAATATGTGATATTCATGTTATTCCCAAAAGTTAGTTTGTTGGAGACTCTGTATTGTGGAACATTAATGGAAGGAGAGGAAGATGAAGTGGGTCTAGTAGTAAATCTAGGGTAGAATAGGGAGAATTTGCTTACATGTGCTCAAATGTGATTATTTTGGGTAAGCTTACAAACATGCACAAATACATACATTAAGCATAACAAGTGTGCACAAAAGATAGCATTAAATAGGATGTATAGCCAACCACTTATCACTCTACACTCGGTAAACTAACAAGCACTTGGGAAGGCCTCTACATCATAAAAAGATAAGTTGGCCGAGAGCCAACTAACTACATACCCACAATGGTAAATAAAAACTCAGGATATGGAGTGCCGATGACCTCAAGTCATTTAATCCATAAAAGAAGCACCTATCTTAACTCTCTCTTTTACTAAAAACTATGTTCCTTTACTTTTCATTGGAAAACTTTTTGAAAAATAAAAATATATGAGACACTACTTGCAACAAAGCCACTACATAATGATGCTCAAGGAATTTGGGACCCTGAGATCAGATTGTTAGATAGTGTTATAAGAACTCCTCAAGAGAGGTTTTTAAAAAACTTGTCAAACCATAGTACATTGATATGCAATAATCAAGCACGATAACCTATGTCGCGTAGGCTAGTTGACTCCCCCATTAGGTTCAAACAAAAAAGAAAAGATTGGACCACTACATGTGGTAAGTAAAGGCCACCAAGCATGCTAGAGTCCGCAGCATAAGGGAAAGTCATCTTTCTAATAAGTTTCACTCATTATTCTCTTTGAAGAAAATAGTGGTGGGATGTGTTTCAAATACTATAAAAGTAAATTCCAAAATATCTCACTCACACATAAATAATAGAAATAAAAGAAAAGTGGAAGCTAAAAAAAATTTATTTGCAATTTACTTTCCCTATGCTCGGGGAACTCAGGCGAAGATGCAAGATTTTTTAGTTTTTAGGACTCTTATTTATGAAGGATAAGAAAAATCCTTGAGAAAACTAAAAATTTCAAGTTGATCATACTTGGATCTTAAAGTACTATCCTAATTTGTACATACAAACAATTCAAAAATTCATGTACGATCTTGTACGAATTTAAAACTGAAGGAATTGCCAGCGATGCGACTGCCGGTGTGTCGCTGGTGTACCGCCAGACATCGTCGACATACCACCGGTATTTACTGGAAGTTTTAGTTGTTTTCTGACAGCTTTAATTAGATGTCCGCTATCAAGGTTTCTGGCGGACAAATTGCCGGTTGGCTACCGGAAACCTATATCATTTGAAAAAAAAATGGACAGCTTCCCTTCTACTTTACTGATTTTCACCTTAAACTCTAATGCTACACAAAAAATACAGCAATTTTCATAAATTTGGGCACACGCCACTATAGTCCATCACAACAATTATAACAAATATATTCATTAAAACAAATCAATAAGTGAAACCAAGTAAGTTCATAACTAAGTTCATAAGTTTAACCAAATAAATTCATAACTAAGTTCAATAAGTGAAATGAAATAAGTTTACAATAAGTTCATCATAAGTTCATCAAACAAAAAAGAGTACTAATCCTCCTCCGTATCCTAGCTGTCTGGTGATGCTTGTGGCTGCTCTTGCTCTTGCTCTTGCTCTTTCTTCTTTTGATTTTCATCTCTATAGGATCGTAGCTCTGCCTGCATCTCATTTTGAACCTTTCTCATCTCTTCTATCTCTCTCGCCAGCACTACAACCCTCTAGCTTATTTTTCTTTAGCTTCACTGGGATAATAAAATGCTGAGGTGGATGAACTGCGCTCACAAACATAGCCTTGCGATTCCAAGCCATATACCCTCCCCCTCTTCCTTCCTCCAACAACATCTGACAATGTATGATACTAAAAAATCTGGGTCGATCCTGAAGATGATCCCTCACTGGTGGACTGATGACTTTCTCGTGCTCGTACAAAATCATCCTGCAAGAATAAATCCATAAAATATATTGATATTAGAATGAGTTTTATTATAATAATTTTTTATTCCCAAACTCCAAAAAATTATACTCACATGCACCTTTTTAGCCTTTTCATCAACCCACTGATAGTTTGCTTGATGTTGGTGAGTTCTCGTATGCAACTCCAGTAGTGTTGTCTCTCGACTAAGAAACGCTTTCTGAAAATATAATATATAGTTCTAATAACATAAATATATTTAATAAACTAATTTAAAGGTTTTACCAGTCATCATCTATGTTCCGTATGAGGAACAGATCCACTAGTATAAAGAGAGCTTTCTAAACCCCCACAGTTAGATGATCTGCTTATTCTGCTCTCTTATTTTTATGAACTCAGAGGTTGCCCAAGCTCTAATCAGATCTGCCCATAAGCCCTCTCCAATCCATATTGGACACTGCCCAAACTTTTTAATGTCCATGAACATGTCCCTAAGACGAGTCGCTCCTCTCCTCTCGAAATTTATTATGATCCTCGTGTTATGCTCAGGTAACCACCTAATGTGACCAACCCATCTAAAGTGACTCTCTTTAATCTTATCTTCCACTGGAGCTACTCCAACCTTATCACATATATGCTCATTTTGTATCCTATCTCTAAGGGTCAAGCCACTCATCCACTTATGCAAAAACAACTTCAAAATTTTATGGTGTCAAATGTTGGCCATTAAAAGAGAAGCATAATACTAAGTGTTGCAGAGATGAGGATGCTTAGGTCTACCTCTACCTTTCTTAACATAAGTCAAATCTAATACCTCAACTTTCCTTACCGGGACATAAGAAGGCCTCTATTTAATGTGACCAAACCATCTAAAGCGACTCTCTCTAATCTTATCTTCCGTTGGAGCTACTTTAACCTTATCACGTATATGCTCCTTTCAATTCGTATCCTATTTCTAAGGGTCAAGCCCCTCATCCACCCAAGCAAAAACAACATCATAATTTTATGGTGTCAATGTTGGCCATTAAAAGAGAAGTATAATACTAAGTTAAGTGTTGCAAAGATGAGGATGCTTAGGTGTACCTCTACCTTTTTTTAACATAAGTCAAATCTAATACCTCAAATTTCCTTATCGGGTCATCAGAAGGCCTCTGTTTAATGTGACCAAACCATGTAAAGCGACTCTCTCTAATCTTATCTTCCACTGGAGCTACTCCAACCTTATCACGTATATGCTATTTTCGTATCCTATCTCTAAGGGTCAAGCCACTCATTCACCCAAGCAAAAACAGCTTCAAAATAAAAAAAAAAATCAAAAATAACTTTAATTTAAACCAATTCCTCTTGGCATTGTACAAAGTCAAAAACAACTTCAAAAAAAAAAAACTAAAAACGCAAACCTCGGAGGCCGGTTTTGCACACGAGCGGGGAGCGGGAAGAGATCTTCGACATTGCAATGGGGGCGAGATCTTTGTTTGGAGGACCTTTTCTATGGCTGGAGGGACCATGTCGGCGGTCAGAGGGTGCATCTCGATCGTGAGAGGGAAGAGGAGACAGGGGCAAGAGTCGCATAGGAGTGAGAGGAGTAGGTGATGAAATGAAATGGATGGCTCGGGATGGCTTATTCTAGGCCATTTTCTAGTGTCTTTCCTGCAATTTGGACCACCGAAAATAATTTACTTAACACCAGCGGTTCAAGCGGCCGGTAACATGCCGGTAAGATTTAATGCTAGCAGGTTAACTGGCGGTTTCTGGACTACAGCTATGTCCAACGGCTTTAATTTACATAACCATCAATCAGACCGCCGGTAAAAACCAGCGATCAAACCGCTGATTAAGCCGCCATTATTATCAGCGGTTGGAGAACCGCTTGTCCAAACTGCCGGTAATTGATGAATTTCTTGTAGGGTATATAGTTCAAAACTGAACACATTTTTTTGGTACGATTATGTACGAACTCATTTTGTACATTGGTCATTATCTATACAAACCCGACATCGTATAATATAAACTGTTAAATCAAATCATGATTTTATGGCACAATCATGGACAAACTCATTTCATACTCTGAACATCATCTGTAAGAAATATATTTCGTACAGTATGAATAGTTTAAAAAATTTACCTGTTTGTGTGGCATGAATTGGTACACACCTATTATGTACTCTAGACATCGTATGTATGAACTCCACTTCATATAATACAACCAGTTCAAAAGAAAATTTCCAAGGCATGATTTGATTAGCTTTGTTATGGAGGAACTTTCATATCAAATCGTCCAGCACGATTTAAGAATCATAATGTACGATTAGTTTTAAAAATAAAAGTTTTAACTCACTCCCCTAGTGTGTGTGTGCATGATTACCTAATTATAATCGCACTTTCTTAGACTCAAGAAAAATAAAAAAAAAATAGACTTTAATTATAAGAAACCTAAATCTAATATGTATTGAAGTCTTCGACAGTCTGAAGTAAGATTTCTCTGAACTGTTAGTACACATAAATAATAAAAACAAAACCTGAGTAAGGATTATAGAGAGAGAATGCCTCAAATTGTAGAGAGAGAAAGTGACATTTTAAATTTCTAAATTTTTGTAAAACCTGATATCCACTGATTATGGTGGAGGGTCGTCGGCCTCCGTGTGCCGACTCCGTTGATGGTCGTTAATGAACTTTGAATGCTGTTAGGCTTCTTTCTCATCCAAATTAAGCTTCATCACCACCTGCTTTTGGAGATGCTAGTTTGATGCTTGATAATGAGGCTAAGACAAGGTACAAGTATAGTTTATCCCTTATTATCAATGAAGGTGGATTACTGTCGCCCAAGAAACAATTGGATTGCATTGGAAAGGGTAAGAGGGTGTTGATGGATGTCCAATATAAATTTCCAAATTTGTCTGGTTTTCATAGAGAAACAAAATTGGAACTTAAATAAACTATTAGCGCATCTCCGTCTTCTGAGTTTGAGATTGGACCTATAGTGGTGACTGATAGCCTTATTGCTGATGATTCTGGTAGGATTGAGAATGTAAACTCTATTGGAGTAATTTCAAATATTGGTCAAGTCTCGGAGATGGTAGCTGAAAAGAAGAACTTGATTATGGGCGAAGTTGATGTTTATCATCATTCTGCAGATGATTTAGAGAAGGTGTGTTTTTGCATTTCTACTGATCTGGATAACTGCAAGAATGTTGATAATTTGATTAATGGTCCTAATCATCAAACGACCAAGGTGGTAGTGAATGCATTGAATAAAAAAACTAAGATCAAAGCCATGGATATCAATTTTGGAAACTATTTCACTGAAGATGGGGTGGTGAAGCTTCATTTACAAAATGAGATGGAGAATAAAAACAATTTATAGAAATCTTTGGTAGTGAAAGTATTTGGAGAGAATGTCCCATACCATGTCATTGGGATGGAATTGAGGAGGAAATGGTCTAAATTTGGAAGGTTTCAATTGACTTTGCATGGAATGGGATGGGTATTATGTTCTTTTGATGATCCAAAACCAATGGAACCAGTCCTTTCTAGCGAACCATGGTATGTTAATGAACATATCATAGGATTGGATAAATAGGCTCCCTCATTTCAGCCCTCCTCTTTAAAGGGATTAATGGCTCTTGTTTGGATCAGGATGCCTAATCTCCCATTATAGTGTTGGGATGAAATTAATGTACGAAGGATTTCTTCAAAGGTTGAAACTCCATATTTAATTGACAAAAACATGTTCCAATGGGGAAGAAGGGAGTGCCATAATTTGTGTCAGGATCAAGCTTGAAAATAAACTGCAGTTGGGTGATTGGGTGGAGGGAAGTTCCAGCAAATTCTACTAGAAGATTGAATATGAGAGAATCTATAACTTTTGTTTTAATTATGGCAAGATTGGGCATCTAAAGAGAAGCTGTAGAAGTGTTTGTCTAGAAAACACTCAGGACTCTAAACAAACAAAAAAAATCTGATCGAAGCATTCTAGTTTCAAAGAAGGTTTCTATAAATATTAAAGTAGTAAAGGATAAAGATAATGATGTTAATAAAGAAGGCTATGGACCTCGGGTTCAAGTTGAGTATAGGAAGAGGAGATTTAGAAACTATAGTTTCAAAAATTCTTGGGCTCAGCCTTTGAAGGAAGATGCTAAAAAGACAATGGATGAGAAGGAAAGTGACGTTGCTATGAAGAAACAAAGTGGAATTAGTAATGTGAATGTTGAATCAGCTTCTTGGTTTAAAGAGCTGGCTAATGAGGTAAAATCTAATCTCCCTTGTAATGATGTAGAAGTTATGGATAGTGCTTTCTCAGATAAAGGAGGGGATATTGTTTTGAAATCTATTTGTATTCCCAATAATGTTAACCAATTTGATGTCTTAAGTCAATTAGTTGAGTAAGGAGAGTTGTTAGCCTTGAAAATGATGTAATGGCATCTCCTATTGCTTATGTATCTAAAGTTGGAAGTGCGACTGATGTCCTAGAGATAGAAGTTGTGGGGAAGAGTGTTCAAGTGGGTACTACATAAGAGGGGTCTTCTAATGTTAAGAATAAAGGCTCAAAGTAGCTTAAAGGTTTGGGACCTATTAAATCCGTTCCAAGAAATATGAGATTGGATGGAGAACTTAAGGAGAAGATGAAGACATCATCCCCTCTTGTTCAATAATGTCTTCCATAGGTTTTTTGGAATTGTTTTGATTAAAAAATATATTTAAATATAGTTTTGAAAAAGGATTAATTTTCTTTGGGAAGATTAAATTTTTGAATTTTAAAATTGAACACGTCATTATGAACAGTATATCACCTCGGGAGATGATCATATCGTTCTCTAATGGGTTCAAATTTCAGAATTTTAAATTTATCCGAATTATCGTAGTCAAACTCAAAGGGAGAATCACATTTGACCCCGAAGAATCAAAATGGAATTTAATCAATTATTTGACCATGCTAATTTGGATAAAAGATCATTAATTTCATAATCAAAATCACGATAGTAATTGATATATCAATCCGAGGACGATAGTAATTGATATATCAATCCGAGGAAAGAAATTATTAATCACTATTGATCGTTTGAAAATGATGAAAATGATCGTTGAATTTAAATTTCCCAAAGAGAATTAATTAGAGTTTTTGAAAAATTGATTTTGAAAAACATGTCTGGGTTTCTAAATCTCCTACAAGCGCAAGCCCTCGTAGTTAATTACATCGTAGGAAAATTAAAATTTTCCTACGAAAACTCTCGATTAAAATAGTGGTGTAAATTTTATTTTAGATTTTCAAGGATCGATATCAATAGAGAGAAATGGTAGGAATTTCAAGTGGAATTGGATCAAAATTGAAGACTTATTTTCAGAATCAAAGGAAGAAAAGTAAGAGGTGTTTTGAGATTCTGAATTACTTCAGAAATACCTCAATCTACCCTAAGTGTTGGGCTCAAATTAGATTGAAAGAGATATTTAATTTTGAATGATCAGTTTTATTAGAAAATTGGGTTTCAATTCCCGGATGGTGAGGTCTTATAGCCCGAGCTAGCCTCAGAACCTAAATCTAAATTGGGCACTTAAAATTTCCTCGAACCTAGCTAATGCAATGCGAATCTAGTCTTATCCTGGCCTGGATTGGGGAGCCAGCTAAACCACCTAAACAATTTTAAAATATGAGTCCGGTCTTTTTGTAGAGTGGTAGGGACATTAAATAAAAAATGTTAGAGGAATGGGGTCGACATCTAGAGCAGATCCTTAATTGACCCCTTAGACTTATGTTGGATATTTGATGTCTAAATAATGCAATTAAATATTAGACTCTATTTTAATTTGTTACTAATGCGATGCATGCTAATTGACTCGATTGAATGCAAAATCAGTATGTAGCAGTTTAAAAACCTTTGGCTTAGAAAATAGGTTTTTCCCTAAAGATTGCATAACATCCCCTTGACAGATCGGCACCCTCATAGGCCAGGTGGTCAACCAAAACTCACAAGCGGGGAGATGTCTAACAAGGTAGAGAAAGCATAATATGAATGCATGAAAAACCCTCGGCGAGTCCGAGCTTACTTCTTAAAACCGTTTAGAGTTTCTATCTTGTCTTAAAAATTTTATTTAATTAAAGTAGAAGAATTTTTTGACAGACCCCTAAGAGCCTAAATTCGAATTCCAGGTCAAACCAAATACGTCATGCAAATAAAAAGACTAGAAAAGTAGGAGTTCTAATGCACAATCAATTAAATAAATCAATAAAATTAAGTATATCAAATTGAATGTCCATAGGCAAGTGCCCTTATTATTACATCACAGAAATTGTAGGAAAGTAAAGTGGCCGGGCACCACTGACTACAACCCGGATTTCTAATCCTAAACCAAATGACTTTGAGTTTTGGGGTTCTTCTCGTTATCCACTTCTTCGTCTTCTCACGAAAATCTCAATTCGTCGGTTCTGGATATCTAAATGGAAAGAAACTCCCCCTTGAATGGGGTGTTATCTTTCCTCTTTGGATATTTGAAAGGTATCCTAATTTGACTTCCAAATGGAAGAAGACTCTCCCCTTTAGGGATGTATTCACCTCTTTAGAATTTAAATTGGATAAAATATCCCAATCTCAAATCATTTCAAATAAATACAACCTTATTCAATCAAATTTATATTAATTTAAATAAAAAAATCTAGACTCGATCCTGCAAGGTTATCCTAATAATTAACAGTTTATATACAATCCCAAGCAGTTATAATATGAAAAATTGAAATGCACTTTTTTTTTTAGCCACACTTGGCCATGCTCTTTTATTTAAAGGGGATATTAAGCACGACAGGTACCTGTGCAAAGAGTGTTGAAACTTGTTCAATATGAATTAGGATGTTAAGCCTAATTAAATGTCCCAAGGCTAACTAAGAGGGGGGGGGGGTGAATTGGTAATTTAAAAATTATACTTCTACTCTTGGATTTTTAGAAAACCTTTTTAATTATTAATGCAAGTTAAATTTAAAGTTTAAAAAATAAACTTTTCAACCAGAGTAAACAACTTGCAATGAAATTAAATGCGAAAGAAAAGTAAGAAAGAACACACTTGATTTATAGTGGTTCGGTCAAACCTTGACCTACGTCCACTCCTCGGAGGCACCCTCCGAGTATTGCACTAATACCACAAAGTGACTCTCCTTTTGCCCCCACAGCAAGGCGGAGAAGCCTGTACAAAATCACTTTCACCTTCCCCGGTGCGGCGGAGTAGCCGGGTTCTTTGACACCAAAGAGATCTTCTTCTCGCCAAAACTTTCCTCATGATGACCCTTAAATCCGATGGTACTGAAGTGCAAGTTCGCTGGAGCAACCGTGTGAATATCCCCTCCACACTCCCTTGAAATCCCCTCCAAGGATCTTCTCCCTCTCAAACTCCACCCTTTCCTCTCTCTCTCTCAAGTTCTCTCTTCTAGTTTTCTCCCAAAGAATGAAGACACAATGGCTGTCAAAGATACACTTTGTCGTCCTTTTACACTCTCCAAGTGGCGGCAGAGAACCAGACCGATGTTGTTGAAATTCACTTGAGAGCCTTCAAAGGAGATGGGAAGAAACAAAGAGATCTTCTTCTTCAAGTAACCTTGTGAATCCCTCACAAACCCCTCACTTGATCTCTCACTCTTCACTCTTACAATCTCTCCCAAACTCTCACTCTCAATGATCCCTCTCAAGAGAAAACAACTCCAAAGGCACTTGTAATAGTTTCTAGGACTCCTTATATAGAAAGGACATGAAAAACCGCCCAAAAAACTGCTTAAAACATGTTTTTCTGCGCACTGGATCGTCCTGTACGAAATTGAGTTAGTACGGACGAACTGAGTAAAAAACTGTCCCGTACGAACCATTTGTGCATCTGTACGAACCAATTTTTGTCCTGGACGAAATAGGTTCGTCTCGTAAGAAAAAATTTCGTCCGGTACGAACAGTTATATCAAAAGTTGGTTTCGAAAACTGCAAAACGTTGCCAGAAACTTTCATAGTCGGTTCCCATCGTCCTGGACGAACATGACTTCGTCTGGACGAAATTTTTATAGAGAGAAACTCGTCCTAGGATGAAAATGATTTCGTCTGGACGATCATGACTTAGAAAAATTTTCCAGTTCAGTTCCTGTCCGTTCCATTGCTCTTACAAGGAGATAATTGATCTGATCGTTCCGTACGAACAATGTTCATCCCGTACGATCAGCACAAAAACATTTTCAAGATCTCCTTTAGTGTGTGTGTTTTAATTCACTCAATTTACAATCACTCCCTTTCAAGTTTATTTCAAAGAAAAGTACAAGTTTCAAATCATAGAGTATTTCATGATGAATTGATTTTGAAATCTTCGTTTGTCTGGAGTTCGATTGTCCTGAAATGTTAGTCCACACAAGAGCAAAAACAAATATTCCAAAAAAATATTAGGAGATAATTACACATAAAATAATAATATTTTGAATCATCAAAACTATACAAGTTGAAAGAATGTAAAACATGCAAATAGCAACTTTCCTAATAATCTCCCCCTTTTTGATGATGGCAAAACAATTATTGTTTGTATAATTTCAAATTCTAAGAATCTCTTAAACTCCCCCTGAATTAATGAACATATGAAAATAAGGAGGCATTAAAATTATTTTTGTTTTCAAAATTTTTAGAAATACAAAACAAAACAAACACACAACGATACGAATACATAAGACACAACAAACAATTTCTCCCCCTTTTTGACAACATCAAAAAGTGAAGAAGAAAAAAACTAGAAATGTAAGCAGACATATAAAAATTTTTTAAAAATTTAACCTTTAAAGTGATTGACATAAGGTATGCAAATAAAATTAAAACATTAGCCAAATCATAAAATTCATAGAATTTAAGAAGAGATATAACATAGAAACTAAAAAGAATTAATCAACACATGAGTATATTTAGACATTTAGGATAGAGAAAATCATTGTAAAAATGATGATATAAAAATTTTATATTTCAAATTTCAATATGGAATATAAATGTACATAAGATTAATTTGAATTAAGAGATTAAAAGAGTTTGGAAAGAACTAACTACCACATGTGGCGTTTTGCGCATCTTTTTCAATTTTGTGGCACATTTTTGTGCAACTTTTTACATTGTTGGGCTTATTTTGTGCCTCTTTTTCACATTGCGAATCATTGCGCATTTCTTTTGATTTTTGTACATTTGTATAATTTTCAAGAGTAATTGTATTCTTTCCAAAATTAATAAACTAAAATTTCAAATCTTTCTAAGTGCATAAATATTAATTGACAAGTGAAAAACAAAATAAGAAAATATCACAATTACAATAATAATATTAAAATTAATGTAGTCTAAATAAGAGACATAAAATTGACAATCTTAATAATATCAAGTTATAAACACAACTTAAATTTAGAAAAATTAGATTTTCTAATGAATTCAATTTTATGTTGCAGTTCAAAGTATAGCACTTGTAAGATCAAAAATTTTAGGGATTTTCATATAGGCTAACAAACATTTCAAACACAGAACAAAAACACTTAAACAAAAAAAATCTAAAGCAATAAAAGAATAGAAAAACAGTAAACAAAATACAAGTACACAAACTATAAAAATCTTCATATCACATTCCAAATATCTCACAACAAGAAACATGGAATCCGATATGAAAATATCTCAAAATCATACAAAACACACAAAAATTAAAAATAGAAAAACACATAAAACAAACAAAAATAAAAACACAACTAATAAAAAACATGCACACAAAAACACATAAACAAAGGGTTCAAACATCATTTTGCTCCTGGTCTGATGATTCAGAAGCTAGATCTGCCTAGGAGATTTTTTGCTTTTCATTATTTTCCCATTTTATAATTTGCTTAGCTTTGCCCTTTTCTTTAGCAGGAAGAGTTCTCAAATTAGGGCACTGACTTTTCAGATGTCTAGATTTCCTACATCCAAAGCAAATAATATTTGAAGAAATCTGAACATTCTTACCATTTTTACCTTTATTCCACTTTTGTTGATGCTTATGCTTGTGCTTTAGTGGACTTTTCAATTTGCTTGTTAAGTCATCGCTTTCCTCACCAACTAAGCAACTTTTCTCCATGTCTTCCGCTTTTAGCATTATTGTTTCACCTGCATCCAAAAGTCTTTGACCCAAATATTGCTTGTAGGCAATGAGTGAGCCAATCAAATTATCAATAGAATATTCATTCAAATTTTTGGATTCGCAAATAGCAACAACTTTGGCATCAAACTTGTCAAGTAAACAACGTAGAATTTTATTGACTATTTCAAAGTTTGAAAATTCTTTACCTAAAGCATGCAATGATGTTACAATTTGAATAAACCTAGTATACATATCTAAGATTGTCTCATAAGGTTTCATGCTAAAGATTTCATAGTCATGCATCAAAAAATTCAACTTAGATTGCTTGACTTCACTAGTACCTTCATATGTAATGCATAAACTATCCCAAATTTCTTTGCCAGTAGTACATGTAGAGATTCTCATATAATCTTCCAAATTTAAAGCACAGAACAAACAATTCATACATTTAGCATTTAATTCAGCATAAATTTGTTCTACTCTACTCCATTCAGAAAAAGGGGTATCAGTTTTGATTCCATCTATAATACGTGACGGTACAGAGTAACCATTTTGAATCATATGCCACATTCGATAATCTATTGATTGCTAGAAAGTAGACATTCGAATTTTTTAAAAGAAATATTTTCAAATAAAGGTGGTCTAACAATCGAATATTCTTCTAACATTTTACGGTTTCTAAAATTAGCCATACTCGTTTTTCAAAAAGTAGTCTAAACTTATGATTTTGAAACAAAGCTCTGATACCACTTGTTGGAACTTGTTCAACATGAATTAGGATGTTAAGCCTAATTAAATGTCCCAAGGCTAACCAAGAGGGGGGGTGAATTGGTAATTTAAAAATTATACTTCTACTCTTGGATTTTTAGAAAACCTTTTTAATTATTAATGCAAGTTAAATTTAAAGTTTAAAAAATAAACTTTTCAACCAGAGTAAACAACTTGCAATAAAATTAAATGCGAAAGAAAGTAAGAAAGAACACACCAGATTTATAGTGGTTCGGTCAAACGTTGACCTACATCCACTCCTCGGAGGCACCCTCCGAGTATTGCACTAATACCACAAAGTGACTCTCCTTTTGCCCCCACAGCAAGGCGGAGAAGCCTGTACAAAATCACTTTCACCTTTCCCGGTGCGGCGGAGTAGCCGGGTTCTTTGACACCAAAGAGATCTTCTTCTCGCCAAAACTTCCCTCAAGACGACCCTTGAATCCGATGCTACTGAAGTGCAAGTTCGCCGGAGCAACCGTGTGAATATCCCCTCCACACTCCCTTGAAATCCACTCCAAAGATCTTCTCCCTCTCAAACTCCACCCTTTCCTCTCTCCCTTTCAAGTTATCTCTTCTAGTTTTCTCCCAAAGAATGAAGACACAATGGCTGTCAAAGATACACTTTGTCGTCCTTTTACACTCTCCAAGTGTCGGCAGAGAACCGGACCGATGTTGTTGAAATTCACTTGAGAGCCTTCAAAGGAGATGGGAAGAAACAAAGAGATCTTCTTCTTCAAGTAACCTTGTGAATCCCTCACAAACCCCTCACTTGATCTCTCACTCTTCACTATTACAATCTCTCCCAAACTCTCACTCTCAATGATCCCTCTCAAGAGAAAACAACTCCAAAGGCACTTGTAATAGTTCTAGGACTCCTTATATAGAAAGGACCTGGAAAACCGCCCAAAAAACTGCTTAAAACTTATTTTTCTGCGCACTGGATCGTCCTGTACGAAATTGAGTTAGTACGGATGAACTGTGTAAAAAACTGTCCCGTACGAACCATTTGTGCATCTGTACGAACCAATTTTTGTCCTGGACGAAATAGGTTCGTCCCGTATGAAAAAATTTTGTCCGGTATGAACAGTTATATCAAAAGTTGGTTCCGAAAACTGCAAAATGTTGCCAGAAACTTTCATAGTCGGTTCCCATCGTCCTGGACGAACATGACTTCGTCTGGACGAAATTTTTACAGAGAGAAACTCGTCCTGGGACGAAAATGATTTCGTCTGGACGATCATGACTTAGAAAAATTTTCCAGTTCAGTTCCTGTCCGTTCCATTGCTCTTACAAGGAGATAACTGATCTGATCGTCCCGTACGAACAATGTTCGTCCTGTACGATCAGCACAAAAACTTTTTCAAGATCTCCTTTAGTGTGTGTGTTTTAATTCTTTCAATTTACAATCACTCCCTTTCAAGTTTATTTCAAAGAAAAGTACAAGCTTCAAATCATAGAGTATTTCATGATGAATTGATTTTGAAGTCTTCGTTTGTATGGTGTTCGATTGTCCTGAAATGTTAGTCCACACAAGAGCAAAAACAAATATTCTAAAAAAATATTAGGAGATAACAACACATAAAACAATAATATTTTGAATCATCAAAACTATACAAGTTGCAAGAATGTAAAACATGCAAATAGCAACTTTCCTAATAAAGAGTATATATATTTTTATTAATTGCCCCCTTTAATTTCAGCTCCTTGTATGAGCATGGCCACCTATATAAGACTGAACAAGTATAATTCGTCCCTAACCTAGGGGTAGATCTAGCGCACAAACAAATCACAATATAAAGTACAGTAAGCAAGTAAGTAAAGAAAAACATCAAGTCTAAACTAGCAAAAAGCATGCAATGAAAAATTGAAAACCCGGCACACAGCAGAAAAGTAAACACCGGCCTATCCTAAAGCTAGAGTCAGTGATCCTAGCAAACCATCTAAAGTGTGTGAGGTAGGTCGTGTGGTTTTGATATGTCCTAAATAGGATATTTGATTGAAATTGCTTAAGGTTTGATTGTTGATTTTTAAAGATTTGATTAATTTAAGTTTGCCATTAATTGATTCGTGGTGTTGTGCCACTAGGCTCGTGGAACCAGCCTCCTTAAGACACTTAGCCCCGTAGCCCGGAGTAGTCCAGCCAATAAACTTCATCTTTAGGATGGTTGTTGTGTTTTAAAAGATTTGTTGAGTGTTTTAAACATTAACTAACATTTTTTGGAGTTTTAGAATGATTTTGAGTTTTTAAGAATTTTTGGAATATTTTAATCATTTAATGAAGGGGCTAGAAATTGACTTTTTAATAAAAAGTGTTTTACTAAAAGTTAGAATTTTATTAAAATATTATACCTTAATATGATCACTTAGACAGTAAGTACATTGAAATCGGATTTTTCTGCATTTTATTACGAAGGTTTGAAGTTTTGAACTAGTTTTGACCTATAATTGACCAATCTGTTGACTTTTTGAATTTAATGCTTTTCTGAAATTTTAATATTTTTAAGAAATATTAGACATTATTATGAGTTGAATGCAAGTGAGTTTGACTGATTTAGAATTTTCTTGAATTAGTTATGATATTTTGAAGTTTATGTATTTATTGGAATTTTTAAAATTGCTTAATTAGTGGTCCTTTTTGTGATTTTGCTCCAAATGAAGTCCCAACTCCTTGAAATCAGCTCCAAAGGTCATGGATGACCTAAGAAGAAATTCCCAAGTGTTTGGGAAATTTTTGGAATTTTAATTATTATTAATTAATTAAATCAATTAAATATGGGTTTTCAATTAAAATTAAATTAATTACAGAATTGTAGTCAAATCAAGGGGATTTTAATTTTCATTAGTTAAGGCTTGCAATCTGATCAGTTAGAGGAGTTATACATAATTTTTGGGTTTACATTGAATTTATTGCAGTTTTTAGAAGTTTTGATGCTTAATTAAGGGTTTAGACTTAGGAAAATTAATTAAGGGTCTTAATGATTTCCAAAGCTAATGAAATTTCTCCTAGTGGCTGTACATGTCCCTAAGTTCAAGTGTTTGAAGTTTCAACTCAAGGGGAAGTGAATCTTAATTATAGGAAATATTCTAAGTTCTCTAAAATTAGGTCCTTAATTATTGTCCTTAATGTCACTAAGTTATAGGTTTGCAAATCAATGTTTCGACTAACCCTTGGACAAGCATGAATAAGCATACACAATAACACAATCAAATCCTTAAAACTAGGAGAGCCTAGGCTAGGTGGCGTGTGCACCTTAAGCATGCAAGGACTAATTAACATAATTAACTAAAGATAGGATTAGTGAATAATCAAGAAATGGTTATCCACTAATCATCCCCACTAATTCTATTCAAGCATGTTTAATCTAGGTTTAGAACCTCAATAAATCTCTCGAGAGTTTAAGTATTTAAAATATAAATAAATTCAAAGTATTTCTCAAAATAAATAAATATATATACAAACATACTTATATATATATATAACACAAATTTAAAATAAATAATTAAAAATATTGTTGAAATAAACTTTTAAGGACTTAAGAGATTTTCTGATTTTTAAAGTTATTTGAAAATAATTATTATTTTAAAAATAATTAGCAAAATATTTAATCAAATAATAATTAAATATTATAATATTAAAACAATTCAAATCATTTAAAATAACTTATTATTTAAGTTCTAAAATTAATATTAAATTAAAGTGTTTGAATTTCAAAAATTTTTGATATATCATTAGAATTTCTCTGATTTAAATTGAATTTGTTTGAAATTTTCTTTTGTTTTAGGTTAAATGTATAGTTTGAACTAATTTTTAATTAATTAATACTCAAAATATTTCTTAAATTAGATTAAATTGAATCTTAAATATTTCTGGAATTAGAAATAAAAATTTTTTTATTTAAGTTTAATTAAATAATAATTAAACTATCTAAATATTTAAATATTTGAAAGCTATTTAAAATATATAATATATCCTACATTAAATTAAATTTTAAATTGAATTGAATATATGTACCTAAAAATGTTTTAAATATAAATATACATATATATTTTAAATATTAAAATATATTTTAAAGTAAATCTTTTTTTTATTCTATTAAACATTTAATATCATTTTAATTAAATATTAATTTAAATTAATTAATATTTAAAATATTTCAAAAGATATTAATATTTTAACTTAAGATTAATTTTAAATTAACACTTTTAATTTTGTGGTAATATTTATATAAAATAAATATTTTTATATTTTTAAAATAATTTTAAAAGATTTTTAGAAGAAAACTAAAATTAAAACAGATTTAAACTTAAATTAAACCCCTCTTTTTTAATTGGTGGTGGACCGGACACGTGGCCGGTTCGGATTGGATGGATTCGGCGTGGGCCAATCATCAGATGGCGGCGCAATCATTGTGCCGCCGATGTAATCATCGCGTGATGATTAACCGCGGACGCAGTTTCACTAATCCGAGTCAGCTCGAATCATCTACTGCTCGATCACCCGTATAAAAGAATCAACGGCCAGGACTGATTCTCGCGATTTGATCTCACAGAAAATGATCAGACGGCCGTCGTTTTTGAACTAACGGTCCAGATGTCGGTAGACCGTCATCCGAGCGTTGGAACAAATACATGGTCGTAACTGACCACGAAAAAGCCAAACCTGGACCATTGATTCCACGCTCCGACACGCCACGAATCATTTTTGGATTCTATAAGCTTGTAGACTGTCCACGATTAAGTTCCCTATTGAATCCACGCTCCGACACGCCACGAATCGCCTGGTACAAGTCTTGGACGGATTGAGTATTAGGCTCGTCGGAAGATCGCCGGAGGCAGCTTTGACCGGCGAGATTTGGGTAGGGAAGTGTCAAGGAAGTCCAGTAGAGCTCAAACGAACAAAGAGTTTGGCTAAAGGAGCTCTAGGTGGGTGAGAGAGTGTAGGGATTCGAATGAGCTCCTTAGGGCACCTTTCCCCCTATTCAAACATCTCCAGGTGATTTGAACGGCTATGATCGACTTGCAAGGTCTCCAGATAATGCCACCTGTCTAAGGAGTTGGTGGGAGCAGGGGTATTAGAGGATAAGGGTACATCCTATGTGGAAAGTTCATTTTGGCTCTTATGAGATCAAGGGTTTGATTTAAGCCGTTGGATCTTGATCTGAGGGCTATGGTTAGCTCTAAGAAGCTTCTAGACCAGACTCAATCAGCTGGAATGATTTTGGATTGAGTGGATTAGCTCAATGAGTTAATTAATAACCCTTAGCCCAATTAAAGCCTCATATTGACTGTTTGACTGGTCAATCAGTCAAACATGAGTGAGGTGGCAGCTGAGTTGGCATAGAGGGTGGGGTTTGAGTGCTAGTTAAATGAGTTGGAAGGATTTATATGCTTAAAAGTTAGAGTTTTAAATTATTTAATCAAGTCGAAAAGGTTTGACCAGATGTTGACTGGTCAAATGACTAGGTTGACTGCTGAGGAGGCATATGGAAAAGTGGTTGAGTATTGTTTGGGTCATTCCAAGGTTTAGATGGGTTAGATGAATCAACAAGGCTTATTGGGCCCTTAATGGGCCTTTGAGTCAAAATTGATCGACTTGGTCAATCAGGTGTATCCAGGGTCTGAAAATGGGTTCAACAAGTTTGAAATATCATTTAGAGTCTAATGGATGTGATCCCAAGGTTTAAAGAGTTGGATTTGATCAAATGGGCCTATTGGGCCCATTAAGGGCATTTGGGTCAATCCTAGTGAATTTGGTTAATCAGGTTGGCCCAGGGTCTGAGATCAGGCTCAACAGGTTTGAAATGACATTTCAAAATCAATGGAAGTGGTTGCGTTCAATTCGGAGTTCATTTGGTTGAAACTCAATATTTGAACCCCCTAGGGGTATTTTGGTCATTTTGACCCCTGGTCAACTGGGGGTCAAAGTGGGTCCAGAAAAATACAGTTTAAAGTTCAACATATCAAGATTAAAGGTCTGGAAGTGACTAGAGGCTTTGGTGAAGGCTCTAAGGTCAGAATCTTCAAAGTGACAGGTCTAGTGGCATAAGCTGTAAATATTTGAAGGTTTTACAGCCTATGGATTTTAATTAAGTTTCTAAGGTTAGATACCTCAGAATGGGCTCAAATTTGGAGGGTTGCTTCTAGAGACATGTCCCATCAGTATGCAACTGACAGACTCTAAATCGGAGGTCATTTAACTGGGTTTCAAAGTGTTTGAAATTCAATGGAAAAGGCCTTTAGGGCAGGGCCTTAAGACTTTGAAGAAGTTTAGGATCTAGAGTAGCTCCTAAGGTCTGAGCTCTAGAAGAATCCTAGCATAGATCTTAAGGTCAAGATTCTAGGAGGATCCTAGAGTTTAAATTAATTTGGAAATTAAATTGATTTAGGATCAAGAGTAGTCCAAGTGACCTCATACAAAAATTAGGTCAACAAGCTATAAAGAGAAAAGATTCTCTATATCTAAAGGAATTTGTAAAAGATCATGGGGTTTTTGTTCTTGGGCTACTTGAAACTAAACTTACATCAGTTGATAAAAAAGATGTTAATATGCTGATTAGTAATGAATGAGATTTCTTTCATGTTCCTACCGTAGAACTGTAAGGAGGCATTATGGTGTTATGGAAACACAACATGGCTTCTTTTAATATCTTTGAATCATCTTCCTAATTTGTAAAAGGGGAGTTAGATGTCCTTAACAGGGGGCAAATGGAGAATTGCTACTATCTATGGGAGTAAGGATGTTTATAAGAGAAGGACTCTATGGGTTAGATTGGTATATCACTTTTCTAAGGACATACCTATGGTGGTGGGGGGACACATCAACTGCTTTCTCTCTAATGAGGAAAAAAAGGGAGGGAAAAGATTTATTTTTTTCCCTTAGACCTCTCTAAGGAGGAAAAAAAAGGGAGGGAAAAGATTTGTTTTTTCCCTTGGACCTAAAGAAATGAAGTCATTTTTGACTTGTAATTATTTACATGAGGTTGGTTGCATTGGGCCTAGGTCTACTTCCTGCAATAATAAAAAAGGGACTGAATGGATCCTTGAAAAGTTAGACATATGTCTTTTAAATTCAACAGCTTTGAACTCTTCTCACCGTTTGGTGGTTATGCATATGGCTAGAGTTGCATCGGATCATTGTCCAATTTTTTTAAGCTTATTGAAATTCAATTCGTTGTATAAGAAAAATATCAAATTCAAAGATGTATCGGCTTCAATTCCAACTTCAGTTGGAGTGGTAAGGGATGCTTGGAGAAAGAAAACTTAAGGAGATCTCTCACAAATTCTAAATCATGAGATGAAAAGACTTTAAAAGCTTTATTTTATTGGAGCAAAGCTAATTTTAAAAACTTAAATCAATCAAAGGAACTTTTGAAGAAGGAAATTCTGGATTTGCAAACTAAGGAAACAGAACAAGGGCAACTCTTGAATGAAGATAGCTGGCTATTGAAAGCTAAAATAGATGAATTGAATTCTATATTTGCTCGGTTATGCACTTGGTGGAGGCAGCAGGCTAAGGCCAATTGGCTTGTGGAAAGTGACATCAACATAAGGTTTTTTCAAGTATTTGCTAGTGCTAGAAGGAATTCCAACTTCATACACAAAATCAAAGATAAAAATAGGTTGATTGTTGAAGATCAACATCTAATCGAGGAGGCTTTATTTTGTTTCTTCAAAGAAAAGTTGAAAGATAGGAGCTGCTCTATGGTTGGATGGCCTAAATCGTGGAAAATTTTAAATGAAGAATATATGGTTATGTTGAACAAAGAATTCTCCTAGGATGAAATGTAGACGGTGATCAAGGATGTTGGTGGGAACATTACTCTGGGTTATGTTGGAATTTCCTAATCATTTAACAAATCATATTGGGCCATTATCAAAGTAGATTTTTGGAAAATGGTTAACCAATTTTTAATTCACGGAAGATGTGTAAAGAATGGAAAGAGACTATTATAGTGTTGATCCCAAAGGTAAATAATCCTATGTCTCCTTCAAACTTTAGACCCATCAGTCTATGCAACACTGCTTATAAATTTGCTGCTTAGGTGCTATTAAATAGATTGTTGCTTTTTATTCCTAAGTTGATCTCAAAAGAACAAGTGGCATTTCTAAAAGGGAGGTCAATTTCGGATTATATCCTAGTTGACCAAGAAATCTTCCACAAGTTCAGGTATTCTAAATCTTCTAAAGGTTCAGTCTCCTTCAAAATAGATATAGAGCAAGCTTATGATTCAATGGGATGGCCCACTTTGGTGAATGCAATGGAATATTTTTGGTTTCCTACCCAATTTGCTAATCTAATTTTGGATTGTGTTAATAGTCCTACCTTTTCTTTGTTAATCAATGGAAATTTTTCTAATTGGATTGATGCTAGGAGCAGTTTTTGACAAGTTTGCCCTTTATCACCATTCTTATTTATTATTTGTTCCTAACTCCTATCGAATGCTTTTTTTGCAAAGAAAGGAAACTATTGGTATTCAAATTTCTCCAAATGGGCCAAAGATTTATCACCTACTTGATACATATGATATAATAATGTTCTTTGAAGTCAGATTAAAGATGGTAAAGGAAATTAAAGGCATCCTTTTGGACTTTTGTGGTTGGACAGAGAAAAAGGTAAATATTAATAATTCTAACATTATGTTTGGAAAATCAATTAAGAGAAGGAAAAGAAAAGCAATCTCCAGAATTATGAATTTCAAGGTGGTCAAAGAATTTTCCTATATGTGCATCAAAATTGCAATAAGTAGACTAGTAAGAGCAGACTTTCAATTCATCTTAGTCAAAGCTTTGAGTATGTTGAATATTTGGGGTGGCAAATTCATTTCTTTAGCTTAAAGAATCACTCTTGTCAAGTCGGTGTTACATTCCTATCCAACCTTTCATTCCACACTCTCATTGGTTTCGAAGGGGGTTTTGAATGAAATAGATAAGCTGTGCAGAAGCTTTATATGGAACAAAAGGGATGGGGGTGTTAGACTTCATTATGTTAGCTGGCTGGGATCTTATGTGTAGATCGAAGAATTGTGGTGGCCGTGGAATAATATCATTGTTAAAAAAGCTGGTCCTTTAAGAGCTAGACTTGCATGGAGATATAATCAAGATAGAATCATTAATGCCCAAAGTTCTCTTCCCTAAATATGGCTCAATTTATGATGATGAAGCTTCTGAAAAAATAGGTTCTGCTGATTGGAAGTTAATTTATAATGGAGGGAAATTTCTTAAGTTGATTGTTAAGTGGAGAATTACGAATGGAGAATTGATTGATGTCTTCAAAGATATTTGGATTATGGATAAAAGCATTGAAAGATGACCAACCTTTGTGTAGTCACCGGATAGCAGCAAATCATCCGTTGATAAGTTTATTTCAAATGAATGCTTGGATGTTAGGAAGCTTAAAAAATGCTTTGGTGAAGAACTTGTAAATCTAAATACAAGTATACAAATTTTATCTAACTGTTTAGAAGACAAATTGGAGTTCATTTTTAACAATAATGGTAAATCAATTTTGGCTTTAGCAACTGAAGCTTTGGAACACAATAACTCTGAATTTATTAGTTGGTCCTGGTTTACAAAATCAAAGCTCATTCCTCGAGTAGAAATATTTTGGTAGAGAGTACTCAACAAAGCAATTCCCACCTACCAGTTCTTATGTTATAGGAGATTACAAGGAAATGATGGATGTCCAAGGGGATGTGATGGAGTTGAAGATATTGAGCACATTATTACCAATTGCAGGAAGCTAAAGAACGTTGTTTAGCAATTAAATAAATGGGGATTTGGTATTCCTGATTTCATTTCCTTTGATATATGATGTAAATGGTTAGATAATTAGAATCAGTGGCTGGTTAACTTATTTTGCAACACTGTATTCCTATCTTGTAAGGCTAGGAACGAGTTTGTTCATGGCGGATCAGAAACCAACCCATTGGTGATTGCAACTAATGTTGTGAGTTTTGTTGTTGTTTCAAACTTTTTTAACTGTTTTAACTCAAGCATCTTTGATGCTAATCAACCTGATTGGTTGCTAGATAATCATTGGCATCTTCCTCCACCCGATTGGATCAAAGTTAATGTAGATGCTTCATTATTAATGTCCTACAAGGCTGGGATAAGAGGTGCTTTTCTTGACTTCAAGGGGAGATTCTTGTTGACATTTGGTCATACTTGTGTTCATTGGGACATATCTAGGTAGGAGCTTCTAGCTATTGAATCTATCAAGGATGTTGTTAAAGATTGGATGTTTGCTAATAAGGGCTTAATTATAGAAGGCAATAACACAAACAACATCAAATTTTTTGAAACAACTGTTAGGAGAGGCGGGCAGGATTTGGGAGATCTCTCTTTTATCAAAGATTTCAATTATGCTATTTTTAATTTTGTAAATAGGGAAGGCAATAAGTTAGCTAATCATTGTGCTAACTATGCTATTTTTAGTTCTTTCATTTGGGAAAACATAGTCATGAATAAAATTCCTCCTTCTTTTATTAATTTGTTGAATGAGGAATCAGATGTTATTAGCTTGTAGTCTGTTTTTCTTTCTTTAGTTATTATTGAAGCAATTTTGCTTTTTTCTCAAAAAAAAAAAAACAACAAAAATAAAATATATCCAATATATGTTAGGAGAAATAGTAATCAACACAATAATATTTTGGTTTCATCAAAAGCTCATATGATATAAAAACATAGTTTTAAAATCTAAGATGCAACAATCTCCTTCTTTTTAATGATGACAAAATAATTATTATTTGTGTTAACATATAAGCCCATTTTACTGCTAAGCTCCCCCTAAATAAATGTCTAATTTAAAATAAGGGATTCCAATTAAAATTAAAAACACAATAAGAAAATAAGAATACCCAAAAACATAAGCAAAAATAACACAACAAACACACACACAATATACTCAAATTACAATAATCACACAACAAATTATCATAAATCATACACTCATACATCAAACAACATATAATAATACATCAAACAACCAATACATCAAACAATAACTATACATCAAATAATAACTAATGAGTCCCCCTTTTGACAACGACAAAAAGGGAAGTACATCTTGAAAAGATAGGTTTTTATGGATAAATCAAAATAATTGATGAAGAAGAAGAGTTTAAACTAATTACAAATACAATATTAAATTCCTAATACTAAAAAGAAAAACTCAAATTTTAAATCAAAGAACAACTAAGATAAGAAAATTAAACAAGGTTCACTGTATGTTCTAAACAAATAAAAAAATAATAATTATTGTAAAAATGATGAAATAAAGATTAATTAGTTTCTAATTCAATAGTGAAGATTTTTACTGATTATATGGATTTGTTTAAGAGATAGAATGATAAAGGAAAGAATAGTATGGATTTTTCAATTGGTGACACTGCACTTCTTTTTAATTATTTGTGGCACACTTTGTGCGTCTTTTTAGCTTGGGCTAATTTTGTGTCTCTTTTCATTTTGGCGAATATTGCACTTCTTTCTAAACTATTGACACATTTTTTTTTGCATCTTTTTCAAGTTTGGCATGCTTTGTATAACTTTTTACATTTTTTGTCTTTCTAGTATCAATAAATATTAAAACAAAATCTAATAATTAATAAAGACAAACACATTGAAAAAGAAATAAAATAAAAATAAGATATCTATTTTGTAATAATTATATTTAAATGGACTTTGTCTATAAGAATATAAAATTGTCTTTTTATATTTTGCAACATTCTTCTCAACTTATGTTTGGGGTTCTTGATACTACTAGCAAGGGATGTTGGCATGTAGCCATGGTGTATGGTAATAAGGAATTCTGAGTTAGAAGGGATCTTTGGGAAAGCCTTGGCATGAATATGTAGGGTGATACTCCTACTATTGTAGGAGTCTTCAATTGTCTTCTTTCTAAAGAGGATAAGCGAGGTGATAAAAGGTTCTGTATGTCCAAGGGACCAAAAAAGATGAAAATTTTCATGGATAATCATGATCTTCATGATTTAGGTGTTATTGATCAAAGGTTCACTTGGTGTAACATTAAACAAGGGACTGCTAGGATTTGGGAAAGATTGGATAGATGCTTACTGAATTATGCGGCTTTACAGTTAGTTCCTTCGGCTTTGGTTAGACATCTAGCAAGGGTGCCATCTGACCATTATCCCATTTCTTTTAAATTCGATGAAATACCTCACGTACATTCTAAAGTTTTTAGGTTTGAAGACACTCGGAAATGCTATCTAGCAACTTGGAAGATTGTTTCTAATTCTTGGGAGAAGCAGGATTTTGGCGGGGAAGCTGAAATTTTAAACAAGAAAATTAAGAGAACTTTGAAGTCTCTTTATTTTTGGGACAAAAAAAAGTAAAAATCTGAATCTGCTTAAAGAGGAGCTGAAGGATGAGATTCTCAAGTTACAACTAGAAGAAGAATTGGAAGGATGCTTAAGCCTAGATAAGTTGACTTTACTTCGTGCTAAAGTTAACGAACTTAATATTACTTTGTTCAGATTAGCTACTTGGTGGAATCAAAGAGCAAAGGCTACTTGGAATGAAGAAGGTGACACAAATTCAAAATTCTTTCAGGACTATGCCTCAGCATAAAGAAATGGTAAATTGATTAGACAAATTAAAGATGGAAAAAACATGGTTGTGGAGGAATTGGAGTAGATTGAATCCATTTTCTTGAAGTTTTTTGAAAACAAATGGAGATCTAGGAAGTGTGTGAAGCTCAATTGGCCTTCTGCTAACCTGAATCAGATGATTGATGACAATGATAGGATTTTGTTAGAGACTGAATTCACTGAAGAGGAGTTCACTTCAGCAGTTTTTCAACAAGGCTCAAATAGATCTCTCGATTTGGATGGGTGTACCACTTCCTTTTTTAAATTTTATTGGAGAATTGTCAAAGGTTCCACTTGGAAGGCAATTGATGACTTCTTCAAGACCGGACAAATACACGGATCCTGGAAAGACACTTTGATTGTTCTTATTCCTAAAATCAAGAACTTGGTAGCTCCTTCTAATTTTCATCCTATTAGTCTTTGCCAAACCATTTATAAGATTGCTTCAACTATGATTGTGAATAGACTGAAGTGTTGTATTTCTAAAATCATCTCCAAAGAATAAGTTGCTTTTATTCCGGAAAGATTAATGTCAGACCATTGCCTTTTAACTTATGAAATCTCAAATAAATTCAGAATATCCAAAAGATGAAATGGTTTTATGGCAGTTAAGCTTGATATGGAGCAAGCTTTTGATAGTATGAGTTGAGAGACCTTGGATCTTGTTCTAATTTGGTTCGGGTTGCTAACTACGATTTCCAATCTTATTATGGATTGTGTGATTAATGTGCATTTTTTGATCCTTTTAAATGGCAAGAGTTCTAGATGGATTGAAGCTAAAAGTGGCTTTCTACAAGGTTGTCCTATCCCACCATACCTCTTTATAATGTGTTCTCAGCTTTTATATAATGCTATTAATCAAAGAGGGCATCAGTTGGGTATCCAGACTTCTCCAAGTGCTCCTAAAATTACTCATCTCCTTTATGAAATGATGTACTTTTATTTGGAGTAGCATCTTCTTGTATGGTTCAAGCTATGATGAATTTAGTCATGGAATATTATGGATGGACAAGAAAAAGTATTAACAATGTCAAATCTCATATTCTCTTTAGAAAATCAGTGAGATCAAGCTTCAGAAGGAAAATCATGAAGAAATCTGGTTTCAAAGTAGTTTATGAGCTTCATTATTTGGGCATTAAAATTGTATTAAGGAGAATGGTGAAGAATGATTTTAGATCCATCATTGATCATGCATTAGATAGGCTTAATGCTTGGGGTTCTAGATTCTTATCTTTGGCCGGCAGGATGGTTCTAATTAAGTCCTCCTTTCTATCTTTGCCTATTTTTACATCAACCCACTCGTTGGACCCCAAAAGTATTCTTCATGAATTGGATAAACTTTGTCGAGACTTCATTTGGCAAAAGGAGCATGGTAGACATGTTCTTCACTATGTTGCTTGGGAAGACTTATGCAAACCCAAAAATTTGGGTAGTATGGGTTTATATTCTGCTGTCCATAAAACCGACACTATATGAGCTAGACTATCATCGAGGTTCTCTCAAAATCTTTCATCTTCACTACATAGATGCATTGTTGCTAAATATGGTATGAACATTTGGAATGGAGTGTTTAAAAGAGGTAATTCGGCTGCTTGGTTTATTCTTTTGGATGGGGCTTCTTACTTAAAACCAATTGTTAAATGGAAAATTATAAATGGTAAATGCATCAATTTTATGAATGACATTTGGTTATTGGATAGATGCTTTAATAAATGGCCTTTGTTAGCCGACTGTATTGGCCTAGACAGCTTGATGTTGCAGCAGTTGCAGCAGTTGATTCTTCAAGATGGTCATTGGAACCTGTCTGAATTGAATCAATTTTTTAATAAGGATCTTGTTTTTTCTTATCTTGCAGTAATGTAATATCCATGATGGAAATAATGACAATGTGGAGCCTCTTTTCCAACTCTCTAGAAAATTAATTTCTATATTGGCTTATGCAGATTTCATTAAATATAGACTTCAGGATGAAGATTTTAGTTTTTCAGATTGGTTAAGGAATCTAAAGCTCAAACAAAAAGTTGAATTTTTTTTGGTGGAGAATGAGAAGGTACGCCTTACCTACCAATGAATTTTTAAAATATATAATATTTTGGCAAAGTGATTGCTGTGCTAGAGGTTACCAGGATGTTGAAAAATGTCTGCATATTGCAGTCAACAACAAATATCTCATTGACATTATTTGTAAGCTGAGATCTTGGGGATTCAATATTCCTATCTTTCAATCTTTAGATAGATGTTTATCTTAGCTTTGAGCTCTATCCAAAAACTTCTTGAATATTGTTAAGATCTATTGTACAGTTGTATTTTTCTCTTGGAAATGTTTGATGACGGCAAATATGGTAACTCTATTTTACCTACTTTAATTGTTGCTGCAAATATTTTATCCTCTATCATGAACAGATATCGAATGCTAGTTGACTGGGGTGCTTCTCTCTGATTGGAGTTTGGTTCTTGTTGGCACCCCCACCTCTAGATTGGGTAAAGATAAATGTGGGTGCTTCTTCTTGCTATTGGTAAAAGGAAGATGCATTGGGATATTAATCAACTTGAGTTGGAGGCCATTTATACTTTGAAAGAATTTTTACAAGATTGGATGTTCGATTGTGAAGGCGTAATAATTGAAGATGACAACTACAACATGATAAAATTCCTTCAAGACTCTATGATGAAATCAACATATGCAGCCAATAACTTGATTTCAGAGATGATGTCATTCTTAAATGAGTTCAACAAGGTAATTTTTCATCATATCTCTAGAGATTGTAATAAAACTACTGATTTGTGCGCTATTATAGCTTTAGATAATAGTTTTTGCTTTGATTCTACTTTTTTTTCTGATATGCCTTCTTCCTTGTATAGTCTTTTGAAGAAAGAATATGATAGTTGTCTTGTTGATTAGTTAGTAATAGCTTTAGTTTCTTTTAATGGAAATTGTAATTCTAAATAAATATATATATATATATATATATATATATATATATATATATATATATATATATATATATATATATATATATATATATATATATATATATATATATAATTGTTCTTCTAATCTACATCCATTCATAATTTAATTTAAAATTTTGAGAGATTAAATTTTGAAAGGAAATTAATTTATAGAGCAAAATAATTCAAAATTTTATTATAAAGATCAACTATAAATGATTTGTTTCTAAAAACTTAACCAATTCAAGCAGAAAAATTTCATTTCAAGTAAAAACATCATTCCATTTAACATTTTGAACACATACAAACATTACATCATACTAGAAACTGAAAAACCACAACATGAAGAAACTCCTAAAATCACAAGAAATATCTCAAGAACAAGTACAAAAATCTCAACAACAAGTACAACAAAGAAGTAACAACTAAAATCCTTAAGGGCCTTGGTCTGAAGGTGGTTGAGATGTGAACATCAGAAAGTAACTATTGATTATAACTACATTAGTGTTGACCGAGTTGAATTGCCCATGGATCCACCCCATGTCTTCATTATACCTCGCATCCTACTAGTTTAGGTGATTCTGGATTTGATAAAAACATTGATCAAAATGAGATTCTAGTCTATCAAAATGCTTGATTATTTCTTGATAGAAATTTTGATCAGGTTTAGAAGGAGGTCCAAGCACTAGAGCAGGGGCCCTAAGATCCTTGACCCTGACCAAAAAGTGTAGAAAAGAGGCATTAGTAAAGTAAATGGGAAGTTGAGTGGGAGCATCAGGATGAATCAGGTTGTATTTTTTTCTAAAATGTATGCAACTAAGTGTCATAAGGCCACATTTTTCTTCTTTAAATTGTGAGGAAGTCCAATATCAGAAAGTTTATAAATGTAGTCCATGATTAGTTGGGCTTTGTCAATAGGAGTATTGGTCATGATTAAGTACATGATAATAGACAAAAGAGGAGTCAAATTGATACGATCACCAACTTTGGAAATAATAAAAATTCTCAAGTCATGCTGGAAGATCCTAGCATTCTTGTTAAGGTTATACACATGAGAAAGATGGCTCACTTGTGTAATACCTCTAAGAGTCTGGTTTATTTCTTACCAATCAAAGTTTTCTCTAAAGGTCAGGATGTGTGCTCTAACCCCTTGAGTCCTAAGGTGAAGGAAGTTGCCCAGATCTTCCTTAGTTTTTTTAACTCGCTACTTAAAGTTATAAGAGGTTATCCTAGTATGACCTTGGTTCAATTTCATGTTTGCAAGAAAGATATGGAAAGTTTCTTGATGATAGACATTGATCAAGGTGGAGATAAAAGAAAATTGGGTCAATGCTAAAAGAGGCATAACTGAGAAGTTTATGTCACTTTGAATAAGGAGACAAGTGGGGTAATCTTAGCTCCAACAAAATGTTCGAAGGAATCCCCATTTTCCTTAGAAAGAAAATTGTCGTCTCTACCAGGGCGAGAAGATGAGCTCTTAGAAGTGTGTGGATGTTTGCTACTGCTGACCATTCCTAAAGATTGGACTTGAAATGGTTTAAGATTTGGAAATGATTGTGAAGAAAAACCATCGAATATCTTTCAATTTAAAGAAAAATGACCTATCATAGAGTACATAATTTCAATAATTCATACAACTTTAAAATCGTACATGACAAAAAATATTTCATACATATGAATGGAAATGACTAAAAATGAAATGAATTTTCATAAACTGCCATTCCTGAGAGGTCTTTTTGTATAGTCTTTTTGATCATATGATCATACAGATGAACACCTATTTGTCCGGGACGATCAGAATATTAAAGATTATTTTTGACGATTAGGTTCATTCACATGAGAAATTAACAATAGTATTTTACAAGTGAAATTTGATTTTATACATACGATCTGAAAAAAAAATTAAATGCTTGGAAAACCATCCAAAATTGTACAGATAAAAAATGCCTGATCGTATAGATGATGATGATATCATAAAGTAAAATATGCATTAAAAAACTCAGTCTTGCATGTTGAACTAAAAAAAACCATGTACACGTTAGAAAATTTGTACAGTACAAAAAAATTTATACAGAACAATTTTGATCAAAAATATTTTTAGATTAAAAAGAATAAAAATATAATCGATTTGACATATTATATGTATTTTTTGGATTAATAACTAATTTATTAAAATTATTGAAGAAAACTAATTTAAGAAGGGTTTAAAAATAATTAAAATTAATTAAAACATAATCGGTGGCAATGACGGTGGCGGTCAAATGCATAGCGGGCTCTAGTTAGCACTTGAAACTATGGGCAATCATTTATAATGATTGTGTCACCGCAAAATCATTGCAAATGATTGCAAAAATGGCACGGGTCGAATTCACAGCCACTTAATGAGGTCAGTAGTGATCCCCGTCGTTGATTCTACACGATGTGAGATCAATGGCCCTGATCGAGCTAGACCGAAAGAAGACCCACAAGATCGAGGTTCTCGGTCATTCTGGACTATGTAATGAAAAGATTTTGACTGTTGATCATGAGATCAAAAATCAAGATTACACTCTAGCGGATGGATAGCTTAACCCTAGACCTAAAATGATATTTCATCTCATTTGATCGATCGGCTTGATCAAATTGCATAAAATTTTAAACCTAGGAAGCATTAGTGAAGAGCATCCATGGAGAGTTGTTTTCGTATTCTAAATGTGCTTTGTGAGAAGTTATTTAACCTAAGGTGTCCTAAGCTAGGGTTTAGGTTTTTACCTCAGTTTTTGGATAGTTTAACTCGTATATAGGCTTGTTGCACTTGTACAATTTCTACGCTCATTTTTATATAAGAAATCATGGCTCAAAACTCTATGGATCGGTGGAAAAATCCGTTGGAATATGTTTTCCCTCAGTTCGTCAGAGATCTCATCGCCAGTGAGTGTTTTGAAATCACTAAATGACAAGGGGGGGGGGGGTGAATTGTGAAAAACTTTTTCTCAATAAAAAGTAACCCTAAACAGGAGTTCTAATCTTTTTGTTATTTTTGAAATTTGACAACAAAAACTTAAACAAATTTTCTTTCACAAATTTCACCACGCAATAATTATGAAAAATTAAGTGCAAGTAAAAGTAAATGAAGATATGGAAAAAACACACCAAGATTTTTATAGTGGTTCGATCAAATAATGACCTACGTCCACTCCCCGGAGTCCTCCACTCTGGGATTTTCACTACAAGCAATAGCTCTCCTTTAGCCCCCTTCGCAAGGCGGAGAAGCCTTTACAATAATCCCTTTCACCAACTCGGCGTGGCGGAGTGCCAAACTCTGTTTTCACCCTCTTGGCAACGGCAGAGAACCTTCTCCTTTTTCTCCCTCCTGGAGAAGGCAGAGTACCTCGAGGTCACGGATGTAGAAGAGCCTTTCCCTTGGAGATCCTCCCATAAATTCTTCTAGGGCCACAGGAGGAACAAGATGCAGCAAGTTTGGAGCAACCGTGTGATCTCCCTCACACCTCTTCTCCCTCACAACGCTCACCTTCACCTTCCTCTCTCAAAACCCTAAAGAACTTCTCAAGAGCTCTCTCCCCTTGGAATCCCTCTCTAACCCCGTTCTCCCTCTCTGTAATTCTTACTTAAAAAGGACGAGATTAACACATAAAACAGGCTCCAAAATCCCTCTGATTTCAAAAGTAGCCATTACTGTTCGTACAATACGATTCAATATCGTACAGTACGATCTTCATAAACAGACTTCGTCCTAGTACGAAGATGTACGAAAAGTTAAAAAAAGATTCGTACGGTACGATCCACAAAATACTATTCGTACAGGATGATGGTCTGGACGATCAGATGTCGTCTCTGTTCATCGTATGGTACAATTACTATCGTACAGTACGATGTTCAAAATATAATTAGGCCTGGATTTCATGCACTAATCACGGGTTAATTTAAGTGAGTATTTAAAATAAATTGTACAGTACGAAAATATTCGTACAGTACGAACGGCGTAAAATCACTTACTTAAACTAAACTACGGCTAGGGTTTTGGATCTGAACATATCATACCATACAAATATATTCGTACAGTACGATCTATTCACAGAATCGTCCACATAGTTCGGATCGTACGGTACGAATTAAAATCATACAGTACGATCTCCAGAGAAGAAATTCTATTACATTTTACATTTAAAAACAAACTCTCCCCCTGTGTGTGTGCATGGTTGCTCATACTCTTATGCATTTTGTGGTCAGACTCAAGAAAATAAAAATACAATAAATAGAAAAATACAATATCTGACTCAACTCCTAATCTACCCGTTCTTGAGTCTTCCTTTCGTCCTGAGTCACTTGTGATCTTCCTGAAATGTTAGTACTCAAGGACAATAGCAAATAAAATAATATCGAAGGAAAAGTTGTTTCAAAACAATTATTATTTGGCATCATCAAAATCTCAAACTCGGGGTCATGGGTTGCAGCAATCTCCCCCTTTTTGATGATGTCAAATAATTTATTGTAAGCAAGTACGAATGACATTTTTTTTTAATTTAAACACAAGAAAAAAGAAAGATACTAAATGCAAGTACAAAATAAAAAAGATGCATTTGACAAACTATAACAAGCGCAACAATAAGTACAACAAACTTCTCTCCCTTTTGACAGCACAAAATGGAGGTGCAACTAAAGAAGAAAGCAAAAGAAAGAAACTACAATACAAACACAAATAATCTAAACAGGAGGGTCCTAATAAGTTGGTGGTGGAGGTGGATTTGATTGAAAATATTGAAAGAGAGCATCAAATCGGTGATCAATTGCAGTAAAGCGTTCTCCAAACCATTACATATCTATCTCGTGTTGCTGATGTTGTTCTTGAATATGCGTATCGAGACGAGTCTGCAGTTGGTCGAAGCGTGCTACTAAATCATCGTTAGGGTGTGCTGGTGCAGTGCTCGGGGTGCGGCATGTCGTCATGGTCGAGCTGGAACTGTTGCTGAGGCATCTTCTCCTTCTTTTTTATCAAAGACTATTCTTTAGGCTCGTGTCCCTGATGAAAGAGAATACGGAAAGAGGCATCCATATAAAAGATAGGAAGAATGTCGGGTTCACCAGGGTAGGTCAATTGATATTTATGTTGGAGGATATATCCTATTAGGTGACCAAGAGCTAGATTTTGTTTCCGTCGAGTGGTAGATAAGCGAACAAAAGTCATGTGGCGAATGTAGTTACTAATTAAATCAACCTCATCAAATTTTGTGTTGGACATAATAAGATAGGTAGCGATGGATAAGGTCGGGGTCAGATTGATACGGTCGCCACCTTTGGGTATGATTGAGGTTTGAAGGACATGTTGAATTATTCGGGCATTTCGAGTTAGGGATTGAACGAGAGGTTGGTGTTGATGGAAAGTAGCATTCCTAAGGACTCTATTAACATCGTTCCAATCAAATTCGTTAGTAAGAAATAAGCAAACCATAGGTCCTTCAGTGGACAACCCAATTCTCAGCTCTAGTGATCTCAATGTTTCGGCCATAAATAAAAGAGTGAAAGGTGGTGTGGTCGACAGTGTAGGTGAGATTAGCGAGAAATTCGAAGAGAAGTTCAGAATTATAGGGAAATGCTAGGGTGAGGAGGAATTGGAAGGTGGTGGAAGCGAAGAGGCCCATTACCTCGAAATTAAGAGCAGCCTGATTAAGCATTTTGGAAGGAAAAATTTTGCAGGCTTTATACCTGTGGTAGGCTTCCTCGTTTTCAGCATTCAAAAAACGAGCAGGTGGACGACTCAACGTGGATGAGCTTCCAGTAGTCAACCGATCTCGTTTAGACATTGTCAAGAGGGCACGAAACTAGGTGAAGGAGTGAGTGAAGAAGGATTTGAGTGAAAGGAACGGCCTAGCAAAGGGTTCTTATAGAAAATTTTGACAATCGTACAGTACGATTTCCAATTGTACAGTACGATAGTCAATCAATATCTTGACCGATCGTTTCGGGAAAAGAGATTCAAATCGTACAGTGCGATACATATCGTATAATACGATCCATATCGTATAGTATGATCAGACGAATTTTGATCGTCCCGAGGCCCTCAGTACGACTTTTGACCAAAAGTTTCGTACTGTACGAACAGGTGTATCGTACAGTACGATCAATAATAAATATCATACCAAACAGCTTTAACTCATACTTATTCGTTGTGCTGATGTGTATCGTACAGTACAAAAGGTAAGTATCGTACCGTACGATAATCAGTAATGTCGTACCAACCAGATTTAATTCGTCCCAATCCATTGCTGATGTGGATCGTACCATACAAAATAGGAGATATCGTACAGGACGATAGGCAATAATGTCGTAGCAAATGGATTGAATGCATATCGTACAGTACGATCAATAAAGCCAAAATCTACTTGTTGATGAATGTTATGTAGATTGAGATGTATCGTACGGTATGATATGTGTATCGTACAGTACGATAAACAGTTAAGTTCAGAGTTTTAGTGTGGTGAGTATGTGATGATCAGGAGCAGCCTTAGAAGAAGATTTTTGTTTTTTTTTTGTTTTTTTTTTGTTTTTTTTTGTTTTTTTTTATTTTTCTTTTTCGTTTTTTTGTTTTTTTTATGCAGTAATGTCAATGACACCTAATCTAGTCCTGAAGGTGCTAAAGGTGTCGAAAGGTAGTGGTTTTGTGAATATGTCTACCAATTGATCTCCTGTAGCGATGTGATGTAATTCTATATCTTCCTTAGCGACGTGATCTCTAATGAAATGGTGTCTAATGTCTATGTGTTTCGTTCGAGAGTGTTGAATTGGATTCTTAGAGATACAAATTGCACTTGTGTTGTCACACATGAACGAGATGATTCCAACAGGTAGACCAAGATCAAGAATTTGTTGTTTTAACCAAAGTACCTGTGCAACACAACTTCCTACTGCAATATATTCTGCCTCGGCTGTGGAAAGTGCTACTGAGTTTTGCTTCCTACTGGACCAAGAAACTAAGGATTATCCTATGAATTGATAGGTATCAAAGGTGCTTTTTCTATCTATCCTACATCCTGCAAAATCAGAATCTGAGTACCCTAAGATTTCAAAGGAAGTGCTGTGCCTAGGATACCAAATTCTTAGATTCAGGGTGCCTAGTAGATATCTAAGGATTCTCTTGACGGCAGTTAAGTGAGACTCTTTAGGATCGGCTTGAAAACAGGCACAAAGGCACACACTAAATATTATGTCCAGTCTACTGGCAGTCAGGTAAAGAAGGGATCCAATCATTTCTCTATATTTTTTCTGATCTACTGATTTTCCACTAGGATCTTTATCTAATTGGATTGTTGAACTCATTGGGGTGTTCATGGGTTTTGCAGTATCCATTTCATATTTCTTTAAGATATCTTTAATATACTTTGATTGGCTAAGAAAAGTTCCATTATCCATTTGTTTTACACTAAAGCCAAGAAAGTAATTAAGTTCTCCCATCATGCTAATTTCAAACTCATTACTCATTGTTTTTGAAAATTCATCACACAAGTTTTTATCCGAAGATCCAAACAAGATGTCGTCCACATATATTTGAACAATGAGAATTTCTTCTTTGACCTTTTGTAAAAAGAGTGTAGTATCTACACTACCCTTTTCAAATCCTCTATCCAATAGGAATGAGCTAAGTCTTTCGTACCATGCTCTAGGTGCTTTATTTAGTCCATAAAATGCTTTTTTTAATTTGAATACATGGTTTGGAAATTGTGAACTTTCAAATCTAGGGGGTTGTTCAACATAGACATCTTCCTTAATTACCCCGTTCAGAAATGCACTCTTTACATCCATTTGATATAATTTAAAGTTCTTAAAGCAAGCAAAAGCTAAGAGCACTCTTATGACTTCTAGTCTAGCAACAGGGGCAAAGGTTTCTTCAAAGTCTATTCCCTCGATTTGGTTATACCCCTTTGCTACTAATCTGGCTTTATTCCTTATTATAGTTCCTGAATCATTCACCTTATTTTTGAAGACCCGTTTTATTCCAACAACACTTTATTCTTTAGGTCTCTTAACTAACTCCCAAACATTATTCTTGGTAAATTGGTTTAGCTCTTCTTGCATTGCTAGAATCCAGAATTCATCTCCTAAGGCTTGATCTATACTTGTAGGTTCTATCATAGAGATGAATGCTGAATGGCTAACCTCTTTCCTAAGTCCACGCCTAGTCTTTATACCTTCTACTGGGTCTCCTAAAATTAACTCTTTAGGATGACTAGAAGAATATCTCCATTCTCTAGGCAAATCTTCCTGAGGTTCTTCCCTTTCTCCTAAGGTCATAGTCTCTACTCCTTGAATTGCCTCTATTTCATCATCTTCACTTCTATATCCAGAGGGCTTATCTGATTCATCAAACACCACATGGGTGGACTCTTCTACTACTAGGGTCCTCTTGTTAAAGATTCTATAGGCCTTACCTACAGAAGAATATTCTAAGAAGACACCCTCATGAGACTTGGGATCAGATTTTCCTAAGGGATGTTTACCATTATTCAAGATGAAGCACTTGCACCCAAAGACATGTAAATGTGAAAGGTTTGGTGTCCTACCCTTAAGGAGTTCATATGGAGTTTTATTCAGCTTCGATCTAATATTTACTATGTTTAAAACATAACAAGCTGTATTGACTGCTTCTGCCCAAAAGTATCTAAGAAGGGTATACTCCGCTAACATTGCCCTAGCAGCATCTACCAAAGTTCTATTCTTTCTTTCTGCTATACCATTTTGTTGGTTTATTCTAGGGGCTAAAAAATTGTGTTCTATTCCTATCTCTTGACAGAATGACTCAAACTTATCATTTTGGAACTCTCCACCAAGATCGCTATGGATTGTTGATATTTCACAACCTAATTTTTGTTGAATCCATATGGAGAATACTTTAAATTCCTTAAAAGACTCATTTTTGTGTTCTAGGAATCTTACCCAAGTAAATCTAGTGAAGTCATCTACAATCACAAATCCATAATTCTTTCCACCTAGACTGGATGTACTAACGAGTCCAAATAAGTCCATGTATAGAATTTCTAGTGGCCTAGAGGTGATCACATCTCTAATTGAGTGAAAGGATTATTTGACTTATTTTCCTAGTTGGCAAGCATCACATAAGTGATCCTTGGTAAAGTCTAACTTAGGTACACCTCTAACTAGGTTTTTCTGAGTGATGTTTCTAAGTGTTTTCATGCTAGCATGGCATAGTCTCCTATCCCATAGCCACGAGTCATCAACTACTATTTTCAAACAAAATGAATTTGAACTATCAATGCAATCAAGGTCTAACATGTAAATATTGTTCATTCATTTTTCTTCTAAAACTAGTTTATCAAATAAACTAATTAGACATTTATCAGATAGAAATTTAATATCAAAACCTTTGTCACACAGTTGACTAATGCTAAGTAAATTATGTTTCAAACCATCAACTAGTAAGACATTTTCAATTAAAAAATTTTTAGCGCTACCAACAATACCTGAGCCTATCACTTTCCTGGTAGTGTTGTCTCTCAACATTACTTTGCCTCCAGTTTTGGTCTCCAGTAGGATGAACTTCTTCATATCTTCAGTCATGTGTCGTGAGCAGCTACTATCCAAGTACCACATGCTCTCACTAGGTCTTTTGTGAGAGCATCCCTACAATTTCATTCAAAGATTAGTTTTGGGAACCCAAGTGAGTTTGGGTTCCTATTTATGCTTGTATGAATGAGATGTATGCATGTTATGCTGTGATGGATGCAGTTTAGGTCTCCACACTAAGTGTGTCCTACGGTGAATTGAGCATGTGCGGGCTATGTGACCTAGCATGCCACAAGAGAAGCACCTAACACCAGTAAATTGGTTTACTAATCTATGTGGGTGGTGGTGCCTCTTCCTAAAGTGGTGTGATGCATGCTGTGTTGGGGGTTGACTAGGTTGGGCTAATGTGGGTGATGCAATTTTTTCTTCTAGTTCTTTGATTCTTTCTTTAAATGTATTATTTTGATATGTTAATCCATGAACTTCTCTTTCCAACAAATGCTCACTATGATCTATCTCCCATGCAAGTTTCTCTAGTTTTTCAAACTCAACTTTTAGTTCAATATGCGTTGTTTTCAAGGATTCACGCGCTTCTTTAATTTCAATATGCTTCTTTTTTAATACATCATACTCATCAAGAAATAGCATATAATCTCTATCTAAATCAGAGTTCTCCTTAAACAAGTTAGCATGCTCAGTTTGTAAAGAACTAAATTCAATATTAAGTTTAGCATGCATCTTTTTCAACTTATTATACGAGTCATGAATATTCTCAGAAATAAGTAATAATTCTTCATATAAAAGTTGACATACCTCATCCTGATCCAATTGATCAAGGTTATCATTAGCCATAAGACACAAATTTGTTACCTCCTCCTCTGCTTCTTCTTCTGATGATTCTGAGGCAGAGTCGACTCAAAAAGCTTTCTGTGTCTTTGTCTTTCCTTTCTTGTATTTTGCTTTGTCATCTCCTTTCTCCTTAGTTGGTTGACTATTCAGATTGGGGCAATCGGCTCAAAGGTGACCTGGCTTCCTGCATTCAAAATAGATTGTATCAGATGAAACCTTATTGGACCTTGAGCTCTTACCTTTGTTCCAGCTGTTCTGATGACACTTCTATTTTCTTTTCAGGAAAGTTTTGAACTGTCGGGTCATCAATGCTATCTCATCCTCTTCCTCCCCTGCAGAGCTTTCACTTTCTGAGTTGCTAGCTTTTAATGCCACCATCCGCTCCTTTTTCTTTTCACATGCATCACTTTGCCTTTGGCTCACTCCTTGCTCGTATGCAATGAGTGACCCAAGGAGGTTATCAATAGAATAAACATTAAGGTCTTTGGACTTGGGCATAGCAGTTATCTTAGCATCATAGGAACTAGATAAGCATCTAAGAATTTTATTCACTTTCTCAGAATTTGAAATTTATCTACCTAATGCATGCAAGGATGTCACGATTTGGGTGAACCTAGTGTACATGTCAGAAATTATTTCGCTAGGTTTCATACGGAATAATTCATAATCATGCAGTAGAATGTTAAGCCTTGACTGTTTTACTTCATTTGTTCCTTCGTATGTAATGCACAGTCTATCTCAAATCTCCTTACCAGAAACACAAGTAGATACTCTTATATAGTCCTCAGATTTCAATGCACAAAAAAATCAGTTTAAGCACTTAGCATTCAGTTGGGCTAAATCCCTATCCTCATTGCTCCATTCATTAAAAGGTACAGGAGTTTTCAAACCATTAACAATTTTAAACGGTGCAACGTATCCATCATTTAATAACATCCACATGCGGTAATCTATAGATTGCAAAAATGTAGACATTCTAATTTTTCAGAAATCAAATGTAATGTTCTCAAAAAGTGGTGGACGAGTTATTGAATAACCCTCCGCAGTGTTACGATTACCAAAATTCGACATGATCATTTTTTTCACAGTTTTCTAAAACACTATTTTTAAAAAACAAGCTCTGATACCAATGGAAATCACTAAATGACAAGAGAGGGGTGAATTGTGAAAAACTTTTTCTCAATAAAAAGTAACACTAAACAGGAGTTCTAATCTTTTTGTTATTTTTGAAATTTGACAACAAAAACTTAAACAAATTTTCTTTCACAAATTTCACCACGCAATAATTATGAAAAATTAAGTGCAAGTAAAAGTAAATGAAGATAAGGAAAAAACACACCAAGATTTTTATAGTAGTTCGGTCAAACAATGACCTACGTCCCCTCCCCGGAGTCCTCCACTCTCGGATTTTCACTAAAAGCAATAGCTCTCCTTTAGCACCCCTTGGCAAGGCAGAGAAGCCTTTACAATACTCCCTTTCACCAACTTGGCGTGGCGGAGTGCCAAACTTTGTTTTCACCCTCTTAACGACGGTAGAGAACCTTCTCCTTTTTCTCCCTCCTGGAGAAGGCAGAGTACCTCGAGGTCATGGATGTAGAAGAGCCTTTCCCTTGGAGATCCTCCCAAAAATTCTTCTAGGGCCACAGGAGGAACAAGATGCAGCAAGTTTGGAGCAACCGTGTGATCTCCCTCACACCTCTTCTCCCTCACAACGCTCACCTTCACCTTCCTTTATCAAAACCCTAAAGAACTTCTCAAGAGCTCTCTCCCCTTGGAATCCCTCTCTAACCCCATTCTCCCTCTCCGTAATTCTTATTGAAAAAGGATGAGATTAAAACATAAAACAGGCTCCAAAATTCCTCTAATTTCAAAAGTAGCCGTTACTGTTAGTACAGTACGATTCAACATCGTACAGTACAATCTTCATAAATAGACTTCATCCTAGTACGAAGATGTACGAACAGTTAAAAATCGATTCGTACCGTACGATCCATAAAATACTATTCGTATAGGACGATGGTCTGGACGATCAGATGTCATCTCTGTTCATCGTATGGTATGATTACTATCGTACAGTACGATGTTCAAAATAAAATCAGGCCTGAATTTCATGCACTAGTCATGGGTTAATTTAAGTAAGTATTTAAAATAAACCGTACAGTACAAAAATGTTCGTACAGTACGAACGGCGCAAAATCACTTACTTAAACTAAACTACGGCTAGGGTTTTAGATCTGAACATATCGTACCGTACGAATATATTCGTACAATAAGATCTATTCACAGAATTGTCCACATAGCTCGGATCGTACGGTACGAATTAAAATCATACAGTACGATCACCAGAGAAGAAATTCTATTACATTTTACATTTAAAAATAAACTCTCTCCCTGTGTGTGTTCATGGTTGCTCATACTCTTATGCATTTTTTGGCCAGACTCAAGAAAATAAAAATGCAATAAATAGAAAAATACAATATCTGACTCATACTCCTAATCTACCCATTCTTGAGTCTTCCTTTCGTCCTAAGTCGCTTGTGATCTTCCTGAAATGTTAATACTTAAGGACAATAGCAAATAAAATAATATCTAATGAAAAGTTGTTTCAAAACAATCATTATTTGGCATCATCAAAATCTCAAACTCGGGGTCATGGGTTGCAACATGTTTAATTGTGGATTTGTGTGGAAGAAGGTGGGGATATATTAGGGGAGCTCTCACATGAGAAACCTTAGGTTTAGAGCTCTTGGAAAGAGAGAATAATACAAAAGTCCCTTCTATGAACCCTAAAAAGCATATTTATAATCTTAGGCATAAGGTGGATGGCTAGGATTAGATCTATAGCTAATTAGAGGGGAAATCAGCCTCAATTGATTGTGGTTTGCATAAGGGAGGCATTAGGAATGTTTTGAATGCTTTAAATAGGATTAATTTGACCTAAATAGATCAAATTTGACCAAGGGGGGCTAAGGTTGACCACGTCAATGGTCAACCTGCTCAACCTAGCCAAATAAACCAAAGGGGGTGAGGGTTTGAGCCTAAGGAAGCTTGGATATTATTTGGATTTGAATTAGGATCATAAAGGCCAATTGGGTCAACTAGGGTTGACTTGGTCAACTAGGTTGTCCCAAGCACAGGCGTGGGCCTAATGGGTTGGTTCTGATTCATTGGGTCCAGTGTAGCTGAGAATTGAATATAAGAAGCTTTAGATTTGATTTGAAACCAAGAAAGGAGTTTGGGTCAATTTGGGTCAACCCAGGTTAATCTTGTCAACCAAGTTGACCTCAGGCCTGGGTCTGGGCTCAATAGACTTAGGTTGACCCACTGAATTGAATGGGAGGGGTTTTGGTGCATGGCCTGGTTAATTTGACCAGGTTAACCCTTGGACCAAGGGTTTAACAAAATCTAAATGTTCATTATGATTTTAAGCCCTTATGAACTAGTCCTAAGGCTAACCAAGAGGGGGGTGAATTGCTATTTTAAAAATTTTCTTTAGCAAAGCACAAAACTAAAACCAAAACAATTCACCACAAAGAGTAATGGATGCAAAAATTAAATGCAGAAATAAAAAAAAGAAAGATCACACCGGATTTATAGTGGTTCTGTCAAACCTTGACCTATGTCCACTCCTCGGAGGCACCCTCTGAGTATTGCACTAACTATGTGTCTCTCATTTAGCTCTCACAGTTAGGTAGAGAAGTCTTTACAACATACTCTTTTTCACCAACCTCGGTGCGGCAGAGAACCGACTCCTTTTACTTTCTCCTGAAGCAGGCAGAGAACCCAGACTGTTTGCTGAAGTAGACCTCCCAAGGACGAACGATAAAGAATGGAGAAGACGACTTGGAACCTTACTTGGAGCAACCTTTGTGAACCCTCTCACAAACTTCCCCCTCATAAGTTCCTCTCTCTCTCTCTCTCTCTCTCTCTCTCTCTCTCTCTCTCTCTCTCTCTCTCCATCTCCCTAGGCTCTCTCAGGTCAAGATAATAGCACTCAAGGTATTCTCTAAGGTAGAGCAAGATATCTTAAATATAAGAGTTTTAGAATAGCTCTTATTTTATACAAACTGAATTCATCTTCCAGGATAATAGGGGTATCGGCCGGGCCGATCAGTGTAAATTTTGCTCAATCAGCCCGATCGGTTTGTGATAGTTAAAGTAATTTTGGTTACATCATCTAGGCCGATAGGATATTATCCTGGCCTATTAGATCAAATCTGAGCCAAATCATCCTGGACATCGCCCTGAATTAAAGTAGGCCGATGTCAATCGTCCACACCATCATCCCGGTCGATTATATAATCGGCCTAGCCAATATGATCGTGCAATCAGCCTTAATTGCTTTCCATAATTACCAGATTAATTTAGGCATAATTGTGTTATATCATCCAGACCAATAGGATATCATCATGGATGATGTCCTAAAATAAAGAATACCTAAATAGATCATGGTGGCTAATTCTTTCTGATCTGAGCCTATCGTCTAGGCTGATACAATATCGTCCAGGCCGATCGGCTTAATGACGGCTGCCTTAACTAAGATGCCCTAATCAAGGTTTTTGTTTTTGATGGATCGTCTAGGATGATATTTGGGTCTTGCTGGATGATGTACTCAAAACAAAGAACTCTAAGTTTAGACAGAAAAAATTCACTCAGGTGTGTGTGTTCAAGGTTACTTAGCATCAGGAACCATAAAGATTACATTTGACTCAAGAAAGGAAAAAAGTACATTACAAACTAACTCAGACCTAATCTACCCAATCTTGAGCTGGTTCAACTTACAGCCTCAATCCTGTTGTTCTAAAACGTTAGTAGGTAAGACAGTCGAAGTAAAGTAGAAGTGTTTGCAATCATCAAAATTTTATTTTTGAAAAATAGATGCGTAACAATCTCCCCCTTTTTATGATGGAAAACATACAAGAAAAAATTCTCAGGAGTTCAGTCAGTTTAATGTAGACAGTGTGAAGGTAAAGAATACAAGTCAAACATCACAATCAAAGCACAAAGTAACTAGCATAATCAAAGTACAAAGCAACTAGTAGTACAACAGATCACTCTCCCTTTGACATCACAAAAAGGAGGGGGAAAAGTAAAACAGAAAATATAAATAGAAAAATAGAAACAAACTACAATAAAAGAAAGACTAGAAAAATGATGTGACATGATTATCTGAAGGTGAAGGAGGTGGTGGTGAAGGCTGTTGAAAGTAACCAATCAGTGTAGCAAACTGAGCACCAAACTAGGCTATGTTCTGGTCGTCCAGCTGTTGCTGGTGAGCAACATAAGCATCAAAATGGACTAAGTCCTCCACGCGGTGCTGCTTGTAGCGGGCTATGTCCTCAGCATGTTCCTACTTCTGTGCAGCAACGTAAGTGTCGAATCGGGCCTCCCACTAGTCAAAGCACTCCATAAATTGATCTAACTAAGAGTACTAGCAGAGCGAGATAGGTGCAGGAGCAGGTGCAGGAGCCTCCTCTTCCCCTGTTTGAGCTTCCCCATCCCTCGGGTGGAGATGAGTACTGTGAAGAGTTTGAAAAGAAATGTTGGAGTAGAAAGCAGTAGGGAGATCTGGTGGAGCAGGATATTGGAGGTTATATTTTATTTCTAGAACATATGCAATGTTATATCCTAGGACAAGATTTGGTTTCCTTCTATGACCTAGATCTCGAATTATAGTCAAGTGATCGATATAGCAAAAGATCAGGTTGGTTGCATTGAATTTGCGATGGGCTAGAATATAAAAAATGGTGATTAAAAGAAGAGGAGTAATGTGGACACGATCACTAGCCTTTGGGATTATAGAGGTGCGAAGGACATGATGAACAGTCCTAACATCTTTGAGTAAAGAGCTAGTCTCTCCAACATGAAAGTGGTCTGTGGTGTTCCAAAGGAAGTGATTGATTGGTGCCCAGTCATAATCAGGATCAGAACATAGGATATGGAGTTTTCCCATGTGATGGAAAGTTGTCGAAGTTTTTGGCAATCCTGATATGTGATCTCGACGGAGCATTAATTCACATATGAGGCAAGAGTAGTGTAGGAAGAATTAATTCTAAGGCTTGTGAAGAATTCAAACAAAAGTTCAGAATTGAAGGGGACGACTAGAGTCAAAAGAAAGCACAAGGAGGTATGGGAAAATAAGTTGTGTACCGGATAAGAGAGATCATCTTGATTGACGGTCTGGGAGACTGTAATTCCAGCCTCCTTGTAGCACTGGTAAGTGACTTGAGCATTCACCTCCAAGAATCGAGGGTCTATTATGGCCCTCAAGGAACTTCTGGATGTGTGGCGAGAGCATTTTCCTCCTGTCATTTTTAGAAAGTATAGCACTAGAGCAAGAATATAAAGAGTTTGAGAAAGCTTAAGTGAAGAAAATGGCTGGAAGGCTCTGAATTTAAAGGATCAACTAGATCGTCCAGGCCGATCGAAGTATTGTCCAGACTGATATGGTTTAACTATTGTGTACAGGCCGATTGGTCAAAAAGGCAATCCAATCATTCGGCCTGATTAGATATCGGCCGGGATGATTAGACACAGGCGATCATCCCGAGGAGTCAAGCCGGACAATCGTTGAAAAGCAGATCGTTCGGGCTGATTCGGTGGATTGTACAGGATGATGTCCAATAATGGATCATACCTACCAAATTTAAAGCGTTTAAATTAAGGGCCACATGTATTGGCTGGGACGAACAGGTGAATCGTCCAGGCCGATTGTCTAAAAATGGATCATCCCTGGCAAATTTATAGATTTTAAACAAGCTGACACATGTATCATCCAAGACGAATAGGTATATCAGACAGGACGATTACCAATAAACGCATCATCCATGATGAAAAATTTATTAGCCAGGGCGATCAAGATGATTGTAGTAGAGGATGATCATATTGTCAAGGATGATAATGGATCGTCCAGGATGATAAAAACCAGAAAAGTTAGAATATTCAGTAGATGGAATTTTTGAAAAAAGATGAGCAGATCATCCAGGACGATATAAATATCGTCCAGGCCGATGTGACACAAAATTTGAAATCAAAGGAAGGATGAAGATGATTAGAGAAGGCCCAAAAATAATAAAATCAACTAAAAATAACAACGATAAAACATAAAAATGCATAAAAACTAGCAAAGAAATAGTTTTTTTTTTAAATCAAGGCATGAACATGATATAGTCTTCATGAGATTGATTTTAAAAATTTGTAAGTTAATGAGTTAACAATATCAAAAATTTAAAAAAAATGGTAAAATATCCAATCATGTTAACCCTAAGCTCGGACTTCTTTTATGGTAAAATTATCTTTTGAAATCAAAAGGCTTAACTCAGAAAAATCAATTGGATAAAGAAAAGAGATCCGATCAAGACTTGGTTTCAGAAAAAATATCTTATAGAATAATGTATCAAAGTAGTTTGTTACAATCACAAAATTCGAAATCAAGTCCTTGAAAATCTCAAGTGATACATGAAATCTTCTATATTTTAAGAGTTGGAAGAAAGGAAGATAGCATGCTTTCTGATGGACTCATTTTATGCTTCTTTTTCATTGAATGGAGCACATTACGCATCTTTTGATTTTTGATACACTTTGTGTGTGTGTGTGTGTGTGTATGTGTGTGTGTGTGTATTCAATTTGGCGTCATTACGCATCTTTTGCTTTTGGCATCATTGGCTACTTTTTTTTTGGCAAGCTAGATTCTTTTCCATAAAACTCTTAAATAATCTTAGTTATGAGTATATCTTCTAGATATTAGAGAAGAAAAACTCATTCTCTTATATAGGAAAGAACAAATCACAAAATAGAATAAAAAATCATATGAGAGATGCATGGACAGGATAACAAGAAATCTTAAAGTAAAAAAAAACTTTGATTATTATAAATATAAGTTAGAATACTGTAGCAAGGTAGAAAAGATCTCAATTGCAAAATCCAGTTATTAATTTGAGGTAGTCTTTGTTTAGAAAAGAAAATTTCACCACTAAAATAGGTTAGAGAAAGAGACACAATTAATAGTGTTTTTACCCTTTAGTAGATTAAGAGATGTAAAACATTGACTATAAATTTTCAAAAAGACAAAAATAAGGCATAAGATATCAATTCAGCGATGATTTAGAAAAATAATTTAAGGCATTCAAAAGATAAAGTGCCAAAAGCAAAGAAAAATAATTACAAAAAAATAAACAACCAAAAGATAAAGCAAGGTAATCAGCAGATAATAAATAAAAAATCAGTAAAGATCAAGTTCATGCATTAATGTCAATCACACCCAATCTAGTCCTAAAAGTGCTGAAAGTGTCGAAGGCCAGTGGTTTAGTAAATATGTCAGCCAATTGATTCTCATTCGCCACATGGTGTAACTCAATGTCTCCCTTAGTCACATGGTCTCTAATAAAGTGATGCCTTATGTCAATGTGCTTAGTCCTTGAATGTTGGATAGGATTCTTAGAAATGCAGATCATACTAGTGTTGTCATAAAGAACTGAGATGGTGCCTACATGTAATCCTAAATCCAGTACTTGCAGTTTTAACCAAAGGACTTGGGCTACACAACTTCCTAAAGTAATGTACTCGGCTTCAGCAGTGGAAAGTGCAACAGAGTTTTGCTTTCTACTAAACCAAGAGACTAAAGACTGTCCTATAAATTGACAAGTTTCATAAGTGTTTTTTCTATCCACCTTACATCCCATAAAATCAGAATCAGAATATCCAATAATCTCAAAAGAAGTGTTGTGCCTAGGGTACCAGTTTCCTAAGTTTTGGGTCCCTAAAAGGTATCTAAGAATTCTCTTAACTGCAGTTAGGTGGTATTTCTTAGGGTCAGCTTGAAATCTAGCATAAAGACAAATGCTAAACATTATATCAAGTTGGCTAGCAGTCAGGTAAAGTAAAGATCCAATCATTCCTCTATACTTCTTTTGATCAACAGACTTTCCACTTGGGTCCTTTTCCAATTGAGTAATGGAGGTCATGGGAGTATTAATTGGCTTGACTTTATCCATCTCAAACTTCTTTAAAATGTCCTTTATGTATTTTGATTGATTTAGGAAGGTTCAATCATCTAATTATTTTATGCTAAATCCCAAAAAGTAGGACAACTCTCCCATCATACTCATCTCAAACTGTCTACTCATTATTCTAGAAACTTCATCACATAGTCTCTTATCAGAAGATTCAAAAAGTATATCATCGACATATATCTGAATAATGAGTAAATCATCTCCTACTTTCCTCAGAAAAATGGTGGTGTCTTTGCTCCCCTTAACAAACTCCCTTTCTAGTAAGAATATGCTAAGCCTCTCATACCAAGCTCTGGGTGCCTGCTTTAATCCATATAAGACCTTTTTTTAATTTGAAAACATGATTTGGAAATTGGGAACTCTCAAAACCTGAGGGTTGTTCTACAAACACATCCTCCTCTTAATGACGGCGGCTGATTTTTTTTTATTTAAATAGATCTTGGCGGCTGATTTTTTTTTTTATTTAAGCCTATCATCCCAGCCGATACAATATCATCCACGCCAATCGGCTTAATTACGGCTGCCTTAACCAGGGTGCCTTAATCAGGGTTTCTATTTTTGATAGATCATCTAGGACGATATTTCGATCTGAAAGTTCATTAGGGATGTTAAGCCCTATAGAACTGGCCCAAGCTAACCAAGAGAGGGGGGGGGTGAATTGGTATTTTAAAAAATTTCTTTTTCACAAAGAATAAAAATCACATAAACCAAAATCACATCACGAGAAAAATAAATGTGGAAATTAAAAGTATGGAAGCAAGAAACAAGAACACATAAATTTATATTGGTTCGGTCAACTCGACCTACATCCACTCCCTGGAGGCACCCTCCGAGTATTACACTACAAACGTGACTCTCCTTTAGCCCCCACAGCTAGGCGGAGAAGCCTTTACAATGAACCTCCTTTTTGCCACCCCGGCAAGGCAGAGAACCTATCTCCTTTTGCTTCCTCCTGAAGCTGGCAGAGAATCACAACCAGATGCTGACTCCTTACCTCTATCAACCCTTCCACGGATGAAAAACTCTAGACGAAGAAGAAGCAGAGCGATCCCTGAAGCAACCCTTGTGAATCCCCTCACAAGCTCCCCCTCACAAGATCCTCTCTCTCTCCCTCTCTCTTTTTCTCTCCTCAAGGCCTTCTCAGGTCAAGGCAGAAGCACAAAAGTTTTTCAAAACGTTGAACAAGAGCTCTTAAATAGAAGAGCTTCAAAGCAGCTCATTAATTGCAAGTTGTCGACTATATCATCCAGGCCGATATTGACATCGGCCTGGCCGATCAGTACAAATCTCAGAAGATCGGCCAAAGCATCACCCTGAATGCAAACTGGATGATTTAAAATTGGCTTGATCGTCCAGGCCGATCTCACGATCATCCAGGCCGATCTCACGATGGTCCATGCCGATCAGTTCAAATCAGAGGATAATCGTTCAGAGCATCGCCCTGAATTTGAGCTGGCCGATATTTATCGTGCTGAAGTAATTAAGGTTTTTGAATAGATCGTCCTGGCCGATCCTGCGATCGTCCAGGATGATATGATTTTATCAATCATCCTTAATTACTCCGTTGATTCCTTGATTAATTAAGACATAATTTATGAATATCGTCCAGGCCAATCAATGATCGTCCTGGCCGATTATTAAAAAATACAGTATGTCTTAATTGTCTATGGCGGCAACCTCTTTCTATTTTGAGCTTATCGTCCTGGCCGATACACGTATCATCCAAGACGATCTGTTAATGACGGCTGCCTTAATTAAGAATCCTTGTTTAGACTTTTTGTTTTAAGCCTGATCGTCTAGGACGTCGTAAATATCATCTTAGCCGATATGAGTAAAAATAGAATTTCTAAGTCTCTCAAGTGTGTGTGTGTGTAGGGTTACTTAGCATTGGTCTCTTTGAACATTACAAATAGACTCAAGAAAAGAAAAATAAAGTACAGTCTGACTCAACCCTAGACCTACGCAATCTTGAACTGGGTTCGTTTGTTCGTCCGATCTTCGATTCCTAAAAAGTTAGAAGTAACAGGCAGTCCAAGAGAATCAATAGTGTTTGTCAATCATCAAAACATAAGTCATGAAAATAGATTTGCAACCAAGGCATGAAGATGATGTAGTATTCCATGTAATTGATTTAAAAACTTGTTGGTTAATGAGTTAACAATCTCAACAATCCATAGAATAGTAGAATATCTGATCATGGTTACCCTTAGCTCAGACATTTTTTTAGCGTAGAATCGTCTTTTGAAATCAATGACCTAACTCAAAGAATTAATTGAATATGAGAAAAAGGATCCATCCATTACTTGGTTTAAGAAAAAACTATCTTCATAAAATAATGAACCAAAGTAAATTTGTCACGATCGCAAAACAAGCAAAATCAAGTCTTTGAGAACCAAAACTTCTAAGTTCTAAAAGATTTAAAAAGAGAGAATAGCTTACTTTTGAGTGGGCTCATTTTATGCCTCTTGTCAATTTGAGTGGCGCTTTACGCATCTTTTTATTTTCGATATACTTTTGTGTATATTTTTCAATTTGGCGTCATTGTGCTTCTTTTGTTGGCATCATTGGCCAAATTTTTTTTTTTGTATTTTTGCAAGCTAAATTCTCTTTTATAACCTCTTAAAAATTCTTAGTTTTGAATATATCTTTTCAAATATTAGAGAATAGAAGCTCACTCTCTAACATAGGGAAGAATTACCACAAATAGAATCAATAATCAAAGACAAGGATAACAAGGGGTCTTGATGCGACAAAAAGACTTTAAACATTAAAAATACAAGATAGATTTGTTTAAGCAAGTTTAAGAAAAGATCTTAATTTCATACACAATCTTTAATTTGAAATAGATATTTGATTAGAAAGGAAAACTATGCCACTAAAATAGGACAGAGAAAGAGACACAATCACAAAATATTTTTACCATCTAAGAGATTGAGAGATGAAAAATACATTGACTACAAATTTTCAAAAACAAGGGCATGGAATATGTTATCATTTCAGCGATGATTTTGAAAACTAAGAAAAAGAGAAGAAAAATAATAAAAGGAAAGTAAAACACAAAAATAAACTAAACATAAAAATAAAAGCAAAATAAAGTAACTAAAAGATCAAGTTTCATGCATTTATGGCAATCACACCCAATCTGGTCCTTAAGGAACTGAAAGTGTCGAAGGCCAGTGGTTTAGTAAAGATGTTAGCCAATTGATTTTCAGTTGTCACATGGTGTAACTCAATGTCTCCCTTAGTCACATGATCTCTAATGAAGTGATGCCTAATGTAAATGTGCTTAGTCCTTGAATGTTGGATAGGATTCTTAGAGATGCATATGGCAGTAGTGTTGTCACAAAAGATTGAGATGGTGCCTATCGATAATCCTAAATCCAATACCTGTTGTTTCAACCAAAGGACTTGGGCCACACAACTTCCAAGAGCGATGTATTCAGCTTCAGCAGTGGAAAGTGCAACAGAGTTTTACTTCCTACTAGACCAAGAGACCAAAGATTGTCCAATGAATTGACAAGTTCCTGAAGTGCTTTTTCTATCCACCTTGCATCCTGCAAAATCAGAGTCAGAAAATCCAATAATCTCAAAAGAAGTGTTGTGTCTAGGGTACCAAATCCCTAAGCCTTGTGTCCCCAAAAGGTATCTAAAAATTCTCTTAACAGCAGACATGTGGGACTCCTTAGGGTCAGCTTGAAATCTAGCATAAAGGCAAACACAAAACATAATATCAGGTCGGCTCGCAGTCTAGTAAAGTAAAGATCCAATCATGCCTCTATACTTCTTCTAATCAACAGATTTACCACTTGGGTCCTTATCCAATAGAGCACTAGAAGTCATGGGAGTGTTAATTGGCTTGGCTTTATCCATCTCATATTTCTTCAAAATGTCCTTTATGTATTTTGTTTGATTTAAAAAGGTTCAATCCTCCAATTATTTTATGCTAAACCCCAAAAAGTATGACAACTCTCCCATCAAACTCATCTAAAACTCTCTACTCATTATTTTAGAAAAATCATCACATAATTTCTTATTAAAAGATCCAAATAGTATATCATCCACATAAATCTGAACAATGAGTAAATCATCTCCAACTCTCCTAAGAAAAAGGGTGGTGTCTACGCTTCCCTTGACAAACTCCCTCTCTAGTATGAATGTGCTAAGCCTCTCATACCAAGCTCTTGGTGCCTGCTTTAAACCATACAAAGCTTTTTTTAATTTAAAAATATGATTTGGAAATTGAGAACTCTCAAAACCTGGGGGTTGTTCTACAAACACATCTTCTTTTATTTCCCTATTTAAAAAGGCACTCTTGACATCCATTTGAAAAAACTTGAATCCTTTATAATAGGCAAAGGCTAATAGCACTCTAATGGCTTCCAATCAATTTCTAACAAATTGATTCAATTCTTCTTGCATTGATAGAATTCAAAACTCATCAGTAAGGGCTTGGTTAATGGTGGTGGGTTCAGTCATTGAGATAAAGGCAGAGTGGTTCACCTCCTTCCTAAGTCCATGTCTAGTCTTAACTCCACTAGAAGGGTCTCCTAAGATCAAATCCTTGGGGTGACTTGTAGAGTATCTCCAATCTCTAGGCAAAGTGTGTGAAGGTCCAACCCTTTCATCCAAATCAAAATTTTCTACTCCTTGGGTGACTTCTCCTACTCCTTCATTATTTTGGTGTTCTATCCCCTTCCCCAAATTTTCTACTCCACTTGTAATCTCTCCAACATCATCATCTTCTACTCCATGTTTAGGATTAGACTCATCAAATACTACATGGGTTGTCTCTTCCATCATGGTCCGGTTCTTCCTTTCAGCTACCCCATTCTGCTGAGGGGTCCTAGGTGCGGAAAAATTATGGCTAATCCCCTTGTCCTCACAAAAATATTCAAATCTTTCATTCTAAAACTCTCCCCCATGATCACTATGGATGGTCAAAATCTCACAACCTAGCTTTTTTTGAATCCAAGTAGAAAATGTTTTAAACTCCTCAAAAGACTCATTTTTATGTGAAAGAAATCTAGTCCAAGTGAACCTCGAGTAGTCATCAACAATCACAAATCTATAGACTTTCCCTCCCAGGCTGGCAGTGCTAATGGATCCAAACAAATCCATGTGAAGGACTTCTAAAGGTCTAGAGGTGCTAATATCCTTAATGGGGTGAAAGGTGGAGTGGACTTGCTTTCCTAGTTGACAGGCATCACAAAGGTGGTCTTTTGAAAACTTGAGTTTGGGGACACCTCTAACTAGGTCTTTTCGGGTCACTTTCCCAAGGGTTTTCATACTTGCATGATAAAGTCTCCGGTGCCACAACCAAGAGTCATCAATCACAATTTTTAAGCAAAATGAAGCAGCACATTCAATGTTATTTAAATCAAGCATGTAAACATTATTGATCCTCTTTCCCTGCAAAATAGTGTTGTTACTTAAACTTACAATGCATGAATTTGCAAAGAATTGCACAATGAAGCCTTTATCACAGAATTGACTGATGCTGAGCAAGTTATGCTTCAATCAATCTACAAGCAAAATATTTTCAATCATAAGGTTATTGGAATTACAAATTATACCTGCGCCTACCAACTTCTTGGTGGTGTTGTCTCCAAGAGTAACCTTGCCTCCAGTCCTGGACTCTAGTACCACAAACTGATTGACATCACCAGTCATATGTCGAGAGCATCCACTATCCAGGTACCACATACTCTCATGAGGCCTTTTGTGAGAGCCCTCCTGCAAAATTACTAAATGTTAGATTTAGGAACCCAAGCAAGTTTGGGTTCCTTCTTATGAAGAGTAGAATGCAATGCATGTGTGATATGCCATGGATCATGCCCCTTAGGTCTCCACACCCAATGTGTATTATGGTGAATTGTGCAAGTGTGTGAGATGTGTCCTAGCATGCCACATAAAAACATCTAACTACAGGAAAGGGATTTCTTAAGTGGTTTGAGTTATAATGCCTCTTCCTAGGTTCTGACAAATGATCAAAAGTGGGTGTCATCCTAGTTTTCTTACATGCTTCTAATTCATTTTTGAATCTTTAAACTAGTGCTCTTTAAGACTTGATTTTTAATCCTCAAATTTTTCTCCATCTCCTTAGACTTCTTAAAATCAGATTCAAGTGCTGTGAGTGAAACTTTTAATGCATCATGCTTTTCAACTAATTCACAATGATTTTTATTTAACACATCAAATTTATCAAGTAAAGTCAAATGAATTGAATCAATCGTTTGATGGTCTTTAATCAAAATTTCATGCTCTTTTTGTAGATTTAAAAATTCTAATTTCAAGCTAATATATGTTTTCTTGAATTTCCTATATGATGCATGAATTTTTTCTGAAACTTCAAGAAGTTGATCATAGGAAAGTTAACATACCTCTTCTTGATCAGGATTGTCGTCTGCCATCAAGCACAATTTTGATGTCTCATCTTCTGGTTCCGTCTCCGATGAGTCCGATGCCGAATCCGCCCAAAATGCTTTTTGTACTCTCATCTTATCCTTCCTTAGCTTAGGTTTCTCCTCACCCTTTCCTTTGCTTGAGTGATCTTTAAGTGTAGGGCAATCAGCTTTCACGTGTTCTGGTTTCCTACATTCATAGCAAACAACATCAAAAGATCCTTTAGAATTTTTATGATCCCTACCTTTCTCCAATGATGCTTTTGTTTCTTCCTTAGAAAGCTTTTGAATTGCCTTGTGATGAAGGCAACTTCATCGTTTTCAGACCCAAAAGATTCAGAATCTGATTTGTGCGCCTTCAATATAACTGTTTTCTCCTTCTTCTTTTCACCTACATCAAGATTTCTTTTATTCAGCCCTTGCTCGTAAGCAATGAGTGAGCCAAGTAAGTTATCAATAGAATAAGTGTTCAAATCCTTAGACTCAGTGATTGCAGTGATTTTAGCATCATATGACGAAGGAAAGAATCTCAAAATCTTATTTACTTTTTCATAGTTTGAAAGTTCTTTTCCTAGTGCATGCAGTGAAGTAACTATATGAGTAAACCTAGTGTACATGTTAGAAATTGATTCATGAGGTTTCATAAGAAAAAGTTTGTAGTCATGCAAGAGAATGTTCAAACGGGATTGTTTAACCTCATTAGTGCCTTCATAGGTGATACACAATTTATCCCAAATTTCTTTACCAGTTTTGCAAGTGGAGACACGCATGTAATCCTCAGATTTTAAAGCATAGAAAAAATAGGTCAAACATTTTGCATTCAATTGAGCTAAATCTCGTTCATTGAAAGTCCATTCAGTAAAAGCAACTTCAATTTTAACACCATTAATTTCACAAGAAGGTGGAGAATAACCTTCTTTGATAAGCATCCACATGTGATAATAAGTAGATTGTAAAAACATTTCTTGCAAATATATTTTTCATGGCTTGTGTTTTGATGATTGACAAACACCACTTCTCTTGGACTACTTGTTGCTTCTAATTTTTCAGGAATCGAAGATCGGACGATCAAGAAGAAGCCAGTTCAAGATTATGTAGGTTTAGGGTTGAGTCAGTATGTACTTTTGTTTTTCATCTTTTTGAGTCTACTTGTAATGGTCAAGAGACTGATGCTAAGTAACCCTACACACACACACTTGAGAGACTTAGAATTTCTGTTTTTGCCCACATCGGCCAGGCCGATATTTATATCGTCCTGGATGATCAACTTAAAACAGAAAGTCTAAATAAGGATTCTTAATTAAGGCAGCCGTCATTAACAAATCGGCCTGGACGATACATGTATCGGCCAGGACGATAAGCTCAAAATAGAAAGAAGTAGCCGCCATAGACAATTAAGGTATACTGTATTTTTAAATAATCGGCTAAGACGATCACATGATTGGCCTGGATGAAATTATCAAATTATGCCTTAATTGATCAGGAAATCAAGGGAGTAATTAAGGATGATTGATACGATCATATCGTCCTGGACGATCTCAGGATCGGCCAGGATGATCCAGTCAAAAACCTTAAGTTACTTCAGGACGATAAATATCGGCCAGCTCAAAAATAGGGCGATGCTCAGGACGATTTTCCTCTAATTTGAACTGATCGGCCAGGATGATCGTGAGATCGTCCCGGACAACCAAGCCAAAATTCAATCGTCCAGAAGTGTATCCAGGGCCATGCTCTGGCCGATCTTCTGAGTTTGTACTGATCGGCCAGGCCGATGTCCATATCGGCCTGGACGATAAAGTCGGCTACTTGCAATTAATGAGCACCTTTGAAGCTCTTCTATTTAAGAGCTCATATTCAACATTTTTAAAGACCTTTGGCTGCTGCCTTGACCTGAGAAGACCTTGAGGAGAGAAAGAGAGAGAGGGAGAGAGAGAGGATCTTGTGAGGGGGAGCTTGTTAGGGGATTCACAAGGGTTGCTTCAAGGATCGCTCTGCTTGTTCTTCATCTAGAGTTTCTCGTCCGTGGAAGGGTCGGTAGAGGTAAGGAGCTTGCTTTTGGTTGTGTTTCTCTGCCACTTTCAGGAGGAAGCAAAAGGAGGTAGGTTCTCTGCCTTGCCGGGGTGGCAAAAAGGAGGTTCTTGTAAGGGCTTCTCCGCCTAGCCGTGGGGGCTAAAGGAGAGTCACGTTTTATAGTGCAATACTTGGAGGGTGCCTCCAAGGAGTGGACGTAGGTCGAGTCGACCGAACTACTATAAATTTCTATATTTTTTTTCTTGCTTCAGCACTTTTTAATTCCGCATTTATTTTTATGATGTGATTTGGTTTGTGTAGTTTTTGTTCTTTGTGAAAAGAGTTTTTAAAATACCAATTCACCCCCCCCCCCTCTTGGTTAGCTTGGGCCAATTCTATTGGGCTTAACATCCCTAACGAACTTTCAAGTGGTATTATAGCGGGATTCGAAAATTAAAGTTTGAAAACTTTTTGAATTTGATCCATGGCTAACCTTGGGAATCGTAACACTACGGAAGGGTATTCTATTACCCGACCTCCCCTGTTCGATAACCTACCTTTTGATTTTTGGAAAACCCGCATGTCAATGTTTTTATAATCTACTGATTATCGCATGTGGATGCTTATTCAAGAAGGTTATTCTCCACCTTCTCGTGAAATTAATGGTGTTAAAACTGAAGTTGCTTTTACTGAATGGACTTTTGATGAACGAGATTTAGCTCAATTAAATGCGAAATGTTTAAACTGCTTTTTCTGTGTTTTAAAATCTGAGGATTACATGCGTGTTTCAACTTGCAAAACTGGTAAAGAAATTTGGGATAAATTGTGCATCACCTATGAAGGTACTAATGAAGTTAAACAATCCCGTTTGAACTTTCTTTTGCATGACTACGAACTTTTTCATATGAAACCTCATGAATCAATTTCTGACATGTACACTAGGTTTACTCAGATAGTTACTTCATTGCATGCACTAGGAAAAGAACTTTCAAATTATGAAAAAGTTAACAAGATTTTGAGATGCTTGCCTTCGTCTTATGATGCAAAAATCACTGCAATCACTGAATCTAAAGATTTGAACACCTACTCTATTGATAACTTACTTGGCTCACTCATTTCTTACGAGCAAGGGGTGAATCAAAGAAATCTTGATGCAGGTGAGAAGAAAAAGGAGAAAACAATTGCACTGAAGGCACACAAATTGAATTCTGAATCTTCCGGATCTGAAAACGATGAAGTTGCCTTCATCACAAGGCAATTCAAAAGCTTTCTAAGGAAGAAACAAAAGCATCATCAAAGTTGGAAGAAAGGTAAGGATCACAAATATGTTAAAGGATCTTCTGATGTTGTTTGTTTTGAATGCAGGAAACCTGGACATGTGAGAGCCGATTGCCCGACACTTCAAGATAACTCAAGCAAAGAAAAAGAAAAAGGTGAGGAGAAAGCTAAGTCTAGGAAGGACAAGAAGAAAATCCAAAGGGGTTTTTGGGCAGAATCTGGTACTGATTCCTCTGAGACTGAACCAGAGGAAGAGACTACAAATATGTGTTTCATGAGAGAAAATTAAACTAATGAGGAAGAGGTATGTAAACCAACCTATGATGAATTGTTTGAAATTTGTGAAAAAATCCATGCATCATATAAAAAACTTAAGAAGACACATGCTAGCCTAAAATTAGAACATTCGAATCTACAAAAAGAGCATAAAGTTTTTCTCAAAGATCATGCAACCATTGATTCAAATCACATGGCTCTTCTTGATGAATTTGATGAGTTGAATAAAAAGCATTTGGAATTAATTGGTGAACATAATGCATTAAAAGCTTCACACACCTCACTTAAGTTTGATCTTAAGAAATCTAAAGAGATTGAGAAAAATTTAAGGATTGAGAATGATGCATTAAAGAAAACTAACTTGAGGATTCAAAATGATTTAGAAACATGGAAGAAAACTAGGATGACATCTACTTTTGATCAATTGCCAAAACCTAGGAAGAGGCATTATAACTCAAACCATTTAAGAAACCCTTTTCCTAGAGTTAGATGTGTTAAGATAGTTGCTATTTGCATGCTTTACATTTTTGCAACTTATGAAGTTTTGATGATTCCAAACATTACTGTTCAAATGTGTAGTTATCTCCTGACAATTTTGGAAGAATTATATTTGCTCTTGTGTGCACTAACATTTCAGGGAAAACGAACTCCAGATTACGATGACTTCAAATTGAATTCAACATGAGATACTCTGTAATATTTGAAGCTTGCACTTTTCTTTGAAATAAAAATTGAAAGGGAGTGATTGTAACTTGAGTGAATAAAAACATACACACACACATGAGGAGATCATATAAAATTTATATTGATCGTACAAGACGATATACGTTCGTACTGGACGATCAGACAGTTATCTCCTATAGAGCATATGGAACGAATAGGAACTTGCTCGAAAAATTTTTTCTAAGTCCTATTCGTCCAGGACGAAATTAATTATCGTCCAGGACGATTGGTTCTCTGTAAAAATTTCATCCAGACGAAATTAAATTATCGTCCGTGGCGATTGGTCCTCTAGAAAATTTTCATCCAGACGAAGTCAAGAATCATCCAGGACGATCGGTCCTCTGTAAAAATTTCATCTAGACGAATAAATTTTTGTTCAAATGATTAACCAACTTAGGACAGTTTTCAGCAGTTTCTAGAACCGACCTTGTAATAACCGTTCGTACTGGACGAACCAAGTTCGTACCGGACGATCATCTGTACGAAGACATTTTGTACACATATTCAAATAGGGTCGTTTCAGATCATTTAAGTAAAATCGTCCAGGACGATCCACGATCGTACAGGACGATCCACGATCGTACAGGACAATCCACTGCGTACAGAATTGAATACTTGCAGTTTTTGAGCGGTTTTTCTTGTCTTTTGTATAAATAGTCCAAATTAGACTGCCACCCAATCTTTTTGTCATTTGATCTTCGTGCCTCTTGAGAGAATAGCCAAGGAGAGAGTGGAAGAGAGCATTCAAGGGAAGATTCCTACCACTGTAGCGAGAAGGGTTCACTTGGACTTCGAAGGTAAGAGTCTCTACTTGTGAATTGGGATTACTTCACTCTTTTCCTTCTTCCTTCTAGATTCTTGTGAGAAGATCTGTCAAGGAGATTTGGTTCTCTGCCGATACTTGGAGAGTGTGAACAGCCGAAGGGTTCTCTGCCCACACTAGAAGAGTGTGAAAGGACGACGATTCTCTGCCCACACTAGGAGAGTGTGAAAGGACGATGGTTCTCTGCCAATACTGGGGATAGTGTGAAAGGACGGACGGTTCTCTGCCAATACTGGGAATTGTGTAAAAGGACGGACGGTTCTCTACCGCACCGGGGAGTGGTGAAAAGAGTGTGTTGTAAAGGCTTCTCCGCCTTGCTGTGGGTGCTAAAGGAGAGTCACTATTGATATTAGTGCAATACTCAGAGGGTGCCTCTGGGGAGTGGATGTAGGTCTGGTTATAGACTGAACCATTATAAATCTGGTGTCATTTACTTTATTGTTTTTACGTTTCTGCACTTTATATTTCAGTTTTAAAAACTCTGTAGTTGAAAAACATCTTTCTACAAAATTTAAAAGAAATAATTTATTTCGGTTTAATAATTTTCTAAAGGGGACTTAAATCTTTTAAACTACTAATTCACCCCCCTCTTGGTAGCCTTGGGACATTCACTTAGGATTAACAACCTAATTACTAGACTCAACAATTGGTATCAGAGCATTGTTTCAAAATCATAAGTTTGAACTACTTTTTGATTAACGTAGATGGATACTTTCAGAAACTGAAACACACCTGAGGGTTACTCTATCACTAGACCTCCACAGTTTCACAATATTCCTTTTGATTTTTGGAAAACACGCATGTCTACTTTCTTACAGTCACTTGATTATCGCATGTGGATGCTAGTCCAGGATGGCTACACAAAACCAACTAGATTAGTTGATGGAGTAATGGTAGAAATCCCTTTTACAGATTGGACTATAGAAGAACATGACTTAGCACAATTAAATGCTAAATGTTTAAATAGTTTCTTTTGTGCTTTAAAATCTGAAGACTACATGCGGGTTTTCACTTGCAAAAGCGGAAAGGACATATGGGATAGACTTTGTATAACTTATGAAGGGACAAATGAGGTTAAACAATCAAGACTCAATATCTTATTACATGACTATGAATTATTTCGCATGAAACCTAATGAATCTATTTCCGACATGTACACAAGATTTACTCAAATTGTCACTTCTTTGTATGCACTTGGTAGGGAATTAACTAATGCTTAAATGGTTAATAAGATTCTTCGTTGTTTACCTACTGCTTATGATGCAAAAATTACTGCAATTACAGAGTCTAAAGATTTAAACATTTATTCTATTGACAATCTTCTTGGTTCACTCATTGCTTATGAGCAAGGAGTAAGTCAAAGGAAGATTGATGCAGGTGAATCTCGAAAGGAGAAGAATATAGCACTAAAAGTGGAAGAGTCAGAGAGTGAACACTCACAACCTGAGGATAAAGATGATATTGCACTGATGACTAGACAATTCAGAAGCTTTTTAAAGAGGAAGTAGAAGAGACGTCAGCAATGGAATAGAGGTAAGTTTAACAAAAATGGCAAGGTTTCTAATGAAGTGATTTGTTATGAATGCAAAAAACCAGGTCATATCAAGACTGATTGCCCAAAACTCAAAGCCACTCCTGGTAAGGAGAAGGTGGAGGAGAAACCTATGGTAAAGAAGGGCAAGAAGAAGTTTCAAAGAGCTTTCTGGGCGGACTCAGCTTCAGACTCATCTGAGACGAAAAAAGAAGAAGAAGTCACTAATCTTTGCTTGATGGTAGACAATGTGGATCACTCAGATCAAGAAGAGGTATGTGACTTAACCTATGATGAATTATTTGAAGTTTCTGAACACATGCATGATGCATATAGGAAAATAAAAAAGATGCATGCTAGTTTAAGTTTAGAATTTGAAGAGCTCAAGAAGGAACATGAAATCCTTAGGAAAGATCATGCATTAATAGATGACAACCACATGAAACTACTTGATGAATATGATGACTTGAATAAGAATTTTGAAAATCTAAAATCATCCTATGCTGATCTTGAAAAAGATTTTAAAAATTTTAAGGATGAATCTGAGAGGAAAACATATCGAATCAATTATACAAATAGACTCTTGGAAGAAATGAATTCATTTTATAAATTGATAATAAGAGCTCTTGAGGATAATAAGATACCCCCCAAAATTGAAGATTTTACAAATCCTAAATATTATCCTAAATATATGGAATCCCTTAAAAGACAATCAAATGGAAGAAAACTTAGGAATATTTTTCCTAATGTTAAATGTAATAATTGTGGATTTTTGGGACATATAGCTCACACCTGTACTTTAAAGATGAAATCTAATCTAGTGTGGAGACTTAAGATGCATAAACCTAGACATATCATATATGCATCTGATTATAAATTGCTAAAAGGTGAACCCAAACTTGTTTGGGTTCCCAGGTCTAACATTTGATATTTTTGCAGGATTGCTCTCACACAAGACCTCGTGGGAGCATATGGTACCTGGATAGCGGATGTTCAAAGCATATGACTGGAGACACTACACAATTCATATCGCTAGAAGCCAGGAATGGAGGCAAGGTTACACTTGGAGATAATACCACAAAGAAAGTGGTTGGATCTGATATGATTGGTAATTTCAAAAACTTTTTTATAGATAATGTGTTATTGGTTGAAGGCTTAAAGCATAATTTGTTAAGTATAAGTCAGCTATGTGACAAGGGATATAATGTAAAATTTTTACCTACTAGCTGCATATTAAGCCTAAATGGGAAAGAAGTTTTAAATGGAAAAAGGGTAAACAATGTTTACATGCTAGATTTGAATTCATTTCATACTCCTATTGCTTTCTGTTTGAAAACTATTTCTGATGAATCTTGGCTTTGGCATAGGAGACTTTGTCATTCTAGTATGAAAAATCTTAGGAGAATTACCCAAAAGAATTTAGTAAGAGGTATACCAAAACTAGACTTTACTAAGGACCACCTTTGTGATGCATGTCAATTAGGAAAACAAGTGAAGTCCTCTTTTAAGTCCAATAATGATCTTAGAACTAGTAAACCATTGGAAATTCTTCACATGGATCTTTTTAGACCAGTAGGAACTGTAAGTCTAGGAGGGAAGGTATACGGATTTGTTATTGTGGATGATTTCTCTAGATTCACTTGGGTTAGATTTCTTTTTCATAAAAGTGAATCATTTGAGGAATTCAGAAATTTTTCAACTTGGATACAGAGAAAACTAGGATGTGAAATAATGTCTTTACAAAGTGATCATAGAGGAGAATTTGAAAATGAAAGATTTGAAAATTTTTGTAAAGAAAAAGGGATTGATCACAAATTTTCTGCACCTAGAACCCCTCAACAAAATGGGGTAGTTGAAAGGAAAAACAGAACATTAATAGAAGCCGCCAGAGCAATGTTGGCAGAATACTCACTTCCTAGATATTTTTGGGCTGAGGCGGTTAACACTACATGTTATGTTCTGAATAGGGTGAATGTGAGATCGAATTTAAATAAAACACCCTATGAGTTACTAAAAGGTAGAACACCAAATTTGTCTCATTTGCATGTTTTTGGTTGCAAGGTGTTCATTCATAACAATGGAAAATCTGCCTTAGGAAAATTTGATTCAAAATCAGATGAAGGAATTTTTGTTGGATATTCAAGTGTTGGAAAATCTTATAGGGTATTCAACAAAAAAACTTTAGTTATTGAAGAAACCACACATGTTGTATTTGATGAATCTGGTAATTTAGAAGAGCCAAATATTGTTGAAGAAGAAATTGAGGAAAACTCCCAAAAGATTGATAGATTAAATTTGGAAGAAAATGTGGAAGAAAATTTGGAAAGAGAAAACCCTTTGCCTAGAAATTTGAGATTTTCTAAAAACCACCCAAGAGAATTGATTATAGGAGAACCTAGTGAGGGTGTTAGAACTAGACGTGGATTAAATAAGGAAGTCAATCATTCAGCCTTTATTTCAACCATAGAACCCACTAATATTGATCAGGCACTTTCTGATGAATTTTGGATATTGTCCATGCAAGAAGAGTTAAATCAATTTGTAAGAAATAAAGTTTGGGAATTAACTACAAGGCCAAAAGATCAAAGTGTTGTTGGAACTAAGTGGGTGTTCAAAAATAAAATGAATGACTCAGGAGTAGTCATTAGAAATAAGGCTAGATTAGTTGCTAAGGGGTATAATCAAATTGAAGGAATTGATTTTGAGGAGACCTTTGCCCCTGTAGCAAGACTTGAAGCAATTAGGGTTTTACTTGCCTTTGCCTGTTTTAAAAGTTTTAAATTGTTTCAAATGGATGTCAAAAGTACCTTTTTGAATGGTGTTATTGAAGAAGATGTTTTTGTAGAACAACCTCCAGGATTTGAAAATTCAAAATACCCAAACCATGTTTTTAAGTTAAAAAAGGCATTATATGGAATGAAATAGGCACCTAGGGCTTGGTATGAGAGATTGAGCACTTTCCTACTTGAAAGATCTTTTGAAAAAGGAAGTGTGGATATAACTCTCTTCTTAAAGAAATTTGAAAAGGAAATACTCATTGTTCAAATTTATGTGGATGATATCATCTTTGGATCTTCAAATAAAAATCTTTGTGATGATTTTTCTAATACAATGAGTAGTGAATTTTAAATGAGCCTAATGGGAGATTTAAATTACTTTCTAGGTTTTAGCATCAAGCAACTTGAGGAAGGGACAATTCTTAGTCAAACTAAATATATTAAGGACATCCTCAAGAAATATGAAATGGACAATGTTAAACCTGTTAGTACACCAATGAGTTCCTCAGTTCAGTTGGATAAGGACCTTAAGAGAAAATCTGTTGATCAAAAGAAATATAGAGGGATTATTAGATCTTTGCTTTACTTGACTGCTAGCCGACCAGATATTATGTTCAGTGTTTGCTTATGTGCTAGATTTCAATCAGATCCAAAAGAATCACATTTGACAGCAGTGAAAAGGATTTTAAGATACTTACTAGGAACTCAAAACTTAAGAATTTGGTATCCTAAGTTTAGCTCTTCATTTGAAATTATTGGTTATTCAGATTCTGACTTTGCAGCCTGTAGAGTGGATAAGAAAAGCACTTCTGGAACATGTCAATTCATTGGAAATTCATTAGTTTCTTGGTCCAGTAGAAAATAAAATTCAGTAGCCCTATCTACTGCAGAAGCAGAATACATTGCATTAGGAAGTTGTGTGGCACAAGTACTTTGGTTAAAACAACAGTTGATTGATTTAGGATTATCTGTAGGCACTATTCCAATTTATTGTGACAATACTAGTGCTATTTGCATTTCGAAAAATCCTATTCAACATTCTAGAACCAAACACATTGATATAAAACATCATTTCATAAGGGATCATGTATCCAAAGGAGAAATTGAACTCACACATGTTTCAACTGAAAATCAACTTGCAGACATTTTTACAAAACCTTTAGCCCTTGATACCTTCAGTACTTTAAGAACAAGGCTTAGTGTTATTGATTTAAATGCCTAAACAAAATGTCTTTGCAACATTGATATTTATGTTTATGTTTTGTTTTTGATTTTGTGAAATTTTGAGTGTTTTGAATGAATTTGTTTTTGAGTCTATTGTTTTGCTTTATGTTTTCTGTGTTTTTAAATGTTTAGTTTGATTTTCTTAAATTAAAATTCAAAATTCAAAAATTGGAGGAAATCGTCTGGGACGACTTTTGTTTCGTACTGGATGATGTGAGAAAAATTGGTTTGCACGAATTTTAACCGTTTTGAGAGCAGTTTTTAATTAGATCGTCTGTACGATCTGACGATTGTCCAGGATGAAATTTTTCTTTTTCTCAAACGTCGAGACGATTGAATGCAGCGGTTGAGTGGATAAGACAGTTTTAAATATGGATTTCGTCTGTACGAATTTTTGGTTCTTCCAGACGAATAAATGTCATTTCATTGTAGGGGACGGTTTTCAAGAGACTGGAAAATAAGTTACTTTTGGATCGTCTGTACGAAATTATTTCGTCTGTACGATCTGTCAAGTCAAAAAGCCTGTACGAAGGGACGCATCGTAAGTTGTGTTGATTACGAAAAGCCGTTACATTTTTGACGAAATGGATCTCCTACGAAATATTTTTGTCCCGACGAACGATGATTTTCGTCCAGGACGAACTGTTTTCGTCCAGGACGAACGTATCATTTTTCTTTAAATATGAAGGCTTTCTAACTCAACAATCACACTTCCAAACTTCTCTTTCAATCCCTTTCTACTTCAAATTGTCAATGGCCTCCTTAAGCAAGAGAAAAAAAGTGTTAGTGAAGAAGCCCAATAGGAATGCCTCAGAAAACTTCCTGTCTAAGGCGAACGAGGAATCCTTTCCTCGTTTTGCATCCGCCAAAATAACTCCCTCTCGCATTTTAATCCAAAGCGAGATAAATTTTAAGGTAATACACCTTTTTGCCTCAACCCAATTTCATTTCATACTTTCTCTCGTCCACTTCTACAACAAGCAAACCTTCCACTATTTCCTAGCAAACATGAGTTTTAACTCCGACCACTCTTGCATAAGTTCCTTTGTCTTCAAACAAAAAGTGGAAATCACTAAGCATGACATTGAAGCCTTTTTGAACTTAAGAACTGAAGGATATAGAGCCCACACCCTAATGAGTGAAAACACTTTCCAATGGTATGATGTCAATAGGGTAATTAGAAAAAGTGGCCTAACCTATCAGGTTGCTAGAGTATCCGGTATGACCAAGAATGCCCGTATCATCCAGCATATCCTTCGTTCTTCAATCATTCCTAAAGCTGGTGATATGATCAATATTACCCCTCTCCTTTCTGTTATAACCTTTTTAATTATGGATCGTCACCCAATCGACGAAGCCCAACTTATTATAGATCACATCTATGGGCTTTCAGAAATAGGACATGCAGATCAGAAAAGAAAAAGGAATATCTCTTTAGGACACTTAGTGACCTACATCTTGGAAAAGAAGTATAACTTAGTGCATCCTGATGATGAGTATGAAGAGCCAGTTTATTATAATGATGCTTCCTTCAGATTGCTTTTCAAGGAGGAAAAGGAAAAAGAAAAAGCACATGGCAGTGCCTCAGAAGAAGAAGAAGGAGGAGTGCAAACCTCAGCACCTCAGTCAGATTATCAGAATCTAATTGAGAGATTTGATAGATTAGAGACTCATGTTGATTAAAGGTTTGATCAATTTGATGCTCAACTTATGCAGCAACAACAAGACATTGGTATCATTAGAAATGAAGTACATGAAATCAATACCAATATAATGTTGATGGCCTCCTACTTCAACCTTTTCGGTGGCATTCCTCCTCCTCCTCCACCAGAACAGTAGAGATGATTTTCTTTATGTTTGCTGTACTCGTGTTTGTTTCATGTTTTGTTGTGTCAGTGTTTATGTTAAATGTTTATTTTTATGTTTGTCTTTTCTTTTAAGTTAAGTGTATGTTCTTAAATGTTTTTAGATATTATGAAATGTGTAATCCTTTCATTAATATCAATGCATGTAGTTCTTGTTTCAAATTTGATTTGTTTTTGAAATGTGGTTAATTTTTTATGAATTTCATTAGTATTATTTAATCTTCATAGTACTTAAATTAGATTGTAATTTGAGATTATCTACATTAGAAAATCTAGTCTTTCTAAATTTAAAAGTTGTTTATAACTTGTTGTAATTAGAACTTTTAAATTCATGTCTATTCATTTAGACTACATAAAAGTTAATATTATTATTGCAATTTAGATATTTTCTTATTTTGTATTTCCTTGCTCAAATAATATTTATGCACTTAAAAATATTTGAAATTTTAGATTATTAATTTTGGAAAGAATTGATCTCAATTACTCTTGAAAATTGTACAAAAAGTACAAAAAAAATCAAAAGGAATGCGCAAAGGTTCGCAAATATGAAAAAGAGGCACAAAATCAGCCCAATATCAAAAGATGCACAAAAATGTGCCCAAAAATTTTGAAAAAGATGCGCAAAGCGCCACATGTGGTAATTCTCTTTTTTCCAAATTCTTTCAATCTCTTAATTCAAATTGATCTTATGTTCATTTATATTCTATTGACCTTTGAAATATCGAATTTTTCTTCATCTCTCTTGTAATGATTTTCTATATTGGAATGTCTAAATTGAATCATGTCTTTACTAAATTCTTTTTACTTACAATGTTATATCATTTTTTAAATTTCATGAATTTCTATGATTGACCTAATGTTTTTAGTTTAAAATTGTATACCATGTGTCAATCACCATTTAGATTAAATTTTCAAATGAATTTCATACAATTACTTACATTTCTTGTCTTTTTCTTCTTCACTTTTTGTTGTTGTCAAAAAAGGGGAGAAATCATTGTGTTTGTATGTTTTGTTTGTGTGTCTCTAGTTTATTTTTTTTGAAAAATAAAAATTTTTGTGTTTTATGGTTCAAATTGCCTCCTTATTTTCATGTATTCATCAATTCAGGGGGAGTTTAGGAGATAGGAGATTTGTTTAAATTGAAACCATACAAACAATAATTATTTTGCCATCATAAAAAAGGGGGAGATTGTTAAGATAGTTGCTATTTGCATGCTTTACATTTTTGCAACTTATGAAGTTTTGATGATTCCAAACATTATTGTTCAAATGTGTAGTTATCTCCTGATAATTTTGGAAGAATTGTATTTGCTCTTGTGTGTACTAACATTTCAGAGAAAACGAACTCTAGATTACGATGACTTCAAATTGAATTCAACATGAGATACTCTGTAATATTTGAAGCTTGCACTTTTCTTTGAAATAAAAATTGAAAGGGAGTGATTGTAACTTGAGTGAATAAAAACATACACTCACACATGAAGAGATCATATAAAATTTATATTGATCGTACAGGACGATATACGTTCGTACTGGATGATCAGACAGTTATCTCCTATAGAGCATATGGAACGAATAGGAACTTGCTCGGAAAATTTTTTCTAAGTCCTATTCGTCCAGGACGAAATTAATTATCGTCCAGGACGATTGGTTCTCAGTAAAATTTTCGTCCAGACGAAATTAAATTATCGTCCGTGGCAATTGGTCCTCTAGAAAATTTTCGTCCTGACAAAATCAAGAATCGTCCAGGACGATCGGTCCTCTGTAAAAATTTTGTCTAGACGAATAAATTTTCGTCCAAACGATTAACCGACTTAGGACAGTTTTCAGCAGTTTCTAGAACCGACCTTTTAATAACCGTTCGTACTGGACGAACCAAGTTCGTACAGGACGATCATCTGTACGAAGAAATTTCGTACACATATTCAAATAGGGTCGTTTCAGATCATTTAAGTAAAATCGTCCACGACGATCCACGATCGTACAGGACGATCCACTGCGTACAGAATTGAATACTTGCAGTTTTTGAGCGGTTTTTCTTGTTTTTTGTATAAATAGTCCAAATTAGACTGCCACCCAATCTTTTTGTCATTTGATCTTCGTGCCTCTTGAGAGAATAGCCAAGGAGAGAGTGGAAGAGAGCATTCAAGGGAAGATTTCTACCACTGGAGCGAGAAGGGTTCACTTGGATTTCCAAGGTAAGAGTCTCTACTTATGAATTGGGATTACTTCACTCTTTTCCTTCTTCCTTCTAGATTCTTGTGAGAAGAGCTGTCAAGGAGATCCGGTTCTCTGCCGACACTTTGAGAGTGTGAACAGCCGAAGGGTTCTCTGCCCACACTAGGAGAGTGTGAAAGGATGACGGTTCTCTGCCCACTCTAGGAGAGTGTGAAAGGACGACGGTTCTCTGCCAACACTGGGGATAGTGTGAAAGGACGGATGGTTCTCTGCCAACACTGGGAATTGTGTAAAAGGACGGACGGTTCTCTACCGCACCGGGGAGTGGTGAAAAGAGTGTGTTGTAAAGGCTTCTCCGCCTTGCTGTGGGTGCTAAAGGAGAGTCACTATTGGTATTAGTGCAATACTCAGAGGGTGCCTCTGGGGAGTGGATGTAGGTCTGGTTATAGACTGAACCACTATAAATCTGGTGTCATTTACTTTACTATTTTTACGTTTCAGCACTTTATATTTCAGCTTTAAAAACTCTGTGGTTGAAAAACATTTTTCTACAAAATTTAAAATAAATAATTTATTTCGATTCAATAATTTTCTAAAGGGGACTTAAATCTTTTAAACTACCAATTCACCCCCCTCTTGGTAGCCTTGGGACATTCACTTAGGATTAACAACCTAATTACTAGACTCAAGAAGATGTTTCTCATGTGGCATGCTAGGACACATCTCACACACTTGCACCATTCACCGTAGTACACATTGGGTGTGGAGACCTAAGATGCATGATTCATAACATATCATACCTGCATTGCATTCTACTTTTCCAAAAAAGGATCCCAATCCTGTTTGGGTTCTTAAATCTGACTGTTGTTGAGTTTTGCAGGAGTGCTCTCACCAAAGAACTCGTGGGAGCATAGGATAACTAGACATAAGGAGGCTGGCAGCTCAAAATTGCTTAAACTCGCTACTTTATCACTTTCTTGAAATCTTTAGTTTTTGTGTTTCTTTTTATTTTATTTTTGTGCTAGTTTTTGTGCTCACTTTGTGGTATTTTAGTTTGCTTTATTTTAATTTTTTTTGTTTTGTTTTTATGTGTTTTGTTTTCACATTGTTCTTTAAATTTAGCCTTCCATATGATGAATCTTTTCAAGCTTTTAGATTTTGGAGTTTTGGAGCTAGTGTTTAGCTTTTCTAAATTGGTTAAAGTGAGTAATACTGTTGATGTTTTCCCTCCTTCTGACTTTGTTTAGTGGTATGATTTTCTTCTATAAACAAAATTCTAAACTCAGTTTAACCAATGGCTTGTTATTTTAGATCTTTTTCTTATCTTGCTACATTAATTTATCTTATGCATAATAGCCAAAGTTTTTAGATATCATTCAAGCTTTTGAAATCTTGCCATTGCATTTATCACATGATTTTGATTTTTTGTTGTGGATTGTTCTACCCTATGTTAGAGAGAGAGCTCCTATTCTCTAATATTTGGAGGATATACTCACAACTAAGTTTTTTTTTAAGGGTATATTAAAGAGTTTCTAGCTTGCAAGAGTTAAAAAGGAAAGAGGCCAATGAAGCCAAATTAAAAAGAAAGCTATATACATAAAAGTGTATCAAAGAATCAAAAGATACTCAAAAGAGTCAATCAAAATGACAAGAGGCATAAAATGAGCCCATTAGATGCAAGCTATCCTCTCTTTGGTAAAACTCTTAAAACTTAGAAAACTCATTGATTATGTGATACTTTCAAAGACTTGATTTCAATTTTCATGATTGAGAAAAATTACTTTGGTTTATTAATTATGAGATATTTTCTTTGTAAACAAGTCTTGAATGGATCTTTTTATCCTATTTTGTTATTCTGAGTTAGATTTTTATTTTCCAAAAGAATTTTGTACCCTGAATGATGTCCGATCTAGGGTTAATAGAATCAGATATTCTACCTTCTTCTGATTGGGATTTGTTAAACTCCTTGATCTCTTGGAACTTTAAAAGTTTAACTTTTTGAAAAATTCTCATATGATGCCTCCATAAAACAAAAAAAAAATTAGAAAAATTAAAATCCAAAAATATTCATTTTTTGATTTTCCCTGTGTTTTTGATTCTCTGTGTTTTCTGATTGTTTTTCTGTTTGTTTTATTTTTTTTTGAGGGTCTTGATCATCACCATTTTTTCCTTGATTTTAATTTCTAGTCACATCGTTCTGGCCGATACTTTTATCGTCCTAGACGATATGACAAATTTCCTTCAAAATCCATCTGCTGACCTTTTTCTGTGCTTGCTATAACTCATCATCCTGGACGATCCTATATCTTCCTGGATGATATGATCAAGCTCTGTTGCAATCATGATGATAGTCCTGGCCGATAGAATATTTCTTCTGGCCGATGCATTTTATGTGCATCGTCCTGGCCGATACACTGGATCGTCCTGGACGATCCACGTGTTAGCATGTTTTGATCTTCAAATTCGGCCCCGGACGATCCATTATTGGACAATCGTCCTGGCCGATCCACTGTTCATCCTGGACGATACACGTGGCAAGAATTTAAAATGTTTTTAACCTTAATCGGTAAGATCAATTATTGTGCATCGTCCTGGACGATACACTTAATCGGCCCGGATGATCTGCTTTTTTAACTGTCGTCCGGATTGACTCCTCGGGACGATCGCCTGTGTCTAATTAGCCTGGCCGATATCTGATCAGCCCGGACGATCGGACCGCTTTTCTGACCAATCGGCCTGTACGTAATTATTGAGCCATATCGGCCTGGACGATTCTGCGATCGGCCAGGACGATATGGCCGTTTCTTTAAATTCAGGCCGTTCCAGCCAAGATTTCTCATTCTCTACTCTTCTTCCTTGTGTGTTTTCTTGCTAACTCGCTTCCATGGCTGGAGGGAAACGTGTTCGTCAGGCGTCTGGGAGTTCTTCGAGGGCGACTCTGGACCCTAGATTCAGGGAGGCAGAGGATCAGGCTGCCTACCGTGGCTACAAGGAGTGTGGCATCACCCTCTCCCGGATAATTAATCCTGCACATCTCTCATATCCGGTAATGGATCTTTTTGCCCACACCTCTCTTTGTTTCATACTCACTCTCGCCGTCCCTTTCTCTTCCGAACTCCTCCATGAATTTTATGCTAGCCTGTGCATTAATCGCACCTTCACAACCCTGACCTCCTATGTGAATCGACGCCCTGTCGAAATCACATAACAGGATTGTGTTGATCTTTTACAACTATCCACCACCGGGGATAAGCTGCACCTAATCGCCTCTGATCCTAATTTTGACTGGTCCATGGCGAATCACTTCCTTCGCCAGACCAATGCACCTTTCCATGTTGGAGAGACTAGCTCTTTAGTCAAAGATGCTAGGACAATCCAACATGTCCTTCGCACCTCCATAATTCCAAAAGCCGGGGATCGAATCCACATCACCCCTCTACTTTCCCTCACTACTTTCTACATTATGGCCCAGAGAGAATTCAATGCCACTGATCTACGTTTTTGCTACATCAATCACCTAATCACTATTCGCGATCCAGGCCATAAGAGAAAGCCCAATCTAGCCTTAGGACACATCATAGCGTATGTCCTTGAAACCAAATACAATCTCCAATATCCTGCTCGTCCTGACCTTCACCCTCCTTACTACTCAAATAATTCCTTCACTACCCTTCATAGTACTCGTCTCCACCCAGGAGATGGGGAAGGTCGGGGGGCTAGAGAGGAGGAGGCTCCCGCTCCCGCTCCCGTTCCTGATCCTATTCCCCTCCACCAGCACTCAGCCGTTGATCAGTTGATTGAGAGGTTTGATCATTGGGAGACTCGTTTTGACGCCTACATTGCTGCACAGGAGTAGCAACACTCTGAGGATATTGCCCGCTACGAGCAGCACCGTGCTGAGGATTTAGCCTGATTTGATAGTTTCCTTACTCAGCAGCAGCAGCAGCATGACCAGGACATTGCCTGGTTCAATGCTCAGTTCACCACACTTGCCAGCTACTTTCAGAAGCCACCTCCACCACCTCCATCAGATGATCTGGATCCCTCGCTCTTTTAGTCTGTACTTTCTGTTGTATGTTTCATGTTTTTTTTTTGTTTGCTTTATTAGTCTTTATTTGTTGTGGTGTGTTTTCTTTTGTATATGGACCCTCTTTTTGTGATGACAAAAGGGGGAGTAGGGTGTAGGAAAAAGCTGTTGGGTTTTGAGTTTTTAACTTTGAAATTTTACTGAAACTTTTTTTTAATTTTCCTACTTGTGTTTGCCATCATCAAAAAGGGGGAGATTGTTGCAAATCTATTTTTCATGGCTTGTGTTTTGATGATTGACAAACACCACTTCTCTTGGACTACTTGTTCCTTCTAACTTTTCAGGAATCGAAGATCGAACGATCAAGAAGAAGCCAGTTCAAGATTGCATAGGTTTAGGGTTGAGTCGGTCTGTACTTTTATTTTTCATCTTTTTGAGTCTACTTGTAATAGTCAAGAGACTGATGCTAAGTAACTCTACACACACACACACACACTTGAGAGACTTAGAATTTCTGATTTTGCCCACATCAGCCAGGCCAATATTTATATCGTCCTGGATGCTCAGCTTAAAACAGAAAGTTTAAATAAGGATTCTTAATTAAGGCAGCCGTCATTAACATATTGGCCTGGACGATAAGTGTATCGGCCAGGACGATAAGCTCAAAATAGAAAGAAGTAGCCGCCATAGATAATTAAGGCATACTGTATTTTTAAATGATCAGCCAGGACGATCACATGATCGGCCTAGACAAAATTATCAAATTATGCCTTAATTGATCAGGAAATCAAGGGAGTAATTAAGGATGATTGATACGATCATATTGTCCTGGACGATCTCAGGATCGGCCAGGATGATCTAGTCAAAAACCTTAAGTTACTTCAGGATGATAAATATCGGCCAGCTCAAAAATAGGGCGATGCTCAGGACGATTTGCCTCTGATTTGAACTGATTGGCCAGGACGATCGTGAGAATGTTCGGGACGATCAAGCCAAAATTTAATCGTCCAAAAGTGTATCCAGGGCGATGCTCTGGCTGATCTTCTGAGTTTGTACTGATCGGCCAGGCCGATGTCCATATCGGCCTGGACGATAAAGTCGGCTACTTGCAATTAATGAACTCCTTTAAAGCTCTTCTATTTAAGAGCTCATGTTCAACATTTTGAAAGACCTTTAGCTGCTGCCTTGACGTGAGAAGACCTTGAGGAGAGAAAGAGAGAGAGGGAGAGAGAGAGGATCTTGTGAGGGTGAGCTTGTGAGGGGATTCACAAGGGTTGCTTTAAGGATAGCTCTGCTTGTTATTCGTCTAGAGTTTCTCGTCTGTGGAAGGGTCGGTAGAGGCAAGGAGTTTTCTTTTGGTTGTGGTTCTCTTCCAGCTTCAGGAGGAAGCAAAAGGAGGTAGGTTCTCTACCTTGCCGGGGTGGCAAAAAGGAGGTTCTTGTAAGAGCTTCTCCGCCTAGCCGTGGGGGCTAAAGGAGAGTCACATTTTATAGTGCAATACTTGGAGGGTGCCTCCAAGGAGTGGACATAGGTCGAGTCGACCGAACCACTATAAATTTCTCTGTTCTTTTTCTTGCTTCCGAACTTTTTAATTCCGCATTTATTTTTGTGGTGTGATTTGGTTTGTGCAATTTTTGTTCTTTGTGAAAAGAGTTTTTAAAATACCAATTCACCCCCCCCCCCTCTTGGTTAGCTTAGGCCAGTTCTATAGGGCTTAACATCCCTAACGAACTTTCAACGTTGACATACGAGTTTTCCAGAAATCAAAAGGTAAGTTGTCAAATAAGGGGGGTCGTGTAATTGAATAACCTTCCGTAATGTTACGATTCCAAAGGTTAGCTATGGATCAAAATTCAAAAGTTTTCAAACTCAGTTTTTATAAATCCCGCTCTGATACCACTTGAAAGTTTGTTAGGGATGTTAAGCCCTATAAAACTTGCCCAAGCTAACCAAGAGGAGGGGGGGGGGTTGAATTAGTATTTTAAAGAATTTCTTTTTCACAAAGAACAAAAATTACATAAACCAAAATCACACCACGAGAAAAATAAATGCAGAAATTAAAAGTGCGGAAGCAAGAAATAAGAACACAGAAATTTAAAGTGGTTCGGTCAACTCGACCTACGTCCACTCCCCGGAGGCGCCCTCCAAGTATTGCACTACAAACGTGACTCTCCTTTAGCCCCCACAGCTAGGTGGAGAAGCTTTTACAACGAACCTCCTTTTTGCCACCCCGACAAGGCAGAGAACCTATCTCCTTTTGCTTCCTCCTGAAGCTGGCAGAGAACCACAACCAGATGCTGATTCCTTACCTCTACCGACCCTTCCACGGATAAGAAACTCTAGACGAAGAAGAAGCAAAGCGATCGTTGAAGCAACCCTTGTGAATCCCCTCACAAGCTCCCCCTCACAAGATCCTCTCTCTCTCCCTCTCTCTTTTTCTCTCCTCAAGGACTTCTCAGGTCAAGGCAGCAGCACAAAGGTTTTTCAAAATGTTGAACAAGAGCTCTTAAATAGAAGAGCTTCAAAGGAGCTCATTAATTGCAAGTTGCTAACTATATCGTCCAGGCTGATATTGACATCGGCCTGGCCGATCAGTACAAATCTCAGAAGATCGGCCAGAGCATCGCCTTGAATGCAAACTGGATGATTTAAAATTGGCTTGATCATCCAGGCTGATCTCACGATCGTCCATGCTGATCAGTTCAAATCAGAGGATAATCCTCCAGAGCATCGTCTGAATTCAAGCTGGTTGATATTTATCATTCTGAAGTAACTAAGGTTTTTGAATAGATCGTTCTGGCCGATCCTACGATCGTCAAGGACGATATGATCGTATCAATCATCCTTAATTACTCCCTTGATTTTCTGATTAATTAAGGCATAATTTGTGAATATCGTCCAGGCCGATCAATGATTGTCCTGGCCGATTATTAAAAAATACAGTATGCCTTAATTGTCTATGGTGGCAACTTCTTTCTATTTTGAGCTTATCGTCTTGACCGATACACGTATCGTCCAGGACGATCTGTTAATGACGGCTGCCTTATTTAAGAATCCTTATTTAGACTTTCTATTTTAAGCCTGATCGTCCAGGACGATGTAAATATCGTCCTGGCCGATATGAGTAAAAATAAAATTTCTAAGTCTGTCAAGTGTGTGTATGTGTAGGGTTATTTAGCATCAGTCTCTTTGACCATTACAAATAGACTCAAGAAGAGAAAAAACAAAGTACATACTGACTCAACCCTAGACCTACGCAATCTTGAACTGGCTTCGTTTATTCGTCCGATCTTCGATTCCTGAAAAGTTATAAGTAACAGACAGTCCAAGAGATTCAATAGTGTTTGTCAATCATTAAAACATAAGTCATGAAAATAAATTTACAACAAGATCATCTTGGAGGATGTACTACAAATAGAGAACTCTAAGTTTAGATAGAAAAAAATTCACTTAGGTGTGTGTGCAAGGTTACTTAGCATCAGACAACATAAAGATTACATCTGACTCAAAAAAGGGAAAAAAGTATATTACAGACTGACTTAGACCTAATCTACTCAATCTTGAGTTGGTTCAACTTGTAGTCTCGATCTTGTGATCCTGAAACGTTATTAGACAAGGTAGTTGAAGTAAAATAGAAGTGTTTGTGAACATCAAAATTCTATTTCATTAAAATAGATATGCAACAAAATCAAGGTCAATAAACGGACCACCAACAGGGGCGGAGAATAACTAGTGAACCACTCATGTTGGCATTGATCGATTGTAACAAAAGAAGTAGAGTAAGGAATACAAGTAAAAGATCACCAAAAGGTGCAAAAGTAGGGAAATGCTCTCTTGGCATTACCCTATAGTAAGGATAGAGTTGAGGAAAGCACCGACGTAAAGCAGTAAAGTAATTCTCCCCTAGCCTTACCCTATAGCAAGGGAAGAGCTGAGGCAAAGTCCAAAGAGCAAAGTAAGCAAGTAAAAGATCACCGAATGGTGATCCAGTAGTAAGATCCTCTCATAGCCTTACCCTATAGCAAGGGTAGATTTTAGGAGAGAATCAATGAGTAAGGTAGTAAAGTAAAAGATCACCGAACAGTGATTAAGTAGTGGGGTCATCTCCTGGCCTTACCCTATAGTAATGGAAGAGCCGAGAAAAGAACCAAAGTAAAGTAGTAAAGGAATTCTCCCCTAGCCTTATCCTATAGCAAGAGTAGAGCCGAGGGGAGAGCAAAAGAGTAAAGTAGAAATTCACTGAATGGTGGATAAGTAGTGGGGTTCTCTTTTGGCCTTACCTACAGCAAGGGCATAGTCGAGGAAAGAACCAAAGTAAAGTAAAGGTCACTAGAAGGTGAAAAAGAGTAGTGGGATTCTCCCCTGACCTTACCCTATAGCAAGGGAAGAGCCGGGCAAAGAACCAAAGAGAAAAGTAGTAAAGAAGATAAACTACTTGCCTAACTATATCAAAATAGCAAGGTAGAAGGTGAAAGGGGGGGTGGGGGTGAGGAATGCCTCTCAGGGGCTCTATCGAGGCTATCTCAACCAGGTAAGCTTAAATACATGCATAACCATTTTGGTGGAGCAGATGAGGAAGGGCTTAATACTCATTCGATTATTTCAAATGAGCAAATAAAGAATCAGAGTCTAATGCCTGTCTGATCACAATATCACATCAAAAAAGTAAAGGGTGGTGAGGAATGCCTCCCGGGGACTCTATCGGGCTCTCTCAACTAGGTAAGCTTCAACACCTGCCTAACCATTTTGGTGGAGCAGATGAGGAAGGGATCAATAACCACCTGATCATTTTAAATAAGTGAATAAAGAGTCAGGTTGGTGGGGTATGCCTCCCAGGTGCTCTATCGGGCACCCCCATTCAGGTAAGCTTCAACACCTGCCTAACAATTCAGTGCAGCAGATGAAGAAGGGCTCATTACCCACTCGATTATTTTAAATGAGAAAATAAAGAGTCATGGTCTAACGCATGCCTCATCATAATAGGACATTAGAAAAGTAAAGGTTGGTGAGGAATGCCTCCCAGGGACTATCGTGCTCTCTTAACCAGATAAGCTTCAACACTCACCCAACCAGTTCATTAGAGAATATAAGGAAGGGATCAATACTCACTCAATAATTTTAAATGAGTGAATAAAGAGACAGGGTCGGACACCTGCCTGATCATAACAAAACATCAGAAAAGTAAAAGGTGATGGGGAATGCCTCCCAAGAACTCTATGGGGCTCTCTCAACCAGGTAAGCTTCAAAACTAGCCAAACTAATTCAGTAAAGCAGATGAGAAAAAGATAAATACTCACTTGATCATTTCAAAAGAATGAATAAAGAGCCAGGGTGGTAGCATATGCCTCTCAAGTGCTCTATCGGGCACCCCTAACTAGATAAGCTTCAACACCTGCCTAATCATTTCAGTGCAACAGATGAAGAAGGGCTCAATAACCACACAATCATTTAAAAAAAATGAATAAAGTGTCAAGGTTTGATGCCTGCCTGATCATAACAGAACATAAAAAAAAGTAAAGGGTGGTGAGGAATGCCTCTTAGGGACTTTGTCGGGCTCTCTGAACAAGGTAGGCTTCATCACCTACCTAACCAGTTTAGTGTAGTAAATAAGAAAGGGCTCAATACCCACTCGATTATTTCAAACGAGCGAATAAAGAGTCAGGGTAGTGGGGTATGCCTCCCAGGTGCTCTGTCTGGCACCCCACAAAGTTTGTAAGTAACCTATCTACCTGCATGACTAGTTCTGTGTAGCAGGAGAGAAGGTAAAAGTCACCTCGACATCGACCTGACACAAATTTATGTAGGGATATATGGGAGAAAAGCAAATGAAATTATACGAATTTCAAGGAAAAAGTTATCTGAGACTTCCTAAACTTACTTTTAGATACTATATGGCAAAAGACAAATTGTCATGGCCACAGGTATCCAAATGCCGACAAAAGTCCTCATGCAACTTGATAACAAAAACAACTGGAAAAAGGGGAATTTGAACTCTTAAAGAGTAAAGCCGAGTTCCAACTATGACAAGGGTATCTAGTTTTTCTCTACTTAGAGCTTCTCTATATTGTTTTTTAATTTATCACATAAAATATTATAGTGGAGAAGGAAAAAGGGGGAAAATAATCTCTTAGAGAGTAAAATCAAATTCCACCTATGACAAGGGCAACCGACTTTGCTCAACTAAGAGCTCCTCTGTTTTTATCATATATTATTTAATTATATGTTCATAATAAATAACCAAAATAGAAGGAAGTAGGATTAGCTTTGATAAACCAAGCCACATTTGTCACATGAACAAAACTGGGGAGAGAGACATTAGACATGATCAGACAAAGAATTGATATATTGGCTTTGATAACCTAGGCCACACTTGTAATTGCCAAGTGAAACTGGGGAGCACAATCATAAAGAAATTGATGTAAGAATATAATTTATAAATAGATAGCGGATCAACATTACCACTCTCAATTAATGTGGGTTGGTATGGACCTAGTATCTCGTCGCAAAAGAGGTTTAAATTATTAGTCTTGGTATCCCATACCACACTTGGGGGTGACAAGAAAAACTGGGTAGTATAGATATAAGCACTAATATCTCTACAACGTATTAGCGTATCACCTTCAAGGATGACCTTATACTCTTTGTAACAAATATCATGTGGTAGAGGACAAATCATCGTGGCCACACAGACTGCCAAAAAGTAAGAGGGATCCTTTTAGGAGGTATATATATAGAGGAATATTTATAAGAGGTAGGAGGCTCCTCGTGCAACATGCAAAACTTTAGGCATAGTACTTTTTCAAGCACGGCTCGTTAATGACAGGAAAAGGATGAATGGCATTTGCATAAACTAGTAGGAAAGAACCACCAACATAGACTTGCTCTATGATGAAGGGGACTTCCCACTTAGGTTCAAACTTACCACTTCGATGACGATACGAATTGATAGGCCTATGCAAAATAAGGAGCAAGTGGCCAACCTAAAAAGAACAGAGTCGAACAAGGTGATCATGTGATCTGGCCATACGGGACTGGTATAGCTTAAGATTTTGATAAACTTGCAAATGCAGCTCTTCTAAACCATCAAGCTCTTCCAACCATAGTCAGGCATTATTCTCATAAGAAAGATGATGACTAACTACCACACGTAGCGAGGGGATCTCGACCTCAAGTTGGAGGACTGTTTTAACCCCGAAAGCCAAAGCATATAGGATTGACTGAGTAGGAGTACAATATGTAGTCCTATAGGCCCATAATGTCTCAGGTAACTTATCATGCCACTCTCATTTATTCACAATAAGGATCTTCCTTATCAGTTGCATAAGGGTTTTATTAAATGCCTCCGCCAAACCCTTGGCTTTAAGATAGTAGATTGAAGAGTATCATCAATTAATGTTATGTAGGCAAATAAATCTGATAATCTTGGTGCTTCTAAAGATGAGCTGTTATTAGAAATGATACAGCGTAGAACACTAAAGAGGTAAACAACGTGATTACAGAAGAAACACATCACATCCTCAAATTTGACTTCCTTGAGTGGGACAGCTTTTTCCCACTTAGAGACGTAATTAGTGGTAGCTAAAATGAACCTATGACCGTTAAAAGAAGGAGGGATGATAGGACCCATTGCATCTGTGACCCAACCTTCAAAAAGCTAAGAAGATACAGTAGGATGTAACAAATTAAGGGGGGGGGGGGTGGTGAATCACCGTGCTATAGATCTAACACTGGTGACACCTTCTAACATACTCCATACAATCATGGATCATAGTCGGCAAATAGTAACGAGGCATTTAATTATGCCTTTTATTTTTGGTTTAAACTGATGAGCACCACAAAGCCCTTAGTGTATCTCTCTCATGCCCTTATGAGCCTCTTCGTTATTGAGACAACGTAACAACATTTGATCGAAAGAGCATCGATACAGAGTATTGTTCATATAGGTAAATGATAAAACTCTCTTTCTAATCTGAGAAGCAATAGAGTAATCATCTGGAAGCCTACCATGCTTCAAATACTTAATAAAAGGATCTCTCCAATCTGACTCTTCCTCAACCAAAAGCATTGTGAGGGTCTTATCAGGAGAAGACAAGTCTATGAGGCATAGGGCCTGACGATACTGGACGACGATCGATAATGGGTTTCCAGTTGGGTCAGCCAATTCCTTTGCTAACTTGGCCAATGCATCTTCTTTACCATTTACAAATCAAGGGATTTTAGTTAAAGTTACCTAAGGGATTAAATACAGAAGCTCCATTACTTCGTTATGATAGGACAAAAACTTAGGCTTGAGTACTTTATAGACTCCTTCTACTTAAGTTATAATTAGTTGGGAGTCTCCAAAGATTTTCACCCGTACAAAATTTATCTGAATGGACAACTCTAAACTCAAAATCAGAGCTTTGTACTCAGCTTGATTATTAGATTGGGGATCTGAAAGACTTTAGGAGTAACGAAGGGTCTGACCTTCAGGGGAAGCAAAAATGAGGCCCAAACCTACCCTATCTGTGGGGGTTTCATTAGGGTATAGGACTTTAATGTACGATGCACCGTCAAAGTAGATCTCCTAGGTAGGGGACTCCTGCTCATCTACACTCATGATTAATTTATAAGGTATATCATCATTAAGTGGAGAATCTGTAGGGATCGGGTGAGCGGCAAGAAAGTCAACTAGAGCCTATCCTTTGATAGCCTATTTAGGGACAAAAGTAATGTCAAACTATAAAAGAATCATAGAATATCATGTTAGAAAACCTGAAGGAGTTGGATGGGTCATCAGATACTACACGGGGTTGACTCAAGAGATTAGGTTAACCTTATATGAAAGCATATATTTCCTAAGCTTCTATACCGTGAAAATTAAAGCAAAATATTGCTTTTCCATCACTAGGTACTTAAGTTCCTCAGGTATTAACCATCTATTGAGGTAGTACAAGGAATTTTCCTTGACTTTCTCTTTCTCTTGAGCCAATAACACACCCAAAGACTCATTCAAGGTCGTAGTATAAAGAATCAATGGCCTACATGGGATGGGAGCATCTAAAATAGGGGGTTCATTAGGTAGTGCTTTATACTATCAAAGGCCTCCTAAAAATGCTCATCCCATTGAAAATAAGCATCCATCTTCACTAAAGCAGCGAAGGGATGACATCTACCATAAAGGTTGGAGATAAATCTCCACAAGAAAGCAAGCTTACCCTGAAAGAATCTCGTTATTTAAGACTTTAGGGGGTTTCAAATCCACTATGGCTTTGATCATAGGAGGGTCTATCTCAATACCATGATAGAAAACTATAAACCCTAAGAACTTTCCTACACTAACTCGAAATATGCAATTTAAGGGATTTGTTTTTAAGTCAAATTTGCAGAGGCGTTCAAAAATGATTCGTAGATCTCAAAAATGATCTCCACAGACCTTGCTTTTGACCACCAAATCATCCACATAGAATTCAACTTGCTTGTGTATCGTCTCATTGAAGATAACAGTCATATCACATTGATAGGTGGCCTTGATATTTTTGAGACCGAAGGGCATCACCTTGTAACAAAACACACTTATAGGTATATGAAACGCGGTAAACTTCTCATCCTCGAGGTACATCTTTATTTAATTATAACCAAATGAACCATCCATGAATGAGACAATACTATGGGATGATGCTATATCCACCATATTCTCAGGGATATGAAGAGAAAAATAATCCTTAGGACATGCCTTATTCAAATCACGGAAGTCAATACAGACACGTATCTGTCCGCTCTTCTTTCAGACTAGAATAATGTTAGAAAGCCAAGTGGGATATTTTTCCTCCCTAATGAATCCAACTTCCATAAGCTGCTTAGTTTAGGTGATCAACTGTTGTTCAATCTCTAACCTCATCCTACGAGGTGGTTGCTTAACAGGAACTATATCAGGCTTAATGTCCAACTTATGGACTGCTACCTCTGGGTTTAGACCGGGCATTTTGGTGTAATTTCAGGCAAAATTAAACTCTGAGAGAAACTAGATATAATCTTGAGCTTCTGAATCGGATAATAAAGCACTATGAAAAATAGGCCTAGTATTTGACTTAGTGCCTAAGTTCACCTCATATAGTTCATCCATGATGGAAGTGGTGCCATCTTCGAACTCTCTTGGAGCATCAAGGACCCCATCTTCATCATCATCCAGGTCTTTTTCATTGACAAGATAAACAACCAAATAAGAATGAGAGAAATCATAAATATTGGCATGATTAGACTGACCCTACCATATATAACTAACATGTTCTAGGTTTCGAGGGAAACCAGTTTGCCAAACACAGGCTTGCTATAGAGCTTATTCATCGAGCCAAGTGGACGAATGAGAACCCACTCTACATAGTCCTCTATAACAGTAGAAAAGTAATGAGGGGTACTCTTAACCTTTTTATCTATAGTGATCTCCTCAGGACCCTGACTCTAGGACCTAGTGTGGCACCTATACTACGGAATAAAGAGGCACACTCCTTAGATCGTACTAGCCTGAATGTCTTATACAGTGGAGGTATAGGGAATTCAATAGTCTATAATGTGCTATCACCACTAGTGGAAGGCATATCAGAAGGTCTTTGAGGGGAATCCTCAACTCTTATTTTATATATTTGATGGGGAATAGGTTATTCACTAGTAGTCTAACGTTGGATGTCTTCTATCTTGTTTGAACTACTTTCAACAACTAATCCACCCTCAAGTATCAGATACCTAAGAAAGGTAGGAAGTGGGTCATAACCAGTGGAATCTGGAGGTGATGAAGGGACTGAATGATGAAGGACATCGATCATCTCATCCTCTGAAGAATCGGGCTGGGCAATCAAAGAAGAAGTATAAAGGTGTGGGGGAGGAGTCTAAGTGTCATAGTTCTGCGGTCCATATGTTTTCTCTCTACCCCTACCTCTACTTCATCCTCCTCTACCTCTACTAGGGGAATATCGTGCCTCACTACAACCTGTGATGGACCCTATACTAACGATTATATAGGACCCTGTGCAGGTGACTGTGTAGAACCTTGTACAATACTAGTAGTATTACTAGTGCCTGGATAGGGAGAGGACTATAAGTCTTTTGAGGTATATAGTATTTGGTGTCATCATAAATAGATACCTCATGCACAGAAAAGAGCTGGGTATCTCCAGAAATGGTATACTCGACATAATTCATCATATACTTCATATATTGGTAATAAGGTAGAGGGCACCATTCCATACTCGTGAATTTAAGGCCTTCTTAAGAGAGCCATATTTGAAGTTTCAACCTCAATTACATGAAACTCTATCTCAGTTAAGAAATTTCAAAGCTTTAGAGGCAGGGTAATAGAACCTAAAGTGGGCTGTCCTTGGTCATTGAAGCCTTTCAACATAATCTTGTTGGAAGTAAGCTTCAAGTGACCTAGGGAGAGGACCTAAAAAGCTTCAAGTGACCTAAGGAGAGGCACTTTAAAGTCCCTTGGTCTATGAGGATCCTGTTAAACTCATAACCATTGACTTTAGTAGTGACATACAAGAGACGATTGTGCTTAGAAGTCCCCAAAAGAAGGTCACAATTTGAGAAGGTAATGCATGGCATCTCTCCCAAGTGGCATGCATCCCCAACAAAATTAGAATCAAAGAATGCTTGATAGGACTCTGGTTTGAGTAAGGTTTTCACCAGTGTCTCTCTCAAGTCGGGGGACATCATTAAAGCATCATAAATGCCAAGAAGAGAAGGAATTTTTCTTAGATGAGCCAGCTTATTATAGTCGACCTCCAACTGAGTGCCTTTCCCTTTCTCCTTAAATTCCTCTTAGAAGGAAGCAGTAGGATCATCTTGTTGGGTAACAATATTTTTATCTTTTTCTTTTATATTTTTGGTCATCTAAGATGGAAGTACCTTCCCTGAATGTAAGTGAACTTCTTGTATCAAGTCATCCTCAATAAGAGATTCACTTGGCTCTAGGATGGTGGCTTGTGCTGGCTCTAAGGATAGTGCTTAGAGTGGGTTCTTAGATTCATCTTTTGAATCCATGTAACAACCACCCTTTGTAATTGTAAAGACTGGTTCTTCCTTGTATTCAAACTCATCTCCACATACAGGATCATTTAAATTTCAAGCAATATGTAAAATATGAAAATAGATAGTACTAGAAGAAGTAGAAGTAAAAGTAGTAGGAATGAAAAACTAAAAGTATCAAGAATCACCTTCTTATATTACTTCATCATCAATTGAAAAGAAAATAAAGCCCTTCATCATAAACGCTGGAAGGGACCCTATCTTCCCTTCTGAAGTTACAACAAACGTTTCCTTCTTATACATATTTTTATTATATATAGTAGAAAAAGAAGAAGAGGGAGAAGAAGAAGAAGAAGAGGAAGAAAATGAAATATGCTCAGTAGGAACTACAAAAGAAGAAGGAGGAAAAGGTGCTGGCATAGTAATTAGAGTGATAACTAATCAATCAGGCTGGGGAGGCCTTCTCTCAACTGCCTCTGAACTCTAAACTATCCTGTCAATCATCTGCTTTATCTTCTGAGAGAGTGCTAGCTACCACTCTCCCTCAGAACCTCTGGGTGACCTGCTACTACTGCCCCGAGTGTCACTACGGTTGGAACTAGAGATCATCTTAACTATCTGAGTGATCTTGCCCTGGGCCTGCACTAAATTATTGTCCTGCTGATGTATCTTCCCATTAGCCATGATCCTCTCAAATTTATTCTTAAAAATATAGTAGTACTCTAAAATTTGCCCAATATGTCTGTGAAAGTGGTAATAGAGTGGGTGGTCTGTCTGTCTATCTTCCTCTACTCTATTTTTATTTGGGAATATTAAGATGTTATTATTAATAAGGAATTTAAAGATATTTTTCACACTTTATCTTTTAAAAGGATATTCCTTACTAAGCTTCTCCTACAGGTACTACTGACTCTTCGGAGTCCTACGGAAATGTCTAGACTGTGCTGCTAACTTACCCGGTGAGTACCACTACTTTAGAGGAGCTGAACTAACTGTGGGCCTCTTGCCCTATGTGGTGTCCCAAGAATACTATATACCTCCCCTCTCCTAGGAGGAGGTGCCCTTGAAGACTCCTGTTATTGAGCTCTACATGAAGGCTGACTCTCAACCTTAGGAGAGACTACATTGGGTATGTTGTCCTACAAGATAATAACCTTCATCAGCAACTTCTGGAAGGTTATAATATTGAAACCCTTAATATAAGGTGATATGGGACCTTCGATGTTCTTTAGTAGAATCTCTACTGCATGCTACTTCTATAATTGAGGCTTGTACTACAGGCTAAGGTTCCTCCATCTAACTATATAATTCAGGAAACTCTCTTGAGAATGTTGTCTTGTCACAACTAACTCTCTAGCTATGACCTGGTGCTCTGCATTGACAAACCACTAACAAAAAGTTGCTCTAATTCTACAAAGGTGCGAACTGAGTCATTGGGAAGGTCAGTGTACCAAGCAAAGAACACCCTAATTAGGTTGTTAATAAAGAGTCTCAATATTGGAGCATCGTTCCCCCTTATATTACAACATACAGCCTAATATTGAGCCATATGCTGCCTCGGGTTACCAAACCCATCAAAAACTCTCAAACATGGGGGAATAAAGCCAGGAGGGTAGGGATCCCTCTCATACTCAACTGGGTAGGGTCTCCCTCTAGTAATAACCTCTCTAGCCTTCCTGGAGAAAATTGCCTGCTCTACCTTCTGGGCTATCAAGTCCTGAATATATCTCGCTACTGACTCTGAACTATGGTGGTAGCTATTATAGGTGGGCCTGCCATTAGTGGGGGTACTGTGGGCTAATCCCTAGAGGTAGTAGGAGTGGCTACACCCATCATCTGAGGCATCTCCCCTAATGCTATCAACTGTGCGGTCATCGCCGCCATGGCTCTACCCATCTTAGCCATTTAAGTCTAAAGGTAGATAACGGTAGCCTCTATATGAACTTACCTGGGAGACCCACCCACCTCGGGTTCTCCCTACTCCTCTACATCCTCAGACCCTCTCTGCAAATCTGAGTGACCTCGACGACTAACCAAACAAACTCTGTGTGCTGGTAAGTAGTCGTCTAACTCATCCTCGAGTACATCCTCTTCAGAGAAGGTCTAATGAAGTTCTTCTATGTGAGAACCAGATGAACCATCAGGGGAAGCTACAACATCTGCATCACAAATGATCAGTACCACTTTGGACCCAGAAAAAATATCTGACTCCAACTACTCAACTACATCTGCTGGCTACATTATCTTGACAGGGATGTCAGCCTATCATCTTCTCCAAACCCACATACTGTGGTGGGACCCAGATAGGGAAATTGGCTACTGAGGGGCCACAACTACTAAACAGATTTAGAATCTAATAGGCTCCAACCTCTATCTCAATCTCTGATGATATGGGGGCTTCCAACTCTTGGGGTAAGTATTTGTGGTAGGACTGTGGGAATTGAATTAATTGGCTGTTAGGTGGCTGTCCTCTCTTCCACCTATACCTCTATATCAAGGTATATCTCTATAACTAAAAGGATAATTGAGAGATCTAGTGGAGTAACCTCTCTTAACTGACAGGCCCACAACCTCATGCTGGTCGGATGATACTTCGAATCCTTTAAGAGAGGGTTCAGGTAGCATCGTCACTGGGGGAACTAGCTCATGGTAAAGGGGTCATAAATGGAGGGGTCTTTGCAATGCGAGTGACATCCTCCTAGTCACCATGGTGTGCCAGTGGAGAGAAGCATCGTCCCTTGTCTACTTCTATCTCAGGCGTTACTATAACCTCTAGGGTAGGTGAAACTGACACTAGCCATGGCTCCCGCTACACGGAGATCTCTCTCCTCTAAACAGGCTCCTAGTGAGCCACTACCTCTACCATCCTTAGTATATCTACCTCAGATGTAGCTAAATGTAATCCCCTATTTCTATTCCTATGGGCCCTTCTCCCAAGGCTAGAGGTGGAAAAAGAAGGAACATCTGAATCCACTGCCTGGGTGACCGAGGGAACATGAACTACATGAGGTGTCGGGGTCTGCTTGATGATCTCAAGGAGAGAGATCCATGAAAAGATAGAAGCCCGATTGGAAAAAGTGGAAGGAGCCTCGGTTTGGGCACCCCTCTTCCTAGAAGAAGAAGGAGAGGGAACACAAAATCGAGCTGCTTCCACCAGAATAGTAGGAGTAGCAACAACTAGCTGTCGGTGCTGAGGGGCTAGAGCATCCTGTATAATAGGTATAATAGGTATGGGTCTCCTAATAATTGGATGGGTAGGAGAAACTAGGAGTAGCCTAAGCAATGGCTACCTAACCATAGGGCACACTAGCTATGCAGGAAGGGGAGCAAGACAAGCAGGTGCTTGGGCTGTCTGCCGAGGCACTAGTCATCTGAAAGAGCGTATGGCTACACATCCTCTTTTTTGAGGGGAGAATGTAGTAGCTTCCACCAGGGTCAGTCTGCAGAGAGTGAAGAAGCTAAGTCAGTGAAGGAACCAAAAGTGATCCCTCCAACAGGGGGACAAGCTAATAGGGACTCAGGGAGAGTCACCTATGCGTCTGAGCCAAAGTAGAAAGTTATGGAAGAAGCACATGAAGCCATGACACTACTGCCAAAATAATAAAGAAATGAAAGAATTATTAAAAGTGAAAACCAAGAGAGAAGAAATGAATTTGATAAGGTATAGAATGGCCAATAAGGAAAAAATAAAGGGACCATAGCTGGGGGAAAACCCTATCTTAGTAGGAAACCTTACTAAGAAATGGACCCTATCTAAGAGTAGGATAAACCTAATTTAAGAAGTACTAATCATAGAGTATATATAAGAAAGGATAATATAAGATCCAAAGATGGAGAAAGAAATGAGTCCCACCATGGTTGTTAGAAACCTGTGGTCCTCTGAAAGGAAATTGCTGATGGCAGAGTGCAGAGGGTATACGACTACACCACCCTGAGGAATTGAACGATCGGAGGCCTTTGTGCTCCTCATAAATGGGCCAATCGGAGGGCAGATTAGATTACACATACGACTAACCATTAAGAATTATGGCTCTCACCAGTACACCCCAATGGGTAGCAATATATACGACCTGATCAAAACAACAAGTTTCCCCCACCTGATACATCAGCTCGAGTTAGTTTTATTTGATGGTGGAGTTTTATTTCCTAAGGGCACAATCCCCCATGGTTAATTACATCTCCAGCCTAGGCCCAAGAATACTCTCGATTAAGGATCTAATATTATTCTTCTTGGACAAGGGATTATAACACAAAGGGATACTAAGAAATCCTACTCAAAAAGGAAGAAGGGTTTCAGATAGGCTTAGTCAATATATACGATTCATCTCAGTAGCCAGACGGACTAAGGCAGTTGAGAAGAGAAAGAAAATCATGCACTTAGAGTATATAAAGAGTGGAGATAGAAGTGGCACCATCTATGCAATATGGATAAGTAGAATTTATAGTCCATAAAGAAAAGAAACTTACCCACTATTTAGGAAAACTACAAAATTCCCAATATAGTAGCCTCAAATCCTAGATCTATGGTGGGCTTAGTGTTTTACCCAACACTAACACCCACATCCTAGCTAATGCACCTGGGCTTATACCCTGCTAGAAAAGGGGAAGCCAATTAACCACCTAAGCACTTAAAATTCATATAGTCCAGTCTTTATGCAAGATAGGTAGTTTAGTGTTTTGGAAGTAGAGTCGATGTCTAGAGAGTTATCTAATTGGCCCTAGACTTATGTAGAATGAATGCTCCTAGAGCTAATACAATTAAATTTTAATTTAGTGAGTTTTTAATACAATGCATGCTAGTTGAAGTCTCCTAATTAGGTATGTATAAGATTTTAAAAATAGATTTATATAAAATTAAATTTTAGAAAAGACTGGGCCTCCCCAAGTCCGGCACTTCATCCTCATTGGCCATATTATCCAAACTCTTCCCACAGGTGGGGAGGTGTCTTATTATAATGAGGGGGAGAGATGAAATAATATGTATGCAACCCTAGAAGATTTTGGCTATTCACTAGGTAGTTAAGTTTCTAAGTTATTTAGACCTTAAAATTTTTTAGAATTTGGTTATGAGTAGAAAAAATAATTTTTACCCTAAAGAGCCTAGCGTAAATCATGCCAAGCACATGAAAGAAAAGAAACCTAGAAAAAGGATGCAATTTTCTACTACACAAATAATGTAAACACATCAATATAAATCCACCAAAATAACAAAGTAAGAAAGTCCTCGATAAGTGTCATATAAGTACAACTCAGGGTCTGTAGAAAAGTACTGGTGGATAGGTTCCATCGATAACATCCTGAATTCTAATCCTAATGGCTAAGAAATTCCCTATAAAGGGCATTACTTATTCTCTTTGGGTACCGAGTGCTTAAAATGTTGGACTTTTAAGGACTTTCACAACTCAATAAATATCAAATTACATTACATTTGAAAAAGAAAAATCTAGATACAGATTAAACTTGTAGGGTTATCCTAAGGAAAACACATCCAAACTAATTGCATATAGAACTACACAAGCAGTTAATATTTACAAAAAAATTTAACACACTTGGCCATGCTCTTTTAATTTTAAGGGGGATAAGAAGTCTCTAGAACATCTGCATAAAATAGCATTAATATTTAAAGCTTTAATTATAATTGCCCACTTTATTTTAACGCTGCATGAGCGTGGCCACGTGCATAAGATTGGATTAGTATAAAGGCGGCCCTAGCCCATGGGCAATCTAACACAAAAATCATAGCATAATAAATATAAAGCATAATAATATAAAGCTCAATCACAGCAGAACAGAGCAAAAAATAAATAAATCAATCAATCACTCATGCCACACATAAAGCATCATATTATAGAAATATAAAAAGTAAACACCGACCCTAATCCTAGAGCTAGAAGTGGTTCCCTAGAAAATCTATGTGTTTGTAGTAGGCTTGTGTGCCTTCCGATGGGTCCTATATAGGGTACTTAGTTCAAGTTACCTAGAGTCCAGATTTATTGAAGGCTAAAAGGGGATGCTTTAATTGAAGTTTAAATATTAAAGAATTGGAATCAGTTTTAGTTCATTTTAGTTTGTTGATCCATTTTAATGTTTAGGATAGTGATATTTGAAGTACAAATTATATTAGCCAATTTTAGAAGGTCCCAATCCTCCTAGGTGCTAGGCTAAGTGGTCTAAAAGGTTACTATAGGAAATAAGCAAGGTTTGGGGCTTCTAACATTTTAGTTAAATATTAATTCTTAAGGGGAGTATTTAGGCTTTGATTTTGCTAGATTTAGAGTTTTCTAGGCTAAGTTATTAATTTTAGAAGTTTCAGACAATTAAGTGAATTATTAAAAATTATTTAATAAATGGGCATTTTAGGATTTTGATCCAAATCAGCTCCAATCTGATTGGAATCACCCCAAAGGTCAGAACTGACATAAGGAAGTGATCCCAATTATTTGGGAAAAAATTAAAATTTTTAATTATTTAATAAGGGCTAAAAGGTATTTTTTAATTAAAGTTAAATTAAGACTCAGATTAAAGTCCAATTAATATCCCATAAATGTCTAAGATTAAGCATTGAATTCTAAAGCATTTGAGGAATTATGGGTAATTATTTGAGTTAAAATGGATTTATTAGAATATTTTGAAGTTATCATGACCTAATTAACAGGTAAATTAGGGTTTATTGATTAATGGGTCTAAAGGGTCCTAAAAATTCCTAAAAATTTTTGTAAGGTGTAGAATATCACTAATTTTGAGTGTTTTAATTTTCAAGTCATTCTAGGATCTACCCTAGCTTCTAGAATTTTTCTAAGTTTGCTTGACGGGTCCTTAATTATTATCCTTAATGTGTCACTATGTTATACAAGTTTAAAACAAGTATTCAAGACTAACCCTTAGGATAACATGAGGATAACTACATAAAAATAGTAAACATACGAATCCTATGATATAGGAGGGCCTAAGCTAAGTGCTCATGCATCCTATGCATGCAAAAGATGACAAAAAGGGAGTTAAGCATGCTAATCGAAGCGATTATTAAATGATTGAGACTCAATCACCAACTAATTAAATATATATTTTTCTAAAAATTTTATGGTATTATACGCATAAATAAGATTTAAAACAAAATTATTATGAATTTTTAAAGTTTAAAGTAACTAAAAGTAATTTTAAAATAGAATATAGAATTATTTTAATAAAAATAATTTTGTAATTTTTAGAAAAATATTGGAATCTTAAAATTAATTAGTTATCAAATAAATAATTTAAGTACTAATTAATAAAGGACAATATTTAAAATAAGGAAATAATAACTAATTTAGATTTAAATAATTAAATTATTTCTCTTATTTTTAAAATAATTTAATAAGAAAAGTAATTTTTATAAATTTGCAAAATAATTAAATTTTAAATTAATTAAGTATTAATTAAGCAGTTTAGGTAAATAATTAATTAGAAATAGTTTAAAATAGAAAAAAATTAATAATTTAAAGTAATTAAAATAAATGAGTTTTCATATTTTTTTAAGTATATAAAATGTATTTTTATAAAAATAATAAAATAATAATTATTTAAGAATAGTAATAATAATAAAAGAAATTAAATAATAATAAAAATAATAATATAATAATAATAGTAGATTAAAAATAATAATAATAATAATGAAAATAGTTTAATAATAATAATAATAATAATAATAATAATAATAATAATAATAATAATAATAATAATAATAATAATAATAATAGTAATAATAATAGTAATATTTATAATAATAATATTAATATTAATAATTTAGTAATAATAATAATAATAATAATAATAATAATAATAATAATAATAATAATTGTAATAATAATAGTAATATTTATAATAATATTATTATTATTAATAATTTAATAATAATAATAATAATAATAATAATAATAATAATAATAATAATAATAATAATAATAATAATAATAATAATAATAATAATAATAATAGTAATAATAATAATAATAATTTAAAAATGTGCTTTGTGAGAAGTTATTTAACCTAAGGTGTCCTAGACTAGGGTTTAGTTTTTTACCTCAGATTTTAGATGGTTTAACACATATATAGGCTTGTTGCACTTGTAGACTATCCAGACTCCTTTTAATAGAAGAAACCACGGCTCGAAACCCTATGGATCGGTGGAAAAATCCTTTGGAATATGTTTTCCCACAATTTGATAGATCTCACCGTCGACGAGTGTTTAATGGTGGATTTGAGTGGAAGAAGAAGGGGAGATGTTGGGGGAGCTCTCTAACATGAGAAACCTCAGGTTGGAAGCTCTTGGAAAGATAGAATAATGCAAAAAACCATTCTATGAACCTAAAAAAGCATATTTATAATCCAAGGCATAAGGTGGACGGCTAAGATTAGATTTATGGCTAATTAGTAGAGAAACCAGCCTCAATTGGTCGTGGTTTGCATCAAAGAGGCATTAGAAATGTTTTGAATGCTTTAAATATGGTTATTTTGACCTAGATAGGTCAAATTTGACCAAGGGGGCTAAGGTTGACCTACTCAATGGTCAACTTGGTCAACCTAGCGAAATAGACCAAAGGGGGTGAGGGTTTGAGTCTAAGGAAGATTAGATTTTATTTTGATTTGAATTAGGCTTGTAAAGGCTAAATGGGTCAACCTGGGTTGACCTAGTTAACCAGCTTAACCCAGGGCACAAGCTTGGGCCCAATTGGTTGGGTCTGACCTATTGGGACCAATGGAAGTGAGAATTGAATATAAGAAGCTTTAGTTTTGATTTTAAACCAAGAAAAGGAGCTTGAATCAATTTGGGTCAACCCAGGTTGACCTGGTAACCAAGTTGACCTAGGGCCTTAGTCTGGGCTCAACAGACTCAATTTGACCCACTGAATTGATTGGGAGGAGTTTTGGGGCATGGCCTGGTGAATTTGACCAAGTCAAACCTTGGACCCAGGGTTTGACAAAATCAAGGTCAATAGTAAAGTGTTTAATCATAATATTGGACAATTTTTTTTAGGAAAAAATTGATCCAAAATCTGATGAAGGAATTTATCTTGGATACTCTAGTATTGGAAAATTATATAGAGTTTTTAATAAAAAAAAACTTTGGTAGTTCAGGAGACCACACATGTTGTGTTTGATGAATCTGGAATTTTGTAAGAGCCAAGTTTGGGAGAGGATCATATTGAAAATTACCCCAAAAGAATAAAAAAGATAGATTTGGAAGAGAATGTGGAAATAGAAAACTATTTGCCTTGAGAATTAATTTTTTCTAAAAATTACCCAAAGGAATTGATTTTAGGTGAACCTAGTATGGGTGTAATTAAGACTAGGCATGGACTTAGTAAAGAGTTTAACCATTCTAACTTTATATCAATGGTTGAACCCATAAATGTTAATCAACACTTACGAATGAATTTTAGATTTTGGCCATGCAAGAAGAATTGAATCAATTTGTAATAAATGATGTTTGGGAACTGATAGAAAGGTCAAAAGATCAAAGTATTGTTGAAACTAAATGGGTGTTCAAAAATAAAATGAATTTTTTAGGAGTTATGATTAGAAATAAGGCTAGATTAGTGGTTAAGGGATATAATCAAATAAAAGGGATTGATTTTGGAGAGACATTTTCCCCTGTAGTAATACTTGAAACAATTACAGTTTTATTAGCCTTTGCCTGTTGTAAAAGATTTAAATTATATAAGATGGATGTTAAGTGTGCCAATTTGAATGGAGTGATATAAGAAGATGTTTATGCTTATCAACATTTAGGTTTTGAAAATTCTAAATTCCCTAATCATGTATTTAAATTGAAAAAGGCATTGTATGGACTGAAACAGACACCAGGGCTTACTATGAGAGGTTAAGTATTTACTTATTACATAGATCATTTATAAAAGGAAGTATGGACACCACTCTCTTTTTGAAGAAATAAGGAGATGACATGCTTATTGTTCAAATATATGTTGATGATATCATTTTTGAATCTATAAATAAAAAAACGTTGTGATAAATTTTCAAAAATAATGAGTAGTGAATTTGAAATGAGATTAATCGGAGATCTGAGTTATTTTCATGATTTTAGCATTAAGGAAAATGGTGAGAGAACTTTTCTTAAACAGTTGAAGTATATTAAGGACATCATCAAGAAATATAAAATGTATAATGCTAAACCAGTAACTACACCAATGAGTTCCTTGGTGCAGTTGTATAAGGGCCCAAAAGGAAAATCTATTAATCAAAAGAAATTTAAAGGGCTTATTGGCTCATTGCTTCACTTGACTGCTAGCAGAGCAGAAATAATATTCAGTGTTTTTTTGTGTGCTATATTTCAATATGATATAAAATAATCACATTTTATAGTAGTAAAAAAAAATTTGAGATATCTTTAGGGAACTCAAAGCTTAGGGATTTGGTATCCTAAGCACAACTCTTTTTTTAAAATAATTAGGTAATCTAATTCTGATTTTGCAAGTTATAAGAATGATAAAAAAAAGTACATCTAAAACTTATCAATTTATAGGAAACTCTTTAGTTTTTTGGTCTAATAGGAAATAAAATTCAGTAGCCCTATGCACTACTGAAGCATAATACATTGCCTTAGGTAGTTATGTGGCATAAGCTCTTTGGTTGAAATAACAGTTGATTGATTTTGGATTCTTAATTGGTATAATTCCAATCTTTTGTGATAATATTAGTGACTATTACATTTCAACGAATCCTATTCAATATTAGAAGCATGTCACTTGATTTTAAGAAGAAGTTTGTCTGATTTTCATGTACTGCTTTCTATGTTCTATTCATATTTTTTGAATATTTTTTCATCCTGCATGAATTCTACAGTGTATACATGTTAATTTTGGGAGTTGAGCATGCAAAACTTAAATTTTCATAGGTTTTGTACTGGATGATGATATATCATTCAGTACGATTTGCACTAATTCATCTATAAATATGGGGATGGTTTTAGTAGTTAGTTTTAATTATTTATTACTGATCGTATGTAAAAAATCATTTTTTTTTGTACAATCTAGTTGTCAATTTTTGTAGGGGACAAACCTAACCACTTTAAAAATGATCTTTAATATTCTGATCATCTCAGTCAAACATCTATTTGTTTGTACGATCCAGTGGTCAAAATGCTTGTATGAAAGGATGCCTCAGAAATGGTGTTTTACAAAAAATAATTTCTTCTTTGGCTATTTCTGCTTGTACGTACAAAAAATATTTCATCTCATATGATTCCAAAATCATACTTATGAAGAAAATTTTGTACAGTACGATTAATTATTTTTCTATATATATAGAAAGATTTTGAAATCATGTTTCATTCACATTCTATTCCTTTCAAAACTCTTTAGAGCCCTTATCTAGAAAATGGCCAATTCTAGTAAACGACCACGTGATTCTAAGTGTTCATCTTCTAGAAGTGCTGTGGATTCAAACTTCTTATCTAAGAAATATGAGAATGCATATTTTAGGTTCATTGCAACCAAAATCACTCCATCTAGACTTCTAATCCAAGATGATCTTCACTTCTCTGTACTACCTCAATTTTCCTCTACTCAGCTATTCTTGATTCTCCCTCTTATCTAATATTGAAATTAGACTTCCGCACTATAAGAGGAAAAAGAATGTGGCCTTAGGACATCTTGTTACCTATATCCTTCTCAAAAAGTATAACCTGATTCATCCTGATCCTCCCACTAAACTCTCGATCTATTTTATCGATGCTTCTTTTTGATCAATATTTAGGAGATATCAGAGTTCTAGTGATGATACTTAGGGAGAAGGGGGAGCTCCAGCATCTGCATAAGGACCCGATAAAAAATATTTTTAGGAAATGGTCCTGTGATTTAATCATTTAGAGACTCACTTTTATCAACATTTTGATCAAATTGAGACTTATTTTTATTAGCAGGATGTGAGATACAAGGAGGACATGGGTTGGATCTGTGGTCAGTTTGTTATGGTCAATACAAATGTAGCTATGATGAATAGCTATTTTTTAGTGCTCAACCAGCCTCCTCCATATTAGGGCCCCTTCGAGTTTTAGATTTACTTCATTATTGTGAGTTATGTTATAATGTTTTCCTTTCATGTTTGTAATATTTATTATTTTTTGTTAAGTCTTAATGTGATGATGATCCATTTTGTTCTAGTTGATATCTATGAGATGAATGTATTTGATCCTTTAGATATCAATGGAAAATGTCATGTTTTGGGGACTTGTATTTGTTTTTTACTTCTTGAATTGTTAGTATGTCTTATATGAAAAATCATTTTGAAATTGATCATTGAAATGTGGTTATAAATTATTGTTCTTTACAAATTAATTTCCTTTCAAAAATTTAATCTTTCAAAAATTTAAATTAGATTATAATTGGATTTAGATAAGGAGATCAATTTCATATTCCTTTAGGAAAACATAGCTAGAATATCATTATTACAATATTGATATCTTATTATTTTTTATTTTCTTTTTTAATATACTTATTTTTATTATTAGTGAATTTTGATTTAAGATTACTGATCTTGGAAAGACCCAAAATGTAAATCAAAAGAAAATTCACAATGTGTGCAAAAATTAAAAGAATGCGCAATGGTTCGAAAAATAAAAAGAGGCACAAAATTAACCCAAATAGAAAAGATGCACAAAGTATGCACAAATATTTGAAAAGATGTGCAATGTTGATAAATTGAAATTTATTATTGTGTTCTTTCCTCTATCAGTTAATCTCTAATCCAAATCTATCTAATTAATAATTATATTATATATTGAATCTGAAGTTAACTTATCTTTATTTCATCATTTTTGTAATAATCATCTTTATTTGAATTGTCTAAGATGAATCATGACTTTGATTGACTTTTCTTATCTTAGTTGTTTTTTGATTTAAAATTTTGAATATTTTTTTCTTTTTTAGCATTATGAAATTAATATTGTACTTGCAATTGGTTTAAAGAAATTTTTTAGATCAATTATTTTGGTTTATCTTTTGAAACTTTTCAGTTCAAGTTTCTACTTCCTTTTTGTTGTTGTCAAAAGGGGGAGTAATAATATTGTTTGATTGATTAATATTTTATTAATGTTTTTGGAATTCTTGTTGGTTGATGTGTATTATTTGATGTGTTTGATGAGTGCATTTTTTTTGTGTGTATGTGTTATGTGTATGTTTTGAATGCATGTGTTAAATATTTGTGTTAAAAGTTTGAATGTTTATCATGATTTTTTTTTTTGGGTTTAGGTATGATCTTTATGGGAATCCCTAGATTTACATTAATCATTCATTTAGGGGGAGCTAAGGAGAATATTTTTTACTTTAAATGTTAATTCAAATAATAATTATTTTTCTAACATAAAAAATGAGGAGATTGTTGTAACTTAGTTTTCATAACTATGTTTTCATATTATGTGTTTTTTTATGATTCCAAATATTATTTTTTTATTACTGTTTCTCCAAAAACATATTAGATATATTACTTTTACTATTTGTGTGTACTAACATTTTAGGGAAATCCTATTCTAGACTGTTAAAGAGTTGAAGACATATTAGATTAGGATTTATTATAAATGGAGTCTGTATTTTACACTTTTATTGAGTTTTAGAGAGTATGATTGTAATTGGGTAATCGTACACACACATGCACTGTGGAGAGTTAAAACCTATAAATTTTTAAACTAATCGTATTGCAAGATTTTTAATCCTACTAAATGATTTGTCCAGCTAATTCCTCCAGCAAGCAGCTAATCAAATCTTGGACTTAGAAATTTCTTAGTGTTCATACTATATGAAGTTGGCTTCATACAGACGACGTCCAGAGTACAAAAATATTGTGAACATTTTTGTCCATATGAATAGGAAAATTTTTTGAACTATTCTTCCACGATGATTTTACCTTTGTACACACATTGTCCAGAGTACAAAATGGTTACAAACATTTTAGGAAAATTTTTTGAACTATTCATCTGCGACAATCTTGCCTTCCTACAGACGATATCCAGAGTATAAAAATGTTGTGAACTTTTTTGTCCATATGAATAGGAAATTTTTTGAACTATTTGTCCGGGTCGATATAGATTCATATTGTATGATGTTCATGTATAAAAATGTTTTGTACAGGATCGTACGAGCAAACTTTGAACTATTCATATATACGATCGAGAATGATCAAAATTGAAATTTTTAGTTTTCTGCTCATTTTTTTCTCTTTCATATATAAGGTCCTTAAAACTGTCTAAGGATGAATTCATCTTTTTTTTGCTTTGATCAAAAGTGTGAGAGTGATTGGGAGAGTGTTTTGGGAGTGTGGAGAGAGATTTTTCAAGTGGAAATTGTGAAGGGTTCACAAGGTTGCCCAAAGGTGAGAATCTCTTTATAGGTTTTATCAATCCTCTTCCCTACTTCGAAATTACATATGAGAAGATCTTTGAAGAAGATCTGGTTGTCTGCAGACACCAGGAGGGTGTAAAAGGATGATGGTTCTTCACCAACACTTGGAGAAGTGTAAAAGGACAATGGTTCTCTACCAACATTTGGAAAAGTGTGAAAGGATGACGGTTGTCTACCAACACATGGAGAAGTGTGAAAGGATGCCAATTCTCTTCCAACACTTGGATAAGTGTGAAAGGATATTGGTACTCTATTGATACATGGAGGGTGTGAAAGGACGACGGTACTCTATCTCACCAAGGATTGGTGGAAGAGAGGGTAATTATAAAGGTTTCTCCGCCTTGCTGTGGGAACAAAAGAAGAGACACTTTGGTAATAGTGCAATTCTTGAATATGGAGTCTTAAGGGAGTGGACAAAGGTCTAGTTGGACCAAACCAATATAAATCTTTGTATTATTTTTATTTTTCAGTATTTTATTCTCCACAATTTTATTTTTGTGCTTGAAAAAGTTTTGTTTTGGAAAAACATAAATTGTGCATATAATTTTATAATCAATTTTTTTTTATTTAAGAGGAAGGTTTTAAATATACCAATTCACCCGCCCACCCCCTTTTGGTTAGCCTTGGAACATTGCATTATGCCTAACAACCTATATGGATTTTTCAGGCTAAGAGATATATGGGATGATACTTAATCATCTTGCATTGTCCAAGATGAAATACCATACTTTTTCACTAATCATACTAGACAATTGTAGTATCGTACAAGATGACCAGTATGAAAATTTGAACTAATCATACTAGATAATTCTATTTGTGATCTATATAAGAGTTATTTTGACAAATTTAAATTGTTAGGGTTTTTTAAAGTCTACTATTTAAGCTTTCTCGTGACACTTGGTAAGCTTCTTTGGCATGCATTGAGTTGTTTCTCTTCTAGAGAAAACTTGAAAGAAAGCCTTGAAAAGGAGAGAGGAAAGGTTGGAGTTTTAGAGGGAGAAGATTCTTGAGGGACAAGAATCTTCAATAGACTTTTGAGGTTGTTTCATATGGTTGCTTTGACAATCTTACACCTTAGTATCATCATAGTCAAGGTTTATCTTGAGGGAAGTTTTGGAAAGAAGATATCTCTTTATTATCAAAGGATCTAGCTGATTCACAGCACCAGGGAAGGTGAAAGGGATTCACGGTTCTCTGCATGTGAAAGGATTTGTGGTTTCCTGCCATTAGCAAGAGGGTGAAAAAAGATTCCAGTTCCTCTACCACACTGTGTTGGTGGAAGAGATTTTGTAAGGACTTCTTCGCCTAGCTATTTGGACTAAAGGAGAGTCAATAAAGGTTTAGTACAATACTTAGAGAAGGAGAATCCAAGGAGTGGACGTAGGTCAGGTTAACCGAACCACTATAAATTCTGGTGTGCTCGTTCTTATTATTTTTCATAGTTTTGTTTTTTAATGATTTACTGTATTATTGATAAACTCTGATTTTTAGTTATTATGAAATTAATTTGCATTTTCATTAGGGGATAAAATTGATATTTTAATATATTTCAAAATGCTTTATCAAGGGTTTTTCTTTTTATTAAAGAAGTTCTAAATTACTAATTCACGCCCCCCACCTCTTGGTTAGCCTCGGGATTATTCTTCAAGGTTTAACAACCTTCACAAACTTTTATTATTAAGAGAGCATATTTAGACCAAAAGAGTGAGACTGTTTGGAAAGAAAGAGATAGGAAGGTAATAAATTTTTCTACATTCTTTTTGACCCATTTATCTAAAGCTTAACACTATTTTATCTTCACTCATTTTTTGCAAAGTAAGAGTATTCATGAGGTGACTAAAAAGAGAGCTATTTTAAATTATGCAGTTCATGTGGGCCATTCTATAGATGTAGGTAAGTTAATTTTCACTTCTTTAATGTATTACATGAGGGGTTCCACTTTTATTCCTATATGGTACCCCTCTCTTATTTATTCACTTTGTGTAATAACTAGAGTTTTATGTGAATCAAGTGAGGAGAAGTTTTTCCCTTTTTTATCTCAAAAAGTAAAAAAAAAAAAAAATCAAATGTTTTAAGAAGAAATAAGAGGAGGAAGTAGGACCTAGTGTGCCCTATTTAACTAGTTAGCCTAATAGCAGTAGATAGAGTGCCTTGACCTCTAGATCATTAAGAGAGTAGGTTTCAAATTTGAGGGAGAAAATGGAGGGTATTACATCTTTTTGTGAGGAATGTAGGGGGTGGTAGCAAGAGATGACTCAATGGGGTACCCATTGTATGAACATAAAGGAAAACTAGTATAACTTCTCTTCTCCTTTTACTGAAGCATTAGTTTAGATATCTAAAAGGAGACCATTTACAGAGAACCCCAGCTCGCTCAAAATTTTAGTAGCCCTTGCATATAAACCTTTGTTTGACACCCTCCTATAGTAACAGATGATGATGATGATCATGATTATAATAATGATGAGGAGGAGGATTGGGATCGATCCAAATTAATTTATCTTTCTTTGCTTTATTTTTTACTTGCTTGCTAGAGAAAGCAAGATGAAGAGAGTATTTTTGATGTTATAGTTGGTTGTTCTTTTATTTTCTTTATTTTTTATTTTCCTTTCTTAGGGAGGTCCATGTTGATACAAGTGAAGAATGTGATAGTTAAGGTTGTGATTGTTATCGGTATAATAGTTGACCCGGTTAGTGCATGAGGTATTAAAATTTCTTGTTAGGTAGTAATTAGGATGAGATGCCTATTGTACCATTTTGTTAGTATAAATGAAAAATGGTAGGTTTAACTTTCTCTTCTATATTTAGTTCTATTCATTTTGTTATTTGTGCATTTTATTCTAATTTTATTACTTTGTTGTTATTTCTTACAACTTTGTTAAATTTTCATTTTACTTAAATTTTTAATAATTATTTAAATGTCCTTCTTATATTACACTTTGACAGTTGATTTATTCAAAATGAATTTACCAATTAAAAAGTGTTTAAAATTAAGAATATTACAAAACTAAAAGTGCTAAATTGAATGATCGAAGAATAAAAATTTCTAATTTTAATATCTTTATAATTATTTAAATGAAATTATTAAGTTAATACTTTAATCTTGAACTTAAAAGCAATAGCAACTAAGCATTGACTATCAGTTATAAGATTGAATTACTATGTTTAGAAAAAAATGAGTACTTAAATTAATTTATATAATTCTTAAGTATACATTTTATACTATTTCACACATTTAAATTTAGTAAAACTGTGATATTTTAGTTCATGTTATGCAAAAAATGCTAAAAAAAGGAGAAAAAATAATATATATTGAACAATTGCCACAACGCTTCAACAACTAATTTCACAGCACATGCAACACCCTATCACTAGATTAGGAAATCAATACATTGGAGCCTCAAGAAAAATAATAAATAATTCAATGCCCCAGAGAGGTCAAGGTCAGCATTATGACGCTATGTAACAAGGAACTTCAGAAATGTCCAATGTAGTGTTACAAATTTGTGTTGGATGACTATGGCTCCCCAAGAGGTCTGGGGGGGGGGGTGAATTGGGGTTTTTAAAATTTTTATTAAAAGAAGAAAATTAAAATGATGTTAAAGCAATTTTGAAAAGAGTAAGTAATAACACAATAATTCTTATAAAAAAAGACAGAAAAATAAATGCAAGAAATGAAAATAAGAGGCACAATATTTTTATGTGGTTCGACCCGGATTCCAATCCGACCTATGTCCACGCTACCAAACTCTCGGGCTAGAATTCACTAATCCTAGGTTTGCTTTGCAAACCTCACTTCTTTAAACCAAAGAAGTTCTTTATAATCTTAGTACTTTCCTACACGGGCGAGTACAACCCAATCTAATTACAATTAAAACTTCTCTAAGCCAAATGACTTAGATAAAGAAAATAAAAAATATAATTTGATGTAAATTAAACAAGCTCAAATAATCTTGCAATAAAATATCCACAATATTTGAGGTGATCTTACAAATTAACTTTAATCACCTCAGTACTTGCAAATGGATTATTAAACTTGCTCACTTTAAGATAGATTTATATTTTGTTTAAAATAAGAATAATATTTTAAATAAAAATATAATCTTGCTGATTTAAACTTTAACACTTCCAATAAAGTAAAATGAATTTGATAATAGATGTAAATCTATGTCACCTTAAAGAAGTAAAATATATGCTTTGCTAAACTTTATGGATTTAAAAGTTGTGATACAGAAAACTTTAATATAAAATTTTCAACAAGTATTTCATCATAAAATAAATATTTTCAAGAAAAAAATATATGGTGAAAGCTAAAAGAATAGCAAGAAATGATTTAAAGATGAAAAGCAAACTCAAGAACTCAAGAGATGTTACTCAGTTTTGTGTGTTGATGCTTTTCAACAACGATTTCAATCTCGCAAATGAAAATAACACTTGGAATAAAATCAAGGCTTCTCCTCTCAAGATTTAGCATGTATAGAGGAAAGGAATAATGGAAAAATTGCTGGAGATTTTTTTGCTTTAGCAGCTCTTACATGAGGAAGATGAGAGCTATTTAAAGAGAGGGTAAGAAAAGCCATATTTGAATAAAAATATTATTCTAATGTGATTTCTATCAACTAATAATATTATATTTCATTAATAATTCATTTATATTAATTATATATGAGATTCAAAATGTTAGAAAATGGCTAGCCAAATGGGAAGGTCAAAAAGTCATCATATGCATCCAAAATAAGGCTAAAACGGCTAGTAGCAACTTTTATTTAAATCAGATACTGTTTGGAAATTCTTTACAAATTCAAATAAAATGCAAATGAGTCATATAATATATCAATTTGTATCGACAAAACCCAAGCAATGTAATGCAATAAAAATTAGACCACATTTCTGACATCATATTATCATATGCACTAAAATAAAAACTCATGCATAATTTTAAATATTTAAGGATATATTGAATATTAATATAATAATATTATGTAATATAATTAAAATTAATCATAAATTAGTTAATAGATATGAAACAAGTCAGTTTAAATAACTACATAATAAAAATTTTGCTATATAAGCTTATTACCTTTAATTCCCTAATTATATAATTTTTTATATTTGATAATAATTAATCAATCAATGATGGTTATATAATTTATTTATCAAAGAAATCTTATAGTTTTTTATATCAAGATTAATATATAATCAAAAGATATTTAGATTGTGAGCAAATCAAATCATGCAAGTAATATTAGTGGACCATTAATAGACTCCTATGATAATATAAAAAGGCTTCAAATTATCCATCTTGGTCCATCTTAATCTCAACATTTGATTGATCTTGAGTTATGTAATGTAAATCCCATAAGAAATTACAATGCACATCATTACACCCGAAATACTTACACACTAATTAGAGCATCGAAGCATATGCTTGTTATAATCAAAATCACTTAAATAGGTAATGAGGTAGATAATATCAACAATGTCCCCTTTTTTGATGATGACAAACTTATGTTCGTATAGTTATAGCAAAGGTGTAAATTGAACTTTTATCATAACTTTTAAGCATAAGAAAAATATATATAATAATTAAGAAAATATGCAAATAATTCTTCTCCTAAATATATGTTTGTAAAATGAATTATGACCAACATATATGGTTCTTCTCCCCCTTTGACAACATCAAAAAGAATAATTAAACATATAAAAGAAATTTAAATGTTAGGATCTAACTTCCCAAGCATACGTCTTAACATGCAAAATCTCTCTTCAGCTAAAGGTTTTGTAAAGATATCAGCTATTTGAGAATCTGTGTTTACAAACTCTATATTTACATCACCTTTATTAACATGATTTCTAATAAAATGGTGTCTAATCTCTATGTGTTTAGTTCGTGAATGTTGTATAGGATTTTTTGTTAAAATTATAGCACTTGTATTATCACATTTAATAGGGATATTTTTAAGCTTAATTCCAAAATCCTCTATTTGTTGCTTTAGCCATAAAACTTGAGCAACACAACTACCTGGGGCAATGTACTCTGCTTCAGCAGTGGATAAAGCAACAAAATTTTGTTTTCTAGAAGACTAAGAAATAAGTGATGATCCTAAAAATTGACAAGTTCCAGATGTGCTTTTTCTATCAACCTTACAACCAGCATAGTCTGCATCAGAATATGCAACAAAATGACATGATAATAAATTTTTAGGATAGCATAAGCCTAACATATGAGTTCAAATCAAATAACGAAATATTCGCTTAACTACTATTAAGTGTGATTCCTTAGGATTAGCTTGAAATCTTGCACATAAATATACAATGAATATAATATAAGGCCGACTAGCAGTAAGATACAAAAGTGAACCTATCATACTCCTATAAAGTTTTTTATCTATTGGTTTTCCTGATTCATCTAAATCAAGTCTAGTTGATGGGCTTATAGGAGTTTTACTCAATTTGAATCTCTTCATATTAAGCTTTTCTAATAATTCATTTATGTATTTGGTATGACATATGAATGTGCCAGACTCTAATTATTTTACTTGAATTCCTAAGAAAAGGTGAGTTCTCCCATCATACTCATTGCAAATTCTTTTGACATTAATGAGAAAAACTCATGACATAAACTGTCATATGTACTTTCAAATAATATATCATCAACAAAAATCTGTATAATAATCAAATCATCTCAAATATTTTTGATAAAAAGAGTTGTATCTACCTTACTTTTCTAAAACTATAATCAATTAAAAAGTTACTTAACCTAAGATACCAAGCACGTGGAGCCTGCTTTAAACCATATAATGCTTTCAATAATTTAAAAACATGATTAGGAAAATTAATGCTTTCAAAACCTGGTGGTTATTTTACAAAAACATCTTGATCAATATAGCCATTCAAAAATGCGCTTTTGACATCCATTTGAAAAAGTTTGAAGTCCTTAAAACAAGCGAAGGCAAGGAGTAATCTAATTGCTTCTAAACTTGCTACGGGTGCAAAAGAATCTTCAAAGTCTATTCCTTCCATTTGTGTTTATCCTTGCTAAACTAATCTAGCTTTATTTCTAATAATACTTCCTGAGTCATCTAGCTTATTTTTATAAACCCATTTAGTTCCAATTATATTTTGATCATGAGGTCTTGTGACTAACTCCCATACATCATTTCTTATAAATTGGTTAAGTTCATCTTCCACAGCAATTATCCAAAAATTATCTTGTAAAGCTTCATCTATGTTTTCAGGTTCAATTTTCGATAGAAATGCAGAATGTTCTACCTCATCGCTAAGGGTTCTTCTAGTCTTAACACCTTGGGAAGGATCACCAATTATTAACTCTTTTGGATGATTTTTATTATATCTCCATTCTTTAGGTAATGAATCATCCTCCTTTTCTTCCAAATTTAATTTCTTTATATTTTCAATATCATCATCATTCAAATCATTTCTTATTAAATCAATAGGATTTTCATCAAAAACTACATGAACGGATTCTTCAACAATTAATTTTCTGTTATTAAAAACTCTAAAAGAGTTTCCAAAAATTGAATATCTTAATAATATACCATCATCAGACTTACTATCAAATTTACCTAAAGGATCCTTATCATTATTTAAAATAAAACACTTACATCCAAAAACATGTAAATGACTAATCTTAGGTTTCTTTCCAAAAAATATTTCATAAGGGGTCTTTTTAAGAATTGGTCTTAAATAAACTCTATTTGTAACATAACATGCGGTGCTTATTGCTTCTGCCCAAAACTACTTTGGAAGTTTATATTCATCTAACATTGATCTTGCTAATTCTACCAAAGTGCGATTCTTTCTTTCAACAACACCATTTTTTTGAGGAGTCCTAGGAGCTGAAAAATTATGTCTAATTCCATTTTCATCACAATAATTTTGAAATGATTTATTTTCAAATTCTCCACCATGATCCCTTTGAATTTTATGAATCAAATAATCTTGTTCTCTTTGAATATACTTAGCAAATTTTCTAAAATCATCAAATGCATTATTTTTATTAGCTAAGAATAATACCCAAGTGTATCTTGAATAATCATCTACAATAACAAATCCATAATTTTTACCACCTAAACCAGTTGTGTTAATAGGCCCAAATAAATCCATGTGTAATAATTCTAAAGGTTACTTGCAGAAACTATATTTTTACTCTTGAATGAACTTTTTATATGTTTACCATGAATGCATGCATCACATATAGAATCAAAATGAAAATTAATTTTTGGTAAACCAACTACTAAATCAAGTTTAGAAATTTTATTCAAAGTGTGAATATTGGCATGACATAGCCTTCTATGCCATAACCAAGCATCATCATTTGTAGATTTCATGCAAAGTAAATTCAAATTAACATCATTTGTATTTTCTAAATCAATCAAATAAATATTTTTTATGTATATTTCCTATAAGCAAAATAGTTTCATTATTTCTAATAATGCAATGTGAAACATAAAATGAAACATTTAAACCTTTATCGCATAATTGACTAATTGATATTAAATTATGTTTTAAACCAGAAACAAATAATACTTTTTCTAAAGTAATAGAGTTCTTACATATGGATCCAATGCCAATAATCTTTCCCTTTGCATTATCTCCATATGTGACATAACCTCCATCACTTGATTCTAATGCAGAGAATTTTGCTTTATCTCCCGTCATATGTCTTGAACATCCACTGTCCAAGTACCACATGCCTTCATTGATTTTACTTTGAAGGCATTCCTACAAAAGAAAATCAAATGCTAACTTTTGGAACCCAAATATTTTTGGGTCCACATTCAAAATGAGTAGTATGATATCTATTATGTATGGTAGTGAAAGTGCTTGTATTTTTTGGAACCCATACAAAAGATGATTGTTTAGCATTTTGTGAACTACGAGCATAGCAATCAAATGAGATATGTCCTTTTCTACCACAATAATTACACCAAATATTAGTGTTTGCATATGCCTTTGCATGATGTCCATGTGATATATAAGAAGAATTTTTATTTGATGTTGAACTTGTTGAAGCTTTATAGTAAACATGTGATCTTATGCATAAATCTAATTTTGCTTTTAATAGAATATTTTCTCTTTCAAGTTTACAAACAAGTAAAGAACGATCTTATAAAGAACTATTTTTCTTTTTCAAATCATCACATTCATTTTTTATTAAAATATATATCTAAATTTTTATGCTCTTTTCCTAAAACATTATATTTTCTTTTTAATTTTTTATATTCAATAACTAATTCATTAAAAGCATCATCTAATTCTTCATAAGAAATATCATTACATACCTCTTGAGAATCATGATCTAATTCTTCTCCTGCCATAAGACAAATGTTCACCTCTTCATCATATGAACTTGATTCATCTGAATCTGGGTTGGCCCATAGCGCCTTCTTTTTCTTCTTGAAATACTTCTTTTCTTTCTTGTCACTCTTTCTCTCTACATCCATCTCTTTCTTCTTTGAATCAATAAGATCTGGACAATCTCCTCTTATATGTCCAGGCTTTTTGCAATGGTAACAAATAATCCCTTCTCCTACAAAAAATTTCTCAGTATGAAATTTATAATTTTTGGATTTCTTATACCTTTGATTTTTCTTCCTCAGTAAGCTTCCAAGTCTTCTTGAAAGCATGGCCATCTCATCGCTATCTTCATTAGAGCTTGGTGAACTAGGTTCATCATTATCATCAACTTGCAAGGCAATAGTTTTACCTTTCTCTTTATCTTTCTTTGAAGATCCATCTAATTTATCCCTTTGAGCTATAACCTGTTCTTGTGCTATCAAAGAACCCAAAGCTGATTAAGTGGATAAGTAGATAAATCTTTAGCCTCACTAATTGCAGTTACTTTAGCATCCCATTCATTGGGAAGGCATCTAAGAATCTTATAGACTAAGTCTTGATTCTTATATATTCTTCCAAGAGAATGTAGCGTATTAATTATTTTCATTAACCTTGTATACATATCAGAAATAGATTAAGAATGAGACATATGAAATAATTCATATTTATGATTAAGTCAATTTATGTGAGCATCTCTGACCACACTAGTACCTTCATAAGTAAAAATTAATTTATCCCAAATTTCTTTTGCTGAATTTAACATGGATATTATCATGTAATCATCTGGAAGAAGAGCACAATGCAAAGTATTACATGCCCTAGCATTTAATTCATCTAATACCCTCTCTAATGCAGTCCATCCATCAAAAGGTTTTTCAATTTTAATACCATTAATTTCTTTAGTGGGTGTATGATATTGGTGTGTAAGCATGTGCCACATACGAGAGTCTTGCCCTCTTAAGAATGTACTAATTCTATTTTTCCAATAATCAAAAGGAACATTATCTAACAGTGGAGGATGATGAGTGAATTGTCCTTCGGGAAGTGAACCCTTAGAAAAACCTTGTGCCATAGATTATAAGTGGATCTACTCTAGGATGTTAAGCCAAAACAAAAAGAGCCAAGGCTTTGATACCAATTGTTGGATGACCATGGCACCCCAAGAGGTGGGGGGGGGGGGTAAATTAGGGTTTTTAAAATTTTTATTAAAAGAAGAAAATTAAAATAATTTTAAATCAATTTTGAAAAGAGGAAGTAATACCACAATAATTTATATAAAAAAGACAAAAAAATAAATGCAAGGAATGATAATAAAAGGCACAATATTTTTACGTGGTTCGACCCGGATTCCAATCCGACCTACATCCACGCTAGCCAACTCCTGGGCTAGAATTCACTAATCCCAGGTTTGTTTTGCAAACCTCACTTCTTTAAACCAAAGAAGTTCTTTGCAACCTAAGTACCTCCTACATGGGCGAGTACAACCCAATCTAATTATAATTAGAACTTCTCTAAGCCAAATGACTTAGATAAAGAAATTAAAAAATACAATTTGATGTAAATAAAACAAGCTCAAATAATAATGCAATAAAATATCCACAATATTTGAGGTGATCTTACAAATTAACTTTAATCACCTCACTACTTGCAAATGGAATATTAAACTTGCTCACTTTAAGATAGATTTATATTTTGTTTAAAATAAGAATAATATTTTAAATAAAAATATAGTCTTGTTGATTTAAAATTTAACTATTCCAATAAAGTAAAATTAATTTGATAATAGATGTAAATCTATGTCACCTTAAAGAAGTGAAATATATGCTTTGCTAAACTTTATGGAATTAAAAGATGTGATATAGAAAACTTTAATATAAATTTTCCAACAAGTATTTCATCATAAAATAAATATTTTCAAGAAAAAAATATATGGTGAAAGCTAAAAGAACAGCAAGAAAGGATTTAGAGATGAAAAGCAAACTCAAGAACTCAAGAGATGTTACTCAGTTTTGTGTGTTGATGCTTTCCAACAACGATTTCAATCTCAAAAATGAAAATAACACTTGGAATAAAATCAAGGCTTCTCCTCTCAAGATTTAGCATGTAAAGAGGAAAGGAAGAATGGAAAAATTACTGGAGATTTTTTTGTTTTAGCAGCTCTTACATGAGGAAGATGAGAGCTATTTAAAGAGAAAGGGTAAGAAAAGCCACATTTGAATAAAAATATTATTCTAATATGTTTTCTATCAACTAATAATATTATATTTCATTAATAATTCATTTATATTAATTATATATGAAATTCAAACGGCTAGAAAATGGCTAGCCAAATGGGAAGATCAAAAAGTCATCATATGCATCAAAAATAGGGCTAAAATAGCTAGTAGCAGCTTTTATTTAAATCAGATAATGTTTGGAAATTCATTGTAAATTCAAATAACATCCAAATGAGTATTATAATATATCAATTTGTATCTAAAAAACCCAAACAATCTAATGCAATAATAATTAGACCACATTGCGAACATCGTATTATCATATTCAGTAAAATAAAAACTCATACATAATTTTAAATATTTAAGGATATATTGAAAATTAATATAATAATATTATGTAATATATATAAAATTAATCATACATTAATTAATAGATATGAAACAAGTCAGTTTAAAATAACTACATAATAAAAGTTTTGCCATATAAGCTTATTACCTTTAATTCCTTAATTATATAATTTTTTATATTTGATAATAATTAATCAATCAATGATGGTTATAAAATTTATTTATTAAAGAAATATTATTATTTTTTATATCAATATTAATATATAAATAAAAGATATTTAGATTGTGAGCAAATCAAATCATGCAAGTAATATTGATGGACCACTAACAGACTCCTATGATAATATAAAAAGGCTTCAAATTATCCATCTTGGTCCATACTAATCTCAACATTTGATTGATCTTGAGTTGTGTATTGTAAATCCCATAAGAAATTACAATGCACATCATTACACCTGAAATACTTAGCACACTAATTAGAGCATCCAAGCATATGTTTGTTATCATCAAAATCACTTAAATAGGTAATGAGGTAGACAATATCAACAATATGGACCTAAGTAGTGTGATTTTGATGATAATAGATATTATTGCATCTTGGTTACTAATATTCTTAGATATCTATTTTATTTGCCCAGCTCACTAACCTTTCAGGTCCATAACTTCACTTGCAATGACATTCAGCTTAAGATTAAGTAGACTAGGATTATGTGAGTTTGTGATTTCTATTCAAATGTATCTTTTACCTTTTCTTAATTCAAATGTACTATGATGGATCCAGAAGCTAAGTAACATTGCACACACACACTCAGGGGGGTAAATTCGGTAAGTTAAAGTTTTTTTTAATCATATAATACAATATGATTTCAAATCGTCCTTGACGATCGGTTAAAAATAGAAACCCTAATTAGGGCATCTACGTCATATATACCTGATTAAGGAAATTGTCTTGGATGATACTCTCATCATCTTGGATGATATAGTAAAATTGCACTAATCATATAAGATGATCCTGATTGTCCTGGATGATTCTTAACAATCATGTCTAGATTAAATAAGTGATTAGAAGTGTAATTAAGAATAGATTGATCGATCATATTATATGAGATGATCATAGAATTATACTGAAAGATCTGAAAGAAAAATCTTAATTTTCTCCTAAATCTCCTGGACATCCTAAACTATCTACTGGACAATAAATTATATTTTTGAACAAACCATAAAGAATGATCTCTAAATCATCCTAGGCAATCAATTATATTTTTATATCATCCAAATTTATCTTCTAGACATCCTGAACTATTTATTGGATGATATTGTATGATTTTGAACTAATTATATAAGATAATATCCACATCATCATGGACGATCAGAATAAACATTATGTTCTAATCATACATAAAACCCAGATTATACTAGATTTAAGGGTTCATTTAAATTAATCGTACAACATGATTTATCAATTGTCCTGGATAATCTTTGACGGCAAGTTAAAAATTAGGGCATTTTTTATGGCTCTCTATTTAAGATCTCTCAATTGCTAATGATGATATCTTTGTTATTGTCCTGACCTGAGACTACTTAGAGAAGGAGAAGGAGAGCTTGCTAGAGAGAGAGAATCTTATGAGGGGGAGTTTGTGAGGTGTTAATAAAAGTTTCTCCAAGGAAGGTTTCAAGCCATCTTCTCCAATCGTCATCCTTTGCTCCATGGTGGCTTTAAGAAGGACTTCATCAACACTAGATCAAGGTTCTATGCATGCTTAAGGAGGAAGCAAAATGAGTTGGGGTTCTCTGCCTGCATCAGGAGGAAGCAAAAGTAGTCTAGGTTCTCGGCCTCACTGGTGTCTGTGAAAATGATTTTATAAGGTTTCTCCACATATTGGTGGGAGCAAATGGAGAGACACTATTGTTTTAGTGCAATACTTAGAGGGGAGGCTCCGAGGAGTAGATGTAGGTCAGGTTGACTGAACCACTATAAAAATATGGTGTGTTCTTTCTATTTTTATTCCTACACTTAATTTCTGCATTATTTACTTTTAATTATTTATATGGTTAAAATATCAGAATTTTGTTTCTGTGAAATTATTCTGCTTCCACCTTAGGATAAAAGTAATTTGTTTTAAAAATATCAAAAATATTATAAGATTTTCCTTGTTGTTTAAGTAAAATTTTTAAAACACCAATTCACCCCCCTCCCTTCTTGGTGAGCCTCAGGCTAGTTCATAAGGGGTTAGGAACCCTAACAAACTTCCAAATGGTATCATAGCAGGATTCAAAATATCAAGTTTTAGAAAATTTTGAATTAAAGATTCATGGTTAACTTTCATAACCAAAATACAGTTGAAGGGTATTCCATTACTCGACCAACCTTATTTGATAATATACCATTTGATTTCTAAAAAACTTGCAAGTCTACCTTTTTGTAATTTATAGATTATCACATGTGGATGCTTGTAATTGAAGGTTATTCTACACTAACATGTGAAATTAATGGCATAAAAATTGAACTTCCTTTTTCTTAATGGTCTTTTAATGAAAGAGATACAACACAATCTAATGCTAAATATTTAAACTATTTTTTCTGTGTATTGAAATTTGAAGATTACATGCATGTTTCAATATGTGCAACTGGTAAAGAAATATGGGAAATATTATTTATTACTTATGAAAGCACAAGTAAAGTTTAGCAATCTTGGTTAAGAATTTTAATTTATGACTATAAATTTTTTTGTATGAAACCTATTGAGTCAATATCTAAAATATATATTAGGTTTACATAAATAATCACCTCTTTAGATGCCTTAGGAAGAGAGCTAACAAACTATGAGAAAGTTAATAAAATTTTTAGATGTTTACCTTCTTCCTTCGATGCTAAGATTTCTTCTATAACTAAATCTAAGGATTTAAATATTTATTTTATAGATAACTTACTTGGATCAATCATTGATTACCAGAAACAAGTAAACCAAAGATAACTTTATGTAAGGAAAAAAAAAGAAGGACAGAACTGTAGCCTTAAAGGCTGATGATTATGACACTTATACTTCATGTTCTGAGAATGATGTATATTGCCTTAGTTATAAGACAACTCAAAAGCTTTTTAAGAAAAAAGAAAAAGCAACAGAAAGAATGGAGCAAAGGTAAGAATAGCAAGAATTCTAAAGGATCATCTAATGTGATTTGCTTTGAATGCAGGAAGCCAGGACATGTAAAAGCTGATTGCCATATACTTAAAGCTCACCCAAGTAAGGAGAAGGGTGAGGAGAAACTCAAGTTTAAGAAGGGCAAGTTAAGAACCCAAAAGGCTTTTTGGGAGGATTCATCATCTGACCCCTCTAAAACTAAACTTGAAGAGGAGAAAAAAACTTGTGTTGATGGTAGATGGTCAAATTAGTCACTCTGATCAAGAAGGGGTATGTGAATTAAAATATGATCAATTGCTTAAATTTTCTAAGAAAATTCATTCATCTTACATAAAGCGTAAAAAAATCACATACTAGCATAAAATAGAAATTTTTGAACTTACAAAAAGAGCATGAAGTTTTGATTAAAGATCATTCTACACTTGATAGCAATTGTATGACTTTGTTGGATGAATTTGACTTATTGGATACAAAGCATCTTGATTTAAAAAATGAGCATGATTCCTTGAAAAGTTTACATGTTTTGCTAGAAAATTAATATAAGGAATTAGATACTCTTGCAACTGATTTAAATAATAAATAACATGCTATGAAAATATAAATTTTAATTCTTAAAAATGCAAATAAGTTTTTAGTTGCTAAGTTAACTTCTTTCAAAGAAAATAAAAAACCACTCATAATACTTGAGTTTCATAATCCATCATATCAGCATGTATCATTTAAACCTAGGAAGACGCATTATAACCTGAGTAGACTAGTAAACCGTTTTCTTGGTGTTAGATATTTCTCTTGTGGCAAGATAGGATATATCTCTCACACTAGCACTGTTCACCATAGTACACATTGGGCGTGGAAACCTAAAGTTCAAAACTTACACCATAGCATGCATACATTATATTCTTTTTTCATAAAAAGGGGCCCAAACCTACGTGGGTTCTCAAATCTAACATTTCATGATTTTGTAGGGGTGCTCTCACACAAGATATCATGAGATCATATGGTATCTAGACAGTGGATTCTTACACCATATGACTGGAAATGCTAATTAATTCATTTCACTTGAGGCCAAGTCTGGAAGCAAGATTACTCTTGGAGATAACACTACCAAGAATTTGGTGGGTGCAAATATAATTAGAAACTTCAAGATTCTTTGAAAATGTTTTACTTTTTTTTTTTTTGAAGAAATGCATAAAGTAATATTATTAAGGAAAAAGAAAGATATAAACAACTAAGTGATTACTTCACAATCATAGTCCTCCTTGAGTAACGAAATAAAAGTAAGAGGAACCTTATTACTACTGAGATCATCCCAAAAGAAATCAAAGGAACAAGTATAGTTAGCACAAAAATCTGCTAACTTATTGCTTTCTCTATGAACAAAATGGAAAAGAACCTGATTGAATTCCTAGAGAAAAGAGAAGTCCAATTTGCATATGCCTTCCTCGTCACCTGGTTGCTTATTAAAGATTTTTTGGACAAAATCAATAATATTTTTATTATCACCCTCTATGATGATTCCTTTGTAATCATATCTCCTTTCAAGAATAAATGATTTTATAGACAAAATAGGTTTTGAGTTCCCAAGAGATATCTCAAAATCCTTTTTATTGCTATCAAATATAATTTTTTTGGATCTGATTGAAATCTAGTACACAAACAAATACTAAATATAATATCAGGTCTACTAGGAATCAAGTAAAGTAAAAATTCATTAATTCCTCTAATATTATTTTGATTAATAGATTTTCTCTTTAAGTCCTTATCCAACTTAACTGAGGAACTCATAGGTGTACTAACTAGTTTAGCATTGTCTATTTCATACTTCTTGAAGATGTCCTTAATATACTTCGACTGACTAAGAAAAGTTCCTTCCTCAATTTGCTTAATGCTAAAATCTAGGAAGTAAATTAAATCACCCATTAAGCTCATCTAAAATTCACTACTTATTATTTTAGAAAACTCATCACAAAGATTTTTATTTTAAGAAGAAAAAATTATATCATCAACATAAATTTGAACAATGAGTATACCCTCTTCCAATTTTTTTAAAAAGAGAGTAGTATCCAAACTTCCTTTTTCAAAAGATATCTCTAGTAAGAAAGTGCTTAACCTCTCATACCAACCCCTAGGTGCTATTTTAACCATATAATGCCTTTATTAATTCAAAAACATGATTTGGGTATTTTGAATTTTCAAAACCTAGAGGTTGTTCAACATAAACATCCTTTTGTATCACCCTATTATAAGGTTATTTTTAACATTCATTTGAAATAATTTAAATACTCTAAAATAGGCAAAGTCTAACAAAACCCTGATTATTTCAAGTCTCGCTACAGAGGCAAAAGTATCATAAAAATCAATCCATTCAATTTGATTATATCCTTAGCCACCAATCTAGCCGTATTTCTAATAATAACTTCTGAGTCGTTCATTTTATTTTTGAATATCCACTTAGTTCCAATTATACTTTGATCCTTTAGCTTTGCAATTAATTCTCAAACATCATTCCTTATAAATTAATTTAATTCTTCTTACATTGCCAAAATTCAAAATTCATCCAAAAGTGCTTGATTTATATTTGTGGGTTCTATCATCAAAATAAAGGCAGAATGATTGAGTTTATTGTTTAGTCCACGCCTAATCCTAACAGCCTCACTAGTTTTACCTAAAATCAATTCTTTAGGGTGATTTTTATAAAATCTCAAGTATCTAATCTACAAGTTTTTAATCTCTAAATTTTTTTCTAGATAAATATTCTCAATCTTTTGAGAGTTAGTTTCTAAATCTTCTTCTTAAAAAATTGGCTCTCTTAAAATTCTAAATTCATCAAATACAATATGTGTGGTATCCTCAACTAATAAAGTTCTTTTATTAAATATTCTATAAGATTTTCCAACATTAAAGTATCCAAGAAAAATTCCTTCATCTGATTTTGGATCAAATTTTCCTAAAGACGATTTTCCATTATTATGTACAAAAACATGCAATTGTGACAAGTTAGGTTTTCTCCCCTTAAGAAGCTCATAGAGTATTTTTTTTTTTTGATCTATTGTTCACCCTATTCAGAACATAACATGCAGAGCTAACCACTTCAGCCCAAAAATATTTAGGAAGTGAATATTCAACCAACATGGTTCTAGCAGCTTCAATTAATGTTCTATTCTTTCTTTATACCCCATTCTGCTGAGGGGTTCCAGGTGCAGAAAATTATGATCAATTCTTTTTTCTTTACAAAAATCCTTAAGTTTATCATTTTCAAATTCACCATCGTAATCACTTAGAATTGTTAAAATCTCACACCATATTTTCCTCTGAATCCAAGTCAAAAAATCTCTAAATTCCTCAAATGACTCACTTTTATGAGATAAAAATTTAACCCACATGAATATTGAGAAATCATCTACTGTCAAAAATTCATATACCTTCCCTCCTAGACTTACAGTGCTAATCGGTCCAAAAAGATCCATATGAATAATCTCTAAAGGTTTACTAGTTCTAAGATCCTTATTGGACTGAAAAGAGGACTTCACCTATTTTCTTAATTGACATGCATCACAAAGGTGATCCTTAGTAAAGTCTAGTTTTGGTATACCTCTAACAAAATCCTTTTGGGTAATTTTCTTAAGGTTTTTCTTGCTAATGTAACAAAGTCTCCTATGTCATAACCAAGATTCATCAGAAATTGTCTTTAAATAGAAAGCATTAAGAATTTTAATACAATTCAAATCTAGTATATAAATATTATTTACTCTTTTTCTATGCAAAACATGATTACTATTGTTGCTTAATATACATCTAGTGGGGAAAAATTTTACACTGTACCCTTTATCACAAAGATGGCTTATATTTAATAAATTATGCTTTAAACCTTCTACAAGAAGTACATTTTCTATGAAAAAAATTTGGAAGTTTTCGATCATATCTGTTCTAACCACTTTCCTAGCGGTGTTATCTCCAAGTGTAACCTTGCCACCACTTCTGGCTTTCAGTAATATAAATTACTTAGTGTCTCCAGTCATATGCTTTGAGCAACCACTGTTTAGATATTAAATTCTGTCATGAGGCCTTGTATGAGAGTGTACCTAGAATACAATCTAATGTTAGACTTGGGAACCCAATCCTTTTGGTAAAATAAAACTAGATGCATGTAAGACATGTCTAGGATTATGCATCTTAAGTTTTCACACTAAATGAGTTTTTCTATCTAAGGTACAAGTGTGTGAAATATGTCTAATCATGCCACAAGAATAACATTTAACTCAAGGAAATGGGTTTCTTTATCTTCAATAATAAATCTATATTTTCCTAGGTTATTAAATTTTTGACCTCAAAATAGGATTTATATAATCTTCAAGTGTTGGGGGTTTCCTATTTTCCTCAAGGTCTTGCACTTTCAATTTAAGTTTAAGTCTTCTAACACAATCTTGTCAAAATTCAAATAGTGCTTTTTATTCCTTAACTCATCCTTAAAAATTTTAAAATAATATTGTAATTGAGCATAGGATGTTTTCAAAAGATCATTCTTTTTATTCAAGTCATCAAATTCTTTAAGTAAGCTCATATGATTGTTATCTATCAATGCATGATCTTTCCTAAGGATTTCATATTCTTTTTGCAATTCTTGCATTTCAAGATTTAGACTACCATGCATTTTCTTAAGTTTTCTATATGCTTCATGAATTCTTTCAGAAACTTCTAACAATTCATTTTAAGTCAAGTCACATACCTCTTCTAGATCTGACTGATCAAGATTGTCAGCCATTCAGCACAAGTTGGCAACTTTCTCCTCCTTTTCTATTTCTGATGAATCTGAAGCTGATTCTGCCCAAAAAGTTCTCTAAAATCTCTTCTTGCCCTTCTTCACATTTGCTTTCTCCTTTACCTTCTCCTTAGTAGGAGTGGCTTTGAGACTGGGGCAATCAAATTTTATGTGTCCAAGTTTTTTGTATTCGTAGCAAATCACATAATTAGAAATCTTAACATTTTTATTAAACTTACCTCTATTCTACTATTGGCGTCTCCTCTACTTCTTTTAAGAAAACTTATTAATTGCCTAGTCATCAAGGTAACGTCGTCCTGATCCCCAGGTTGTGAGTGATGTTGCAAATCTATTTTCATGGCTTGTGTTTTGATGATTGACAAACACTACTTGGACTGCTTGTTGTTTCTAACTTTTCAGGAATCGAAGATCGGACGATCAAGAAGAAGTCAAGTTCAAGATTGCATAGGTTTAGGGTTGAGTCAGTCTGTACTTTTGATTTTAACCTTTTTGAATCTACTTGTAATGGTCAAAGAGACTGATGCAAGGTAACCCTTCACACACACACTTGAGGGGCTTAGAATTTCTATTTTTGCCCACATCGGCCCGGCCGATATTTATATCGTCCGGGACGATCAGCTTAAAACAGAAAGTCTAAGTAAGGATTCTTAATTAAGGCAGCCGTCATTAACATATCGTCCTGGACGATACGTGTATCAGCCAGGACGATAAGCTCAAAACAGAAAGAAGTAGCCGCCATAGCCAATTAAGGTATACTGTAATTTTAAATTATCGGCCGGGATGATCCACTTATCGGCCTGGACGAAATTACCAAATTATGCCTTAATTGATCAGGAAATCAAGGGAGTAATTAAGGATGATTGATACGATCATATCATCCTGGACGATCGCAGGATCAGCCAGGACGATCCATTCAAAAACCTTAAGTTACTTCAGGACGATCAATATCGGCCAGCTCGTATTCAGGGCTATTGTCAGGACGATTTTCCTCTGATTTGAACTGATCGGCCAGGACGATCATGAGATCGGCCTGGACGATCAAGCCAATTTTCAATCGTCCAGTTTTGCATCCAGGGCGATGCTCTGGACGATCTTCTTTGATTTGTACTGATCGGCCAGGCCGATATCCAGATCGGCCTGGACGATATTGTCGGCAACTTGCAATTAATGAGCTCCTTTGATGCTCTTCTATTTAAGAGCTCTTGTTCAACGTTTTTAAGAACCTTTGGCTGCTGTCTTGACCTGAGAAGACCTTGAGGAGAGAAAGAGAGAGAGGAGAGAGAGAGGATCTTATAAGGGGGAGCTTGTGAGGGGATTCACAAGGGTTGCTTCAAGGATCGCTCTGCTTCGTCTTCGTCTAGAGTTTCTCATCCGTGGAAGGGTCGGTAGAGATAAGGAGTTTGCTTTTGGTTTTGGTTCTCTGCCAGCTTCAGGAGGAAGTAAAAGGAGGTAGGTTCTCTGCCTTGCCGGGGTGGCAAAAAGGAGGTTCTTGTAAGGGCTTCTCCGCCTAGCCGTGGGGGCTAAAGGAGAGTCACGTTTTGTAGTGCAATACTTGGAGGGTGCCTCCAAGGAGTGGACGTAGGTCGAGTCGACCGAACCACTATAAATCTTGTGTTCTTATTTTTGCTTCCGCACTTTTTAATTCCGCATTAATTCCTTGTGGTGTGATTTGGTTTGTGATTTTATTTCTTTGTGATAAGAAGTTTTTTTTTAAATACCAATTCACCCCCCCCCCTCTTGGTTAGCTTGGGACTAAGTTCATATGGCTTAACATCCCTAACGAACTTTCAAGTGGTATCAGAGCAAAATTCGAAAATTAAATTTTGAAAACTTTTTGAATTTGATCCATGGCTAACATTGGGAATCGTAACACTACGGAAGGATATTTCATTACCCGACCTCCCCTGTTCGATAACCTACCTTTTGATTTTTGGAAAAACTCGTATGTCAATATTTTTATAATCTACTGATTATTGCATGTGGATGCTTATTCAAGAAGGTTATTTTCCACCCTCTCGTAAAATTAATGGTGTGAAAACTGAAGTTTCTTTTACTGAATGGACTTTTGATGAACGTGATTTAGCTCAATTAAATGCGAAATGTTTGAACTATTTTTTCTGTGCTTTGAAATCTGAGGATTACATGCGTGTCTCAACTTGCAAAATCGGTAAAGAGATTTGGGATAAATTATGCATCACCTATGAAGGTACCAATGAAGTTAAACAATCCCGTTTAAACATTCTCTTGCATGACTACGAACTTTTTCGTATGAAACCTCATGAATCGATTTCTGACATGTACACTAAGTTTACTCAGATAGTTACGTCATTGCATGCACTAGGAAAGGAACTTTCGAATTATGAAAAAGTTAACAATATTTTGAGATGCTTGCCTTCGTCTTATGATGCAAAAATTACTGCAATTACTGAATCTAAAGATTTGAACACCTTTTTTATTGATAACTTACTTGGCTCACTCATTGCTTACGAGCAAGGGGTGAATCAAAGAAATGTTGATGCAGGTGAAAAGAAAAAGGAGAAAATAATTGCATTGAAGGCACATAAATCGGATTCTGAATCTTCCGGGTCTGAAAGCGATGAAGTTGCCTTCATCACAAGGCAATTCAAAAGCTTTCTAAGGAAGAAACAAAAGCATCATCAAAGTTGGAGAAAAGGTAAGGATCATAAACATGTTAAAGGATCTTCTGATGTTGTTTGTTTTGAATGCAGGAAACCTGGACATGTGAGAGCCGATTGCCCTACACTTCAAGATCACTCAAGCAAAGAAAAGGAAAAAGGTGAGGAGAAAGCCAAGTCAAGGAAGGACAAGAAGAAAATCCAAAGAGGTTTTTGGGAAGAATCTGGTACTGATTCCTCTGAGACTGAACCAGAGGAAGAGACTACGAACTTGTGTTTCATGGGAGAAAATCAAAGTGATGAGGAAGAGGTATGTAAACCAACCTATGATGAATTATTTGAAATTTATGAAAAAATCCATGCATCATACAAAAAACTTAAGAAGACTCATGCTAGTCTAAAATTTGAACATTCAAATCTACAAAAAGAGCATGAAGTTTTTCTCAAAGATCATGTAACGATTGATTCAAATCACATGGCTCTTCTTGATGAATTTGAAGAGTTGAACAAAAAGCATTTGGAATTAATTGATGAACATAATGCATTAAAAGCTTCACACCTCTCACTTAAGGTTGATCTTAAGAAATCTAAAGAGATTGAGAAAAATTTGAGGATGGAGAATGATGCATTAAAAGGAACTAACTTGAGGATTCAAAATGATTTTGATACATATAAGAAAAATCGGATGACTTCCACTTTTAATCTTAAGCCAGAACCTAAGAAGAGGCATTATAACTCAAACCATTTAAGAAACCCTTTTCCTGGAGTTAGATGTTACTCATGTGGCATGCTAGGACACATCTCACACACTTGCACCGTTCATCGTAGTACACATTGGGTGTGGAGACCTAAGATGCATGATTCACAGCATACCATACCTGCATTGTATTCTACTTTTCCCAAGAAGGATCCCAAATCGATTTGGGTTCCTAAATCTGACTGATGTGGAGTTTTGCAGGTGTGCTCTCACCAAAATCCTCGTGGGAGCACAGGATAACTGGACATAAGGAGGCTTGCAGCTCAAAATTGCTTAAACTCGCTGCCTTATCACATGCTTGAAATGTTAAGCTTTTGTGTTTCTTTTTATTTTATTTCTGTGTTAGTTTTTGTGCTTACTTGGTGGTAGTCTAGTGTGCGTTGTTTTCATTCCTATTGTTTGTCTTTTCTGTCTTCGCGTTGCTCTTTAAACTTGGTCTTTCATATGATGAATCTTTTAAGATTTTAGATTTTGGAGTTTTAGAGATAGTGTTTAGCTTTTTCTATAATGGTTGAAGGGAGTAAACTGTTGATGTTTTCCCTTCTTCTGACTTTGTTTAGTGGTATGATTTTCTTCTCTAAACAAAAGTCTAAACTCAGTTTAACCAATGGCTTTTCATCTAAGATCTTTTTCTTATCTTGCTATATTAATTTATCTTATGCATAATAACCAAAGTTCTTAGATATCATTCAGGCTTTTGAAATCTTACCATTACATTTATCACATGATTTTGATTTTGTGTCGTGGATTGTTCTTCCCTATGTTAGAGAGAGAGCTCCTATTCTCTAATATTTGGAGGATATACTCACAATAAGTTTTTTAAGGATATATTAAAGAGTGTTTTAGCTTGCAAGTGTTAAAAAGGAAAGAGGCCAATGAAGCCAAATTGAAAAGAAAGCCATATACACAAAAGTGTATTCGAATCAAAAGATGCTCAAAAGAGCCAATCAAAATGACAAGAGGCATAAAATTAGCCCACTAAATGCAAGCTATCCTCTCTTTGGTAAAGCTCTTAAAACTTAGAAAACTCATTATGTGATGCTTTCAATGTCTTGATTTCAATTTCCATGATTGAGAAAAATTACTTGGTTTATTAATTATGAGATATTTTCTTTGTAAACAAGTCAATGAATGGATCTTATTATCCCATTTAGTTACTCTGAGTTGGATTTTTTGTTTTCCAAAAGAATTTTGTACCATGAAGGATGTACGATCTAGGGTTAACAGAATCAGATGTTCTACCTTCTTCTTATTGGGATTTGTTAAACTTCTTGATCTCTTGGAACTTTAAAAGTTTAATTTTTTTTTGAAAAGAATTCTCATTTGATTTTCATAAAACAAAAAAAAAAAATAGAAAAATTAAAATCCAAAAATATTCGTTTTTATTTTCCTTGTGTTATTATTTTTGTTTCTTCTTTTACTGTGCTTTGACTGATTTTCTTTTGTTTTATTTTTGAGGGTCTTCATCATCACCATTCCTTGCTTGATTTTAACTTCTAGTCATATCGTCCTGGCCGATATGTTTATCGTCCTGGATGATATGATTAATTCTATTCAAAATCCATCTGTTGACCTTCTTCTGTGCTTGCTCTAACCCATCGTCCTGGACGATCCAATATCGTCCTGGACGATTTGATCGAACTCATGGTGATAGTCCTGGCCGATGGAATATTTCGTCTGGCCGATGCATGTTATGTGCATCGTCTTGGCCGATACACTGGATCATCATGGACGATCCACATGTCAGTACGTTTTGATCTTTAAATTTGGCCCCGGACGATCCATTATTGGACAATCGGTCGGGCCGATCCACTGTTCGTCCTGGACGATACACATGGCAAGCATTTTAAACATTTTAACTTCGGCCGGTATGATCAATTATTGTGCATCGTCCTGGATGATACACCTAATCAGCCCGGACGATCTGCTTTTTCAACGGTCGTCCGGATTGACTCCTCGGGACGATCGCCTGTGTCTAATCGGCCTGGACGATCGGACCGCCTTTTTGACCAATCGGCCTGTACGTAATTATTGAACCATATCGGCCTGGACGATTCTGCGATCGGCTAGGACGATATGGCCGTTTCTTTAAATTCAGGCCGTTCCAGCCATGCTTTTTCACTCTTCATCCTTTCTCCTCTTATGTTTTTGCTTAGTCATCTCTATGGCTGGTGGGAAACGCGTCCGACAAACTTCTGGGAGTTCTTCGAGGGAAAGAATTGACCCTCGTTTCAGGGAAGCAGAAGATGAAGCTGCTTACCACCGTTACAAAGAATATGGGATCACTGTCTCAAGAATCATCAATCCTACCACATCTCATACCCAGTAATGGATCTTTTCGCTCACACCTCCCTTTGCTTCATTCTGTCTCTTGCTTTCCCTTTCAATTCAGAGTTTCTTCGAGAGTTTTTTGCAAACCTTCGCATCAACCCTACCTTCACAGCCCTGTCCTCCTATGTGAATCGACGCCCTGTCGAAATCATATATCAGGATTGTGTTGATCTTTTACAGCTATCCACCACCAGGGATAAGCTGCACCTAATCGCCCCTGACCCTGATCTTGACTGGTCCACGACAAATCATTTCCTTCGCCAGACCAATGTACCTTACCATATTGGAGAGACTAGCTCTTTAGTCAAAGATGCTAGGACAATCCAACATGTCCTTCGCACCTCCGTAATTCCAAAAGCCGGCGACCGAATCCACATCACCCCTCTACTTTCACTCACTACTTTCTACATCATGGCTCATAGGGAATTTAATACTGCGGACCTACTTTTCCGATACATTGATTACTTAACCACAATACGTGATCCTGGCCACAAAAGGAAACCCAATATAGCCTTAGGACACATCATAGCCTATGTCCTTGAAACCAAATACCAACTTCAATATCCTATTCCACCAAACCTCCCAACTCCCTTCTACTCAAACAATTCCTTTAGCACCCTTCACAGTACTCGTCTCCACCCTGAAGAACCTCAGGGGGCGAGAGAGGAGGAGGCTCCCGCTCCCGCTCCCGTTCCTGATCCTGTCCCTCTCCACCAGCACTCTCCGGTTGATCAGTTTATTGAGAGGTTTGATCGTTGGGAGACTCGGTTTGATGCCTACGTTGCTGCACAGGAGCAGCAACACTTTGAGGATATTACCCGCTACGAGTAGCACCGCGCTGAGGATTTAGCCCGATTTGACAGTTTTCTTACTCAGCAACAGCAGCAGCATGACCAGGACATCGCCTTGTTCAATGCTCAGTTTACCACGCTTGCTAGTTACTTTCAGCAGCCACCTCCTCCACCTCCATCTGATGATCAGGATCCCTTGTTCTTTTAGACTGTGTTTTCTGTTGTTTATTTCCTGTTGTTTGCTTGTTAGTCTTTTGTGATGTTTTTCTTTTTGTTTCTGGAACCTCTTTTTGTGATGACAAAAGGGGGAGTAGGGTGTAGGAAAAAGCTGTTGGGTTTTGGGTTTGGTTTTGGGTTTGTAATTTTGAAATTCTAATGAAACCTTTTTAATTTTCCTACTTGTGTTTGCCATCATCAAAAAGGGGGAGATTGTTGCAAAACTATTTTCATGGCTTGTGTTTTGATGATTGACAAACACTACTTGGACTGCTTGTTGTTTCTAACTTTTTAGGAATCAAAGATCGGACGATCAAGAAGAAGTCAAGTTCAAGATTGCGTAGGTTTAGGGTTGAGTCAGTCTGTACTTTTGATTTTCACCTTTTTGAATCTACTTGTAATGGTTAAAGAGACTGATGCTAGGTAACCCTTCACACACACACTTGAGGGGCTTAGAATTTCTGTTTTTGCCCTCATCGGCCCGACCGATATTTATATCATCCGGGACGATCAACTTAAAACAGAAAGTCTAAGTAAGGATTCTTAATTAAGTCAGCCGTCATTAACATATCGTCCTGGATGATACGTGTATCGGCCAGGACGATAAGCTCAAAACAGAAAGAAGTAGCCGCCATAGCCAATTAAGGTATAATGTAATTTTAAATTATCGGTCGGGACGATCCACGTATCGGCCTGGACGAAATTACCAAATTATGCCATAATTGATCAAGAAATCAAGAGAGTAATTAAGGATGATTAATACGATCATATCGTTCTGGACGATCGCAGGATCGGCCAGGACGATCCATTCAAAAACCATAAGTTACTTCAGGACAATCAATATCGGCCAGCTCGTATTCAAGGCAATTTGTCAGGACAATTTTCCTCTGATTTGAACTGATCGGCCAGGACGATCATGAGATCGGCCAGGACGATCAAGCCAATTTTCAATCGTCCAGTTTTGCATCCAGGGCGATGCTCTGATCGATCTTCTTTGATTTGTACTGATCGGCAAGGCCGATATCCAGATCGGCCTGGACGATATTGTCGGCAACTTGCAATTAATGAGCTCCTTTGATGCTCTTCTATTTAAGAGCTCTTATTCAATGTTTTTAAGAACCTTTGATTGCTGTCTTGACCTGAGAAGACCTTTAGGAGAGAAAGAGAGAGAGAGGATCTTGTAAGTGGGAGCTTGTGAGGGGATTCACAAGGGTTGCTTTAAGGATCGCTCTGCTTCGTTTTTGTCTAGAGTTTCTCGTCCGTGGAAGGGTCGGTAGAGGTAAGGAGTTTGCTTTGGGTTTTGGTTCTCTGCCAGCTTCAGGAGGAAGCAAAAGGAGGTAGGTTCTCTGCCTTGCTGGGGTGGCAAAAAGGAGGTTCTTGTAAGGGCTTCTCCGCCTAGCCGTGGGGGCAAAAGGAGAGTCACGTTTTGTAGTGCAATACTTGGAGGGTGCCTCCAAGGAGTGGACGTAGGTCGAGTCGACCGAACCACTATAAATCTTATGTTCTTATTTTTGCTTCCGCACTTTTTAATTCCTCATTAATTCCTTGTGGTGTGATTTGGTTTGTGATTTTATTTGTTTGTGATAAGAAGTTTTTTTTAAATACCAATTCACCCCCCCTCTTGGTTAGCTTGGGACTAAGTTCATAGGGCTTAACATCCCTAACGAACTTTCAACTGATCACCCTCCGAGTCCTCCACTTTTGGTGCCATGTTCTTCTACTTTTGTTGTTCTCCTGCATTAATCTTTCTTTGATTCACACTTTACTCGTAAGCAATTAGTGATCCAAGAAGATTGTCAATAGAGTAAACATTTAAATCCTTAGACTCTTTAATCATAATTGTTTTAGTATCATAAGCAGTAGGAAAACAACGAAGTATTTTATTGACCATTTCAACATTCATTGATTCCCTAGCTAATGAATTCAAAGAAATGACTATTTGGGTGAATCTTATATACATTTTAGAAATGGATTCATTTGGTTTAATGCAAAACAATTCATACTCATGTAATAAGATATTCAATCTAGATTATTTTACTTAATTTGTCCCTTCATAAGTTATACGAAGCTTATCCCATATGTCCTTTCCACTTTTGCAAGTGGAAACTCGTATGTAATCTTTTGACTTAAGTGTATAAAAGAAACTATCTAAGCATTTAGTATTTAACTATGCTAAGTCACGTTGTTCTATAGTATAGTCAGCAAAGGGTGTTTCGACTATGATGCCATTAACAAACCTAGTTGGTTTTGTATACCCTTCTTGAATTAAAATCCACATGAGATAATCTAGTGATTGCAGAAAAGTAGACAAGCATGTTTTTTCAGAAATCAAAAAGAATATTATCAAATAAAGGAGGTATAGTGATCGAATACCCTTCAAGTGCGTTTCAATTTTCAAAAGTAGCCATTCTCATTTTTTAAAAAGTAGTCTAAACTTATGATATTAAAATAAAGCTCTGATATCACTTGTTTATTCCGTATAGATTATTAAACCTAAGTTATTGTCCCAGGGTTAACCAAGAGGGGGGTAAATTAGTAAATTTAAAACTTTCTCTTAAATTTAAAATTTGAAAACCTTTAATTCAATTAGCAAGTCAATTAAGATTTTAAAAATAAATTTCTAATCACAGAATATATCTTGCAAGAAATAAAACACGGATATTTAAATGACATAAATATTTATAGTGGTTCGATGAAATATGACCTACATCCACTCCTTGAAGACTCCCGCTTTAGGTATTATACTATTAACAAAGTGACTCTTCTTTTACTCCCATAGCAAGGCAGAGAAGCCTTTAAAAAAACCTCTCTTCCACCAATCCCTGGTGCGACAGAGAGCCATCATCCTTTCACACTTTCCGAGAGTCAGTAGAGAACCGTCATCCTTTCACACCCTTTAAGTGTAGGCATAGTACATTCATTCTTTCACACCCTCTAAGTATCAGATGAGTTCCGTTAAATGTTCACACTCTCCAAGATAGAGAATCGGATCTTGTCTAAAGATCATCTCACGAGCAAGTAAAAAAAAGAAAGGAAGAGTAAACACAAAAATCACAAAATGATCCTTACCTTTGAGTAAGCTTATGAACCCTTCACACTTCACTTGTAAGAAATCTCTATCAAATACTCTCCCACACTCTCTCTTTCAATTTCCCTTGAAAAATCACAAAGAAAATACATTTTCGCATTAGTTTTTAGTGGACCTCTTTGTACTAAAAACACAAAAAACTATCAAAAAAACTGAAATTTTCAATTTTAACAGTATATTCATAGTTTGTACGTACGAAAAGTTCAAAAACTATTACGTACGAACCTATTGTGAATAAGTATGAATCACTTCATACACGATCAATATCCCGTACAAATCCAGTTTGTCTAGTATGAATATTTAAACAAACTTCTCATTTGTCGGGTTGAAACGCCGGGACGAAAAGGGACATCAAAATTTCATACTCTGGAAGGCATGTATAATTTATGATCGTACTTACGATTCATACTTAGAAAATTTCTTTTTGAGCGAAGTGGGACCCATCCATTTTGTACTCTAGAATTGCATGTACGAATTAGGATCGTATAGTATGATCCTTACTTAGAAAAATTATTTTTGGGAGAAAAGGTACACATCCATTTCATACTCTAGAAGGCATATATGAATGGTGATCGTACAGTATGATTTATACTTAGAAAATTTTTCATTTCTATTTGTTTGACTGCTCGTCGAGAAAATAATTAAACAAATTATCCCATATGAAATTAATTCGTATAATATGATTAGTTAAAAAAATAGATTTTAAATTCTCCCCTAGTGTGTGTGTGTGTTCTCAGTTACTCAATTATAATCACACTCTCTCAGACTCAATAAAATGATAAATACAAACTTCAATTACAGTAAACACTAAACTAATCATAATTTAAAGTCTTCAATAATCTGGAGTATGATTTCCCTGAAATATTAGTACACACAAGTGCAAAACAATTCATCCAAAATATGTTAGGAGAAATAATAATCAATGCAATAATATTTGGAATAAAAAATATATATATAAATTGCAAAAATATCAAACAGGCAAAAACTAAGTAGCAACTATCTCAACAAATTAGACTAGATTTCTATCACATGAACATGAGTCATTCGATGAATTTAAACTATTATCCACTTAGATTCAGAAAAATCTAGGATGAGATATCTTGACCATCTATAGTGACCATGGTAGAGAGTTTGAAAATAAGAGATTTAAAACATATTGTGAGGAGGAAGGGATTAGTCATAAAGTTTTAGCTCCTAGGACCCCTCTATAGAATGGGGTAGCTGAGAAGAAGAATAAGACCATAGTGGAAGCCACTAGAGCCATGCTTACTGAGTATTCACTTCCAAAATACTTCTAGGTAAAAGCAATAAACACAACCTGTTATGTGTTAAATAGGGTGAATGATAAATCCAAACTGAATAAGTTACCCTATGAGATCATTAAAGATAGGACACCCAACCTTTCTCACCTCTATGTCTTTGGATGTAAAATTTTTATTATAAGCATTAGGAAATCATTTTTAGGAAAATTTGACCCAACCTTTGATGAAGAAGTGTTCTTAGGCGATTGAAGTGTAGGGAAATCCTATAGAGTTTTTAATTAGAGGACATTGGTAGTGGAGGAGACTACCATGTAGTGTTTGATGAATTTGATTATGAGAAGTCTAGGGTTGAAGAAGAAGATGAAGTAGGTGAGATTACCCAAGGAGTAGATACTATAAATTTGGAGGAAAGTGTAGAATCTCAAAACACTTCTCCCAGAGAAAGGAGATATTCTTTGAGTCATCCTAAAGAATTGATCTTAAGAGACCCTTACGAAGGTGTTAGAACTAGGCATGGACTTAGAAAATAAGTAAATAACTCTGCCTTTATCTTAATGACTGAATCCACTAGCATCAACCAAACCCTTTTTGATGAATTCTGGATCCTAGCAATGTAAGAGAAACTAAACTAATTTGTTAGGAATAATGTCTGTGAGCTAGTAGAAATACCTAAGGACAAGAGTGTAGTAGGAACCAAATGGGTCTTTAAGAATTAAATTAATGATTATGGTGTGGTGGTTATGAATAAGGCAAGACTTGTGGTTAAGGGGTATGATAAAATAGAAGGGATTAATTTTGAGGAGACTTTTTCCCCTATAGCTAGATTGGAAGCTATTAGAGTGCTACTAGCTTTTGCTTCTTATAAGGGATTTATGATTTTCCAAATGTATGTCAAGAGTGCCTTTTTAAATGGAGTAATAAAAGAAGATGTATTTGTTAAGCAACCCTCATGCTTTGAGAATTTCCAATTTCTAAATCATATTTTCAAATTAAAAAAGGCTTTGTCTTGATTAAAAACATGCACCTAGGGCATGGTATAAGAGGCTTAGTACATCCTACTGAAAAAGAAGTTTGTTAAGGGGAGCATAGACCCCACCCTTTTTTGAGGAGAGTAGGAGAGGAATTACTCATTGTTCAGATCTATGTTGATGATATATTTTTTGGATCTTCTGATAAAAAATTATATGATAATTTTCTAAAATAATGAGTAAGAAATTTGATATAAGTATAATAAGAGAATTATCCTACTTTTTGGGGTTAAGCATAAGACAGATAGATGATAGAACTTTTCTTAAACAATCTAAATACATAAAGACAACCTAAAAAAAATATTAAATGGATAAAGCCAATATAATAAACACTCCCATGAGCTCCAGTGTTCAATTAGATAAAGACTCAAATGGAAAATCAGTAGATCAAAAGAAATTTAGAGGAATAATTGGATCGCTCCTTTACTTGACAGCTAGCACACCTTATATAATATTTAGTGTTTACCTTTGTGTAAGATTTCAAGATGATCCAAAGGAATCCCATGCGACTGTAGTTAATAGAATCCTTAGATATCTCTTAAGAACCCAAAACTTAGGAATTTGGTGTCCAAGGCATAACACTTCTTTTGAGATTACAGGAAATTTTTATTAAAACTTTTTTGGATGTAGGTTGAATAGAAAGAAAACCTCTGGAACGTTTCAATTCATAGGACAATCCTTAGTCTCCTTTTCTATTAGTAAACAAAACTCAGATGCACTTCTCACTATCGAAGTTGAATAAATAGCCATAGGAAGTTACGTGGCCCAAGTCCTTTGGTTAAAGAAATAGATTTTGGATTTAGATTTACCTATATGTACAATGTTAATCTTATGTAATAACACTAGTGAAAATTATATTTCTTCCAACACTCTAGAACCAAACACATTGACATAAGGCATAATTTTATTAGGGACCATATTACTAAAGGACACATTGAGCTACACCATGTAGCAATTAAAAACCAACTAGCTGACATCTTTATTAAACCACATGCCTTTGAAACTTTAAATATCTTAAGGACCATATTAGATTTTTTAGACATAAATGCATGAACTTGATGATTACTTAATTATGAATCTTATGTTTTCTGATCTTTCTTTTGTTTTTGTTTGCATCTTTGTTTTAGTTTATGTGCTGCTATTTTTTGTGTTTTAGTTTTATGTTATTTTCTTCTTTATTTTTTGGTCACTGCTGGAATGACTTTTTTACCTTTCTTTTGTTTTTCAAAAATTTTAAACAATGATTAACATCCCATTGATTGTTAAAGGATGAAACACCGTTTATTGTTTCTCTTCCTCTAACTCCTTTAACAGTGTAATTTTCTTTTCAAAGAAAAAAATCTATTTCAAGATAATAATTGGACTTTCAAATTTAGATTTTTTCTATCTTCGTACAGTAATCTATCTCATATGAATAAAGTTCAAAGTCATTAAATCACTTTCATGCTTTCTTGATCAAGTTATTGCATTTATCATATGAATATGATTATGCTTTGTGATTTACTCCTTATATTAGAGAGAGTTTTTCTTCTCATATATCTAGAAATTATTCTCACAACTAAGAGTCTTTAAATTTTTTGAAAGGGAGCTAGCACTTAGAGAAGTTGAAGAGATATGCAATGATTGCCAAATAATTTAAAGATACACAATGTGTATCAGAAAAAAATATAAAGATGTGCAAAGTGTGCCAAACAATTGACATAAGGTATAAAATAAGCCCATAAGAAATTAAGCTACCTTCTCTTTCAAACCTTTAAATCTAAGAAGAATTCATGTGTCACTTGATATTTTCAAAGATTTGATTTTTGAGACTCATGATCATGACTAATTACTTTGCTATATTATTCTATAAGATATTTTTCTGAAATAAAATTTTGAACATATCATTTTTCTTTTTTAATTTCTTTTCTGAGTTAAATTTTTTTTTTTTATTAAATTTTTTAATGTTGTAAGGAGTCCAAAATGGTGTTAATAGGATCAGTTATTCTACTATTTTTTAGATTTCAACGATAATAATTCATGTCTTACTAATTTTTTAAACCAATCACAAGAGACATTTATCATTTCTATTATTGATTTAAAACTTTTATTTACTGCCCTTTTTATTATTTTTATTAATTTTTGTTATGTTTTTTTTACTTATTTTTTATTATGTTTTACTTATTTGTTATTATTGGGATCCCTTATGATCAACTCCATCCATCCTCAAAATTATCAATTTTTTTTTTTCACTTCATCCTTGAGGATATAATATCATCCTGGATGATACCATCAATTCATTGCTCACCTTCCATCCAATGGTTTTTCTGTCTCCTTTATTTATGATCATCCTGGATGATATGATTGAATTCTGGCTCAATTATTGGTGGTTATCCTGGACGATTCCATCTTCATCCTAAGTGATCCACATTGGAAAAAAGGTTGGACATTTTAAATTTGGCCAGTACGATCCATTAGTGCTAATCATCTTAGATGATCCACCTATTCATCCTGAATGATCTTTTTAGTCAAAGATTGTATTGGATAACTCCTTGTGATGATTTCCTGTGTCTAATCATCCTGGATGATGTTTGATCTTCATAGATGATAAGACAACCTTTTTTGACCAATCAGTTTGGACACCATTATTTCTTCAAATCATCCTGGATGATGATGACAACTATTTATAAACAGGATAAATTCAAGTTTCTTTTCACCCCAAAACATCTTTCTTCAATCCCTATCACTAAAATATCTTATATGGCTAGTGGAAAATGTTCTAGAATGCTTATTGAAAGCTCCTCGAGGGGAACTATAGACCCTCAGTTCACTGAGGCAGCTGATCAGGTTGCTTACCTTCGGTAAAAAATTATCAGGATTACATCCTCAAATATAGTCAATCCCCACACACTGACTTATTTGGCATTTGATTTGTTCACCCAGGTAACCCTTACATTCATTCTAACCCATGCATTCCCTTTCAATTCTAAACTTCTATATGAATTATTTGCCAGCCTTCGATTTAACTCTGCCTACACTACACTTCAATCATATGTCAACAAATGACCTATAGAAATAACTTATCATGACTACCATGAAATTCGTACCCTCACAATCCCTTTTAGTTAAACTTTCCACCACTAGCGACAAGCTGTAGAGAGAGTTGTTATTTGCTTGTTTTACATTATTGCAACTTATATTATTTTAATGATTTCAAATATTATTGTTTTATAAATCTCCTAACACTTTTTAGAAGATTTATTTTTACTCTAGTGTGTACTAACATTTCAAGAAAATCAACTCCAAGCAATGAAGACTTCAAATTATTCTTTTGTAATTTTTAAGTTTTGAAATGAGAGGGAGTGATTGTAATTGAGTGAAAAATCACAACACACACTCTTGTGGGACAATTTTTATGAACTGATCGTACGGGATAAACTTGGTTCGTACGGGACAATCATGTCAATTAACCCTCAGAAGAGCAATGGATCGAATAGGCGAGTAGAAAATTTTCTAAGTCCTAATCGTCCAAGATGAATTAAATATTCATCCTGGGATGAACGTCTCTGGATTCTCACCTTCACTGTTTGTCCAGATGAAATTAATTTTTGTATCGGGACGAAGCTCTCTGTATGAGATCGTACAGGACAAAAATAATTTTCGTCCCTGGACGAAACTCTCTGTATGCGATCGTATAGGACGAAATCTATTTTTGTCCCTGGATGAAATGCTCTATATAAAATCATCCCAGGACGAAACTTGTTCGTCCCAGGATGAACCGAACCGACTTACATTAGTTGGTTACGTCCTATAGAATTTTGGGGACCGACCTATGTAATAACTGTTTCGTACCGGACGAACCTAGTTCGTACGGGATGATGAGCATGTACGAACATAGTTCATATCAATATATATTAGGTTCATTTCTAACAATTTAAGTAAAATCGTCCAGGACGATCCACGATCGTACGGGACGATCCACTGCGTACAGAATTGAAAACTTGCAGTTTTTGGGCAGTTTTTCTAGACTTTTGTATATATAGTCCAAATTAGACTGCCACCCAAACTTTTTGCTCATTGATCTTCGTGCCTATTGGAAGAAGAGTAAAGGAGAGAGTGAGAGAGAGCATTCAAAGAAGGATTTCTACCATTGGAGCATGAAAGCTTTGCATAGTGTTCAAAGGTAAGATTTCTTACTTGTGATTTGGGATTACTTCACTCTTTTTCTTTCTTCTTTCTAGATTTATTGGGAAGAGATCTGTCAAAGAGATCCGGTTCTCTACCGACACTAGGAGAGTGTGAAAAGACGAACAGTTCTCTGCCGACACTAGGAGAGTGTAAAAGGATGAAGGGTTGTCTGCCCTCACTAGGAGAGTATAAAAGGATGACGGTTCTCTGCCAACACTAGGGAAAGTGTAAAAGGACGACGGTTCTCTACCACACCGGGTAGTGGTGAAAAGAGTGATTGTAAAGGCTTCTCCGCCTTGCTGTGGGTGCAAAAGAAGAGACATTATTGGTATTAGTGCAATACTCAGAGGGTGCCTCTAGGGAGTGGATGTAGGTTTGGTTTAGACCGAACCACTATAAATCGTGTGAGTTTTTATTTTACTGCTTTTTATTTTCTGCATTTACTTTAGTGTTTTAAAAATTGTGGTTGAAAAACTTTTTTAAAAAAAATCATTAAAGTTTAATTTCGATTAAAATTATCAAAAGAGGTAAATTTTTTAAATATCAATTCACCCCCCCCCCTCTTGGTAGCTTTGGGACATTAACTTAGGTTTAACAACTTATTTACTAGACTCAACAAGTGGTATCAGAGCGTGGTTTCAAAATCATAAGTTTAAAGTACTTTTTGATTAAAGTAGATGGCTCCATTTGGAAACCAAAATACACCTGAGGGTTACTCTATTATTAGACCTCCAGTGTTTGACAATATACCTTTTGATTTTTGGAAAACACGCATGTCTACTTTCTTACAAACACTTGATTATCATATATGGATCTTAGTCCAAGAAGGTTATACAAAACCAACTAGATTATTTGATGGAGTTAGGGTAGAAACACCATTTGTAGATTGGACTATAGAAGAACGTGACTTAGCTCAACTAAATGCTAAATGTTTAAATACTTTCTTTTGTGCTTTAAAATCTGAAGACTACATGCGGGTTTCCACTTGCAAAAGTGGAAAGGACATATGAGATAGACTTTGTATAACTTATGAGGGGACTAATGAGGTTAAGCATTCAAGACTTAATATCTTGTTACATAATTATGAATTATTTTGCATGAAACCAAATGAATCTATTTCTGACATGTACACAAGATTCACACAAATTGTCACTTTTTTGCATGCACTTTGTAGGGCATTAACTAATGCTAAAATGGTTAATATGATTCTTCATTATTTACCTACTATTTATGATGCTAAAATTACTGCAATTACAGAGTCTAAAGATCTAAACATTTATTCTATTGACAATCTTCTTGGTTTACTCATTGCTTATGAGCAAGGGGTTAGTCAAAGAAAGATTGATGCAGGTGAACCACGAAAGGAGAATAATATATCACTAAAAGTGGAAGAGTCTGAGAGTGAACACTCATAACCTGAGGATGAAGACGATATTGCATTGATGACTAGACAATTCAGAAGCTTTCTGAAGAGGAAGCAGAAGATACGCCAGCAATGGAATAGAGGTAAGTTTAATAGAAATGGCAAGGTTTCTATTGAAGTGATTTGTTATGAATGCAGAAAACCAGGTCATATCAAGACTAATTGCCCAAAACTCAAAGCCACTCCTAGCAAGGAGAAGGTAGAGGAGAAACCAATTGTAAAGAAGGGCAAAAAGAAGTTTCAAAGAGCTTTTTGGGCGGACTCAGTTTCAGATTCATCAGAGACTAAAAAGGAAGAAGAAGTCACCAATTTTTGCTTGATGGCAGATAGTATAGATCAATCAGATCAAGAAGAGGTATGTGACTTAAGTTACGATGAATTATTTGAAATTTCTGAACACATGCATGATGCATATAGGAAAAGGAAAAAGATGCATGCTAGTGTAAGTCTAGAATTGGAAGAACATAAGAAAAATTATAAAATCCTTAGGAAAGATCATGCTTTAATAGATGAAAACCACATGAAATTATTTGATGAATATGATGATCTGAATAAAAATCATGACATTTTAAAATCATCCTATGCTGATCTTGAAAAAAAAATTTAAAATATTTAAGGATGAATCTGAGAGAAAAATATATCAAATCAATTATACAAATCAAATCTTGGAAGATATGAATTCATTTTATAAGTTGAAAATAAGAGCTCTTGAGGATAATAGGATACCCCCCAAACTTGAAGATTTTACAAATCTTAAATTTTATCCTAAGTATATGGAATCCCTTAGAAGACAAACAAATGGTAGAAGACTTAGGAATACTTTTTCTAATATTAAATGTAATAATTATGAATTATTTGGACATATAGCGCACACCTGCACTTTGAAGATAAAATTTGATTTGGTGTGGAGACCTAAGATGCATAAACCTAGACATATCATACATGCATCTGATTATAAATTGCTAAAAGGTGAACCCAAACTTGTTTGGATTCCTAGGTCTAACATTTGATATTTTTGCAAGGTCGCTCTCACACAAGATCTCGTGGGAGCATATCGTACCTGGACAGCGGATGTTCAAAGCATATGACTAGAGATACTGCTCAATTCATAATGCTGGAAGCCAGAAGTGAAGGCAAAATAACACTTGGAGATAACACCACAAAGAAGGTAGTTGGATCAGGTATGATTGGAAACTTGAAAAACATTTTTATTGACAATGTGTTTTTGGTTGAAGGATTAAAGCATAATTTGTTAAGTATAAGTCAGCTTTGTGATAAGGGTTATAGTGTAAAATTTGTTCCTACTAGCTGCATATTAAGCAAAAATGGTAAAGATGTGTTAAATGGAAAAATGGTAAACAATATTTATATGTTAGATTTAAATTGCATTCATACTCCTACTGTCTTTTGTTTAAATACTGTTTCTGATGAGTCATGGCTTTGGCATAGGAGACTTTGTCGTTATAGCAAGAAAAACCTTAGAAAGATTACCAAAAAGAATTTAGTGAGAGGTATACCTAAACTAGACATTAATAAGGACCACCTTTGTGATGCATGTCAATTAGGTAAGCAAGTGAAGTCCACTTTTCAGTCCAATAAAGATCTTAGGACTAGTAAACCTTTGGAAATCTTACACATGGATCTTTTTGGACCAGTTGGAACTGTAAGTCTAGGAGGGAAGGTATATAAATTTGTTATAGTGGATGATTACTCAAGGTTCACTTGGGTTAGATTTCTATTTCATAATAGTGAATCATTTGAGAAATTTAGAAATATTTTGACTTGGATTCAAAGAAAAATAGGGTGTGAAATTATTTCTATACAAAGTGATCATGGAGGAGAATTTGAAAATGAGAGATTTGAAAACTTTTATAAAGAGGAAGGAATTGATCACAATTTTTCTACACCTAGAACCCCTCAGCAAAATGGGGTAGTCAAAAGGAAAAACAGAACATTAATAGAAGCCGCCCGAGCAATGTTGGCAGAATACTCACTTCCTAAATATTTTTGGACTGAGGCGGTTAGCACTACATGTTATGTTCTGAATAGGGTGAATATGAGATCCAATTTAAATAAAACACCATATGAGTTGCTAAAAGGGAGAACACCTAATTTGTCACGTTTGCATGTTTTTGGTTGCAAGGTGTTTATTCATAATAATGAAAAATCTGCCTTAGGAAAATTTAATCCAAAATCAGATGAAGGAATTTTTGTTGGATATTCAAGTGCTGGAAAATCTTATAGGGTATTCAACAAAAGAACTTTAGTCATTGAAGAGACCACACATGTTGTATTTGATGAAACTAGAAATTTGGAAGAGCCAAATATTATTGAAGATGATATTGAGGATAACTCCCAAAAGATTGATAGAATAAACTTGGAAAAAAAATGTGAAAGAGAATTTGGAGATAGAAAACCCTTTGCCTAGAGATTTGAGATATTCTAAAAAAAGAGAATTGATTATTGGTGAACCTAGTGAGGGTGTTAGAATTAGGCGTGGATTAAACAAGGAAGTTAAACAATCAGCCTTTATTTTAACTATAGAATCCACTAATATTGATCAAGCACTTTCTGATGAATTTGGATATTGGACATGCAAGAAGAGTTGAATCAATTTGTAAGAAATAAAGTTTGAAAATTAACTTCAAGGCCAAAAGATCAAAGCATAGTTGGAACTAAGTGGGTATTCAAAAATAAAATGAATGACTCAGGAATAGTCATTAGAAATAAGGCTAGATTAGTTTCTAAGGGGTATAATCAGATTGAAGGAATTGATTTTGAGGAGACTTTTTCCCCTGTAGCTAGACTTAAAGCAATTAGGGTTTTGTTAGCCTTTGTTTGTTTTAAGGGTTTCAAATAATTTCAAATGGATATGAAAAGTGCATTTTTAAATGGGGTAATTGAAGAAGATGTTTTTGTAGAACAACCTCCAGGTTTTGAAAATTCTAAATACCTAAATCATGTTTTCAAATTGAAAAATGCATTATATGGACTAAAACAAGTACCTAGGGTTTGGTATGAGCGGTTAAGTACTTTCCTACTTAAAAGATCTTTTGAAAAAGGAAGTGTGGATACAACTCTCTTTTTAAAGAAATTTGGAAAGGATATACTCATTGTTCAAATTTATGTGGATGATATCATTTTTAGATCTTCAAACAAAAATCTTTGTGACAATTTTTCTAAAATAATGAGTAGTGAATTTGAGATGAGTCTAATGGGATATTTAAATTATTTTCTAGGTTTTAGCATTAAGCAACTTAAGGAAGGTACATTTCTTAGTCAAACTAAATATGTTAAGGACATCCTAAAAAAAATTTGAAATGGACAATGCTAAACCTGCTAGTACACCAATGAGTTTCTCAGTTCAGTTGGATAAGGACCCTAAGGGAAAATTTGTTGATCAACAGAAATTTAGAGGGATTATTGGATCATTACTTTACTTGACTGCTAGCCGTTCAGATATCATGTTTAGTGTTTTCTTGTGTGCTAATTTTCAATCTGATTCAAAAGAATCACATTTGGCGGCAGTGAAAAGGATTTTAAGATACTTACTAGGAACTCAGAATTTAGGAATTTGGTATCCAAAGTTTAGCTCTTCATTTGAAATTATTGGTTATTCAGACTCTGATTTTGCAGGCTGTAGGGTGGATAGGAAAAGCACTTCTAGAACATGTCAATTTATTGGAAATTCATTAATTTCATGGTCTAGTAGAAAATAAAATTCAGTGGCCCTATCTACTGCAGAAGCAGAATACATTGTATTAGAAAGTTGTGTGGCACAATTACTTTGATTAAAATAACAGTTGATTGATTTAGGATTAACTATATGCACTTTACCAATTTATTGTGATAATACTAGTGCTATTTGCATTTCGAAAAATCCTATTCAACATTCAAGAACCAAATATATTGACATAAGGCATCATTTCATAAGGGATCATGTATCCATGTGAGAAATTAAACTTAACCATGTTTCAACAGAAAATCAACTTGCAGATATTTTTATAAAACCTTTAGCCATTGATAGTTTCATTACATTATGAACTAGGCTAGGAGTTATTGATTTAAATGCTTAGATAAAAATGTTTTTCTACAAAATTGATATTTTGTTTTTGTTTTTGTGTTCATTGTATTTTTGTTTTTTATTTTGTTTTGTTGTTTTGTTTATTTTTTGGTGTGTATTTAAGTGTGTCTTATTTATTTTTATTAGTTTTTGTTTTGAGTGTGAAAATGAAAATTTGTGGTCATCATCGTCCGGGACGAAATTTTTTCGTATGGGACGATGTGTGTAAAATGACTAAACTGCATGATTTCGAACCGTCTTAAGAGCAGTTTTTAAAGTAGTTCGTCTGTACGATCTTCATGATTGTCTGGGATGAAATATTTTTCAAACAATGGGATGATTGAATGCAGCAGTTGAATGGATAAGACAGTTTTTATTATGAACTTCGTCTGTACGAATCTTTGGTTCATCCAGACGAACACATGTCGGTTCATGGCGGGGGACGGTTTTCAACTGCCATCAAAACGAGTTAAATTTCTGATCATCCGTACGAACACGTGTTCGTCTCTACGATCATCTTAGTTAAAAGTCTGTACAAAAGGATGCTTCAGAAATTATGTGTTTATGAAAAGCCGTTATTTTTTAAACTCATTTGTTCGTCCATATGAAATATTTTTGTACGGGACGAATCTAATTCGTACAGGACGAATGAAAATTTCATCTGGTACGAACAGTTGTTCTTCTTTAAATTAACGGCAATTTTTTTACTGAACAGTCACTTTCACACATCTCTTTCAAACCTTTCCACTCTTCAAATCCTTCAATGGCAAGTTCTAGCAAGCGCCAAAAGACTTTGGCTAAGGGTCCTCCAAGGAATACATCTGAATACTTCCTTTCTAGAGCCAACGAAGAATCCTTTCCTAGGTTTATCTCTGCAAAAATCACCCCTTCTAGAGTTCTCCTACAGGATCAACTAACTTTTAAGGTAATGCACTTATTTACCTCCACTCAGTTTAGTTTGATCCTCACTTTAGTTCACTTCTACAATAGAGAAACCTTTCACTATTTCTTGGCAAACATGTCATTCAACTCCGACCATTCTGTCATCAGTTCTTTTATTTTCAAAAAGAAAGTTGAAATCACCAAAGATGACTTTGGTATTTTTCTAAACTTAAGGACTGAAGGGTTAAGAGCACACACTTTAACCAACTCAAGTTTTGATTGGACAGAAGTTAATCGTGTGATTAGACATAGGAGAATTAACGATCATTTGCCTAAAGTTTCAACCTTAGTGCGTGATGCCCGTATCATCCAGCATGTGTTAAGAACTTCCATTATACCTAAAGCTGGTGATAGAGTCAACATCACTCCTCTTCTTTCTACTGTTACCTACTTGATTATGACTAGACAACCTATAGACAAGGCCCAACTCCTAATTCACTACATTTATGGTCTCTCTAAAATTGGTCATGTTGATCATAAAAGGAGGAAGAACATAGACTTAGGACATCTGATTGCTTATATTTTGGAAAAGAAGTATGATTTAATTCATCCAGAACAAGACTTTGAAGAACCACTCTACTACAACGACGCATCCTTTAGGGCTATCTTCAATAAAGACGAGCCCAGCAGAACTCATGTAGTTTTGAGTGAAACAGAAGAAGAAGCTGGACCTTCACATGCTGCTGGACCAAATTATGAGGATTTGGTTCAAAGATTTGAAAATTTAGAAGCTCATTTTGATCAAAGGTTTGATCAAATTGAAACTCACTTGCAGCAGCAAGATTTTCAGCACAATCAAGATATAGGATTTTTACGTAAACAAATAAATGCCATTAATTCCAACATGTTCACGATGAGTAGTTACTTCAACTTATTTGGTGCAGCTCCACCTCCTCCTCCAGATCAGGGTCCTTCAGAATGATTTGTTAAGTGTTTGTTCAGTGTTTGTTCTGTGTTTCATTATAGTTCTTATGTTAGTGATTGTCTTTAGTTTGTTGTTCTGTTCTTGTCTTAATTGTGTTACTATTGATATCTTGAACTTCAAATTGTAATAGCTTTATTCGATATCAATATATGTTTCAATGTTTTGTCGTTTAATATTTTAGAAATGTATGTTTGACTTTATGACATTCCTTTTTTATTTTTATCTTAATAGTGCTTTATTTAATTTGTAAATGAAAATTAATTTCATTAGAAAATATAATTTTTCTAAATGTAAGAAATGCTTATAACTTAATATTATTAGAATTTTCAATTTCATGTCTCTTATTTAGGCTACATTATCTTTAATATTATTATTGCAATTTAAATGTTTTCTTATTTTGTATTTCTTTTTTCAATTAGTATTTATGCACTTAGAAAAATTTGAAATTCTAGATTATTGGTTTTGGAAAGAATTCAAATACTCTTGAGAATTGTACAAATGTACAAAAATCAAAAGGATACTGCAAAAAATTTGCAATGACAAAAGAGGCACAAAATAAGCCCAAAGTTAAAAAAAATAGGAGATGCACAAAAGTGTGCCATAAAAATTGAAAAAGATGCGCAAAGCGTCACATATGGTAAATACTTCTTTCCAGACTATTTTAATCTCTTAATTCAAATTGATCTAATGTTCATTTATAATTTATATTGAAATTTGAAATATAAAATTTTTTATTCATCCTTAGTGCAATGATTCTCTTTATCTTCATGTCTAAATTGACACATGCCCTTGAAAAACTCTTTTTATTTTCTAAGTTATATCACTTCTTAAATTATATGAAATTTTATGTTTTTCTAATGTTTTTTAATTTTATTTGCATACCTTATTTCAATCACTTTCAAGATTAAAATATCAAATGAATTTCATATTTCTGCTTACATTTCTAACATTCTTTTCTTCTTCACTTTTTGATGTTGTCAAAAAGGGGGAGAAATTATTTGTTGATGCGTATGTTTTTGCACTGTTTGATTTTCATATGTGTGTAATGTTTTCGTACTGTTTGATTTTCATATGTGTTATTTTCGTAGTATTTGACTGTTTTCTTTATTTTATCTTTTGTGTTGTATAAAATTTTTAAAAAACAATTTTTTTTTTAAGTAATTCAAATGCCTCCTTATTTTCATGAGTTCATAAATTTAGGGGGAGTTTAGGAGATTCTTAGAACTTGAAATCCTACAAACAATAATTATTTTTCCATCATAAAAAGAAGGAGATTGTAGAGAGAGTTGCTATTTGCATGTTTTACATTATTACAACATGTATTATTTTCATGATTCAAATATTATTGTTTTATAAATCTCCTAACACTTTTTAGGAGATTTATTTTTGCTCTAGTGTGTACTAACATTTCAGGAAAATCAACTCCAAGCGATGAAGACTTCAAATTATTCTTTTATAAATTACAAGTTTTGAAATGAGAGGGAGTGATTATAATTGAGTGAAAAATCACAACACACATTCTTGGGGGACATTTTTTATGAACTGATCGTACGAGACGAACTTGGTTCATACAGGACAATCATGTCAATCAACCCTCAAAAGAGCAATGGATCGAACAGGCGAGTAGAAAATTTTCTAAGTCCTAATCGTTCAGGATGAATTTAATATCCGTCCCGGGATAAACGTCTCCGGATTCTCACCTTCACTGTTCATCCAGACGAAATTAATTTTCGTACCGGGAAGAAGCTCTCTATATGAGATCGTACAGGACGAAATTAATTTTCATCCCTGGACGAAACTCTCTGTATGCGATCGTACAGAATAAAATTTATTTTCGTCCTTGGACGAAACGTTCTGTATAAAATCATCCCAGGACAAAACATGTTCGTCCCAGTACGAACCGAACCGACTTACGTCAGTTGGTTACGTCCTGTAGAATTTTGGGGATAGACCTATATAATAACCGTATCGTACCGGACGAACCTAGTTCATTCAGGACGATGAGCATGTACGAACATAGTTCGTGCCAATATACATTTGGTTCGTTTCCGACACTTAAAGTAAAATCGTCCAAAAAGATCCACGATCGTACAGGATGATCCACTACATACAGAATTGAAAACATACAGTTTTTGGACGGTTTTTCTTGTCTTTTGTATATATAGTCCAAATTAGACTGTCACCCAATCTTTTTGCTCATTGATCTTCGTGCCTGTTGGAAGAAGAGTAAAGGAGAGAGTGAGAGAGAGCATTCAAAGAAGGATTTCTACCATTGGAGCGTGAAAGCTTTGCATAGTGTTCAAAGGTAAGATTTCCTACTTGTGATTTGAGATTACTTCACTCTTTTTCTTTCTTCTTTCTAGATTTCTTGGGAAGAGATCTGTCAAGGAGATCCAGTTCTCTGCCGATACTAGGAGAGTGTGAAAGGACGAACGGTTCTCTGCTGACACTAGGAGAGTGTAAAAGGACGAAGGGTTCTCTACCCTCACTAGGAGAGTGTAAAAGGACGATGATTCTTGGCCAACACTAGGGAAAGTGTAAAAAGACAACGGTTCTCGGCCGCACCGGGTAGTGGTGAAAAGAGTGATTGTAAAGGCTTCTCCGCCTTGTTGTGGGTGCAAAAGGAAAAATACTATCGGTATTAGTGCAATACTCAAAGGGTGCCTCTAGGGAGTGGATGTAGGTCTGGTTTAGACCGAACCACTATAAATAGTGTGTCTTTTTATTTTACTGCTTTTTATTTTCTGCATTTACTTTAGTGTTTTAAATATTGTGGTTGAAAAACTTAAAAAAAAATCATTAAAGTTTAATTTCGGTTAAAATTATCAAAAGAGGGTAATTTTTTAAATTCACCCCCCCCCCCCCCCCTCTTGGTAGTTTTGGGACATTAACTTAGGTTTAACAGCCTATTTACTAGACTCAACACAAGCTTCATGTATTGGCTTTAGATTCTAATTTCATACCAATTTCACTTTCCATAATAGTGCCTCTAGTTTATTAGTCTAAGATGCTAGGACCATCCAATATGTCCTTAGAACTTTTTTAATTCCATAAGCTAGTGACTATATTCACATTACTCCTCTACTCTCCATGACCATTTATTATATAATGGCTCATAGGGATTTCAATGCTATTGATCTTCAATTTTGACTCATTTAACACTTGACTAGTATTAGGGATCGCAAACATAAGAGAAAATAAAATTTGGCTCTAGGATATCTTATTGCCTATATTCTTGAAACTAAGTACAACATTCAATATCCCACCCCACCAAATTATCGACCTGCCTTCTACACCAATAGCTACTTCCACATCCTTCATAGAACTCATGTCAATCTAGTGGACGAGTAGGCTGAGGGAGTAGAGAAAAAATCTATTCTTAAACCTATTCCTATCTACCAGCAATGACATATCGATCAGCTTTTATAACATTTTAATTAATGTGAAGCTAGATTTGAGCTTTATGTCATGGAGCAATAGCAACCGTACATATAAGGCATGGCTCAATTTGAAGAGTCCAAAGCACAATAAAAATAACATATAGCTTGTTTTGATGCTTACCTAATATAGCAACAGCCGCATACCAGAACATAAACTGGGTCAGCGAGCAGATCTTGTCTCTACACCCTTTCTATCCACCACCACCACCACCTTCTTCTAATTAGAGTCCCTATAATTGTTAGATGTGTTTCTGAGTTTGTATTGGTCTTTATTTTTTGTATATTCAAACTATTTTTTTTATATTTTTCTTTCTTTCTCCTTTTTGTGATGTTAAAAGGGGGATTAGAATGTTATCTACTTAGTCTATTACTTATGGTTTATTGAAATATGTTTTTTTTTTGTTCTATTTTTTTATTTCTCCTTTAAAAATAAAAAAAAATAAAAAAAAGAAACAAAACAAATAAAACAAAATTTTCCTGGCTTTGAAATATTTTTAACAATAATAATTTTCATTATAAAAAAGGAAGAGATTGTTGTAAATCTAGATCCAAGTAGTGTGATTTTGATGATAATAAACATTATTATTTCTTGACTACTACTATTCTTGAATATATGTTTTATTTTCCCAGCTCACTAACCTTTCAGGTCCATAAGTTCACTTGGAATATTAATCGGCTTAAGATCAGATAGAGTAGGATTGAGGCTGTATTTAGTTTCTATTCAAATGCATCTTTTACTTTTTCTTGAGTCAAATGTACTATGATGGATCTTGAAGCTAAGTAACCTTGAACATACACACTCAAGGAGAGAAATTTGGTGAGTTAGAGTTCTTCTATTTTTAATCATATCGTACATGACGATTTTGAATTCTTCTAGATAATAAGTTAAAAATAGAAACCTTAATTAGGGAATATGGGTCATATAAACATGATTAAGGAATTCAATATGGATAATACTCCCATCATCCAGGATGATATGGTTAAATAATAAAAAATAGCTACCAAAGTCATTTAGGCAAGATTTTAAATCTATCAAATTTGCACTAATCATACAAGATGATCTTGATCATCCTTGAAGATTCCTACCAATCATGGCTAAATTGACCAGGTAATTAGGAGAGTCATTATGGATAGATTGATCGATTATATCATCTAGGATGATCATAGAATCATACTGGATGATCTGTAAGAAAAACCTTAGTTTTCTCCTAAATTTCCTGGATGTCTCGAACTATCTATTGGATGAGAAAGTTTGTTTTTCAACTAACCATACATGACTATCTCTAAATTGTCTTGGACGATCAGTAATATTTCTATTTCATCCAGATTTATCTTTTAGACTTCCCGAACTATCTGCTGGATGATAATATATGATTTTGAACTTGTGGTCCTGAAATGTCAGTAGGCAAGGTAGTCGTAGAAAAACAAGATTATTTGCTATCATCAAAATCATAATATATGAAAATAGATTTGCGACAATCTCTATCCTTTTTGATGATGGCAAACTCATAGTTTTAAAGAAATTCAAAAAGTGGTTTTAAAAGATATGAGTAAGGAACCAAAAACTAGAAAAACCAGTACAAACTTCTCCCCTTTTTGTCATCACAAAAAGGAGGAGGAAAAGAAAGAAAAAAAAAGAATTAAAAACAAAGGTTTTTTTTTATTTTTTATCATGGCATGAATATGACATGGTTTCCATGTGATTGATTTTAAAAATTTATAAGTGAATGAGTTAACATCGTCAAAAATCCAAAAAATGGTAAAATATCCAACCATGTTAACCCTAAGCTCGGACTTCTTTTAGGGCAAAATCATATTTTAAAATCAAAAGGTCTAACTTTGAAAAAATCAATTGGATAAGAAAAAGAGATCTGATCAAGACTTGTTTTTGGAAAAATATCTTATAGAATAATGCATCAAAGTAGTTTGTTATAATCGTAAAATTCGAAATCAAGTCTTTGAAAATCTCAAGTGATATATGAAATCTTCTAAGTTTTAAGAGTTGGAGGAAAGGAAGATAGTTTGCTTTTTGATGGGACCATTTTATGCCTCTTGTCCATTGAATGGCGCACTTTGTGCATCTTTTAATTTTTGATACACATTGTGTGTGTGCGTGTGTGTCTATATATATATATATATATATATATATATATATATATATATATATATATATATATATATATATATATATATATATATATATATATATATATATATTCAATTTGGCATCATTGCGCATCTTTTATTTTTGGCATCATTGACCACTTTTTTTACTTATTTTTGCAAGCTAGATTCTTTTCTAAAAACTCTTAAATATTCTTAGTTGTGAGTATATCTTCTAATATAGGGAAGAACAATCCACAAAATAGAATCAAAAATCGTGTGAGAAATCTTGAAGTAAAATAAAAACTTTGACTATTATAGTTTAAGCTAAATTACTGTAGCAAGGTATAAAATATCTCAATTACAAAATCTAGTTGTTAATTTGAGATAGAATTTTGGTTAGGAAAGAAATTTTTACCACCAAAATAGGTTAGAGAAAGAGACACAATCAACGGTATTTTTACCCTTTAGCAGATTAAGAGATGTAAAACATTAACTACAAATTTTCAAAATAAAAAATAAGGCATAAGATTTAAATTCAGCGATGATTTGAAAAGAAAAAAATAAAGCAAGGCATGTGAAAGAATAAGGTACCAAAAACAAAACAAAAAATAATTAACTAAAAAATAAACAAAAAAAAAATAGAAAAAATACCGCAAAGTAATCATCAGATAAAACATTAGTAGAAATCAAGTTCATGCATTAATATCAATCACACCCAATTTGGTCCTTAAATTACTGAAAGTGTCGAAGGCCAGTGGTTTAGTAAATATGTCAGCCAGTTGATTCACAATCGCCACATGATGTAACTCAATGTCTTCCTTAATCACATGGTCTCTAATAAAGTGATGCCTTATGTCAATGTGCTTAGTCCTTGAATGTTGGATAGGATTCTTAGAAATGCAGATGGCACTAGTATTGTCATAAAGAATAGAGATGGTCTCTACAGGTAATTTTAAATCCAATACTTGTTGTTTTAACCAAAGTACTTGGGCCACACAACTTCCTAAAGCAATGTACTCAACTTTAGCAGTGGAAAGAGCAACAGAGTTTTGCTTTCTACTAGACTAGGAGATTAAAGATTATCTTATGATTTGATAAGTTCCAGAAGTGTTTTTTCTATCCACCTTACATCATGTAAAATAAGAATCAGAATATCCAATAATATCAAAAGAAGTGCTATGCCTAGGGTACCAGATTCCTAAGTTTTGGGTCCCTAAAAGGTATCTAAGAATTATCTTAACTACAGTCAAGTGGGATTCCTTAGGGTCAGCATGAAATCTAGCATAAAGATAAATTCTAAACATTATATCAGCCCAGCTAGCAGTCAAGTAAAGTAAAGATCCAATCATCCCCCTATACTTCTTCTAATCAACAGACTTACCACTTGGGTCATTATCCAACTGAACAATGGAGGTCATGGGAGTCTTAATTGGCTTTATCTATCTCATACTTCTTCAAAATGTCTTTTATATATTTTGATTAATTTAGAAAGGTTCCATCATCTAATTGTCTTATGCTAAATCTCAAAAAGTAGGACAACTCTCCCATCATACTCATCGCAAACTCTCTACTTATTGCCTTAGAAAAATCATCACATAATCTCTTATCAGAAGATCCAAAAGGATATCATCCACATAAATCTGAAAAATGAGTAAATCATCTCCTACTCTCCTCAGAAAAAGGGTGGTGTCTACGCTCCCCTTAATAAACTCCCTCTTTAGTAGGAATGTACTGAGCCTCTCATACCAAGCTCTGGGTGCCTGCTTTAGTCCATATAAGGCATTCTTTAATTTAAAAACATGATTTGGAAATTGGAAACTCTCAAAACTTGGGAGTTGTTCTACAAACACATCCTCTTTTTTTACCCCATTTAAAAAGGCACTATTAATGCCCATTTGAAAAAGCTTAAATCCTTTATAACAGGCAAAGGCTAATAGCACTCTAATGGCTTCCAATCTAGCTACAAGGGAAAAGGTCTCCTCAAAATCTATCCCTTCAATTTGGTTGTATCCCTTAGACATCAATCTTTCCTTATTCCTAACCACCACACTTGAATCATTCACCTTATTCTTAAAGACCCACTTGGTTCCAACCACACTATCTCCCTTTGGTCTTTCTACAAGCTCCCAAACATCATTCCTAATAAATTAGTTCAACTCGTCGTACATGGCTATGATCCAAAACTCATTAGAAAGGGCTTGGTTTATGTTGGTGGGTTCAATCATTTAGATAAAGGCAGAGTGGTTCACTTCCTTTCTAAGTCCATGTCTAATCCTAACTCAATCAGAAGGGTCTCCGAAGATCAGATCTTTAGGGTGACTCGAAGAGTATTTCCAATCTCTAAGCAAAGTGTGTGAAGGTTCAACCCTTTCCTCCAGATCTACATTTTCTACTCCTTAGGTAACCTCTCCTACTCCTTCAGTGTTCTGGTGCTCTACCCTCTTCTCTAAATTTTCTACTCCAATGGTAATCTCTCCAACATCATTATCATCCTCAACTCTAGGCTTTCTAGGATAGGACTCATCAAACACTACATGAGTAGTTTCTTTTCTCTTACTAAACACCCTAAAGGCTTCCCAACACTTGAATATCCTAAGAACACTCCATCAGATTTTGGTTCATGTTTTCCTAAGTGAGACATCTCATTATTGATAATGAAAACCTTACAACCAAAGACATGAAGGTGGGAAAGATTGGGTGTCCTACCCTTAAGGATCTCATGGGGGTGTCTTATCTAATTTGGCACTAACATTCACCCTATTCAGCACATAACAAGGTGTGTTAATCGCTTCAGCCTAAAAGTATTTTGGAAGTGAATACTCAGCAAGCATTGCTCTAGCGGCTTCCGCTAAGGTTTGGTTCTTCCTTTCAACTACCTTATTTTGCTGAGGGGTCCTAGGAGCTGAGAAGTTGCGGCTAATCCCCTAGTCCTCATAAAAATCACTTAATCTCTAATTTTCAAACTCTTCCCCATGGTCACTATGGATGGTCAAGATCTCACAACCTAGCTTTTTCTAAATCCAAGTAAAAAAGGCTCTAAACTCCTCAAAAGATTCATTTTTGTGTGAGAAAAATCTAATTTAAGTGAACCTCAAGTAGTCATCGACAATCACAAAACCATAAACTTTCCCTCCCAAGCTGGGAGTGCTAATGGGTCCAAACAAATCCATGTGAAGGACTTCTAAAGGTCTAGAGGTGCTAATGTCCTTAATGGGATGAAAAGTGGAGTGCACTTGCTTTCCTAATTAGCAGGCATCACAAAGGTGGTCTTTTGAAAACATAAGTTTGGGGACACTTCTAACTAAGTCTTTTTGGGTCACTTTTCTAAGAGTTTTCATATTAGCATGAGATAATCTCCTGTGCCACAACCATGAATCATCAACAGCAATTTTTAAACAAAATGAAGCAGCACTTTCAATATTATTTAAATCAAACATGTAAACATTATTGATCCACTTTCCCTGTAAAATAATGTGGTTATTTAAATATGATTTGCCAAAAAATTTATGATGAAGCCCTTGTCACAAAGGTGACTGATTCTGAACAAGTTATGTTTCAGTCCATTTACAAGCAAAATATTTTCAATCAGAACATTCTTGGAATTACAAATTATACCTGCTCCTACCACCTTCCTGATGGTGTTGTCTCCAGGAGTAACCTTGCCTCCTGTCATGGTCTCCAGCAAAATGAATTGAATGGCATCACCAGAGAGCATCCGCTATCCAGGTACCACATGCTCTCATGAGGCCTTTTGTGAGAGCACTCTTGCAAAATTATCAAACGTCAAATTTAGGAACCCAACCATGTTTGGGTTCCTTCTTATGGAAAGTAGAATGCAATGCATGTGAGCTATGTTGTGAAACATGCAATTTGGGTCTCCAAACCCAACGTGTACTATGGTGAATGGTGCAAGTGTGTGCTATGTGTCATAGCTTGCCACATGAAAAACATCTAACTCTAGGAAAAGAGTGCACTAATCTATGGTGATGCTTTTTATGTGATACATGAAATAAAGATTTTTTTCAAAGGTTTTTAAATTTTTTAATTTTTTATATTCTTTTTCTAACTCAGAATGGGACAATTTTAAAGAATCATGAGAATCAAATAACTCAGCATGCTTTTTGTTTAATGCATCAAACTCATCAAGTAAAGCCATGTGATTAGAATCAATTTGAAAGTGATATTTTCTCAAAATTTCATGCTTTTTTTGTAAATTCAAAAACTCCAATTTTAAGCTTGCATGAGTTTTCTTAAGTTTCCTATATGATGCATATTGCAAATCTATTTTTCATGGCTTATGTTTTGATGATTGACAAACACTATGTCTCTTGGACTACTTGTTGCCTCTAACTTTTCAGGAATCGAAGATCGGACGATCAAGATGGAGCCAAGTTCAGGATTACGTAGGTTTAGGGTTGAGTCAGTCTGTACTTTTGTTTTTTCACCTTTTTGAGTCTACTTGTAATGGTCAAAGAGACTGATGCTAAGTAACCCTACACACACACACACACACTTGAGGGGCTTAGAATTTCTGTTTTTGCCCACATCGGCCCGGCTGATATTTATATCGTCCGGAACGATCAGCTTAAAATAGAAAGTCTAAGTAAGGATTCTTAATTAAGGCAGCCATCATTAACATATCGTCCTGGATGATACGTGTATCGGCCAGGACGATCAGCTCAAAACAGAAAGAAGTAGCCGCCATAGTCAATTAAGGTATACTGTAATTTTAAATTATCGGTCAGGACGATACACGTATCGGCCTGGACGAAATTACCAAATTATGCCTTAATTGATCAGGAAATCAAGGGAGTAATTAAGGATGATTGATACGATCATATCGTCCTGGACGATCGCAGGATCGGCCAGGACGATCCATTCAAAAAATCTTAAGTTACTTCAGGACGATAAATATCGGCCAGCTCGTATTCAGGGCTATTGTCAGGAAGATTTTCCTCTGATTTGAACTGATCGGCCAGGACGATCGTAAGATCGCCCTGGACGATCAAGACATTTTTTAATCGTCTAGTCTTGCATCCAGGGCGATTCTCTGGCTGATCTTCTTTGATTTGTACTGATCGGCCAGGCCGATGTCCAGATCGGCCTGGACGATATTGTCGGCAACTTGCAATTAATGAGCTCCTTTGAAGCTCTTCTATTTAAGAGCTCTTGTTCAACGTTTTCAGGGACCTTTGGCTGCTGCCTTGACCTGTGAAGACCTTGAGGAGAGAAAGAGAGAGAGGAGAGAGAGAGGATCTTGTGAGGGGGAGCTTGTGAGGGGATTCACAAGGGTTGCTTCAAGGATCGCTCTGCTTCGTCTTCATCTAGAGTTTCTCATCCGTGGAAGGGTCGGTAAAGGTAAGGAGTTTGCTTTTGGTTTTGGTTCTCTACTAGCTTCAAGAGGAAGTAAAAGGAGGTAGGTTCTCTGCCTTGTCGGGGTGGCAAAAAGGAGGTTCTTGTAAGGGCTTCTCCGCCTAGCCGTGGGGGCTAAAGGAGAGTCACATTTTGTAGTGCAATACTTGGAGGGTGCCTCCAAGGAGTGGACGTAGGTCGAGTCGACCGAACCACTATAAATTTCTGTGTTCTTTTTCTTGCTTCCGCGCTTTTTAATTCCTCATTTATTTCTGTGGTGTGATTTGGTTTATGCAATTTTCTTTCTTTGTGAAAAGTGTTTTTAAAATACCAATTCACCGCCCCTCTTGGTTAGCTTGGAACTAAGTTCATAGGGCTTAACATCCCTTAACGAACTTTCAATGCATGTATTTTTTTAGAAACTTGAAGGAGTTACTCATAGGTTAGTTCACATACCTCTTCTTAGTCATCTTAACCAAGATGACCATCTGCCATTAAGCACAAGTTTATTATCTCCTCTTCAGGTTCAGTTTCAGATGAATTAGATGCAGAATCTGCCCAAAACGCCTTTTGGACTCTCTTCTTGTCCTTCCTGAACTTGGGTTTCTCTTCACCCTTCTCGTTGCTTGCGTGAGTTTTAAGTGAAGGGAAATCCTCTTTGATATAACCTGGTTTCCTGCATTCAAAACAAATCATATCACATATCATTAGAATTCTTAAAATTTTTATTTCCCTTATCTTTGCTCTACTTCTGATGGTTCTTCTGCTTCTTCCTTAGAAAGCTTTTGAATTGCCTTGTAATTAAGGCAATATCATCACTTGCAGACCTGGAAGAATCAGAGTCTGTGTCGTTGGCTTTAAGTGCCACTATTTGGTTCACTCCTTGCTCATAAGCAATAAGTGAGCAAAATAAGTAATCAATTGAATAAGTATTCAAATCTTTAGACTCAGAAATTGCAGTGATTTTAGCATCAAAAGAGGAAGGCAAACATCTTAAAATTTTGTTCACTTTTTAATAGTTAGAAAGTTCTCTTTCTAAGGCATGTAACGAAGTAACAATATAAGTAAATATCATATACATATAAGAAATCTTTTCATTAGGTTTCATATGAAAAATTTCATAATCATGCAAAAGAATGTTCAATCGAGATTGCTTAACTTCATTTGTGCATTCATAGGTGATACATAATTTATCCCAAATCTCTTTTCCAGTAGAGCAAGTAGAAACACACATGTAATCTTTGAATTTTAAAGCACAAAAAAAAAGTTCAAACATTCTGCATTAAGTTTTTAAAGATCTCTTTCATCAAAAGTCCAATTAGTAAAAGGTACTTCAGTTCACGAGAAGGTGGAGAATACCCTTCCTTAATACGCATCCACATGTGATAATCAATTGATTGTAAAAAGTAGACATGCGAGTTTTTCAAAAATCAAAAGGAAGATTATCAAACAAAGGTGGTCGTGTAATAGAATATCCTTCTATTGCATTATGATTATCGTTGTTAGCCATGGATCAAAATTGAAAAAGTTTTCAAACTTAATTTTTATGAATCCCGCTTTGATACCACTTGAAAGTTCGTTAGGGATGTTAAGCCCTTAAGAACTAGCCCAAGGCTAACCAAGAGGGGGGGGGGGTGAATTGGTATTTAAAAAAATCTTTCTTATATTCAAAGAACAAAACTTAAAACCAAAATCCCCACAGAAATCAAAGTGTGGAAAAATAAATAAACGTGGAAGCAGTAGAAATAGATCACAGAGTTTCATAGTTGTTCGATCAACTAGACCTACATCCACTCCTTGGAGGCGCCCTCTAGGTATTACACTATAAACGTGACTCTCGTTTTTCTTCCATAGCAAGGCGGAGAAGCCCTTACAAAACCTCCTTTTTGCCATCCCCGATTAGGCAGAGAACCCAACTCCTTTTGCTTCCTCTGGAAGTAGGAAGAGAACCCAACTCCTTTTGTTTCCTACTGAAGCAGGCAGAGAACCTCAATTTATTGCTGAAGCTCACCTCTCCCAGCCTTCCAAGGATAAGAGACTCTAGTCGAAGAAAAAGTGGAATAATGCTTGGAGCAACCCTTGTGGATCCCTCTCACAAGCTCCACCTCACAAAATCCTCTCTCTCTCCCTCCCTCTCTCTATCGTCTAGGCTCTCTCAGGTCAAGACAGCAGCAAATGATCTTGTAGCATAAGCAAATTTGGGTCCTTTAAATAGAATTTTAAGAACTGACATTATCATCTAGGATGATAGTAATATCGTCCTGGCCAATTAGTACAAAATAAGCTCAATCAGCCGAGGCGATTTGGGACGATCTGAAGAAAATTGGTTACATGGTCCAGGCCGATACAATATTGTCTTGGACGATTAGTTCAAATCCAAGTACAATCATCCTGAACATCTCCCAAAATAGATGCTGGCCAATGTCAATCGTCCAGGACATCATCCCGGTCAATACTGCGATCGGCCCGACCAATGTGAATGTATCAATCAGCCTTATTTGCTTTCCATAATTGCCAGATTAATTTAGGCATAATTATGTTGCATCATCCAGTCTGATGTATATATCATCCTAGCTGATGTTTTAAAATAAAGAATACCTAAATTGATCATGGCGGCTGATTCTTTCTGATATGAGCCTATCGTCCTGGCAATTACAAGTATCGTCCAGGCTAATCGGCTTAATGATGGCTTCCTTAACCAAGATACCCTGATTAGGGTTTCTGTTTTTTTGACCCAATCGAAAGGAAGCACTTACCCTTATATCTAATGGATGTCAACAGGGAACTTATACCTAAAATGTAGGTAAAATTTTAATTTTAGGATTGTGCCATGAAGGGCGTACTTGAACATTAGAGAATGGTCATAAGGAAGGGAAACACAAGGTCTCACACATAACTTAAAAGATTAAAAAGGTTTTTTTTTTTAACTTAAGATTTAAATAATTTTGATTCAATTTGATTCGAAGCTTAAAGATTTTCTTATTGATTTAAATCTTGGATTACATCAAGTATAGTATTTCTTAATGAAATGCCTGTTGACCACAAGCATCATGTGATTTCCTTTCCAATCAACTAACTATTAGAAGCCTCATTCATAGACAATCTCTATATTAAAAGGTCCATCCAATGTTGGTATAAACTTTCCACTGCTCTTTCAATGGGATAATGTAGGCTGTGGAAGAACCAAGACTAAATCTCTTACTTGGATTGTTATAGGTTGCCGTAACTTATCATGGGATTGAAGCATTCAACTTTATATAGCTATAAGTTTTGTTAAGCTTGGAGGCAACAATCTTTAGGGCCTTCAAGCTCTTCTAACTGGAGTTGTACATCTTTTTTCATCATGACTTGGTTATGTATTGCAATCCTCATTGAAGGGATTTGTTTTTCCAAATGGAGCACACCCTAAGACCCATACGCTAAGGAAAATGGGGTTGATTGGGTCAAGGTCCTATAAGTGGTCTGATAGGCCCATAAGGCTTTTATCAACCTCTATCACAATATGAACTTAGCATTGATGGAAACATTGTTGCAATTATCAATCATGGTGGGCTAATAATATCAACGTATTATATTTTCATTTTTATCTTAGGACTCGATTGATGAGCATCTCATACTCCTGCATAGACTATGTTTATAATCTTCAGGGCCTCTCGCTTGCCTAAACAATAGTGCCAATCTATCGAATGATCAACATTAAAAAGCATCATTTATAGGAGCATATGAGAGGGAACATTTATTAATTTGATTGGCAAGGGACTTATCATGAGTGAACTTATATTTTTGAAGAAAATAGATGAATGGTTATCTCCAATCGCTTTCTTGATTAGTTGTTAAAGAGGCAAGGACTTGAGAAGATTTCTTATGATGTACTCAAAATCTATAAGTTCTAGGACCTGACGGCTCCGAATTCCTATAAAGATGGAGTCTTTTTCTTGAACAAAAAATCTTTTATAAGGTTTTAGATGGTGAGCACCATAAAATTTCTTCCATAGTGATTTATATACATAGTTATAATTGGAACTTTCTCGAGCAAGTGATTTATGTACTAATGGTACTTCAAGATTTTTAGATTAAAGACCTTATAGGTTCCTACATCTAGTTGATAACCAGTTGAGAATCACCAATGATTTTGATTTTTATATACATCAATATTATAACATACCAGTTATTAGAGATTCATATGCAGCCTCATTGTTTGTGTAAGGCTATAATAAATGATTAGAGAAATGGATTATTCCCTTTTTTTGGTGTTATGAGCATTAGGCTAATTCTTTTTTTTTAGGATGGTATATTTCTATCCTTTTCCTCACAGGGAGGTTGCCACACCTTCAAAATATAATTGCCAGACATAATCTTCACATTTCATTAAACTCATGATTTTTTTTTCAGGTAAATCATCATTTAGAGAAGATTTTTCCAGAAGTGGGTGTGCTGTAACAAACACAACAATGGCCTATCCTTTCCAAAAACATGAGGAATGAAAGTTATTTCAAATTGATGAAATATAATATACTATCATACCAAACATCTTGGCAATATAGGTCAGATCATAAGATAATGAAATGGATTCACTCTTAAAATTTAACTTACCTAATGAGAAAGAAAGTAGTGCCAAACTAAGGCAAGAAAATGTTTCTTAATAGAAGGATAACAAATTTTCATCAGAAGGAGTCATTATCTAAGGTTGCAGAGGGTGTTTACTTTTCCCTCATCATTGACTTGAGCCAATAGGGCACCAAGTAACTAGTCCAAAATAGCAGTATATAGAATTAGTCACTTCCTTAGAATAGGGGCTACCAACACTAAAGGATTGGTAAGATACTATTTAATATTCTCAAATTCACTTTAATACCTCTCATCCCATATGAATTTAAAGTCCTTTTTAGCTATAACAGGGAAATTCTGGTATGTTCTATAAATATTAGAAATGATCCTCCATATATTTGCCGACCTGCATTGAAGGGACCTTACTTATGTAAGGCATCTAGGAGGTGGAATGTTTAAGATGACTTTGATCATAGCATAATCAATTTCAATTCCACAGTTCCTCACTGCAAAGCCTAAAACATTCCAAGAAGTAATGCCGAAAGTACACTTCAAGGGATTCAATTTGAGGTCGAAGTGGCACAATCACTCAAAGATGATTCCTATGTCATATAACTGAGCCTCTTTGACTTTTCTCTTAATAATAAAATTATTAGTGTAGCATTTTACTTGATTATGAATTAATTCATAAAAAATTTGGTTCATCACCTGCTAGTAGGTTGCACCAGTAATTTTAGACCAAATGACATCACCTTATTAAAAAGATTCATGTAAGAGTTCTGAATGTTGTGTCCCTTTCATCTTTTGGGGGCATCTTAATTTTGTTATAACCATATGAGTTGTCAATAAAAGAGAAAAAGGCATGGGAATATGCAACGTACACCATGAGCTCGGGTATGTGTAAAGGAAATTCGACCTTAGGGCATGCCTTATTCAGATCTCCATAGTCGAAACGAATCCAAAATTTTCCATTTTCTTTCAAACAAGTATGATTCTCACTTCCTAAGAAGGATATAACTTCCCTCAAATAAATCAAGTCACAACCCATTTATTGTTTTCAAAAATTACTTGTTTCTTGATTTCTACAAGCCTGGGTCGAGGAGCTTGCTTAATAAAAATGGCATTATGTCATAATTTAAGTTTATGGTGAATTTCATTTATTGGTTGATTACTACCTTTATTTTTTCTAGGGCCATGAGGTTTTATTTTACCCTCCTTAGGACTAAGTTAATAGTGTGATAGGCTCAAGTTATCTAGTAGCAACCAATATTACTTAATTGATTTATTTAGTTCAAATTAAGAGTTGATGATTTCGAATTAATCAATTGCTAATTTGATTTATTAAATTGATAATTTTTTTTGTTTGTAATCAACTGGTTTTTAGTATCATCACAATAGGCCTAATAACCTTGGTCTCCTTAGGACACAAAACACCATAGCTAGTGGAAGTCCATGCTAAAAATCTTGTTGATGTAGTTGTATTAGGATTTTATAGTAGGTAACTAATTATGATAAGTTAATTTTATGCTTTTACAATCCATAAAATTCATTTAGGGCATTGTCCCAATGTGTGTAATATCCAAAGTTTCCTTAGGACACTAAGCCCTATAGCATAAGATATTTAGTCCTAAAAACATTATTAGTTGTGTGATTATGTATTTTTGAGTTGGTTATCACATTATGTTTATTAGAGTATTATTTTGTTGGAATTTTTGTCATTTATTTAATTTCTGAATTTTGTGAACTATTTTAATTCATTAAATGAATGGTCCAATTTTTTATTTTTTTATTTTGGTTAAGTTCTAGAGTTTTGATATTTTTTTACAAATACTAATCCCTAAGATGAGTAAAATGACATTAAGTTTACTATATTTAGTTTTTTCTATAGTTAGTTATAATTTTTTAAACTTCTGAAGATAAGTTGACCAAAGTGTTAACTTTTTAATTTTTTGTGATTTCTAGAAATTTAATATTTTTAATAAATATTATACCCTTAAAGGAGTCTAATTCTTTTGAGCTTTCTCAATTGGAGTTTTTTTTGTATTATTTATGAATTTTTAAAGTTTTAATGAAGAATTGAATTATTTAATTACTTAATTATGGAGGTTTTGTTCTTTCATACCAAACTCACTCCAAACTCCTTGAAATCACTACCAAAAGTTAGGGATGATCTATAGGAGTGTTTTCAAGTGTTTGAAATTTATTTGGCTTTTTTAATATTATTTTTTTATTTAATTGTAAAACTTTCTTAATTATTGAGTTAAGGTCAAAGTTGAAGTTTGATTATGATTTTTATTTTCTTGGATAGAGGACTCATAATTTAAGATATTATTTGCACTTTTTAATTTATTTGGATTTAATGTATTTTTTGAAAGTTTTAGGCCCCTTAAATTGGCTACTTTTTTATTTGGTTAATTTTCTGACCTAACAAACACCAATTCTAGTTAAATTAAAACTTAATGTTTATAATGTCATTAAGTTCAATGTTCATGAGTTTCACCCCTATTGGGTGTGTGTATAATTTTATAAAAGTTTTCTAAATTTTTTAGGCATTGTCCTTAATTTTTTTGCCTAGGTGTCACTTTTGTTCCAATGGGTCCTAATTTTAGTCCATCAAACCTTGATACACATGCAATCACACCATAGAAAAATCAAAGCCAAATCCTATCAATTTGGGGAGTTAGGATTTTAAAATTCTTTTTGCCCAAAATGGACCAATCACTTTGAAAATTTACATCATAGCAATCCTGAGAGCATCTAAAATATTTGGGGATGCCTAAGATGCTAAAAGAATTTATACAAAAAAAATTACTAAAATTGATATTCAAATAATTACAAATTTATCACAATTCACACACCAAAATTATTTTTACAATGAATTAGGTTGCATGACCTTTCAAATGACACCAACATAATTAAATTAGTGAAGAAATGGATTTAGTTCTAAACTCTTTGACTTTTTTTTTTAATTTTGTCCATTAATGGTTGGTGCCAATCATTACCAAAGATTCATGACAAAATGTTAGTGAAGCATTGCGTTTAGACACATGGCATACTTGTGTTTTTTGATTATCTAAGTTGGCTGGTGGCATGGACTATCTGATCATGCTGGATCGAATGAGTGGCTTTGATCAAGCCATGTAACCATGCCTTGAGTAGATTAATGTAGGTTTCAATCCATCCATAAGAAGCCCACAATTTAATTAATCATGGGCCATCTAATCAGGATAGAAGGAAGATTAGATGGATGAGTTTGATATGGGATTGATTGGTTTAAAATGAACTAAGAAATTTAAATGCTTATAAATTTTAAAATACTTGACGAAATTTCATAAAATATGACACATAAGCTCATGGAAAAATAAATTGTTATTGCCTGGAGTTTGGAGGGTCAATGCACTAAACATTTGAGTAATTTCTTATTAAAGTACTAGCTAAATGTTGAGATTCTCACCAACCAATGAATGGGTTTTAAATATTTGGTCTTGTATAGCTTATGGTGATGTCCTCTCCAACTTTACAGAAGACTCCCCGAGCTAGTTGTTGCTTGATTGAAAGATGTGTTCCAAACTTTACTTTCTTTCACTATTACGCTCTCTTCACTAAAATTGGGTTTTAAAGGTGTAAAATGGCAGGAAAATGGTTGTGAAGCGTGAAAACTTCTTTGAGAAGGTGTTGGTGAGGTTTTGAGAGCTAGAGGCTATTAGGAGAAAGTAGTGGATTGTATTTATTACTTTTTTAAGGAATTAGGTCATTTGAATACTCATCCTTTAAATGGAGGGCTTTGATTGGTTTGGGCCCTAGCTTTGATGCGTGCCATTTGTTCAAAAATGCATAAGAACTGGGGAGAGGGAAGGAGCTTGAATGAGACCCCTCTTAGTTAATGTAATGGGGGATCATTTGCTTTTTCCTTCTATAGGATAAACCATGTCTTGGGCATAGGTTAAAGGGCCATCTAAGGGCACTTTTTGGCTGGTTTAGAGTAGGCTTGAGCAGAATTTGTTGGACGATCTAGAGGGAGGGGATGTTTAGTCATAACTTGAATAAAATATACATTTCTTACTTTTAAAACAAAAATGGCATTTATATTTTACTATCATATGTTGGGTTATAACTACCATAATCCAACATATGCAATAAAATATGGGGTCCTTTATGATTTTCAAAATTCAATTCAAAAAATTTAATTAAGATTATTTTTCTTAATTCTAGAAATTAAATTCCAATTCAATGGCTGACAAATTGATCTTTTCAATCGAATAAGACCTACATATCTAAGAGATGATTTGAAACAACACCATTAAATTTGGGATGGGTTTTAAGGCTTTGAAGCTATCTATTAATTGAGGGGTATCTATTGCGAATCTAATTTCAGGGAATAGAATTTTGATCATAACAAATATCTCTATTTTTCTTCGATTGTCTTGCCAACTAACATTTCAGGTCCACAAGATCAAATTGCAAGTTGAACTAGCTCAAGATTGGGCAGATTAGAACTGAGTCAATTTGTAATGTATGACATGTGCCTTTTACCTTTTCTTGAGTCCATTATAATAATGGGGGTCCTGATGCAAAGTAACCTTGCACACACACACTTGGGTGTTGCAAATCTATATTTTCATGGCTTATATTTTGATGATTGACAAACACTACTTCTCTTTGTTGCTTCTAACTTTTCAGGAATCAAAGATCGGACGATCATGAAGAAGCCAAGTTCAGAATTGCATAGGATTAGGGTTGAGTCAGTCTGTACTTTTGTTTTTCTCTTTTTGAGTCTACTTGTAATGGTCAAAGAGACTGATGCTAAGTAACCCTACACACACACACTTGAGAGACTTAGAATTTCTATTTTTGCCCACATCGGCCAGGCCGATATTCATATCGTCCTGGACGATCAGCTTAAAACAGAAAGTCTAATTAAGGATTCTTAATTAAGGCAGCCGACATTAACATATCGGCCTGGACGATACGTGTATCGGCCAGGATGATAAGCTCAAAACAGAAAGAAGTAGCCGCCTTAGACAGTTAAGGTATACTGTATTTTTAAATTATCGGCCTGGACGAAATTACCAAATTATACCTTAATTGATCAGAAAATCAAGGGAGTAATTAAGGGTGATTGATACGATCATATCATCCTGGACGATCGCAGTATCGGCCAGGACGATACATTCAAAATCCTTGAATTACTTCAGGACGATAAATATCGGCCAGGTCATAAACAGGGCGATGCTCAGGACGATTTGCCTCTGATTTGAACTAATCGGCCAGGACGATCTTATTATCGTTCTAGACGATTAAGCCAAATTTTAATCATCCAGGACTGTTCCCAGGGCGATGCTCTGACCGATCTTCTTTGATTTGTACTGATCGGCCAGGCCGATGTCCAGATCGGCCGGGACGATAAAGTCGGCTACTTGCAATTAATGAGGTCCTCTTGAGCTCTTCTATTTAAAGAGCTCTTCTTCAATGTTTTTAAAAGACCTTTGGCTGCTGCCTTGACCTGAGAAGACCTTGAGGAGAGAAAGAGAGAGAGGGAGAGAGAGAGGATCTTGTGAGGGGGAGCTTGTGAGGGGGATTCACAAGGGTTGCTTCAAGGATCGCTCTGCTTGTCTTTCGTCTGGAGTTTCTCGTCCGTGGAAGGGTCGATAGAGATAAGGAGTTTGCTTTTGGTTGTGGTTCTCTGCCAGCTTCAGGAGGAAGCAAAAGGAGGTTCTTGTAAGGGCTTCTCCGCCTAGCCGTGGGGGCTAAAGGAGAGTCACGTTTTGTAGTGCAATACTTAGAGGGTGCCTCCAAGGAGTGGACGTAGGTCGAGTCGACCGAACCACTATAAATCTTGTGTTCTTATTTTTGCTTCCGCACTTTTTAATTCCGCATTAATTTCTTGTGGTGTGAGTTGGTTTGTGATTTTCTTTCTCTGTCTTAAAAGTTTTTAAATACCAATTCACCCCCCCTCTTGGTTAGCTTGGGACTAAGTTCATAGGGCTTAACATCCCGAATGAACTTTCAGGTGGTACCAGAGCGGGATTCGAAAATTTAAGTTTGAAAACTTTTTGAATTTGATCCATGGCTAACATTGGGAATCGTAACACTACGGAAGGGTATTCCATTACCCGACCTCCTCTGTTCGATAACCTACCTTTTGATTTTTGGAAAACCCGCATGTCAACATTTAAATGTGGATGCTTATTCAAGAAGGTTATTCTCCACCTTCTCGTAAAATTAATGGTATTAAAACTGAAGTTGCTTTTACTGAATAGACTTTCGATGAACGTGATTTGGCTTAATTAAATGCAAAGTGTTTGAACTATTTTTTTTGTGCTTTGAAATCTGAAGATTACATGCGTATTTCAACTTGCAAAATTGGTAAAGAGATTTAGGATAAATTATGCATCACCTATGAAGGTACTAATGAAGTTAAGCAATCCTGTTTGAACTTTCTCTTGCATGACTACGAACTTTTTTGTATGAAACCTCATGAATCGATTTCTGACATGTACACTAGGTTTACTCAGATTGTTACTTCATTGCATGCACTAGGAAAAAAGCTTTCAAATTATGAAAAAGTTAACAAGATTTTAAGATGCTTGCCTTCGTCTTATGATGCAAAAATTATTGCCATTACTGAATCCAAAGATTTGAACATCTATTCTATTGATAACTTACTTGGCTCACTCATTGCTTACGAGCAAGGGGTGAATCAAAGAAATCTTGATGCAGGTGAGAAGAAAAAGGAGAAAACAATCGCACTGAAGGCGCACAAATCGGATTCCGAATCTTCCTGGTCTGAAAGCGATGATGTTGCATTCATCACAAGGCAATTCAAAATCTTTCTAAGGAAGAAACAAAAGCATCATCAAAATTGGAGAAAAGGTAAGGATCACAAATATGTTAAAGGATCTTCTGATGTTGTCTGTTTTGAATGCAGGAAACCTGGACATGTGAGAGCCGATTTCCCTACTCTTCAAAATCATTCAAGCAAAGAAAAGGAAAAAGGTGAGGAGAAAGCCAAGTCAAGGAAGGATAAGAAGAAAATCCAAAGAGGTTTTTGGGCAGAATTTGGTACTGATTCCTCTGAGACTGAACCAGAGGAAGAGACTACAAACTTGTGTTTCAGGGGAGAAAATCAAAGTGATGAGGAAGAGGTATGTAAACCAACCTATGATGAATTATTTGAAATTTGTGAAAAAATCCATGCATCATACAAAAAACTTAAGAAGACACATGCTAGCTTAAAATTAGAACATTCAAATCTACAAAAAGAGCATGAAGTCATTCTTAAAGATCATGCAACAATTGATTCTAATCACATGGCTCTTCTTGATGAGTTTGATGAGTTGAACAAAAAGCATTTGGAATTAGTTGATGAATATAATGCATTAAAAGTTTCACACACCTCACTTAGTTTTAATCTTAAGAAATCTAAAGAGATTGAGAAAAATTTGAGGATTGAGATTGATGCATTAAAGAGAACAAATTTGAGGATTCAAAATGATTTTGATACATGTAAGAAAAATCGGATGACTTCCACTTTTGATCTTAAGCCAGAACCTAGGAAGAGGCATTATAATTCAAATCATTTAAGAAACCCTTTTCCTGGAGTTAGATGTTTTTCTTGTGGCATGCTAGGACACATCTCACACACTTGCACCATTCACCGTTGTACACATTGGGTGTGGAGACCTAAGATGCAGGATTCACAGCATACCATACCTGCATTGCATTCTACTTTTCCTAAGAAGGATCCCATGTTGAGTCCAATAATTAGGTTGTTAAGCCTAAGTAAGTGTCCCAAGGCTACCAAGAGGGGGGTGAATTGGTAGTTTTTAAAATTTTAAACCCTCTTAATAATAAAGTTGAACCGAAATAAAATTTTCTTTTAAAGTTAGTAGAAAAATGTTTTTCAACCACAGAGTTGTTAAAACTGAAATTTAAAGTGCGGAAACGTAAAAGCTATAAAGTAAATGACACCAGATTTATAGTGGTTTGGTCTATAACCAGACCTACATCCACTCCTCAGAGGCACCCTCTGAGTATTGCACTAATACCACAAAGTGACTCTCCTTTAGCACCCACAGCAAGGCGGAGAAGCCTGTACAAAACACTCTTTTCACCACTACCCGGTGCAGCAGAGAACCGTCGTCCTTTCACACTCTCCTAGTGTAGGCAGAGAACCCTACGGCTGTTCACACTCTCCAAGTGTAGGCAGAGAACCTTCTTCCTTTCACACTCTCCTAGTGTGGGCAGAGAACCCTCGTCTGTTCACACTCTCCAAGTGTCGGCAGAGAACCCTCGTCTGTTCACACTCTCCAAGTGTCGGCAGAGAACCGGACCTTCTTGAATGATCTTCTCACAAGAATCTAGAAGGAAGAAAGAAAAAGAGTGAAGAAATCCAATTCCACAAGTAGAGACTCTTACCTTAGCAATCCAAGTGAAGCCTTCTCGCTCCAGTGGTAGGAATCCTCCTTTGAATGCTCTCTTCCACTCTCTTCTTGGCTATTCTCTCAAGAGGCACGAAGATCAAATGACAAAAAGATTGGGTGGCAGTCTAATTTGGACTATTTATATAAAAGACAAGTGAAACCGCCCAAAAACTGCAAATTTTCAATTCTGTACGCAGTGGATCGTCCTGTACGATTCTGGATCGTCCTGGACGATTTTACTTAAACGATCTGAAACGACTCAATTTGTATATGTGTACGAACTGACTTCGTACAGCTGATCGTCCTGTACGAACTTGGTTCGTCCAGTACGAACGGTTATTACAAGGTCGGTTCTAGAAACTGCTGAAAACTGTTCTAAGTCGGTTTATCGTTCAAACGAAAATGTGATCGTCTGGACGAAAATTTTCCAGAGAGCCGATCGTCCTGGACGATTAATTATTTCGTCTGGACGAAAATTTTCCAGAGAACCAATCGCCGCGGACGATAATTTGTTTTCGTCTGGACGAAAAATTTCCAGAGAGCTGATCGTCCTGTACGATATTTATTTTCGTCTGGACGAAAATTTTCCAGAGGACTCGTCGCCTCGTACGATGGTAAAATTCGTCTGGACGAAAATTTTACAGAGAACCCATCGCCTGGTATGATAATAAATTTCGTCCTGGACGAATAGGACTTAGAAAATTTTTCAAAGCAAGTTCCTATTCGTTCCAAGTGCTCTATAGGAGATAACTGACAGATCGTCCAGTACGATAAATATCGTCCTGTACGATCAGTATAGAATTTCAAGATCTCCTTATTTGTGTGTGTGAGATTTTATTCACTCAATTACAATCACTCCCTTTCAAAATTAATTCAAAGAAAAGACAAACATCAATTAAACAAAATATCTTATGTTGAATTTGAATTGAACTTTTCGTAGTCTGGAGTCTGATTTTCCTGAAATGTTAGTACACACAAGAGCAAGTGCAAATCTTCTGAAATTGTTAGGAGATAACTATACATTTGAACAATAATGTTTGGAATCATCAAAACTACATAAGTTGCATAAATATAACTCATTCAAATAGCAACTATTCAAACAATCTCCCCCTTTTTGATGATGGCAAAACAATTATTATTAGTATGGTTTCAAGTTAAAACACATCTTTTATCTCTTAAACTCCCCCTGAATTTATGAGTACATTAAAATAAGGAGGCATTAAAGAACAATATTTAACGAACAAAATTTTTGTTTTTTCAAAAATTTTAACACAAACTACACAAACTTGCAAACAGAACAACTAAAAAGAGAAAACACAAACATACACAAACTAATAATTTCTCCCCCTTTTTGACAGCAACAAAAAGTGAAGAAGAAAAAGACAAGAAATGTAAATAATTATATGAAATTCATTGTTAAAATTTAATCTAAATGGTGATTGACATAGGGTATGCAATTTTAAACTAAAGATATTAGGTCAATCATAGAAATTCATAAAATTTATGAAATGATATAACATTGTAAGTAAGAAGAATTTTTCAAAGACATGATTCAATTTAGACATTTTGATTATTGAAAATCATTACAAGTCAGATGTAAAAAAATTCTATATTTCAAAGTTCAAGAGAATATGAATGAACATTAGATCAACTTGAATTAAGAGATTGAACGAATTTGGAAAGAAGAGAATTACCTCATGTGGTGCTTTGCACATCTTTTCAAAGTATTGTAGCACATTTTTGTGCATTTTTCTTTGGTTGGGCTTATTTTGTGCCTCTTTTCCATTTTACAAATTTTTGTGAATCCCTTTTGATTTTTGTACATTTGTACACTGTTCAAGAGTAATTTGACCAATTCTTTCCAAAATCTATAATCTAAAATTTCAAATTTTTCTAGGTGCATAAATATCATTTGAGCATAGAAATACAAACTAAGAAAACATCAAAATTGTAATAACAATATTAACTTTTATGTAGTCTAAATGAATAGACATGAATTTAAAAGTTCTAAGTACAACAAGTTATAAACAAATTATAAATTTAGAAAGTCTAGATTTTCTAATATAGATAATCTCAAATTACAATCGAATTTAAGCACTATGTAGATTAAAAAATACTAATGAAATTCATAAATATTAGCCACATTTCAAAACAAATCTAACAAAAACAAACTTTCATTGAAAAGAAAAGATTACATAAACATTGAACTTAAAAACATAAAAACAATCACAATAACACATATAAGATAAAAACAAAACAACAAAACAAAAAATACAACAGACACACAACAACAAACAAAAAAATTTTTTACTGTTCTGGAGGAGGAGGAGGTATGCCGCCAAAGAGGTTGAAGTAGGAGGCCATCAACATTACATTGGTATTAATTTCATGAACTTCATCTTTAATGTTACCAATGTCATGTTGCTGCTGAGTAAGTTGAGCATCAAATTGATCAAACCTTTGATCAATGTGAGTCTCTAGTCTATCAAATCTCTCAATCAGATTCTGGTAATCTGATTGAGAAGCAGAAGCTTGCACTCCTTCTTCTTCTTCTTCTTCTGAAGCACTGTCATGTGCTTCCCCTTTTTCTTTTTCTTCCTTGAAGAGCAGTCTGAATGATGTGTTGTTATAGTAAACTGGCTCTTCATATTCCTCATCAGGATGCACTATATTGTACTTCTTCTCCAAAATATAAGTAATTAAGTGCCCTAATGAAATGTTCTTCTTCCTCTTCTGATCAGCATGTCCTATTTCTGAAAGCCCATAGATATGATCTATGATGAGTTGGGCTTCATCAATAGGATGTCTTGACATGATTAAAAAAGTTAGACAAGAAAGGAGAGGAGTAATGTTAATCCTATCACCAGCTTTAGGAATAATTGAGGATCTAAGGATGTGCTGGATGATTCGGGCATCTTGGGTCATACCTGAGACTCTAGCAACATGATTGTCAATCGCATTTTTTCTAATTACCCTATTGATTTCAAACCATTTGAAGGAGGTTTCTGACATTAGGGTGTGGGCTCTATATCCCTCAGTTCTTAACTTTAAAAATGCACCAAGATCGTGCTTGGTGATCTCAACTTTTTTCTTAAAAACAAAAGAACTAATGATAGAGTGGTCAGAATTGAAACTCATGTTGGCTAGAAAGTAATGGTAGGTTTGTTTATTGTAGAAGTGGACGAGAGAAAGAATGAACTTAAATTGGGTTGAGGCGAAGAGGTGCATTACCCGAAATTTCAACTCTGTTGGGATAAGAATGCGAGACGGAGTGATTTTTGCGGAGGCAAAACGAGGAAAAGATTCCTCATTTGCCTTGGAAAGAAAGTTGTCTGGGGCATTCCTGTTTGGTTTCTTCACCAAAACCTTTTGTCTTTTGCTAGAGGAGGCCATTGTTGATTTGATGTTAAAAGGGATTGAAAAAGAAATTTGAAAGTGTGATTGTCAAGTTTGAAAAGCCTTCATATTTAAAGGAAAACGATACTTTCGTCCTGGACGAAAATATTCGTCCTGGACGAAACATAATAATTCGTCTGGACGATGAAAGTTCGTACAGACGATCCAATTCGTCCAAAATGTAACGGCTTTTCGTATTCAACACAACTTACGATGCGTCCCTTCGTACAGGCTTTTTGACTTGACCAATCGTACAGACGAAAAAATTTCGTACAGACGATCGAAAAGTATTTCGTTTTAATGACTCTTGAAAACCGTCCCCTACAATGAATCGACACATGTTCGTCTGGACGAACTAAAATTTCGTACAGACGAAGTTCGTATTAAAAACTGTCTTATCCACTCAACCGCTGCATTCAATCGTTCCGACGTTTGAGAGAAAAAAAATTCGTCCTGGACGATCACAGATCGTACAGACGATCCAATAAAAAACTGCTCTAAAACGGTTTAAATTTTCGCAAACTGTTCCTTTACACATCGTCCCGTACGAAAATAAATCGTCCTGGACGATTTCCTCCAAAAAATTTAAATTTTTAAATTAACAAAATCAACAAAAACAATCAGAAACACAGAAAACATAAAACAAAATCATAAATCCAAAAACAATTCATTAAAAACACAAAATTCACAAAATTTCAAAAACAAAACATAACAAGTATCAATGTTGCAAAGACATTTTAGTTAAGCATTCAAATCAATAACACCAAGCCTTGTTCTTAAAGTACTGAAGGTATCAAAGGCTAAAGGTTTTGTAAAAATGTCTGCAAGTTGATTTTCAGTTGAAACATGTATGAGTTCAATTTCTCCTTTGGATACGTGATCCCTTATGAAATGATGCCTTATATCGATGTGTTTGGTTCTAGAATGTTGAATAGGATTTTTTGAAATACAAATAGCACTAGTATTGTCACAATAAATTGGAATAGTGCCTATAGTTAATCCTAAGTCAATCAACTGTTGTTTTAACCAAAGTACTTGTGCCACACAACTTCCTAATGCAATGTATTCTGCTTCTGCAGTAGATAGTGCCACTGAATTTTGTTTTCTACTAGACCATGAAACTAATGAATTTCCAATGAATTGACATGTTCCAGAAGTGCTTTTCCTATCCACTCTACAGCCTGCAAAGTCAGAATCTGAGTAACCAATAATTTCAAATGAAGAGCTAAACTTAGGATACCAAATTCCTAAGTTTTAAGTTCCTAGTAGATATCTTAAAATCCTTTTTACTGCTGTCAAATGTGATTCTTTTGGATCTGATTGAAATCTAGCACATAGGCAAACACTAAACATAATATCTGGTCCGCTAGCAGTCAAGTAAAGTAAAGATCCAATTATCCCTCTAAATTTCTTTTGATCAACAGATTTTCCCTTAAGGTCCTTATCCAACTGAACTGAAGAACTCATTGGTGTACTAACAGGTTTAGCATTGTCCATTTCATATTTTTTGAGGATGTCCTTAATATATTTGTTTTGACTAAGAAAAGTACCTTCCTCAAGTTGCTTAATGCTAAATCCTAGAAAGTAATTTAAATTTCCCATTAGACTCATTTCGAATTCATTACTCATTGTTTTAGAAAAATCATCACAAAGATGTTTATTTGAAGATCCAAAGATGATGTCATCCACATAAATTTGAACAATAAGTATATCCTTTCCAATTTTTCTTAAAAAGAGAGTTGTATCCACACTTCCTTTTTCAAAAGATCTTTCAAGTAGGAAGGTGCTTAACCTCTCATACCAAGCCCTAGGTGCCTGTTTCAATCCATATAATGCCTTTTTTAATTTGAAAACATGATTTGGAAATTTAGAATTTTCAAAACCTGGAGGTTGTTCTACAAAAACATCTTCTTCAATTACTCCATTTAAAAAGGCACTTTTAACATCCATTTGAAACAATTTAAAACCTTTAAAACAGGCAAAGGCTAGTAAAACCCTAATTGCTTCAAGTCTAGCTACAGGGGCAAAAGTTTCCTCAAAATCAATTCCTTCAATTTGATTATACCCCTTAGCTACTAATCTAGCCTTATTTCTAATGACTACTCCTGAGTCATTCATTTTATTTTTGAACACCCACTTGGTTCCAACAACACTTTGATCTTTTGGCCTTGTAGTTAGTTCCCAAACTTTATTTCTTACAAATTGATTTAACTCTTCTTGCATGGCCAATATCCAAAATTCATCTGAAAGTGCTTGATCAATGTTAGTGGGTTCAATAGTTGAAATAAAAGCTGAATGATTGACTTCCTTGTTTAATCCACGCCTAGTTCTAACACCCTCACTTGGTTCACCTATAATTAATTCCTTTGGGTGATTTTTAGAGAATCTCAAATCTCTAGGCAAAGGGTCTTCTCTTTCTATAATTTCTTCCACATTTTCTTCCAAATTTAATCTATCAATCTTTTGGGAGTTTTCTTCAATTTCTTCTTCAACAACTTTTGGCTCTTCTATGTTTCCATTTTCATCAAAAACAACATGTGTGGTTTCTTCAATGACTAAAGTTCTTTTGTTGAATACTCTATAAGATTTTCCAACACTTGAATATCCAACAAAAATTCCTTCATCTGATTTTGGATCAAATTTTCCTAAGGCAGATTTTCCATTATTATGTATGAACACCTTGCAACCAAATACATGTAAATGAGACAAATTTGGTGTTCTACCTTTTACCAATTCATAGGGTGTTTTATTCAAATTTGATCTCACATTTACCCTATTCAGAACATAGCATGCAGTGCTAACCGCCTCAGCCCAAAAATATCTAGGAAGAGAGTATTCTGCTAACATTGCTCGGGCGGCTTCTATTAATGTTCTGTTCTTTCTTTCAACTACTCCATTTTGTTGAGGAGTTCTAGGTGCAGAAAAATTGTGATCAATCCCCTTTTCTTTACAGAAATCTTCAAATCTTTCATTTTCAAATTCTCCTCCATGATCACTTTGTATAGAAATTATTTCACATCCTAGTTTTCTTTGTATCCAAGTTGAAAAATTTCTGAATTCCTCAAATGATTCACTCTTTTGAAAAAGAAATTTAACCCAGGTGAATCTTGAAAAAGCATCTACTATTACAAATCCATATACCTTTCCTCCTAGACTAACCGTGCTTACAGGTCCAAAAAGATCCATGTGAAGAATTTCTAAAGGTTTACTGGTCCTAAGATCTTTATTGGACTTAAAAGAGGACTTCACTTGTTTTCCTAATTGACATGCATCACATAAGTGGTCCTTAGTAAAGTCTAGTTTAGGTATTCCTCTAACCAAATTCTTTTGGGTAATTCTTCTAAGATTTTTCATACTAGAATGACAAAGTCTCCTATGCCAAAGCCATGATTCATCAGAAACAGTTTTCAAACAAAAAGCAGTAGGAGATTGAATACAATTTAAATCTAGCATGTAGACATTGTTCACCCTTTTTCCATTTAAAACAATTTTCCCATTTAGGCTAATTATGCAGCTAGTAGGTAAAAATTTTACATTATAGCCCTTATCACATAGCTGACTTATGCTAAGCAAATTATGTTTTAAGCCTTCAACTAATAAAACATTATCTATGAAAAAGTTTTTCAAATTTCCAATCATACCTGATCCAACCACCTTCTTTGTGGTATTATCTCCAAGTGTAACCTTGCCTCCACTCCTGGCTTCCAGCGTTATGAATTGAGCAGTATCTCCAGTCATGTGCTTAGAACATCCGCTGTCCAGGTACCATATACTCTCACGAGGTCTTGTGTGAGAGTATACCTGCAAAATTCTCAAATGTTAGACCTGGGAACCCAAACTAGTTTGGGTTCACCTTTATGAAATTCATAATCAGATGCATGTGTGATATGTCTAGGTTTATGCATCTTAGATCTCCACACCAAATTAGGTTTCATCTTTAAAGTGCAGGTGTGAGATATATGTCCCAAAAATCCACAATTGTTACATTTAACATTAGGAAAAATATTCCTATGTTTTCTTTCATATGATTGTCTTCTAAGGGATTTCATGAATTTAGGATAATATTTAGGATTTGTAAAATCTTCAAGTTTAGGGGGGTTCCTATTATCCTCGAGAGCTCTTATAGTAAGTTTGTAAAATGAATTCATATCCTCCAAGATTCGATTTGTATAATTGATTCTATATGTCTTGTGCTCATATTCATCCTTAAATTTCTTAAATTCTTTTTCAAGTTCAGCATAGGATGATTTTAAATTTTCGAAATTTTTATTCAAGTCATCATATTCATCAAGTAGTTTCATGTGGTTGCTATCAATTAAAGCATGATCTTTTCTAAGGATTTCGTGTTCCTTATTAAGCTCTTCCAATTCTAAAACTAAACTAGAATGCATCTTTTTAGTTTTCCTATATGCATCATGCATGTGTTCAGAAACTTCAAACAGTTCATCATAGGTTAAATCACATACCTCTTCTTGATCTGATTGTTCAGCTTTATCTGCCATCAAGCAAAGGTTGGTGACTTCTTCTTCGTTTTCAGTCTCAGATGAGTCTGAAGCTGAGTCCGCCCAAAAAGCCTTTTGAAACTTCTTCTTGCCCTTTTTTACCATTGGTTTCTCCTCTACCTTCTCCTTGCTAGGAGTGGCTTTAAGTTTTGGACAATCAGTTTTTATATGACCTGGTTTCCTGCATTCATAACAAATCACTTCATTAGAAACCCTGCCATTTTTGTTATACTTACCTCTATTCCATTGCTGGCGTCTCTTCTGCTTCCTCTTTAAAAAGCTTCTGAATTGTCTAGTCATCAGTGCTATATCGTCTTCATCCTCAGGTTGTGAGTGTTCACTTTCTGACTCTTCCACATTTAATGCAAGATTCTTGTCCTTTCTTGGTTCACCTGCATCAATCTTTCTTTGACTTACTCCTTGCTCGTAAGCAATGAGTGAACCAAGAAGATTGTCAATAGAATAAATGTTCAGATCTTTTGACTCTGTAATTGCAGTAATTTTAGCATCGTATGCAGTAGGTAAACAACGAAGAATCTTATTAACCATTTCAGCATTAGTTAATTCCCTACCAAGTGCATGCAAAGAGGTTACAATTTGAGTGAATCTTGTGTACATGTCAGATATAGATTCATTAGGTTTCATGCGAAATAACTCGTAGTCATGTAACAAGATATTGAGTCTTGATTGCTTAACCTCATTTGTCCCTTCATAAGTAATACAAAGTCTATCCCATATGTCTTTTCCGCTTTTACAAGTGGAAACTCGCATGTAGTCTTCATATTTTAAAGCACAAAAGAAACTATTTAAACATTTCGCATTTAATTGTGCTAAGTCACGTTCTTCTATAGTCCAATCTGCATAGGGTGTATCTACCCTAATTCCATCAACTAATCTAGTTGGTTTTGTGTAACCTTCCTGGACGAGCATCCACATGCGATAATCAAGTGACTGTAAGAAAGTAGACATGCGTGTTTTCCAAAAATCAAAAGGAATATTATCAAACAGTGGAGGTCTAGTGATAGAGTAACCCTCAGGTGTGTTTCAGTTTCCAAATGTAGCCATCTACGTTAATCAAAAAGTAGTTCAAACTTATGATTTTGAAACTCTGCTCTGATACCACTTGTTGAGTCCAATAATTAGGTTGTTAAGCCTAAGTAAGTGTCCCAAGGCTACCAAGAGGGGGGTGAATTGGTAGTTTTTAAAATTTTAAACCCTCTTAATAATAAAGTTGAACCGAAATAAAATTTTCTTTTAAAGTTAGTAGAAAAATGTTTTTCAACCACAGAGTTGTTAAAACTGAAATTTAAAGTGCGGAAACGTAAAAGCTATAAAGTAAATGACACCAGATTTATAGTGGTTCGGTCTATAACCAGACCTACATCCACTCCTCAGAGGCACCCTCTGAGTATTGCACTAATACCACAAAGTGACTCTCCTTTAGCACCCACAGCAAGGCGGAGAAGCCTATACAAAACACTCTTTTCACCACTACCCGGTGCGGCAGAGAACCGTCGTCCTTTCACACTCTCCTAGTGTGGGCAGAGAACCCTACGGCTGTTCACACTCTCCAAGTGTAGGCAGAGAACCTTCTTCCTTTCACACTCTCCTAGTGTGGGCAGAGAACCCTCGTCTGTTCACACTCTCCAAGTGTCGGCAGAGAACCCTCGTCTGTTCACACTCTCCAAGTGTCGGCAGAGAACCGGACCTTCTTGAATGATCTTCTCACAAGAATCTAGAAGGAAGAAAGAAAAAGAGTGAAGAAATCCAATTCCACAAGTAGAGACTCTTACCTTAGCAATCCAAGTGAAGCCTTCTCGCTCCAGTGGTAGGAATCCTCCTTTGAATGCTCTCTTCCACTCTCTTCTTGGCTATTCTCTCAAGAGGCACGAAGATCAAATGACAAAAAGATTGGGTGGCAGTCTAATTTGAACTATTTATATAAAAGACAAGTGAAACCGCCCAAAAACTGCAAATTTTCAATTCTGTACGCAGTGGATCGTCCTGTACGATTCTGGATCGTCCTGGACGATTTTACTTAAACGATCTGAAACGACTCAATTTGTATATGTGTACGAACTGACTTCGTACAGCTGATCGTCCTGTACGAACTTGGTTCATCCAGTACGAACGGTTATTACAAGGTCGGTTCTAGAAACTGCTGAAAACTGTTCTAAGTCGGTTTATCGTTCAAACGAAAATGTGATCGTCTGGACGAAAATTTTCCAGAGAGCCGATCGTCCTGGACGATTAATTATTTCGTCTGGACGAAAATTTTCCAGAGAACCAATCGCCGCGGACGATAATTTGTTTTCGTCTGGACGAAAAATTTCCAGAGAGCTGATCGTCCTGTACGATATTTATTTTCGTCTGGACGAAAATTTTCCAGAGGACTCGTCGCCTCGTACGATGGTAAAATTCGTCAGGACGAAAATTTTACAGAGAACCCATCGCCTGGTACGATAATAAATTTCGTCCTGGACGAATAGGACTTAGAAAATTTTTCAAAGCAAGTTCCTATTCGTTCCAAGTGCTCTATAGGAGATAACTGACAGATCTTCCAGTACGATAAATATCGTCCTGTACGATCAGTATAGAATTTCAAGATCTCCTTATTTGTGTGTGTGAGATTTTATTCACTCAATTACAATCACTCCCTTTCAAAATTAATTCAAAGAAAAGACAAACATCAATTAAACAAAATATCTTATGTTGAATTTGAATTGAACTTTTCGTAGTCTGGAGTCTGATTTTCCTGAAATGTTAGTACACACAAGAGCAAGTGCAAATCTTCTGAAATTGTTAGGAGATAACTATACATTTGAACAATAATGTTTGGAATCATCAAAACTACATAAGTTGCATAAATATAACTCATTCAAATAGCAACTATTCAAACATCCCAAACCTGTTTGGGTTTCTAAATCTGACTGTTGTTGAGTTTTGCAGGTGTGCTCTCACCAAAGACCTCGTGGGAGCATAGGATAACTGGACATAAGGAGGCTTGCAGCTCAAAATTGATTAAACTCGCTGCTTTATCACTTGCTTGAAATTGTTAGTTTTTTGTGTGTCTTTTATTTATTTATTTTTTTTGTGCTAGTTTTTGTGCTCACTTTGTGTTAATTTTAGTTTGCTTTATTTTCATTTGTTTTGTTTTGTCTACACGTTGCTCTTTAAATATGGCCTTCCATATGATTAATCATTTCAAGCTTTTAGATTTTGGAGATTTTGGAGATAGTGTTTAGCTTTTCAAAATTGGTTAAAGGAAGTTTACTGTTGAAGTTTTCCCTCCTTCTGACTTTATTTAGTGGTATGATTTTCTTCTCTAAAACAAAAGTCTAAACTCGGTTTAACCAATGGCCTGTTATTTAAGATCTTTTTCTTATCTTGCCACATTAATTTATCTTATGCATAAAAGCCAAAGTTCTTAGATATCATTCAAGCTTTTGAAATCTTGCCATTGCATTTATCACATGATTTTGATTTTGTGTTGTGGATTGTTCTTCCCTATGTTAGAGAGAGAGCTCCTATTCTCTAATATTTGGAAGATATACTCACAACTAAGTTTTTTTTTTAAGGGTATATTAAAGAGTTTCTAGCTTGCAAGAATTAAAAAGGAAAGAGGCTAATGAAGCCAAATTGAAAAAGAAGCTATATACACAAAAGTGTATGAAAGAATCAAAAGATGCTCAAAAGAGCCAATCAAAATGACAAAAGGCATAAAATGAGCCCACTAGATGCAAGCTATCCTCTCTTTGGTAAAACTCTTAAAACTTAAGAAAACTCATTGATTATGTGATGTTTTCAAAGACTTGATTTCAATGTCCATGATTGAGAAAAATTACTTTGGGTTATTAAAAATGAGATATTTTCTTTGTAAACAAGTCTTGAATGGATCTTATTATCCTATTTAGTTATTCTGAGTTGGATCTTTATTTTCCAAAAGAATTTTTGCACCCTAAAGGATGTCCGATCTAGGGTTAACAGAATCAGATGTTCTACCTTCTTCTGATTGAGATTTGTTAAACTTCCTGATCTCTTGGAACTCTAAAAGTTTAACTTTTTGAAAAGAATTCTCATATGATGCCTCCATAAATACAAAAAAAAAATTAGAAAAATTAAAATAAAAAAATATTCGTTTTTGATTTTCCTTGTGTTCCTTGTTTTTATTTTTCTGTGTTTTGACTGTTTTTCTTTTGTTTTATTTTTTGAGGGTCTTGATCATCAGCCTTCATCTCTTGATTTCAATTTCAAGTCACATCGTCTTGGCCGATACCTTTATCGTCCTGGACGATATGATAAATTCTGTTCAAAATCCATCTGCTGACCTATTTCTGTGCTTGCTATAACTCATTGTCCCGGACGATCCGTTATCATCCTGGCCGATTTGATCGAACTCATGGTGATAGTCCTGGCCGATAGTATATTTTGTCTGGCCGATGCATTTTATGTGCATCGTCGTGGCCGATACACTGGATCGTTCTGGACTATCCACGTGTCATCACGTTTTGATCTTTAAATTTGGCCCCGGACGATCCATTATTGGACAATCGTCCCAGCCGAGCCACTGTTCGTCCTGGATGATACACGTGGCAAGCATTTTAAACGTTTTAACTTCAGCCGGTACAATCAATTATTGTGCATCGTCCTGGACGATACACCTAATCGGGCCGGACGATCTGCTTTTTCAACGGTCGTTCAGCCTGACTCCTCGGGCCGATCACCTGTGTCTAATCGGCCTGGCCGATATCTGATCGGCCCGGACGATAGGACCGCCTTTTTGACCAATCGGCCTGTACGTAATTATTGAACCATATCGGCCTGGACGATTCTGTGATCGGCCAGGACGATATGGCCATTTCTTTAAATACAGGCCAATTCCAGCCATATTTCCTCACCCTCCACTCTTCTTCCTTTTTGTTTTCTTGTTAAAACCTTCTTCTATGGCTGGTGGGAAGCGTGTTTGTCAGGCATCTGGGAGTTCTTCGAGGTCGACTTTGGATCCTCGATTCAGGGAGGCAGAAGATCAGGCTGCCTACCGTCGCTACAAAGAGTGTAGCATCACCCTCTCCCGGACAATTAATCCTGCCCATCTCTCATATCCGGTAATGAATCTTTTTGCCCACACCTCTCTTTGTTTTATACTCACTCTCGCCGTCCCTTTCTCTTTCGAACTCCTCTATGAATTTTATGCCAGCCTACTCATTAACCGCTCCTTCACAGCCCTGACCTCCTATGTGAATCGACGCCCTGTCGAAATCACATATCAGGATTGTGTTGATCTTTTACAGCTATCCACCACCGGGGATAAGCTGCACCTAATAGCCTCTGATCTTGATTTTGACTGGTCCACGGCAAATCACTTCCTTCGCCAGACCAATACACCTTTCCATGTTGGAGAGACTAGCTTTTTAGTCAAAGATGCTAGGACTATCCAACATGTCCTTCGCACCTCCATAATTCTAAAAGCCGGGGACCGAATCCACATCACACCGCTACTTTCTCTCACTACTTTCTACATTATGGCCCAAAGAGAATTCAATGCCACTGATCTACTCTTTCGCTACATCGATCACCTAACCACAATTCGCGATCCAGGCCATAAGAGAAAGCCCAATCTAGCATTAGGACACATCATAGCCTATGTCCTTGAAACCAAATACAATCTCCAATATCCTGCTAGTCCTGACCTTCACCCTCCTTTCTACTCAAACAATTCCTTCACTGCACTTCATAGTACTCGTCTCCACCCAGGAGATGGGGAAGATCGGGGGGCTAGAGAGGCTCCCGCTCCCGCTCCCGCTCCCGTTCCTGATTCTGTCCCTCTCCACCAGCACTCACCGTTTGATCAGTTGATTGAGAGGTTTTATCGTTGGGAGACTCAGTTTGATGCCTACGTGGCTGCACAGGAGCAGCAACACTTTGAGGATATTACCCGCTACGAGCAGCACCGCGCTGAGGATTTAGCCCGATTTGACAGTTTCGTTACTCAGCAGCAGCAGCAGCATGACCAGGATATCACCTAGTTCAATACTCAGTTCACCACACTTGCCACCTACTTTCAGCAGCCACCTCCACCACCTCCATCTGATGATCTGGATCCCTCGTTGTTTTAGTCTGTACTTTGTGTTATTTTTTTTCCTTTCTTTTTGTAGTTTGCTTCTTGGTCTTTTGTGATGTTTTTCTTTTGTTTATGAACCACTTTTTGTGATGACAAAAGGGGGAGTAGGGTGTAGGAAAAAGCTGTTTGGTCTTGGGTTTGTAACCTTGATGTTTTAATGAAAATTTTCCTACTTGTGTTTGCCATCATCAAAAAGGGGGAGATTGTTGCAAATCTATTTTTTCATGGCTTATGTTTTGATGATTGACAAACACTACTTCTCTTTGTTGCTTCTAACTTTTCAGGAATCAAAGACAGGACGATCATGAAGAAGCCAAGTTTAGAATTGCGTAGGTTTAGGGTTGAGTTAGTCTGTACTTTTGTTTTTTCTCTTTTTGAGTCTACTTGTAATGGTCAAAGAGACTGATGCTAAGTAACCCTACACACACACACTTGAGAGACTTAGAATTTCTATTTTTGCCCACATCGGCCAGGCCGATATTCATATCGTCCTAAACGATCAGCTTAAAATAGAAAGTCTAATTAAGGATTCTTAATTAAGGGAGCCGACGTTAACATATCGGCCTGGACAATACGTGTATCGGCCAGGACGATAAGCTCAAAATAGAAAGAAGTAGCCGCCTTAGACAGTTTAGGTATATTGTATTTTTAAATTATCGGCCAGGCCGATCCCCATATCGGCCTGGAAAAAATTACCAAATTATGCCTTAATTGATCAGAAAATCAAGGGAGTAATTAAGGGTGATTGATACGATCATATCATCCTGGACGATCGCAGTATCGGCCAGGACGATACATTCAAAATCCTTGAATTACTTCAGGACGATAAATATCGGCCAGGTCATAAACAGGGCGATGCTCAAGACGATTTGCCTCTGATTTGAACTAATCGGCCAGGACGATCTTATTATCGTTCTGGACGATCAAGCCAAATTTCAATCGTCCAGGACTGTTCCCAGGGCGATGCTCTGGCCGATCTTCTTTGATTTGTACTGATCGGTTGGGATGATAAAGTTGGCTACTTGCAATTAATGAGCTCCTCTTGAGCTCTTCTATTTAAAGAGCTCTTCTTCAATGTTTTTAAAAGACCTTTGGCTGCTGCCTTGACCTGAGAAGACCTTGAGGAGAGGGAGAGAGAGAGGATCTTGTGAGGGGGAGCTTGTGAGGGGGTTTCACAAGGGTTGCTTCAAGGATCGCTCTGCTTATCTTTTGTCTGGAGTTTCTCGTCCGTCGAAGAGTCGGTAGAGGTAAGGAGTTTGCTTTTGGTTGTGGTTCTCTGCCAGCTTCAGGAGGAAGCAAAAGGAGGTTCTTGTAAGGGCTTCTCCGCCTAGCCATGGGGGCTAAAGGAGAGTCACGTTTTGTAGTGCAATACTTGGAGGGTGCCTCCAAGGAGTGGACGTAGGTCGAGTTGACTGAACCACTATAAATCTTGTGTTCTTATTTTTGCTTCCGCACTTTTTAATTCCGCATTAATTTCTTGTGGTGTGATTTGGTTTGTGATTTTCTTTCTTTGTCTTAAAAGTTTTTAAATACCAATTCACCCACCCTCTTGGTTAGCTTGGGACTAAGTTCATAGGGCTTAACTTCCCGAACAAACTTTCATTGGGGAATTTTTTTTGACTATTTTAGAGTTTTTTATTTTTGATCACATCATCTGGGATGATCCAAAAATCATCCTGGACGATCAGTTAAAGATAAAAACCCTAATTAGGGCATCCTGGTTAAGGCAGTCGTAATTAAGATAATCATCCTGGACAATATTAGCATCGATCAGGATAATAGGCTCAAATAAAAAAGAATTAGTTTTCAGATCTATTTAGGTATATTTTATTTTTGGACATCGTCTAAGACGTCGACCTTAACGATGCAGTGCAATTATGCATAAATTAATCTGGTAATTAAGGATAACAATTAAGATTTGATTGCTCGATCAGATCATCCTGGATGAATGCAAGATCGACTCGGATGATTAGTTCACAAACCTTAACTCTTTTTGGATGATCAAAAATCAGCCTAGCTCCTTTCAGGGCAATACTCTAGATGAGATGTACTGAATTTAACTAATTCTCCAGGATGATCGTAGATCAGCCTGTATGGTTAAGGTATTTTTATATCGTCTAGACATCCATTCTGGGTGATGTTTTGGACTATATTTATCATTTTGTACTAATCGGTCCAAACAATCTAGTTATTTTTCCATCGTCTAGACATCTATCCAGGGAAACTATCTTGATGATATTCGTCAAGTTGAACTAATCATAAAGGATGATAGTATTATCATCTAAGATGATATTTGATGATTAGTAGCTAATTAGGGCTATTTTGGAGCCCATATTTAAAAGATCTCTTATTTTTCTCAAGTAGTGATCTTTTGCTACTGTCCTGACCTAAGAGAACCAAAAGGAGAGGGAGAGCAAGGGAGAGAGAGAGAGAGAGAGAGAGAGAGAGAGAGGATATTATGAGGCAGAGTTTATGAGAGATTTCATAAAGGTTGCTCCAAGCAAGAATCCATCATCGTCTTCTCTGATTGTCATCCCTGGTTCCTTGGAGGTTTTAAAGAGGTCTACTTCAGCATTTGATCAAAGTTTTCTGCCTGCTTCAGAATGTAGGAAAACGAGTTAGGTTCTCTGCCTGTTTCAGGAGGAAGAAAAAGGAGTTGTGTTCTCTGCTTGCTTCAAGAAGAAGCAAAAGGAGTTGGGTTCTCTTCCTACTTCTAGAGGAAACGAAAGGAGTTGGATTCCCTACCTCATTGGGGTTGGTGGAAAGGAGTTATTGTACGAGCTTCTTCGCCTTACTGTGGGGGCAAAAGGAGAGATACTATATTTAGTGCAATACTCAGAGGAGAGGCTCCGTAGGTTAGGTTGACCGAACCATTATAAAATGTAGTGTGCTCTTTCTTATTATACTTATGTATTTAATTTCTGCACTTTGATTTCTGTGGTAAATCTTTTTTTGGTTGTGATTGTGCTTTTCTTAAAAGATTTTTTAAAATACCAATTTGCCCCCTCTCTTGGTTAGCCTTAGGACTAGTTCATTAGGGCTTAACATCGATGTCAAACTTTTAAGTGGTATAAGAGCGGGATTCAAAAAATCGAGTTTTTGAAAACTTTTGAATTTTTATCAGTGGCTAACTTTGGTAATCATAATATTGTGGAAGGATATTTTATTCACGACCACCTTTATTTGATAATATTCCTTTTGATTTTTGGAAAACTGAGATGTTCACATTTTTACAATCGATTGACTATCACATTTGGATGCTTGTTAAGGATGATATTTCACCTCCGTCTCGCAAAACTTATGGAATTACTACTATACTTCCTTTCGCTGAATGGATTCTTAATGATAGAGATTTAGCTCAACTGAATGTAAAATGCTTAAACTTTTTTTTTTTTTGCGCATTGAAATTGGAAGATTATATGAATGTTTTACCTTGTGCTACTGGTAAAGAAATTTGGAATAGATTGTGTATTACTTGTGAAGGAACCACTAAAGTTAAATAATCTAGGTTAAATACTTTGTTGTATGACTATGAACTTTTTCATATGAAACCTACTAAATGAATTTTTTATATGTATACTAGGTTTACTCAAATTATCACATCATTGCATTCTTTAGGAAGAGATCTAACTAACTATGAAAGAGTGAAAAAAATTTTGAGATGCTTGCCTTCTTCTTTTGATGCTAAGATCACTGTAATTACTGAATCCAAGGATTTGAATATTTATTCTATTGATTACTTACTTGGATCACTCATTGGTTACGAGTAAGGAGTGAACCAAAGACAACTTGATACAGGTGAGCGAAAGAAGGAGAAAACTATGGCAGTAAAGGCCAACAACACGGACACTGATTCTTATGGGTTTGAAAGTGATGATGTTGCCTTAATCACTTGGTAATTTAAAAGCTTTCTAAAGAAGAATCACAAGTACCATCAGAAATGAAACAAAGATAAGGGTAGCAAAAATTATAAAAGTTCATCTGATGTTGTTTGTTTTGAATTCAGGAAGCCTGGATGTATCAAACTGGATTGTCCTACACTTAAGGAGCACACAAGTATGGAGAAGGGTAAGGAGAAACTCAAGTTCAAAAGGATAAAGACAAGAAGTAGTTCCAAAAGACGTTCTGGGTGGATTCTGCGTTTAACTCATCTGAGACTGAAGCTGAAGATAAGACAACAAACATGTGCTTAATGGGTGATCATCTTGGTCAGTCTAAACAAGAAGAGGTATCTGAACAAATGTATGATCAATTACTTGATGTTCGTGAGAACTTTTATGTATCTTATAGGAAATTTAAGAAATCTCATGCTAGTTTGAAATTGGAGTTCTCAAATTTACAAAAAAATAATGAAATTATATTGAAAGATCACTCCCAATTTTTTTTTTTTTTGTGATCACTGCTGAAATGATATTTTATGCCAAGATTTTATTACTTGAAAATTTATAGTTAATGTTTTACATCTCTAAATCAGTTAAAGGGAGAAACACCGTTGATTATTTCTCTTCCTCTAACCACCTTTAGTGGTGTAATTTTCTTTTCTAAATAAAAGTCTATCTCAAATTAACAACTAGACTTTGTGATTGAGATTATTTTCTATCTTGCTATGATAATCTATCTTATATTTATAATGTTCAAAGTCTTTATATTACTTTCAAGTTTTTTCATAATCTTGTTGTTGAATTTATCATATGATTTTGATTCTATTTTATGGTTTATTCTTCCTTATATTAGAGAGTGAATTTTTTTCTTCTCTAATATATGGAAGATATACTCACAACTGAGAGTATTTAAGAGTTTTAAAAAGAGATATAGCTTACAAAAAAAGGCCAATGATGCCAAATCAAAAGATTCGCAATGACGCAAATTTGAGAAATATACACAAAGTGTATCAACAATCCAAAGATATGCAAAGTGCGCCAATCAATTGACAAGAGACATAAAATTTTCACACCAAAAGCAACCTCTCTTCTCTTTCAAACTTTTAAAACTTAGAAGAATTCATGTGTCACTTGATATTTTCAAAGGCTTAAGTTTGAGTTTCGTGATGGTGTCTAATTACTTTGATATATTATACTATAAGATATTTTTCTAAAACCAAGTTTTGAACGAATATATTTTGCTTATCTAATTGGTTTTTTCTGAGTTAGGTGTTTTGTTTTTAAAAGATGATTTTTCCCTGAGAGAAGTCCGCGCTAGAGTTAACATGATCGGATATTCTACCATTTTATATTTCGACGATGTTAAATTATTGGTCTTATAAGTCTTTAAATTCAATCACATGGATATTTTAACATATTCATGCTTTAATAAAAAAAAAATTTTTGCTTTCATTCTTCTTTTTCGTCTTCTATTCTGCTTTATCTTTTATGTTTTTTTCCTCCTTTTTCTGATGTCAAAAGGGGGAGAAGTGTTTGAGTTGTTTCTTCATACTATTTCCACTTTTGTTCATGTTTTATTTAGTTTTGATTATTTGATTATTTGCCATCATTAAAATGGGGGAGATTGCTGCGAATTTGATTTCAGAGAATAGAATTTTGATGATAACGAACATCTCTATTTTTTTATAATTGCCTTGCATACTAATGTTTCAGGTCCACAAGATTAAACTGTAAATTGAACAAGCTCAAGATTGGGTAGATTGGAACTGAGTCAGTTTGTAATGTACGATATATATCTTTTACCTTTTCTTGAGTCCATTGTAACAATGTGGGTCCTGATGCTAAGTAACCTTGTATACACTCACTTGGGGGAAACTTTTGACTGTTTTAGAGTTTTCTATTTTTGATCACATCATCTAGGATGACCCAAAAATCATCTTGGATGATCAGTTGAAGACAGAAACCCTAATTAGGGCATCCTAGTTAAGGCAGCTACAATTAAGAAAATTTTCATGGACGATATTAACATTGGCCAGGACGATAATCTCAAATCAGAAAGAATCACTCGCAAGATCTATTTAGGTATCTTTTATTTTTGGACATCATCTAGGACATCATCTTGGATGATGTAGTGCTATTATGCCTAAATTAATTTGGGAATTAAGGAAAGCAATAAAGGTTTGATTACTCGATCATATCGTCTTGGACAATCAATTCAAAAACCTTAGTTCTTCCTAGCTATTAAAAATTAGCCTTACTCCTTTCAGGGTAATGCTTTGGATGATATATATTGAATTTAACTAATCATTCAGGATGATCGGTAGATCGGCCTGGTTGATCATGTTATTTTTACATCGTCCAGATATCCATTTAGGGTGATATTCATCATTTTGAACTAATCGGCCCGAATGATCATGAGATTACCCTTGATGAACTAATTATTTTTCCTTCATCCAAACAATCATCAAGGGTGATTATCTAGATGATATTCATCAAGTTGAACTAATCATACATGATGATAGTATCATCATCCTGGATGATATTTGACGATTAGTTTTAAAGATCTATTATTTTTCTCAAGTAGTGATCTTTTACTATTGTCTTTACCTTAGAGAGCCAAGAGGACAGGGAAAGCAAGGCAAAGAGAGAGAGAGGATCATGTGAGTGGGAGTTTGTGAGGGATTTCAAAAGGTTGCTCCAAGCACGGATCTATCGTCATCTTTTCCGGTAGTCATCCCTTATTCATTGGGGGTTCTAGAGAAGTCTACTTTAGCATCTGATTGAGGTTCTTTGCCTTCTTTAGGAGGAAGCAAAAGGAGTTAGGTTCTCTTCCTTCTTTAGGAGGAAGCAAAATTTAGTTAATTTCTCTGTCTACTTCAGGAGGAAGTAAAAGAAGTTGGGTTCTTTGCCTGCTTCTAGAGGAAGAAAAAGGAGTTGGGTTCTTTGCCTCACCGCGGTTGGTGGAAAAGAGTTTTGGTACGCGCTTCTCTGCCTTACTGTGGGGGAAAAAGGAGAGACATTGTGTTTAGTGCAATACTCAGAGGAGAGGCTCCAGGGAGTGGACGTAGGTCAAGTTGATCGATTCACTATAAAATCTGGTGTGTTCTTTCTTATTGTACTTCCACATTTAATTTCCGCGCTTTGATTTCTATGGTAAATCTTGGTTTGGTTGTGATTGTGCTTTTGCTTAAAAGATTTTTTAATATACCAATTCACCCCCCTCTTGGTTAGCCATGGGACTAGTTCATTAGGGCTTAACATCCCTGTCGAACTTTCAATAATTTTTAATCTTACTTCTGAAGGGTAAAAGGATACCCCTTCGGTAGATATTTCTATCAGGTTAGGGACTGACTCCCTCAACCCTAAAAAGGATATTATTATTTCCTCCATACCTAATGCATGGTATTTTAGGGAGGAAGAAATATTGAAATCAAGCATTGAGGCTTCTAAAGTTAATTAATTTTTTATGGAGGCATCGAGTTCTGATATCCCTTTTATAAGTAAAAACTAGCATAAGACTTATCTAAGGAGAGTAAGAAAGAAAATAACTAAGAACATAAAAGTTATTGAACTAAAAGTCTTGGGCCAGGTCAAGCAAGAGGGTACTGTGGATCTCCCTATTCTTACTTCTCCTCCTCTTAACGGGAGTCACTTTCACCCAAATATTGCTTCTATAGGGGCAAAGAGGATAGCTAGTTCCCCACTATGCCTAGTGGATTACTCTACCAAGAAAAATCCAAATGAGAAACCACTAAAAAAGAACTAGGCTGTTGAGAAATATAATCCTTACCTACACTGCGCAAGCAGGAGAAATTATGGAACATTATGTGAGACACCTTAAGGGGGTGATCTCACATAGCTTTGAGAAAGATATTCTTATAGAAGTGAAGTCTGAAGTGAAGAACTTAACTCCCTAGCCCATCCCAATGAACATGAAATTTTCTAAACACAAGTGATGTTTGTATTAGTAGATGAATACTACTTGGTTCCATGCCCCTCATCCTCTAAGATGGTGGGAATTATACTTATCGTATCTAGCAAGCCATGTATCCCTTCTTCTAAATTTGAAAAGTTTGCCTCAATAGTGGTTAAGACTAGGGAGGAGAATAAGAATAAGCAAGCTATGGAAATCATGGGCAAGAGGACCAAATCCCCAAAAAAGTATAACATTCTCAAGAAAGTTAGCAAAATTGAAGATGTCGAAATTCCAGCTGATGTCTCAGAGCATCCAACCGAAGGATGTGAGGACTCATTTTTCCGTGATGTAGGAGCTACTGCCCTTCAAGCTTCTTCATCTCCTCCTAAGGTAGATGCCCATCACCATATAGAGAATTCCACCCTTTCAACTACCTGGGATAGGCCCAAGGTAGACCAGGAGATGATTGATCAGATGGCGAAAGATCTCAAATTATAAGACATTCTTTCCAAGTTTAATCAGAAGGAATTTAAAGAGATAACATATTATAAGGGATACTTACCAGTTAACCCTGAATCAATTGATGATAGAAAAGTAAATGAAGTAGTTCAGGAAATCAAAGATATCTTGACAAGGATTGAAGTTCTTTTGACCCAGAACACAATGATCTATTGATAGAAGAAGATGTGAATATTGGTAGCATCCATATAGTGGAAACCAGGGGGTTAGTTATGGTAACTAAGCCAAGTAAATATTATTCTAGCAAGAAAGAAGTTTTAATAACTACTCATTCAGATTCAGATGGGTGATTAAGGGAAAGAGATAATAATCAACACATTAAGAACCTAGAAGTGTAAGTTACAAACATGTTTCTGTAAGTCGAAGAAATGTAAGAACTATTGTATAAGTCAACACAACCTTTCCTTCATCAACCACAATCTTTTTTTTATGTACCAACTAATCTGAATACAAATCAATCATCCATCTTGAATACCCCTGAGTCAATGTCAGAAAATCCCTCCAATTCACCAACAAGTTCTTTCAGCTCCCCCACTCCAACCATCAAACCCTTCAGTTCCTCCATCGCCAGCTTAAAAAAACCCTAAGAAGTTAATCAAGGATCAAGTAAGGGACGCCTTTTCCAATTTCAAAGGGATCATATCTATTCCAAAGGGCAAGCCCTACTCCTAGGAATATGATTAATTTCACTATCCTAAGGGCTTTGTGTCACCGATATCGAAAACCCAAGATAGTTTCAGAACCATTTTCAAGTGAGCTGTTATAATGTAGGAGGGTTGGATGCTCTACTACTTTGTCTTTATGGCATTACTTTTGAATGGTATGTTGATCTGCCCAATGGTTCGATAAGAACTTTTAATGAGCTGGAAAATCTATTCTTAAAGAGATTTTCTAGAGCACAACAATGCACAATTTTGGGCAATATGGTCATTAAAAATAAAAGCTAGGAGAGTCTTCTGTTTACTACATCCTAAGGTGTCTAAACCTCTCAAAGAAGTGTGAACCTTCTAAGTCAAGGTGTCGAAACTTTTAATGAGGACTTTGCTGCTTTCAAACACTAGCTTGAGAAGAATTATAGGCAAGGTAATATTATAAGTCAAGATGATTTTAAGTGACATTTCTAACTCTTCTTTATCAATTGAAGATGATTGTGATATTTCTCTAAAATGATCAATTAAAAATTCAATTAACAAGTCTTTTCATCCATTTCAATTACTATCGATGAGAGCTTGGGGCCCAATCTGGGAGGTTAACTTAGAGACTTCATAGGAGAATGTTGAGCTACTTTCCTCTCTAGTATTTATAAGAACTACTGTATTAAATTAAAATAAAAAGAGTGATATTTTTATAGAGAGGAAAAATGTTGATGAGATTTGTATTCGAGCAATGGATATTGGCATAAAAACCCTATATCTACTCCTATTATTTGACTTTTACTTTGCCTCATTAAAAGCAAAGGGTAATAAATTTAATAAAAATCATCCTTTTCTATCAAATTATAATATTGACCATGAAAGAGATTTATAAGTTGACTCTTGTTCAAATAAAAATCAAAATCTGATTAAATTCACACAAAATAATAAAAAACTTGACCTTCTTGATTCGACCCTCAAAGGAAATTCAAACCTGAGATCTTATCAGATAGTGAATTCCCAAAAACAAACTTTCAAGAGATTCCTATCATGATTTACTTTTTAAATTCTTACTCCCATTTAGAAAATGGCAATACTCTTCCTATGGAGGGCCTAAACACTGACCCAGTTCATCCTATCAATCAGATAATGGAGGTCCAACATTAGGGTGGAAAATTCTTACCCCCTAGGCTTCCTCCCTAGGAAAAAGGCAAACAAATTATCTCCAATGTTTCGATTCCAAATCCTGCTCAACAATCCAATTTTCCTTCAAAATTGCCAAGTTCTGAGTTCGATGTTCCTAAGGTTGACTATAATGTCCTAACTCATCTTAGAAAGTTGTGTGATGGGTTAAGCTTCTATAATGCCCTCATCATCTCAAAGGAGATGAGGGAATCTTTAATCAAAGCACTTCTTGACATAGGGAATTTCTTGGCTCAGCTAGCTTTGACCTCTAAAGATGAAGCCCTTTACTATAAGAAAAGCCTAGGACTAACTTTCTATCACAGGGATTTACTTCTGGAGATTGCCTATTATAATCATCCACTTTTAATTACTATGAATGTAGGAAACATCATGTTATCAAAATTTTTGGATGATCTAGGAGAATAAGTCAATGTGATGAATATAAAGACTCTCGCACACCTTAAAATCAATATAAGCAAACTCACCACTGATAAATTTTTTGTTGCTTGGGTTCAACGAAATGGGTAAGTAGGATTTATGATCGATCACTCTACTATTATAGATTTGTCAATTGAAGATTGAAGAAAACTTTTATATAATTGATTTAGTGATGTCCTTCAATGTGTTCATAGGTAGGCCCTGGATCCATAGGATGTTCCTTCTACCCTTCACTAATTGGTCAAGTACCAACGAGACAACATTGAGTATATGATAAGGATGATTTGAAACCATTAACTATTTAAGAGATTAGGATCTATGAGAACACTACATACTACACATCGAAAGGGTCCTCTACCCTTTCTAAAGTTTTGATCAAGATTGAGGGTAAAATAAGTGAGAATAGCTTCAGTCAAAATTAAGAATCAAAAGGTGAAAATGAAAAAGATCAAAATTATAAGAATCTGATAGTGTACATGACCATGAGATGGTGGTCTTTATACCTCAAAATATGTTACCTCAAAGAAGTTGGAGGATAGCCAAAGGGCACATGCTCCAGACCATGCTTCATGTGAAAGAAGAATAACCCGAGTCTATGTTGATCTGGAATCAAGTTTCAAAGAAGAACAAGAAAAATAGGGTGCTGCAATTCCTTTTGATTACCAAACAATTAATCCTCCTCCAAAGTTTGAACTCACTTTAGAATAGGATAGTGACCTATAGGTTGATTCTCAAAAAGTTTAAAGTGGAAACAATGAATTAAGTATAAAAAGCTTAGCAGGAGAATTGAAGACTTAACCTAAACTCCACTATCTGTGGGCAAGGTTATAGGATTAGTGATTAAGGAAGCTCCGAACCTAGATGGTGAAGTATGGAAAGTACAAAAGTTCTATTCTGGGTCCTCCTCATAAAAAGGAGAGCTTGTAACCCTTGGGGAAGTAGATTTAAATGAATTAATGGAATTACATTATGGCTAATTTCCTACTAGTATTAGAAGTCTTATCTTAAAAGGTATAATGCTGAGTCAATGGACTAAGGGTTAATTCTATTACCATGAAAGCCTCTAGCATATAAAAAATAAGAGAAATTTGATGAGTTGTATCAGCTTTGGTACCATTAGTTCATTTGATGATGTTGAATATTATCTTGTGATAACTGATCATCTTAAATCTAAGAAAGTCCTTATGAAAGTAGTTGACTCTCTCAACAGACTCTATTTGGAGACTTCAGATGATTTTAATGAACTTCAAGTTTGGGATATTCCCCCTAAATTTGGAGAAGCGATTAAATTGACAATCCACGAATTGACAGAGGATAACCTTGAAAAAGAAGATGACGCTCACCCCACCTTCATAAGTTTGTTTTTGAGTGAGGATGAGTCTAAGGATCTAATTCAACTTCTTCTTGATTTTAAGGACTGCTTTGCCTAGATATATGATGAAATGCTAGGCTTATCTATTGACATAGCAGTCCATAAACTTGGAATTCAACATGATGTCATTCCTATCTAAAAGCTCCTCGACGCATACATTTAAGGATAAAAAAATAAGTCATTTCTAAAATCAAGAAATTGGTTGAGGCTGGATTTATTTTAGAAGATTAATATCCCTCTTGGGTAGTAAGCATTTTGACACTTTGAAAGAAGAATGGTAAAATCTGAATTTATATCGACTATAGGGATCTGAATAAGGCTTATCCCAAAAAAAAATTTCCTTTATGCATACCCGAGCTTATGATGGACATTGCATCATCGCAAGTTGTTTTATCATCTATGGATGGCTCGTTTGATTATAATCAAACAAAGATTGCACTAAAAGATAAGAGAAATACTGCATTCATAATACCTATGTGAATCTTCTATTATAAAGTGATGTCATTTGGCCTTAAAAATGCTGGTGCAACCTACCAATAGGCCATGACTCATATCTTTGATGACTTAATGCATAATCAAGTTGAGTAATATATTGATGATTTGGTTATCATGAGTAAAGTCAAAGAGGCTCACCTATATGACGTAAGAGTCATTTTCAAGCACTTCCATTGCTACATCCTCAAAATAAATCCTTTAAAGTGCACTTTTGGTGTCACCTCTATAAAGTGTTTGGGCTTCGTAGTGAGGAAGCATTGAATCAAAATTATTCCTACAAAATTCATGACCATCTTAAATATGCCACCTTCTAAGAGCCTTACTCAACTAAGGTCGCGTCAAGGTATACTGGCATATATCAGAAGGTACATATCCAAGCTTTCTAGAAGATGTTATCCCTTTTTTGCCCTAGCTAAAAAGGACACTAAATTCATATGGGATGAGAAATATTAATATGCTTTTGATAATATTATGGAATATTTCACCAATCTACCAATCTTAGTAGCCGCACTCTAGGGAAATCCCTCATTCTTTACATTGTTCCCCTCTATAAACTTCTTGGTTCCCTTTTGTCCCAAGTCAACAATGATGGGAAACAGAATGCTCTATATTACATGAGGTAAAGGCTTCTCCCCATTAATATTTAATACCCTTCAATTGAGAAGCATTGAATTGCTTTAATTTTTGCATCTCAAAAACTAAGACAATATATGCTCCCTCATCAAGTTAGTTTGATTTCTATAGTCAACCTATTGCAATATCTTATGACCTGTGCTATATTGTCAGGATTTCTAACACGGTGGTCTATAATATTACTTCAATTCAAAATCACTTTTATTCACCTGCATGCTATGAAAGAACATACTATTGATGACTTTCTTGCAGGACACCCTCTACCGACAGATTCTCCTTTAAATGATGATTTACTTGACAAATAAACCATGAGTTTAAAAGAATAAGATGATTGTGTTTGGCTATTGTATTTTTATGGTGCGTTGTCCTCTCAATAGAGAAAAACCCAGAAATCTATAATTCCAAAAAAATCCAGAATTGGCATGATTTTCATAACACTAGAAAAGGAATTGATGCACTTTCCTATCACTTCTCAGAGCCTTACATGAATAGGGAATCTTGTTATGAATTCCGGATAACCAACATAGAACTTGCAACTCTGATAGAGATTAAAGAGATTAGAATCTTTAGTAATTATCAACTACTTAGAAACAAGATTATATGAACCAATAAGGTTTAAAATCCTAAACTCCATAAATATCATAACTACACCACTCACCTGCTCAACTATATTCCCATTTCAACCTTGTACAGAATTCCCTATGGAAGAAATTCTATGAGGGATGCCTTAGTGAAGCTTGCTAAGGAATTAGCATGTCTAGAAGAAAACTCCATTCCAATATAGATTGAAGGTCATTAGGTCATATCTCAAATATACTTAGAACATGTTATCAAGAAGTCTTCCTAGGTCCTTTCTGCTTCTTCAACAACCAATAAAGAAGGCTATTAGAGGCAACCGATAACTACCTTTGAGAGGGAAAACATCCCCAGAATAAATCCCTTGCTAACAAGATTAAGAAATGTTCCCTTTTATATGTATTTGTGAACAATATGTTATACCATCAATCATTTAATCAGATGTGGCTATATTGTATAGATAAATGAGAGGCCCTGAAGATCATAAAAAAGGTTCATTCTAAATAGTGAGGTGTTCATTAATAGGGAACTATGATGAAGTTAAAATTCAAAATACTTGGATACTACTGGCCTTTGATGATTGACAGTTGCATAAATGCTGCAAAATACTATCACCAATGCCAAGTACCTAGTATGTTCTTACATCTACTGCTTGATGTGTTGCATCCCACGATAGCTTCATGGACCTTCAAGAGTTGTGGCACAGATGTTATCAGGCCGATTGACGCTCCTTTGAATAGTCATTGCTTCATTTTAGGTATGACTGATTACTTTTTAAAGTGGGCAAAATAATTCTCCTAAAAAATGTAGCATCATATTCTTTCTTGAAGTTCTTTCATAACCATATCATATATTAAATTGCAATTGAATAAAATGCATGACTCCAGTTAGAAGAATCTAGAGTTGTATGAGGCCAAATGATTTAAGCTCATGATAAGTTAGTGCAACCTAGAACCTTCAAAGAAGGAGACTTAGTTTTGGTTTTAAGGAGACATGTCTTAACCCAACGGAAGATCAATGGGAACTTTGAACCAATATGGGAAGGACCCTATGTCATAGAGACAATTTATGAAGGGGGTTCATATCAGGTAGTTTATTGTAAAGGAAATCACCCATTATTATCTATAAATGGATGTTTCTTTAAGAAATACTATGCTTGATGTGGCTTAAATTTTCAATCAATAAATTGTTTTTGAGTTTTGAATCAAGCCAGATCTTTTTATATTCAAATCTTAAAAAAAAAAGAACAATCAAAATATATATCAATCCAGTTCTCTTCTCCTTAAGGTTAGATCATGTCTTTCCTAAGGATTAGACTCGATCTTCTATGTGAATCAAGTTTCCTCCCCATATAATCATCCAGGCTTGATCCTCTGTGTGTAGAAATTTTCCTCCCCACATGACTATATCATCTTCTTCATCTGTATGGAGCAAGTTTCCACCCTACATGATCATCCAGACTTGATCCTCTTTATGGAGCAAGTTTCCTCCCCACATGATCATCCAAACACAATCCTTTTTGTGGAACAATTTTCCTCCCTACATAATCGTCTAGGCTCAATCCAATTTTTAGTTCATGTTTGGTTCTTTTTGTGTTTATCAAGCTTTAAACAAATGAAGCTTATCAAGTTATAAATAAGATCTACTTCTTTATTTACATTAATTTAACAAATGATCCATATCAGGCCTTCTAATAAATAATTACTTCAAACATATGTTGACCTCATTTCTATATGATTTCATCATCACTTATCCAAACTACTGTTTATTGATCTAATGGTTGATAACAATCCACCTGTCAATGATAGGGATCTTAATCAATTTCAATCTAGCCTTTAATGCCAGACTTTCAATTGAAGTTCAAAACATATCCAATCAACTAAAATTGATCATTTAATTGTAATTGATGTTGAAAATCCAAGTTCAACCAATCAAACTCAAAATCAAGTCCAAATCAAGAATTCCAAACACAATCCCAAGGTTAAGGACTTAGGTCCTAAATCTATTCTGGGTGATTTTTCAGTCACCTTTACATCTAGTCAAAACCTCTGTTTCATAATTTGTTAGTTACATATTGATCACGTATGTCCCTATGGTTAATCCTCCAAATTTGAACTCAATCTAAAATTCTTTGCTCCATAAATAGAATTAGTTTTCAAAGGCTGTAAAACTGTCAAATATATATGACCCGTGCCACTAGATCCTCCACCATGTAGAATTTGACCTTGTGGCCTTCCCTAAGACCTTTCCACATACCCATGACTTTCAATTTTATATGTTTACCAATAAAAAACATTTTTCTTGTTTAAATTTTACCCAGGGCTGACTAGGGGTCAAAATGACCAAAATGCCCTTTAAGGATATTTTTGGACTTTTCCAAAAACTAAACATTTCATTATTAAAGTGATCTTTGAAACCTCTTGCAATGCATCTTAAACATCATTGGGAGAGCATTCAACCAAAACTTAGGCTTAGGTTTGCCTTGGTTGACCATGTTAATCATAGTTGATAAAAATTCTCTTTCATTGTCCAAATGATCATTTAAACCAAATAATAATTCCATTGCTTGACACCACCTCCTTTGGTCTCAAAATACTCATTTAAACTTATTTGACCAAAACCCAACTCATGGTAAGACCAAGTTGACCAAGTCAACCATGGTTGACCAAATCAACACATAACCCATAATAATGTCAATTTCAATGCTTAAACCAATTTTAAATCAAATCAACCCATTAAAATCTCTTAATTTGACATCCTTAACATGTCCAATATTTGTCCAAGTCAAATCAACCTAGGTTTGACTTGGTCAACCCATTTGGAGGGTTGAAACCCTCTCCAATCTCATGTATTTACTCAAAACTTCAAACACTGGGCCATATATTTAACATGCCAACAACACTCCCTTGACATCCATATCACTCCCTTTGACTAGTTTGATAAGTCAAATGGTCAAACAATCCACATTTAAGCTTAGGTGGTCATGACACCTAGGCAATCCATATCTCAATTTTAAGGCCTACTCTTACCTGATGTAAAGTTCCAAATTCTCCACCCTAAGAGGCCCTAAGCCAGTTTCTTAAACCATGCTTTGTTTTGGTTTACCTAAATGGGGAAAAGGAGTGTCGTCCTCCTCTCCATAGACCAAGAGAAGTCCTTTCACCTACCATCTTTCCCCTAATTTGGAGTAGCCTTGGGGACACTTGCCATCAGTTTAAGACATCCCTAAATGAATCAATGCCATTCAATTCAAAAGGTGAGGGTTAAATGAGGAAAACATGACCTAATACCCATCATTCATTCTTATTTAAAAAACTAGCTCTAGTAATCTTTAGCTCTCCAAAAACATTCCCAATCTTCTTTAGCCCTTCTTAAGGGTTTCCCAAGCATTCCCCCATCATATCCAAGCCTCAAATCACTATTTTAGTGAGAAGAGAGGAAGATAGTGAGAGGCAAAATGATTTCATCGTCAACTTTAAATCCATCCATAAAAAGCTTCTAGAGTATTCAACAGAGTTATAGAGGATTTAATCAAGAGAAAAAGGATCCCAATATCTCAAAAATCTACCCACTAGATTTTAAGATATCTTAACTTTAAGTTTAAACTTAAATTTGAATCCACAAAGATTTTTCAATGCATGGAACCTCCAAACTCAAGGCATTGAATGATTATGTTATTATTAATCTGTGTTTCAAATTTCATTACATTTAGATAAGTATTTTTAAAGTTATGGGTGTTTTAATTTTTTAGTTCAAATTAAACTGTTTTCTTCTAGTTGAATCAAAGTCATCTGATCCTTCATTCTACAAGATCAAATGGCTCCAAAATGGCAGCATCACTAGGCCAAAACTATGGAAGATAGTGGGACTCAAATTCACATAGATTTGATTCTAGATGGATGTGTGGATTTTTGAGATCTTAATCATATATGCTAGATAGATCAGTACAAATTAGAGATTAAGGATTGAATCCGACGTGTTGAAGTCGTTTATTCAACGCTTGATACGTGTCCTCGGCTTCAACTGTTGTGAACCACATTCAAGCACTATAATTTTGATGATAACAAACATTATTGTGTCTAGTATTAATTTCTCTTATTTCTGTTATAATTTATTTTATATTTGTGCATACTAATGTTTCAGGAAATAAGTTCACTTTTCACTTGCAATTTTAATCAGCTCAAGACTGAATAGATTAGAGTTAGAGTTAGTTTTCTTTTTTTTTTCTTTTCTTGAGTCATATCATGTAATTACGTGGATAACTTTGCTGATTAACCAAGCACATACATAGGGGGAGAGATGAAAATAATTTTATGAGAGTTATTTTGTTAGGTAATTTGTATTATACAAAACTAGTTTCATATTATATGAAATATTTCATAATGTATGAATTAAATTTGTACGGTATGAACTACTTATTGTGCTCTGTCAAAACCCTTGCCACCAAAGGTTAAGAAAGACACCAATTATGTGCTAATCATATGGTATAATCAAAATCATACAGTACACCCTATAAAATCATTCTTAATTAATCACACATTATCAAACAATCAAATTATAGATAGTTATTGTGATTGATTGTACTGTACAAAATAGTTCCTACTGTATGATTACCCGTATACAAATTTATTATTCCTTGGATTATACCAAACAAAATCCATGATTTTTATACTGATTATACTATATGATGTCTACAGTGTTGAACGATCACTCGTGTACAAAGTTAGCCATCCCAAGGGTCATACCAAATGAATAGAAGAAATATTTTCATATCATACCTATGATGTTTGAACATATTATACAATGTATTATAAAAGTTGAACTATTCATCTAAACATTTTGGGTAGACGAGTCTGAGTTGAACTGATCATATCGTATGATACGTGTATTGTACTGTATGAATAGAAGTTGGATGGCTTGAAATTTATGGTTCTTTAAAACCTTCTATTTAACGGTCTCAGATATTCTTTTGAGACATCTTTTATTTCTTAGTCTTCTTGAGAAAGAGTTTGAGGGAGAGAAGAAGGAGAGCTTGGTGAGGTAAGAGAAGGAGATTTTGAGAGGGAGAAGTTATGAGGGGATTCACAAGGTTGCTCTAAGCAAGAATCTTACCTAATACCTATAAGCGTCTACCTTGATTCTCTATGGCTTAAAAGAAGAAGTTCTTCAGTAAAAATTATGGTTCTCTGACCATCACCAAGAGGGTGAAAATAGAGTTGTGGTTCTCTGACCCTCACCAGGAGGGTGAAAATAGAGTTAAGATTCTCAGCCTATAAAAGATTCACGAATCTCTACTATACCGGGAAGTTGAAGAAGTATATGTACAGGCTTTTTCGCCTTATTTGGGGAGCAAAAGAAGAGTCACTTCGATTTTGTGTAATACTTGGAGAGGGAGTCTCCAAGGAGTTGACGTAGGTTAGGTTGACCGAACCACTATAAATTTTGGTGTGTTATTTCCTTTTATTTTTTTACATTTATTTTTCTTGAGATAAACTGTATGGGTGAAAAATGTTGATTTATCTTTTTATTATGAATTTAATTTGTTTTTGTATCAACTTGTAAAAATATTTTTTTTTATATAAAGAAGTTTTTAAATATTCAATTCACCCCCTCTTAGTTAGCCTCAGGACTAGGTTTTTCAGAATTTCACACCCCTCATGAACTTTCAAGTGGTATAAAAGTGTGGATTCCTAAGATCAAGCTTTAGAAAACTTTTGAATTGTGATTCATGGATAACTTTGGAAATAGAAACACCACAGAAGGATATTCAATCACTAGACCTCCTCTTTTAATAACATTCCGTTTGATTTTTTCAAAACTTGCATGTCCACCTTTTTACAATCAATTGATTATCACATGTGGATGCTAGTACATGATTGTTATTCTGCACCTTTATGTTTAGAAATGATGTTAAAACTTAAATGTCTTTTTCTAAATGGACTACTGATAATAAAATTTAGCCTAACTGAAAGGTTTATACAATTTTTTTGTTCTTTAAAATCTGATGATTATACATGTGTATCTACTTGCACAAGTGGAAAAAAATTTGGAATAGACTCTACAAAACCTATGAAGGAACAACTAAAGTGAAATAATTTAGGTTAAATATTCTATTCCATGATTATGAACTCTTTTACATGAAACCTAGTGAAACCATATCTGAAATGTATACTAGGTTTACACAAATTATCACTTCCATGCATACTTTAGGTAAAGATTTATCAAAATTTGAAAAAGTCAATATGATCTTGCAATGTCTACCTAGTCCATATGATGCCAAAATAACTACTTTTTTATAATCCATGAATTTAAAGGTTTATTCTATTGACAACTTACTTGGATCTCTAATTGCCTATAAATAAAGCATAAGCCAAAGGCAATCTAATGTAGGAGAAAGAAAGAAAGAGAAAATGATAGCCTTAAAGGCTAATGATATTGACAGTTCCTCTGATGGAGGAGATGAAGAAATCACACTGATGACTTGATAGTTCACAACCTTTCTAAAGAAAAAACATCAGAATTATCAACAATGGAGCAAAGATACTTCTAATGATATATATATATATATATATATATATATATATATATATATATATATATATATATATATATATATATATATATATATAAAGGAAAATCTTCAAAGGGGCCTATACCTTAATACATGAAAAGATTACATGGTTCTTAAAGGGACCACAAGTTCACTACTACTCGAACAATCTAAAAAAAGAAAGAAAAAAATCCTAACAGCTTGGGGTCCCTACAAAGCAGAAATACAAAACACCGTAGGTACAATCTATGGTGCATAAGAACAAGCAAGCAAAAATAAGAAGAGAACCAAAAAGTATTCACAATCTCCATCTTCCCATCCAAAAAAAGCCCATTACAAGCACCCAAAAAAACAAAATTTTGCGAAAAAATCTAAAATCCATGATAAGTATAACAAAAATTAAAGCACAATCTAGTAAACTAATCCTAGCTGTTTTCTACTAAATAAGTTCTAATTGAGCTTAAACATATATTACCAGTCACCAAAAACTTCTAATGATATTTTTTTAAGGGAAACCCACGGAGGGGCCTACACATTGATTAAATAGAAAATTACAAGGTCGTATAAGGCACCTCGAGCTCTCTAATTCTCTAAAGAGATATAAGACAAAAAACAAAAAAATCCATGAGCTCAAGTTCCCTACTTCTCAAAAATACAAATATACCTAAGTACATTCTATGGTACACAAGCAAGAGCACCCAAAAAGAAGGAGACCAGCAATTGTTGACATTCAGCACAAGCTCTCTTTCAAAAAATTAGAAGCGCAAAGGCCTGCACAAAAAAGATCCTGCAAAAAAGAGAACAAAGCACAAAAAATAGCCATAAAACTAAATAACCAAAACGAAAGTAAGAGAACCACCCGTGTATCTTGTAGCAGTCAACCCTCTTCCCATAAATAAAAACCACCATAGTCTTCCCAGAACAAGTATCGGCCTCATAGGTAAGACAATACACCCAATGGAAATACAACATGCCACCACAATAATAATTAGAAAACACAACCATAAGGAAATCATCCCAAGAAGCAAGAAACGGGTAAAAGAAGATCTTAAGCAAACAAATAGGAGGAAAGAAATTCCAAATACCCATTATAGAAGAAAAAAGGATAGTGAGGATCCAAAAAGCCATAATTGAACTAAACGACAAATAGTTGAAGCTAGATGGGTAGGATAGTTAGGCAGATAAAGCTCAGGATAGTGATGAAAACACAAATATCACAAGGAAACTTCTTATGTCAGTCCATCCAACCAAAAGGCCCCAACCAGCACCACCTCCCCCCATCAAACCTGAAAGAGCCACTCCAAACAAAGCAAAGGAATAACCACTCAAATGGAGAAAGAAACCAACCTAAACACTCTAGTAAAAACCAAACCAAGCTCTAGAAAAATAACTCCAACCCAGCAAAAAAGCCATAATCATCACTACCAGATAAGGCAATCTACCACAGCTTACCTAGATGGCTAAACCAAGAACCATAAAAAAACCAGCAAGCATCTTGAGTAGAACCAATCGCCCCAAAATGCCTCAGCAAAACACCACCAAACAAATGGCCAATCAACAGCCCATTCCAGAAATATAAAAATCCCATAACCAGCAAAAACTTGCACATCCAAAACCTGAGGAAGGAGAGCAACAAAAAGGATTTCATTCAATAAGATCTTACAATCATTGCTCACCCGGAACCACCCAACATAGCACCAGCTAAAAAACTCCTAAATAGAAAAAATAGGGGCAAGGTAGTTAACATACAAGATTGCCATATTAACCCCAAAATAAGAATAAAACCCAGCAAACCAAACACCACCATCAAAAAAGGGCCAAACACCCATAATATAAAACAAAAAAGGAGCAAATTAACTTCTAACAGAAGGTAAGCAAATTTTGTTTATTCTTAAGAAGCCTTTTAAAGGAGTGGGAACATTGGCTTCCGCAAAGTCCATGAAATAATCAATCCCAGAACCCAAATGAGCCAACCAAGTCGCACAAGCATTACCTTCCTTAAGCACATGAGAAACAAAAAACAGAGATAAAAACCTTCAATTGTTTAATGTTCCTAACTATATAAAAAGCCTCCGAGTTACAAACCGAGTTTACCTCATTACAAATGCACTAAAGATTATAAGAAGGCTCAATGTCAATACCAATATTAGCAATGTAAAGGGACATACAACTTCTCAACCCATAAAGAACCATTATAAGAAAGGCCATAGTAGGATTACCATTAAATAATGATCCCACATAGGCAAGAATAACATTACCTTGACAGTTTCTAATGATACCACCACAGCCCATGTTATTAACCTCAATGGCAATACCAATGTTCAAGATGGAATAACCCACACCCGGTTTAACTCAAGCAACAAAATGAGGAAGAAAAGGAAGTTAAGAGGGCTTCAACTTGATTTGGACTTCTAATGAGATTATCCACTATGAATACAGGAAACCAGAGCATATTAAATTTGATTGCTCAAATCTTAAAGGTCACCAAAGCAAGGAGAACGTTGAAGAAAAAGCAAAGTGCTATAAAGGCAAGCAAAGATCTCAAAAAGCCTTTTTAGCTGACTCTGCTTCAGATTCATCTGAAGTAGAAGCAAATGAGGAAGTAAAAATTATGTGCTTAATGGAAAACATCTATCTTGATTAGTCTAATCAAGATTAGGTATATCAAATTTCATACAATGAATTACATATTATTTTAAAAGAGATTTATGATTCTTATAGGAAACTAAAACAAGCACGCTAGATTAAAAACTGAATGCTCAATTCTACAAAAAGAAATGAAATGCTTAGAAAAGATGGTTCTGATGTTGATAATGATCATATGGCTTTATTGGATGAGTTTAATGAATTAAATAAAAAATATTCTTCTTTATATGAAACCCATTACTCTTTGAAAGCATTGTATCTTAATTTAGAAAAGTCATTTAAAGTGTTAGAAGCATGTGTTAACATTTTAGATCTTAGTGATCACTCTACAAAAATTGAAATATCTGCTCTTGAAAGTGCTAATGAAAAGTTGTTAGAAAAAGTAAAGAATTTACAAAATAAACTTGTTTGTAAGCACTCACCATATCATGCATCTCAAAAAACTAGGAACGAGAATCATAACTATTATAGATTAGTTAACCCTTTTCCTGATGTTAGATGTTATTGCATGTTAGGGCATATTAGCCACACTGCTCCATTAATCGTAGAACACACTTGGTGTGGAGACCAAAGCTACATCAAACATAGCATGACATTCATTCTTATGATCTTTACAAATTCAAGAAAGGACCCAAAGTCACTTGAGCTCCAAAAAAACTATTCTTTGATAATCTTTGGATTTGAGGGCTCTCATAAAAGACCCAGTAGAAATATGCAGTTTTTGGGCTCGATATTGTAACCCCTATAACTTGAAATTTGGGATTCATGAGCTTTTCAGTGTATATGTTTTTATATTGTGATTTTTTCATGATTTTATTTTTATTTCATGCTCTTGTTCTTTTGGTTTTGTTTTTATTATTCTTTATGATTCTGTCCTAACCATCACACAAACTACCTTACTAAACCTCAATGTTTATTCTGCAAAACAAAATTTTTTTTCTAATCAAACTATATAAATTCAAATTATTGGAACCAAATTCATACTGTATGATCTATACAGTGCTGCTTAGATCACAACCCTTATCTTAATGGACGATCCAGATTGTTTAAATAATTGACCATCATCATATTGTACAAGCACCTCTTCGTATTATATGAACCACATGTCAACACCATTTAGGATGAATTGAATTTAGTTTGGTATGACATTTATTATTTATTTTGTCATATGAGTACCTATTTGTATTGTACAAATCTATTTGTTAAAAGTCATATAGCTTGGCTCCTTAAAATGATATCCATGTCTCTAATAGTTCTATAAGAAGTTTGATTGTACGGTATGATTCGACACAACATACGATTATCCCATACGAACTGTTCAAATTCTTTTTAAAAAGACAACCTCATTCATATTTTTCACACTACTCTTCAAATCCTTTCTTCTTGCATTCAAATCTTTTTAATGGCTGGTTGAAAATGAAGTCGACAAATCCATAGGGCTTCCTCCTCTCAAATCCCTATAGTCAATCATTTTTTGATAACTTCTGATGAAACTTCCTACATAAGGAATAAGGAAGCCAAGATCACACCATCCAAGCTTTTGTATCAGTAGGCTCTTAGCTTCCCAATAATGAACCTCTTCAACTCACCTCAATTTCTTTTAACCTTGCCCAACTCTTCCATTCTAAAATCCTTTTTGAATTTCTTGAAAACCATAGGATCAGTCGGGATGCTATAGTTATGTCTTCATGAGTGAGCTATCAAAATGTAGGAATCACTAAGGAGGACATAGAAATTCACCTTTAACTAAACACCTAGGGAAATAGACCCCTTAATATGGCCTCCATATCTGATTTTGACTAGAATGTTGAAAACATGTTGCTTAGAAATGCTGCTCTAAACTTCCACTAACCCTTAGTAAAAGTTTAAATCAAAATGCAGTGTTATCTAGCTTATTTTGAGAATATCTATTTTTCCTAAAGCTGGAGACCGGATAAATATGACTCCCCTACTATCAATTGTCACCTACTTCATCATGTCAAACACTCAAAAGGATGATGCTCAAATGCTAATCAACTACAACCAAAATCTTACTTTCATTCAACTTCCAGACACTAAGAGAAAGAAAACATTTCCCTAGGACATTTGATTGGATTTATCCTATATATAAAGTACAACATCACATATCACTTTCCTCATTATCACACTCCAATATTTTTTTCTTATGCCTCCTTCTAGATGATATATCATAGGGATCAGGAGATTGAAGATCCTCTCTTTTATGAAGAAGGAGAAGTTGCACCTGTAACTAATCCTACACCTACACCACTCCTCACCACTTCCCTTATAAGGATTTGATTAAGAGATTTTATAAAATGGAGATTAACCTAGATCAATAGCAAACCAACATGATAATGATATGGGTTGGTTTAAGGAGCAATTTAGTAACATCCAACAGTAATTTACCAACATCAAACAGTAGTACGATAGCCTTAGTCTACTCTTTCAACCACCTCCACGACCACCTTCTCATCAGGATCCATCTCTGTACTAGTTTATTCGTGTTGTATTCTTAATTTTGTGTCTCAGTTTTTCTTTTGTGACTTGTTGGTTTGTGTCTGTATTGCACTTTTCTTTCCAATTTTTTTATATTATCCTATTAAAGTAAAAAAACAGTTCTTTTTTATTACCTTGTGTTTATTTCAACTCTTTTAAGCTGTAATTTTTCTTTTTAGTTGGTTTTGTGTTCTTAAATCTTATTTATATTCTCTTTACTTGAGAAATTGGTAGTCATTAGAAAGTCTATTTCTATTAATTATACAATATGATTAAACTCGTACTATAAAATTTAACTCATATAGTGCTTGGATCGTACTGTACAAATGAACACTCTTCAAGGCTCTTTGCTGTGTAAAAAGTATACTTCTATTATGACTTAAAATTTTAATAAGTAATTATCAACATTATTAAAACTTCTAGGATAACAAAATTTTAAGAATTTTTTATATCCCTTGTAGTTCCTTTGCATGATAATTCCTTGTAAAACTTAAAATATAAATCAAATTGGAGTTGAAATGGTTGAAATTAAAACACTTTCATTCTAATACAATTTTTATATAATGAGTTTTTTCTGTAATTTGAGAAAAGAGATTCATTATTTTCCACAAATCAGGCTATTATTTCCATTAGAAATACCATGTTTGCTTTGTAGGTTATTCCTTCCTATATAAGAGAATGAGTTACTCATCCCTTATATTTGAAAGATACTCTTTACAACTGAGATTCTAAAAGATTTAGAAAAGAAGCAATATGCAAAAAATTAAAAAGAGGCAAAAAATGAGCCCAAAATCAAATGATGCGTAACAACCCCAAAAATAAAAATATGTGCTAAGTGTATCACAAATAAAAGATGCATAATTTATGCCAAAAAGTTGATAAAAGAGACATAGAATGAGCTCAACTTAAATTAGCTTCTATTTTTAATAAATCTTTAAAACTTAGAAGATTCTTGTGTTTCAGAATATGGTTTATACTTGAACTTCAAAAATCCTGGTTCTTTGTTATCACTTTTATGACAATATTCTATTTGGTACATTTTATCCTAGCAGTATGAAAACTTTAAGAATCTAATTATACTTTTTAAATTAGAGTTTTTGTTTATACAAAGGATTTTGGACTGTGAAGATGTTAAGCTGTGTGTGTAAACTCTAGAATTCAAATCCTCTTATTTTAATAAAGTTAACACGTATATTATTTATCTTTTTTATTTGTAGAGTAAGTTTAATATATTCCAAAAAAGCCTACAAGAGTTCTGAGGACTATAATAGTTCTTTCCTTACCTGTGTTGTTTGTCATTTAGAGTCTATTTATCTGATTCCTTTGGTGTTTCTGTTGTTTGTTTTTCTTCCTGATATTTTCCCTCTTTTTGTGACGTCAAAAGGGGGAGTAGTATTTTGTTGTTTATCGTTGTTATCATTATTTTATTTTATTGTATGTTGTTATTATTATTATTATTCATTTTTTTAAAATTTAAAAAAAGTGGTTTTTACACTCCCTTTTCCAATAGTTGGTTATCATATAAGGGGGATTTTAGAGGAAACCAATTTTCTGAAAATCTAAAAACAATAATATTTGTCATCATAAAAAAGGGAGAGATTGTTATGAACGATATTCAAGCACTTTAATTTTTATGATAAAACACATTACTGTGTCTGTTATTTCTCTTTCTTATTTCTATGATATTTTATTTTTTGTTTGTGCAAACTAACGTTTTAGAAAATCAGCCCACCATTCCCTTGCAATTCTGATCAGCTCAAGACTGGGTAGACTAGAGTTAAACTCATCTTTCATTTTATTCTATATTTTCTCTTTTCTTTAGTCATATCATGTAATTGGGTGAATAGTTTTGCTGAGAAACCTAGCAAAGACACAGAGGGAGAGATAAAAATATTTTTGAGATAGTTTTTTTTAGGTAATTCATACAGTATGATTTTAATCCGTCATGTATGAACTATTGTGCTCTCTCAAACCCCTAGCCGCCAAATGTTAAGAAAGATACTAATTCTATATTGATCCTACAATATGGTTTTGATTGTATTGTGTGCCATTTTTAAAATCTTTCTTAATTAATCTCGCATTATCAGGCAATCAAATCATGGATAATTATGATGATTGATCCTATTGTATGAAATAGTTTATATTATATGATTGCCCATGTACAAAATTGGTCAGCCCTTGGATCGTATAAAAAGAAATCCATGATTTATATACTGATCGTACCGTAGGATGTCCGTAGTGCTGGACAATCATCCGTGTACAAAATTGGCCTTCCCAAGGATCATCCCAAATAAACATAAGGAATTTCTGCATATCATTCTGTATGATGTATTATTAAAGTTAAACAGTTCATCTGAATAATCTTGCTGGACGAGTTTGAATTGAAGTGATTGTACCGTATGATACATTTTTTGTACTGTACGAACAAAAGTCAAATGAGTTTAAATTTAGCATTTTTTCAAGCTCATTATTTAAGGGTTTCAAATATTCTTTTGAGACATCTTTTGCTACTTATTCCTCTTGAGAGAGCTTGAGGGAGAGAAAAAGAAGAGCTTGGTGAGAGAAGAGAGGGAGATTTTATGATTGAAAAGTTATGATGGGCATCACAAGGTTGCTCCAAGCAAGAATCTTACCAGTACCTACATGTGTCATCCTAGAATCTCTATGGCTCTAGAGAAGAAGTTCTTAAGCAAAAATTATGGTTCTCTGACCGTCACCTAGAGGTTGAAAGTAGATTTGTTGTTCTCTAAACATCACCATGAGAGTAAAAATAGAGTTGAGGTTCTCTACCCCACCAGGGAGGTGAAAAAACATTTGTATAGGCTTCTCCTCCTTACTATGGGAGCAATAGGAGAGTCACTTCTATTTAGTGCAAAACATGGAGAAGGAATCTAAAAGGAGTGGATGTAGGTCAGGTTGACCAAACCACTATAAATTTTGGTATGTTCTTTCCTTTTGTAATTTTCGCATTTATTTTTCTTACAATTAATTGCAAGGCTTAAAATAATGATTTATCTTTTAATTGTAAATTTAATTCATTTACGGATCAAGTAATAAAAATATTTTCTTTTCATAATGAAGTTTTTAAATATCCAATTCACCCATCATCTTTGTTAGCCTCAGGATAAGTTCTTTAGGGTTTCACACCCCTCATGAACTTTCATCAGCGGTGCAGGGCCGTATTTCCAATCATTGCCAATCATTGGAATCGACGGTGCTTATGGTTAATTTGACGTAAATTGATTAAAAATTTTAAAATAAGCCCAAAAACTTAAAAAATTAATAGTAAATTCATTCTTTCATCAAATTGGATATTTTTCGTGTCAATGGTAAGATAATTCAGTGTATTATTTTTAAAATTAAAATAACGTTAATTTGGCTAGTGGATTGTGAGCTATTCTTATTTGTTTGATTCAATTTTTAATAATTTTCTGACAATCTAGTGGTCAAACTTGACCCAAATTTTAGTGAAATTTTTTTGGACATCTTTTTTTTTAAGGGTGCCCCATAGAGGGGCCGACACTTTAATATAGAAAAAGTTCTATAGGGTCCTTAAATGGCCCTCAAGCTCACTAATGCTCGAACGAGCTACAAAAGGATAATAAAAAAAACTAAGAGCTAGATGTCCCCACTAAAGAAAAGTACAAAATATCCTAGGTACATTCAATGGTGCATAAGAACGAGCTCTCAAAAAAGATAACAAGACTAAAAAATAGTGATCTGATCCAGCTTCCCTTCCAAAATACAATCACTACGATCACCTGAATAAAAGAAATTTTGCAAAATAGGATAATGCAAAAAAAAAGACGTAGTAAAAATAGAAATATATACTATCAGAAAGAAAAATCCAACAGTTATAGGTCTAGCAAGTTCTCCAAAATTCCATCCAGATATTACCTAACATCAAAATGTTAACCAACTAGCAACAAATATGCCCAACGAGCCTGTAACAGTAAGGATAGCACATGAAACTCTTAGAGAAAGGTAGAAATGGCCACTACTAGAGCACAGAACCTCACAGCCAGCAATATGATCGCACCACCCAATAAAATAAAAAAACAACACCACAGCCACATTAAATAATAGAAAACTAAGGAACATAAAAGTAGGTAACCGAGAAAACTGACCAATAGAAGCCCTGTGATAAACAAAGAAAAAAATAGAGCCAACCAACACGACCCTAAATAATTAATAATCGAGAAAAGGAAATTAAAGTAGATTCATGAAAGTAGCTCTAATAAAGGGACCACAAAGCACACAAGCGATAAGTCTAAATGCTGAAACTAGCTCCACCAAACCAAAATAGTCCCAATGCCAAGGAGCAGGTCAAAAACAACACCACAGCACCAAGTTACCAAATAGGGAGAGCAACAAGTTAAATACCCCCAAATATCACCACAATAAGACATCAAATAACTCCAAAAACCAAACCATTTGGGAAAAAATAGCCCATATCAAGAACAACAGCACCACCAAAAGCTAAAACCAAGCAACCAAATAAAACAACTAGAGAGTCACGTCACCAAGAAAAACTCCTGGAACGTTACCTTCGCAGGAAGAGACAAAACAGGGAATACAAGCTCCTCAATGGCCACCAGAACTCCAACAACCAAAAAAAATCTAGATAAAATTACCCAGATTAAGAGAAATAGTAGCAGTCCAAGTAGATATAAGGAAACCATAAACGATCAAACGATAGAAACTTCAACTAGCCAAAAAATGAAACCAACCACCATACACATGAAAACAAAAACACCTACCCCAGCCAAAGGCAACCCTTAAATATTAAAATAGGGTAAATCAATAGCATTTAATCTTAAGAGACCTTTCAAAGGGACAAGAATATTAGAACTAGAGAAATAAAAAAATCAATCGAACCTACAACCCCAATTGGCAAGCTAATTCGCTCAAGCATTCCCCTCCTTATAAACATGATGTAAGGAGTAGTTTATAAAAATGAGAAGGTTCTTAATATTCCTCACTAGATAAAACAAATATGGAGTACACACCGTATCAATAACAAAATTTAAAATTTGAAAACTATAGTTGGTATTGACTACAATACAAACATTTGTTAAGCTAAGAAAAATACATAACCGAAGGCCATAAAGAATATTTGAGATAGCAACATAATTTGCATCACCCTTATGAACAGGACAAGAAAATGCCTTACACGGAGTACCATTACAATATGTGATAACTCCACCAAACCCCAAGGAAGAAAAACTAATAGCACCATCCACATTCAACTTATAGAAATTATTTGGGGGCTGGATCTAATAAATAACCCTAGGCTCATTGGAATTAAGACCAACATCTTAAATAATACCAAAAGCAAAGCAAAAAAATAATTGTTTTTAAAGTTCTTAAAGAGTGTAGTTTAATAGAGTAAAGAGCCAAAATAATATCTTTCACATTTTGAATAATCCTATGATGGTCAATAGTAACACTATTAAAAAAGAGAATTATTCCCATCCAACCATAAATGCCACAAAATAAGAGAAGAGATAACATTTCTAATATGCCCTTTAATCTTAAAAAACCAAGAATTAAACATAGCATAAAGAGGAAAATTAGCATTAAAATAATTTAATTGAAACAAGTCTTCAAAATAGACTCAAGTTTTAACAACTAAAGGACAAAAAATAAACACATGATGCATATTCTCCATATGATAGCAACATTGATACTTAGAAGGCAAAATAAAACATATTTTAATTAAGTTATCATCAATAGGAATGAACTTATACAAAATACTCTAGACAAAAATAGCCACAGTGAAAGGAATACTTTTTTGCCAAATCATAGAAAAGATATTATCAACAACTTTCTTAGATCTAAAAGTATGTCAAGCATCCTTTAATTTAAAACCACCATCCTTGGACAAATCACAAAAATTAAATCATGAGAGTTCATATTTAAGGAAAGGTTCAAAATTTGTTGAATAATAAAGTCAGGAATAACATTAGAAAGTTTTTTATAGTCCCAACAATTATCATTAATGAAGTAATTCACCTGAATGGCCATAGTGGAAGAGGAGTTAATAAAAGAATCAACTGACTAGCCACCCAACTAACATTCTTGCTAACAAAAATATTGCCATTATCAAGCCCCCAAGAGAAGAAAGGTTCAATAGTCCATTTAACTTTGTAGAGCCTCTGCCACACATTAGAATTTCCTTGGTTGAAGCAAGAAGTAGTAGGGTGTTTTCCCATGCAATACTTAACAAACATGAAATTTGAAAGTTTGATAGGGATGTAAAGCTCTAATGAACTAGTCTCTCTATCTTGCTCTCCATCTCCTCTTGGTTCTCTCAGGTCAGAACAATAACATAAGATCTCTCTTTTTAAAAACTAAAAGAGCTTTTAAACATGAGCTCAAAAATAGCTCTAATTAGAAACTAATCGTCAAATATCATTTAGGACGATAATACATCATCCTGTATGATTAGTTCAACTCGATGAATATCATCTAAATAATTGCCCTAGATGCATGTATAGATAATGGAAAAATAGCTAGATCATCCAAGATGATCTCACGATTATACGGGCTGATTAGTATAAAATGATGATTATCATCCAGAATATCGTCCTGAATGGATGTCTGAATAAATAAAAAATAACTTGATCATTCAGGCTAATTTATGATCGTTCCGAACAATTTGTTCAATTCAATATATATCATCTAGAGTATCTCCCTGAATATAACCAAGCTAATGTTTGATCATCCAGGAAGAACTAAGGTTTGTTAACTAATCCTCCCAACCGATCCTGAGATCGTCCCAAATTATATGATTGAGCAATTAAACCTTAATTACTATATTAATTTAAGCATAATTATACTGCATCATCCTGAATGATGTCCAAAAATAAAAGATACCTAAATAGATCTGACAGAAGATTATTTTGAATTTGAGCCTATCATCCCGGACGATACAAATATCATCCAGGACGATGCACTTAATTGCAGCTGCCTTGAACTGGATGCCCTAGTTAGGATTTTTTTAAAATGATTGTCCAGGCCGATTGTTGGATCGTTCCAGATGATGTGATCAAAAATAAAAAACTCCAAAATTGTCAGAAAAATTCCTTCAAGTGTGTGTGGGAAAGGCTACTTAGCATCAGGACCCATATTGTTATAATAGACTCATGAAAAGGTAAAAGACACATGTCGTACATTACAAACTAACTCAGTCTTAATCTACCCATTCTTGAACTGGTTCAAATTATAGTTTGATCTTGTGGACCTAAAAAGTTAGTAGATAAGGCAGTCATAGAAAAATAAAAGTGTTTGCTATCATCTGAATTCTATTTCCTGAAATCATATTCACAACAAAATTTGCCCAAAGGCTCACTTTAGCATGAAAGTTGTACCACAGTTTGAACAAAAAAGTATATGCTAAATTATTCATACTCTTACAACCCAAGGTCCCTTCTTCCAATACACAATAATAATTATCCCAAGGGGACCAAATAATTTTAGAGTTGCTACTAGCTCCTTTCCAAAAAAAAGTTATTAACAAGTTTATCAATTTTATTGAAAACTGCTTGAGTAGGGAGTATAGTTTGAAAAATATAAACAGGCGAGGAACATAGGACACTTTTGATAAGAATTAATCTACCCCCAAAGCTTAGAAAATTAGAATCCCATGACAAAAGCTTATTCTGCACAGAAGTAATTAAATTATCAAAAAGAAAAGTTTTATTTTTGCCATTAAAAAGTGGAACCCCAAGATACTTATTAGGTAAATGACCATGCACAAAACAACTACATCTTTAATAGCCTCAATATGTTTGTTAGACACTCTCTTGAAATAAAATAACTCTTCTTTTTATTCAAAGAAATACCACTAACCATTTCAAATTGATGAATGAAATCTATAAGTTTATTAATCTTCTTAACATAAGCATTAGTAAAAATAATAAAGTCATCAGGAAAATATAAGTGAGAAATAGGAAGACCACCCATAGTTCTAAAATAAAGGAAAGGATAATTCTCAAAGAGGTTGGAAAGACCACTAAAAAAGTAATCAGCCACAATAATGAAGAGGGCAGGAGAAAGCAGGTCACCTTGTCTCAAATCATGAGAGGATTTGAAAAAACCATTGCTATAACTATTAACAATAATAGAGAAAAGGAGCCTTCAATGAAATTTCTAATAAGCTTAAAAAAACAAAATTGAAACCAAAAAGCTCAAAAATATTATAAAGAAAGTTCCAATCAAGGTTATAATAGGCCTTGGAAATATCAAGTTTCAAAATCAAGTTATCACCTCTAACCCTAATATCAAGATCTTGATAAAATTCATTGTCTAGCAGAATATTATCAATAATAGCACACTCTTTCATAAAACTCATTTGATATAGAGATATAATTCTAGGTGAAATAGAAGTTAATCGGCTCATAAGAATTTTAGAAAGATATTTATAAAAAAGGTACATAGATTAATAGGTGTAAAGTCATTCCATTTATTAATAGAGTTGTTCTTGGGAATAAGCATAATAGAAGTATAAGTATAAAACTTAGGAATGAAATTACCAGCAAAAAAATTCATAACAACAGAATAAATATCATTGCTAATAATATGCTAGGACTTCTAAAAAAACTTAATGGTGAAGCCATCTGGCCCAACCACAGAATCTCCATTCATGCCGTGAACAATCTCTCTAACTTCCTTTAAAAAGGAGGTTTAGAAAGAAACTCATTATCCACAGAGGATATATGGTTAGGAATAATATAAGGATTATCAATATGACCTGGAGTAAAATCCTTAATGAAAATGTTTTTGAAATGCTGAACCGCTAAATTAATAATATCCAAACTATCCTCAGTCACAAAACCATACTCTTGGTGAATTTTGTTAATATAATTTTTGGCTCATTTTCTCTTAACCAAGACATGAAAATACTTGGTATTATTATCACCTTCAATAAGATGTAAAGTACCTACTTTTTGTTTCCAAAAACCCTCCTTCTGAGCTTGTAATATAAAAGGTAATCTTTAGCATCCCTCAATAAACTGAAGTTAGCATAAAAAGGATTAACTTGACAAGAAGTCTCAAAGTTATTCACTTGATGCTCAACTTTTGAAATATTAGTAAATAAATTTTTAGGAACATTATGATTCCACCAATTTAAAACTTAATTAAGCCTTTTAAGTTTAAACCAAAATCTCGTCATGCCATAAGTAAAGTTATCAGGATGGAGTGGAGCTTTCTAATTATCTAGAGCAAAACCCAAAAAAGATTCATGAAGCAACCACACTAAATTTGATTTGAGTGCAAGAGTTTATTTTCCTAGCAACCACTGTCGTAAATGACCCTGATTCCAAGTGAATTTATTTCCAAAGTAACCAATATCAATTAAATTACAGTCAATCAACATGTTACAAAAATCTTCCATAGAATAATCAGAAGGAGAAGTGCCCCTTATATGCTCAGACAGATTAGTAATAGGGTTAAAATTACCACCTACAAGCCAAGGTAAGCTACAAATACTATGAAAGTTACTAAGCTGATCCCATAAAATTTTCATAGTATATTGAGAAGAAGCAGCATAAACAAAGGATGCATAAATATGAAAATTTAAACATATTATAATGTATGACCTGAGTGAAATCACTAATAACATCAATCTTAATCAAACCCTTATATAAAACCCAAATCTTATTAGCCACATTTGAAAAAGAATACTTAAAACCCAAAAACCAATAAGTACAATCTAACTTAGTATAAGAAATAAAAGGTTCAAGCAAAACAAAAAGAGAAACATGGTAAATAAGACATAAATTTTTAACTCTTAACCTAGAAGAGGGACACCCGGCCCCTAACATTCCAAATAATATAATTAAACATAAAAATAGGCTAAATGAGAAGTGTGTGAATGGGTGGTTCTAGGTAATTGTAAAATGATGCTTTTTTTTTTCCCCCTACCTCTCCTACTATTAAACTTGAAAAAACTAGTGTCATTATCTTCTTTAGAAAAACATTTAGCCATCATATCCATATCCTCTATATCAATAAAAGCATCAGTGTGATAATAAGAGTTTAAGGAAAGCTTACTGTCATTAGTCAAACCTTCTTGTCTAATCTTCTGCTGCAAATCACCTGCCTCAAAGATACCTCCATCCTCCATATTAATTTTGCTTCTTATTTCACTACCAACATTACCTTCTACCATATAGTTTTGTTCTTCCTCGTAAGTAAGAATAATAGTTTGAATAGGCACCATATTAGCAAAATTATTATTTAACATCATAATATACATATCAGGCAAATTATTATTAGTAACATAATGAGTAATGGATAAATAAGAAGCAATATTTTTATTAGTAGTAATAGCTAACATATACTCATGCATATTATGATAGTCATTATTAAAAGCAGGTATAGAGTGAGGATTTATTCCCTGGAAAAAAATTGGATCATCATTATGGATGGAATGTGGTTCATTATGCATTAAGGTATATACGATTGGGTCCTCTGTAGCATCCTTCATATTAGTACCATTACCCTCAATCAAGTTAGGAGTAGATTCCTCCATAATAACATGCATATGAGAACCATTACCCTCAACCACAATCGAATAAGGCTTCACAATATTAAGTTCAATCAAAACAGTAGCATTCCCCTGCGATAGTTTAGTTGTAAACTTCTCCTTTTGGAGTTGGGCATGCAACCTAAAACAATCATTTAACCTGTGATCATGCATCTTGCAATGAGAACAAAAAATGTGTATGATTTTAATTTCCACTTTTTGGAAATACAAGTTCAATTCTAAACCAATCCAAATTTCCATAGGATGTTTTTTTGAAAGATCCAACTCGACTAAAATACAAGCCATTGGCACCATAGATATAGATAACATAGCTTGGTTGGTCTGTAAAGGCCTACCAAAGATCAAAGCTAAACCAAAGAGGATCTAAGAATTTAAAAAAATGAAGATGCATATCTAGAAATGAAATTCAAATAGAAGCAATAGGAGATTTCTCCTGCATATAAAAATCCGAAGTTCATTTCAATATTCTCATTTGACAAGCTTGTATATAGTAAGATCTACTTGAGAAAATGCGACTGTAATCAAGATCATTATTTAGTTGAATCTCAATATGACGTGGGTCTAACGATCCAATGAGAAAGGAACTTGATAGCTTAAGGTTAACAAAAAATGTTCAGATTACATCTAAATTAGGCTAATGCAGTACAAACTTACTGACAAAGTATGATCAAAAGGCACAAAAAGTTGTGAGATAACGGAATCATCAAACATCAAAGCTAGACATCAATTAAGGAAAGTTTGCACAAAATTAAAGTTAGCAGAAGTCGATGAAGCACCCACCAAAATGTACATTAAAGACTGTGATTTCCCATCAGGAAACAAAGATGGATGTGGGTTAGATGATGCTAGGGATGTCCTCTCCCAAAACCAGCAAAGGCAAAAAACACCTCATACTAACATGGAAAACACACCAAGCTAACCAACAAGGAGGAAACATAATGAAAGAACCAAAAATTTGATGTGAGGAGTGAAGAGAAGAATTGCCTCGAAAGCTAGAGTAGAGAGATGTTAGACCGTGATGAATTTTTTTTTTTTTGGACATCTTAGGCATTCCTTCTAATTTTCTTAGGTTCATATGTCTAGTGGGTCCATTTTGGGCTAAAAACTTTGAAAATTCATAGCTATCTAAACTTGTAGAATTAGGATGTATATTTTATGTGGAATGATTACATTAGTAACAAGGTAAGTTGTATAGAGATTGGAACCCAAATGACACTAGTGACACCAAGAGAAAATAATTAAGAACCAAGTCTACATAATTTATAAATTTTATAAAAAATTTTACACGCATCCAATAAGGGTGAAACTTGACAACTGTGAACCTACTAACATTTTACTCTATAGGTTTAAATTTCACTAGATCACTAGATTTTGATCCCATTAGGTCAAAAAATTAAGTATGTCAAATTTTAGACATTTTAAGGACCCATAAAATTATAATATATCCAATTTAAATTCAAAAATATATCAAGCTAATTAGAATTTAATTCTCTACCAAGGAAAAAAAAAGCCCCTTGACTAGACCTCTAATTTTACTTAATTTTACTTTTAGTGAAAAATACAAAATAACTAATTTAAATAATTTAAAAATATTATAATTCTAAATAATTTTTAGGCACTTTTAAACACTCCCATGGGTCATTCCTAACCTTTGGGAGTGATTCCATACTAATTGGAGTGCCTTTGGATCAAAATAAAAAAAAAAAATTCTTAATTAACCAATTTAAAAATTCTTAATTAACCAATTTAAAAATTCATTTAATTAACCAAATTTAAAAAAATCTTAAGTAATACCAAAAAGCTCCAAATTGAACAAACTCGATGTCATTCAACTCCATTTTAAGGTCTAGTATTTTTTAAAAATATCAAACCACCAAAAAAAAGTTAAAGTTAAAAAGTCAACTCTCTCGTCAACTGTAGGTTAAATATAGGTCAAAACTTCATAATTTAAAAACACAATATATAAAATTCTAAATTGAGCAAACTTAGAGTCTAATTACTTATCCTAAGGTCTAATATTTTAGAAAAATACCTAATTTCAAAAAATTTCTCTAATTTAAAAAGTTAACTTTTGACCCCTTAATTATTGTATTTAAAAATACAAATAATTCAAAAAATTCAATAATTAACTAAAATTTTGGAAAACTCTAACTTGATTTATAAAATCAGCCATCCAACCTATTAATACAAAATAAGAATCTGAAAGATGAAGTTTTCTGGATGGACTACCTTGAGCTGTGGGGCTTAGTGTCCTAAGGATTCTTTGTTCCTTGAGCCCATTATGACAATGTCACAATTTTTTTTTTTTTTGAAAGAAAATGCACCTTTGCATTAAAATAAGAAATTATTACAAACAACTCAAAACAAATCTAAAGCATCAAACTCCTCCTTCAAAATAAATAAGAAAGAAGAAGGAATATCTACATCACTAAGTTCATTCCAATTAAAACTTTTAACCCAAGCAAAATTAGCACAATAATCTGCTAATTTATTACAACCTCTAGTAGAAAAATTGAAAGAAATTTGTTGGAAATCTTGAATGAATGCAAAATTCTCTTCAACCCTTTCTTTATTCTTCAATTTCTTTAAGGACTGTTGAAGAAGTCTAATAATATTGATATTATTTTCTTTTATAATAACTCCCTGTGCTTCCAACATCCATCCTTGAATGACATTTTTCAATGTACAAACCACCAATAGTTCCAACTGTGATATATCCCAATGTAAATAGTTAACACCAAAAGAATGTAAAAACCAGCCTTTATGATCTCTTAAAACTCTATGATGGCTCAAGGAAATTAACATGAATGCACGAATCCCACATTGCAGCATAGGATTCCATTTCCCTTAAATCAGATTGAAATTAACCAGATTTCCTCTGAGGGTAGTGTCAGGGTTTAATTAGATCTAGGGTCCTTACTTCCTACGAGCGCAAGCACTCATAGTTAATTATCCCTTTTAACATATAAGAGAAAACTCTCAATTAAGGATGAAAATTTTTTAAGTGTTTAGTCTCAATTATGGGGGAGATGGAGGTAAACCCGATCAAGATCCCATGGTTTCATCATCCTAAGTATACCATAGTTCCAATCTACCAACACTGATAATTATTGACCGTAGTATCCAAGGAATCTAATTAGTAGCCATGGGTTGCCTCCTCTACGGGATCCCAAAAAGAGTGAAGTGGTTTTATATGAATTTTAGTTTGATTTAATTTTGGTTGGGGCTTATGGATTCTTTAGAAGTTGTCTGTTAATTTATTTAGTTTGGGGCTTACAGAAGTTACCGTTAATTTATTTAGTTTTGGGTTTAAGACTCTAATTTGGAGTTTCCCTGATATTGGGACTTATAGCCTCTTTTAGAGATTGCCCAAAGAATTTTTGTTGGATAGGTCTTATGACTTCCTTAGAAGTTGCCTCACTATAGGTCTTATGACCTAGCGTTGTAAGCAAAATGGATCTAAGAGTGGGTCTTACAATCTAACCTTTATAGTCTAGGATTCCCATAGGGATTTGATTTTTGGATTTAGGGATGTTCATTTAGAAGTTCCCTAACATACAGGTCTTACTGCTTCACCTAGAAGTAGTCTATGTATTTATATTTAGATAGGGATTTATGGCTTTCGTAGAAATTAACCCAAGGAGTTAATTTAGGATGGGGCTTATTAATCTATTTGTGGGTTGCCCAAGAATGGGCCTTACAACCTAACTCTATAGTGAGGCTTCCTTGAGATTTTGTTTGGATTTTGGGTAGGTCTTATTAATTTTGTTAGGAAATTAACTGAAACCCATAGGTTTAAATTTAATTTTTTGAGTTTAGGATCATTGCTATTTATTTAAAAATTTTCCTAAGATGTGAGTCTTATAACTTCACTTAGAAGTAGCCCGTTGGTGGGTCTTACAACCTAACCTTATAGGTTAAGATGTCTGAAGTTTTTAATTACTTGGGTAGGAGATCCTACAATAGCAATTTCACATGTTTTCAACATAGGAATCATAATTATTGAATTTCAAAGAATTATTGAAAGATGAAATTCTCTCTTGAGGCTTTTGCCTTAATTTTTAAAAAAGAGTTGTCCTTATGACTAGATTTGGGTAAGGACATACAGCCTCTACTTAGGGTAGCCCAAAGATTTTAGTTAGATAGGTCTTATTGCTTCCTTAGAAGTTGCCTAATAATGGGTCTTATGGCCTAGCCCAGTGAGCTAAGTAGCCCAAGTTGTGAGTCTTACAACCAAGCCCTATAGATAAGGATGCCCGGGTAAGGAGTCCAGGTTTGTGTTATCACCTAAATATTTTGTTTTGAGGTCAGACTTACAACTTCTATTAGAAGTTTCTAGTGATTTCATTAGGAGTTAGGGGTTTTGTTAATTCACCTAAAACTTTTCCCTAAGATTGGGCTTACGTCTTTCCTTTGAAAGTTGTCGGGTAGTGGGTCTTACAACCAAGTTCTTATAAACAAGGTTGCCCATAGGTTACTGAATTTTATTGTGTGTTTGTTGAGTTGACACTATTGTTTTGAGAGGTTTTACACTTGCATTTGTGTTTTAGTTATACTATATTCATATTCTTTTCCACAATAGTAGTTTACTACTTTACTCTTCTTCTTTTTTCAGCTCTGTTGCTCTACTAGCTTTTTCATACAAAGCTTTTCTTGCTTCCCAGTACTTTGCTTTACTAGAATATCTAGTTTTACTATTTTCAACATTTGATGATTTTTTTATATTTGTGACATACTAACACTTCTTTGTTTTATTTTCAAGTATGTGGTACTTGCTAGTTCAGGGAGTTCGCAAATAGTTATAGGAGTTTGTAGTCACAAGGGATACAGTTACAGGGGTTTGTAGTTGAAGAGGATAGAACCCACTAGTAGTTGTAGGAGATCGTATAGGGGAGCTTTGGAAAGCATGCAAAGGAGTTCAATTTGAGTATGTTGAGTTGTTTCTAGTGTTATGAAGAGTTTGAGAGTTTTTAGAGAGTTAGAAAGCAACAATCTATGTGTCATTTTGTGAAAAACTTTTCTTCCCCACTCCTTTTCCGCATTTTCTTTCAAAAGTTAATTTAATTAATCAACTAACCAAAAATTAGATTTTTTAGTTAATTATACTAATCAATTTTTAATATCTTTTGGATTATTAAAATTCTAAGACTTAAAGGTTTTATTTAAAAATGCTCTCATATCTAAAAATTTCTCAAATTTTGGAATTTTTATTTAAAATTCTCTCAGACTTTAAAAGTTTCAAATTCTAAATGCTCTTATATTTTAAATTGCTCCTAAATTTTATATAATTAACTAATCAATTAAATTTAATTAATTTTGATTTATTAACTTTAATTAATTATTTTTTTCCAATTAATCAATCAATTAATTAAAAATTTAAATTGAATTACTTTATAATTGTTCAAAAAAGTTTTGTAATTTTTTTTTCAGGAAATTTTGGTAGCCTCCCGGCGTTACCTTTCCACCTAGGGAGAAACTAAGACGGCCTCTGCCAAAATTTCTTCCTACCCGAACCTAAGGTCAATGGCGTAGGGACATCAAATTAAAATCATCCACCCAGATCTAAGATCGATGGCACGTGTCTTCAAATTTAAACCATCTCGGCGGGATTTAAGATATGACGACCCAGGCTCTTCAAATTTTATTTCATCCCATCTAGATCAATGGCATGGGGGCATCAAACTTTACAACCATCCACTCAGATCTATAATCAATGGTGCAGGTCTTCGAATACTAAACCAACTCAGCCGGACTTAAAATCAAAAATAGTATGTCTTTGATTTGATTGTTCATCTTATTTTCTTTATTATTATTATTATTATTATTATTATTATTTATTTTATATATGGGGAATTTGGATCCAATCGGAGAAGGAGAAGTGTCAAACAATTACAAAGAGTTGAAGAAGCCACTCATCTAATCTATATACCTCTACAAAGTAATGAAGGTTGAATAATAATACGGGGCCAGAATTGAAGAAGCGAAGTCCGACAACCAATAAGGAACCAAAGTCGAACAGTAAAGAAGTGCCCAAAGTCGTGACTCATGTAACTTCTATACCTCCTACGAAGCAACAAGTCGAATAGAACTGAGAAGCCGAAGAAGTGATTTGAGCAATCTCCGCCTCAGGTGATGGAATGAAGTCAGGCGGCCATAAGGAATGGATGGAGCGACCCATGTGCTCTCTACACCTCCTGCAAAGCACCAAAGAAGAACAACAACGAGGGAGAAAAAGGAGCGGCGCGTGCAGTCTTTGCCCCTCTTGCAAACTAAAGTTCGTCAACAATGATGAGAAGGGAAGATGAAATACGAACCCTAGACGCCTATGAAGCAACAAAGTCAAACAAAAATGATGGAGTCAAAGGAGCAAGAGCTTATTTTTTATTTTTTTATCGCTCCTCGTGATTCTTTTAAAGGTGTAAATGGGGTTATTATGTTGATTTGTTGCTTTGTTTGGCAATGTGGGCCAGCAAAAGCAGCAAATATATGCTTTAATTCTATTTTTATATAGTAAAAAAATAACCTCCCAATGAAATTCTTACGTGATTTTCACGCAAGGAATTCATTGCAACCTTTGATTGTGTGATTTCAACCGTTTAGATAGATTGATGTAAAATAACTCACATAAAAGGTTTAGGAAATTTTTGCCCTTAAACTTATTAAACTTATGGATTTAGCTCACCCCTTAGGTTTATGAGCATAAAAATTTAAACGTCCAATCTTTAGACTTGGTGGACATGTGGATTTTAGATCGACCCTTTGGTGAGCTTATGTTTTTAAAGATTTGATCCTTAGATTTTTTGAACCTATATATTTTAGCTCAACCTTTAATTTTATGAGCATTAAAGATTTTAAGGTTTGGCCATTGGGCTTGTTGAACCTATGGATTTTAGCTCGACCCTTAGGTCTATGAGCAATGTAGATTTCAAAGTTCGGCCCTTAGGCTTGTTAAACTTTATGGATTTAGCTCAATCCTTAGGTTTATGAGCTTTCAAGATTTCGAAGGTTCTACCCTTAGGCTAATTGAGCCAATGTATTTTAGCTTGACCCTTAGGTTTATGAGCATAAAAGATTCTACAGGTTCATCGCTTAAGCCTATTGAACTAATGTATTTTAGCTCAACCCTTAGGTTTATGAGTATAAAAAAAATTGATGTTCAGCCCTTAGGTTTATTGAACTTTATGGGTTTAGCTCTACCCTTAGGTTTATGAGCGTAAAAGATTCCATAATTCCTTTATTTTGTTTGGTAAAGGGATAAAATTACCTCTTAACTTTCAGGAAGGGATTGAATTTATGTCAAGCATTGCAAAAGAATATAAAAATTGCCTCCTATCTTTCAAGAGGGAATTGAATTTATTTCTTGCTTTATAGGATAATATAAAAATTATCTTATGTCTTTCAAGAGGGAATTAAATTATCTCCCGCATTACAGGATAATATAAAATTGCCTCCAATCTTTCAGGAAGGAATTTAGATTACTTTTAACTAGTAGGCATATTTTTATACATAACATTTTAATGTATGATATTTTTTTAGATATTAACCCTTAATTGGTGGTATAGGCCTTTGACCTTTTTGGTCTATGAGTTGGTAGGCACCTCTTTCTTATACTATTTCAATGATGAAGGGTCCTTCCCAGATTGGGTCAAATTTACCGCCAAGAAAATGGTGAGGAATTATAGTTCTCCGATTCAAGGTGGATTCTAAATTTTGCTTACCTTGAAGTCAAACTTCATCAAGAGCTTCAAGTTATTCATGTTGTAGGAGATCATTTTGTTCTTCGGTTAAATCATATTGAACAACAATATGAAGAGACAATAGCTCAACCTCGAGAGGTAATATTGCCTCGGTTCCAAAAACTAATGAGTATGGGGTGACTTGCGTTGTAATTTTTTAAGTGGTACGATATGCCTAGAGAGCTTCTATTAACTTATCGTGTAACTCTCTTTTATTTTTAGAGAGAATTTTTTTGAGTAGTTTTACCAAGGTTTTATTAAAGGCTTCTGCTAAACCATTTGATCTAGGATTATATATTGAAGAAAAGCACCAATCTATTTTATTTTGTTCGATAAATTTGAAGATTTTATCACTTTTAAAGGCCTTATCTTTGTTAGATATAACTAAACATGGTACTCTAAATCGATAAACAATATTATCTCCAAAGATTTTCATCTCATTATTTGATTAAACTTCTCATATGGGAATTGTCTCAGCCCATTTTAAGAAATAATCAATGGCAGCTAGGATGAACTAATGTCCTAAAGAAGATGGTGGTTCTATAGGACCTATTATATCGTTACCCTAGCTTTTAAATGGCCATGATGCTACGCAGTGTAGCAGATTGGGAGGTTGATGCATGATATCTCCATGCACTTGACATTAATTGTATTTCTTAGCATGGTCGATGCAATATTGAAACATACTTGGCTAATAATATCTCATACGTTTGATTTTGTTTTTTATTTTTGGTCCAGATTAGTGTGCACCACACAATCCTTCGTGTACTTCACTTATGAATTTTTGGGAATCAATAGGACCCAAAAATCATTGCAACATTTGAAAAAATGATCAACGATATAATGTATCATTCATAAGAATATATCTTAATGCTTTTCGTGAAATTTGTGAAGCAATAGATTTATTTTTGGGCAATCTCTCTTTCTTAAAATATCTGATAAATGGATCTCTTTAATCATTTACATTAGATATAGCCAGGCTTTCTTGCATTTCTTTCCCCGTATCATCTTATATGATAGTTGGAGTTAATGCATGTCTGTTTTGAATAGTTAAAAGAATTGGATCCACCTACAGATTTGTTAGTTCTTTAGCTAGCTTTGCCAGCACATCGGCTTTACCATTTTCACAATGTGTAATCCTTGTGAGAGTTACCTCTGGAATTTATTATAGGAGTTTTAGAGCATACTCATGATAAGAGATTAATTTAGGCTTATTGATTTTAGAAGCACCTATTTTTTATTTGATTATGAGTTGAGAATCTCCATATATATGGTATTTTTTTAATTTTTATATTAATTGCAAACTCAAGACCCTCTATTAAGGCTTCATATTTAGCATCTTTATTAGTACGAGGCTCTATTAAGCTATAGGAATATCATAGTATTCCTTTTTATGGTGTAATGAATATAAGGTCGATGCCCACTTGGATTATCAGAAATTTAGGTGGTCTGGATGGTTTTACTGATGAAGCTCGATCAAAATAGATCTCTCTTTCTTACATATTTTCTTTTTCTTTCACTTCAAGTGTTTGCTCATCTAGCAACTCATCGTTGAGTGGAAAATATGCAGGTAAAGGATGGGCTGTTAAAAAATCAGCTAGAGCTTGTCCTTTCATTGTTTTTTTGTGGCATATATGTTATGTCAAATTGCATTAGCAAGATAACCCATTTAGTTAGACAAGTAGTGAGAGTGGGTCTAGTCATTAGAAATTTTAATGGATCCACTTTAGATATTAAAGTGATTTTATGAGATAACATAAAATGTCACAGTTTTTTGAGTGGCAAAGATCAATGCTATGCATTGCTTTTTGATTGGTAAATATTTAGATTCTTCCCCTATTAATCATCAACTGATATAATAAAGAGCATTTTCTTTGTCAACTTCATTTGTTTGTGATAGCAATGCTCCGAGTGAATCTTCAAGTGCAGCAGTATATATAATTAGAGGTTTCGCTGGGATTGGGGCAGTAAGGATAAGAGGATTCAACAGATGTTGTTTTATGCTATTAAATACCACTTGACAAGCATCATCCCATATGAAAGGAGTATCTTTCTTCATCAATTGTGAAAAGGGATGGTATCTACCCGAGAGATTAGATATAAATCTTTAGATATATGCCAATATTCCTTATAATAAATGAAGTTGTCTTAGAGATTTTAGAGGTGGCATTTCCACTATTGCTTAAATTTTATCGGGATCAATTTCGAACCTTTATGGTGTATAATAAATATGAGAAATTTACCGGATGACACACCAATAGAGCAATTAAGTAGATTCATTTTCAAATTAAATTTGAAAATCCGTTTGAATATAATTTTAAGATCATTTACATGTTCATGTTGATCTTTTCTTTTTACAACTAAATCATCAACAAAATATTTTGCATGCATATTGATAAGATCATCGAATATTCGAGTCATTGCTCTTTGATAGGTAGCTCCAGCATTCTTTAAATTGAATGGCATTACATTTAGCAATATATGCCTCTGGGTCCATTTTGATTTGATTATAGCCTGATGATCCATCCATGAATGAGAACATATCATGATTTGATGTGTTATCGACCATAAGTTCTACATTGGGCAGTGGGAAATCATCTTTCGGACATGCTTTATTCAAATCCCAGTAGTCTATATAGATATGGATTTGACCATTCTTTTTCTTTACTAGGATAATATTTGAAATCCAATTAGCATACTTCTCTTCTTTAATAAAACCAACTTCAATAAGCTTCTTGGTTTGAGCGATGACTTGTTCTTTAGTTTTAAGTCACATTCGCCTGGTTGCTTACTTAACAGGTGGTGTTTTTGTATCGATTGAGAGTTTATGCACTGCCACTTCTGGTGATAAACTAAGCATTTCAGTGTAGTTCCATATAAAAAAGTCTTTGTATTCGAGAAGTAACATTATTAGCTCCTCTGCTTTATCTTGCGAGAGGTTAGAGCTGAGGAATGTAGCTTTTGAATCTTCTTTAGTACCCAAGTTTATTTTTTTGGGCTCATCCACAGTAGCTTGACCACCTTCTTTAAACTCTTTAGAGCTTCTTTTAGATCCATAATTAGATCTTCTGCTTGATTTTCAAACGCTGATAGTCTCTTCTCCTAGTCCGTAACATTATAGGAGGTTGTAGATATAAGATATTGATGTTGAGGGTACTCCATATAATGATAAGATGTTGCTATTGTAAGATATAAATGTCGAGAATATCCAAAACACCATGTTATAAACAAACTATTGCCAATAGGCTTTATTGCTTGCTCAATATTCCAAAGCTTTCTGAAATAACAAGCTTGCTTGTGTGTTTTCATGAAGAAGACTCTTCTTTCTATCAGCTTTCTCATAATGGGTGAAGGATAGTGAAGGATGATTATCAATATTTCTTTATATTTCCCATCATCTTCATTTTCTATTTCATGAGCAACATGATGTGGTATCACTCCTGATTCATAGAAAAGGGAACCACATTCATTGAGACATTTTTGGGGAGGGACAGAATGTATTTTAAATTTCTATGTTTGTATTTGGCGAGGTAGTCAATGTTTTGGAATGTGTCGTAAGCATAGTTAGTTTTTTCATGATATCTATAGATATATATTCCTTAGACACCCTTATCATTGAAATTGATACTTTTTGCAATTTATTAAATATGTAATTAGGTCCTAGGTCCCCTTCCTCTTGAGTTTCTGTATTACCCTTTGGTTGATACAAGAATTCTTCTTCTCCTTCAATGGTCTCTTTGCTTTAATATCCTACCTTATTTGTGTGATTAACTTCATAATCAAAAGGGATAGTCGATAGTTCATTCCTTATTTTCCCAATGATCAGAGGCTTAAAAGTTATGGAGATATCATCCTCTTCTGTATCACTACTCAGGTGAGGCACTAAGAAAATTTTCTCTGATTTATTCTTATCTTTATCTTTCAACTATTTCTTGTCCACCGTAACGCTTGAATTCTAGAAAGTTCATTTCCTTTTGACATTTGAGCTATAAAGTACTTAGCATCATCGTAGATTTTGACTTCATATACCAAGAATGGTTGTTTATCCCCATCAATGTGATATTCTTCATAGTCTTGAATGTACTTCATACATTGATGAAGTGTTAAAGGCACTATACCATACTCATGGAGCCATGGTATTTTAAGAAGTGCTATGTATGATGTGTTGGAATCAATTATGTAAAATGTCTCCTCTATATTAAGTTCTCCAAAGTTCGGAGGCAAAACTACAGATCCCAGGGTTCTTTTCCCTAGTTAATTGAATCCTTGTAAAAATATTGTGCTTTTGTTCAAATACTAAACATCCAAGGCCAATCCTTTGATTGTTTTGAGGCTCATTAGATTAACAGAGGAACCTGGATCAATCAAAATTTTATTTATTTCAATATTGTTACTCTCCGTAGTAACATATAATGGTCAATTAAAATCTGTAGTTCCCAAGAGAAGATCAGTTTCATAGAAAGTTATTGTAGCAGTACTCTGTACATGCAAAGCATCTTTTAAATTTTTCTTGGCAAAGAATTACTCATATTGTTCAAGATTTTGCAAAGCTTTAATGAGTGTTTCTCATAGATTCATAGACATAAGAACGACATCATATACACTCAGTAGTGCTGGTAATTTGCGGAGACGGGATAATATATTGTAATCCACTTTTGCACTAAAAACCTTGTGTTTAAGAAGATCTTGTGGAAAAATAACTTCGTTTAGTTGAATGTTCTTCTCTTTATCCTTTATTTTCTTTTGAGGTGGAGGAACCTATTTTCCACTTCTCAGCTGTATTTGTGTCACCTGTGAAGATGAACAACCTTTAGCTTGAGAATTCTTTGAAATTTTTATATCATCAACTTCCTCAGGGTTTGAACCGCTTCTGAGTTTTGGACATTTTGCTTTAGGCATCTTCTTTCCCTTGTGATCACTTTCTTCATCAGGAAAATGTAAATCTTTATCTAAATCAGTGAAAGGTGCTGGTGTACGATATATTTTCTTAGAAGGAATTTTCACATCAGCTTTATAGATAGTAAGAGGTACATTGCTTCCTCTTGCAGCCCTTCCACCTTGTAGATTTATGACTCGGCAAGTCTCAATTGAAATACTCTCTTCCTTTTTTGACTCTGCCTTACTAATTTCTTCTTCTTTTCTTTTTGAGATTTTGATCTAGGCTAACACTTTTTTTATCATTGAAATATTTCAAAAGTTTCTTCTTTCATGAACTAGGCCCTCCTACTACTGAATTCTTAAAAGAAAGTAGTCTTGGAGCAACTTCTAATTCTAATGCACTTTTACGACAAATTCCTTCAATGTCTAGTAGGACATTCATCATTTATTTAGTTTTCTTTGAGAAAAAGGCCTCCCAACCACCTTCATCTTCCTGGGCTGCTTTCCCTTTCTTATCCTCTGTGCTTTGACAGAGTATAGAGGAGATAACATTGGTTTTCTCCCTCTTAGGAATCAAAAGAAAACTATTATAAAGTGTAAATTCACCATTCTGATAATTCCTTTCGACCCAATCTTTGAATATGAAATAGTCTTCGATTGGGTGACTTATGATCCTATAATACGAATAGTAATTTTGATCATAATTCATACCAACCTGTTCTGGTCGGCGGGATTTTGGCAATTGAAGGCCAATCTTAAGTGCTTACCTGAAAAGCTTTCCCGTATACTCATTTTTGATAGAATACGGCTTGTTAATTTTTTCCTATAAGATAGGAGGCTTTCGCCTTTCTTTTATTTGTTTGAGCATCTTTGATGGATTCATTGAATCTTCCTTATCTTTCTTATTTGAGGAAGATGAAAATATAGTTTTCTCATCGCTTCTTTTTAGATTAAATATCTTGATCTATTTTCCATTCACTTGGGGATTATTATTATAGTTGAAGTCGGCACTTCTAGACCTCCATAACCTTTCAAATTTGGCTACACGATCAAGAAACTCCTGAAATGTATTGATTGTAGCCATCGCCAGATATGGAGCCATATAATCATTTATGTTTCCCATTAATAACTCAACAGCATGCTTTTTAGGGTGTTATTGCTCACATTTCATGTTGAGATTTCTCCATCTGGTTATGTACTTGGTGACTGATTCCTCAATTTTCCTTTTCTCATGAGCGAGGTCAGCAATAGTCACTTTCTTTGATGCACTGACAAATCTTTTAATTAACATCATATCTAATTTGATGAATATTTTTACTGAGTCATTGGGTAACTCAACATACCATTAAAAGTTATACCCATTAAACTACTAATAAAATTGCATAGAAATAGAGCATCATTATGGCCTGTATTTCCACAGCTGGCTTTGAATTATGCCAGATATGTATGAGGATTTGCAGTACTATCAAATAAATTGAACTTTGGCACTATATACCCCTTAAGATACTTCTCTTGGTCATATTCTACTAGATATGGATGACCTTTCCTGACCAAGGCTTCAACAAATTCAGAAGTAATAGTTGATTTAACCTTCTGACTGATGCGATTCTCAATTCAAAATTTGCTAACCATTTCATCTTCCTTAGATGCTAGCAAAGTTGGCTCTTGTAACTCTTCTGATCTTCTACCATGAGTAACCAATGCATTAGGAGTAGTTTGAACATTACCTTGAGAATTTTTTATAGGTAGTTGACTAGTTGTAGCTATCATGCCTAAATTTTCAAACAACTTAAGAGTTCAACAAGGATGTTAAGCCCTAATGAACTAGTCCCAAGGCTAACCGAGAGGGGGGGGGGGGGGGGGGGGGGGAACTGGTATTTAAAAAAATCTTTTAAGCCAAAGAAAAACTTAAACCAAAGTTCACCACAAAAAACAAAGTATGGAAATTAAATGCAACAGTAGTAATAAAGAACATAGAAATTTAGAGTGGTTCAATTAACTTGACCTACATCGACTCCCCAGAGGCGCCCTCCAAGTATTTCACTAACTAGGTGTCTCTCCTTTTGATGCCACAGCAAGGTGGAGAAGCCTGTATAAACCTCCATTCCACCAACCCAGATGAGGCAGAGAACCCAACTCCTTTTGCTTCCTCCAAAAGTAGGCAGAGAACCTAACTCTTTTTACTTCCTCCTGAGGCAGGCAGAGAACCTTGATCATATGCTGAAGTAGACCTCTCTAGAATCCCCAAAGAACTAGGGATGATGACCAGAGATGATGAGGATGGATCCTTCCTTGGAGCAATTTTTGTGAAACCCCTCATAAACTCCCCCTCACAAGATCCTCTCTCTCTCTCTCTCTCTCTCTTGCTCCCCCTCTCCTCCTAGCTCTCTCAGATCAGAACAATAGTAAAAGATATTCTCTTGGGTAGAATAAGAGGTCTTAAATAGAAAAGCTTCAGAATAGCTCTTAATTGCAACAAACTGACATTATCATCCAGGACAATATAAATATCAACATGTACGATTAGTACAAAATTAGCTCAATCAGCTAGGACGATTTGGGACGATTAGAAGGTTTTTGTTCATATAGTCCAGGCCGATAATATATCATCCTATATGATTAGTTCAAATCATTGAATATCATCTAGAACATTACCCTAAAGGGATGTTTGGATGATATAAAAATAACTTGATCATCCAGTCCAATCTCACAATCATTCGGGATGATTAGTTCATATCAGTGCTATCATCCAGAACATCAACCTGAATAGAAGCAGGCTGATATTTGATCATCCTGAAATAACTAAGGTTAGTGAATTGATCGTCCGGACCAATCCTGTTATCATCTAAGATGATATGATCAAGCAATCAAACCTTAATTGCTTTCCTTAATTATTAGATTAATTTAGGTATAATTTTATTGCATCATCTAGGAGGATGTCCTGGATGATGTCCAAAAATAAATAATACCTAAATAGATTTGGCGACAAATTCTTTCTTATTAGAGATTATTATACCGGGCGATATGAATATTGTCCGGGATGATGTGCTTAATGACAGCTGCCTTAACCAGGATGACCTAATTAGCGTTTCTATTTTTAACTGATTGTCTAGGCCAATCTTTGGATCATCTCAGATAATGTGATAAAAAATAGAAAACTCTAAAAATAGACAAAAAAATTTCCCCTAGTGTGTGTGTGTAAGGATACTTAGCATCAAGAACCATATCATTTTTAATCAACTTATGAAAAGGTAAAAGATTATAAACTGACTCATACCTAATCTACCCATCTTGAGTTGGTTCAAATTGTAGTTTTGATCTTGTGGACCTGAAATATTAGTAGGCAATGTAGTTGTAAAGAAATAGAAGTGTTTGCTATCATCAAAATCAAATTTCCTTAAATCATATTCACAATAATCTTCCCCTTTTTGATGATAGCAAACACAAAAAAAATTTAAAGCAGTTCAAAGTAGTTTAACGGAAATAGTGTAAAGAAACAATCATAGTTCAACTAACCAACATAAAATATAACATAACAATCATTATAACTACTCGCCCTTTTGACATAAAAAAAGGAGGAGGGAAACTAGAAAAGAAACAAAGCAGAGACTACCAGACAATCAAACTACAATAAAAAAAAAGAAATAACATCATGAAAATAAACTAAAAGAAGGACAGCCCCTGATTATTCGAAGGAGGTGGTGGTGGTAGCTGCGAGTGAAAGAAACTGGAAAGAGTCACAAACTGCTCCCCAAACCAGGCCATGTCCTTGTCATGCTGGTGCTGCTGGTGAGCCACGTAAGAGTCAAATCAAACAATGCCCTCCACTTATTGTTGCTCCTGTGAAGTAACATAGGTCTCGAAGCAAGTCTCCCATCGGTCAAAAAGCTCTACCAACTGATCCAACTGTGAGTGCTGGTGGAGCGGAGCAGGTGTAGGAACAGGTGCAGGAGCCACCTCCTCCTCAGCTCCCTCAGCTTCCTCATGCCCCGGTTGGAGATCAGTATTGTGAAGTATATAATAAAAGAGTTGTTTGAGTAGAAGGGAGGCTGATAGTTTGGTGGGGCAGGATATTGAAGGTTGTATTTGGATACTAGGATATAGGCAATGATGTGTCCTAAGGCAAGATTGGACTTCCTCCTATGTCTGGATCTCTGATACTCGTCAGGTGCTCAATGTAACAAAAAATCAAATCAATGGCATTAAACTCATGGTGGGCCAGAATGTTGAAAGTAGTAATTGAATGAAGTGGATTGATGTGAACATAATCACCAACTTTTGGAAGAACTGAAGTGCGAAGGACATGTTGGATTGTCCTAGCATCTTTGAGTAAGCTGTTAGACTCTCCAATGTGATAGGATGCATTAGTGTTCTCAAAAAGTGGTTGGCCGGAGCCCAGTCATAGTCAGGATCTTGACAAAGGATGTGGAGTTTATTTCCTGTGGTGGAAAGTTACTGGAGTTCTTGATAGTCTGATACGTGATTCGATTAGAAGTCTATTCGCATAAGACTGAAGAGCAGTAAAAGGGGAATTGATGCAAAGTTTAGTGAAAAACTTAAACAGTAACTCAGATTTGAAAGGGACGGTGAGAGTGAGGATAAAGGTCAAGCAAGTGTGCGCAAACAAATCAAGGACAGGATATGAGAGAATTTGAGGGCAGTCTAGGATATAGTGATCCCAGCTATTTTGTACCTCTGATAGGCAGTTTGGTCGCTTGCCTCAGTGAAGTGAGGGTCCAGATTTGTCCTCAAGGAGCTACCATAAAACATGCAAGACCTTTTTCCACCACCATGATAAGGAAAATAGAAAAGAAGTAAGAGTAAAGAGTATTCAAGATGGATTGTGTATGAAAAAAATGTTTGAATACCTCAGTTTTTAAATAAATGGTCTGATTGTCCAGGAGGATCGCAGAATCGTCCAGTCTGATCTGGTGCAATAATTTCATCCAAATGATTGGTCAAAAAGGAAGTAAAGTCATCCAGGACGATCAAAGATTGTCCAAGATGATAAGACATAAGCGATCGTCCTAAGGAGTCAAGCCAAACGACTGTTGAAAATGAAGATAGTCCTAGCCGATTAGGTGGATCGTCCAGGATGATGCACAATAATGGATCATTACGATTGAATTTAAAATGTTTAAAATATTGCCATATTTATCATCTAGGACAAACAAGTGAATCATCTGGGATGATCATCAATAATTGATCATATCAGATGAATTTAAAGGGTTTAAACGTATTGTCGTTTGTATTGTCCAGGATGAATAGGGGGTTTATATGGGACAATTACCAATAATTGACCAAAGATTTAATAACATCATCCAGGATGAAGAGGATCATCTGGGCTGATCACAGAAAGCAAAGCTAGATACAATCAGATCATCCCAGATGATAAAGTTTCATCCAGGATGATAATAAATAAAGAAAATATATCAACCATTAGATAAAAGGGTATGAATGGATTAAATACATCATCCAGGATGATAGACAAATCATCTATTATATATATATATATATATATATATATATATATATATATATATATATATATATATATATATATATATATATATAAATAAATAAATAAGGCACCAATATGATAAATTCTCCAAGTGATTGAATTTAAAGACTTGTAAGACCAATGAGTTAACATCGTCGAATTCCGAAAATGGTAGAATCTCTGATCCTGTTAACCCTAGCTCGGACTTCTTTCAAGGCAAAATCATCTTTTGAAAACAAAAGACCTAACTCAAAACAAACCAATTGGATAGGAAAAAAGAGATCCATTAAAGACTTGGTTTCAGAAAAATATCTTATAAAATAATATACCAAAGTAATTTGTCATTATCAAGAAATTTGAAATCAAGCATTTGAAAATATAAAGTGACACATGAATTCTACTAAGATTTTAAAGGTCTAAAAAATAGGAAAGCTTGCATTTTGTGGGATTATTTTATGCCTCTTTTCAGTTGATTAGCACACTTTGCGCATCTTTTGATTTTTAATACACTTTGTGCATCTTTCAATTTTTGGCGGTCATTGCGCATCTTTTCACTTTTATTTTCTTTTTGGGGCTAATTTTATGCCCTTATCATTTTTACAAGCTAGACCCGATTTCAAATCTCTTAAAAACTCTCAATTGTGAGTATATCTTCCAGATATTAGAGAAGAAAAACTCAATCTCTAATAAAGGGCAGAATAAACTACAAAATAGAATAAATTTCATATGATAAATGCAATAACAAGATTTCAAAGAATTTTAAAGTAATATAGAGACTTTAAACATTATGTATATAAGATAGATTACTATAGCAAGATAGAAAAGATTTAAATTACAAAGTCCTGATGTTAATTTGATATAATTTTTTGTTTAGAAAAGAAAATTACACCGCTAAAAGAGGTTAGAGGGAGGGATACATTCAATGATGTTTCTCCCCTTAACTGATTTAGAGATGTCAAAATATTGACTATAATTTACTAAAAATAAAAAATTTGATGTTAAATATCATTTCAACTATAAACAAAAAATAAGAAAAGCTATTAGATAAAAGAAAAACAATAGAAATGAAACAACTACAAAATAACAAAAAAAAAAAACTAACTCAAAAGTAAAACAGAAAGAAAATAACAACAATTAACAGAGTAGTAAACATGCAAACCATAATTTATTAAGCAACAAATTTATGAAATTAAGAGCCGTGAGCCTCTGCTATCCAAGTACTATATGATCTCACGAGGTCTTTGGTGAGAGCATACTACAAAGTCATCAAAAGTCAGATTTAGGAACCCAAATATGTTTGGGTCTTTTATTTTGAAAAGAATAAAGTAATGCAGGTGTGTTATGCTATGAATCAAGCAATTTGGGTCTCCACACCCAATTTATACTACTGTGAACAGTGCAAGCATATGAAATGTGTCCTAGCATGCCACATGAAAAACTTCTAACTCTAGGAAAAGGATTCACTAATCTATTTGGGTTATATTATCTCTTCTTAGGTTTTGGCTTTAAATCAAGTGTGGGTGTATTCCAATTTCTCTAAAGTGCATTAAATTCAGCTTTAAACCTCAAATTAGCACTTTCTAAAATAGCATTATCAACATTCAAATAGTATTATTTATGCTTAGATTCTTCAATATAAGTTTTAAAATCAAATTTCAAAGAATCATACTTAATAATCAATTCAGAATGCTTTTTGTTCAATTCATCAAATTCATCAAGTAATGACATGTGATTGCAATCAAGTTGAGTGTGATCTTTACTTAAAATTTCATGCTCCTTTTGCAAATTTGAAAGTTCCAATTTCCGACTAGCATGTGTTTTCTTAAGTTTCCTATATGAGGCATGAATGTTCTCACAAACTTCAAGTAATTAATCATAGGTTGGTTCACATACCTCTTCTTGATCAGATTGACCAAGATGATCACCCATTAAGCACAAGTTTGTTGTTTCCTCTTCCACTTCAGTCTCAAATGAGTTAGATGCAGAATTTGCCCAGAACTCCTTTTTTAACTGCTTCTTGTCCTTCCTGTACTTGGGTTTCTCCTAACCTTTCTCCTTGCTTGGGTTCTCCTTAAGTGTAGAATAATCATCTTAAACATGTTCAGACTTCCTACATTCAAAATAAATAACATCATAAGAACTTTTATAATTTTTACTACTCTTACCTTTGTTCCATATCTGATGGTGCTTGTGATTCTTCCTTAGAAAGTTTTTAAATTGCCTCGTGATTAAGGCAACATCATCACTTTTAGACCTAGAAGAATCAGTGTCCATGTCATCGACCTTCAGTACTATAGTTTTCTCCTTCTTTCGCTCACCTACATCAAGTAGTCTTTTGTTCACCCCTTGCTCGAAAGCAATGAGTGATCTAAGTAAGTTATCAATAGTATAAGTATTAAAATATTTGGATTGAGTAATTACAGTGATCTTAGCATTAAAAGAAGAAAGCAAACCTCCCAAAAATTTATTCACTTTCTTATAGTTGGTTAGCTCTCTTGCTAAAGCATACAATGAGGTGATAATTTGAGTAAACCTAGTATACCTGTCAGAAATTGATTCAGTATGTTTCATATGAAAAATTTTGTAGTCAGGCAACAAAATATTCAACCAAGATTATTTAACTTCATTAGTTCCTTCATAAGTAATACATAATCTATCCCAAATTTCTTTACTAGTTTCATAAAATGAAACACGCATATAATCTTTCAATTTCAAAACACAGAAAAAATAGTTCAAGCATACTGCATTTAGTTACACTAAATCTCGTTCATTAAAATTCTATTTAGTAAAAGGAAATTTAGTTTTAATGCCATTAATTTTACATGATGGAGTTGTATAACCATCTTTAACAAGCATTCACATGCGATAGTCATTCAATTGTAAAAAAGTAGACATGCGAGTTTTCTAAAAATCAAAAGGAATATTATCAAACAAAGATGGTCGTGTAACATAATATTCTTCCACAATATTATGATTACCAAAGTTAGCCATTGATCAAAATTCAAAAGTTTTTTAAAACTAAATTTTATGAATCCCACTCTATTACCACTTGAGAGTTCGACTGGGATGTAATTCCTAATGAACTAGTCCCAAGGTTAACCAAGAGGGGGTGAATTGGAATTTTAAAATATCTTTTAAGCCAAAGCACAAACTTAAACCAAAGTTCACCACAGAAAAAAAAGTGTGGAAATTAAAAGTGGAAGCAGTAATAAATAGCATAGAAATTTATAGTGGTTCGGTGAGCAAGACCTACGTCCACTCCCCAGAGGTGCCATCTGAGTATTGTATTAAACTTAGTGTCTCTCCTTTTGCCCCCACAATAAGGAGGAGAAGCCTATACAAACCGCCTTTCCACCATCCCAGGTGAGGTAGAGAACCCAACTTCTTTTGTTTCCTTTAGAAGAAGGCAGAGAACCCAACTCCTTTTGCTTCCTCCTAAAGCAGGTAGAGAATCTTAATCAGATACTGAAGTAGACCTTTTTAGAACCCCCAAAGAACTAGGGAAGATGACCGGAGAAGATGATGATAGATCCTTACGTGGAGCAACTTTCTGAAACCCCTCACAAACTCCCCTCACAAGAACCTCTCTCTCTCTCTCTCTCTCTCTCTCTCTCTCTCTCTCTCTCTTGCTCCCCCTCTCCTCTTGTCTCTCTCAGGTTAGAATAGCAGCAAAAGATATTCTTTTTGGTAGAATAAGAGGTCTTAAATAGTAGAGCTTTGAAATAGCTCTTAATTACAACAAACCAATATTATCATCCAGGACGATATAAATATCATCCTATATTATCAGAACAAAATTAGCTCAACCAGCTAGGATGATTTGGGATGATCATAAGGATTTTATTCATATCATCCAGGCTGATAGTATATCATCTTGTACAATTAGTACAAATCATTATATATCATCCAAAACATTACCTTAAATGAATGTTTAGACGATGTAAAAATAAATTGATCGTCCAGGCCGACCTCACGATCGTTTGGGATGATTAATTCAAATCAGTGCATATCATCCAAAACATCGCCTTGAATAGAAGTAGGCTGATGTTTGATCATCCAAGAATAATTAAAGGTTATGAACTGATCATCCCGATTGATCCTATGATCATCCAAGATGATATGATCGAGCAATCAAACCTTATTGACTTTCCTTAATTACTAGATTAATTTAGAAATAATTATATTACATTCTACAGGATGATGTCCTAGATGATGTCCAAAAATAAACAAAACCTAAGTAGATCTTGCTGCAGATTCTTTCTAATTTGAGCTTATCGTTCTGGCCAATATGAATATCATCCAAGACAATGTGCTTAATGATGGTTGCCTTAACCAGGATGCCCTAATTAGGGTTTTTATTTTTAACTGATCGCCCAAACCAATTTTTGGATTGTCCGAAATGATGTGATCAAAAACAAAAAAACTCTAAAAATAGTTAAGAATTTTCCCCCTAGTGTGTGTATATAAGGTTACTTAACATCAAGAACCACATCATTTATAATTAACTCATGAAAAGGTAAAAGATTACAAACTAACTCAGACCTAGTTTACCCAATCTTGAGCTGGTTCAAATTGTAGTTTTAATCTTGTGGACCTAAAATGTTAGTAGGCAAGGTAGTTGTAGAGAAATAGAAGTATTTGCTATCATCAAAATCATATTTTCTGAAATCAAATTCTCAACACAGCTATTTTATCATGTTACTCATCTCATCAAGATGTGCATTCAAATGATACATTTCCTGATCTTTCTTCTGTTGCATAAATTGCATTTCTAATTACAACCCCTTTATGATCTATTTAGCTTATTCCACTTCAACTTCTTCTAGTTGTGGAGTTTTATTCATAGTTGTTGCTTGTTCTTGGTCTTCTCATAGTTATTCTTCATTTTGTAAATTCAATGATGCACTTCTATGAGTATATCGCTAATTAGCTTGATCAAGTATATGAAAAACCATCTGGACATCTTCAATATCCATGGGACTAATACACCCTCCCATTTCTTCATCATTATCATAGTAATTATCATCTTCATCCAACTAATAATCCTCTCCATGTTGGGACCATCGCTTCCAATGTATGATTGGAGAGTCAGGGGATTCTTTATAGACATGACATATTTAGTCTTTTGGTGTAATCACATCAACAAAAATATCCTTGTTAGGGGACAACTTCTGGACATGTGATTTAAGTTGTCCTTTATAGATTTCTTTATCAAGATCATCCTTTTGAGCTCGAGGATTGGGTCTTTTTGAAACCCAAACTTGATCTCTTTTCACAGTTACATACTGATGAATACCAACATCAGAATGTACCATTGAATGGGAAGATCCATGATACTATTCTTGGGGCCTTCGTTCATCATATCTTCTATTATAGTCTCTTGCATGTAAATTATCAGAAGTCTCTCCCAATACTTTTCTTCCATAATATGTGTATTGAGCCATATTAGGATAGAATACTCTTGGTTGTCAGTAGTAAGGAGGATGTTTAAACTCCTCTTTATAAGATATTGTTGAAATTTTGATATTCTAAGGTCGAGAGGCATTTTCAGGAAATAACCTCAGTGACAAATTTCCTCAATCTTCATTGCAAATTTTTGTCTTTAATAGTCTTCAATATTTTTTAAATTTTGGAAGTGGCAGATTCTTCCTTCTTTTGTGGTAGTGGATGTTTTCGTGAAGTCTCCTAGAAAGACTTTTTTAATTCACAAATGTCATCATTTCTTTTTACTCACTTTTACGGTTCAAAATTGTTATTGGTGGGTACATTTACCTCTAGCTGCGGTGATGATTCTTGAAGTGTATTGGGCACCAAGACATTACCTTGTAAGTGAGCATTGGCCTTCCTTCTGGCTTTCCTGGAAAGCTTAGCACTTGCATAAGGAATTTCAACATTGTACCCTTCAGGCACTTTATCCTAAATCATGTTATAACTAGCTTTATTCATACAAATAGATTATATCTTAGTATCAAGAACTTTCTTTTGAATTACTGGAGAAACAACTTGTGCCATTGAGAGTCTTGAAAATATAGGGGCCCTCTTAGGAGCCTTCTCATCAACAGCTTCAGTAGCAGGGTTCTTGGCGACACCTTTGGTAGTAAGTACGCTAAAAGTATTCTCAAGAAGAAATTGTTGGAACTACATCACTTCAAAAATGGTTCCAAACTAAATGGTTTCTCCAGCATAACCTGTGTTCAAAATAGTTTGACGGAACTGCACTCTAGCTCCCTGACCTAGTTTCATAGTCATGAAGGACTTTACAGGCGTCATATGATCAACCTGTGGCATCCATTTAGGGGAGACAAAACTTGTGGCCTCAACAACAAGCAACCCAGAAGCAATCAACCTACGCATCAACTCAACTTTGATAAATATTGGTACAATATTCTTCTCATTTTGCAACCCATCCCTCGGACCAACTTCTACAATCTTGACAAATTTTGACAAAAAAACTTAACGCCTTGCTAACTAAATCTTTGATTTCAATTTCATTAATGCTAGAACTATAGTAACTATTATGAATATGCCATGGATGAGAAATACTATAAGATAATGATTGGCTCTGACCAAGAGATTCCAATCTCAAAGTAGGATGCGGAGGTTTACAGAATTCCTGTAACTTTATTCTCCATTCATGTTCTTCCTATGCGACTAAAGAATAATCATGAAGATAGTTAATATGGACTTTTCATCAGAACTCCATCAGTGTATATATCATAAGGAAAGAAATGCATAACTAAGATCTGACCATGAATAGGTAGCATGGATTTCATGTTAGAACTTTAGCATCATAATTATCTAAAAAAAGTACATAAAGTGGAAGAAGAACCACTTGGCACCATGTGCTTCAAAGTTGAACTTCAGCATCAATCTTTATCAATCCATAAGGAAAGAAATGAATAAATGATAAAGATTTCAAGATCATATTTGAGCTTCAGCTATTTACAACTGTTGGAGGATTTGCAGCCATTGACCTTAGTGACACCTCCAACCATGTTGCTCATATCTTCTCGTAGAGTGGAACCACTTGAAGTGGAAAATTTAAACCTACCAACCCTAGCTAGATTTTGTATTTGATATATATATGCTCCTCAACTATCTACATCATGGAGATGAATGGAAATTGAGGTACTTCCATTGATAAAAGAGATGCATGCTTGGAGAACACAATGGGACTACTCATCATATAAGTAAAGGAGGTGCATCAGAGAATCCTTGACCCAATTGTTGGATAAAGAAGAAAATGGAGAAGAAGATAGACTACAATCTCTACAGCCCAAAAACCTCCTAGAAATATGCAGGTGTACTATGCCTAAATGATGAAGGACTTCTAATTACAAACTTGAAAAGGATGTCGCGGATCTGTTTTCTTGATTTATAATTTTGATGATAACAAACACTTCTATTTCTCTATGACAGCAATATTATTAACATTTCAGGTCTACACGATCAGACTGCAATTTGGAACCACCTTAAGATTGGGTAGACTAGGTCTGAGTCAGTTTGTACACTTTTTTCTTTCTTGAGTCTGTTGTATTTGGTGTGGCTCCTGATACTTTGTAACTTGGAAGATTTTTTGACTATTCCCTAGAGTTTAATGTTTTTGGTAACATCATCCGGGATGATATTTATATCGGCCTAGATGATCTGTTCAAAAGCAAAAATCCTAATTAGGGCATCCCCATTACAGCAGCCGTCATTATGAAAAACCCATTGTCCTGGATGATTTTATATTGGGCAGGACAATTGGCTCAAAACAGAAAGAATCTACCGCCAGATCTATTTAGGAATTACTTATTTTTGGACATCATCCTGGTGGATTGTTCAGGACTATAAAATATCGTCCAGGATGATCCAGAATAATTTTTCTAAAATTTCTCTAGAATTTAAGGAAAGTAATTATGACTTGATTACATGATCAAATCATCCTGAACGATCGCAGAATTGGCCAAGACGATCTGATGGACTATCGGACATCAGATAGCTATTTTTTAGGGCGATGTTCAGGATGATATTCCATAATTTTTTCTGATCGTCCAGGACAATATATTATCGTCCTAGACGATATGAACAAACTTCTTCTGATCGTCTAATATCGTCCTAGCTGATTGGGATTAAATTGTACTGATCGTATAGGATGATATACCTATTGTCCTAGATGATAATGTCGCTAACTTGCATTAATGAGCTTCTTTTGAGATCTTCTATTTAAGCTATGACATTACACTTGGTAAGTGTCTTTGGAAGCCATTGTAGCTTCATTCTTTTAGGGGAAAATTGAAGAGAGGGCTTGAAAGGGAGTGAGGAAAGGGTGGAGTTTGAGAGAGGGAGAAGATCCTAGGAGGGGGGACTCAAGGGAGTGTGGAGGGGGTTCCACATGGTTGCTCCGGCTAGCTCACACCTGAATACCGTTAGATTCAAGGCTTGTCTCGAGGGAAGTTCACCAAAGAAGAAGATCTCTTTGGTATTAAAGGACACGGCGACTCTGCGGCACCAAGGAAGGTGGAAGTGATTTTGTAAGGGCTTCTCCGCTTAGCTTTGGGGGCTAAAGGAGAGACACTTAGTTTAGTGCAATACTTGGATGGTGCCTCCAAGGAGTGGACGTAGGTCAAGGTTTGACTGAACCACTATAAATTTGGTGTCTTCTTTCCTTTATTACTTCCGCATTTAATTTCCGCATTGTTGATTTCTTCATGATGATTTTGGTTTGAGATAATAATTATTTTTGTTTAAAGATCTTTAGAAACCAATTCACCTCTCTTTTTTTAGCCTTAGGTTAGTTCATAAGGGCCTAACATCCCTAATGAACTTTCTAGTGCCATCAGAGCACTTTCAAGTGGTATCAGAGCCGTATTCATAAAATATAGTTTTTAAAAGCTTTTGAATTTTGATCCATGGCTAATTTTTCAAATCATAATATTGCGGAAGGTTATTCAATCACCAGACCACCTTTGTTTGAAAATATTATATTTGATTTTTGGAAAATTCGCATATCTATTTTTTTGCAATCAATTAATTTTTGCATCTGGCATATGATTTTAACTGGTTATTCATTACCATCACGTATTTTAGATTGAATTAAAACTGACATTTCTTTTAGTCAATGGAACAGAGATGAACGAATCGATGCTCAATTTAATGCAAAATCTTTAAATTGGTTTTTCTATGCTTTAAATTTTGAAGATTTTATGTTAGTATCCATGTGCACTACTGTTAAGAAAATTTGGGATAAACTACACACTATATATGAAGGCACTAGTGAAATTAAGCAATCCAAATTGAATGTGTTAATGCATAATTATGAACTGTTTTTCATGAAACCTTATGAGACAATCTTAGAGATGTATACTAGGTTTATCCAAATTGTAACATCATTGCATGCTTTAGAAATAAAATTTTCAAATTTTGAAAAAGTTAACAAAAATCTTCGTTGTCTACTAAATAAATTTGAATCTAAAGTAATTGCTATTTGTGAACCAAAATATTTGAATGAATATTTTATTAATAATTTGATTAGCTCACTCATTGCCTACGAGCAAAGTTTGGGTCAAAGACTTATGGATGCAGGTGAAACAATTGTTCTAAAAGCTAAAGATATAGAAAAAGATAGCTTAGTTAGTGATGAATGCAATGACTTGTCAAGTAAATCAAAAAGCTCACCAAAGCATAAGCATCAACAAACGTGGAATAAAGATAAAAATGGTAAGGATGTTAATATTTCTTCTAACATTATTTGTTTTCATTGTAGGAAGCCTGGTCATATGAAAAATCAGTGCCCCAATTTAATAATTCTTCTAGCAAAAGAAAAGGGTAAAGTGCAAATTTTAAACTGGGGAGATAATGAAAAGCAAAAAATCTCCTGGGCAGACCTGGTTTCTGAAACATCGGACCACGAGAAAGATAATAGTTAAAAGCCATGTTTGTGTGTTTGTGTTGTGTTTTGTTTTTAGTTATTTTCTTTTTTGTTTATTTATTTTGTTTTAATTTTTATTTTGTGTTTTTGTTTTTGTTTATTCTTTGAATTTTTTTTTGTTTCATGAAATTTTTTCTCTGATCAGCACACACATTCACTTTTCTAAAAATGAAAAATCTACTTCTTATTTTTTCTTGAAATCTTTGGTAAGTTGTGATTGACTTCTCTAAAATAGTCAGAGGAAGGGAAGTCATGAATTTGTTTCCCTTTCTCTCTTCTTAAATAGGTTATTTTAAATTTGATTCAAAATCTTCATCATATTTTAAATTGAATTTTGAAACTTTTTTTTCATCTCCCTACATTTTTTCTTTCGCATAGGAATCTTTTGCAAGATTGTTGAATCCACCTTAAAATTTTCTTAATCAAGTTGTTCGTGTTTTCAATAATTTGGGTTTACTTTAGTTTTAAAAATATAAGAAAGAAAGCATATTTTTTTAAAATAAAAAAAGTGGCCAATGATGGCAAACCAAAAGATGCGCAATGACGTCAAATTGAAAAAAAAATAATACACAAAGTGTATTAAAAATAAAAAGATGCTCAAAGAGCCATTCAAGTGATAAAGGTCATAAAATGAGCCCACAAAAAAATATGCTTATTTTTTCTTATACTACTAAAAGCTTAAGAAAATTCTTGATATATTCGAAACTTGTGCTTGAAATTCTTGGTTCCTGATTCAGCAATTCGTGCATTGATCTTCTATTAGATATGTTTTATGAAAAGAGTTTTAAAAATTTAATTTTTCTTTTTCCCATTTATTCCTTGATTTGGATATTAGATTAAAAAGTTTTTTGAGCCTTTAAAAGAACTTGAGTTTGAATTATCAAATTATAAATTTCTAACCTTTTCTGGGTCACGTTGTCAATCCAATTCAACTAAGTTTTTTATTAAAACCAAGAGGTAACTTTCTCATTTTAAGAATATTTATTTTTCACTAGATCAGGGAACATTTTGGTCTTTTGGTCTTTTTGCTTTTTATTTGTGCCTCCTCTCTTTTTGATAATGTCAAAGGGGGAGACGTATTGTTGAATTTTTGCACTATTATCGTATTTGTATCTTTTGTTCAAAAATTTAAAAAACAACAAAAATATTTTTATCTCTCCTATTTTTAAAGTGTTATTCTAGTGAGGGGGGAAATTAGGAGAAAATGTTCCTTTTCGAAAATTCAAATTGTAGTGTTTGTCATCATCAAAAAGGGGGAGATTGTTGCGGATCTGTTTTCATGATTTATGATTTTGATGATAGCAAATACTTGTATTTCTCTACGACGGCTTTATTTACTAACATTTCAGGTCCACACGATCATATTGCAATTTGGAATCAGCTCAAGATTGGTTAGACTAGATCTGAATCAGCTTGTATACTTTTTTCTTTCTTGAGTTTATTGTATTTGGTGACTGGTGTGGCTCCTGATGCTTTGTAACTTGGAAGATTTTCTATCTATCCCCTAGAGTTTATTGTTCTTGGTAAAATTATTCGGGACAATATTTATATCGGCCTAGATGATCTGTTCAAAAGCAGAAACCCTAATTAGGGCATCCTCATTAAAGCAGCCGTCATTATGCAAAACCCATAGTTTTGGATTATTTTGTATCGTTCAGGATGATAGGCTCAAAATAGAAAGAATCTACCGCCAGATCTATTTAGGAATTACTTATTTTTAGACATCGTCCAGGTGGATTGTCCAGGACTATAAAATATCATCCAAGACAATCCAGGATAATTTTTCCAAAATTTCTCTGGAATTTAAGGAAAATAATTATGACTTGATTACATGATCAAATCATCTTGGATGATCGCAGAATTGGCCAGGACGATCTGCTGGATGATTGGACATCGGATAGCTATTTTTCAGGGCGATGTTCAAGATGATATTTCACAATTTATTCTGATCGTCCAAGACAATATATTATCATCCTGTATAATATGAACAAACTTCTTCTGATCGTCTCAAATCTTCCCGGCTGAATGGGTTTAAAATGTACTGATCGTATAGGATGATATACCTATCGTCCTAGACAATAATGTCGGCAACTTGCATGAATGAGCTTGTTTTGAGATCTTCTATTTAAGCTATAACATGATACTTGGTAAGTGTCTTTGGTAGCCATTATAGCTTCATTATTTTGGTGGAAACTTGAAGAGAGAGCTTCAAAGGGAGTGAGGAAAGGGTGGAGTTTGAGAGAGGGAAAAGATCCTGTGAGGGGGGACTTAAGGGAGTGTGGAGGGGGTTCTGCACGGTTGCTCCGTCAAGCTCCCACCTGAATACTGTCAGATTCAAGGCTTGTCTCGAGGGAAGTTCACCAAAGAAGAAGATATCTTTGTTGTCAAAGGACCCGATGACTCTGCCGCACCGGGGAAGGTGTAAGTGATTTTGTAAGGGCTTCTCCGCCTAGCTGTAAGGGCTAAAGGAGAAACACTTAGTTTAGTGCAATACTTGGAGGGTGCCTCCAAGGAGTGGACGTAGGTCAAGGTTTGACCGAACCACTATAAATCTAATGTGTTCTTTCCTTTATTACTTCTGCATTTAATTTCTGCAACGTTGATTTCTTCATCGTGATTTTATTTTGAGATAATTTTTCTTTTTGTTTAAAGATCTTTAATAATCAATTCACCTCTCTTTTTTTAGCCTTGGGCCAGTTCATAAGGGCCTAACATCCCTAACAAACTTTCTAGTGCCATCAGAGCACTTTTAAAGGAATGGTAGCAATATGGAATAAAAAAAGAACCAATGAGAGGAAAGGGTATCGATACTTCACCAAAGATTCTCCAGCATTCATCTAGGAGGTTGTCAACCTCATCATTCACTACATCCTCAGTCTCTATCTCCTTCCTCATGTTGTTCCTCACCCAGCGGAGTTGTTAGAAATCTGTTAGCTCAAGAAAAATAACATGAATGCATGAATTCTTCTTTGTAGTTATAGGATTCCTTTTTTCTTAAGTTAGATTGAAATTAACTAGATTTCCCTTGAGGGTAGTGTCAGGGTTTAATTAGATTTGGGGTCCTTACTTTTTATGAGCAGAAGCACTTATAGTTAATTACCTCTCTTAATATGTAAGAGAGAACTCTTGATTAGGATGAATAATTTCTAAGCATTTAGCCTCAATTATGGGGAAGATGAAGGTAAACTCGATCAAGATCCCATGGTTTTGTCATCCCGGGTATACCATAATTCCAGTCTAGCAACACTAATAATCTTTGAATGTAGTATCCAAGGAATCTGATTAGCAGCCAAAGGTGTCCTCCTCTAAGGGATCCCGAATAGACTAAAGTGGTAAGATATAGATTTTAGTTTGATTTAATTTGGGTTAGGGATTATGGCTTCCTTAGAAGTTGTCCGTTAATTTGGTTAATTTGGGGCTTACGTCTAAAATTAGGAGTTGCCCATGTGATATGATTTTGGTAGGGGATTATGGCTTCCTTAGAAGTTTCCTATTAATTTATTTAGTTTGGGGTTTATGGCTCCAATTAAGAGTTACCTTGATAGTGTGACTTACGGCTTCTTTTAGAGGTAGCCCAAAGAATTTTGGTTGGATATGTCATATGGCTTCCTTAAAAGTTTTCTAATGGTGGGTTTTACGACCTAGCCCTGTAAGCTAAAAGGCTGAAAGGGTGTGTCTTACTACCTAGCCCTTATAAACTAGGATGCCGTAGAGATTTGAGTTTTGGATTTAGGGATGTCCATTTAGAGGTTCCCTAATATGATGGTTTTTTATCTTCACTTATCAGTTTCCCATGTATTTAGATTTAGATTGAGATTTACAGCTTTCAAAGAAAGTAACCTAGGTATTTAAGTTTGAATGGGGCTTATTACTCTATTTGTGAGTTACCCAAGAATGGGTCTTTCAACCTAACTCTATAGGAGGATGCCCTGAGATTTTGTTTGGATTTGGGGTAGGTCTTATTATTTCTCTTAGGAAATTGCCAGAAAATGGCTCTTACAACTTAACCCTATTGACTAAGATGCCCATAGATTTAAATTTAATTTTTTGGGATTTTGGATCATTGCTACTTATTTAACAATTTTCCTTAGATCAGGGTCTTACGACCTCACTTAGAAGTAGCATGTTGGTGGATCTTACAACCTAACCCGATAGGCTAGGATACCCGATGTCATTAATAACTTTGGTAGGAGATCTTTTAATAGCAATTTCATATGTTTTCAACATAAGAATCATAATTATTATATTTCAAAGCATTATTTAAAGTTGAACTTCTCTCTTGAGGCTTTTGCCTAATTTTTCAACAAGACTTATCCTTATGACTATATTTGGGTAAGGACTTACAGCCACTACTAAGGGTAGCCTAAAGATTTTAGTTAGATTGGTCTTATTGCTTCCTTACACGTTGCCTAATGATGGGTCTTATGACCTAGCCCAGTGAGCTAAGAGACCCGAGTTATGGGTCTTACAACCAAACCCTATTGACGAGGATGCCCAAGTGATGGGTCTAGATTTGTGTTATCACCTAAATATTTTCCTCAGAGGTCAGACTTGTGACTTCTATTAGAAGTTTCCAGTGATTAATTAAGGGTTAGGGGTCATGTAAATTTTACCTAAAACTTTCCCCTAAGGACGTTCTTATGTCTTTCCTTTGAAATTTGTCGGGTAGTGGGTCTTACAATAAAGTTCTTATAAACAAGGCTACCCATATGTTATTAAATTTTAATGTGTGTTTGTTGAGTTGACAGCAATGTTTTGAGAGGTTTGATACTTGCATTAATGTTTTAGTTGTTATGTGTTCGTAGTCTTTTCCACTATAGTAGTCTTCTACTCTACTCTTCTTCTTTTTTTTCAGCACTATTCCTCTATTAGCTTTTTCATACTTAGCTTTTCTTGCTTCCTAATACTGTACTTTACTAGTAGTATCTAGCTTTACTATTTTTCAGCATTTAATGATTTTTTTTTATATTTGTGACATACTCACATTTATTGATTTCATTTGCAGGTATCTGGTACTTGCAATAGTTCAGGGAGTTTGTAGATAGTTCTTGAAGTTTGTAGTCACAAGAGATATAGTTACAGGGGTTTGCAGTTGCAGAGGATAAAGCCCACTAGTAGCTGTAGGAGATCGTATAGGGAGCTTTTGAAAGCATTCTGTGGAGTTAAGTTTGAGTGTGTTGAGTTGTTTGTATTGTTTTGGCAAGTTTGAAAGTTTTAGAGAGTTAGAAAGGAATGCTCTATATGTCATTTAGTGAAAACTTTTCTTCCCCCTCCTTTTCAAGATTTTCTTTCAAAAATTAATTTAATTAATCAACTAACCAAAATCAGATTTTTTTAGTTATTTGTGTTAATCTAATTTTAATAACTTTCAAATTTTTAAAATTCTAAGACATAAAGTTTTCATTTAAAAAAGCTCTCATATTTAAGAATTTCTTGAAATTTGGAATTTTTATTTAAAATTCTCACGGACCTTAAAACTTTCAAATTCCAAATGCTCTTAAATTTTAAATACTCTTATATTTTGAATAGCTCTTGAATTTTATATAATTAACTAGTCCATTAACTTTAATTAATTTTGATTAATTAACTTTAATTAATTATTTACCCAATTAATCAATTGATTAAGTAAAAACTCAAATTTAATTGCTCTATAATTATTCCAAAAAGATCTGTAATTTTTTTTTTAGGAAATTTGATTAGCCTCCGGTGTCACCTCCCCACTGAGGGAGAAACCGGGATGGCCTCTATCAAAATTACTTCCTACCCGGACCTAAGGCCAGCGGCGTAAGGTCTTTGAATTAAAACTATTCACTTAGATTTAAGATCAAATGTGTGGGTCTTCAAATTCAAACCATCTCGGCCAGATCTAAGATACGATGGCTTGGGATCTTGAAATTTTATTTCATCTCATCTAGATCTAAGATCAATGGCATGGGGGCTTCAAACTTTATAACCATCCTCCCGATCTAAGATCAATGGTGTGGTCTTCGAATTCTAAACAATCTAAGCCAGACTTAAAGTCAATAATTCGAAGTCTTTAATTTAATTGTTCATCCTATTTTATTTATTATTACTTTTTATATATATATCGGACATTTAGATCCAATCGGAGAAGGAGAAGTGTTGAATAATACCAAAGTGTTGAAGAAGCCACTCGTGCAATCTCTGTACCTCTGTAAAGCAATGATGGCCGAATAGCAATAGGGGGGCAGGGAGAGGGGGGGGGGGGCAGAATCAAAGAAACAAAGTTGGATAGCCACTAAGTGATCAAAGTCAAACAACAATGAAGAGCCTGAAGTCATGACTCAGGTGACTTCTACACTTCTTGCGAAACAATAAGTCAAATAATAACAAGAACCCAAAGAAGTGACATGCGCAATCTCTAACTCATGCAAAGAAATGAAGTCGGACGACCAAAAGGAATGGAGGGAATGACTTGTATGTTCTCTACACCTCCTGCAAAGCAGTGAAGATGAATAGCAGTACGGTAACCAAATAAGCGGTGTGTGCAATCTCTACCCCTCCTACAAATAAAAGCCAATCAGCTATGATGAAAAGGGAAGATGAAATGCTAACCCTAGACTCCTTCTACAAAGAAACAAAGTTGAACAAGAATTATGAAGTCTAAAGAGCGAGCATTTTTTTTATCGCTCCTTTTGATTCATTAAAAGGAGTAAGCGGGGTGGTTATGTCGATTTGAATAAAGGGTTGCTTTATTTGGTAATGTGGGCCAGCAAAAGGAGCGAAGAGTTGCTTAAGTTTGATTTTTTTTTATTTTATATATATATATATATATATATATATATATATATATATATATATATATATATATATATATATATATATATATATATATATATATACAACACTCCACCAATACCTATCATATTATTATAGCTTAAAGAAGCATCACTGTTAATCTTTATCCATCCAGGTGGAGGAGGATGCTAAGAAGAAAACAACTTATGCTGGTTGACATCCCATTCATCACGAATGGATTCAATGGAGTGTAAAACCTTAAAATTAAGTGACTATGAAGTACTTAACAAAATTAAAATGCTTAATTCTACAGCATCAACATGGCTTATAGGATGGACTGAAAGTACAAGATGCGCCAAGAAGGGGGTGAATTAGATATTTAAAAGCTTCTTTAATAAAAATAAAAATTATTTTTATAACTTGATACATAAGAGAAGTACATTCATGATAAAAAAGATAAATTATAAATTTCAACTTCACAGTTAATCACAATAAAAATAAATGCAAAAATAAAGTGCAAAAAAAATAGAAGAAAGAACACACCAGATTTGTAGTTGTTCTGTAAAACATTGACCTATGTACACTCCCCGGAGGGACCCTCTGAGTATTGCACTGAACTTTTAATGACTCACCTTTAGATCCTACAGCTAGGAAGAGAAGCCCTTACATAAAATCACTTCCGCATTCTCCGGTACGGCGGAGGAGCCGGGTCCTTTTGAAAGTTCGATAGGGATGTTAAGCCTTATGAAATTAGTCCCAAGCTAACCAAGAGAGAGGTGAATTGGATAACTTTAAAACCAAAGATAAAACTCAAACCAAAATCACCACAGAAATCAAAGTGCGGAAATTAAATAATGCGGAAGCAATAATAAGAAAAGAACACACCGGATTTATAGTGGTTCGGTCAAACCTTGACCTACGTCCACTCCTTGGAGGCACCCTCCAAGTATTGTACTACAAAAGTGTCTCTCCTTTAGCCCCCAAAGCTAGGCGGAGAAGCCCTTAGAAAATTACTTCCACCTTCCCCGGTGCGGCGGAGTCGCCGGGTCCTTTGACACCAAAGAGATCTTCTTCTTTAGTGAACTTACCTCGAGACAAGCCTTGAATCCGATGGTACTTAGGTGCGAGTTCGTCGGAGCAACCGTGTGGATCCCCCACCACACTCCCTTGAGTTCCTCCCCCTCACAAGATCTTCTCCCTCTCAAACTCCACCCATTCCTCTCTCCCTTTCAAGCTCTCTCTCTTCAAGTTTCCCCCACAAGAACGAAGCTACAATGGCTGCCAAAGACCCTTACAAAGTGTCATGTCAAGCTTAAATAGAAGCTCTCAAAATGAGCTCATTAATGCAAGTTGCTGACATTATCGTCCAGAACAATAGGTATATCGTCCTGGCCGATCAGTACAAATTCAGCTCATCAGCCCGGGATGATTTGGGACGATCAGAAGAAAATTGGTTACATCATCCTGGCCGATATCACGATCGTCTAGGCCGATTAGTTTAAAACCAATTTCAATCGTCCTGATCATTGCCCTGAATATAAGCTGTCCGATGTAGATCGTCCAGGCCATCGTCCTGGCCGATCATGCGATCGTCCCAGATGATGTGATCGTATCAATCAACCATTAATGCTTTCCAAAGATACCAGATCAATTTAGGCATGATTGAGTTAGATCATCCTGGTCGACAATAATATTGTCCTGGCCGATTTCCTAAAACAAAGAATTTCTAAACTGATTATGGCGGTTGATTCTTTCTGAATTGAGATTATCATCCTGGCCAATACAAGTATCGTCCAAGCCGATCTGTTGACGGCTGCCTTAATGAGGATGCCCTAATTAGGGTTTCTGTTTTTGGACATATCATCCAGGATGATATAAATATCGTCTCGGCCGATATTACCAAAAATAGAAATCTTATAGGGAACAATAGGAGATCTTCCAATTTACAATCCAACTGGTCCCACACCAAATACAACAGATTCAAGAAAGGAAAAAGATTACAAACTGACTCAGACCTAGTCTACCCAATCTTGAGCTGATTCCAAATTGTAGTCCGATCGTGTGAACCTGAAACGTTAGCACATAAGGCAATCGTAGAGAAATAAGGAATGTTTGCTATCATCAAAATCATAAACCATAGATCCGTAACACCTTTGACACCAAAGAGATCTTCTTCTTCCCAAAGCTTCCCTCAAGATGAACCTTAAATCCCATGGTACTAAGGTACATGCTTGCCATAGCGACCATGTGAAATCCCCTCCATACTCCCTTGAAACCTCCTCCAAGGTTCTTCTCACTCTCTCAATCTCCACCCTTTCTTGTCTACCTTTAATGTTCTCTCTTCAAGTTTTCTCCAGAAAAATAAAGCCTCAATGGAAGCCAAAGACTCTTAAAAAGTCTTATGAGAAAGCTTAAATAAAGGGCTTCAAAAAACATTAAAAAATCATTTTAGCCATGAAAGATCGTACTCTACTATAGCATGATTGTTTAGTACGATGTGTAGAATTTAACATGTTAGTGTTGCACGATCACTAGTTAGTATTATATGAACAATTCAATTTTCTAATTTGTACGGTATGATGTCTAGTTAGCATTGTATGGACATTTCAATAAAAATGCAGTTCCTCCAAGATAAAGCATAGGACGACCAAAATTGTCTCTATTATAGTACAGTATGATCTAGTTTGTATCAAAATTAAGCCATTTTGATTAACTAATCATAGGATTAAATTAGGCAATATTTCAAACATCGTATAGTACAATCATGTTCATACAGTACGATTAGAAAAACTTTTTAAATCCAATTTTTTTTCCTAATTTTATGGATGGTGGGCTTTCTAATTATAACAGACCATACAATATGATGTGGTGTTTATATTGTACGATTAATTATATTTTAAAAATATTTTTTCATGAAAATAAAATATTTTAATTAATTTTTGTTACACCAGATCATACAGTATGATCCAGATCTTACAGTATGATATAAAAAAAATAAACTATTTAAAACCCTTTTTGTACTCCCCCTGTGTGTGTGCATGGTTATCAATCTAACATACATCATTATAAGACTTGACTCAGGAAATGAAAATTATATATTCATTTAATATAACCAGTTTTACATAATCTTTAGCCTTGAATCTTCAAAGAATGGTGGATGGTGTACATAAAATAATAGTCAACACACAAACAAATATTCACTACAAACACTGAAAGAAATATAATAGATAATCAATATTATTTGTTATTATCAAAATCATAAACTTGAAAGATCGAGTTGCAACATGGATTACCTTCATCTGCGAAGTAAAGTGTCTTAAGGATGATTGGTTTCTTGAGCCCACTATAACAACGCCATGAATCGACTGAGAAAAAATTTAAATTAACTTCAACCTTAAAATTAGCAACTAAATAAGTTAATCAAAAAAATTTATTCCTCTTTGCTTCTAATAAATTAAATCAATTAATTCATATCAATTACTATTGGGTAACCCAAGCCTACGAGGCTATTAACTTAGCCCCAATGAATGTGAAATAAACTTTATGCCGGTTATGTAAATAAAGGTAGAAATTGATTAATACTTAAAAATATTTTTAAATCAATATTAAAATATAAATACCTAAACTCAAATTCTTAATCCCTATAATCCTTCAATAAATTAAAGTGCTAGAAAGCATTTACAAATTACCCTGCCTAGGACACATCTAAGCCAAATAGCCTTCTACACACACTTTAGATAGTTTGTTAGGAATACTAAATCTAGATCTTGGTTAGGCTTGTGTTTTCTTTCTTGCAACTTGTATGTCTGGTTTTTTGTGGTTTTCACTGCATGCTATTTGATAAATTAGTTGATTAATGTGAGTGTTTATTTAATTTTATAATCTATGAATTGATGAGATGGGAGTTAGATTACCCTCATGTTAGGAATGATCTGATTACTCATATGATTTTCTACATATGACCATATTCATATAGGGATACATGTCAAGGGGAAAAAATAAAGCTTTAAATTGACAAATTTTTCATAGGTGCAAAATGCTAAGTTCCCCTTGAAATTAAAAGAGCATAATTAAGCATGGCTGGGAATTTAATTCAATATAAAATTTATAACAGCTTGGGATATAAATATTTTATTTTATTTCCTAGGATAACCTTAATGGTTATTTCAAAGTCTAGTTTTCTTTTTAAATTTTGCACATGTAATTTGATTAAGTAAAGAGTTTTGAAAGTTTTTGTGTTGGGATATCACTTTAAACTTAGAATCTAAAGAGGAGAGAACATCTCTTAGGGGAGAGTTCTCTTCCATTTTGAGATCAAAGTTAGAATGGCTTTAATATCAAGAGAAAAAAAGAAAACACTCCTTCGTGGAGGGGTTTCTTTTCAATTTGATATTCATAACTAATGGATCCAAGGATCTCGTAGAAGGATGAACAAGTGAAGATAAAGATTAATTCACTCAAAGTCTCTTACATCAGTTCTAGGATTAGAATATGGGTTGTTGTTAGTCATACTAAGCAACTTTTAATTTATACAGACTCTGTGTTGTAATTAAATGGACATTTTTCTTGTTTAATTTATTTAATTAATTGATTTACATTGATTGTGCTTTAGAAATTATTTGTTTTTCTAGGTTACTTTCTTGCATGTCGATCTTTATTTTAGCTTGGATATGATCGGATACTCATGAGGGAATGACTACAAATTTTTCTATTTAAAATTTAAATAAAATTTCAGGCTAACATGGAAACTCTAACTTACTTGGAAGGAAGCTCAGAACCGTTGTGAGTCTATATAAGCATATTATTACCTTCTCTTTCTTGTTAGGTATCTCCCTGTGTATGCATTTTGGTAAACTACCTGATCTATTAGAGTGCAACTCTATCAAGGGCTTGTTATGCAATCTCTAGGGAAAAATATATTTTTAATCCTATTTTAAAATTGCTTCGCACAAATTTATTTGTTTCATTGAGTTACTCAATATTTATTGTATTAGAAACCAATTTAAAAGTATTTAAAATGTTAATTTCATTTTTAAAAGTATATTTAACCTACATAAAGTCAAGAGGCTAGTTAGGATTGGTAAATTGGTACTTTAATGATCCTTTAAATCAAAACTCAAACAAACCAAATCACCACAGAAATCAAAGTGTGGAAGAAATAAATACGAAAATAATAAAGGAAAGAACACACCAGATTTATAGTGGTTCGGTCAAACCTTGACCTACATCCACTCCTCGGGGGCACCCTCCGAGTATTGCACTAAACAAAGTGTCTCTCCTTGAGCCTCCACAGCTAGGCAGAGAAGCCCTTACAAAATTACTTCCACCTTCCCCGGTGCGGCCAAGTCGTCGGGTCCTTTGACACCAAAGAGATCTTCTTCTTCTATGAACTTCCCTTAAGACAAACCTTGAATCTGACGTTATTAAGGTGCAAGCCTGCCGGAGGAACCGTGTGGAATCCCCCTCCGCACTCCCTTGAGCCCCCCCCTCATAGGATTTTCTCCCTCTGTCAAGCTTCACCCATTCCTCACTCCCTTTCAAGCTCTCTCTTCAAGTTTTCCCCAAAAGAATGAAGATACAATGGCTGCCAAAGACACTTACCAAGTGTCTTGTCAAAGCTTAAATAGAAGATCTCAAAACAAGCTCATTAATGCAACTTGTCAACTTTATTGTCCAGGACGATAGGAATATTGTCCTAGCCAATCAATACAAATTAAGCTCAATTAGCCCGAGAAGATTTGGGATGATCAGAAGAAAATTGGTTATATTGTTCGGGCCGATGCAATATCGTCCTAGCGAATTAGTTTAAAACAAAGTATAATCATCCTCATCATCACCCTGAATCAAAGCTAGCCAATGTCAATCATCCACAATATCATCATGCCCGATCCTGCGATCGTCCCGGACGATATGATCGAATCAATCAGCCTTTAATGCTTTTTAAAGATACCAGATTAATTTAGGCATAACTGAGTTAGATCGTCCTGGACGATGTGGATATCGTCCTGGACGATGTGGATATCGTCCTGGACGATGTGGATATCGTCCTGGCTGATTTCCTAAAAGAAGAATACCTAAACTGATCATGACGGCTAATTCTTTCTTAATTGAGCCTATCGTCCAAGCCAATACAAGTATCGTCCAGACCTATCAGCTTAATGATGGCTGCCTTAATGAGGATGCCCTTATTAGGCTTTTTGCTTTTGAACTGATCATCCAGACCGATATAAATACCATCCTGGATGATGTTACCAAAAATAATAAACTCTAGGGAACAATCAAAAAATCTACCAAGGTGCATGTGGGTAAAGTTATATAGCATCAGGAGTCACTCCAAATACAATAGACTCAAGAAAAGAAAAAGTGGTACAAATTGACTTAGACCTAGTCTACCCAATCTTGAGCTGATTCCAAATTACAGTCTTGATATTGTGAATTGAAAATGTCAGTACATAAGGCAATCATGAGAAATAAGAGTGTTTTCTATCTTCAAAATCATAAACCATGAAAATAGATCCGCAACAGGTTCTAGATACCATCTCCTACTACCCAAAATAAATTTAGGATCTTGATCAGACTCAAAATCTTAGGACTCCAACCTATGGGAATCTATTCTCAAACTTTTCAATAAATTAAGTAACTCAAACTAAAACTTCTCTCAACTAAAACATAAAGCCCAACACATAGGATAGACTTGAGTATTTTTAAAGTGTTTCAGAATACAAAAAAATCTCCTACCCTTCCTCCCTTTATCTCCAAAATAAGTGCTCAAACAAAATCCAATCCAAGTTGAGGTTCCAAACTCAGCTCCTTTGATATAACTCCTTGAAGAACTCTTAATGAATTTTTTATTGTTATTCTAATTAAGAGTATTTATAAAGAATTTAACCTCCCTACGATGTAATTAACTATGAGGGGTTACACTCATAAGAATTTTAGGACCCACATCTAAATTTTAAGACTAATTTTTAAAACTCAATTAGTCTTCTTTAGAAAAAAATCAAAATCAATGTTAATCATTATCTTCATATTTAGATGATAGAATAGTCACTAATTTTTGTTGTAACTCAAGCTTATGAGTATATGTTTTTGATGATAACAAATATTGTGGCTCACTTTTGTTGTCTACCTGTATTTGTAATATATCTTTATTTGTGTGTATATTAACTTTTCAATATTATGATGCCCCATTCAAGGCTCAAGATTTGGTAGAACAAGTTTTATTTGTAATATTCATTAGTGTATATTTTGATTTCATGAGTATTATCTCGTAAAGGTGTATGCTTACTTTTTAACCTCACACACACACTTAGGTAAAATTCTATTTATTTAGTAGTATTTTCTATTTTGATCATATCGTCCGAGACAAACAAAAAATTAGCCTAAATGATCAGTTAAAAATAGAACCCTGGTTAGGGTATCCAAGTTATGGCAGTGACAATTAAGCGAATCATCCTAGATGATAGTCTTATCGTACAGGACGATAAGCTCAATTCAGAAAGAATCAGTTGCCAGTTCTATTTAGGCATGTGTTATTTTTGGACATCATCCAGGATGATGCAATAGAATTATGCCTAAAATATTCTTGTAATTAAGGAAAGCAATTAAGGTTTGATTGCTCGATCATATCAGTCTTGACAGTTGTAGGATCATCCAGGATGATCCGTTCACAAACCTAAGTTTTCCTTGGATGATTAATAATCAGCCTGGCTCCATTCAGAGAGATGCTTTGGATGATATGTGCCTTTTTGTACTAATCGTCTTGGATGATCATGAGATCATCCTGAACGATCAGTTTACTTTTCCATCGTCCAGACATGCAATCACGGTGATGTTCTGGATGATGCTCAATTTTTTGAACTAATCATACAGGATAATATGAATATCGCCCAGGATGATAATGTCAGTTTGTTACAATTAAGAGCAAATTTGAAGCTCTTCTATTTAAGACCTCTTGTTTATACAAGTCAGTGTCTTCGACACCCATTGAAGCTTCATTCTTCTAGAGGAAACTTGAAGAGAGAACTTAAAAGGGAGAGAGGAAAGGGTGGAATTTGAGAGAAGGAGAAGATCCTTGGAGGGGGTTTCAAGGGAGTGTGGAGGGGAGTCCACACGGTTGCTCCGGTGAGCTTGCACCTTAGTACCGTCAGATTCAAGGTTCGTCTTGAGGGAAGTTTTGGGAAGAAAAAAAACTCTTTGATGTCAAAGGGCCCGGCTACTCCACCGGACCGGGGAAGGCGGAAGTGATTTTGTAAGGGATTTTATGCCAAGTTGTGGGGGCTAAAATAAAGACACTAAATGTTTAGTGGAATACCCAGAGGGTGCCTCCGAGGAGTGGGCGTGGGTCAGGTTGGTCCAAACCACTATAAATCTGGTGTATTCTTTCTGATTATTTTTTTGCATTTAATTTCCACACTTAATTTCTCTTTTGGTGAATGTTGGTTTGGCTATGTTTGTTTTTTTTTTTTTTTTGAGAAATTTTTGAATATCCAATTCACCACCCCTCTTGGTTAGCCTCGAGACTAGTTCATAAAGGCTTAACATCCCTGATGAACTTTCAAGTGGTATCAGAGTGGGATTCATAAAATTAAGTTTCAAAACTTTTTGAAATTTGATCAATGGCTAATTTTTGTAATCGTAATATTGCGGACGGTTATTCAATCATTTGATCACCTTTATTTGAAAATATTAATTTTGTTTTTTAGAAAATTTACGTGTCTACTTTCTTATAATTAATTGATTACCGAATATGGAAAATGATTTTAATTGGTTATTCTTTACCATCACGTGTTATAAATAAAATTAAAACTGATATTCCTTTTTAATAAATGGAGTAGGGAAGAACAAATCAATGCTCAATTGAATGCTAAATCATTAAACTATTTTTTTATGCTTTAAATTCTGAAGATTGTATGTTTGTATCCATGTGCACTACTGGCAAGAAAATTTCGTATAAATTACACACTATATACAAAGGCACTAGTGAAATCAAGCAATCTAGATTGAATACTTTAATGCATGATTATGAACTATTTTGCATGAAACCTTATGAGATGATCTTAGATATGTATACTAGGTTTATTCAAATTATGACATCATTACATGATTTAGGTAAAGAATTTTTAAACTTTGAAAACATTAATAAAATTTTATATTATCTACTTGATAAGTTTGATGCCAAAGTTGTTGCTATTTGTGAATCAAAAAATTTGAATGAATATTCTATTGATAATTTGATTAGCTCACTCATTACCTATGAGCAAAGTTTGGACCAATGACTTTTGGATGCAGGTGAAACGATAGTGCTAAATATTGAAAATATGGAGAGAAGTGGCTTAGTTGGTGACGAAAGTGATGACTTATCAAGCAAATTGAAAAGCTCACTAAAACATAAGCATCAACAAAAGTGGAATAAAGATAAAAATGAAAAGAATATTAAGATTTCTTCTATCATTATTTTCTTTGGATGTAGGAAACCTGGACATATAAAAAATTAGTGCCCTAATTTAAGAACTCTTCCTGCAAAAGAAAATGTAAAGCTAAGCAAAATTATATAAATGGTAAATAATGAAAAGCAAAAAATCTCCTTGATAGACCTAGCTTCTAAATCATCAGACCAGGAGCAAGATGATGTTTAAACCATTATTTGTGTTTATTTGTTTATGTATGCATATTTTTTTCTTTCATAGTATTTTTTTTTGTGTTTTTCTTTGGCTTTATTCTTTTCGTTTCTTTTTTTTCTTTACATTAAAAATTTAAATTTGTCTTTACTTTTTCTTTTTGTGAAGTTCTTTCTAATCAATACATATATCACTTTTATGTTTTGTATTCACTTTATAAAACCAAATCTTTTTTAAAGATTATTTTTTTCTAAAAATGAATAACTTACCTCCTATTTTTCTTGAATTCTTATGTAGGTTGTATTTGACTTCTCTAAAAATTGTCAAAGAAAGGAAACTCATTATTTTGTCTATCTTTCTCTTTTCTTAAAAAGGTTATTCTACTTTTAATTCAAAATCTTTATTACATTATAAATTGGATTTTGAGACTAAACTTTTTCATCTCCCTATATTTTGTCTATTGTATAAGGATCTTTTGCAAGTTGTTAAATCCACCTCATTATTTTCATAATCAAGTAATTCATTTTTATCAATAGAATGAGTTTGCTTTAGTTTTTAAAATTTCAGAAAGGTAGCATACTTGATTGAAACAAAAGTGACCAATGATGCCAAATCAAAAGATACGCAATGACGACCAATTGAGAAATATACATAAAGTGAATCAAAAGCTAAATGATGCGCAAAGTGTGTTAAAAAAATAACAAGAGGCATAAAATGAGCCCACAAAAACTAAGCTTACTTTCTTATACTTCTTAAATCTTAAGAAAACCCTTAATATTTTTTATACTTGAGCTTGAAAATCATGATTCCTGATTCACCAATTTTTGCATTAATCATCTATTAGATATATTTTATGAAAGGAGTATTGAAAAAATTAGTGTTTTTTTTTCTAATTTGTTCCTTGATTTAGATATTGGATTAAAATTTTGTTGAGCCTTTAAAAGAACTTGGATTAACAATTTCTGATTTTCTAATCTTTCTAGGCTATGCATTCTTAATACATCCCTTATTAAGTTTTTTGAATAAAATCAAGAGATAAATTTCTCATTTTAAGAATATTTAATATGTTTTATAATATTAGTGAAAGTTTTTCTTTTTAATCATTTTTTATTGTTTGTGCCCCTCTTCATTTTTATAATATCAAAAGGGAAGAACGTACTGCTATATTTGTAACTTTTTTTACCTTTTTCTAAAAATAATAATAATAATAATAATAATAATAACAATAATAATTTTGTTTTCCCCTAATTTTAAATTTTTATTCTTGTGAGAGAAAATGTTTTCTATTTTGTAAATTCAACCAGTAATATTTGTCATCATCAAAAAGGGGGAGATTGTTGTAACTCAAGCTTATGAGTTTATTTTTTGATGATAACAAATATTGCGGCTAACTTTTTATTGTCTACTTATATTTGTAATATATCTTTATTTACGTGTATACTAACTTTTTAGGATTACGATGCACCATTCAAGGCTCAATATTTGGTAGAACAAGTTTTACTTATAAAATTCATTAGTGTATGTTTTGATTTCTTGAGTCTTATTTTATAAGGGTGTATGCTTACTTTGTAACCTCAGACACATACTTGGGTAAAATTCTGTTTGTTTGGTAGTATTTCTTATTTTAATCACATTGTCCGGGACGATCTAAAAATTGGCTTGGATGATCAGTTAAAAATAAAACCCATATTAGGGCATCCTGGTTAAGGCAGTAGCAAATAAACGAATCATCCTAGATGATAGTCTCATTGTACAGGACGATAGGCTCAATTTAGAAAGAATTAGCCACAAGATCTATTTATGTTGTAACTTGAGCTTAGGAGTTCATGTTTTTTATGATAACAAATATTATGTCTCATTATCTGTTGTCTACCTGTATTTGCAATATTTTTTTGTGTTTACTAACATTTTAGGATTACATTGCACCATACAAGGCTAAAGCTTTAGCAGAACAAGTTCTATTTATATTTTTTATTAATGTATTGCTTGGCTTGTAAGGGTGTTTTCTTGCTCGCAACCTTGCTCGCTTATTTCTATTTTAGAGTTCTAGATTTTTTTGCTCACATCATCTGGGACGATCCAAACATCAGCCTGGACAATCAGCTGAAAATAGAAACCCTAATTTGGGCATCTTGTTTAAGGCAGTCGTCTTTAAGCATATCATCCTAGATTATATTCATATAGGTCGAGATGATAGTCTTAAAATAGAAATAATCATCTGCAAAATTTATTTAGGTATTCCTTATTTTTGGACATCATCTAGGACATCGTCCTGGATGATGCAGCTAAATTATGCCTAAATTAATTTGTTAATTAAGAAAAGAAATTAAGGTTTGATTACTCAATCACATCGGCCGGGACGATCGCTAGATCATCCAGGACAACCGCTTTTGACGATTGACATCATCTAGCTTCTATTCAGGGCGATGTTTAGGATGATTTTCCTCATATTTGAACTAATTGGCCAAGAAAATCGTGATATTGGTTTGGACGATATTACTAAAAATCTCTTGATCATCCCAAACTGATCAGACTAATTGAGTAAAATTTACTTTAATCAGCCAGAACGATATGCATATCGTCCTGGACGATAAAGTCGATAAGAAGCAATTAATGAGCTCATTTGGAGATCTTCTATTTAAACTTTGATAAGGGACTTCGTAGGATTCTTTGAAAGCCATTGAGGCTTCATTTCTTTTGGAAAAAACTTAAAGAGAGACCTTGAAAGGGAGAGAGGAAAGGGTGGAGTTTGAGAGAGGGAGAAGATCCTTAGAGGGGGTTTCAAGGGAGTGTGAAGGGGGTTTCACATGGTTGCTCCAACAAGCTTGCTCCTTAGTACCATTGAATTCAAGGATCATCTTGAGAGAAGTTTTGAGAAGAAGAAGATCTCTTTGGTGTCAAAAGTCCCAACTACTCCGCCGCACTGGGAAAGGTGGAAGTGATTTTGTTAGGGATGCTCCACCTAGCTGTGGGGGCTAAAGGAGAGACATTGTGTTTAGTGCAATACTCGGAGGGTGCCTCCTAGGAGTGGACGTAGGTCAAGGTTTGACCGAACCACTATAAATCTGGTGTGTTCTTTCCTTTATTATTTTTGCATTTAATTTCTACACTTTGATTTTTTCTTTATGGTAAATTTTGATTTAGTTTGAGTTTATGTTTTTATTGTTGGAAGATTTTTAAAATACCATTTCACCTTTCCTCTTGGTTAGCCTCGGGCCTAGTTCATAAGGGCTTAACATCCCTAACAAACTTTCAAGTGGCAATAGAGCTTGATTCATAAAAATGAGTTTTTGAAAATTTTTGAATTTCAATCCATGACTAATTTTAGTAATCATAATATTGCGGAAGGATATTCAATCACTAGACCTCCTTTATTTGAAAATATTAATTTTGATTTTTAGAAAATTTGCATGTTTACTTTCTTATAATCTATTGATTTTTAAATGTGGCAAATGATTTTAACTGGTTATTCTATACCTTCATGTGTAATAGATGGAATTAAAACTAATATTCCATTTAATTAATAGAGTAGGGAAGAACAAATCAATGCTCAATTGAATGCTAAATCATTAAACTATTTTTTTTTGTGCTTTAAATTCTGATCATTTTATGTTTGTATCCACGTGCTCTACTTGCAAGGAAATTTAGGATAAATTGCACACTATATACGATGGCACTAGTGAAATCAAGCAATCCAGAATAAAAATTTTAAAGTATGATTATGAATTGTTTTGCATTAATCTTTATGAGTCGATCTTAGACATGTATACTATGATTATTCAAATTGTGAGATCATTGCATGCTTTAGGTAAAGAATTTTCAAACTTTGAAAAGGTTAATAAAATTCTACATTGTTTACTTGATAAATTTGATGCTAAAGTTATTGCCATTTATGAATTAAAAATTTTGAATGGATATTCTATTGATAATTTGATTGACTTACTCATTGCCTACAAGGAAAGTTTGGGTCAAAAACTTTTGGATGCAGATGAGATGATAGTACTAAACGCTGAAGACTCAGAGAAAAGTGGCTTAGTTGGTGACAAAAATGATGACTTATCAAATAAATTAAAAAACTCACCAAAGCAGAAGCATCAACAAAAGTGAAATAAAGGTAAAAATGATAAGAATGTTAAGACTTATTTTGATATTATTTACTTTGGATGTAGGAAGCCTGGACACATAAAAAATCAGTGCCCTAATTTGAGAACTCTTCCTGCAAAAGAAAAGGAAAAAGCTAAGAAAAGCTGTAAAAATGACAAATAATGAAAAGTAAAAAATCTCCTAGGCAGACCTAGCTTCTGAATCATCAAATCAGGAGCATAATGATGTTTAAACCACTATTCGTGTGTTTATTTTTCTGTGTATGCATGTTTTATTCATTTTTTTGTATTTTCTATGTTTTTTCTTTGGATTTTCTTGTTAAATTTTTAATTTGTCTTTACGTTTCTTTTTGTGAAGTTCTCTATGATCAACACACATATTTTACCTTTCTAAAAATAAAAAAACTACCTCTTATAGAAATGGTCAAATAAAGGAAACTCATAATTTTATCTCTCTGTTTCTTTTCTTAAAGAGGTTATTTTACTTTTGATTCAAAATCTTTATCATATTATAAATTAGATTTTGAAGCTAATCTTTTTTTATCTCCCTACATTTTATTTATCGAATAGGGCTTTTTTGCAAGTTATTGAATCTACCTCATAATTTTCTTAATCAAGTAGTTCGTTTTATCAATAAAATGGGTTTACTTTTATTTTTAAAATTTCATAAAGGTATCATATTAAAAAAAAAAGTGGCCAATGATGCCAAATCAAAAGTTGCACATTGACGCCAAAATTGAGAAAGATACACAGTGTTTCAAAATTTAAAAGATGCGTAGTGCGCCAAAAACCTGACAAGAGGCATAGAATGAGCCCACAAAAAGGAATACTTACCTTTCTTGTACTTCTTAAAGCTTAAGAAAATACTAGATATTTTTGATACTTAAGCTTAAAAATCATGATTCTTAATTCACCATTTTTTGCATTAATCTTCTATTAGATATGTTTTATGTAAGGGGTTTTGAAAAATTAGTGTTTCTTTTTCTAATTTATTCCTTGATTTAGATATTCGATTAAAAAGTTTTTTAGCCTTTAAAAGAACTTGTGCTTGGATTAACAATTTCTAAATTTCTAACCTTTTTTGGATTATGCATTGTCAATCCATTCCTTACTAAATTTTTGAATAAAATCATGAGGTAACTTTCTCATTTTAAGAAATATTTGATTTTTTTTCACTCGATCAAGGATCATTTTGGTTTTTATTTGTTCTGATTGTTTGTACCCTTCCTCTTTTTGATAATGTCAAAGGTAGAGAATGTACTATTATATTTGTATCTATTTTTTAATTTTTAAAAATAATAATAATAAAAATAAAAATAACAAAAATTTTGTATTTCCCTATTTTAAATTTTTTATTCTAGTGAGGGTGAAATTAGGAGAAAATATTTTCAATTTTGGAAATTTAACCAGTAATATTTTCTATCATAAAAAAGGGGGAGATTGTTGCAACTCGAGCATATGAGTTTATATTTTTTATGATAACAAATATTGTGGCTCTTTATCTGTTGTCTACCTGTATTTGCAATATATTTTTCTTTCTATGTTTACTAACATTTTAGGATTACATTGCACTTTACAAGGCTCAAGCTTTAGCAGAACATGTTCTATTTTGTATTTTTTATTAATGTATTTCGTGGCTTGTAAGGGAGTACTCTTGCTTGTAACCTTGCTCACTTATTTCTATTTTAGTGTTCTCTTTTTTTTTTTTTTGCTTATATCATCTCGGACGATCCAAACATTGGCCTGGACGATCAACTGAAAATAGAAACCCTAATTAGGGCATCCTAGTTAAGGCAGCCGTCTTTAAGCATATCGTCCTGGACAATATTTATATTAGCCAGGATGATAGGCTCAAAATAAAAAGAATCAGCAGCCAAATCTATTTAGGTATTCTTTATTTTTTGATATAGTTCAAGATATCATCCTGAGCGATGCAGATCAATTATGCCTAAATTAATCTAATAATTAAGGAAACCAATTAAGGTTTGATTGCACGATCATATCAACCTGGTTGATCAAAGGATCATCTGGGATGATCTTTTGGATGATTGACATAGTCCAGCTTCTATTCAGGGTAATGTTTAGGATGATTTTCCTCGTATTTGAACTAATCGATCATGATGACCGTGATATCGGCCTAGACAATATGATCAAAAATCTTCTGATCGTCCCAAACCGACCGGGCTAATTGAGCAAAATTTAATCTGATCAGCTAGGATGATATGTATATCATCCTGGATGGTAAAGTCAGTAAGTTATAATTAATGAGCTCGTTTGGAGCTCTTCTATTTAATCTTTGACAAGGGACTTTGTAAGTGTCTTTAGCAGCCACTAAGGCTTCATTTCTTTTTGAGAAAGCTTGTAGAGAAAACTTGAAAGGGAGAGAGAAAAGGGTGGAGTTTGAGAGAGGGAGAAGATCCTTGGAAGGGGTTTTAAGGGAGTGTGGAGGGAGTTTGACATGCCGAAAAGCTTGCGCCTTAGTACCATCAGATTTAAGGCTCGTCTTGAGGGAACTTTTGGGAAGAAGAAGATCTCTTTGGTGTTAAAGGACCCGGCTACTCCGCCGCACCGGGGAAGACGGAAGTGATTTTGTAAGGGCTTCTTCGCCTAGTAGTGGGGACTAAAGGAGACACACTGAGTTTAGTGTAATACTCAGAGGGTGCCTCTGAGGAGTGGATGTAGGTCAAGGTTTTTATCGAACCACTATAAATCTGGTGTATTCTTTCCTTTATTATTTCAACATTTAATTTTTGCACTTTGATTTTCTTTGTGGTGAATTTTGGTTTGGTTTGAGTTTGTGTTTTGATCGTTGGAAGATTTTTAAAATATCATTTCACCCTCCCTCTTGGTTAGCCTCAGGACTAGCTCATAAGGGCTTAACATCCCTAATGAACTTTCAATTTAGGCATGTGTTATTTTTGGACATCGTCCTGGACGATGTAGTGAATTATGCCTAATTTAATCTGGTGATTAAAGAAAGAATTTAAGGTATGATTGCTTGATCATATCAGTCTGGATAATGGTATGATCATCCGAGATGAATCATTTACAAACCTTAGTTCTCTCTAGATGATCAATAATTCGCCTAGCACCATTTCGAACAATGCTCTGGATGATATGTTCCTTTTTGTACTAATCAGCTCGGACAATCTTGAGATCATCCTGGATGATTAGTTTACTTTTCCATCATCTAAACATGCAATCAGGGTGATGTTCTGGATGATGCTCAATATTTTGAATATCATCCTGGATAATAATGTTGGTTTATTATAATTAAGAGCAAATTTGGAGTTCTTCTATTTAAGACCTCTTGTTTATACAAGTCAATGTCTTTGGCAGCTATTGAAGCTTCGTTCTTCTAGAGGAAACTTATAGAGACAACTTGAAAGGGAGAGAGGAAAGGGTGGAGTTTGAGAGAGGGAGAAGATCCTTGGAGAGAGTTTCAAAGAAGTGTGGAGGGGAGTCCACACGGTTGCTCCGAAGAGCTTGCATCTTAGTACCATCAAATTCAAGATTCATCTTGAGCGAAGTTTTCGGAAGAAGAAGATCTCTTTGGTGTCAAAGGGCCAGGCTACTCCGCCGCACTAGGGAAGGTGGAAGTGATTTTGTAAGGATTTCTCCACCAAGCTGTGGAGGCTAAAGGAGAGACACTAAAGATTTATTGCAATACTCGGAGGGTGCCTCCAAGGTGTAGACGTAGGTCAGGTTGGACCGAACCACTATAAATCTGGTCTGTCCTTTCTGATTATTTTTCTGCATTTAATTTCCACACTTTGTTTCTCTTGTGGTGAATCTTGGTTTTTTTGTGTTTGTGTTTTTACTTGGAGAAATTTTAAAATATCTTACTCACCCCCCCCCCCCCCTCTTGGTTAGCCTCGGCACTAGTTCATAAGGGCTTAACATCCCTGACGAACTTTCAAGTGGCGTAAGTGCACTTTCAATTTTTTCTTCCCTTGGGAAGATGTATTCTATCCCATCAAAACACTAAATATGAAATTAATAATCTTTAATCTAGATTATAATAGTTAAATATAGATATAAGTCATTCTGACCCTTCAGGATAAGATGTAGCTTTACCCCAAATTTGACTATTATAATTAGGATAAAATTTTCAATTTTGTTATCTAAACCTAAAAGTGAATGATATTTTTGCCTCTAGGGTCAATATATCTTTCATAATAATGTGTTCTCAAGTTCTCCTTTGAGATTAAAATTTAAATAATCGAATTTCCCAAGGAGGATTTATTTTCCAAAACATCTAACTACCCAAGAGCCTGTTTATAAATATATTTAGCAAAGTTTTTTAAACTATCAAACAAGCTCATTCAAAATTTTATCTAATGAGTACTCTTAATCTATTAAATGAGCCCATTCATGAATATATCTAATTAGTGTTTTTAAGCAATCAAATGAGTTTGTTTAGGAACAAATAATCTATGATTCATATTATATTTATTCAGAGAGTGGGTTGTTTGTATTATTAGGCAAACGTCGAGAGTAAAAATAAATTATTAAATGATTTTAGATAGGATTCGTAAATAAATTAATAAATTATTAATTTTAAAAATATATATTTTAAAAACTGTAATATAGTTCTGATTGAATTTCTTAGATAAGATCTAATAGAGCTTCTTAATGATCTTATTCAGAAGCATTAAAAGATAATGTTCATAAATATAAATAAACCAAATGCAAAGTTGTTCAAGCTCGTTTATTTAGCTATCGAGTATTTATCAAAAGTGTTCAAGCTCGTTCGTTACATTATCAAAAAGAATATGAATGAGCTTTTATCAAGTCGATACATGAGTAGCTCGTTAAACACTAGATTCATTTGCAGCACTACATAGGATAGTATATTTTCCTCATAGCATTGATACTCTACTCTACTCTTTATTACTTGATCTACACATACACTTTTGTATCATTTTGACTTTATAAGATTTACACTTTAAGCTTATTTATTAGTGCATGTTATGAGTAACCCATCAATATAATAAGGGATTATAAGTTTAAAAAAAAAAATCTTTAATAAATCTTCTATGGCATAGAAAGCTTTAGACTTAATTTAAAGAAATAAGAAGTGGGAAATTCTCAATCACGTGGATCTTCAACATAGCAACCTCAATACCCCTCTTAGGAATTCCATTTTATTATTATTATTATTATTATTATTATTATTATTATTATTATTATTATTATTATTATTATTATTATTATTATTATTATTATTATTATTCTTAATTAATCTAATCTAGACACCCATTCAATGCGATGTTCTAGACGATATTCAATGACTTTTACTAATCAAACAAGATGATATCCTATCGGCCTGGATAACATGAATAAAAACCTTCTGATCGTCCCAAATCGTCTTAGCTGATTGAGCTAAATTTGTACTGATCATACAGAATGATATTTATATCATCTTGGATGATAAAGTCGGTTTGTTTAAATTAAGAGCTATTCTGAAGCTATTCTATTTAAGACATCTTGTTCCATTCAAGATAGAATCTTTTGCTATTATTCTGTCCTGAGAGAGCTAAGAGGACAAGGAGAGAAAGGTAGAGAGAGGATCTTATGAGGGGGAGTTCATGAGGGGTTTCATAAAAGTTACTCCAAGAAAGGATCCATCATCGTCTTATCCGGTCATCATCCCTAATTCCTTGGGGGTTCTACAGAGGTCTACTTCATCATCTGATCAAAGTTCTTTGCCTGCTTCAGAAGGAAGCAAAAGGAGTTGGGTTCTCTTCCTGCTTCTATGGGAAACAAAAGGAGTTGGGTTCTCTGCCTCACCTGGGTTGGTGGAAAGAAGGTTTGTACTAGCTTCTCTGCCTTATTATGGGGGAAAAAGGAGATACACTGAGTTTAGTGCAATACTCAGAGGGTGCTTTTGGGGAGTGGATATAGGTCGAGTTGACCAAACCATTATAATTTCTTTGTTCTTTATTATTTCTTCTGTATTTAATTTTTGCACTTTACTTTTTTTTATGCTGAATGTTGGTTTAAGTTTGTGTTTTGATTAAAAGATTTTTTAAAATACCAATTCAACCCCCTCCCCTTTTTGATTAGTCTTGGGACTAGTTCATCAGGGTTTAACATCCCTGTCAAACTTTCAAGTGGTATAAGAGTGGGATTCATAAAATCGAGTTTTTGAAAACTTTTGAATTTTGAACAATGGCTAACTTTGGTAATCTTAATACTATAGAAGGGTATTTTATTACCCGACCACCATTATTTTATAATATTCCTTTAATTTTTGGAAAAAATACATGTCTATGTTTTTATAATCAATTGACTGTCGTACGTGGATGCTTGTTAAGGATGGTTATACACCACCTTCTCGTGAAATTAATGGCATTAAAACTGAACTTTATTTTACTGAATTGACTTTTGATGAAAGAGATTTAGCATAACTTAAAGTGAAATATTTGAACTATTTTTTCTGTGTTTTGAAATATGAAGATTATATGCATGTTTCAACTTGTACAACTCGTAAAGAAATTTGGGATAGATTATGTATTTCTTATGAATGCACAAATGAGGTTAAGCAATCTAGATTGAATATTATATTGCATGATTATGAACTTTTTTCATATGAAAACCTAATGAATCAATTTTTGACATGTATACTAGGTTTACTCAAATTGTCACCTCATTGCATGCTTTATGAAGAGAGCTAACTAATTATGAAATAGTAAATAAATTTTTTAGATGCTTGTCTTCTTCTTTTGATGCTAAGATTATTCTAATTACTGAATCTAAAGATTTGAATACTTATTTCATCGATAACTTACTTGGATCACTCATTGCTTATGAGCAAGGGATGAATCAAAGAAACCTTGACGCAGGTGAGAAAAAGAAAGAGAAAATTGTGGCAGTGAAGGCTAAAAACACGGACACAGATTCTTTCAGATCTAAAAGTGATGATGTTATCTTCATCACTAGGTAATTCAAAAGCTTTATAAGGAAGAATAATAAGTATCATCAGAAATGGAAAAAGGAAAGAATAGAAAAAAATTTAAAAGTTCTTCTAATGTTATTTATTTTCAATGCAAGAAGCCTGGACAAGTTAAAGCTGATTGTCTTACACTTAAGGAGCACCCAAGCAAGGAGAAGGGTGATGAGAAACCAAAATATAGGAAGGATAAGAAGCATAACCAAAAGGCTTTATGGGTGAATTCTTCATCTGACTCATCTGAGACTGAAGCTGAAAAGGAGATAATAAACTTTTTCTTGATGGTTGATCATCTTGGTCAGTCTGATGAAGAAGAGGTTTGTGAACCAACCTATGATCAATTACTTGAAATTTGTGAGAATATTCATGCATCATATAGGAAACTTAAGAAATTGAATGTTAGTTTGAAATTGGAGTTTTTAAATTTTAAAAAGAGCATGAAGTTTTAAGTAAAGAACACACTCAACTTGATAATAATCACATGCCTTTACTTGATGAGTTTGATGAATTGAATAAAAAGCATTCTAAATTAATTGTTGAGCATAATTATTTGAAAGCATCCTACACCTCATTTTAATCTAATTTTAAAACTTATATTGAAGAATCTGAGCATAAAGAGAACTATTTGAATGTTAATAATGCTATTTTAGAAAGTGTTAACTTCAAGTTTAAAGCTAAATTGAATAAACTGGTGAGAAATTGGAATACATCAACACTCGATTTAAAGCTAAAACCTAGAAAGATGCATTATAATTCAAACATATTAGTAAATCCTTTTCTTGGAGTTAGATATTTTTCATGTGGCATGCTATGACATATTTCACACTTGCAATGTTCACCGAAGTACACATTAGATGTGGATTCCCAAACTACATGATTCACAGCATAACATACATGCATTGCATTCTTCTTTTCATAAGAAGGGACCCAATCCTTTTTGGGTTCTTAAATTGGACATTTGATGACTTTATAGGTAATCTCTCACCAAAGACCTCATGAGAGCTTGTGGTACTTTGACTACAGAGGCTCGAGGCTCATAATTGCATAAATTCGATGCTTAATAAATTCTGAATTACATGTTTACTACTCTGTTGATTGTTGTTATTTTCTATTTTAGTTTTTAGTTAGCTTTTTATGTTTTTTTTTATTTTGTAGTTATTTCATCTTTCTTGTTTCTCTTTTTGTTTATTAGTTTTTTTCTTATTTTTTTGTCATAGTTGAAATGATATTTTGCACCTTATTTTTGTTTTTGATAATTTGTAGTCAATGTTTTGACATCTCTAAATCAATTAAAGTGAGAAATATCATTGATTATTTCCCACCCTCTAACCTCTTCTAGTGATTTAATTTTCTTTTCTAAATAAAATTTTATATCAAATTAATAATTAGACTTTGCAATTGAAATCTTTTCTATCTTGCTACAATAATCTATCATATATATATAATGTTTAAAGTCTTTTATATTACTTTCAAATTCTTTAAAATCTTATTATTGCATTTATCATTAAAATTTGATTTTATTTTGTGGTTTATTCTTCCCTTTATTAGAGAGTGAGTTTTTCTTCTCTAATATCTTGAAGATATACTCACAACTGAGAATTTTTTAAGAGTTTTGAAAAAGGGGACTAGCTTGCAAAAGTTGACAGGGGCATAAAATTAGCCCCAAAAAGAAAAGAAAAGTAAAAAAGATGCATAATGACTGCCAAAAATTGAAACAAACACAAAGTGTATCAAAAATCAAAAGATGCGCAAAGTGCACCAATCAATTAATAAGAAGCATAAAATGAGCCCACAAAAAACAAGATTCCCTCTCTTTCAAACCTTTAAAATCTTAGAAGAATTTATGTCACTTGATATTTTCAAATGCTTGATTTCAAATTTCTTGATTGTGACAGATTAATTTGGTATATTATTCTATAAGATATTTTTCTAGAACCAAATTTTGAACGGATATTTTTTTCTTATCTAATTAGTTTGTTCTGAGTTAGAACATTTATTTTCAAAAGACGATTTTTTCTTGAGAGAAGTCCGAGCTAGGTTTAACAGGATCAGATATTCTACTATTTTCAGATTTTGACGATGTTAACTCATTGGTCTTACAAGTTTTTAAATTCAATCACTTAGAGAATTTATCATATTTGTGCCTTATTTATTTAAAAGAAAAAAAATAATAAAAATTTTCTTATTTTCGTTTCTTTTTTGTCTCTTTTTTTTTGTATTTTAACTTTATCTTTTACTAGAGTTTTTATGTTTTTTAGGCCTTCTTTGATCATCTACATCCATCTCTTGAATTTTATTCTTTGGTCCCATCATCCTGGACAATTTTTCTATCATCCTGGATGATTCATTCAACCCACTCCTTTTATTTGACGACTGATATGTTTTCTCTATTCATCATTAACCTGGATGAAACTTTATCATCCTGGATGATCTGATCGTATCCTGCTTTACTTATTGTGATCGGCTTGGATGATCCTCTTCATTTTGGATGATGTTATTAAATCTTTGCTCAATTATGTGTAATCGGCCCGTACAATCCACCAGTTCGTCGTTGACAATACACATAAAAAAATGTTTAAAAACCCTTTAAATTCATTTGATATGATTAATTATTGATGATCGTCCTAGATGATCCACCTATTCATCCTGCATGATACATGTGGCAATACTTTAAACATTTTAAATTCGGTCGGTATTATTTATTATTATGCATCATCCTAGATGATCCACCTAATCAGCCAGTACGATCTTTTTTTTCAACTGTTGTCCTACTTGACTCCTCGGGATGATCGCCTGTGTCTTATTATCCTAGATGAACTCTGATCATCTGGAAAACTTTACAACCTTTTTAACCAATCATCCCAGACACAATTATTACACTGGATCAGCCTAGATGATTCTATGATCGTCATGGACAATCAGATTATTTCTTTTAAAAACTGAGTCTTTCTAACATTTTTCTCACACCAACCTTCTTGAGTCCTCTTTTCTCTACTTCTTCTCTATTTTTCTGATCATGGCTATGAAAATTCATTAGAACTGGCCCGAAGCTAACCAAGAGGGGGGGGGGGGGGGGGGGGTTAATTGGTATTTAAAAATTTCTTTAAGCAAAAAGAATGATTATCACAAACCAAATCACTATAAAAACAAGTGCGGAAGAAAATAAATATGGAAGCAGTAAAAACAAGAACACAAGGGTTTATAGTGGTTCGGTCAACTCGACCTACGTCCACTCTCCGAAGGTGCCCTTTGAGTATTGTAGTACAATCGTGACTCTCCTTTAGCCCCCACAGCTAGGCCGAGAAGCCCTTACAAACACCTCCTTTCTGCCACCCCCGGCAAGGAGGAGAACCTCGATCGATCACTAAGGCTTACCTCTCCCAACCTCTCCAAGGACAAGAGACTCTAGGAAGAAGAAGTGGAACAATGCTTGGAGCAACCCTTGTGAATCCCCTCACAAGCCTCCCCTCACAAAATCCTCTCTCTCTCTCTCTCTCTCTCTCCTCTCCTTTAGGTTTTCTCAGGTCAAGAAAGCAGCCAAGGATGTTCAAAAATGTTGAACAAGAGCTCTTAAATAGAAGAGCTTCAAAGGAGCTCATTAACTACAAGTTGCCGACTTTATCGTCCAGGACGATATGGACATCGTCCTGGCCGATCAGTACAAATCTTAGAAAATCAGCCAGAGCATCGCCCTGAATGCAAACTGGATGATTGAAAATTGGCTTGATCATCCAGGACGATCTCATGATCATCTCGGCCAATCAGTTCAAAATAGAAGAAAATCATCTAGAGCATCGCCCTGAATTTGAGCTGTCTGATCCAAATCGGCCAAAGCATTGCCCTGAATTTGTACTGGCCGATATTTATCGTCTAGGAGCAACCAAGTTTTTTTGAATGGATCGTCCAGGCTGATCTTACGAACGTCTAGGATGATGTGATTGTATCAATCATCCTTAATTACTTCCTTGATTTCTGGATCAATTTAGGCATAATTGCGTAATATCATCCAGGCCGATATCACTATTATCCTGGCCAATTTCCAAAAGTACAGAATACCTAAATTGATAATGGCGGCTATTTTTTTCTGTATTGAGCATATCATCCTGGCCGATATAAGTATCGTCCAGGCCGATCAATTAATTACGGCTGTCTTAACTAAGAAATCCTGATTAGATCTTCTATTTTGAACTCGATTGTCCAGGACGACATAAATATCGTCCAGGACAATGTGAGTAAAAACATAAGTTCTAAATCTCTCAAGTGTGTGTGTGTGTGTGTAGTGTTACTTAACATCAGTCACTACAAGATAATATAATTGACTCAAGAAAGAAAAAAAAAATATAGACTAACTCAACCCTAATCTACCCAGTCTTGAGCTGATTTTGATTTCTGTCGAATCTTTGAGTCCTGAAAAGTCAGTAGAAAAAGGAAGTCTTAGTGAAATAAGATTTGTTTGCTATCATCAAAATCATAATCTAAAAAACATGTTTGTAACAATCTCCCCCTTTTTGATGATTGCAAATATATCGATAATCAATTCTAAAACAGTAATACAAAACTAAACAAGCTTTAAAAAAAGGACAAGTACACGCATACTACAAGAACTAGCACAAATATACTACTCCCCCTTTTGACATCTCTAAAAGAAGGAGGAAACTAAAAACATAAACTAAAGAAACTAAAAACACAATACATAAAAAGAAAGTAATCTACAGAAAATAGAAACTAAAACTATATATACGAGGGATCCTGATCATTAGATGGAGGTGGAGGTGGTGGAGCCTGCTGAAAGTAGCTAGCTAGCGTAGTAAACTGAGCATTTAACCAGGCTATATCCTGGTCGTGCTGCTGCTGGTGGTGAGTAATGTAGCTGTCAAAATGAGCTAAGTGCTCTATGCGGTGCTGCTCATAGCGGGCAATGTCCTCAGAATATTGCTGCTCCTGTGCAGCAACGTAAGCCTCGAAACAGGTCTCCCAACGATCAAATCTCTCCATTAATTGGTTAAACCGTGAGTGCTGGAGAAGAGGAATAAGATCAAGAATGGGAGCGGGAGCCTCCTCCTCCTCGGCCCCCTGAGGTTCCCCATCTCCTGGGTGGAGACGACAACTACGAAGAACATTGAACAAATTATTAGAGTAGCAGGGAGGCGGATGGTTGGGGTGAGAAGGAAATTAAAGATTATTTTTAGTTTCAAGAACATATGAGATGATGTGTCCCAAAGTCAGATTGGGTTTCCTCTTATGACCCAAATCACGGATTGTAGTTAAATGATCAATGTATCGAAAGATTAGATCAGTAGCATTAAAATCTCTACGGGCCATGATGTAAAAGGTGGTAAGAGAAAGTAATGGGTGATTTGGATTTGATCCCCGGCTTTTGAAATTATGGTAGTGTCAAGGACATGTTGGATTGTCCTAGCATCTTTGACTAAAGAGCTAGTCTCTCCAACATGAAAGGGAGAGTTGGTTTGGCATAGAAAATGATTTGTAGCAGACTAGTTGAAGTCAGGATTAGAGATAGTTAAATGCAGCTTATCTTCGGTGGTGGATAGCTGCAGCAGTTCAGCATAGTCTTGATATATGATCTCGACTGAGTGTCGATTCACATAGGATGTTAGAGCAGTGTAGGCAGCATTTATTCGAAGATTTACAAAAAATTCAAACAGAAGTTCAGAGGCAAAAGGGACTTCTAGAGTAAGAATGAAGCACAGAGAAGTGTGAGCGAAGAAATCTAGTACCAGATATGAAAGGTAGGCAGGATTGATTATTCTGGAGAGAGTGATGCTGCATTCCTTGTACCGACGGTAAGCTACTTGATCCTCTACATCCCTGAATCGAGGGTTAAGAGTCGCCCTCGAGGAACATCTAGAAGCCTATCGGACTCGCTTTCCACCAGCCATAGTACGAGATCAGAAAGTAAAGATGAGATAGGAAGAAGCTTTGAGGTGAAAACCATGGCTGGAATGGTCTGAATTTAAAGAAATGGCCACATCATCCAGGACGATCGCAGAATCGTCCAGGACAATTTAGTTCAATTTTTGCGTACAGGCCAATTAGTCAAAATGGCAGTCCGATCGTCCGGGTCGATCAGATATCGGCCAGGATGATTAAACACGAGCAATCATCCCGATGAGTCAAGCCGGACGATTGTTGAAAAAGCAGATCATCCGGGCCGATTAGGTTTATCATCCAGGACGATGCACAATAAATGATCATACTGGCTGAAGTTAAAATATTTTAAATCTGTGCCACGTGTATCGTCCAGGATGAACAGTGGATTGGCTAGAACGATTGTCCAATAATGGATCATCCAGGGCTAATTTTAAGAATTTAAATGTACTAACACGTGGATCTTCCAGGACGATCAGGTGTATCGGCCAGGACGATGACCATAAATACATCGGCCAGGACGAAATTTGTATCGGCCACAACGATCAAAAATGATTGTAACAGAGTTCGATCATATCAGCCAGGACGATAAAGGATCATCTGGGATGATGAGTTACAGATAGAGATGATCAAAGAAAACCCCAAAAAAATACAAACAAAAAAACAACAAAAACAGATAAAATCAACAAAAGAAAAAAATGAAGTTCTTGGTTTTTAATTTTTCTAATTTTTTTTTTTTTTTTAGCAAAACAAGCATATGACAAATTTTCCAAATAATTAAATTTTAAAGATTTGAAAGATCAATGAGTTGACGATGTCATAATCTGAAAATGGTAGAAAATCTGATCCTGTTTACCCTAGCTCGGACTTCTTTCAGGATAAAAATTGTCTTTTGAAAATAAGAGGTCTAACTCAGAATAAATTGGATAAAAAGAAGATCTGTTCAAAAATTGGTTACAAATAAAATATCTTATAAAATAGTATACCAAAGTAATTTGTCTCTATCAAGGAATTTAAAATCAAGCCTTTGAAAATATCAAATAACCCATGAGTCCTTCTAAGTTTTAAAAGTTTTGAAAATAGAGGATAGCTTGCATTTAGTGGGCTCATTTTATGCCTCTTGTCACTTTGATTGGCACTTTGAGCATCTTTTGATTTTTTATACACTTTCGTGTATATACTTTTATTTTCAACTTGGCGTCATTGGCCACTTCCTCATTTTTTTTTATTTTTGCAAGCTAAAAACTTTTTAACAAACTCTTAAAAATGGTTCTTAGTTGTGATTATATCTTCTAGATATTAGAGAATAGGTGCTCTCTTTCTAATATAGGGAAGAACAAACCACAAAACGACAATCAAAATCAAATGATAAGTGCAACGGCAAGATTTCAATTAACTTGAAAGATATATAAGAACTTTGGATCATTTATATAAGATAGAATATTGTAGCAAGGTAAAAAGGATCTTAATTTCAAAAACCATTTGTTAAAATGAGATAGACTTTTTATTTAGAAAAGAAAACTATATCACCAAAAGAGGTTAAAGGGAGGGCAACCATCAACGGTGTTTTTCCCCTTTAACCAATTTAGAAATGCTAATCATTGGCCATAAATCTCTAAAGTTTAAGAACAAGAAAAAATCATCATAAAGAAAACAAATGTAAAAACGACTAGAATAACTAAACAAAAACTATCACAAAAACAAAACATAATAATAATCAAAATGCAATTCAAGAATTTGTTAAGCAGCAAGTTTAGGCAGTTATAAGCTGCGAGCCTTTGTTTGTCCAAGTATCATATGCTCTCACGAGGTCTTTAGTGAGAGCAATCCTGCAAGAATCAACAACTGTCAGACTTAGGAACCCAAATAGGTTTGGGTCCCTTCTCATGAAAAGTAGAATGTAATGCATGTGTGCTATGTTGTGAATTATGCAATTTTGGTCTCCACACCTAATGTGTACTATGGTGAACAGTGCAAGTGTGTGAGATGAGTCCTAGCAAGCCACATGAAAAGCATCTAACACCAGGAAATAGATTTCTTAAATGGTTTGGATTGTAATGCCTCTTCCTAGGTCTTGGCTTTATATACAAAGTAGGTGTCATCCAATTTCTCTTAATTGAGTCCAATTCATCTTTAAGCCTCAAGTTAGTATCTTCCAAAGCATTATTATCAATCCTCAAGTTGCGCTCTATTTCTTTAGATTTCTTCAAATCAGATTTTAGTGAGGTATGTGAAACTTTTAATGCATCATGCTCATTAATTAATTCCAAATGTTTTTTATTTAAATCATCAAATTCATCAAGTATAGCCATGTGATTTGAATCAATTGTAGAATAATCTTTGAGAATAATTTCATATTCCTTTTCTAAATTCAAAAGTTCCAACTTTAAACTAGCATGAGTCTTTTTAAGTTTTTTGTATGATGCATGAATTTTCTCACAAATTTCGAACAATTGATCATAAGTTGGTTTGCATGCCTCTTCTTCATTACTTTGATCAAGATGATCTTCTGCCATTAAGTACAATTTTGTTATTTCATCTTCAGGTTCAGTCTCTGATAAATCAGATGCAGAATCTGCCGAAAACACCTTTTGAAGCCTCTTTTTGTCCTTCCCGAGCTTGGATTTTTCCTCACCCTTTTCTTTGCTTATGTGATCTTGAAATGTAGGACAATCCGCTCTGACATGTCTAGGCTTCCTAAATTCAAAGCAAACAACATCAGAAGATCTTTTAGAATATTTATTATCCTTACCTTTTCTCCAACTTTGATGATGCTTGTGCTTCTTCCTTAGAAAGCTTTTGAATTGCCTTGTGATAAAGGCAATGTCATCGCTCTCAGACCCGAAAAAATCAGAGTCAGATTTGTGCGCCTTCAGTGCCACTGTTTTCTCCTTCTTTTTCTCACCTACATCAAGATTTCTTTGATTCACCCCTTGCTCGTAAGAAATTAGTGAGCCAAGTAAGTTATCCATCGAATAGGTGTTTAAATCCTTAGATTCAGTTATAGTAGTGATTTTAGCATTAACAGATGAAGGTAAGCATCTCAAAATCTTGTTCACTTTTTTATATTTTGAAAGTTCTCTTCCTAAGGCATGCAAAGAAGTAACAATCTGAGTAAATCTCGTATACATTTCAGAAATTGATTCATGAGGTTTCATACAAAAATTTTTGTAGTCATGCAAGAGAATATTCAAACGGGATTGTTTAACTTCATTTGTACCTTCATAAGTGATTCACAATTTATCCCAAATTTCTTTACCAGTTTTGTAAGTGGAAACACGCATGTAGTCTTCTGATTTAAAAGCACAGAAAAAGCAATTAAGACATTTTTCATTCAATTGCGCCAATTCCCTATCATCTAAAGTCCATTCAGTAAAAGGAAGTGGAACAGTAATGCCGTTAAGTTTACCAGTTGGAGGTGTGTAACCATCCTTAACAAGCATCCACATGCGATAGTCAGTTGATTGTAAAAATGTAGACATGCTAGTTTTCCAAAAATCAAATAGGATATTATCAAATAAAGGTAGTCGAGTAATAGAATACCCTTCCGGTGTATTACGATTCCCAAAGTTAGCCATGAATCAAAATTCAAAAAGTTTTTAAGCTCAGTTTTTATGAATCCCGCTCTGATACCACTTAAAAGTTCGTTAAGGATGTTAAGCCCTATAGAACTGACCCGAGGCTAACCAAGAGGGGGGTGAATTGGTATTTAAAAATTTCTTTAAGCAAAAAAGAACGATTATCACAAACCAAATCACTACAAAAACAAGTGTGGAAGAAAATAAATACGGAAGCAGTAAAAACAAGAACACAAGGGTTTATAGTGGTTCGGTAAACTCGACCTACGTCCACTCCCCGGAGGAGCCCTCCAAGTATTGCACTATAATCGTGACTCTCCTTTAGCCCCCACAGTTAGGCGGAGAAGCTCTTATAAACACCTCCTTTCTGCCATCCCCAGCAAGGCAGAGAACCTCCCTACTTTTGCATCCTCCTAAAGCAGGCAGAGAACCTCGATCGATCGTTGAAGCTTACCTCTCCCAACCTCTCCATGGACAAGAGACTCTAGAAAGAAGAAGTGGAACAATGCTTGGAGAAACCCTTATGAATCCCCTCACAAGCTCCCCCTCACAAAATTCTCTCTCTCTCTCTCCCTCTCTCTCTCTTTCTCCTTTAGGTTTTCTCAGGTCAAGACAGGAGCCAAGGATGTTCAGAAACATTGAACAAGAGCTCTTAAATAGAAGATCTTTAAAGGAGCTCATTAATTACAAATTTCCAACTTTATCGTCCAAGACGATATGCACATCATCCTGGCCGATCAGTACAAATCTCAAAAAATCAGTCAGAGCATCGCCCTGAATGCAAACTAGATGATTGAAAATTGGCTTGATCATGCCAATTAGTTCAAAATAGAGGAAAATTGTCCAGAGCATCGCCCTGAATTTGAGCTGTCTGATCCAAATCGGCTAGAACATCGCCCTGAATTTGTAGTGGCCGGTATTTATCATCCAGGAGCAACCAAAGGTTTTTGAATGGATCGTCCAGGCCGATCTTGCGATTGTCCAGGATGATGTGATTGTATCAATCATCCTTAATTACTTCCTTGATTGCTGGATCAATTTAGGCATAATTGTGTAATATCGTCCAGGCCGATATCACTATCATCCTAGCCGATTTCCAAAAGTATATAATACCTAAATTGATCATGGCGGCTGTTTCTTTCTGTATTGAGCATATCATCCTAGCCGATATAAGTATCGTCCAGGCTAATCAGTTAATTACAAATGTCTTAACTAAGAAATTCTGATTAGATCTTTTGTTTTGAACTCGATTGTCCAGGACGATATAAATATCATCCATGATGTTGTGAGTAAAAACACAAGTTCTAAATCTCTCAAGTGTGTGTGTGTAGGGTTACTTAATATCAGTCACTTCAAGCAATTATAATTAACTCAAGAAAGAAAAAAAAAATACAGATTGACTCAACCCTAATCTACCCAGTCTTAAGCTGATTCTGATTTCTGTCTGATCTTTGAGTCCTGAAAAGTGAGTAGAAAAAGGCAATCGTAGTGAAATAAGATTTATTTGCTATCATCAAAATCATAATATAAAAAACATGTTTGTAATAGGCTGGTGGCAAAAGGTCTCGCATACCTTCTGGAAGCTCCTCTTGGGCAAATATGGATCTTCGATTCACTGAGGCGGCCGATCAAGCTGCCTATTAGAGGTAAAAAATGGCTGGGATCACTATATCCTGGACTATCAACCCTCAAATTCTCTCCTATTCTATGCTTGATTTATTTGTGCACACTTCCATGACATTTATCCTCACTCTCACTGTCCCTTTCAACTCTAAGTTACGGTTTGAGATTTTGCTAGCCTTCACATCAATTCCTCATTTACTGCTCTTCAGTCATATGTGAATAGATGTCCAATCAAAATCACATATCAGGACTGTTAAGAACTCCTACAACTTTCCCCCACATGAGATAAACTCCACATTCTGTGTCAAGATCCTGACTATGACTGGCTCTAGATAACCACTTTTTGAGAAACACTAATGCCTCCTATCACGTTGGAGAGTCAAGTATCTTACTCAAAGATTCTAGAACAATCCAACATGTCCTTCGCACCTCTATTCTTCCAAAGCTGGTGATCGTGTTCATATCACTTCACTTCTTTTGATCACCACTTTCTACATTCTAGCCCACCATGAGTTTAATGCCACTAATCTAATTTTTTGATACAATGAGCATCTGACTAGTATTCGAGATCCAGGACAAAAGAGAAAGCTAAATCTTACCCTAGGATACATCATTACCTATGTCCTAAAATCTAAATACAACCTCCAATATCCTGCCCTACCTAACTATCATCCTGCCTTCTACTCAAACAACTCCTTCCATGTACTTTACAGTACTCGTCTCCACCTGGGCACAAGGAAGATGAGAGAGCTGAGGAAGAGATGGCTCTTACACCTATTCCTGCACCTTCTCCACTCCGCCAGTACTCTCAGCTGGATCAACTGGTGGAGAGATTCGACCAGTGGGAGACACAGTTTGAGACCTACATTGCTGCACAGGAGCAGCAATATGTGGATGATGTTGCTCTCTTTGACACTTACGTGGCTCATTAGTGGGACCAGCACGACCAGGACATGGCCTGGTTTAGGAAGCAGATAGCGACACTTTCCAGTTTCTTTCACCCTTAGCCACCACCACCACCTTCTCCTTCGAGATCAAGGGTCGTCTTTCTTTTAGTTTGTTTTCATTATTTCAGACCTGTCCTATTTTTTAGTTTATGTTTATTTTTTTTTCTTTTTCCCTTCACCTTTTTGTGATGTCAAAAGGGGGAGTAACTGTACTATTCTAGTTTGTACTATTTTTTGGTTAGTTATATTATTCTAGTTTGTACTATTTTTTGGTTAGTTGTACTATATTGTTCCTTAGTAAAATTTGTATTTCTGGTTCCACACTATTTCTATTGATTTGTTTTGCTTTGAGAAGATTTTATAATTTAAATTATTTGCCATCATAAAAAAGTAGGAGATTATTGCAAATCTAATTTTAGGGAATATAATTTTAATGATAGCAAACACTTCTACTTCTCTATGACTACCTTGCCTACTAACTTTTCAGGTCCACAAGATCAAACTACAATTTAAACCAGCACAAGATTGGAAAGACTAGGTCTAAGTTATTTTGTAATCTTTTATCTTTTCTTGAGTCAATTATAAACGATGTGGTTCTTGATGCTAAGTCACCTTGCACACTCACACACTTGGGGGAAATTTTTTATTGTCTTAGAGTTCTCTATTTTTTTATCACATCATCCAAGACGATCTGAAACATCGGCATGGATGATCAGTTAAAAATAGAAACCCTAATTAGGGCATCCTAGTTAAGGCAGCCATCATTAAGTGCATCATCCTTGATGATATTCGTATCGACCTTGATGATAGGCTAAAATCAGAAAGAATCTACCCCCATATCTATTTAGGTATTATTTGTTTTTTGGACATTATTCAGGACATCATCCTGGATGATGCAATATAATTATGCCTAAATTAATGTGGTAATTAAGGAAAGAAATTAAGGTTTGATTGCTTGATCATATCATCATGGATGATCAAAGGATCAGCCGAGATGATCAGTTCATAAACCTTAGTTATCCCTGAAAGATCAAACATCGGCATGCTTCTATTCAAGTTGGTGTTCTAGATGATATGTGCTGAATTGAATTAATCGTTTGGGATGATCATGAGATTGGCCAGGACAACCAAGTTATTTTTTCATCATCCAGACACCCATTCAGTGTAATGTTCTTGATGATATTCAATGACTTATACAAATCATATAGGATGATATTATATCGGCCTGAACGATATGAATAAAAACCTTCTAATCATCCTAAATCGTCCTAGCTGACTGAGCTAACTTTGTATTGATCGTACAGGATCATATATCATCCTGGGTAATAAAGTTGGTTTGTTGCAATTAAGAGCTATTTTGAAGCTCTTCTATTTAAGACCTCTTGTTCCTTTCAAGAGATATCTTTTACTGCTGTTCTAACCTGAGAGAAGCTAGAGGAGAGGGAGAGAAAGAGAATCTTGTGAGGGGGAGTTTGTGAGGGGTTTCATAAAGGTTTCTCCAAGTAAGGATCCATCATCGTCTTTTTTAGTTATCATTCCTAGTCCCTTGGGGGTTATAGAGAGGTCTACTTCAGCATGTGATCAAGGTTCTCTGCCTGCTTCAGGAGGAAGCAAAATGAGTTGGATTCTCTGCATACTTTTTTAGGAAGCAAAAGGAGTTGGGTTCTTTACCTCCCTTGGGATGGTGGAAAGGAGGTTTGTATAGGCTTTTCCTCCTTATTGTGGGGGAAAAAGGAGAGACACTGAGTTTAGTGCAATACTCAAAGGGTGCCTCCAGGGAGTGGATGTAGATCGAGTTGACCAAACCACTATAAATTTTGGTGTTCTTTATTACTGCTTCCATATTTAATTTCAGTACTTTATTTTTTTGTGGTAAACATTAGTTTAAGTTTGTGTTTTGATTAAAAGATTTTTTAAAATATCAATTCACCCCCTTCTCTTAGTTAGCCTTGGGACTAGTTCATTAGGGCTTAATATCCCAATCAAACTTTCAGTGGTATCTAATATTGGATTCCCTAAGAGTGGTGTTGGTAGATGTCCAATAATAGTCAGGATTTTATGCCAATATATGAATTTTCATGCCAGTAGTAGAGAGGTGTAGGAATTCATGAAGGGTTTGATAGGTTATCTCTACGGGTCTTCTATTGATATAGGATTTAAGGGCAGCACCATCACTGTCTATTCTTAGGCCAATCTAAAACTCAAAAAGTAATTCAGAGTTAAAGGAGTATGCAAGAGTGAGAATGAAGGTGAGAGTGGTGTGAGCTAAAAGTGATAGTACTTGGAAGTTTAAATCTTCTTATTTGATGATTTTTGTTGGGATTATACTAGTAATTTTATACCTCTGATAAACCCTTTCATCGATGGCATCAGAGAATCTAGGATCTATAGGGCATCAGGAGCAACTATCGACAAGTGCATGAGAGCATTTTCCTCTATCCATTGCAGGAATCGTGATCTTAATGGGAGGAAAAAGATTAGAAGTTTGAAGATCCTATGAAGAAAATCATTTAATTCCCTCTATTTAAATAGAATGATCAAATCTTATAGTACGATCATAAGATCATACTAAATGATAAAATGAATTTAATTAATCTAATCCAATCCAATTAATAAGTTGGTACCATCGTATAGTATGATCGAAATTGTACTAGATGATTAGAGAGAAGACTTTCATCTTAAGGAGTCAATTTGGATGATCATTAACTAATCAAAATATATAGAAAAAATAGGTGTTCATACAGTACGATACGATATTAAATATCATAATAGCCGAATTAAATTTTTCTAACATCTACATCCACGTGTATAGTATAGTACAAAGTAGATATTCATATAGTATGATCACAAATGATTGATCAGTATTGGCTGTTGGATGTGCTGTGATCAACGATTTGGTGTTTTGTGAAGATCATATAGAATGATATCAAATTGCATAGTACGATTTAAACAAAATTTAGAAGGCGGTGTGTAATGATAAAAATACTCTAAAAAGATAAGATAAAATAAATTATGATAAGTAAAAGAACCAAGGAAAATAATCATAAATAAAAATAAATAAACTTAGAATTTATTTATTTATTTATTAAGAATAGATCAATTTTAGCAAATGATAATTTTTTCTCATGATTATATTAAATACTTTATAAGAAATTCATTGACAATGCATAACCCCATAAAGGTTAAAGATTCAAATTTTATTAACACTAGCTCAAGCTCCTTGCACGCTAAAGTCTTTTAAAATAAAAAATCTATTTTAGAAAATAAATTATAAAGGAAATGTGATATTCTTAAACTTCTTTTCAAAAATATATCTAAGAGAATAAAATTTCAAACTGATAAATCAGGAATCATGATTTTCAAATTCAAATGTAGAAGATATCAATTAGCACAAGGATTCCTCTAAGATTTAAGATTTTAAAGAAAGGGAAGCTAACTCATTGTGGGCTCATTTTGGGCCTTTTATTAGTTTTTAGCACACCTTCTGCATCTTTTGATTTTTGATACACTTTATGCATCTTACAGTTATTTGGCAAATTTTGTGCATCTTTTTAGTTTTGGGCTCATTTTATGCCTCTTTTCATTTTTGCAATCTTGCCTCCTTTCTAAATATTTAAATAAAAAATCCTCTCTGTTTTGAGATTATTTTCCAAATATAAGAGAATAAAAACTCACTCTCTTATATAAGGAAGAGTAAACCACAAAGAAAAACTCGATCCATATGAAAGAGAAACAACTTGTTTAAAAAATTTTAAAGGAGATTCATTGACATGAAAAACTATTCATTTGAGATAGAGGACTGTAGGAAGGTGAAGCATATCTTTATTTCTTGGTCTAATTTATAATTTCAAATAGATTTTGATTCAAAAAAAAAAATTTACACCACTAAATAAGTTAGAAGAAGAAGGATAATACCTAATTTTAATTTCTTAAACTATTTTAGAGGAGTCAATCACTACTTACATGATATCATAAATAAAAATTAAGATTTTCATTTAAGAAAAAATCTACTACATAAGTGAGTAGTGATAAGATTCTAAACATTTAGAAGTTTTTTTTTTTTTTAATAAACAAACACATGCATAAAAGTAAAAACATAAAACACTGAAAGGCAAAATAAAAAACAAAGAACATAACATTTTAATCTTAGATTTTCATAGCATCCAATTTCAAGCATGAATATTTATAACACCTAATGTCATTCTTAAGGCACTGAGGTTTTAAAAGCTAATAGTTTTGTAAAGATATCTATATATTGGTTTTTAGTGGCTGCATAATGTAGCTCAATTTCTTCTTTGGTGACATGGTCCCTAATGAAATGTTTCCTTATATCTTTGTGTTTAGTCCTAGAGTGTTGGATTTGATTCTTTTAAATATAGATAGCACTAGTGTTATCACACAAGATTTGAATGGTGCTTACACGTAGTCCTAAATCTAGTATTTGTTGCTTTACCTAAAGAACTTGTGCCACACAACTTCTTGAGGCTATGTATTCTATATCAGTAGTAGATAGGGATTCTAAATTCTATTTTTTACTGAATTAGGAGACTAAGGATTGTCATATAAATTGATAAGTTCCAGAAGTTCTTTTCCTATCAAGCCTACATCTTGCAAAGTCTGAGTCAGAATATTCTATGATTTCATTGGAACTCATATTCCTAGGATACCATATTCCTAAGTTTTAGGTTCCTATGAGATATCTAAGGATTCTCTTAACTATAATCAAGTGAGATTCTTTTAGATTAACCTAAAATCTAGCACAGAGATAAACACTAAATATAATATCATGTATGCTAACAGTCAAGTGAAGAAGTCATCCAATTATTCCTTTGTATTTCTTCTAACTAATTGATTTTCCATTTGAGTCCTTATCTAACTAAACTGTAGAGCTCATGGGAGTGATGATTGCCTTGTCCTTATTTATTTTATATTTCTTAAGGATGTCATTAATATATTTTTATTGACTAAGGAAAATTTCATCTTCATTCTTCCTTATACTAAATCCAAGAAAATAGTTCAGTTCTCCCATCAAACTCATCTTAAACTCTTTACTCTTTGTTTTATAAAATTCATCACATAGTTTTATTAGATGATCAAAATAAAATATTATCAATATAGATTTAGACAATGAGTAGTTCTTTTCTTACCTTTTCTTGGAATAGGGTGGTGTAAATACTACCCTTAACAAAGGTTCTATATAGTAGGAATGTGCTTAACCTTTCATATCATACTCTATGTGCTTGTTTTAGTCTATATAATACCTTTTTATAATTTGAACACATCATTGGAAAATTGTGAATTTTCAAAGCTTGGGGGTTGTTCAACATATAGATCTTCTTTTATTACCCCATTAAGAAAGGCACTTTTCACATCCATTGGGTATAATTTTAATCCCTTAAAGTAGGTAAAATCTAAAAGCACCCTTATTGCTTCTAGTCTAGCTACAGGGGCAAAGGTCTCATCAAAGTCAATCCCTTCTATCTGATTATACCTATTAGCCACTATTCTTGCTTTATTTATTACCACTACACCAAATTCTTTTTTTTTTTTTTTTGAAAACCTATTTTATTCCAATAACATTTTGGTTCTTATGTCTTTCAACTAGCTCCCAAATATTAATTCTAACAAATTGAATCAATTCTTCTAACATGGCTAAGATCCAGAATTCATCAGATAGTGCTTGATTTATATTTATAGATTCAATCATTGAGAAAAATACATAGTGATTAACTTATTTTCTAAGTCCATGCCTATATCTAACTCCTTCTGATGGGTCTCTTAAGATCAATTCTTTTGGACGACTTGAAGAATATCTCCATTCTCGATGCAGTGAATTTTTATGTTCTACCCTTTGTTCTAAATTTGTAGATTTACTCCTTGGGTGACTTCAACCAGTCCTTCTTTCTCTACCATAGACCCTCATGATCTATACCACATAAGTGGTCTCATCTACCACTAGCATCCTTTTATTGAAAACTCTATAGAATTTTCTAATATTTGAGTATCCTAGGAAAACTCCATCAAATTTGGGGTCAAACTTTCCAAATAGAGATTTTCCATTATTCAAAATAAACACTTTACATCCAAAGACATGAAGGTGAGAGAGATTTGGTGTCCTAATCTTATGAATTTCATACAGTGACTTATTTAATTTGGATCTAACATTAACTCTATTCAGAATGTAACAGGCAATATTTTCAACTTCTACCCAAAAATCTATAGGAAGTGAGTATTTAGCTAATAAGGCTCTAACAGCTTCTACCAAGGTTATGTTCTTTCTTTCATCAACCCCATTCTACTAAAGAGTTCTAGGAGCTGAGAAGTTATGATCTATCTCTTTCTCCCTCTAGTAAGATTCAAAATTTTCAATCTAAAATTCTCCAACATAATTATTATGAATGGTTAGACTTTCACAACCTATCTTTCTCTAAATCTAAGTAGATCATGTTCTAAACTCAATGAATGATTTACTTTTATGAGATAAGAATCTAATCCAAGTAAATCTTGAGTAATCATCAATAATTAGATACCCAAAGACTTTCCATCCTAGGCTTGTTGTGATAATAGGTCCAAAGAGATCCATGTAAAAGACTTCTAAGGGTTTCAAGTGTTAATGTTCTTGATTGAGTGGATGGAGTATTTAACTTATTTTTATAATTGATAGGAATCATACATGTGGTCCATAGTAAAATCTAGTTTGGTTATACCACTTACTAAGTCTTTTTGGGTGATTATTTTTTGATTGTTCATGCTTGCATGACAGTTTCCTATGCAATAACAAGGATTCATCAACAATAGTTATAAGGCAAAGAGAAGTAACGGATTCAATACATTTCAGATCAAGCATGTAAATATTATTAATTATTTTTTCTTACAAAATAGTATTTCCAATTAAGCTAATCATTCATCTAATAAATAAAAATTTTATACTAAAGCCTATATCATAAAGTTGGCTAATACTGAGCAAGTTATATTTTAAGCTATCTACTAGTAAGAAATTTCCAATGATGAAATTTTTTGAGTTGTTGATTATACCTAATCCAACCACTTTTCCGGTGGTGTTATCTCTAAGTGTTACCTTGCCTCTAGCATGCTGAATTGCTTTACATCTCTAGTTATGTGCCTTAATCATCTGGTATCTATGTACCACATGCTCTCACTAGGCCTTTTGTGAGAGCATCCCTATAAAGTCATCAAGGATTAGATTTTGGAACACAAAATAGTTTAGGTTCCACCTAATGGATTGATGGATGAAATGCTTACATACTATGTTATGATTTATGCAATTTTGGCCTCCACACTAAATGTGTTTTACAGTGAATACTGCAACTGTGGGATATATATATCCTAGCATGCTAAAAAAAATCTAACTCCTAGGAATGGATGCACAAGTCTATGTGGGTTATGGTGCCTCTTCCTAAGTTTAAATGATCTATGCTATGGTGATGGGTTATTAAATTCTACAAGTGTAGGTGAGGTTTTATTTTTTTTTTAAACAAAGATAATTCCACTTGTAAATTTTTTTTTGCACTTTTAGGAATTTAATTATCAAATTGTAATGCATGCTCCCTATCATTCTATTCATCTAAACAAGCCTTTAATTCTTTAAATAAAATGTATAAACAACATAAGATGTTTTGAAGGAATCATCTTCAATAATTTTTTCAAGATGCTTCTTGTTTAATGCATCAAATACATCAAGTAATATCATATGATTATTATTGAAAGTAAAGTGATCTTTCCTAAGCTATTCATATTCTTTTTGTAAATTTGAAAAATTAAAATTGAGCCAGGCATACAATTTCTTCAGCTTTCTGTATGCGTTATGAATTTTTTCAAAAACTTAAAATAATTTTTGTATTAAAGCTCACATACCTCCTCTTGATCAGAATGATCAAGATGTTTATTTACCATTTAGCACAATTTGGTTACCTCCTCTTATGCTTCTATCTCAGATGAGTCTGATGTAGAGTCTGCCCAAAAAGCCTTTTAAGTCCGTTGCTTGCTCTTTCTGAATTTAGCTTTTTCTTCACCCTTGTCGTTTATTAGGTGAACTTTAAGATTTGGAGCAATCCATCCACATATTGCCCTGGCTTTTTCATTTGAAACAGATCACATCAAAATAAATATTAGAATTTTTAATAGTTTCACCTTTATTTTATTACTAACGATGATTTTTTCTTTTTCTTTAGAAAGCTTTTAAATTTCCTTATCATCAGCATTTTGTTATCATCATCTTCTGGTATAGAACTATCACTATCAGAATCATTAGCTTTTAAGTCTATAGTTTTCTCCTTTCTTCTCCCCTATATCAATCACTCTTTGACTCACTCCTTGCTCATAGGAAATGAGTAATCCAAGAAAGTTATCAATTGAATAAGTATATAGATCCTTGGATTCAGACATAATATTTATTTTAGCATCATAGGAACTAGGTAGACAATGCAAAATCACATAGTATTTATTTTAGCATCATAGGAACTAGGTAGACAATGCAAAATCTTATAAACTTTTTAGAGTTTGTAAGTTATCTACCTAATGCATACAAGAATGTCATAATTTCAGTGAACCTAATAAATATTTTATAAATTTACTCACTAGGTTTCATGCAAAAGAGTTTATAATCATGGAGTAGATTGTTTAACCTAGATTATTTCACTTCATTAGTTCATTCATAGGTTATGAAAAGTTTATCCCAAATTTCTTTACTAATAGTGCAAGTAGATGCACATGTGTAATCTTTAGATTTTAATGTAAAGAAAAAGCTGTTTAAATATTTAGCATTTAGTTGGGAAAAATCTCTATCCTCAATGCTTCATTCAGAAAAAAAAGGTAGTTCAGTTTTAATGTCATTTATAAAGTGAGAATGTGTAAAATATCCTTCCGGAACAAACATCCAAATATGATAGTCTATTGATTGCAAGAAAGTAGACAAACAAATTTTTCAAAAACTTAAAAAAATGTTACCAAATAATAGTGGTCATGTCATTAAATATCCTTTTGCAGTATTATGACTTTCAAAGTTAGCCATTGAACATTTTTCAAAGGTTTTTCAAAACTTAGTTTTTGAATCCCTTTTAAATACCACTTAAAAGTTCATGAAGATTGTTAAACCTCAAAGAACCTACCCGAGGCTAACTAAGAGAGGGTTGAATTGATTATTTAAAAATTTCTTTAAAAAAAATCTTTTTATAACATTTTCAATATCTTAAAATATATATTTTATCACTTGATGTGAAAGTGAATTAATTTCACTATAACAAAAAAATCAAAATTTTTAACCATAAAAATAATCACAAAAAATAAAGTGCAGAAAATAATAAGAATAAACACAACAAAATTTATATTGGTTCGGCCCTACCTGACCAACGTCCACTCCCTGGAAACCATCGTTTTAGGTATTGCACTAAAATAGGTCTCTCCTTTTGTCCTCACAACAACATGAAGAAACCCTTACCAAATAACTTTTGCCAAACTGCTGCAATGGAGAACCAAAAGCTTTTTACACCCTATACGTGATGACACCATACCTCAAAGGTTTTTCCCCTTCCATGAGAAGGCTAATTATCATGAATACATTTTCATCATCCAGGTGATGGCAAAGAACCACAGCCTAGTGCTGTAGAATGTCTCCCTAGAACCACTAAAGAATTTAGGCATAAACTTAAAGAAAACAAGAATGAACTTTGCTTGGTGTAACTTTGTGAATCCCTCTTAACTCTCCCTAGCAAAAAGCTATCCCTCTCTTCTCTCCCAAGGCTCTTCTAAACTCCTTCTCTATTCTCCCTCTCAAGACACTTAGCAACCAAAATCAATTGAACAAGTCTAAGTTAGAGTGTAAATATAGTGTCTCTTAAAAAGCCCTAAATTTTAATCTGTCATTTAAGATCATCCAATATGATCCTATGATCATCATATACGATTTGTACAAAATAGCCCTTTTAGACACTATAAACTATATTGTCTTGTTTGATCAATTCAAGAGTTTGTACTAATAGTTCAATATGATAGGTGACAATAAATTATCATCCTATTCATCGCTTGGGTCATACTTAAAAAATTTGGGGGTCAACCTATATGATTAGTTGAAAAACTATAGTGTTTCTTGTATGATAGGTGACGATAAATTATCATCCCATGAATCGCTCAGGTTATACATTACAATCACCACCAATTGTCCCATACGATTTGATCAAACAAATTAATTATAATTGTTCCCCAAATCATATGATCAATTTAGGCATAATTGTCATGTATCATACAGTACGCTGCATATCATATGGTACTATTAGAATAAAATTTTTTAGAGAAATCAACTAATTTTTATTTTTATTTTCTATTACTTTTGCTCCCTTTTATGAGTGTGAGCTCGATTGTTTGACCATTTTGCACATATTACATATAATTACTCAAATAAAAGAAAATTAGAAACATACACACACTACACTAATCATATGTAATTTTTGAGCTTTACATTTTTCCTATTTGATTAATTCTTTTTCATGTGCCTTTAATCAAAAATATTAATGAAAACGAGCCTAACTTGCACACAAAATTTGAATTTTTTTAGTAGCATAACCACAAATCTTTGTTATCATCAAAACTAGATATTGCACTAGGCTTATGAGATCGAACATGGTGGGCTTGATAAAACATTTTATATCAATGATAAGAAATTCATAATCAACCTTAAAATCAATTTAAAAAAGGTATTTTTCTTAAATGATTATGGATCTCTCAAATCACATCTTTATTCAAAATTATTCTCGTAATACTTCTTAGATGGGGCATAACACTGCATGAAAGACATGTATTTGTAGAAAAATAATTTTCCACAAACAAACCAAATTTATCACAAATTTCATTTTACAGTGGATTTGCAACAGATTCACATGCAACAGTAAAGTGCCATCACAAAATTATTTGTGATGGACTAAATTCATCAAAATTACTCTACGATGAATTTATAATGAATTTAGGATGGAATTAGATTGAAAAACATGATAACTTCATTTTACAATACATCATAAATTTCATCCCAAATTATGATGGATTTAAAGTAGATTTGAGATGACAAATCCACCACACATTCTAGCGGACATGCTGTCACAAATTTGCCACTATTTATGATGGATGTTTTCATCTCAAAATATGGTACTCGTTCATCATTTCTATGTTTGCAACTAAACTTTCACCATAAATCCACTGGAAACTTGTAGTAAAAAAAATATCTCCTATAATCAGTTATTGAGATTTTCAACTATAATATATAATAATCTAAGAATTTTAAAATCAATATTAAAAAATACTAACATTTCAACAACCAATGGTAAAATAAACATAAGAAATATAATTTTGTATAGTAAAATTCCAACTGCTTAAATAAATAATCATATTCCACAGAATTTTAAAATTTTGAAATAATTAAAGTATCAATAATTTTTATACATCAAAAACTCCTAGACAAATAATCTAAGCAGAATCAGTATCCTCACTGTCATGCTAAGCTGATGCAGGCCCACACTGATTTTTTGCCAAACTTCTCTATCAATCTATGTTGATCATCAAGTATCTAATTTTTAATTTTTTCTAGTGATTTTATGACATTTTCTAAGTATGTTGTCAAATTAACTAATTATTGGCTATATAAATTCTCATGGCAACTTGTAGAGTAGCTGGAGGTAGAAGAGGACTACCCCTCACACGCTTAGGTGTGCTAGCCTAATTCATAAATTTCTCCCTTTTGAATTGCGTACATGCTCAAGGAACCAATAGAAATCTTACTACATATAATAAATTAGAAAAAAAAATTATTCTTTAAATAGTTAATTATGGAGACTCAATTACCGTTGGTATGAATTTTACTCAATTAAATATTTTCTCACTAATTAACATTTGTGGAGGCTTTATCAACTCCATTTTATTTTTAGTAAAAGCATCTTTATTTCTCCTGAATAGATAGTTTGTAGGTAAAAACCTACACTAATAGTCAAACCAAGTATTTGTTTCCCCTAAGCTTCGAAGTGATAGATTTTATGTTTTCCATGCAATATAAACAAGCTAGCTTGCCAAAATTGTTCCAACAAAAAACATATCATTTTTTAAAAAATCACTCATTATCTAAAGTAATATTTCCCTCAATGTAAAATTTTATTTTATGGAGATATCACTCATTATCTTACTACATATAACAAAATCACTCCTTCATTCCACAATAGTTATATGTCATTGATTAAAGGTTATAAGAATATGTCTATCTTTTCCATTGGATTGTATGGGCCTAGAATGATAAGTGTCTGAAATATGTTGGGTATAGTCATATTCAACTATGGAGGATGATTATAGGAGGTGAGTATTACGAGCTAGAATGAGTATGGTGAGGCAGATTTGCTAAAATGATTAAAATCACCTACATATAAACCTATTCTTATATTTCTTAGTTTTGTGGTGAAGGTATTATGTGTACTATTAAAGTTTTTATAGACTTATACTTCTGATAGATGTGTTAGAATACTTACTTATGAGATGTGTTCCTTATGACATCTCATATGTAAAACAAAAATCATACATGCAAATTAATATTGTAATCTGAAAATGATGCATAAGTATATCAATCGACTAACTTGTATATCCTTTTACTTTCTTTTTTTATAATTTAGTTTAAACCTTACCATATTACAATGATGACATGCAATATTTTAAAAATTATCCCCGTAGTAAAACATGCATCTTTTAATACAATAATATATTTTTATAGTTTTTAAGCCATGTTTGGAAACCAATTTTTTAGCTTGCTTTAAATATGTTAGAATTATATTATCTACAAGGTTGGTCACCTTAAATAGACTAATAAAATGATTTAAGAATTATATACTTATATTGTATGTTATCTTTAAGCTTAACATATTCACAATAACAAATAACTCTAAGTGAGTAGTGCACCCATTTCAAATTAGTTATTACACTATGTGTAATAAATCATAAAAAATTTATGCAGTAATCTATGGGTGAGTTGCAAAGCATTATATGAGACTATTTTGTATATTATTCAAGTTATAGCCCAGCTGCTTCATAAACCAAGTCTTCAAATATCCTAACTCTATCTTCCTCAATTATGTTAGAACTTGTAGATGGGCTGCACTAAGAGTCAAATGAGGCTCGTACTCACCATATAAAGTCCAATACAGATATTCTAACATGAATCCTCTACGATATAGATCAAAAGTGGTCTCTTCTGATGTGAGTTAGGATTAATTTTTTTATTTGGAACTTGGACAATGAAGCCTTCCATTTGATATAAAGGTAGGTAATTAAGTCTACCTGAATAAAATAATTCATTCCATTTAGAAATTCATCTATTAATATCTTACATCTAGGCAACTGTTGGTTATACATCCAACATATATTATTTTTAATATCCATAACACACTTGTGATATAAATTCGTACAATCGAATAATGAGATTTGTTTCAATTTAAAAAAAATAATGAAATTATGTAACTCTCCCATGGGAGCATCCTAATGCTTTCTTTAAAAACCTTTGTAAATTTTAGTACTATAGCAACAAGCCTTTATCCCACTATGTGTAGCCGACTGCTTGAATATTTTTTCTTTATGGTGTCCTATTAAGATTTAAATTCATATTTAAATATAATAAAAAATAATTTATAATTATTTCTAATGAAGTCCTTTTAAGTCTCCCTCTAGCTTTATTAACATAGACTGGATTTAATATATCTGCTCTCCTAATAGGGTCATCAGAAAGCCAACTTTTTAAGTAACTAAACTTGTTGCAAATATAGGCCCAAGTACTGTGATTTTGATGTTAAAAACCAATAATATTTCTTTTCTACTAATATTATGGCATATCTATTTGATTTTGTCTGCTTACTAACCTTTCAGGTTCACAAGTTTACTTGTAATGCAAATCAGCTCAAGATCAGGTAGACTAGGGTTGAGTCTATCTGTAATTTTAATTTCATTATATTTTTTTTACCTTTCTTGAGTTAAGTCATAAATCTGGTGGACCCCAAGCTAACTTACCTTGCACACACACACACACACACAAGGGGGTGAGTTAGCGAGCTAGGAGAAAATTGGATTTTTAAACTAACCGTTCAGTATAATGTAAATTATATTGGATGATAATTTATATAGAAAATCCTAATTAGGGCACCATTATTAAGTAAGATTGATTAACTAATTATACTTGATGATTTAGATCATATAAGACTATCAGTTATAGACAAAAAATAGCGACTAATCACATTTTAGGTAATATTTTTAACTTCAAATTTTATTCAAATCTTATAGGATAATATGCATCTTACTAGATGATTTATGACCATTATGCCAACATTGATCTTATGATTAGGAGACTGATTATGGTTATATTGCTCGATCAGATTGTATAGGATGATCTACTTAGATTGAACTTTGCGATCTTTCAAATTTCATGGGATGATCCCAATCGCCCAGGATGAAAATTATAATTTTCTTTTAATCATATAAGTGATCATCCTGGATGTCCTAAGGGTTATGTAGGATAATATATAAATCAATGCCCATCATTCCATCTTATACGGGAGGATCAATATACAATATCTTGAACTAATCATCCTAGATGATCGTGAACATTTCAATAGGTTGTTTGACCTAAAGATTTTTCCCAAGGCTAACCAAGAGGGTGGTGAATTAGTTATTAAAAATTCTCTTAGATTTTTAGAAAACTAATTTAATATTTTTTGCACAGCAATAAAATTTCTCTAAAATAAATTTTCAACCACTAAAAGTAAATATGCAAAAAATAAAAAGCAATAAAAATAAAGATAGAAGAATACAAAATTTTATAGTGGTTTGGTCCAACTAGACCTACATCTACTCCCTGAAGACTCCTTTCACTATTGCACTATACCAAAGTGACTCTCTTTTTCTCCCTCAGCAAGGTAGAGAAGCCCATAAAATAACCTCTCTTCCACTAACTCCTCTACAGTAGAGTATCATCATCCTTTAATAGAAGAACTTTTGTAATTGAGGAGAATGTTATGTTCTGAATTATTTTTTGGCTGAGGTGGTTAGTACTGCATGTTATGTTCTGAATAGGGTGAATGTGAGATCTAAATTAAATAAAGCATCCTATGAGTTGATAAAAGGAAGAACACCTAATCTATCTCATTTGCATGTTTTTGGTTGTAAGGTATTCATTCATAACAATAAAAAATGTGGCTTAAAAAAATTTGATTCAAAATCAGATGAAGGAATTTTTGTTGGATACTCAAGTGTTGAAAAATCTTATAGAGTATTCAATAGAAGAAATTTGGTAATTGAGGAGACCACACATATTGTATTTGATAAGTCTGGAAACTTGGAATAGCCAAATATTATAAAAGATGAGATTGAGGTTAACTCCCAAAAGATTGATAAAATGAATTTGGAAGAAAATTTGAAAGAAAATATGGAAGAAAATTTGGAAATAGAAAATCCTTTGCCTAGAGATTTAAGATTTACTAAAAACCACCCAAAAGAGTTGATAATTGGCGAGCCTAGTGAGGGTGTAAGGACTATGCGTGGATTAAACGAAGAAGTCAATCATTCAGCCTTCATTTCAACTATAGAACCCACTAATATTGATCAAGCACTTTTGGATGAATTTTGAAAGTTGGCCATGTAAGAAGAGTTAAATCAATTTATAAGAAATAAAGTTTGGGAATTAACTATAAGGCCAAAGGATCAAAGTGTAGTTGGAACTAAGTGGGTATTCAAAAATAAAATGAATGACTCAGGAGTAGTCATTAGAAATAAGGCAAGATTAGTTGCTATGGGGTATATTCAGATTGAAGGGATTGATTTTAAGGAGATCTTTGCCCCTGTAGCCAGACTTGAAGCAATTAAGGTTTTACTAGCCTTTGTCTGTTTTTGAGGATTTAAACTGTACCAAATGGATGTAAAAAGTGCCTTTTTAAATGGGATAATTCAAGAGGATGTTTTTGTAGAACAACCTCCAAGTTTTGAAAATTCTAAATACCCAAATCATGTTTTCAAATTGAAAAAGACATTATATGGATTGAAATAGGCACCTAGGGCTTGATATGAGAGGTTGAGCACCTTCCTACTTGAAAGATCTTTTGAAAAAGGAAGTGTGGATACAATTCTTATTTTGAAGAAATGTGGAAAGGATATACTCATTATTCAAATTTATGTGGATGATATCATTTTTGGATCTTCAAATAAAAATCTTTGTGATGATTTTTCTAAAATAATGAGTAGTGAATTTGAAATGAGTCTAATGAGAGATTTAAGTTACTTTGTAGGCTTTAGCATTAAGCAATTTGAGAAAGGTACATTTCTTAGTCAGTCAAAGTATGTTAAGGACATCCTCAAAAAGTATGAAATGGATAATGCTAAACCTACTAGTACACCAATGAGTTCCTCAGTTCAGTTGGATAAGGACCCTAAAGGAAAATCTGTTGAACAAAAGAAATTTAGAGGGATAATTAAATCTTTGCTTTACTTGACAGCTAGCCGGCTTGATATCATGTTTAGTGTTTGCTTGTGTGCAAGATTTCAATCAGATCCAAAAGAATCACATTTGAAAACAGTTAAAATGATTCTAAGATATCTGTTAGAAACTTAGAACTTAGGAATTTGGTATCCTAAGTTTAGCTCTTCTTTTGAAATAATTGATTATTCAGATTCTAACTTTGCAGGTTGTAGGGTGGATAAAAAGCACTTCTGGAACATGTTAGTTTACTAAAAATTCTTTAGTCTCTTGGTCTAGTAGAAAACAAAATTCAGTATCCCTATCTACTGAAGAAGCTGAATACATTGCATTAGGAAGTTGTGTGGCACAAGTACTTTGGTTGAAACAACAGTTAATTGATTTAGGATTAACTATTGGCACTATTCTAATTTATTGTGATAACACTAGTGCTATTTGTATTTCTAAAAATCCTATTCAACATTTAAGAACCAAACATATAGACATCAAGCATCATTTCATAAGAGATCATATATCCAAAGGAGAAATTGAACTCACTCATGTTTCTATTGAAAATCAACTTGCAGAAATTTTTACAAAACCTTTAGCCTTTGATACTTTCAGTGCATTAAGAATAAGGCTTGGTGTGATTGATTTGAATGCTTAATTAAAAATATTTTCTGCAGCATTAATATGTGTTTTCTAGTTAATATTTTTGTGTGTTTTTTATGAGTTTTTAATCTTTTGTTTGTGATTTTTTGTATTTGAGTTTTGTTTTTGTTTTTGTGACTTTATGCATTTTTTGTTGTGTTTGTGTTTTAGTTTTGATTGAATGCATGATTTGAAAATTTTGAGTGACAATCGTCCAGGACAAAATTTTTTCGTACAGGATGAATTGTGTCATGTGTCAAACTGTCGAATTTTGAACTGTTTGCATGCAGTTTTTTTAATTTTTAATGTTCACTTCGTCTATACGATCGTCACGATCGTCCAAGACAAACTTGTTCAAACGACGGGACGATTGAATGTCAGTTGAATGGATAAGATCATTTTTTAATATGCTTGTTCGTACGTACAAAAATTTTGTTCATCCAGACGAACACATGGTGATTCGATGCGGGGACGGATTCAACTGTCATTAAAATGATCATAAGTTCTGATCGTCCCAGTATGAACACGTGTTCGTCTGTACGATCATTTTGATCAAAAGTCTGTACGAAATGATGCTTCGTTAATTATGTGATCACAAAAAGCCTTTTAATTTGGACGCATTCATTCGTCCATACGAAATTTTTTCATACGGGACAAATCTATTTCGTACAGGATAAAAGTAAAATTTTGTCTGTACGAATAGTCATTTTTCAATAAATAGACTGGCTTTTAAACTCAACAGTCACACTCTCACTTCACTTTCAATTCTTTTCGTTCCTTAGATCCTATCAATGGCAAGTTCTAGCAAGCGTCAAAAGATTCTAGCTAAGGTTCCACCTAAGAATTCTTCTGAGAACTTCCTTTCTAAAGCCAATGAAGAATCCTTTCCTAGGTTTGTCTCCGCCAAGATCACATCCTCTAGAATTATTGTCCAGGAGTAACTAACCTTTCAGGTGTTGAACTTGTTTGCTTCAACTCAATTTGGTTTTATCCTCACCCTAGTTTATCTCTACAACAAAGAAACCTTTCATTACTTCCTGGCAAACATGTCTTTCAACTCTGACCATACTGTTATCCATTCCTTTGTCTTTAAGAGAAAAGTTGAAATCACTAAAGCTAACTTAGGAGCCTTTCTGAACTTAAGGACTAAGGGAGCTAGAGCACATACCTTGATCACCTCAACTGAATATGAATGGTCTAAAATTAATAAAGTGCTTAGGGGAATCATTTTTAACGAGCATATGCCTAAAGTATCTTGTCTCGTTGTAATGCTCGTATCATCCAGCATGTTCTTAGAACTTCTATAATTCCTAAAGCTGGTGATAGAATCAATATTACTCCTCTTTTTTCTATGGTGACCTTCTTAATCATGACCAAAGAACCTATAGATGAAGCCCAACTTATCATTGACAATCTTTATGGACTTTTTGAAATTGGTTATGTTGAACATAAAAGAAAGAAGAATATCACTTTAGGACATCTAGTTGTCAACATTCTAGAGAGGAAATATGTTTTGGTTCATCCTGGTCAAGAGTATGAAGAACCGCTCTACTACAACGATGGATCATTTAGAGCAATCTTCAATAAAGAAGAACCAAGTAAAACACATGTCATTAGTGATACTGAGGAAGAACATGAAGCTGCACCTGCACCTATAAATGAACCAAATTATCAGGATTTGGTTCAAAGATTTGATCGCCTTGAGACTCATGTTGATCAACATTTTGATTAAATTGAGACTCATCTTTAGCAGCAGGCTGCACCGTGTCAGCATGACATGGGATGGATGAGGGAGCAGATAGACGATATTAACTCCAACATGATCATGATAGCAGTTACTATAACTTTTTTGGTGCTGCACCTCCTCCTCCTCCTCCAGATCAGGATTCTTCTGAGTGACACGCGTACTAGATTTTATTTATTTCTTTAGTTGTTGTTTTCGTTTTTGTGGGTTAGGAAATTGTGTTGTACCTTCTTTTTCTTAGATGTTTTGTTTTTAAATCTTATGATGTATTGATATCATTTTCTTAGATTGTAATATCTTTCATTTTGATATCAATATAAGTTATCTTGTTTTGGCTTTAATCTTGTTTTTGAAATGTGAGTTAGTCTATATGACAATCGTTATAATTTTTTATCTTAAACGTGTTATACTTTGAAATGCAAGTTAAAATTAAATTCATTAGAAAATCTAATTTTTCTAAATTTAGGTATTGCTTATAACTTGATGTAATTAAGATTGTCAATTTTATGTCTCTTATTTAGACTACATTAATGTCTAATATTATTATTGCAACTATGATATTTTCTTATTTTGTATTTCACTTATCAATAAATATTTATGCAATTAGAAAAATTTAAAATTTTTTATTATTGATTTTGGAATGATCAAAATTACTCTTGAAAAATGTACAATTGTACAAAAATCAAAAGGAAAGCGCAATGGTTCACAAGTTGAAAAAGAGGCACAAAATAAGCCCACAAGTTAAAAAATGCACAAAAATGTGGAACAAATTTGAAAAAGATGTGCAAAGCGTCACATGTGGTGGTTATTTCTTTCCATAATCTTTTAATCTCTTAATTCAAATTGATCTTCTGTACATTTATATTCCATATTGAAATTTGAAATATACAAATTTTCTATTCATTCTTTTTGCAATGATTTTCTCTATCATAGTGTCTAAATTGACTCATGTTTTTGATAAATACTTTTTATTATCAATGTTATATCTCTTTTTAATTTCTATGAATTACTATGATTTACCTAATGTTTTGATTTTGTTTCTAAAATTTATTTCAATCACTTTCAAGGTTCAATTATCAAATGTCTTTCATATGACTGCTTACATTTTAGGTCTTTTTTCTTCTTCACTTTTTGCTGTTGTCAAAAAGGGGGAGAAATTATTTGTTCATATGTGTTTTTATTTTTTGTATTTTTTTTGTTTTGATGTGTTTTTATTTTGTTTTGTATCTCTAAAAATTTTTAAAAAACAAAAAATTATGGTTAAATTGCCTCTTTATTTTTACGTGTTCATCAATTCAGGGGGAGTTTAGGAGATTCTTATAATTTGAAATTATACAAACAATAATTATTTTGCCATCATCAAAAAGGGAGAGATTGTTAAGAAAGTTGCTATTTGCATATTTTACATTCTTGCAACTGTATAGTTTTGATGATTCCAAATATTATTGTTTTATGTATTGATATCTCCTAGCACTTTTTGAAAGATTTATCTTTGCTCTTGTGTGTAATAACATTTCAGGAAAATCGAACTCCAAACAACTGAAGACTTCAAATCAAATTAAACATAAGATATTTTGTAATTTGAAGATTATATTTTTCTTTGAATTAAGTTTGAGAGGGAGTGATTGTAATTGATTAAATAAATACACACACACACTTAAGGAGATCTTTAAGAATTTATACTGATCGTACTAGACGAACATAATTCATATGAGATGATCAAGTCGGTTATCTCCTCTAAAGAGCAATGAAACGAATAGGAATTGAAGAAAATTTTTCTAAGTCCTGATCTCCAGGATGAATGTTTAATCGTCCCAGGATGAAATATCCTCTAGAAATTTTTCATTCAGACAAAATTCATATTCGTGCTAGGACGAAATGCTTTCTGAAAAATTTTCGTCCAGACAAACGCAAATTCGTCCCAAGACAAAATGTTCTCTATAGAAATTTCATCCGAACGAACTCATATTCGTCCCAAGATGAAGTGAATCGACTCTTCAAATTTTGACGAAGTCCTGCAATTTTTGGGAACCGACCTATGGTATAATTATTCATACCGGACAAACCTAGTTCATATAGGATGATGATCGGGTACGAATTCAGTTCGTACCAATATACGTTTGGTTCATTTATAACACATTTAAGAAAAATCGTCCAGGACGATCCACGATTGTACGGGACGATCAACTGCATGTTGACTTGAAAATTTGCAATTTTTGGATGGTTTTTCTTGTCTTTTATATAAATAGTCCAATTTAGACTGCCACTTAAACTTTTTGCCTACTGATCATCATGCCAATTGAAAGAAGAATCAAGGAGAGAGTGTGAGAGAGTGTTTGAAGGAAGATTCTTACTACTGGAGCGTGAAGGCTTCACTTTGTGTTTAAAGGTAAGTGTCTTTACTTTTGATTTGTGATTACTTCACTCTTTTCTTTCTTCCTTCTAGATTTCTTGTGAGAAGATCTGTTAAGGAGATGTGGTTCTCTGCCGACACTTGGAGAGTGTGAACAACCGAATGATTCTCTGCCCACACTTAGAGAGTGTGAACAGCCGAAGGGTTCTCTGCCCACACTTGGAGAGTGTGAACAGCTGAAGGGTTCTCTGCCTACACCGGGAGAGTGTTAAAGGACGGACGGTTCTCTACCAACATTAGGAAGAGTGTAAAAGGATGACGGTTCTCTACCGCACTGGGTAGTGGTGGAAGAGAGTTTTTGTAAAGGCTTCTCCACCTTGCTATGGGTGCAAAAGGAGAGTCACTAGTGGTATTAGTACAATACTCAGAGGGTGCCTCCGGGGAGTGGATGTAGGTCGTGTTTGACCGAACCACTATAAATCTCGTGTCTTTTATTTTTTCTTTATTATTTTTATCTTGTGGTTGAAAAATGTTTTTTATAAAATTCACTAAAGTTAATTTTCTCAATTTTAAAATTTAAAAAGAGGGGTAAAATTTTTTAATTACCAATACACCCCCCCCCCCCCCCCCCCCCCCTCTTGGTTAGCCTTTGGGACATAAGCTTAGGTTTAACAACGTAATTCATAGTGAACAAGTTTTAACAAAAATCATCCAAAAAACTAAAAATTTCAAGTTATATGTACTTGGATCCTATAGTATAATCATACTTTATCATATAAATTGTTCCAAAAATCCTTGTATGATCCTACAAAAACTAATTATGTACTCTGTTAGTCGTATACATAAACTGGCATCGTACAATATGAACAATTCAAATATAAACAAATTTATCTAGTATAATTTCATAAGAACCAATTTCGTACTCTAGTCCTCGTCTATATGAACCATACATCTTATAGTATAAACTATTAAATCAAATTCCAACGGCTATTGCTATCGTGCTCTCGAGTGATTTTCTGGCAATCTAGTGTTCTTCAATTCGAGCTCTTCTCTCATTGTTCCTGGCATAGTTTTGCTAATTTTATTGCCTTATTTCATTCCTCTTTTTTTATGCTATTTTGTGTTTTATTTTGATCATTTTTTTCAATTTTACTGATTCAAGAGATGATGACTCTGTCATCATCTTTCCTAGTAAATGTAATAATTCCTAATGGTAAGTCTCGGTCCTTTAAGGACGTGCTTGCTTTCTCTTCCTCTTCATCATCCAAGCATTAAAATTGGTACTTACTTTGTTTAAGGGTTACCCGCCTTTGATGTTTTATGATAATGTGGTATCGTAATAGGTTGCTCCCTTTGCCCTCACTTTAGTCAAAAAATTTCATTTAAGGCATCCAAATCTGGATGTTATGCACAAATTATTTATTAATCTGAAGCTTTCAAGATCTTTTTATATTTGTTTACTTGATCTGAGACATGTTGCAATTCAACTAAGTAATGAATTGGATTATAGTCATATTTTTTCCAGTAGATCTTACTTTATTCAGGCTTGCCAAATGAGATTACTCAAATGGACACCAAATTTTGATGTTCATGATGAATCTCCGATTGATCTTATGTGGATTTCCTTCATCAATATGAGGCTTCATTATTTTAACATGTAAATTCTATTTGGCTTAGCTTTGATTCTTAGTGGGCTGTTCCAGATAGATCAAGCAACGGCTTCTATTTCTCATCCATCTATTGCCCGTGGATATCTCAAAAAGCATCCTAATGAGATTTGGATTGGATATGAATTGAATGACTATTTCTAGAAAGTTGAATTTGAAAATTTACTTATTTTTTTCTCTCATTGTAAGATGCATTGTTACGGTTTAAATAAGTGAGAAAGAGTCTTCCAAATAATCAAATGGAAAGGAAAATATCTCGACAGATCATGAAAATGTCATTTTGAATCCTATTATTATTGAGGGTAATGGTTCTAAAGTTTAGGACAATGTTTTAGATACTATACAGCTATTTTACCATGATTAAACTAATTTATCCGTAGTGTCCTTTGTTCTTTACCAGTTTATATTTTTCAAACTCTTTTTCCTACTCAGGCTGTTTGCAACAAGATCGATAAACTTTTTAACAAATTTTTCTATAAAGGGGATAGCTTCAACTAAAAAATAATTTGGTCTTCTTCAGAAAATTTTTTGTGGTGTTTTGGATGAAGGTTCCTTGGGCAATTTGGCTTATGTTTTCTCTTTCAAGTTATGGTACAATTTTCAAGCTAAAGTGAATTTTTGGGCTAAGTTTATGTTTGCTAAGTATTGTGTGGGTAAACATCCAACTACTTGTTGTTTTAACCAAGGTGATTCTAAGGTGTGGAAAAGATTGTGCAAAATTGAATGGGTTGTTGAGCCCTTTCTCTTGTGGGGGCTTGGTGGTGGTGACCTTTTCTTTTGGCAAGATCACTGGTTAGGATATTATTCTATTGACTCCCTTACTAACTCTTCTTATAATTTTGCAATTAAGGTGAACTTATTTTCTAATAATTGTTGGAATTATGAAAAGCTTGTTAATGTTATACCTAGCTCTATTATTCAACACATTTTGAATCTTCCTCTTAATACTGAAGTTGTTGATGTTCATTTAAGTGGCTTATCTAAAGAAGATGCTTTTAGACTAAAGGATGCTTGGCATGCCATTAGAACCAAGAATGAGGTTACTAATATTTTTTCCTTGCTTTGGCATAAAAGTATCCCTGCAATGGTGATTATCTTTTTTTGGAGAATCTTACATAAGTTTATCCCTATGGAAGATAACTTAATTAAAAAAAAGTTTTATTTTACCATCCAAATGCTAATGTTGTTACGATCTAGAGACCATGCATCATGCTTTTCTTTTGGGGCCTTTAGCTATTAAAACTGGGATTAATTTTTATGATGTGTTTCAATTGAACTATTTTAATGCTCATATGTCTATTTATACCTTGCTTAATTGTTGGTTCATCAATTCTAAAGGTCATATCAGAAATGTGACACCTTCTCTTATTTCGTGGTATTTATGGTTGGACAGAAATAATTGTATTTTTAATGGTGTTTATATGAACCACCATAGAATTATTCAAAATGGTAAATACAAGGTTGCTACTCTTTAGTTAAATCACTTTCTATCAAGAATTTTAAGAACTTTTTTTCTGTTGCTTCTACTTTAGGTATTAAGTTGGAGGAGGATCATCTTCCTAAAATTCCTAGACTCACTTTTTAGACTAAATGCCATTTTAATTATTATAAACTTAATGTGGATGGTACTAGTTTTTGGCCCTCTTTGGGTTATGGTGGGGTTATCAGAGACAGTGCTGTTGGCTTCATCATGTCCTTTGCTAGTCCTTTGCAGAATTGTGATGCTAAAAACGTTATCACTCTAGCTTTGCTATATGGATTAAGGCTTTAATTATCTTTTGATTTAACTAACATTATTATATAATTGGATTCTAAGTTTTGTTTTTAATAGTTAAACATTATTGAGGATTCCATGTGCAACTCTTCGCTTTTTTATTTGGTGAGGGATGTTAAGAATTTGTTGATTTTTATGATTTTTTCTTTCTCTCTTGTCCCTAAGATTTGTAATGTGTGTGCTAATTGGCTTTCCAATTGAGGGAAAGATCTGGATTGTATGTTTGATGTTACTACTTCTAATTTACAAGCACCTCTGTGGGATCTTTTAAGGTTAGATAAGATTGGTATGCCTTATGTTAGAACCTAATTTATGCTTTTAGTTGGGCCTTTGTTCTCTGGATTTATGTTGGGGTTACTTCCTATGTCCTTCTCCTATTCAGCTACTTTGGTATTTTTCTAGTTACAGCTTTGCTTCTTGTTATGTTCTGCCTGTCTTTTTTTTGGCCAGGCCTAAACTACTTAAGGTTTTAGCTGTAAGGAATATTTTGGATTGCTGTTCCATGTATTATTGGTTAATTTTATTAACTATTGTTTGAGGGGCATTGTCTATGCCTGGGGGCTATTCTTTTTGCTGCTGTTGGTTTATGGTGGGTTTTGTTTCCTGATGTCTGATTTTGCTTATGGCTGGGAGGGCGATTGGGGGTGACCCCTGGTACTTCTGGCTGGTTTTGTTTCTGTATGTTTACTGGTTTCTCCCTTATTTTGGTTTGGCTTTATCTAGCTCCATTGGGTTAAGTATTTGGAATGTTGTTACCTATTTGGGTGGTGGTTGTCTCTCTCAGGTTATTATACTCTCTTTGATGGGGTTCCTGAGCGGCCTCTAGCCTTTGCATATATTTTATTTAGCATTATCTTGGCTGGGAGACCCTTTTCTTGTGATTTCTGCCTTGTTTGTTCTCTCTCTTTTTGGGTTGGTTGCCTAGCCTTATCAAGTTTTCTGCATGGTGGTTGTGATGCTATGGCTTGGTTTACTATATATCTCCCTGATAATTGGAGAATTTTGATTCTTAAAGAGTACTCTAATTATTTTGTAATATATATGGTGGTTATTTGCTTGGAATATTATCATGGTTTTTTTTTGCTATTATTTATGCACTTTCCTCTTTACTTGCCAACTTTTTCTATAGGGGTTTTTTTATGTAGGTGTCAGCTATCCTTTCTTGCTAAATGTGAAGATGAAGCTTGCTATTAATTTTTTGCTTTCTTCCTTTTTTTATGTGCCCTTCTTGTACACTATAGATTGTACCTATGTTATCTTGTAATTTTGATTAGTATGAAACTTGAGCTTGTAGGATTTTTTTATTTCCTTATGTGGCTCTTTTAACACTGTCATTGCCAGGTCCCAAGTCCTGGAAGAGAAAGGTGGAGAGTTGCGTTAGGTAGTCAACAGCCAGCGTAAAACTTGTCGAACAAAAATGACATGAATCCTTTAAGAAATTGTGTTAATGCTAGGGCGTCCCCTGGAAGCGACGCGCTGTATGGCCTGAATACAGTGACAAGTGTGCAAGGGCCGCTGCACCGGCGCCCGGGTGCAGTGTTAAATAGGCAAGGGTTCCCACATCAAAGACGGATGTGGGCAAAGAAGCTAGTCCATGAAACTAAAATTAGGATAGGAACTTGGAATATAGGTTCCCTTATAGGAAAACTAATGGAATTAATAGATATTATGATTCATAGGAAGTTAAATATTTTGTGCATTCATGAAACTAAATGGGTTGGTGAGAAGGCTAAGGAAATTGATAGTTTAGGATTTAAACTTTGGTATTCGGGTAGGAGTCGTACTAGAAATGGTGTAGGTGTTATTATTGATAAGAGTTTAAAGAATAATGTTATAAAAATTAATAGGATTGGAGATAGAATTATAGCTTTAAAGATTGTTGTTGATGATAAGATTGTTAATATTATAAGTGCTTATGCTCCTCAAGTAGGTTTGGATATGAGATCTAAATTAAATTTTTGGAATGACTTAGAAGAATTAATACAAAAGATACCTCTTGAAGAAAGAGTTTTGATTGGAGGAGATTTAAATGGACATGTTGGTAGAGAGGTAGATGATTTTAAAAGCATTCATGGTGGCCATGGATTTGGAACGACGAATGAAGGTGGCAAGACCATATTGGATTTTTGTTTAGCTTATGATTTTTCATTTGTTAATACCTTATTTAAGAAAAGAAATGAGCATCTCATCACTTATAAAAATGGATATAGTACAACACAGATTGACTATTTTCTTATTAGAAAACTAAATCGTTTAGATTGCAAAGATTGTAAAGTTATTCCGAGTGAAAATTTATGTACCCAACATCGATTATTAGTTTTAGATTTTAAGATAAAGGGGCATAAAATAAAAAATAAAGTAAAACGATTTTCTAGGATTAGATGGGGGCATTTAAAGAATATTAACAAAAATATTTTTGGAAATAAGATCTTAGATCTTAAGATTTTGTCTGTGCATGAGGATGCTAATATTATGTGGGAAAAAGTGGCTAGTGATATTAAGAATATTGCAAAAGATATCCTTGGAGTATCAAAGGGAAAAGCTCCTAATAGTAAAAGTAGTTGGTGGTGGAATCCAAATGTGCAAGAAAAGATTAAAAATAAGAAGCTTTGTTATAAAAATTGGTTTAATTTTAAAAATTCTGATAATTGGGAAATTTATAAAGTGGTTCGTAAGGATGCTAAGAAAGCAATATGCGATGCAAAGACATTAGCTTTTAGTGATTTATATAATAGATTTGATACTAAAGAGGGAGAAAGATATATGTATAAGTTAGCCAAACAAAGAGATAGGAATAGTAAGGATTTAGTTCAAGTGAAGTGTATTAAAGATGAAGATCAAAAAATACTTTTCTTAGAAGATGATATTCAACAAAGATGGATGAGATATTTTGCTAAACTTATTAATGAAAATTGTGAATATAAGATTGACTATAATGACCTTAGCACCCTAAATGAAAATAAAAATTTCTATTTTTATCGGCGTATTAGTAAAACTGAAGTTAGAGAGGCTTTAAAGAAAATGAAGGGTGGAAAAGCTGTTGGACCTGATGATATTCCAATAGAAGTGTGGAAATGCTTAGGAGATGAAGGAATTTCATGGCTTACTAAACTTTTTAATACTATTTTGAAGACTAAAAAGATGCCAGATGAGTGGAGAATGAGTGTGTTAATTCCTATTTTTAAGAATAAAGGTGATGCACAAGATTGTGCGAATTATAGAGGTATTAAGTTAATGTGTCATACTTTAAAACTTTGGGAGCGAGTTATGGAGCATAGGTTGCGGCGTGATACTAATGTTTCTCATAATCAATTTGGATTCATGCCAGGTAGGTCGACTATGGAAGCCATTCATTTATTAAGAGGTTTGATGGAGAAATATAGAGAAAATAAGGAGGATCCACATATGATATTTATTGATTTAGAAAAAGCATATGATAAAGTTCCAAGAGAAGTGCTATGAAGAGTTCTTGAAAAGAAAGGAGTCAATAATGCTTATATTCAAATCATTAAAGATATGTATGCAGGAGCTATTACTTGTGTTCAAACACAAGGTGGTTTGACCAAGTATTTCCCTATTTCATTTGGGTTACATCAAGGATCAGCCTTAAGCCCATATCTTTTTGCTTTAGTCATGGATGTTCTCACTAGACATTTGCAAGAGGATGTACCTTGGTGTATGCTTTTTGCTGATGATATTCTTCTTATTGATAAGACTAGAAAGGGAGTTGAAGGTAAACTTGAATTAAGGAGGTCAACCTTAGAGTCTAAAGGTTTTCGCTTGAGTAGATCTAAAACGGAATATATGGAGTGTAATTTTGGTAGTAATAGACCTAGTGAGGGGATTGTGACTTTGGGCGATCAAGTCATTAATAAGAGTACACGTTTTAGATATCTTGGATCTATTGTTCAGAGTGATGGTGAAATAGATGGGGATATTATCAGCAGAATTCAAGTTGGATGGTTGAAGTGGAGGAATGCATCGGGCTTGTTATGTGATAGAAATGTATCCCTCAAACTTAAGGGAAAGTTCTATAAGATGGTAGTGAGGCCTGCAATGCTTTATGGTGCCGAATGTTGGCCATTAAAAGAGAAGCATAATACTAAGTTAAGTGTGGCAGAGATGAGGATGCTCAGGTGGATGAGTGGCTTTACCCTTAGAGATAGGATACGAAATGAGCATATACGTGAAAAGGTTGGAGTAGCTCCAGTAGAAGATAAGATTAGAGAGAGTCGCCTTAGATGGTTTGGTCACATAAAACGGCGGCCTTCCGATGACCCGGTTAGGAGAGTAGAGGTATTAGATTTGACTTATGTTAAGAAAGGTAGGGGTAGACCTAAAAAGACTTGGTTAGAAAATATTAAGAATGACCTTTCTTTATTAGATTTAAACAAGAATTTGACTTTTAATAGGACACAATGGAGAAAAAGGATTCATGTAGCCGACCCCACGTAGTGGGATAAAGGCTTGATGTTGTTGTTGTTGTATGTGGCTCTTTTGAGCATTAGTGAGCTTGAGTTCCCTTTAAGGACCTTGTACTTATTTTCTTATATTAAAATGTAGGCTAGTTGGTGGGTTTCCCAAAAAAAATGTAAGCTTCGTATAGTATGAACATGGATGAACCCATTTTGTACTCTAGATGTCATCTATTCGAAACTAATTTTGTACAGTACGAACAGTTTAAAAAATTTACCAGTTCGTATGGGACAAACTATTACAAACTAATTTCATACTTTGGACGTCGTATGTATGAAGTTTATTTTGTAAAGGACAATCAGTTAAGAAAATGGTGAGTATGGGACAAACTGGTATATATCCATTTCATACTTTGGATGTCGTATGTACGAATCTAACTTCAAATAGTATGAATAATTCAAAAGAAATTTTCTAAGGCATGATTTGATTAACTTCTTTTTTGATGAACACTAAGGTCAAAATGTCCAGGAGGATTCCATAATCGTACAGTACAGTTAGTTTTAAAAATATAAGTTTTGACTCACTCCCCTAGCATGTGTGTACATGGTTAACCGATTATAATCACACTCTCATATTCAAGAAAAATAGAAAAAGTACAAACTTCAATTATAAGAAATCCTGATATAATTTGTCTTGAAGTCTTCAGTAGTCTAAGAGTATGATTTCTAGAAACGTTAGTACACACAAATAACAAAAGCATAATATTTTTAATATGTGTTAGGAGAAATAGTAATCAACACAATAATATTTTGGTATCATCAAAAACTAACATGATATGAAAGCATAGGTTTGAAAACTAAGTTGTAACAATCTCTTCTTTTTTTATGATGAAAAAATAATTATTATTTAAGTTAACACTTATGACAATTTTTCTCCTAAGCTCCCCTTAAATGAGTGATAAATTTAAAACAAGGCATTCTAGTGAAACACAACCCTAAATAAAAAACTTAAACAAAAATAACACAAATAAATAAACACACAACAAAAAACAAATATACACACAACAAAATCAACATGAATAAATATACACATGCATATATCAAGCACATATAATAATAAAAAACATACATAAAAAAAATATAAATATCAAATAATAACTAATGACTCTCCCTTTTGGCAACAACAAAAATGGAAGTACATTTTAAAATGAAAATTTTCTATGGATAAATAAAAATAGTTAAAGAAGAAGAAGATTGTAAATTAATTGCAAATACGACATTAACTTTGTAATGCAAAAAAGAAAATCTCAAATTTTAAATCAAAGAATAATTAAGATAAAAAAAGTTAACCAGGTTCACCATTTATTCTAGACAAATTAAATAAAAATAATTATTATAAAAATGACAAAATAAAGATTAATTAGTTTCTAATTCAATGTTGAAGATTATTATTGATTATATGGATTTGTATAAGAGATAGAATGATAAAGGAAAGAATAGTATGAATTTTTCAATTGGTGATATTGTGCATCTTTTCAATTTTGTTGTGACACACTTTGTGCATCTTTTTAGTTTGGGCTAATTTTGTGCCTCTTTACACTTTGTCAAACATTAAGCATCTTTTTAAACTAGTGGCATATTTTATGCATCTTTTGAAGTTTAGCACGCTTTGTGCATCTTTTTATACTTTATTTCTTTCCAATTCAATAAATCTTAATACAAATTCTAGTAATTAACAAAAAATAAACACGTTGAAAAAGAAATAAAAAATTAAGACATCTATCTTACAATAATTATAGCTAAGTAATACTTATCTATAAGAATAAGTAATTGATCTTCTAATCTACATCTAATTATAATATAATTTAAAATTTTGAGAGATTATATTTTACTATTAAATTAATTTGCAGAGCAAAGCAATTCAAAATTCCATTCTAGAGATCAACTATAAATGATTTATCTCTAAAAGCATAAACATTTGAAGAAGAGATATTTTAATGCACATCAACACATCATTCCATCATTTCATTTAATACAAGAATACATTCAAACACATCTTTCCATTTAACATCATCATCTAAGAAATAGAAGAACAACAGTATTAAGAACTAGCACATTTAATCATTGAAATTATAGGAAAACATATCAACAACTAATACAAGAACTTAATAGTAAGTACTACATAGAAGTACAACTAAAATCTAGAGTCAATTATAAAGTAACTACTGATTATAGCTACATTAGTGTTGACCAAGTCAATTGCCCTCGGATCCACCCCATATCCTTATTGTACATAGCATTCCACTAGTTTATGTTATTCTCAATTTGATCAAACCAATGATGAAAATGAGTTTCCAGTCTATCAAAATGTTGGATCATTTCTTAATAGAATTTTTGGTCTGGTCCAGGTGCAGGTTCTGGAGCTAGGGCTCCTTCTTCTCCCTCAAAATCTTCCCCCTTAGAACTTTGATCCTGACCAAAAAGTGCATAAAAAGATGCATCATTAAATAAATGGGAAGTTGAGTGGGAGGATCAAGATGGATTAGGTAATACTTTTTGTATAAAACATAGGCAACTAAGTGTCCTAAGGACACATTTTTCTTCCTTTGATTGTGAGGAAGTCCAATATCAAAAAGTTTATAGATGTAGTCCATGATAAGTTGGGTTTTCTTAATAGGAGTTATAGACATTATTAAGTATTTGACAGTGGACAAAAGAGGAGTTATATTTATATAATCACCAGTTTTAGGAATGATAGAGGTTCTTAGGACATGTTAGATGATCATGACATTTTGGCTAAAAGTGCACATACGAGAAAGATAGATTACTTATGCAACACCTCTAAGAGTCTAATTTATTTCTGACCAATCAAAAATTGCTCTGGAGGTCAAGGTGTGTGCTCTAGCTGCTTGGGTTCTAAGGTGAAGGAAGTTGCTTAGATCTTCCTTAGCTATTTCAACATGCTGCTTAAAGACATAAGAGGTAATCGTGGTGTGATCTTAGTTCACCTTCATGTTCACAAGAAAATTCTGTAAAGTTTCTTGATAGTAGGTATAGATCAGGGTGAGAAAAAAGAAAGCAGGGTTGAGGGAAAAAGTGGCATAACATAAAAGTTTATATCACTTTCAATGAGGAGTCGAGAAGGAATAATTTTGGCTGCAACATAACGATTAAAAGCTTCCAAAATCTCCTTAGAAAGTAAATTCTTATCTCTACCAAAGCGAGAGGATAAGCCCTGGGAACTATGAGGATGTTTGCTATTGTTGGCCATTCCTAAAGTTTGGACTTGAGATGGTTTGGAATTGAATGAGAATGTGAAGAGTAGCTCATCCACAATCTTTTAATTTAAAGAAAAATGACCTATCATACCATATGAATTTTGGATCATACGTACGATTCTAAAAACATATGGGATGAAACTTATTTCATACATACGAATAGAAATGACCAAAAAAGAAATGGTTTTTCATAAAACGCCATTCTCGACTCATCATTTTGTTCATGCTTTTAGCAAAAATGATCGTACAGGTGAACACCTGTTCATCTGGGATGATCTGAATATTAAATATCATTTTATGATGATTAGGTTCATCCATATGAGAAATTGATAATAGGATCGTACAATCAAAATGCAATTTCATATGTATGATCTATAATTAATCTAACTTTATGGAAAAATGTCCCCAATCGTATAGATGAAATAACTAATATTGTACATATGATGATGACATCGTACAATACAAAATGTAATGAAAACCTTAATTTCATGTGCTCAACTCCAAAAATATCATGTACATGCTACAAAATTTGTATAGTATGAAAATTTTCATTCAGTATGAAGAGAACAATTAAAACTTGACATGATAAACAAAAAACTATTTCAAAAACCAATCACTCAAGATTCTATGACATTCAACAAAAAAAATAAGATTAAAAATATACTAACAAAATAAAATAAACAAAAAAGCTAACAAAACAAAAACACAAACAAATTGTATGAAAAAATGGAGAAAATAAACAAACACATCATTACATTACAAATCAAAATTTTAGAAATTCAATTTAACCATTATGATCAATCAAACCTAATATGGTTCTTAAAGTGCTAAACATTTCAAAAGCCTGTGGTTTTTTGAAAATATCTACAAGTTGATTTTCTGTAGCAACATGGTGCAAATCAATTTCTCCCTTTGCCACGATCTCTAATGAAGTGATGCCTAATATCAATATGCTTAGTTCTAGAATGTTAAATAGGACTCTTTGAAATATATATGGCACTTGTATTATCACAGAAAATTGGAATATTGCTAATTAAAAATCCTAAGTTAATAAATTATTATTTTAACCAATGAACTTGTGCCACACAACTACCTAAGTAAATGTATTCTGCTTCAGAAGTAAAAAAGGGCTATTGAATTCTGTTTTCTACTATACCAAGAAACTAAAGAGTTTCCTATAAATTGATAAGTTCTAAAAGTGCTTTTCCGATCAACCCTACATCCTACAAAACCTAAATCAGAATATCCAATAATTTCAAAAGAAGAGTTGTGTTTAGGATACCAAATCCCTAAGTTTTGAGTTACCAAAAGATATCTCAGAATTCTCTTGACAGCAGTTAGATGTGGTTCACTATGATTAGCTTGAAATCTAGCACATAAATAAACACTAAATATGATATCTAGTCTACTAGATATCAAGTAAAGAAATGATCCAATTATTCTTCTAAATTTCTTTTGATCAGTAAATTTTTTCTTAGGATCCTTATCTAACTGCACTAAGGAACTCATTGGTGTACTCACTGGTTTAGCTTTATCCAATTTATATTTCTTGAGGATGTCCTTAATTTACTTTAATTAGCTAAGAAATATTCCTTTCTCATTTTTTTATGCTAAAACCAAGAAAGTAACTCAAGTCTGTTGAGTCCAGTAATTAGGTTGTTAAGCCTAAGTAAGTGTCCCAAGGCTACCAAGAGGGGGGTGAATTGGTAGTTTTTAAAATTTTAAACCCTCTTAAAAATAAAGTTGAACCGAAATAAAATTTTCTTTTTTTTTTTAAAGTTAGTAGAAAAATATTTTTCAACCACAGAGTTGTTAAAACTGAATTTTAAAAGTGCGGAAACGTAAAAGCTATAAAGTAAATGACACCAGATTTATAGTGGTTCGGTCTATAACCAGACCTACATCCACTCCTCAGAGGCACCCTCTGAGTATTGCACTAATACCAATAGTGACTCTCCTTTTGCACCCACAGCAAGGCGGAGAAGCCCTTACAACACACTCTTTTCACCACTCCCAGGTGCGGTAGAGAACCGTCTGTCCTTTTACACAAAACCCAGTGTCGGCAGAGAACCGTCGTCCTTTCACACCCTCCAAGTGTAGGCAGAGAACCCTTCGTCCTTTCACACTCTCCTAGTGTGGGCAGAGAACCCTTCGTCCTTTCACACTCTCCTAGTGTGGGCAGAGAACCCTTCGTCCTTTCACACTCTCCTAGTGTGGGCAGAGAACCCTTCGTCTGTTCACACTCTCCAAGTGTCGGCAGAGAACCGGACCTTCTTGAATGATCTTCTCACAAGAATCTAGAAGGAAGAAAGAAAAAGAGTGAAGAAATCCAATTTCACAAGTAGAGACTCTTACCTTAGCAATCCAAGTGAAGCCTTCTAGCTCCAGTGGTAGGAATCCTCCTTTGAATGCTCTCTTCCACTCTCTCCTTGGCTATTCTCTCAAAAGGCACGAAGATCAAATGACAAAAAGATAGGGTGGCAGTCTAATTTGGACTATTTATATAAAAGACAAGTGAAACCGCCCAAAAACTGCAAATTTTCAATTCTGTACGCAGTGGATCGTCCTGTACGATTCTGGATCGTCCTGGACGATTTTACTTAAACGATCTGAAACGACCCAATTTGTATATGTGTACGAACTGACTTCGTACATCTGATCGTCCTGTACGAACTTGGTTCGTCCAGTACGAACGGTTATTACAAGGTCGGTTCTAGAAACTGCTGAAAACTGTTCTAAGTCGGTTTGTCGTTTGAACGAAAATGTGGTCGTCTGGACGAAAATTTTCCAGAGAGCCGATCGTCCTGGACGATTATTTATTTCGTCTGGACGAAAATTTTCCAGAGAACCTATCGCCGCGGACGATAACTTGTTTTCGTCTGTACGAAAAAAGTTCCAGAGAGCTGATCGTCCTGTACGATATTTATTTTCGTCGGGACGAAAATTTTCCAGAGGACTGGTCGCCTCGTACGATGGTAACATTCGTCTGGACGAAAATTTTGCAGAGAACCCATCGCCTGGGACGATGATAAATTTCGTCCTGGACGAATAGGACTTAGAAAATTTTTCAAGGCAAGTTCCTATTCGTTCCAAGTGCTCTATAGGAGATAACTGACAGATCGTCCAGTACGATAAATATCGTCCTGTACGATCAGTATAGAATTTCAAGATCTCCTTATTTGTGTGTGTGTGTGAGATTTTATTCACTCAATTACAATCACTCCCTTTCAAAGTTAATTCAAAGAAAAGATAAACATCAATTATACATAATATCTCATGTTGAATTTGAATTGAAGTTTTCGTAGTCTGGAGTCTGATTTTCCTGAAATGTTAGTACACACAAGAGCAAGTGCAAATCTTCTGAAATTGTTAGGAGATAACTATACATTTGAACAATAATGTTTGGAATCATCAAAACTACATAAGTTGCATAAATATAACTCATTCAAATAGCAACTATTCAAACAATCTCCCCTTTTTGATGATGGCAAAACAATTATTATTAGTATGGTTTCAAGTTAAAACACATTTTTTATCTCCTAAACTCCCCTGAATTTATGAGTACATTAAAATAAGGAGGCATTAAAGAACAATTTTTTTTTTTTTTTTTTTTTTTTTTTTTTTTTTTTTTTAAAAAAAATTGCAAACAGAACCACTAAAAAAAGATAAAACACAAACATACACAAACTAATAATTTCTCCCCTTTTTGACAGCAACAAAAAGTGAAGAAGAAAAAGACCAGAAATGTAAATAATTATATGAAATTCATTGTTAAAATTTAATCTAAATGGTGATTGACATAGGGTATGCAATTTTAAACTAAAAACATTAGGTCAATCATAGAAATTCAGGAGATTTAAAAAGTGATATAACATTGTAAGTAAGAAGAATTTAGCAAAGACATGATTCAATTTAGACATTTGAATATAGAAAATCATTACAAGAGAGATGAAGAAAAAATTCTATATTTCAAAATTCAATAGAATATAAATGAACATAAGATCAATTTGAATTAAGAGATTGAAAGAATTTGGAAAGAAGAGAATTACCACATGTGGCGCTTTGCGCATCTTTTTCAACTTTTTGAGCACATTTTTGTGCATCTATTGATATTGAGGTGATTTTGTGCCTCTTTTTCATATTTGCGAACCATTGCGCATTTCTTTTGATTTTTTGTACTTTTTGTACAATTTTCAAGAGTACTTTACACCAATTCTTTCCAAAATCAATAATCTAAAATTTCAAATATTTCTAAGTACATAAATATTATTTGAACAAAGAAATACAAAATAAGTAAACATCTAAATTGCAATAATAATTTTAAATTTTATGTAGTCTAAATGAATAGACATGAATTTAAAAATTCTAATTACAACAAGTTATAAACAACTTTTAAATTTTGAAAGACTAGATTTTCTAATGTAGATAATCTCCAATTACAATCTAATTTAAGCACTATGAAGATTAAATAATACTAATGAAATTCATAAAAAATTAACCACATTTCAATAACAAATCAATACTGAAACAAGTGTGAAATGCATTGATTTATATGAAAAGATTACATTTCACAAAAGCTAAACACAACATAAAATAAAAGACAAATACCTACATTTAACAAAAAACATTAACATAACAAAAAAAAATGAGTAACAATCACAACAACACAACAAAAAATACAACACAAGTACTACAAAAACACATAAAATCATCTCTACTGTTCTGGAGGAGGAGGAGGAGGAATGCCACCGAAAAGGTTAAAGTAGGAGGCCATCAACATTACATTGGTATTGATATCATGTACTTCATTTCTAATAACACCAATGTCATGTTGTTGCTGCACAAGTTGAGCATCAAATTGATCAAATCTTTGATCAATATGAGTCTCTAAACGATCAAATCTCTCAATCAGATTCTGATAATCTGACTGAGGTGCAGAGGTATGCTCTCCTTCTTCTCTTTCTTCTTCTTCTGAAGCACTGTCATGTGCTTTCCCTTTTTCTTTTTCTTCCTTGAAGAGCAGTCTGAATGATGTATTGTTATAGTAAACTGGCTCTTCATATTCTTCATCAGGATGCACTATATTGTATTTCTTCTCCAAAATATAGGTAATTAAGTGCCCTAATGAAATGTTTTTCTTTTTCTTCTGATCAGCATGTCCTATTTCTGAAAGCCTATAGATATGATCTATGATGAGTTGGGCTTCATCAATAGGATGTCTTGACATGATTAAAAAGGTTAGACAAGAAAGGAGAGGAGTGATGTTAATCCTATCACCAGCTTTAGGAATAATTGAGGATCTAAGGATATGCTGGATGATTCGGGCATCTTGGGTCATACCTGAGACTCTAGCAACATGATTGTCAATTGCATTTCCTCTAATTACCCTATTTATTTCAAACCATTTGAAGGAGTTTTCTGACATTAGGGTGTGGGCTCTATATCCCTCAGTTCTTAAGTTTAAAAATGCACCAAGATCGTGCTTGGTGATCTCAACTTTTTTCTTAAAAACAAAAGAACTAATGATAGAGTGGTCAGAATTGAAACTCATGTTGGCAAGGAAGTAATGGTAGGTTTGTTTGTTGTAGAGGTAAACGAGAGAAAGAATGAACTGAAATTGGGTTGAGGCGAAGAGGTGCATTACCCGATATTTCAACTCTGCAGGGATAAGAATGCGAGACGGAGTGATTTTTGCTGAAGCAAAACGAGGAAAAGATTCCTCATTTTCCTTAGAAAGAAAGTTGTCTGGGGCATTCCTGTTTGGTTTCTTCACCAAAACCTTTTGTCTTTTGCTAGAGGAGGCCATTGTTGATTTGAAGTTGAAGGGGATTGAAAAAGAAATTTGAAAGTGTGATTTTCAAGTTTGAAAAGCCTTCATATTTAAAGGAAAAACGATACTTTCGTCCTGGACGAAAATATTCGTCCTGGACGAACATAATAATTCGTCTGGACGAAACATGTTCGTACAGACGATCCAATTCGTCCAAAATGTAACGGCTTTTCGTATTCAACACAACTTACGATGCGTCCCTTCGTACAGGCTTTTTGACTTGACCGATCGTACAGACGAAAACAATTTCGTACAGACGATCGAAAAGTATTTCGTTTTAATGACTCTTGAAAACCGTCCCCTACAATGAAGCGACACATGTTCGTCTGGACGAACGAAAATTTCGTACAGACGAAGTTCGTATTAAAAACTATCTTATCCACTCAACCGCTGCATTCAATCGTCCCGACGTTTGAGAGAAAAAAAATTTCGTCCTGGACGATCACAGATCGTACAGACGATCCAATAAAAAACTGCTCTAAAACGGTTTAAATTTTCGCAAACTGTTCCTTTACACATCGTCCCGTACGAAAATATTTCGTCCTGGACGATTTCCTCCAAAAATTAATTTTGATTTTTTAAATTTTTAAATTAACAAAATCAACAAAAACAATCAGAAACACAGAAAACATAAAACAAAATCATAAATCCAAAAACAATTCATTAAAAAAAACACACAAAATTCACAAAATTTCAAAAACAAAACATAACAAGTATCAATGTTTGCAAAGACATTTGAGTTAAGCATTCAAATCAATAACACCAAGCCTTGTTCTTAAAGTACTGAAGGTATCAAAGGCTAAAGGTTTTGTAAAAATGTCTGCAAGTTGATTTTCAGTTGAAACATGTATGAGTTCAATTTCTCCTTTGGATACGTGATCCCTTATGAAATGATGCCTTATATCGATGTGTTTGGTTCTAGAATGTTGAATAGGATTTTTTGAAATACAAATAGCACTAGTATTGTCACAATAAATTGGAATAGTGCCTATAGTTAATCCTAAGTCAATCAACTGTTGTTTTAACCAAAGTACTTGTGCCACACAACTTCCTAATGCAATGTATTCTGCTTCTGCAGTAGATAGTGCCACTGAATTTTGTTTTCTACTAGACCATGAAACTAATGAATTTCCAATGAATTGACATGTTCCAGAAGTGCTTTTCCTATCCACTCTACAGCCTGCAAAGTCAGAATCTGAGTAACCAATAATTTCAAATGAAGAGCTAAACTTAGGATACCAAATTCCTAAGTTTTGAGTTCCTAGTAGATATCTTAAAATCCTTTTTACTGCTGTCAAATGTGATTCTTTTGGATCTGATTGAAATCTAGCACATAGGCAAACACTAAACATAATATCTGGTCGGCTAGCAGTCAAGTAAAGTAAAGATCCAATTATCCCTCTAAATTTCTTTTGATCAACAGATTTTCCCTTAAGGTCCTTATCCAACTGAACTGAAGAACTCATTGGTGTACTAACAGGTTTAGCATTGTCCATTTCATATTTTTTGAGGATGTCCTTAATATATTTGTTTTGACTAAGAAAAGTACCTTCCTCAAGTTGCTTAATGCTAAATCCTAGAAAGTAATTTAAATCTCCCATTAGACTCATTTCGAATTCATTACTCATTGTTTTAGAAAAATCATCACAAAGATGTTTATTTGAAGATCCAAAGATGATGTCATCCACATAAATTTGAACAATAAGTATATCCTTTCCAATTTTTCTTAAAAAGAGAGTTGTATCCACACTTCCTTTTTCAAAAGATCTTTCAAGTAGGAAGGTGCTTAACCTCTCATACCAAGCCCTAGGTGCCTGTTTCAATCCATATAATGCCTTTTTTAATTTGAAAACATGATTTGGAAATTTTGAATTTTCAAAACCTGGAGGTTGTTCTACAAAAACATCTTCTTCAATTACTCCATTTAAAAAGGCACTTTTAACATCCATTTGAAACAATTTAAAACCTTTAAAACAGGCAAAGGCTAGTAAAACCCTAATTGCTTCAAGTCTAGCTACAGGGGCAAAAGTTTCCTCAAAATCAATTCCTTCAATTTGATTATACCCCTTAGCTACTAATCTAGCCTTATTTCTAATGACTACTCCTGAGTCATTCATTTTATTTTTGAACACCCACTTGGTTCCAACAACACTTTGATCTTTTGGCCTTGTAGTTAGTTCCCAAACTTTATTTCTTACAAATTGATTTAACTCTTCTTGCATGGCCAATATCCAAAATTCATCTGAAAGTGCTTGATCAATGTTAGTGGGTTCAATAGTTGAAATGAAGGCTGAATGATTGACTTCCTTGTTTAATCCACGCCTAGTTCTAACACCCTCACTTGGTTCACCTATAATTAATTCCTTTGGGTGATTTTTAGAGAATCTCAAATCTCTAGGCAAAGGGTCTTCTCTTTCTATATTTTCTTCCACATTTTCTTCCAAATTTAATCTATCAATCTTTTGGGAGTTTTCTTCAATTTCTTCTTCAACAACTTTTGGCTCTTCTATGTTTCCATTTTCATCAAAAACAACATGTGTGGTTTCTTCAATGACTAAAGTTCTTTTGTTGAATACTCTATAAGATTTTCCAACACTTGAATATCCAACAAAAATTCCTTCATCTGATTTTGGATCAAATTTTCCTAAGGCAGATTTTCCATTATTATGTATGAACACCTTGCAACCAAATACATGTAAATGAGACAAATTTGGTGTTCTACCTTTTACCAATTCATAGGGTGTTTTATTCAAATTTGATCTCACATTTACCCTATTCAGAACATAGCATGCAGTGCTAACCGCCTCAGCCCAAAAATATCTAGGAAGAGAGTATTCTGCTAACATTGCTCGGGCGGCTTCTATTAATGTTCTGTTCTTTCTTTCAACTACTCCATTTTGTTGAGGAGTTCTAGGTGCAGAAAAGTTGTGATCAATCCCCTTTTCTTTACAGAAATCTTCAAATCTTTCATTTTCAAATTCTCCTCCATGATCACTTTGTATAGAAATTATTTCACATCCTAGTTTTCTTTGTATCCAAGTTGAAAAATTTCTGAATTCCTCAAATGATTCACTCTTATGAAAAAGAAATTTAACCCAGGTGAATCTTGAAAAATCATCTACTATTACAAATCCATATACCTTTCCTCCTAGACTAACCGTGCTTACAGGTCCAAAAAGATCCATGTGAAGAATTTCTAAAGGTTTACTGGTCCTAAGATCTTTATTGGATTTAAAAGAGGACTTCACTTGTTTTCCTAATTGACATGCATCACATAAGTGGTTCTTAGTAAAGTCTAGTTTAGGTATTCCTCTAACCAAATTCTTTTGGGTAATTCTTCTAAGATTTTTCATACTAGAATGACAAAGTCTCCTATGCCAAAGCCATGATTCATCAGAAACAGTTTTCAAACAAAAAGCAGTAGGAGATTGAATACAATTTAAATCTAGCATGTAGACATTGTTCACCCTTTTTCCATTTAAAACAATTTTCCCATTTAGGCTAATTATGCAGCTAGTAGGTAAAAATTTTACATTATAGCCCTTATCACATAGCTGACTTATGCTAAGCAAATTATGTTTTAAGCCTTCAACTAATAAAACATTATCTATGAAAAAGTTTTTCAAATTTCCAATCATACCTGATCCAACCACCTTCTTTGTGGTATTATCTCCAAGTGTAACCTTGCCTCCACTCCTGGCTTCCAGCGTTATGAATTGAGCAGTATCTCCAGTCATGTGCTTAGAACATCCGCTGTCCAGGTACCATATACTCTCACGAGGTCTTGTGTGAGAGTATTCCTGCAAAATTCTCAATTGTTAGACCTGGGAACCCAAACTAGTTTGGGTTCACCTTTATGAAATTTATAATCAGATGCATGTGTGATATGTCTAGGTTTATGCATCTTAGTTCTCCACACCAAATTAGGTTTCATCTTTAAAGTGCAGGTGTGAGATATATGTCCCAAAAATCCACAATTGTTACATTTAACATTAGGAAAAATATTCCTATGTTTTCTTTCATATGATTGTCTTCTAAGGGATTTCATGAATTTAGGATAATATTTAGGATTTGTAAAATCTTCAAGTTTAGGGGGGTTCCTATTATCCTCGAGAGCTCTTATAGTAAGTTTGTAAAATGAATTCATATCCTCCAAGATTCGATTTGTATAATTGATTCTATATGTCTTGTGCTCAGATTCATCCTTAAATTTCTTAAATTCTTTTTCAAGTTCAGCATAGGATGATTTTAAATTTTCAAAATTTTTATTCAAGTCATCATATTCATCAAGTAGTTTCATGTGGTTGCTATCAATTAAAGCATGATCTTTCCTAAGGATTTCGTGTTCCTTATTAAGCTCTTCCAATTCTAAAACTAAACTAGAATGCATCTTTTTAGTTTTCCTATATGCATCATGCATGTGTTCAGAAACTTCAAACAGTTCATCATATGTTAAATCACATACCTCTTCTTGATCTGATTGTTCAGCTTTATCTGCCATCAAGCAAAGGTTGGTGACTTCTTCTTCGTTTTCAGTCTCAGATGAGTCTGAAGCTGAGTCCGCCCAAAAAGCCTTTTGAAACTTCTTCTTGCCCTTTTTTACCATTGGTTTCTCCTCTACCTTCTCCTTGCTAGGAGTGGCTTTAAGTTTTGGACAATCAGTTTTTATATGACCTGGTTTCCTGCATTCATAACAAATCAATTCATTAGAAACCCTGCCATTTTTGTTATACTTACCTCTATTCCATTGCTGGCGTCTCTTCTGCTTCCTCTTTAAAAAGCTTCTGAATTGTCTAGTCATCAGTGCTATATCGTCTTCATCCTCAGGTTGTGAGTGTTCACTTTCTGACTCTTCCACATTTAATGCAAGATTCTTGTCCTTTCTTGGTTCACCTGCATCAATCTTTCTTTGACTTACTCCTTGCTCGTAAGCAATGAGTGAACCAAGAAGATTGTCAATAGAATAAATGTTCAGATCTTTTGACTCTGTAATTGCAGTAATTTTAGCATCGTATGTAGTAGGTAAACAACGAAGAATCTTATTTACCATTTCAGCATTAGTTAATTCCCTACCAAGTGCATGCAAAGAGGTGACAATTTGAGTGAATCTTGTGTACATGTCAGATATAGATTCATTAGGTTTCATGCGAAACAGTTCGTAGTCATGTAACAAGATATTGAGTCTTGATTGCTTAACCTCATTTGTCCCTTCATAAGTAATACAAAGTCTATCCCATATGTCTTTTCCGCTTTTACAAGTGGAAACTCGCATGTAGTCTTCAGATTTTAAAGCACAAAAGAAACTATTTAAACATTTCGCATTTAATTGTGCTAAGTCACGTTCTTCTATAGTCCAATCTGCATAGGGTGTATCTACCCTAATTCCATCAACTAATCTAGTTGGTTTTGTGTAACCTTCCTGGACTAGCATCCACATGCGATAATCAAGTGACTGTAAGAAAGTAGACATGCGTGTTTTCCAAAAATCAAAAGGAATATTATCAAACAGTGGAGGTCTAGTGATAGAGTAACCCTCAGGTGTGTTTCGGTTTCCAAATGTAGCCATCTACGTTAATCAAAAAGTAGTTCAAACTTATGATTTTGAAACTCTGCTCTGATACCACTTGTTGAGTCCAGTAATTAGGTTGTTAAGCCTAAGTAAGTGTCCCAAGGCTACCAAGAGGGGGGTGAATTGGTAGTTTTTAAAATTTTAAACCCTCTTAAAAATAAAGTTGAACCGAAATAAAATTTTCTTTTTTTTTTTAAAGTTAGTAGAAAAATATTTTTCAACCACAGAGTTGTTAAAACTGAATTTTAAAAGTGCGGAAACGTAAAAGCTATAAAGTAAATGACACCAGATTTATAGTGGTTCGGTCTATAACCAGACCTACATCCACTCCTCAGAGGCACCCTCTGAGTATTGCACTAATACCAATAGTGACTCTCCTTTTGCACCCACAGCAAGGCGGAGAAGCCCTTACAACACACACTCTTTTCACCACTCCCAGGTGCGGTAGAGAACCGTCTGTCCTTTTACACAAAACCCAGTGTCGGCAGAGAACCGTCGTCCTTTCACACCCTCCAAGTGTAGGCAGAGAACCCTTCGTCCTTTCACACTCTCCTAGTGTGGGCAGAGAACCCTTCGTCCTTTCACACTCTCCTAGTGTGGGCAGAGAACCCTTCGTCCTTTCACACTCTCCTAGTGTGGGCAGAGAACCCTTCGTCTGTTCACACTCTCCAAGTGTCGGCAGAGAACCGGACCTTCTTGAATGATCTTCTCACAAGAATCTAGAAGGAAGAAAGAAAAAGAGTGAAGAAATCCAATTTCACAAGTAGAGACTCTTACCTTAGCAATCCAAGTGAAGCCTTCTAGCTCCAGTGGTAGGAATCCTCCTTTGAATGCTCTCTTCCACTCTCTCCTTGGCTATTCTCTCAAAAGGCACGAAGATCAAATGACAAAAAGATGGGTGGCAGTCTAATTTGGACTATTTATATAAAAGACAAGTGAAACCGCCCAAAAACTGCAAATTTTCAATTCTGTACGCAGTGGATCGTCCTGTACGATTCTGGATCGTCCTGGACGATTTTACTTAAACGATCTGAAACGACCCAATTTGTATATGTGTACGAACTGACTTCGTACATCTGATCGTCCTGTACGAACTTGGTTCGTCCAGTACGAACGGTTATTACAAGGTCGGTTCTAGAAACTGCTGAAAACTGTTCTAAGTCGGTTTGTCGTTTGAACGAAAATGTGGTCGTCTGGACGAAAATTTTCCAGAGAGCCGATCGTCCTGGACGATTATTTATTTCGTCTGGACGAAAATTTTCCAGAGAACCTATCGCCGCGGACGATAACTTGTTTTCGTCTGTACGAAAAAAGTTCCAGAGAGCTGATCGTCCTGTACGATATTTATTTTCGTCGGGACGAAAATTTTCCAGAGGACTGGTCGCCTCGTACGATGGTAACATTCGTCTGGACGAAAATTTTGCAGAGAACCCATCGCCTGGGACGATGATAAATTTCGTCCTGGACGAATAGGACTTAGAAAATTTTTCAAGGCAAGTTCCTATTCGTTCCAAGTGCTCTATAGGAGATAACTGACAGATCGTCCAGTACGATAAATATCGTCCTGTACGATCAGTATAGAATTTCAAGATCTCCTTATTTGTGTGTGTGTGTGAGATTTTATTCACTCAATTACAATCACTCCCTTTCAAAGTTAATTCAAAGAAAAGATAAACATCAATTATACATAATATCTCATGTTGAATTTGAATTGAAGTTTTCGTAGTCTGGAGTCTGATTTTCCTGAAATGTTAGTACACACAAGAGCAAGTGCAAATCTTCTGAAATTGTTAGGAGATAACTATACATTTGAACAATAATGTTTGGAATCATCAAAACTACATAAGTTGCATAAATATAACTCATTCAAATAGCAACTATTCAAACAAAGTCTCCCATCAAACTCATTTCAAATTCACTACTCATTATTTTTTAAAAAATCATCACAATGATTTTTATTGGTAGATCCAAATAAGATATCATCAATATATATTTTAACAATGAGTATGTCCTCTCCCATCCTTTTTAAGAAGAGAGTAGTGTCCACACTTCCTTTAACAAATAATCTCTCTAATATAGAAGTGCTTAACCTCTCATACAAAGTAGTAGGTGCTTGTTTTAGTCCATATAATACCTTTTTCAATTTAAATACTTGATTTGGGAATTTGAATTTTCAAAACCTAGAGGTTGCTCAGCGTAAACATTCTCTTATATCACCCCATTAAGAAAGGAACTAATAACATTCATTTGATATAATTTAAAACCTTTAAAATAGGTAAATGTTAGCAAAACTATTATCACTTCAAGTCTTGCTACAGGGGAAAAAGATTCTTCAAAATCTATCCCTTCTATTTGATTATACCCCTTGGCTATTAATCTTGACTTATTTCTAATCACAACACCTGAAACATTCATTTTATTTTTGAAAACCCATTTAGTTCCAACAACGCTTTCATCTTTGGCCTATAAGTCAATTCCCAAACATCATTTCTAACAAATTAATTCAATTTTTCTACATGGAAAAAATCTTAAATTTATCTGAAAGTGCTTGATTTATATTAGTGGGTTCAATCATCAATATAAAGGTAGAATGGTTCACTTCTTTACTAATTTCATGCCTAAATCTAACACCCTCACTAGGTTCACTTAAAATCAGTTATTTAGGGTGAATCTTAGAAAATTTCCATTCTCTAGGCAAAGTATTTTTTGTTCAACATTCTCTTCCAAATTTGTCTTTTTTAATTCCTTGAGAGATATTTTCAATATGATCATCTTCCAATGTTGGCTCTTCCAAAATGTCAGATTTATCAAAAACTACATGTGTGGTCTCCTTAACTACCAAAGTTCTCTTTTTAAAAATCCATAGGATTTTCCATAACTAGAATATCCTAGAAAAATTTCTTCATCAAATTTAGGATCACCTTTTCCTAAAGAGTTTTCCCATTATTATGAATGAACACCTTCATCCAAAATATACAAATGTGAAAGATTAGGTATTTTACGCTTAAGATGTTCATAGGATGTCTAATTCAATTTAGTTCTAAAGTTCATCCTATTCAGAACATATTAAGTTGTATTAATCGCTTCAACCAAAAAATATTTTGGAAGTGAGTATTCTACTAATATGGCTTTAATGGCTTTTATTAAAGTTCTGCTCTTTCTTTTGACTATCCCATTCTGCTGAGGTGTTATATGTTCAAAAAATTATGATCAATTCCTTTCTCTCTACAAAACTTTTCAAATTTTTCATTTTAAAACTCTCCTCCGTGATCACTTTGAATTGATAAAAATTCATACCCTAATTTTCTCTGAATCCAAGTAAAAAATATCTAAATTTCTCAAATGATTCACTCTTATGAAATAAAAATTTGACCCAAGTTAATCATGAAAAATCATTAACAATCACAAACCCAAAAATCATACCTCCTAGACTTATAGTGATAGCCGGTACAAAAAGAACCATGTGTAGGACTTCGAATCGTTTGCTAGTTCTAAGATCCTAAATTGAATGAAAGGAGGACTTCACCTATTTTCCTAATTAACATGCATCACACAAGTGATCCTTAGTGAAGTCATGTTTGGGTATCCCTTTAACCAAATGTTTTCTAGGTAATCTTCCTAAGATTTGTCATGTTTATGTGACAAAGTCTTCTATGCCATAAATATAATTCATCAATAACTATTTTGAGACAAAAGTATTAGAAGATTTAACAAAATTTAGATCATGCATATACACATTATTTACTCTATTTCCATTTGATATATAAATTCCATTTTGGCTTATAATGCATCTTTTGAAAAAAATTTAACACTATAACCTTTATCACAAAGTTGACTAATACTCAACAAGTTATGCTTTAAGCCTCCTACCAATAGTATATTTTTAATGAAAAAGTTGTTATGGTTGTCTCATACCCACACCTACCACTTTCCTTATGGTATTATCTCCCAATGTCACCTTGCCTCCATTCCTAGTTCCTAGTGATATGAATTGTGTTGTGTCTCTAGTCATATGATTTGAATATCCACAATCCAAGAACTAAATGCTCTTACAATAACTTGTATGAGAGTGTTTCTACAAAATGATCAAACATTATACTTAGGAACCCAAACAAGTTTGGGCTCTCTTCAAGGTAATAATAATCTAGATGTATATTTGATATATTGTGTTTTATGCTTCTTAGGTCTCCACACTAGATGGGTTCTACTATGAATCATGTTATCATGTAAGTGTGAGATATATGACCAATCATTCCACACAAAAATATTTAACTCTAGGTAAAGGATTTATCAATATATGATAGTTATACTGTCTTTTCTTAGGTTTTGAAATTTTATGCTTTTGATCAGAATTAAAAAATAATCAAGTGTGGGGGAAATCCTATTTTCTCAAGAGATTTAAGTTTCTCTTTAAGATATGAGTTAGCACTTTCTAAAACAATATTGTCAACTCTTAACTCAAGTTCTTTTTTAATTATTTCATCTATTAACATCTTACATTCATTTTTTAAGATCAGTATAAGATGTTTTCAATAATTCATATTTCTTGTTTAAATCATCAAATTCATCCAAAAATTTCATGTGGTTGCTATCAATTGATGTGTGATCGTTCTTAAAGATTTCATACTCTTTTTGTAAATTTGAATACTCTATGTTTAACTTAGCATGTAGCAATTTACATTTTCTATATGCAATATGAATTTTTTCATAAAATTCAAATAAGTCATCATAAGATAAATCACATGCCTCCTCTTAATCCTAGTGATTAAGATTATCTATCATTAAGCATAAGTTTGTAACTTCCTCCTTAGCTTTTATTTCTAAAGAGTATGATAATGAATCTGCCTAGAATACTATATACATCCTTTTCTTGCCTTTCCTAATATTAGTTTTCTCATCAACTTTCTCCTTACTAGGATTAGCTTCGAGATTTTAGTCAATCATATTTGATGTGTCCAGACTTTATGCATTCATAACAAATTATATCATTAAAAACATTTGCATTTTTATGGAACTTACCCTTATTCCATTGCTGACATCTTCGTTGCTTTCTTTTCAAGAAACTTTTGAATTGCCTCATCATGAGTCTTCATCCATAAGCTGTGATTGATCACTTTTTGAGTCATCCACTTTCAATGTAATGTTTTCTCTTTCTTCTTGTCATCTACATTAATCTATCTTATTATTGCTCCTTGCTCATAAGCACTTAGTGATCCAAATAGATTGTCAATAGAAAAAATAGTTAGGTCTTTTGATTTAATTATGTTAATTACCATTAAATCATAAGTAGTAGGTAAATAATAAAGTATTTTATTAATTTTTTTAGAATTCATTAGTTTCCCTACCTAAATCATACAATAAAGTAACTATCTGTGTAAAATGAGTATGCATGTTAGTGATTGATTCATTCGATTTCAAGCAAAAGAGTTCATAGCAGTGTATTAGAATGTTTAATATAGATTATTTCACTTTATTAGTTCCTTCATACGTTATGCAAAGTATATCCAAAATTTCTTTTCAGTTTTACATGTTAAAATATGCATATAGTTCTCAGACTTAAGTGCACAGAAAAAACTTTTTAAGCATTTAACATTTAACCCAAGCTAATTCTTTTTCCTCTAATATCCAATTAGTAAATTTTATTCATCCTAACACCATCAACAAGTTTAGTGGCTCTAGTGTATCCTTCCTGTACTAAAATCCACTTGTGATTGTCAAGTGATTGAAGAAAAGTAGATATACAGGTTTTTTCAAAAGCTAAAAGAAATGTTATCAAATAGTGGTGGTCTAGTGGTTGAATATCTTTCAGAAGTATTACGGTTTCCAAAATTCCATCATGAACATTTTCAAAAAGTTGTCTAATTCTTATTTTTAAAATAAGTTTTGATACCACTTAAAATTTGAATATGTTGTTTGACCTAAAGATTTGTCTCAAGGATAACAAGAGGGGGGTGAATTGGTTATTAAAAATTCTCTCGAATTTTTAGAAAACCAATTTAATATTTTTTGCACAACGATAAATTTTTTCAAAAATAAATTTTCAACAACTAAAAGTAAATGTGTAGAAAATAAAAATAAATAAAATAAAAGATATAAGAATACATAATTTTATAGTAGTTTGGTCCAACTAGACCTACTTCCACTCCCTAAAGACTCCTTCTTCAGGTATTACACTATACCAAAGTGACTCTCATTTTGCTCCCTCAGCAAGGTAGAGAAGCCATTACAATAACCTCTCTTCCACTAACCCCGATGTAGTAGTGTACCATCATCCTTTCTCACCCTCTTAGTGATGGCTGAGTACCAAAGTCCTTTCTCACTCTCTTGGTGATGAAAGAGTATAGGCATCTTTTCTCATCCTCCTGGTGATCGTAGAGTACCAATATCCTTTTTCACCCTCCTGGTGACGGCAGAGTACCATATCTCCACCAAAGATCTTCTCTCAAGAGTCTTCAAAGATATATGGTAGAGTTTTAAAGAACTTATAATGATTTTCTCACCTTGGGCAACCTTGTGAACCCTTTAGAAATTCCATTTGTAAGATCTCTGAACCTCACTCCCAAATACTCTCCCAAAACACTCTCACAATCACTCTCAAGAGAAAATTTGAAGAAAAGTCATTGATAGTCAATTTTTAAGACCCTTATAGAAAAAACCATCTAGAAAACGAAAATTTCAAGTTGGACATACTTGGATCATACAATACGAATTAGAACTCATTTCGAATATTACTCATTGTTTTAGAAAAATCATCACAAAGATGTTTATTTGAAGATCCAAAGATGATGTCATCCACATAAATTTGAACAATAAGTATATCCTTTCCATTTTTCTTAAAAGAGAGTTGTATCCACACTTCCTTTTTCAAAAAGTCTTTCAAGTAGGAGGTGCTTAACCTCTCATACCAAGCCCTAGGTGCCTGTTTCAATCCATATAATGCTTTTTTTAATTTGAAAACATGTTTGGAAATTTTGAATTTTCAAAACCTGGAGGTTGTTCTACAAAAACATCTTCTTCAATTACTCCATTTAAAAAGGCACTTTAACATCCATTTGAAACAATTTAAACCTTTAAACAGGCAAAGGCTAGTAAAACCCTAATTGCTTCAAGTCTAGCTACAGGGGCAAAAGTTTCCTCAAATCAATTCTTCAATTTGATTATACCCCTTAGCTACTAATCTAGCCTTATTTCTAATGACTACTCCTGAGTCATTCATTTTATTTTTGAACACCCACTTGGTTCCAACAACACTTTGATCTTTGTGGCTTGTAGTTAGTTCCAAACTTTATTTCTTACAAATTGATTTAACTCTTCTTGCATGGCCAATATCCAAAATTCATCTGAAAGTGCTTGATCAATGTTAGTGGGTTCAATAGTTGAAATGAAGGCTGAATGATTGACTTCCTTGTTTAATCCACGCCTAGTTCTAACACCCTCACTTGGTTCACCTATAATTAATTCCTTTGGGATTTTTAGAGATCTCAAACTCTAGGCAAAGGGTCTTCTCTTTTATTTTTCTTCCACATTTTCTTCCAAATTTAATCTATCAATCTTTTGGGAGTTTTCTTCAATTTCTTCTTCAACAACTTTTGGCTCTTCTATGTTTCCATTTTCATCAAAAAACAACATGTGTGGTTTCTTCAATGACTAAAGTTCTTTTGTTGATACTCTATAAGATTTTCCAACACTTGAATATCCAACAAAAATTCCTTCATTGATTTTGGATCAATTTTCCTAAGGCAGATTTTCCATTATTATGTATGACACCTTGCACCAATACATGTAAATGAGACAAATTTGGTGTTCTACCTTTTACCAATTCATAGGTTGTTTTATTCAAATTTGATCTCACATTTACCCTATTCAGAACATAGCATGCAGTGCTAACCGCCTCAGCCCAAAAATATCTAGGAAGAGAGTATTCTGCTAACATTGCTCGGCGGGCTTCTATTAATGTTCTGTTCTTTCTTTCAACTACTCCATTTTGTTGAGGAGTTCTAGGTGCAGAAAAGTTGTGATCAATCCCCTTTCTTTACAGAAATCTTCAAATCTTTCATTTTCAAATTCTCCTCCATGATCACTTTGTATAGAATTATTTCACTCCTAGTTTTCTTTGTTTCCAAGTTGAAAAATTTCTGAATTCCTCAAATGATTCACTCTTATGAAAAAGAAATTTAACCCGGTGAATCTTGAAAAATCATCTACTATTACAAATCCATTACCTTTCCTCCTAGACTAACGTGCTTACAGGTCCAAAAAGATCCATGTGAAGATTTCTAAAGGTTTACTGGTCCTAAGATCTTATTGGATTTAAAAGAGGACTTCACTTGTTTTCCTAATTGACATGCATCACATAAGTGGTTCTTAGTAAAGTCTAGTTTAGGTTTCCTTAACCATTCTTTTGGGTAATTCTTCTAGATTTTTCATACTAGAATGACAAAGTCTCCTATGCCAAGCCAAATTCATCGAACAGTTTTAAACAAAAGCAGTAGGAGATTGAATACAATTTAAATCTAGCATGTTGACATTGTTCACCCTTTTTCCATTTAAAAACAATTTTCCCATTTAGGCTAATTATGCAGCTAGTAGGTAAAAATTTTACATTATAGCCCTTATCACATAGCTGACTTATGCTAAGCAAATTATGTTTTAAAGCCTTCAACTAATAAAACATTATCTATGAAAAAGTTTTTCAAATTTCCAATCATACCTGATCCAACCACCTTCTTTGTGGTATTATCTCCAAGTGTAACCTTGCCTCCACTCCTGGCTTCCAGCGTTATGAATTGAGCATATCTCCAGTCATGTGCTTAGAACATCCGCTGTCCAGGTACCATATACTTCTCACGGGTCTTGTGTGAGAGTATTCTGCAAAATTCTCAATTGTTTAGACCTGGGAACCCAAACTAGTTTGGGTTCACCTTTATGTGAATTTATAATCAGATGCATGTGTGATATGATCAGGTTTATGCTCTTAGTTCTCCACACCAAATTAGGTTTCATCTTTAAAGTGCAGGTGTGAGATATATGTCCCAAAAATCCACAATTGTTACATTTAACATTAGGAAAAATATTCCTATGTTTTCTTTCATATGATTGTCTTCTAAGGGATTTCATGAATTTAGGATAATATTTGGATTTGTAAAATCTTCGTTTAGGGGGGTTCCTATTATCCTCGAGAGCTCTTATAGTAAGTTTGTTTAAATGAATTCATATCCTCCAAGATTCGATTTGTATAATTGATTCTATTGTCTTGTGCTCAGATTCATCCTTAAATTTCTTAAATTTTTTTCAAGTTCAGCATAGGATGATTTTAAATTTTCAAAATTTTTATTCAAGTCATCATATTCATCAAGTAGTTTCATGTGGTTGCTATCAATTAAAGCATGATCTTTCCTAAGGATTTCGTGTTCCTTATTAAGCTCTTCCAATTCTAAACTAAACTAGAATGCATCTTTTTAGTTTTCCATATATGCATCATGCATGTGTTCGAAACTTCAAACAGTTCCATCATTATGTTAATCACATACCTTCTTGATCTGATTGTTCAGCTTTATCTGCCATCAAGCAAAGGTTGGTGACTTCTTCTTCGTTTTCAGTCTCAGATGAGTCTGAAGCTGAGTCCGCCCAAAAAGCCTTTTGAAACTTCTTCTTGCCCTTTTTTACCATTGGTTTCTCCCTACCTTCTCTTGCTAGAGTGTTTAGTTTGGACAATCAGTTTTTTATATGACCTGGTTTCCTGCATTCATACAAATCAATTCATTAGAAACCCTGCCATTTTTGTTATACTTACCTCTATTCCATTGCTGGCGTCTCTTCTGTTCCTCTTTAAAAAGTTCTGAATTGTCTAGTCATCAGGCTATATCGTCTTCATCCTCAGGTTGTGAGTGTTCACTTTCTGACTCTTCCACATTTAATGCAAGATTCTTGTCCTTTCTTGGTTCACCTGCATCAATCTTTCTTTGACTTACTCCTTGCTCGTAAGCAATGAGTGAACCAAGAAGATTGTCAATAGAATAAATGTTCAGATCTTTTGACTCTGTAATTGCAGTAATTTTAGCATCGTGTAGTAGGTAAACAACGAAGAATCTTATTTACCATTTCGCATTAGTTAATTCCCTACCAAGTGCATGCAAAGAGGTGACAATTTGAGTGAATCTTGTGTACATGTCAGATATAGATTCATTAGGTTTCATGCGAAACAGTTCGTAGTCATGTAACAAGATATTGAGTCTTGTTGCTTAACCTCATTTGTCCCTTCATAAGTAATACAAAGTCTATCCCATATGTCTTTTCCGCTTTTACAAGTGGAAACTCGCATGTAGTCTTCAGATTTAAAGCACAAAAGAACTATTTAAACATTTCGCATTTAATTGTGCTAAGTCACGTTCTTCTATAGTCCAATCTGCATAGGGTGTATCTACCCTAATTCCATAACTAATCTAGTTGGTTTTGTGTTAACCTTCCTGGACTAGCATCCACTGCGATAATCAAGTGACTGTAAGAAAGTAGACATGCGTGTTTTCCAAAAATCAAAAGGAATATTATCAAACAGTGGAGGTCTAGTGATAGAGTAACCTCAGGTGTGTTTCGGTTTCCAAATGTAGCCATCTACGTTAATCAAAAAGTAGTTCAAACTTATGATTTTGAAACTCTGCTCTGATACCACTTGTTGAGTCCAGTAATTAGGTTGTTAAGCCTAAGTAAGTGTCCCAAGCTACCAAGAGGGGGGTGAATTGGTAGTTTTTAAAATTTTAAACCCTCTTAAAAATAAAGTTGAACCGAAATAAAATTTTCTTTTTTTTTTTTAAGTTAGTAGAAAAATATTTTTCAACCACAGAGTTGTTAAAACTGAATTTTAAAAAGTGCGGAAACGTAAAAGCTATAAAGTAAATGACACCAGATTTATAGTGGTTCGGTCTATAACCAGACCTACATCCACTCTCAGAGGCACCCTCTGAGTATTGCACTATACCAATAGTGACTCTCCTTTTGCACCCACAGCAAGGCGGAGAAGCCCTTACAACACACTCTTTTCACCACTCCCAGGTGCGGTTAGAGAACCGTCTGTCCTTTTACACAAAACCAGTGTCGGCAGAGAACCGTCGTCCTTTCACACCCTCCAAGTGTAGCTGAGAGAACCCTTCGTCCTTTCACATCTCCTAGTGTGGGCAGAGAACCCTTCGTCCTTTCACACTCTCCTAGTGTGGGCAGAGAAACCTTCGTCCTTTCACACTCTCCTAGTGTGGGCAGGAAGAACCTTCGTCTGTTCACACTCTCCAAGTGTCGGCAGAGAACCGGACCTTCTTGAATGATCTTCTCACAAGAATCTAGAAGGAAGAAAAAAAAAGAGTGAAGAAATCAATTTCACAAGTAGAGACTCTTACCTTAGCAATCCAAGTGAAGCCTTCTAGCTCCAGTGGTAGGAATCCTCCTTTGAATGCTCTCTTCCACTCTCTCCTTGGCTATTCTCTCAAAGGCACGAAGATCAAATGACAAAAAGATAGGGTGGCAGTCTAATTTGGATATTTATATAAAAGACAAGTGAAACCGCCAAAACTGCAAATTTTCAATTCTGTACGCAGTGGATCGTCCTGTACGATTCTGGATCGTCCGGCGATTTTACTTAAACGATCTGAAACGACCCAATTGTATATGTGTACGAACTGACTTCGTACATCTGATCGTCCTGTACGACTTGGTTCGTCCAGTACGAACGGTTATTACAAGGTCGGTTCTAGAAACTGCTGAAAACTGTTCTAAGTCGGTTTGTCGTTTGAACGAAAATGTGGTCGTCTGGACGAAAATTTTCCAGAGAGCCGATCGTCCTGGACGATATATTTATTTCGTCTGGACGAAAATTTTCCAGAACCTATCGCCGCGGACGATAACTTGTTTTCGTCTGTAGAAAAAAGTTCCAGAGAGCTGTCGTCCTGTACGATATTTATTTTCGTCGGGACGAAAATTTTCCAGAGGACTGGTCGCCTCGTACGTGGTAACATTCGTCTGGACGAAAATTTTGCAGAGAACCCATCGCCTTGGGACGATGATAAATTTCGTCCTGGACGATAGGACTTAGAAAATTTTTCAAGGCAAGTTCCTATTCGTTTCCAAGTGCTCTATAGGAGTAACTGACAGATCGTCCAGTACGATAAATATCGTCCTGTACGATCAGTATAGAATTTCAAGATCTCCTTATTTGTGTGTGTGTGTGAGATTTTATTCACTCAATTACAATCAATCCCTTTCAAAGTTAATTCAAAGAAAAGATAAACATCAATTATACTAATATCTCATGTTGAATTTGAATTGAAGTTTTCGTAGTTGGAGTCTGATTTTCCTGAAATGTTAGTCACACAAAGAGCAAGTGCAAATCTTCTGAAATTGTTAGGAGATAACTATACTTTGAACAATAATGTTTGGAATCATCAAAACTACATAAGTTGCATAAATATAACTCATTCAAATAGCAACTATTCAACAAAGTCTCCCATCAAACTCATTTCAAATTCACTACTCATTATTTTTTAAAAATCATCACAATTGATTTATTGGTAGATCCAAATAAGATATATCATCATATTATTTTTAACAATGTATGTCCTCTCCCATCCTTTTTAAGAGAGGTAGTGTCCACACTTCCTTTAACAAATAATCTCTCTTAATATAGAAGTGCTAACCTCTCATACAAAGTAGTTGGTGCTTGTTTTAGTCCATATAATACCTTTTTCAATTTAAATACTTGATTTGGGAATTTGATTTTCAAAACCTAGAGGTTGCTCAGCGTAAACATCTCTTATTCACCCCATTAAGAAAGGAACTAATAACATTCATTTGAATAATTTAAAACCTTTAAAATAGGTAAATGTTAGCAAAACTATTATCACTTCAAGTCTTGTCTACAGGGAAAAAGATTCTTCAAAATCTATCCCTTCTATTTGATTATACCCCTTGGTCTATTAATCTTGACTTATTTCTAATCACAACACTGAAACATTCATTTTATTTTTGAAAACCCATTTAGTTCCAACAACGCTTTCATCTTTTGGCCTATAAGTCAATTCCCAAACATCATTTCTAACAAATTAATTCAATTTTTCTTACATGGAAAAAATCTTAAATTTATCTGAAAGTGCTTGATTTATATAGTGGGTTCAATCATCAATATAAGGTAGAATGGTTCACTTCTTTACTAATTTCATGCCTAAATCTAACCCCTCAATAGGTTCACTTAAAATCAGTTATTTAGGGTGAATCTTAGAAAATTTCCATTCTCTAGGCAAAGTATTTTGTTTCCCATTCTCTTCAAATTTGTCTTTTTTAATTCCTTGAGAGATATTTTCATATGATCATCTTCCAATGTTGGCTCTTCCAAAATGTCAGATTTATCAAAAACTACATGTGTGGTCTCCTTAACTACCAAGTTCTCTTTTAAAAATCCATAGGATTTTCCATAACTAGAATATCCTAGAAAAATTTCTTCATCAAATTTAGGATCACCTTTTCCTAAAGAGTTTTCCCATTATTTGAATGAACACCTTCATCCAAAATATACAAATGTGAAAGATTAGGTATTTTACGCTTAAGATGTTCATAGGATGTCTAATTCAATTTAGTTATCTAAGTTCATCCTATTCAGAATATTAAGTTGTATTAATCGCTTCAACCCAAAAAATATTTTGGAGGAAGATGGTATTCTACTAATATGGCTTTAATGGCTTTTATTAAAGTTCTGCTCTTTCTTTTGACTATCCCATTCTGCTGAGGTGTTATATGTTCAAAAAAATTATGATCAATTCCTTTCTCTCTACAAAACTTTCAATTTTTCATTTTAAAACTCTCCTCGTGATCACTTTGAATTGATAAAAATTCATACCCTAATTTTCTCTGAATCCAAGTAAAAAATATCTAAATTTCTCAAATGATTCACTCTTATGAAATAAAAATTTGACCCAAGTTAATCATGAAAAATCATTAACAATCACAAACCCAAAAATCATACCTCCTAGACTTATAGTGATAGCCGGTACAAAAAGAACCATGTGTAGGACTTCGAATCGTTTGCTAGTTCTAAGACTCTAAATTGAATGAAAGGAGGACTTCACCTATTTTCCTAATTAACATGCATCACACAAGTGATCCTTAGTGAAGTCATGTTTGGGTATCCTTTAACCAAATGTTTTAGGTAATCTTCCTAAGATTTGTCATGTTTATGTGACAAAGTCTTCTATGCCATAAATATAATTCATCAATAACTATTTTGAGACAAAAAGTATTAGAAGATTTAACAAAATTTAGATCATGCATATACACATATTTACTCTATTTCCATTTGTATATAAATTCCATTTTGGCTTAATGCATCTTTTGAAAAAAATTTAACACTATAACCTTTATCACAAAGTTGACTAATACTCAACAAGTTATGCTTTAAGCCTCCTACCAATAGTATATTTTTAATGAAAAGTTGTTATGGTTGTCTCATACCCACACCTACCACTTTCCTTATGGTATTATCTCCAATGTCACCTTGCCTCCATTCCTAGTTCCTAGTGATATGAATTGTGTTGTGTCTCTAGTCATATGATTTGAATATCCACAATCCAAGAACTAAATGCTCTTACAATAACTTGTATGATAGAGTGTTTCTACAAATGATCAAACATTATACTTAGGAAACCAAACAAGTTTGGGCTCTCTTCAAGGTAATAATAATCTAGATGTATATTTGATATATTGTGTTTTATGCTTCTTAGGTCTCCACACTAGATGGGTTCTACTATGACTTCTTCTCTTCTTTCTTCTTCTGAAGCACTGTCATGTGCTATTCCCTTTTTCTTTTTCTCATCCTTGAAGAGCAGTCTGAATGATGTATTTGTTATAGTAAAATGGCTCTTCATATTCTTCTTCATCAGGATGCACTATATTGTATTTCTTCTCCAAAATAAGGTAATTAAGTGCCCTAATGAAATGTTTTTTCTTTTTCTTCTGATCAGCATGTCCTATTTCTGAAAGCCTATAGAGATTGATCTATGAGAGAGTTGGGCTCATCAATAGGGATGTCTTGACATGATTAAAAAGGTTAGACAAGAAAGGAGAGGAGTGATGTAATCCTATCACCAGCTTTAGGAATATAATTGAGGATCTAAGGAATGCTGGATGATTCGGGCATCTTGGGTCATACCAGAGACTCTAGCAACATGATTGTCAATTGCATTTCCTCTAATTACCCTATTTTTTTCAAAACCATTTGAAGGAGTTTTCTGACATTAGGGTGTGGGCTCTATACATCCCTCAGTTCTTAAGTTTAAAAATGCACCAAGATCGTGCTTGGTGATCTCAACTTTTTTCTTAAAAACAAAGAACTAATGATAGAGTGGTCAGAATTGAAAACTCATGTTGGCAAGGAAGTAATGGTAGGTTTGTTTGTTGTAGAGGTAAACGAGAGAAAGAATGAACTGAAATTGGGTTGAGGCGAAGAGGTGCATTACCCGATATTTCAACTCTGCAGGGATAAGAAATGCGAGACGGAGTGATTTTTGCTGAAGCAAAACGAGGAAAAGATTCCTCATTTTCCTTAGAAAGAAAGTTGTCTGGGGCATTCCTGTTTGGTTTCTTCACCAAAACCTTTTGTCTTTTGCTAGAGGAGGCCATTGTTGATTTGAAGTTGAAGGGGATTGAAAAAGAAATTTGAAAGTGTGATTTTCAAGTTTGAAAAGCCTCATATTTAAAGGAAAAACGATACTTTCGTCCTGGACGAAAATATTCGTCCTGGACGAACATAATAATTCGTCTGGACGAAACATGTTCGTACAGACGATCCAATTCGTCCAAAATGTAACGGCTTTTCGTATTCAACACAACTTACGATGCGTCCCTTCGTACAGGCTTTTTGACTTGACCGATCGTACAGACGAAAACAATTTCGTACAGACGATCGAAAAGTATTTCGTTTTAATGACTCTTGAAAACCGTCCCCTACAATGAAGCGACACATGTTCGTCTGGACGAACGAAAATTTCGTACAGACGAAGTTCGTATTAAAAACTATCTTATCCACTCAACCGCTGCATTCAATCGTCCCGACGTTTGAGAGAAAAAAAATTTCGTCCTGGACGATCACAGATCGTACAGACGATCCAATAAAAAACTGCTCTAAAACGGTTTAAATTTTCGCAAACTGTTCCTTTACACATCGTCCCGTACGAAAATATTTCGTCCTGGACGATTTCCTCCAAAAATTAATTTTGATTTTTTAAATTTTAAATTAACAAAATCAACAAAAACAATCAGAAACACAGAAAACATAAAACAAAATCATAAATCCAAAAACAATTCATTAAAAAAAACACACAAAATTCACAAATTTCAAAAACAAAACATAACAAGTATCAATGTTTGCAAAGACATTTGAGTTAAGCATTCAAATCAATAACACCAAGCCTTTTTCTTAAAGTACTGAAGTATCAAAGGCTAAAGGTTTTGTAAAAAATGTCTGCAAGTTGATTTTCAGTTGAAACATGTATGAGTTCAATTTCTCCTTTGGATACGTGATCCCTTATGAAATGATGCCTTATATCGATGTGTTTGGTTCTAGAATGTTGAATAGGATTTTTTGAAATACAAATAGCACTAGTATTGTCACAATAAATTGGAATAGTGCCTATAGTTAATCCTAAGTCAATCAACTGTTGTTTTAACCAAAGTACTTGTGCCACACAACTTCCTAATGCAATGTATTCTGCTTCTGCAGTAGATAGTGCCACTGAATTTTGTTTTCTACTAGACCATGAAACTAATGAATTTCCAATGAATTGACATGTTCCAGAAGTGCTTTTCCTATCCACTCTACAGCCTGCAAAGTCAGAATCTGAGTAACCAATAATTTCAAATGAAGAGCTAAACTTAGGATACCAAATTCCTAAGTTTTGAGTTCCTAGTAGATATCTTAAAATCCTTTTTACTGCTGTCAAATGTGATTCTTTTGGATCTGATTGAAATCTAGCACATAGGCAAACACTAAACATAATATCTGGTCGGCTAGCAGTCAAGTAAAGTAAAGATCCAATTATCCCTCTAAATTTCTTTTGATCAACAGATTTTCCCTTAAGGTCCTTATCCAACTGAACTGAAGAACTCATTGGTGTACTAACAGGTTTAGCATTGTCCATTTCATATTTTTTGAGGATGTCCTTAATATATTTGTTTTGACTAAGAAAAGTACCTTCCTCAAGTTGCTTAATGCTAAATCCTAGAAAGTAATTTAAATCTCCCATTAGACTCATTTCGAATTCATTACTCATTGTTTTAGAAAAATCATCACAAAGATGTTTATTTGAAGATCCAAAGATGATGTCATCCACATAAATTTGAACAATAAGTATATCCTTTCCAATTTTTCTTAAAAAAGAGAGTTGTATCCACACTTCCTTTTTCAAAAGATCTTTCAAGTAGGAAGGTGCTTAACCTCTCATACCAAGCCCTAGGTGCCTGTTTCAATCCATATAATGCCTTTTTTAATTTGAAAACATGATTTGGAAATTTTGAATTTTCAAAACCTGGAGGTTGTTCTACAAAAACATCTTCTTCAATTACTCCATTTAAAAAGGCACTTTTAACATCCATTTGAAACAATTTAAAACCTTTAAAACAGGCAAAGGCTAGTAAAACCCTAATTGCTTCAAGTCTAGCTACAGGGGCAAAAGTTTCCTCAAAATCAATTCCTTCAATTTGATTATACCCCTTAGCTACTAATCTAGCCTTATTTCTAATGACTACTCCTGAGTCATTCATTTTATTTTTGAACACCCACTTGGTTCCAACAACACTTTGATCTTTTGGCCTTGTAGTTAGTTCCCAAACTTTATTTCTTACAAATTGATTTAACTCTTCTTGCATGGCCAATATCCAAAATTCATCTGAAAGTGCTTGATCAATGTTAGTGGGTTCAATAGTTGAAATGAAGGCTGAATGATTGACTTCCTTGTTTAATCCACGCCTAGTTCTAACACCCTCACTTGGTTCACCTATAATTAATTCCTTTGGGTGATTTTTAGAGAATCTCAAATCTCTAGGCAAAGGGTCTTCTCTTTCTATATTTTCTTCCACATTTTCTTCCAAATTTAATCTATCAATCTTTTGGGAGTTTTCTTCAATTTCTTCTTCAACAACTTTTGGCTCTTCTATGTTTCCATTTTCATCAAAAACAACATGTGTGGTTTCTTCAATGACTAAAGTTCTTTTGTTGAATACTCTATAAGATTTTCCAACACTTGAATATCCAACAAAAATTCCTTCATCTGATTTTGGATCAAATTTTCCTAAGGCAGATTTTCCATTATTATGTATGAACACCTTGCAACCAAATACATGTAAATGAGACAAATTTGGTGTTCTACCTTTTACCAATTCATAGGGTGTTTTATTCAAATTTGATCTCACATTTACCCTATTCAGAACATAGCATGCAGTGCTAACCGCCTCAGCCCAAAAATATCTAGGAAGAGAGTATTCTGCTAACATTGCTCGGGCGGCTTCTATTAATGTTCTGTTCTTTCTTTCAACTACTCCATTTTGTTGAGGAGTTCTAGGTGCAGAAAAGTTGTGATCAATCCCCTTTTCTTTACAGAAATCTTCAAATCTTTCATTTTCAAATTCTCCTCCATGATCACTTTGTATAGAAATTATTTCACATCCTAGTTTTCTTTGTATCCAAGTTGAAAAATTTCTGAATTCCTCAAATGATTCACTCTTATGAAAAAGAAATTTAACCCAGGTGAATCTTGAAAAATCATCTACTATTACAAATCCATATACCTTTCCTCCTAGACTAACCGTGCTTACAGGTCCAAAAAGATCCATGTGAAGAATTTCTAAAGGTTTACTGGTCCTAAGATCTTTATTGGATTTAAAAGAGGACTTCACTTGTTTTCCTAATTGACATGCATCACATAAGTGGTTCTTAGTAAAGTCTAGTTTAGGTATTCCTCTAACCAAATTCTTTTGGGTAATTCTTCTAAGATTTTTCATACTAGAATGACAAAGTCTCCTATGCCAAAGCCATGATTCATCAGAAACAGTTTTCAAACAAAAAGCAGTAGGAGATTGAATACAATTTAAATCTAGCATGTAGACATTGTTCACCCTTTTTCCATTTAAAACAATTTTCCCATTTAGGCTAATTATGCAGCTAGTAGGTAAAAATTTTACATTATAGCCCTTATCACATAGCTGACTTATGCTAAGCAAATTATGTTTTAAGCCTTCAACTAATAAAACATTATCTATGAAAAAGTTTTTCAAATTTCCAATCATACCTGATCCAACCACCTTCTTTGTGGTATTATCTCCAAGTGTAACCTTGCCTCCACTCCTGGCTTCCAGCGTTATGAATTGAGCAGTATCTCCAGTCATGTGCTTAGAACATCCGCTGTCCAGGTACCATATACTCTCACGAGGTCTTGTGTGAGAGTATTCCTGCAAAATTCTCAATTGTTAGACCTGGGAACCCAAACTAGTTTGGGTTCACCTTTATGAAATTTATAATCAGATGCATGTGTGATATGTCTAGGTTTATGCATCTTAGTTCTCCACACCAAATTAGGTTTCATCTTTAAAGTGCAGGTGTGAGATATATGTCCCAAAAATCCACAATTGTTACATTTAACATTAGGAAAAATATTCCTATGTTTTCTTTCATATGATTGTCTTCTAAGGGATTTCATGAATTTAGGATAATATTTAGGATTTGTAAAATCTTCAAGTTTAGGGGGGTTCCTATTATCCTCGAGAGCTCTTATAGTAAGTTTGTAAAATGAATTCATATCCTCCAAGATTCGATTTGTATAATTGATTCTATATGTCTTGTGCTCAGATTCATCCTTAAATTTCTTAAATTCTTTTTCAAGTTCAGCATAGGATGATTTTAAATTTTCAAAATTTTTATTCAAGTCATCATATTCATCAAGTAGTTTCATGTGGTTGCTATCAATTAAAGCATGATCTTTCCTAAGGATTTCGTGTTCCTTATTAAGCTCTTCCAATTCTAAAACTAAACTAGAATGCATCTTTTTAGTTTTCCTATATGCATCATGCATGTGTTCAGAAACTTCAAACAGTTCATCATATGTTAAATCACATACCTCTTCTTGATCTGATTGTTCAGCTTTATCTGCCATCAAGCAAAGGTTGGTGACTTCTTCTTCGTTTTCAGTCTCAGATGAGTCTGAAGCTGAGTCCGCCCAAAAAGCCTTTTGAAACTTCTTCTTGCCCTTTTTTACCATTGGTTTCTCCTCTACCTTCTCCTTGCTAGGAGTGGCTTTAAGTTTTGGACAATCAGTTTTTATATGACCTGGTTTCCTGCATTCATAACAAATCAATTCATTAGAAACCCTGCCATTTTTGTTATACTTACCTCTATTCCATTGCTGGCGTCTCTTCTGCTTCCTCTTTAAAAAGCTTCTGAATTGTCTAGTCATCAGTGCTATATCGTCTTCATCCTCAGGTTGTGAGTGTTCACTTTCTGACTCTTCCACATTTAATGCAAGATTCTTGTCCTTTCTTGGTTCACCTGCATCAATCTTTCTTTGACTTACTCCTTGCTCGTAAGCAATGAGTGAACCAAGAAGATTGTCAATAGAATAAATGTTCAGATCTTTTGACTCTGTAATTGCAGTAATTTTAGCATCGTATGTAGTAGGTAAACAACGAAGAATCTTATTTACCATTTCAGCATTAGTTAATTCCCTACCAAGTGCATGCAAAGAGGTGACAATTTGAGTGAATCTTGTGTACATGTCAGATATAGATTCATTAGGTTTCATGCGAAACAGTTCGTAGTCATGTAACAAGATATTGAGTCTTGATTGCTTAACCTCATTTGTCCCTTCATAAGTAATACAAAGTCTATCCCATATGTCTTTTCCGCTTTTACAAGTGGAAACTCGCATGTAGTCTTCAGATTTTAAAGCACAAAAGAAACTATTTAAACATTTCGCATTTAATTGTGCTAAGTCACGTTCTTCTATAGTCCAATCTGCATAGGGTGTATCTACCCTAATTCCATCAACTAATCTAGTTGGTTTTGTGTAACCTTCCTGGACTAGCATCCACATGCGATAATCAAGTGACTGTAAGAAAGTAGACATGCGTGTTTTCCAAAAATCAAAAGGAATATTATCAAACAGTGGAGGTCTAGTGATAGAGTAACCCTCAGGTGTGTTTCGGTTTCCAAATGTAGCCATCTACGTTAATCAAAAAGTAGTTCAAACTTATGATTTTGAAACTCTGCTCTGATACCACTTGTTGAGTCCAGTAATTAGGTTGTTAAGCCTAAGTAAGTGTCCCAAGGCTACCAAGAGGGGGGTGAATTGGTAGTTTTTAAAATTTTAAACCCTCTTAAAAATAAAGTTGAACCGAAATAAAATTTTCTTTTTTTTTTTAAAGTTAGTAGAAAAATATTTTTCAACCACAGAGTTGTTAAAACTGAATTTTAAAAGTGCGGAAACGTAAAAGCTATAAAGTAAATGACACCAGATTTATAGTGGTTCGGTCTATAACCAGACCTACATCCACTCCTCAGAGGCACCCTCTGAGTATTGCACTAATACCAATAGTGACTCTCCTTTTGCACCCACAGCAAGGCGGAGAAGCCCTTACAACACACTCTTTTCACCACTCCCAGGTGCGGTAGAGAACCGTCTGTCCTTTTACACAAAACCCAGTGTCGGCAGAGAACCGTCGTCCTTTCACACCCTCCAAGTGTAGGCAGAGAACCCTTCGTCCTTTCACACTCTCCTAGTGTGGGCAGAGAACCCTTCGTCCTTTCACACTCTCCTAGTGTGGGCAGAGAACCCTTCGTCCTTTCACACTCTCCTAGTGTGGGCAGAGAACCCTTCGTCTGTTCACACTCTCCAAGTGTCGGCAGAGAACCGGACCTTCTTGAATGATCTTCTCACAAGAATCTAGAAGGAAGAAAGAAAAAGAGTGAAGAAATCCAATTTCACAAGTAGAGACTCTTACCTTAGCAATCCAAGTGAAGCCTTCTAGCTCCAGTGGTAGGAATCCTCCTTTGAATGCTCTCTTCCACTCTCTCCTTGGCTATTCTCTCAAAAGGCACGAAGATCAAATGACAAAAAGATAGGGTGGCAGTCTAATTTGGACTATTTATATAAAAGACAAGTGAAACCGCCCAAAAACTGCAAATTTTCAATTCTGTACGCAGTGGATCGTCCTGTACGATTCTGGATCGTCCTGGACGATTTTACTTAAACGATCTGAAACGACCCAATTTGTATATGTGTACGAACTGACTTCGTACATCTGATCGTCCTGTACGAACTTGGTTCGTCCAGTACGAACGGTTATTACAAGGTCGGTTCTAGAAACTGCTGAAAACTGTTCTAAGTCGGTTTGTCGTTTGAACGAAAATGTGGTCGTCTGGACGAAAATTTTCCAGAGAGCCGATCGTCCTGGACGATTATTTATTTCGTCTGGACGAAAATTTTCCAGAGAACCTATCGCCGCGGACGATAACTTGTTTTCGTCTGTACGAAAAAAGTTCCAGAGAGCTGATCGTCCTGTACGATATTTATTTTCGTCGGGACGAAAATTTTCCAGAGGACTGGTCGCCTCGTACGATGGTAACATTCGTCTGGACGAAAATTTTGCAGAGAACCCATCGCCTGGGACGATGATAAATTTCGTCCTGGACGAATAGGACTTAGAAAATTTTTCAAGGCAAGTTCCTATTCGTTCCAAGTGCTCTATAGGAGATAACTGACAGATCGTCCAGTACGATAAATATCGTCCTGTACGATCAGTATAGAATTTCAAGATCTCCTTATTTGTGTGTGTGTGTGAGATTTTATTCACTCAATTACAATCACTCCCTTTCAAAGTTAATTCAAAGAAAAGATAAACATCAATTATACATAATATCTCATGTTGAATTTGAATTGAAGTTTTCGTAGTCTGGAGTCTGATTTTCCTGAAATGTTAGTACACACAAGAGCAAGTGCAAATCTTCTGAAATTGTTAGGAGATAACTATACATTTGAACAATAATGTTTGGAATCATCAAAACTACATAAGTTGCATAAATATAACTCATTCAAATAGCAACTATTCAAACAAAGTCTCCCATCAAACTCATTTCAAATTCACTACTCATTATTTTTTAAAAATCATCACAATGATTTTTATTGGTAGATCCAAATAAGATATCATCAATATATATTTTAACAATGAGTATGTCCTCTCCCATCCTTTTTAAGAAGAGAGTAGTGTCCACACTTCCTTTAACAAATAATCTCTCTAATATAGAAGTGCTTAACCTCTCATACAAAGTAGTAGGTGCTTGTTTTAGTCCATATAATACCTTTTTCAATTTAAATACTTGATTTGGGAATTTTGAATTTTCAAAACCTAGAGGTTGCTCAGCGTAAACATTCTCTTATATCACCCCATTAAGAAAGGAACTAATAACATTCATTTGATATAATTTAAAACCTTTAAAATAGGTAAATGTTAGCAAAACTATTATCACTTCAAGTCTTGCTACAGGGGAAAAAGATTCTTCAAAATCTATCCCTTCTATTTGATTATACCCCTTGGCTATTAATCTTGACTTATTTCTAATCACAACACCTGAAACATTCATTTTATTTTTGAAAACCCATTTAGTTCCAACAACGCTTTCATCTTTTGGCCTATAAGTCAATTCCCAAACATCATTTCTAACAAATTAATTCAATTTTTCTTACATGGAAAAAATCTTAAATTTATCTGAAAGTGCTTGATTTATATTAGTGGGTTCAATCATCAATATAAAGGTAGAATGGTTCACTTCTTTACTAATTTCATGCCTAAATCTAACACCCTCACTAGGTTCACTTAAAATCAGTTATTTAGGGTGAATCTTAGAAAATTTCCATTCTCTAGGCAAAGTATTTTTTGTTCCAACATTCTCTTCCAAATTTGTCTTTTTTAATTCCTTGAGAGATATTTTCAATATGATCATCTTCCAATGTTGGCTCTTCCAAAATGTCAGATTTATCAAAAACTACATGTGTGGTCTCCTTAACTACCAAAGTTCTCTTTTTAAAAATCCATAGGATTTTCCATAACTAGAATATCCTAGAAAAATTTCTTCATCAAATTTAGGATCACCTTTTCCTAAAGAGTTTTCCCATTATTATGAATGAACACCTTCATCCAAAATATACAAATGTGAAAGATTAGGTATTTTACGCTTAAGATGTTCATAGGATGTCTAATTCAATTTAGTTCTAAAGTTCATCCTATTCAGAACATATTAAGTTGTATTAATCGCTTCAACCCAAAAATATTTTGGAAGTGAGTATTCTACTAATATGGCTTTAATGGCTTTTATTAAAGTTCTGCTCTTTCTTTTGACTATCCCATTCTGCTGAGGTGTTATATGTTCAAAAAAATTATGATCAATTCCTTTCTCTCTACAAAACTTTTCAAATTTTTCATTTTAAAACTCTCCTCCGTGATCACTTTGAATTGATAAAAATTCATACCCTAATTTTCTCTGAATCCAAGTAAAAAATATCTAAATTTCTCAAATGATTCACTCTTATGAAATAAAAATTTGACCCAAGTTAATCATGAAAAATCATTAACAATCACAAACCCAAAAATCATACCTCCTAGACTTATAGTGATAGCCGGTACAAAAAGAACCATGTGTAGGACTTCGAATCGTTTGCTAGTTCTAAGATCCTAAATTGAATGAAAGGAGGACTTCACCTATTTTCCTAATTAACATGCATCACACAAGTGATCCTTAGTGAAGTCATGTTTGGGTATCCCTTTAACCAAATGTTTCTAGGTAATCTTCCTAAGATTTGTCATGTTTATGTGACAAAGTCTTCTATGCCATAAATATAATTCATCAATAACTATTTTGAGACAAAAAGTATTAGAAGATTTAACAAAATTTAGATCATGCATATACACATTATTTACTCTATTTCCATTTGATATATAAATTCCATTTTGGCTTATAATGCATCTTTTGAAAAAAATTTAACACTATAACCTTTATCACAAAGTTGACTAATACTCAACAAGTTATGCTTTAAGCCTCCTACCAATAGTATATTTTTAATGAAAAAGTTGTTATGGTTGTCTCATACCCACACCTACCACTTTCCTTATGGTATTATCTCCCAATGTCACCTTGCCTCCATTCCTAGTTCCTAGTGATATGAATTGTGTTGTGTCTCTAGTCATATGATTTGAATATCCACAATCCAAGAACTAAATGCTCTTACAATAACTTGTATGAGAGTGTTTCTACAAAATGATCAAACATTATACTTAGGAACCCAAACAAGTTTGGGCTCTCTTCAAGGTAATAATAATCTAGATGTATATTTGATATATTGTGTTTTATGCTTCTTAGGTCTCCACACTAGATGGGTTCTACTATGAATCATGTTATCATGTAAGTGTGAGATATATGACCAATCATTCCACACAAAAAATATTTAACTCTAGGTAAAGGATTTATCAATATATGATAGTTATACTGTCTTTTCTTAGGTTTTGAAATTTTATGCTTTTGATCAGAATTAAAAAATAATCAAGTGTGGGGGAAATCCTATTTTCTCAAGAGATTTAAGTTTCTCTTTAAGATATGAGTTAGCACTTTCTAAAACAATATTGTCAACTCTTAACTCAAGTTCTTTTTTAATTATTTCATCTATTAACATCTTACATTCATTTTTAAGATCAGTATAAGATGTTTTCAATAATTCATATTTCTTGTTTAAATCATCAAATTCATCCAAAAATTTCATGTGGTTGCTATCAATTGATGTGTGATCGTTCTTAAAGATTTCATACTCTTTTTGTAAATTTGAATACTCTATGTTTAACTTAGCATGTAGCAATTTACATTTTCTATATGCAATATGAATTTTTTCATAAAATTCAAATAAGTCATCATAAGATAAATCACATGCCTCCTCTTAATCCTAGTGATTAAGATTATCTATCATTAAGCATAAGTTTGTAACTTCCTCCTTAGCTTTTATTTCTAAAGAGTATGATAATGAATCTGCCTAGAATACTATATACATCCTTTTCTTGCCTTTCCTAATATTAGTTTTCTCATCAACTTTCTCCTTACTAGGATTAGCTTCGAGATTTTAGTCAATCATATTTGATGTGTCCAGACTTTATGCATTCATAACAAATTATATCATTAAAAACATTTGCATTTTTATGGAACTTACCCTTATTCCATTGCTGACATCTTCGTTGCTTTCTTTTCAAGAAACTTTTGAATTGCCTCATCATGAGTCTTCATCCATAAGCTGTGATTGATCACTTTTTGAGTCATCCACTTTCAATGTAATGTTTTCTCTTTCTTCTTGTCATCTACATTAATCTATCTTATTATTGCTCCTTGCTCATAAGCACTTAGTGATCCAAATAGATTGTCAATAGAAAAAATAGTTAGGTCTTTTGATTTAATTATGTTAATTACCATTAAATCATAAGTAGTAGGTAAATAATAAAGTATTTTATTAATTTTTTTAGAATTCATTAGTTTCCTACCTAAATCATACAATAAAGTAACTATCTGTGTAAAATGAGTATGCATGTTAGTGATTGATTCATTCGATTTCAAGCAAAAGAGTTCATAGCAGTGTATTAGAATGTTTAATATAGATTATTTCACTTTATTAGTTCCTTCATACGTTATGCAAAGTATATCCAAAATTTCTTTTTCAGTTTTACATGTTAAAATATGCATATAGTTCTCAGACTTAAGTGCACAGAAAAAACTTTTTAAGCATTTAACATTTAACCAAGCTAATTCTTTTTCCTCTAATATCCAATTAGTAAATTTTATTTCATCCTAACACCATCAACAAGTTTAGTGGCTCTAGTGTATCCTTCCTGTACTAAAATCCACTTGTGATTGTCAAGTGATTGAAGAAAAGTAGATATACAGGTTTTTCAAAAGCTAAAAGGAATGTTATCAAATAGTGGTGGTCTAGTGGTTGAATATCTTTCAGAAGTATTACGGTTTCCAAAATTCATCATGAACATTTTCAAAAAGTTGTCTAATTCTTAATTTTTTAAAATAAGTTTTGATACCACTTAAAAGTTTGAATATGTTGTTTGACCTAAAGATTTGTCTCAAGGATAACAAGAGGGGGGTGAATTGGTTATTAAAAATTCTCTCGAATTTTTAGAAAACCAATTTAATATTTTTTGCACAACGATAAATTTTTTTCAAAAATAAATTTTCAACAACTAAAAGTAAATGTGTAGAAAATAAAAATAAATAAAATAAAAGATATAAGAATACATAATTTTATAGTAGTTTGGTCCAACTAGACCTACTTCCACTCCCTAAAGACTCCTTCTTCAGGTATTACACTATACCAAAGTGACTCTCATTTTGCTCCCTCAGCAAGGTAGAGAAGCCATTACAATAACCTCTCTTCCACTAACCCCGATGTAGTAGTGTACCATCATCCTTTCTCACCCTCTTAGTGATGGCTGAGTACCAAAGTCCTTTCTCACTCTCTTGGTGATGAAAGAGTATAGGCATCTTTTCTCATCCTCCTGGTGATCGTAGAGTACCAATATCCTTTTTCACCCTCCTGGTGACGGCAGAGTACCATATCTCCACCAAAGATCTTCTCTCAAGAGTCTTCAAAGATATATGGTAGAGTTTTAAAGAACTTATAATGATTTTCTCACCTTTGGGCAACCTTGTGAACCCTTTAGAAATTCCATTTGTAAGATCTCTGAATCCTCACTCCCAAATACTCTCCCAAAACACTCTCACAATCACTCTCAAGAGAAAATTTGAAGAAAAGTCATTGATAGTCAATTTTTAAGACCCTTATAGAAAAACCATCTAGAAAACTGAAAATTTCAAGTTGGACATACTTGGATCATACAATACGATCGTACTTCAAATGTTTGAATAGTTTAGAAAATCCTTATGTGATCCTGGATGAACTACATTCGTAATCTATCACTCATTTGTACAAACTAACATCGTACAGTATGAACAGTTCAAAATTGAACAAGTTCGTCCGATAAGGTTTCGTACGAACCCTTTTAGTACTCTGGTCGTTATCTGTACGAACCCTACATCGGACAGTATGAATTGTTAAATAAAATCATGCTTCATATGTATGAATATGGATGAACCCATTTTGTACTATAGAAGTTATATGCACGAAGCAAATTTTGTGCAGTACGATTAGTTCGAAAAATTTATTTGTTCACATGGGATGAATTGGCACATACCCATTTCATACTATGGACATCATCTACATTAAACTTATTTTATATAGTACTATCAGTTTAGAAAATGGTGAGTTTATCTAGGACAAACTGGTACGTATCAATTTCATACTCTAGATATCGTACGTACGAATTTAACTTCATATAGTATAAATAATTTCCAAGGCATGATTCGATTAACTTCTTTTTGGAGGAATACTCAGGTCAAATCATCCAATATGATTCCATAATCATACAATACAATTCCATAATCATATAGTATGATTAGTTTTAAAAATATAAGTTTTGACTCACTCCCTTAATGTGTGTGTGTGTACACGGTTACCCAATTACAATCACACCCTCTCAGACTCAAGAAAAATAGAAAAAGTACAGACTTTAATTACAAGAAACCCTAATCTAATCTATCTTGAAGTCTTCGACAGTTTGGAGTATGATTTTCCTAAAACATTAGTACACACAAACAACCCAAGCATAATTTTTCTAATATGTATTAGGAGAAATAGTAATCAACACAATAATCTTCTGGTATCATCAAAAACTTATATGATATGAAAGCATAGTTTTAAAAACTAAGTAGCATCACATCCCAGAATCATACTAGATGACTTATACAAATAATTGAACTGATCGTACATGATAATATTGATCGTACTTGCTAAAAGGACTATTTTGTATTAATTGTAAAAAGTAATCTAAGGATCATATTGGATGATCTTTGATGGCAAATTGAAAATTAGGCCTTTTTTTAGAGGATTTTTATTTAATCTCTTATATTATCTTTTGAGAGATATTTTACTGTTGGGTTGACCTACGAGAGAGCTTAGAGAAGGAAAGGAGGAGAACTTTGAGAGATAGAGAGAGAGATCCTTGTTAGGGGGAGTTGTAAGGGATTAATAAAAGTTTTTCCAAGAAAGGTTTCCACCATCTTTTTCAAGCTTCTTCCTTAGTTCCTTTGTGGCTCCAAGGAGACTTTCATCGGCATCAGGTCAAAGGTTCTTTGCTTGCTCCAAGAGGGAGTAAAAGGATTTCAAGATTCTCTACCCACTCTGGGAGGGAGTAGTAGGATTTTCAAGTTCTTTTCCTACTCCAAGAGGGAGTAAAAGGATTCAAGGTACTTTACCTCACCGAGTCGGTGGAAAGATTTTGTAAGGGCTTCTCTACCATGCTGTGGGGGGGGGGGGGGGGATGCAAGACACTAATATTAGTACCATACTTGGAAAGGAGGTTTTCGGGGAGTGGACATGCATCAAGTTGATTTAACCATTATAATTATGATGTTTTCTTTCTATTTACTTTACTATATTTAATTTCCACATTTATCTATGATTTGTTCTTTGTTTGAAATCTTTGATCTTAGTTATTGCTAAATTAATTTTTCTTCCACATTATAGGATAAGATTAATTATTTTAAAATATTCAAAAAAAATTTAAAAATGATTTTTTTTCTCTTAAAATTTTTTAAGATAACTAATTCATCCCCCCTCTTGATTAACCTCAGGATAGTTCATAAAGGTATAACAACCCTCATAAACTTTCAAAACTAATTAAGATAACACTCTCTAATCTTATCTACCGCTAGAGCTATTCAAAACTTTTCATATATTTTATCTTTAAGTATGAAGTCACTCATCAACTTTAGCATCCATATTTTTACATCACTTAATTTAAGCTTCTCTTGTAATGGCCAACATTATGTATTATAAAGCATTGCAAATCTCTCCACCATCTTATAGAATTGTTCCTTATATTTTAGGTGTATTTTTCTATCACATAATAGGCGCGATGCAGTCCCCCACTTCCACCATCCAACTTGAATTATAATAATAATATCCCTATCTATTTCACTATCGCTTTGAATAATAGACCTCATATAACTAAAATGTGCATTCTTCATAATGAATCGATCACTTAATGGCACAATCCCACCACTAGTTCTAGTACGCCTAAATTATGCTCCATATATTATGTTTTAGGCTATGCAAATGAAAGCCTATAGATTCAAAGGTTGACCCCCATAATTCTAATTTTTCGTCAACTCCCTCTCTAGTCTTATCATTAAGAAGCATATCATTGGAAAAAAGCATACATTATGGTATATACTCTTGCAAATGTCATAGTAAGAACATCTATGCAAACATAAAATATGTACGATTTAAGAATATCATTAGAAAAAAGCATACACTAGGGGCTATTTCACAATAGGTTTTATGCAAATCCTGTTAGTCAACAAATCTCACAGCGGAATAAATCCTTTATTTCCCTCTTTTTTTCATAAATCTCGGATCTACTAAATCAAAGAATTCAATGGATTTAAGAGATTTGACTAAAGAAGTGCATAAAGAAAGAAAGCTAGTTGCCTTAAAGTGAGCAAGCTCCCATTGCTACTTTTGAGCAAGTCGTGGTCAGAAGAGACAACAGTTGCAAAAATGAAGAAGAACAATGATTAAGTGTGAGTTTGGATCTGACAGGAAGGAATGTCATTGAACGAGGATGTGCCACAGAAAAATGTCATCTATTAAAGTTGAGTAATATTATGGTCCAGAATAAAACATGAGCAAATAAAATAAATGCCCAATTAGCAGGTTTAGATAGGTTTATTTTCGTTGTATTTCCAGGTAATTTGTGATGAATTTGTAGCAGATATGCGGAAAAAATTCTACCTCAAGTTTATGGCATAACTTTCTCCACAAATATGTCACAAATAAAAGAATGAATCCTTCTGTTGCAAATCAGTCGTAAAATTCTGAGAAAAAAAAAATTTGTTGCAAAGTTCGCCACAAACCCCTGCCTTTCATGTCGTGTAAAATAGAGCATATCATCAAATGAATTAACAATGCTAAGGTGCCTTCATAACATAACCAATCAAAAACATATAAAGTTTCTATCATTTAATGACAAATAACATGCATGCATATCATGCTTCTTATGATATAGATTTTATTAGGCATGAATTTTAATAGGTTATAGGCTACACAGTAGCCTCTCTAACATGAATAAGATTTTGATTAATAGAGTAGCCTATATAATTAGCCTATCTCATTCCTTTCTTTCCATTATAAATCATACATCTTTAATAGATCTACCACATGACATTCATCGATTTAGGAATTTTTATTATTTTTCTTGGTTTGCGATCACAACACTAACACTAATTGATGCAATTCATGATTGTTGATAAAGTGTTTCATAATTGAATTAGGACGGCTACCTTCTTAGCTAAATAATTTCAAACTTGATAACTTTGAATGTTTATCGTATGAATTACTAACTATATTAATTTTACCCTTTTTACACTCTTCATCTACACACATTACCCTTTCAAGTCATTTTATGCTTCTCTTGACTTTTGGATGATTCAAAAATCATTGCTATATTGTTTCTTATATAAAGATATAGTCATCACATGTGATTTTTGTGATTCATCATTTTCCTTATAAACTGGCCCGTTTCAATGTTAGATCATCATATTTGAATAACAATCTTTGAGTCATAATTATGCTTGATATTATTCCAAGCAGATTATGATGCAAACAAATTTTGTTTATTGATAGTATTTTTGGATGTGCCTCTGAGTGTGATTAATCTTAGGGAACCTAGTTTATTTAATAGATTGATCAATCTAGATTGTTTGCTTGGCTTGACATGACTTAAATTGAATGGTATGACTTTACATGAGTATTTTATATGAATTTCCCATTATTCATCTTATATTATCTCTTCTTGTGAATCTCATATATGAAGAGAAAGACCTCATATCATCATCCATTTTTTCCATGATGAGCCAAGAAGCTAAGTACACCTTATGGAGAGTAAGAGAAGAATCATTATATTAGAAGTATAATAAGGAGAAAAATATATGATGTCTATGATATAATAGATTCTAAATAGAGGAGACTAAGAGCGGATAGAATAAAAAAGGTGAGAATTGTTAGCATGTGATGGTTCATATTAGTAAAATTATTAGGAGTTTTATAGGTCCTTATGTTGAGGACTCAATGTTTATCGTGTTTGAGAGAGAAATTCTTAAAGAAAAAAAAGTTTAAAGAGGGAGAGAGAGTGAGTGAGTGAGAGAGAGAGAGAGAGAGAGAGAGAGAGAGAGAGAGAGAGAGGCTACATCTCAGTGATTCATTTAAACTAATTACTCTATACAAATAAGTTCCTTTAATAGAAGAACAAGTTGATTAGAGCCATAGAGATAATTGTAAGTAAAATTTTGGGAGAGTCACTTTAAGAAAAAATTTTGGCACAAAGTACAAGAACGACTTAGGTTTGTACAAAACAATTAAGTATATATTTATTGATAAAGATCAATAATACTATTGCATAATTTTCTACATTATGCTATTGCATAAAAGGTGGATGAATTTGATTTGGAGTAAGTATTTGTATAGAGAGTGAGTGTGGCTTGTTTTTTAGTACTAGTTAAGAATTTCGTATGAGTTCCGAATTAATAATGAATAACATTGATTTGCTCTATTGCCAAGAACACCTACATGGATGGAAAGCATCATGGGAAAATGGCTAAGCTGTTTGGCTAAAAAGCATTGGGAAATGGGCAACTTTGTGAGTCCTTGAGCTTGACTAGTAGCTCACAATATAGAGGGTTGAATAATGGTTGATTATAGAACAATTTGACGAGCTGTGGATCTGGATGACTTTAGACTTAGAACTAGTTAAGATTTGCAAGTTATGAGTTGTATTAAGGGCTCCTTTAATCCTATTAAAACTCTGAGTGATGCACTTAATCAAGATGAATATGGGCATACAAAGTTACGCTTAAAATATTTTTTTATTCTTTATCCATAGTTTACATGTCTCAACTTAAAATAAAAAATCTTATACCCACTTTAATTTGAATATGATTTTATTTGTGGAAGTAAATCATTAGTCGAATATAATATACACAATGCTTAGACTAATAACCAATCCATTGTTGAATATAGCTAAAAGTTATTGTAAAGCTCTATTACTTTCTCCAATTGTGATAACCTTTTATTGAAAAAGAGGATAAAATAAAGGAATGTACATGAATCAATGGATAATAAATTAGTCGTACAAAATAGCCTCATTTTCTTTTCTCTCATTTTATTTATATTTGCAAGTACACTTGCATTAGTTAGACGAAGGTTGCCTTAAAATAAAAGAAATTGTAAGGTACACAATTGTTAGTTCCAAATTATGTATCTAACTACCCATATATGAAAAGGAAATGATCTGCAACTAGCAAATCATAAATAAGCACATGATGTGAGTAGTGGTATGTGTCCACTTATGATTTTCTATATACATATATCATACCTAACAAATTTGTGTCTAATAATTTCTTCAAATATGGAGAGCAAAATTAGATTGCCTTAAGAGACTCAACATGAGATTTGCCACGTGGCCCTTGCTTTCGGATATAAAGTCGATACTGATCAAAGGTCATTGGCTGATACATGGCAGGTCGATCTTGGTTCACTAGTTCCGGCATCGGCCCTAAAAGCAAATCACTGCGTGGGTTGTAGAAGAAGGCCATCGATAATCGCTCTGCAGTAGAGTTAACCACCACCCGATGCTCAACACTTCGATATATCGCATTACTCAAAACCTATTAATAAGTAGCAAGTACATCAGATTGGTTCTATTTTTTCACTCAAAAATATTTTAATACATTATAAATTTATTTTGATAGTTTACAAAAGTATTAATTACATTACACCTATATATCAACGTCATATATAATTACACAAAACTAAAAATTAGGCCAAAGTCATAAAATTCCATCCTAACTTTTAAAAATACATGTGACAAAATTCCAATACAAAATCATAAACATCTTGAGAAGACTTCGGGTTGTTAATTAATGAGGTTGACAACCGATAAAACGAGCACGTGGATAAAATCAAGAAAAGCAACTAAGGCATTAATGGGACCCCAATCCAGAGCCCATCAGAACCATTAACTGCTGCTAGCACGGCTAATGATGAGGTTTTTTTTACTAATAAAAGTTGTATTCAGCTCAAATTCTGCAAAGTTGCAATTATTATAACTAGTCGCCCATCTCCTCACAATAATAAAAAAATAAAAAATCATTAACTAGAGGCAGACAAACAGAGCTAGTAAGAAAAGGACTTGCATTTAATGTTTTCTTTGAATTTTAAAATATGTAATATAACATGTGAAGATAATACCTTTCAGATACATATAATTATTTATGTTGAACTCTTCCATGCAATGGTAAGAGAGATTATTCAATGTAAGAGCGATTATTTACGATATTAATTGAATAAATGAGCTCAGTGGTCGGAATCAATCAAGCCAAACAATGATGTAGTTGACATTAATAAAGATTATTTATGCCAATAAATAAAATCATGTGAAGTCATAATTGCTAAATAATTCATATGAGCCATAAAACGACACAGATATCTTCTTCAACAGTGAAAGAATTCGTGGTGGAATTATTTAGATTTCATTTAAGAAAACTTTTTATCATAATCATAATTTTTATATAATGAAAATAATTTTTAATAAATTTTTGTTCTAGTAAGATACTAGCTTTTAAAAATTTTATTTTTTTATCAGAGTTTTCCAATCATCTTTATAAAAATTTATAAACAGACAATTAATATGAAATAAATATTACCTAGATTTTAATGGCAGCATAAAATTTTTCAATTTTGATAATTTTGAAAGTTTTAAAAAATTAATAAGTTATAAGTTATTTTAATTAAAATACTGAAATCTTCAAAACTTATAAAGCACAAAAAAGAAAATAGTTGAGAAAATTATTTAGAGAGAAAATGAGATTATAATTGGTTTAATTGGTATTAATATGTTTATAATTTCATCTTTTTATATAAATTTTAAAATAATGATTTATACTTATAAATAAAATAATTGTTTTATTTTTTTATAAATAAATAATCTTTTTTATAAAATTTTAAAATCTTTATTTTATATTCCAAAAAATCAAAATGCTAAAAAAATATATATACAGCACAAATCTCTTTCCAGGACCAGTAGCTATGGATTGAGGCAAAGCGGGCCCACTCCAGACGTTCCCTTCTCTCTGCCATTAACCTCAAACGCGAGACACGCCGCAAGATAGAGAAAAGAATAAAAAAATAATGATAAATTAAAATATTTATCAAAATATCCTATTAAAAATTAGTTATAACGAATCTTAAATTATTAAGCTATTTTTAAGATGAATAAGTAATAAAAAATAAATATTATATTAATTTCTAGTAAAGTTATAACTTATCTTAATTAAAATTTTAATCAACATTTCTTAATTTAATTTTTAAATGATAAATAAAAATTTGCTCAAATATTTTGCTTTGTATTTCAATGAATTCAAAAATAAAAGAAAAAAAAATACTATGTCATGATAATGATGAATAAAAAAATCTTTCAATTTTTTTTGAATTAACTGCAGGATAAAATTTGGAGATTTAGATGTATGTTATTCAATTTTTATTATTTAAATATTTAATATGTAAATATTTAAATTTATTTATATAAATTTCTATTATCTAAATAATATCAAATTATATAAAAGAAGATATATATTTTTATTCTAATAAAATTAATATTAATTATATTTGTATATTATTTAAAATTTTGAAGGTTATATAAATAAATTTAAATATTTACATTATATATGATATAAATATACATTAATCTTGTATTTTTACTGTTGTCTTAATAAGTTTAACATCTCTTATTAAAATTAAATCTTAAGAAAATCAGCTTAAATATATAAATATTTTAAATCATCGAATTTACTTAAGGATATAAAATACAAATTTTATTTCTTATTTTAAATAATTCCAACGAATTTAATATTCATATCCCAACAGAAATTTTTCAGCAAATAACATGTGCCGAAATAAATACCTGAATTTGATCGCCGACGTTAACAATGAAAGAGTCGGAAAGTGGCTGAACGGTAACCCAACCGCCGCCGTGCCTTATCTGCAACCCTTTCACCTTATCATCTGGCAAAAGCACGGTGATCCCGCCGGGATCCGAATGAGAAGAAAGTCCTAGCGTCAAATCCGGCTGAGGGCATGTAGGATAATAATTCACTCTCATGCAAACCCCCACCTCTTCTCCCCCAAATCCTCTCTGCAGCCTCCCTCGATCCAACCCTAATCCCAGAGACAGAAGTTCCATCACTCTCTCGCTCATCTTCGTCAACTGCTTCCCGTACTCCTCCACCGTCTCCCTGCAACAACGCCGAATATGTAAGCTTAATTCAGATGCAAATTTTAAGATGAATGCAAGGTGTTTGTGCACGTGCCTTAAAAAAACAGGGAGGGCGGGCCATTTCGCCTGACTCTTGAGACACGGTGGGGAGAAATGGAGGTAGTAGTAATCTCCCCAGTCGAGAATGGCGCCTTTCTCAATCCCTAACCGGCTACCATAGCCTTCATACGTCTTTGGCGAATTTGAATAAGCCTGCTTCGTCTCCATGGGAAGGTGGAAGAACTCTCGCCATACTTCCCTTGCCGAGTTCATAAGTTCCCGGCAAACGCCATGATTCACAGCTTGAAAGAAACCCCAATCTCTACAGGCTTTGGAGACCGTTGAAGCGGCGTCTGGATCGCCAAGATCGACGACTGGGATATTCACCTCACATGGAAGCGATTCGAAGCAGGGGCGATCAGCCGGTGGCTTTATGTACCTGGAAGGTACGATGGTGGCGCCGCTATCGGAAAGGGATTGGACGCGAACGATTGGTTCGGGCCAATCGGCGAGGCAATCCATTGGGAAGAAAAAGATTGGATTTTTATTTGTCGTTGATTGCAGGTTGCCGGCTACTGCGAAGCCCGTACAATTGGTTAGTCGGATTTATATAAAGGGAGGGAGGAAATGGAGAGTTGGGCATCTGTTAGAAGAAAGCGACTGAGATGGAAACGTGATGATTATTGTTGGAAGTTTTCTAATGGCGATTTTGTCTGTTGAGGATTCGATCTGTATTCTATTGAAGATTTTTTGCAAACAGAATTGACAAAGGGAGATTGAGGGGAGGGGGTCTTGTGGGGAGGGAGAGGGAGGGATCTTTATAGAGAGAGAATGAGCGGCGTGTTTGGCTTGCTGGTTCGCCAGTCGACAGGTGCGGTTGGCGCGCACAAGCTGTTTACAACAGTTGTGGCAGTTAATAATGTTTGTGTTTCTGTGGCTGAGAATTTAAATTATTTTTTTTAATAGAAGAACAAGGATTTGAATTCTTAAGATTTGTATTTGAAAAGAATTTTGATTAGAATAAATTTTATAACTCTTAAATTTATTTTGTGTTTCCTGTCAGATGGAGATAATCAATTAATTTCAGTATTTTTTAAAGAACATAGCTTATAAATTATGTACTCTAAGAAAAAAATTGGGCCTAGATGAATTTTAGGATTGAAATTTAACTATAATCAAAATTTAATTAAGGTTAATTTATAACAATTAATTTTATTTTAAAAAAATATAAATATGAAATTTAATTGATTAATTACATGTGATATTTCATTAAAAAATTTCTTGATCAGGCAGGAATCCCCAAACAATATAATGTTGAAAACTTTAAAAATTAAAATTGGAATCATCTAAACTCCAATTTCAGCAAACTTATAGTCAAACTGAACCTCTTGGAAGTACAAACCTAGCGACACCAAATTCGATCCAATCCGAGCTCAAATGGGTCCAAATCAAAGACCTGAAGCACATTTGGAAGGTTCAATGCATAATTTGGATTATCAAACAATTTTCAAATGTGATATGCTTATAGTCGAATCGAGCGGCTCGACGAGACAAATCCAATGAGTCCAAGATCGTCAAATTTTGACATCATTAAGACATTCAAATGTCCAAAAAACAATCCATGATCAATGCGATCTACATTGGCCTTCCATTCAAACCACTCATAATTTACCCTTGATCTTCTTCTAATTTACTAGTCATGCCACTCTCAGAAAATTATAAATAGACCAATCATTTCTCATGTAAAGGGGGCCCAAGAAAGAAGCAAAGGAAAAGAGTTCTATTGCCACCAGACTCCTCCTCGACCACCGTCGGACTTTATCCCGACTACTGACTATCGTCGAACTTCTGCCCTGCCATTGACTGACACCGGATTTCTATTTGGCCATCAACTGACGCCAGACGGAAGAAAAAAAGAGAAGAAATGAAGAGAAGGAGGAAAAAGGAAGAGAGTCTCTTACTATCGAACTCCTCTTCGACCACCACCCAGCTATCGACCGTCATCAGGCTTTCGCCTGATAATGCTCGGGCACCGATTGACGCTGAACTTCCACTCATCACCTGACTATCATCCGTCTCCAGACCTTCGTTGAACTTCTACCAAACACCGAACTTCTGCTAATCGCTGGACTTTCATCGGATTTCCACCCAACCATCAAAGAATGTTGGGCTTCCGCCCAATAATCAACTAACGCTGGATTTTGTCCGGCAACTAACTAGCGATAGACTTCCACCTGGCCACTGAAAGATGTAGGACTTCCACCAGGCCACAAACTAACACTAGAGTTCCACCCAGCTTCAAGCTATTGTTGAACTTCCACATAACAAAGGTCTTTCCAACCTCGGTCATCTACCGACCATGATCATTCTTACCTCCTTCTTCGACTATGATCCTTTTTACTTCTATAACAAGATAATAGTATTTCTGACCTCTGTTGTTCACCAACTATGGAAGTACCGACTAAATAAACACGTCAATATTGATTCTTCCTATTCCCACCATATATTGTGCTTTATATGTTGTATATTTGCTATATCAAACCAAGGTCTTCCCCCCAAGGAAGGGCCACATTTTTAATTGATTGTAAGCACTAGTGGATTTATTCAAACTCGACTATGTTCTATAGTTTCCCCCTTTTCATGGTTTATCCATATAAAAATATTGGTATCTCTTATAAATATTTCACCCTCTCTATTTTATCTAATTGTGTGCTGGATCTTCGTACAAAACTAACACGTTTAACTTTATATTTCTCTATCACTGTGAATATTCTAGGATGTAACAGTTTGACATTGTCTTTGGGAACGTGGTTCCCGACTTGGGGCAATTTTTGCTCCAACCTTAAATGGTCGTTCATGTCAATGTCCTAACATAAGTTATTCTATTAACAATTTCATTGAAATTAAATATGGATTTGTGCAACTGTGACTACATCTATGGTTAAGAAGATTTCTCCTACTCTTAAAATATCCAAGATGATATCTTGGGATCATAAAACTTCTAATAAATGTAATAGTATTTTCAATAAATTATAAGCTTCATACAATTTATAGATGAACTTCTACTCATTGGGAGGAGTTTTAATCACGACCTCAAAAAGGCTGCAACTGTCAAAAGATAGACCTTTCTTCACCCTTAATTCGTAATATAAGAGGTGTTCACCCCTCCCAATCAAGCCAACATTGATCCCATGGGGATTCAATTCAACCTCTTCAACATAGGTTAATGTCATCAAGCAGTGCTCTAACATACAATCTTGGATAGGCCATACATCATTAATGAATTCTATTGACCTCTTCCATATAGCTTAACATTATTGAATAGTACTATGACATAAAATCTTGGATAGGTCATATATTTTTAATGGATTTTCTCGACCTCTTCCATATAGGTAACATCATCAAGGAGTGCTCTAACATACCAACCTCAGATATGTCGTATCCTTGGTTGATTCTCTCGACGTCTTCTATATAAATTAACGTCATTGAGTAGTGCTCAAACATACAACCTTTTATAGTTCATACATTCTTGGTGGATTCTCTCGAGCTCTTCTATATAGGTTAATATCATCGAGCAATGCTTTAACCAACAACCTCATATAGGTCATACATCATTTATGGATTCTTTCGACCTTTGTCATATAGGTTATCATCATCAAGCAGTGCTCTAACATACAACATAGAATAGATCATATATCCTTGGTATATTCTCTTGACCTCTTATATATGGGTTAACATCATCGAGGAGTGTTCTGACATACAATCTTGGATAGGTCATACATCTTTGGTGGTCTTTCATGGCCTCTTACATATAAGTTAAAGTTATCAATCAGTGCTCTAACATATAACCTCGGATAGGTCATACATTATTGGTAGATTCTCTCTACCTCTTTCATATAGGTTAACATCATCGAGTAATGCTCTGATATACAATCTTAAATATGTCAAATATCCTTAGTAGAATCTCTCAAGTTCTTTTATATAAGTTAATGTCATCGAGCAATACTTTGACATACAATTGTGGACCTCCGAAAGAGCACCGCGCGAACGGGTCAATTGGAAGGGACAGATTGGGTCGTGCATATGACTAACCATTGAGGATATCGACTCTCACCAGTGCACCCCGATGGGTAATAATATTCACAACCTGATCACAGTCACAAGTTTCCCCCACCTGATACAATAGCTCAGATGGGGTTTAGTATATGTGGGGCCAAGTTTCCCACGGGCACAAGCCCCCGTAGTTAATTACATCTCAGGCCAGAGACCGAGAAAACTCTCGATTAAAGATCATATATTATCCCTTTCTAAAGTGGGATTGGCACAGGGGTATAGACTAAGAAGTCCTATTCAAAGGGAAGAAAGGTTCCAAAAGGCTCAATCAAAATGCGTGGCTCATACCTGCATTCAGAGGCTCTAGGGTACTACAAAAGAAACTAGAGAAAAGAAGATCAATCACTCAATTACATGCGTGAGAGAAATGATGGAGGTGATGTCATCCTATGATGCAGATGAATAGGATTTATAGTCCCTAAAAAAAGGGACCTACATATTATTTAAGGCATACTACGAGACCGAAAGTAGTAGCCTCGAATCCTAAATCTAGGTTGGATTTAGTATTCTACACAACAATAAGATCCGTGTCCTAGCTAATGCAGTGCAAAATCTGGACTAACCCCTGCTTGGATTAGGGAGCCAGCTAAACACCTAATCGCTTTAAAACCATGTAGTCTAGTTATTTTATGAAGGATGGAGGGATTATACAGTTTTTTGGAAATAGGACTTACTTCTAGAGAGTTTCCTGATTGGTCCTGAACTTACGTATGCCCCTAACTAATATAATTAAATTTTAATTAGTTGGTTACTAATGCAATGCATGTTGGTTAAAGCTTCCAAATTAGGTATGCATAAGATTTTAAAAACAAGCTTATAGAAAATAAATTTTTAGAAAAGACTGGGTCTCCTTAGGTCTGACACTTCATCCTCATAGGCCAGATTATCCGGACTCTACCAGCAGGCAGAGAGATGTCTTATAAGAAGGAGAAGAAGACATGCAATAATATGTATGCGACCCCGGACGATTCTGATAGTTCCCTAGGTTCATTAGATTTCTATGTCATTTAAATCTTAAAATTTTGAGTATTAATTACGAGTAGAAAAGTTTTATAGTCCATAAAGAGCCTAAAGAATATTCAGGCAAAAATAAAATCGACATGCAAGAAAGAAGCCTAGAAAAAGCAGGCAATTTCTACTACGCACATCAGGAAAACACATCAATATAAATCCAAAAAAATCAACTAAATGCCCAAAGGTAAACTGCACTTATTACAACCCAGATATACAGAAAATAAAGTGGCCGGGCACCACTACCAACAACTCAAATTTCTAAGCCTATGATAGACGCAAATGACTTTGAGTGAGATATTATTGGTCTTCAATTCTTCAGTCTTCTAGGTATCTTCTCCTTGGACTCCTTAGATCTTCCCTCCTTAGACTCCTTAGAACTTTCCTCCTTGGACTCCTTGAACTCCTTGGATCTCTCCTCCTTGGATTCCTTGGATCCGTCGTGGCTTGAATATCTATATGAAGAGATAATCCCCCCTTGGTATGTGGCATTTCCTTTTCTCTTTGGACATCTAAAGCCATCCAACTCGATCCTCCAAATGGAAGAAAACACTCCCCTTTGAGGATGCCTTCTTCTTTTGGAAGTCGAGTTGGATAAGAATATCCACACTCAAAGACCATTTTCACAACTCTTTACAGATATTACAAATATTATATTAATAAAAAATAGAAAATTCTAGACTCTCCTACATGGTTATCCTAATAAAAATCCCAAGCAGTTATAATATCTCAAGTAGTTATATAGAAAATAAAATACACATCACAGCCATGCTTGGCCATACTCTTAATTATTGAGAGCTAAGAAGTTCACATGTACTACATGTAGCAGTTATTATTAATGATTTTAGCCCTCATTTTATTAGGGGGACTGAGCAAGCACCTGCATAAGATATTATTAGAAATCATGACAGTGCCCCCCCTTTTAGCATAGCATGAGCATGGCTACCTGCAATAAAAGCAATGTATATATATGTCATCCTAACCTATGGGTAAGTCTAATGCCCATAACATCATATCCAGAGTGTAGGAAAAGTAAGCAAACACATCAATCAATTTTAAACACCATACAATGAAAACCACGGAAAGCTCCGGCACACAGCAGAAAAATAAACCACCGGCTTAGCCTAGGTCTAGAAGTGGTTCCCTAGAAAACAATTCTTCATGTGTATAAGGCTTGTGTGGTTTGGATAGATCCTAAGTTGGGTAGTTGGTTAAAGTTACCTAAAGTTCAGGTTTGTTATATGCAGAAAAGAAAATTTTTAATTAAAGTTTAAATATTATTGAATTAGGATCCATTTTATTTAATTTAGTTGGTTAATCAGTTTTAAAAGCTTAGGGTAATGATATTTAAAGTTCAAATTATATTAACAAATTTTGGAAAGTCCCGGGTCTTCCTAGATGCTAGGTTGAGGGGGTCCAAAAGGTCACTATAGGAAATAGGATAGGTTTGAATCTTCTAATATTTTAGGTAAATATTAGACATTAAGAGGATTAGTTATCCAGGTGGTACACTGAATTTGGAGTTTCCCAGGCAAAGTTATGAATTTCCAAGTTTCGGGTCCTAGACTATAGGCCGGGGATGACCAAAACGTTGACTTTCTAATTTAAGTTAGTTTCTGGAATCCTAATATTTATAATAAATACTAGACCCTAACAAGAGTCTAATGCAAGTGATTTTGCCTAATTTGGAATTTTCTATAATTAGTTATGAATTTTCTAAGTTCATGATATTTATGGAATTATCTAAATTATCTAGTTAAGGGCTGATTTTAAGGTTTTGATTCAAATCAGCTCTAAATAGATTGGAATCACTCCCAAAGGTCTGGAAAGACTTATGAAAATGATCCCAAGTGTTTGGGAAAGATTTTGGATTTTTAATAATTTTTAATAATTTATTAGGGGCAAAAATGTAATTTTCACCTAAGATTAAATTAAGGGTCATCCTAGAGTCAAATTAAAGAGCCCTATTTATCTAAAATCAAGGATCAAATTCTAAATAGATCAAGATATGGTAGTTGATTTTCTGACCTAAAATGAATTTACTGTAAATTTTAGAAAGTCTCGGGGCCCTATTTAATAAGTAAATTAGGATTGGTTAATTAAGGAGTCTAACAAGCCCTAAAAATTCCTAAAAAAATTATAGAATGTTCCAGATGTCACTAAGTTTAAGTTTTAAAGTTTTCATGTTAATCTAAGATCTACCCTTGCTCCTAGAAAATTTCTAAGTTCGCTAGACGGGTCCTTAATTGTTGTCCTTAGGGTGTCGCTACGTTATATGGGTTTAAATTGAAGTTCACACTAACCCTCAAGGTAATAATGCATGAAACACATGAAAATTAGTAAACACAACTAGTCCTTAGATCTAGGAGAGCCTAAACTAAGTGGTGGTGCATCCTACGCATGCAAACTACGATAGAAAAAGAGTAAATACACCTAATGAAGGGATTAATGAATAATTGGGACCCAACCATCCACTAATCCACTCCCCCATGATTTTTCTTCAAACATACAATCCATGTTTAAAATTTCATTGGAAGCGGATATCCCAGACTTAAGATTTACAGTATAAGTAGTTTCAAAGTAATTCAAAATACCTATAACTAAATAGATTTTAGAAAATAGGTAATTAAAAATAAATCAATTTATAATAAATAAATATATGGGAGACCCACTGAACACCCTAATGAGGTTTCAAAATGATTTAAAAATAATTAATAATTTCAAAATAATTATTCTAATAATTATATAAATAATATAAAATACCCAAATAATCAAATCTAAACAAAAATCTACCAGGGTAGTCAAAATCATCTTCAAATAGATTGGAATCACTCCCGAAGGTCTGGAATGACTTATGAAAGTGATCCCAAGTGTTTGGGGAAGATTTTGGATTTTTAATAATTTTTAATAATTTATTAGGGGCAAAAAGATAATTTCCACCTAAGGTCAAATTAAGCAGCCCTATTTATCTAAAGTCAAGGACCATATTCTAAATAGATCAAGATATGGTAGGTGATTTTCTGACCTAAAATGAATTTACTGTAAATTTTAGAAGGTCTTGGGGCCCTATTTAATAAGTAAATTAGGATTGGTTAATTAAGAAGTCTAACAGGCCCTAAAAATTCCTAAAAAATTCTAAAATATTCTAGATGTCACTAAGTTTAAGTTTTAAAGTTTTCATATTAATCTATGATCTACCCTAGCTCCTAGAAAATTTCTAAGTTCGCTAGATGGGTCCTTAATTGTTGTCCTTAGGGTGTCGCTATGTTATATGGGTTTAAATTGAAGTTCACACTAACCCTCAAGATAATAATGCATGAAACACATGAAAATTAGTAAACACAATATGTCCTTAGATCTAGGAGAGCCTAAACTAAGTGGTGGTGCATCCTACGCATGCAAACTACGATAGAAAAAGAGTAAATACACCTAATGAAGGGATTAGTGAATGATTGGGACCCAACCATCCACTAATCCACTCCCCCATGATTTCTCTTCAAACATATAATCCATGTTTAAAATTTCATTGGAAGCGGATATCCAGACTTAGGATTTACAGTATAAGTAGTTTCAAAGTAATTCAAAATACCTATAACTAAATAGATTTTGAAAAATAGGTAATTAAAAATAAATCAATTTATAATAAATAAATATATGGGAGACCCACTGAACACCCTAGTGAGGTTTTAAAATGATTTAAAAATAATTTATAATTTCAAAATAATTATTCTAATAATTATATAAATAATATTTAAATACCAAAATAATTAAATCCAAACAGAAATCTACCAGGGCAGTAAAAATCAGCTTTTGAAAATAATTTTTTAGTAAAATTCACATTTTCCTGAAAAGAACGAGAGGTTATACGTCTAAATCTGATTTAAAACGAAAAAGATATGATTTTTAGAAGTTTTGTACAATAAAAGTCATTATTTTTTTTAAATAATTTTAAAATAATATCATAATAAAATAAAACTAATAATTATAATTAACATAGTTTAATTTAAAAATAAAGGACAATAACACTAATATATAATAATGATAATTTTAAATAAAGATAATAATAAAAATAATAACAATAATAACAAACAAAAAGATAATAATAATTGAAATACATTTAATCTTAAAATAATAATAATAATAATACTAATAAAATTTAATAATAATAATAATAATAATAATAATAATAATAATAATTATTATTATTATTATTATTATTATAATTATAATAATAATAATAATAATTATAATAAAAAAACAATAAACAAAAATAATTAAAATAATAGTATGATAATAATAATTATTAAAATAATAGTTTAAATAATAATAATAAAAGATATTATTTTTTTTCTATTTTTAAAATAATAGAAAATATATTGATTATTATTAAATAAAAATAATTTCAAATCACAGAGGACAAAAATACGATTGATTCGAGGTATTGTGTGAATTTTTTGGAATAAAAATGGATTTCATATGATTTATAAAAGTTAAATACTTAAAATAGATTTTTAAAAATTATTTAAAATATGGTAGGGACACGTGGTAGCGAATTTTTTTTCACCGGAAATTCTGTCGGAAATGAGCTGTTTTCCTGTAGTATCAGCACCTCGGTTGACCATCTAATCACGTGCCATCACAGTCCAACGGTCCAGATCACGCCAGATCAAAGGACCGAACTCTCGCTCGAATCCATGGCTTGGACGGGCTGCGGAACGACCGATCCAGGTCCGTTGATCATGAGATCAACGAACCCAATCTCACGTAGACAGCAGCTACGTAAGCCATGCATTAGAATAGGATAATCGGCCCGTTCACAAGATTTACTCAATGGATCCAAACAAAATTTTATACGTACAATATACACATGAAGAGCATTCGTGGGGGCTATTTTTCGAGATCTAAAATGCACTATTTAAAAATTTAAATAGATCTAAGTGTTCTAGCTAGGGTTTTTGATTATACCTAAAATACTCGATGGATTCGAGAGATCTCTGGCTTGTTGCACTTATAGACTGTCCATGCTCCTTTTTGTAAAAGAAATTGAGAGCTCTCGACTTCTAGATTAGCAGGAAAACAACTTGGGACGTTTGAGGCTTCGGGTTCGCCGGGATCTTGCTGGCGACGGGCTTGGCCGGCGAGATTTTACTCGAGGAAGATGAGGATAGGCTGTGGGATCTTGATCATAAGAAGTCTCGAGCTTGGGGAGGCTGAGATTCGAGCAATCAAGTAAATATCTTAAATAAAACCTAAATTTCCCTATTTAAGTCCCCCAATCCTTATATCTATGGCTAAGATTGAGTTCAGAGGTGATTTGGAGGGGAATTGAATTGATTTGGATGGGATTTTGAATTTCCATGCATTAAGAGCCATTAAACCCATTAATTGAGCTCTTAATGGGCTTTAATAGGTGATTATGACCTATTAATGGCTTGATTTGACCAAGTCAATGTTTGACTTGGTCAAATCAGTAAATTAGGTCAATGGAGTCAAGGGATTGGGCCATGAACGAGATTGGATTCAATTTGAAATCAATTTGGACTCTTAATGGGCCTAATGGGTCAAAATTGGATTGACCTAGTCAAAGTTTGACTTGGTCAACCTAGCCCATAGAGTCCAAGGGAGTGAAGTATGGTCAAAAGAGAGGTTAACAACAACCTCAGATAGGTCATACATCCTTGGTGGATTCTCTCAGCCTATTTCATATAGGTTAACGTCATCGAGCAATGCTCTGACATATAACCTAGGATAGGTTACAAATTCTAAATTGAAAAGGTCGTACATTATTAGTGGATTCTCTTAACCTATTATACAGAAGTTGACATCATCGAGCAATACTTTGATAAATAATCTTGGATATATCATACATTCTTGGTGGATTTTATTGACATCTTTCATATAGTCAACATCATAAAATAATACTTTGAGGGGGAAACATTTTTTTCTAGAAATACTCCATTAAAAAAGTTATTGTTAAAGTCATCCCTTATATGAAGATCTTAGCAAGCTAAAAAGTTTCAAAAAGCATAGGCACCAGATAATATATTAAAACATATCTCAAAGATGCATAAACGACTTAGTTTCCTCTAAGGAGATAAGTTCATTTTAAATAAAAAATAAGCACTAAGCTCATACAATAACCTTAAGTTTATATACAATATCATTATAGTTATATATATTCCACATTAGATTTAAGTATACATTCATTTTGGTAAGAAGCTAAAATTAAATTTATACCAAAGTCATCTATACAAGTTATTTTCATCAAGCAACATGCAATTTCAAAAATGTCAAATATCATTAATGTACTCTATAGACTTCTTCTCTTCTACACATTTAAGCATCTCATAAAACTTCTCTTTCAAAGAAAGTGTATAACCTAACCATCATCAGGACTCCACTCAAATAACACTGTTAGTGTGGCGCTAGACTACTAACATAGCACACTACTTCGACTCCTCCAATATGAAATATTGATGTATACACACGTCAATATGGTTACATATTATCTTAGTGGAATCTAACTATACCACCGCCATCATCAGCCCATCATCTGAGTTCAACCATCGGTCCTTTACTTCATATCATCTATTATCAGCTTCTTGCTTGACTGTTATTAGTAGCATATTCTCTAATTGTCTCCTTCAGCTCTCCTTCCAACCATCGATCGAAATCAAACTTCCATTCGATCATTGATCGCCGAAGTACTTTAACCCAAATAGCATCAAAATTCTTGTCATATACTGATAAACATTAGTTCTAAATCAATTTAATTTTTTTTAAACGTTTCTAAATTTTTTTTAGAATTTTCAGGATTGTTTTGAAAATTTTTTAGCACCGAAATGAAATTTTTTGAATTCTCAAAAAAAAAAAAAAAAAAAAGAGGCAGGCAGCGGCTACAATGTTGGCCAGCAAAAAAAGAAAAAAAGGCGAAAGAATAGTTCGCTCTGTGCCCACCACGCGATAAGGTGGTGCCCTAGCCGCCTTGTTCTTCTTCCTCTGTTCTTGCCTTTCGTTACCATTCTTCCGGCCTCCGGCCTTTGCCGGAAGGCTGGTTTGCTTGTCCTTTCATGGATGCGATGTCCACTCTTTTGTTCCCTCCTCTAAACCCTCTCTCTACTTCAAAAACTACTGCTTCTTTGGCGCTGGAGCGTCTCTGGTCTTCTATTGCTGACTCTCCAGAACTGACCTTGGATTCTCTCCCTGTCTCCCTCATCGAGACACCGGAGGAGATTGTTCCCTTCAACAAAGAGTACACAGCGGCTGCGGCCTTGGAATGGAAGTTATCGCTGGTTGGTTACTCGGTTGGTAAGCGACCTTACTATGAAGCTTTGCTTTCTACTGCTAAGAGGATCTGGAAGCTCAAAGGTACATTCCAGCTAATAGCTTTAAGCGATGGCTTTTTCCTCTTTAAATTTTCTAATGCCGAGGACTATGAAATGTTTTGGAGTAAGGGAGCATGGTTTTTTCATGGAAAACCTTTTGTTTTCCAAAAATGGTCTAAAGACTTCCAACCTACTCGTGAAAATTTTTCCACGGTTCCGATTTGGGTCAGGATTATTGATTTGCCTATGGTTTGCTGGAATTCGGAAGGTATATCGAAAATAGCCTCTAGAATTGGCACTCCGCTATCTGTGGATGCGCTTACTGCTGCAAAAACAAGGTTGACGTATGCAAGGGTGTGTATTCAAGTTGCCACTACTTCTGATTTTCCTGAATCGGTGCCCATTTCCATTGAATATGTTGTTTATCATCTTAAAATCCAGTATGAATGGAAACCTAACCCATGTGCAACTTGCAAATCGATGGCTCATACTACCTCTTTTTGCCCTTCCAACCCTAAACCTCCACAACAAGAAACCCAACCTCCTCGAGGCCGAAGTACTTCCAGGACTCACAGGAGGCAGAATTCCTCCCAGAGACCTTCATCCCAAACCCGTTCTTTTGGAGCAGCTCCAAAACAAATCCCTACATCCACAGCACCCACTACTGCTCTTGCCTCTTCCTCTCTTGGAATTGTCCCTTCGCAAGTTACTTTTCCTATTGCCCAGGCTACTGAGTCCCGGAATTTGCTGGATATTGATACTGGGATTGTGACTGCCTCCTCCTCTGGTATCATTGCTCCTATGTCTATTCCGGCACTTTCTATTCCTGTTAATCCTCCCAGCATAGCAATTCCTAACCTAAACTCTCCAACTGACGAATGTATTGGTAATTTGGAGCAGGAGTCTACCAGTTCATTTAATAAACCTCCAATTCCTATTAAAAATCAATTTGATTCTCTACAAAATTGTGAAGAGCAAGGTACTTTGGAGGAGGGTGAACTTTCCACCCAAGATGTTCCCAAGGTTGCAGATGAAACCAATGTTCAATCCTTTTCAAAGACCACATCTAATCCTTTACCCAAATCCACCAGGGGTAAAGGAGCTAAGAAGCCCCCCACACCAAAATCAAAATCCAAATGACCAGCCCATCTATAGGAGCGTGGAACATTAGAGGATTTAGCTCCTCTGATAAAGTGTTATATTGCGAAAATCTTGTTCAATCTCTTCGGTTGGATATGCTCTGTATTCTTGAAAACAGAATTCAACTTTCTTCTTTGTCGGACTTCTTCTTCTTTAACTCCCATCGGGTGTTTGATTTTGAAGACAGCTGCCATAACTTTCATTGTGTCAATCCTGGGTTGATCTGGGTGAAGTGGGATTCTGGTAGGATTACCTTTAATCCTCTATTTATTTCCAATCAATTGATTGCTGGTATGGTTAACTATGGGAATAATGCTCCTTTTCTGCTTGCTGTGGTTTATGCATCTAATAATTTGGAGGAAAGGAAGGTTCTTTGGGAGGAGATTAGAAATATTTGCCCCAGCCCGGGGACACCGTGGATTATTTTGGGTGATTTCAACTGCTGCCGGTATCCATCTGATAAATTGGGGGGGAATGTGCTACACCAAAATCAACTGTTTGATTTTAACTCCCTAATTTTTTATACCAATTTGTTTGATTTAGCTTCTGTGGGGTATTCTTATACTTGGTACAACCAAAGGTCGGTGAATCCAATTCATATCAAGTTAGACTGTATGCTTGTTAATGGGGACTGGTTGGCTGCTTATCCCAAGTCTCACTATGTTATTAAATCTCCTATTGTTTCTGATCACAGTCCTATTGTGCTCCTCCCGGGTTTTATAGTTGACTCTCAGCATCGGTTTCTTTTTAAGAATTTTTGGTTAAAATCCCAACACTTTTGGTTTTTGCTGCTGGCTAATGTTTCTGTGAAGCCTAGGGGACAACCATTTGCTGCTTTATGTGCTATGCTTAAGAAACTAAAAACCGATATTAAGAAGGAATCCTGGGCATCCTCTAAGCCTCTTGCTTCTCACATTGATTCCCTTTACAGGGATCAAAGGGATTGTCTTAATTTATTAAATCAGGGCTGTGATCTTGAGAGCATTTCCAAATCTCTTAAAACTATTAATGTGCAGTTAGCTGAGGCTTCTTTTACCTAGTACTCTTGGGTTGCACAAAGGGCAAAATCTAAATGGCTTTCTAAAGGGGAAGACGATCTCAAATTCCTATATTCTAAGATTCATCTTAGGAGAAATTATAGGAGTGCTGCCATTTCACTTGCTATGTATAACCCTGATCTCTCTTATGATGATGTTATCAAGAATACTATATCTCACTTTCAAAGGATTTACAATCCTCCTAGGAGGCATTCCTTTGACATTCTTCACTTCCCGGTGGGTAAAATCATTCCTCCTGAATATATTTTATCGCTCACTACTCCTTTTACTGATGCAGAAATTAAGAAGGCTGTTTTTGCTGGTGCTTCCAATTCTTCTCCTGGACCGGATGGCTTTAATTCTGAATTCTTCAAATCCACTTGGATTGTTACTGGGCCTTTATTTTGCAAAGCTGTGAAGTCATTTTATCATAATGCCTACATCCCTAAATCTGCTAAGGCAACTGCCATCACTTTGATTCCTAAATCAAATCATGCGGAAGAGATTTCTGACTTCAGGCCTATTTCTCTATGCAATACGGTTTACAAAATAATTGCAAAAATTCTGGCTCTAAGAATGAAACCTATTATGCCTCTGATTATTAAAGAAAACCAATATGGTTTTATTCAAAATCGGGTTTCCACGGATAATGTTATTCTTGCCAACGAGATTCTTTTTCATTCTAGAAACGCCTCTCAATTTAAGATGCTATGTGCTAAATTGGATATCAAAAAGGCATTTGATTGTGTTTCAAGGGAGTTTCTACTTGCTAGAATGCATCAAAAGGGGTTCCCTCCCTCCTTTATCAAGTGGATTAATGCTTGTATCAATAATGTTTGGTTCTCGGTGTGTTTTGATGGAGCCTTGCATGGTTTTTTTCCTTCTTCCGCTGGTTTGAGGCAGGGATGCCCGTTAAGCCCCTATCTTTTTTGCATTGTGATGGATGCTTTTTCTTGCCTTCTGGACATTGATAACGCTTTTATTGCTCCTATGGTGGACGGGATTAGGCTATCTCATTTGATGTATGCTGATGATCTCCTTATTTTTGGCAAAGCAGATGCTTCTAATTGTCATGTATTATGTCGTCTGATTGATTGTTTTTCCATGGCTTCTGGGCTTGAGGTTAATTACCAGAAAAGTACTCTCTTGCTTTCCAAACATTGTCAGAATCCTGAAGAGATCAGATCTTTTCTTCAGATCCCCTCTACTTCCACTTCTATTGCCTATCTTGGGATTCCAATTTCACCTTACAATCCAAAAGTTGCTGATTTCTCTAAATTGATGGAGTCTGTCACTCAAAAGTTATCTGGTTGGAAAGCCAAGGCTCTTTCTTTTGCTGGTCGCCTGCAATTTCTTAGATTCACTATTTGGAATTCCATTGCCTATTGGATACGAGGTTCGATTATACCTAAAACCATTATAAAGCAAATCGAGAAATTACGTGCCAAATTTCTTTTCTTTGGGGACATTAAGGCTACCAAATTGCACCTTATTTCTTGGAAAGATACCTGTAAGCCCAAGGCTTTCGGGGGGCTTGGGTTACAGTCTATTCACTCTTTACAATTTAGTTTTAATTGCTCTCTTATTAAGAGGTTGTACAACTTCAGCAGTCCTCTTGCTTCTTGGCTTTTTTATAAGTATGTCTCGCCTTGGAAGCCTCACTCGGTTAAGGATACTAAATTCTGGAAGAATGTTTGCATTACTGCACTTAAAGCTAAAGAGAAATTCATTTTTAATCCCTCTAGAAATGGTCCCATTGCGTTATTCTGGGATCACTGGTGCAACCGTGCCCTTCTTCAGGACATTGCAGGTTTGAGTGAGTTGTTTACTCTTTTTCCTAGTAATGCTCGGTTGTCTGTTATTAAGAATGATTATGGGTGGAATCTGCCTTCCACGTTATCTGATTCTATGCTACCTGCTGTTGGGGGGAATGATGAAATTAATATTGCTTGTCTTAATTGGGAAGGGGGAACAGATAATTCTCACAGCAAGTATTATAATTTTCTTTATAAGAGTGAGCCTCGGTGTAATTGGGCTCATTTCATATGGCATAAACATCATTGTCTCAGATTTTCTTCTTTTAGTTGGATGGCTTTAATGAGAGGTCTCAAAACTGCGGATGTGCTATGCTCTAGAGGGATTTCTGTGCCTAATGCCTGCTCTCTTTGCCATAATCAATTAGAGACTATATCGTACCTCTTCTTTGAGTGTGATTACTCTTTTTTAGTAATCTCTAATCTTATACCAAGTATGACGCATCAATTTTTAAGGCCTAATATCTTGCAAGCTTTTGAATGCCTTAATCATCATTCTAGTGATTTAAAGCACTTTTACTACCTTATTATTTGCTGTGCTATTTATCATCTTTGGAGAGAAAGGAATGATAGGAAATTCGGCAATGTATCTTCCTCTTCTTCTTCTTTATGTCTCAAAATTAAAGGTGCTGTGCTAACTAAATTACTGAGATGGAAAAATGGTTATGCCTTAATGGAGCTGCTTTGATGGGTGGCTGTTGTTGGTTTTATCGGGGCTGCTCTGGGAGATTTATTAGTTCAGCTGAGGTTGATGTTTTTGCTGAATACTGCTGTTTTATGGCCAAGGCTGAAGGCATTTTTCGGACTGCTGGATACTTCGGATTATATCCTTGGTTTCCTTTTTGGGAGCCAGGAAAGCTGCTTCGGGCCCTGAGAGTATTATTGGGGACAATGATGAGTTCTGTTGGTCCTTCTTCCCCTTGGAGGGTCGTTCTTCGGCAACCAGGGGATTTATTGGAGGCTTTTCATTCATCGGGTTGTCACTTGGTCAGCAGCCTGAGTCCTCAAAGATCTTGCTTCAATTACCACGTTTTGGTGCTTTATAAATCTTTTTTGTAGGTATTGGGTGGTATAGTTGTGGTTTTTTTATGCCTGCATAAGTTTTTTGTTTTTCTTATGTAGGTTTTGCTTCTTTTCCTTTACAGTCATTACATGTAACCTTTTCTTTTTCTGAATAGAAGAAGGGCTTATGCCCCAAAATTTCCCAAAAAAAAAAAAAAAGAAAAAAAAAATCTTATGTGAGGCCCACGAAATTAGAAAAAAAATGATAACTGTAGCTGGCCGTAATCGGCTGCTCAAAGCAACGTGCCCATTTAGATGCTCCTTTCCAGGCACGGCAACATAGGCTATTGCTGTCAGCGGCTGGTCAGTTTAGTCGCAAGCAGGAGTCTAGGCTAAATTTTTGGCCAGGACAATCAAAACTAGACATTTTTTGGGTCCCCAAAATCATTTTTTGGCATTTTAAATCTATTTTTTTGTACTTTATGAGCACAAAGGAGCTTCTATGATCAAATTTGGGCAATTTTAAATTTTTTTAGCGTAATTTGTTAGTATTTTTAGCGTTTTGAATAATTTTAGAAGCTGTAAAAAATATTTTTGGACTTCTAGAGCTTCGACCTATGAAAAAGTGGGGTAACTGATATATCATGTAAAAAGTATTTGGATTGGGCATGAATTCCAAAGCAAAATTAAGTTGGAAACTTCAAAAATTATATCTCGGACCATATGAACTCAAATTTTAGCAAACTTATAGTTGAAATGACACCAAATTCGACCCAATCAGATCTCAAATGGGTCCAAATCAAGGAATTAAAGCAAATTTGAAAATTTCAATCTATAATTTGTATTTCTAAACAATTTTCAAACATGGCATGCTTATAGTCGAATTAAGCGGCTCGATGATTGAAATCCAACGAGTCCAAGATTGTCAAATTTTGATATCATTAAGATATTCAAATGTCCAATAAATGATCCATAATCTAGCGAATCAACATTTGTCGTCCATTCAAACCACTACCAAATTACAGTTGATATTCCTACTATTTATTGGTAATGTCACTCTTGTAAAATTATAAATAGACACCTCATTTCTCATGGAAATGAGACCCAAGAATGAAGAGAAGGAAGAGAGTTCTCTTACCACATAACTCCTCCTCGATAAACGCCACACTTCAACCTAGCCACCGACAACCACCATACTTCTACCCGACCACCAACTGATGCCAGACGAAACGAAGAAGAGGAGGAGGAAGAAAGGAAGAGAAGGAAGAAAGTTCTTTTTCCACAAGACTCCTCCTCAACCACCTCTCGACCACCGATCATTGTCAGACTTTCGCAGGACTTATGCTTAGCCACGAAATAACATTTAACTTCTGCCCCTCACCGGACGTCCGCCCATCATTGGACTTCTGGTAATAGTCAGACTTTTGTTGGACTTTTACCTGACTCCGAACTTCCACCCGTCACTAGACTTCTACTCATTGATGGACTTTCATCGGAATTCCACCCTGCCACCGAAGGATGTCAGACTTCCGCGTGACTACCAATTGACACAGAAATTCTGCCCCACCACCTACCGATGCAAGAATTATGCCTGGCCACCAATTGACGTTGGACTTCCACCCGGCCACCAAAGGATGCCGGACTTTGGCCTGATGACCAACTAAGACCTGAGTTCCTCCTTGCTTCCAGCTATTGTTGGTCTTCCACCCAACAAAGGTCTTTCTGACCTCTGTCGCCTGCCGACAACGGTCATTCTGACCTCCTTCTCCGACGATGGTCCTTTCGACCTCTGTCACCAGACAACAGCCTTTCTGACCTCTGTCGTTCGCATGCTATGGTCTTGCCGACTAAACAAACATGTCAATACTGATTCTTCAATTATCCACCATGTAATGTGCTATGTATGATTTATATTTGCTACATCAAACCAAGACCTTCCCCCCAACGAAGGGCCTGATTTGTAATTGATTGCAAGCACTAGTGGATTCATTCGAACTAGGCCAAACCCCGTAGTTTTTCGCCATTTTTATGAGTTTTCACGTAAAAATCTTGATCTCTTATAAATATTGCATCCTCTCTATTTTATCTGATTTTGTGTTGGACTTTGTATAAAACTAAGACGTTAAACTTTATATTTCTTTACCGCCACGAATATTCAAAGACACTGATATTTAACAATAATATGTAATAATATATAATACATATCTTGATCATAAATTATTCTGAATATCCTGATGTAAATTTTCTCCCCATCTAGTTCTGATATGGACCTTTAAAATAGAGGAACCAACCGAAGGCACAACTCTCCACGAATGATTGCTTCGGTGGTAAGGGGGTATGATCGGAATTTTAAGTTAACAGGCTATAGATAGAAACAGTGGTAGCCCGCAGCATTTCCCTATTTCTAGTTTCTACCACAAATATTTAGAGCACGTGCGTCGTTTTCTAGTAATGGGAAGGTGGATCTGAGGCCCGTGGGCTACACGTCGCATCCGTGTCTTTGCGGATAAAACAAGAGCGGTGCTTATGAGAACGGGTCTTTCATAATTTCAAGAATTAATTTCTCAAAATATTTAAAATTTTAAAAAATGAAATTCATATATATGTGTCAAGTTAGATAAATTATTCTGTACGAAACACGGATGTAGATATATATTCAGAGACGAATCAGGTGCAGTCATATCAGCGGCACCATGCTGTACATAACAGTATCGAGTCATGTTACCGAACGAATGGGTGACGTGACGCATTCTTGTTAGTCTGGGGACGGCGTTCGGCATCTGCACAGAATAATTAATCTTCGGGTTGGGTTCAAATTATTTTTAATTTAAATTTATATTTGTTAATTTTATTAAATTAAAAAATAATTTTAATTAAAATATTTGTGATCATAAAAGGATCAAATGTATAAAAAAATAAAAATAATATAAAATCACTTTACATTAAAAAGTGAGATTAAATTTTTTTTTAATCATTTTCAATAATTTTATACTTAGATTCTTAAATTTTAATTATTTAATATTAATATTATTAAATGAGTTGGCTCAAGGGCTAATAAGTTCACTGTGGATAGGACAAATTTTTTTCATTAGCTCACCAAATTGATTTCAAAAGCCATTTTTCCAGTCCAGATCAAATTGATTTGACTCAAGTACAATTCTATTTATTGGTATCAATTAATTCAATCACTACAATTTTCTGAACGTTTTTATATTTAGATATATAACAAAAAAATATTATGTAAGTATATGGATATTACGTACATGCAATTGAAAAAAAACAGTACTTTATGTACATATTTGTTTGGAGGATAGAGCTTTGCCTATTAGTGCTGCTGCTTGTCCTGGAATGATAATTAAGAAGTTGGTATGGACATGGCTCGCTTATGTGGGTCTGTGGTCCATGCAAATTGAAAAAAGAAAATGTGTTTTGTCTTCAAATGTTAGTTGAGAAGTTAAGATGTGGAATACATTTTAATTTTGTATATATAATTGAGGGATTATGGACTTGAATGATTGGCAGCATTCGGACATTATCTTATAATTAGCTTCGAATTATTACAAACGTATTAATGGCTAAGTTGATTACAGCTTGATTTGTGCCTTGAATTGCGTGGGTAAAGCATTATTATTTGGTCTTCATATTTTGTAAGAAATCTATTTGATAGGGTAAGAATCTTTCAGAACCATCCAAACTTTGATTAAAATAAAGTTACATTCAGATTAAATGTTTTGATGAGATGAATTCATCAATATCAAGAGATATGATTTGAGTCTGTACAAGCCTATATCAAATGCTTGAAATATAATTTAAAATATTGGGATATTAATGGAATGACCAAAATGTTTCTAAATCTTGCATGCACACAGTTAAATCATGCATCTCGACGAGAAGAATCGAACAAGCTTAAGATTGCTTAACTCTGATATCATTAAGACAATGAAATATTAAAAATAATGATACATGATCAAGAGAATCAAAATGATTTATCTAATTGAGTGTTGAAGATTTTTGTTATATTTATGGAGCATGCCACAATCAAAGACTATAAATAAACTTTTATTACATATATAAAGAAAAAGTAGGGAGCTAATTTGGGTTCTGGAAAAAATGATGAGAGAGCTCAGAAGCTTCCTTTTACTCTATTCAACCATTATCAAGCCTCCGCCCTTTGACAACCATTACATGATTATGGTCTTCTAACCATCATTGCTGGACTATAATCCTTCAATTATCATTGTTCTACTATATGGATATATAAAATGCTCGAATGATGCCAAATGATTCACTAATGTTTCTTTAATCAAATCCTCCTAGCTTAACATTAATTGCATCGAAAGACAAACTAATGCTCGATTATAGATTTAAAAAGAGAAACCATTTACCTTAATGTCCAAATTCAGTGTAAGGAATGGTTAGTTCATCCTGAATGATAAAAGGAAAACTCACCTATCATTCTAAATATGAATGTCTAAATCAACATATAAAGCTAGTTTGTGTTCATTGGATTCTTCCCCTACCGATATGGTCTATTTTTTTACTGGGGTTCAAGACTCCCTATTGAGTGAAGCCTCTACAGTTAATTACATTCCAAAACAAGTCTTGAGAATACGCTTGATTAAAGTGGGGACTAGAATTTTCAAATTTATAAAGGTTTAATCAAAGATTTGAGTTCAAAATTTCTAAGCATTAGTTTAGATTTAGATTAATAAGAGTACACATTTTAGATATCTTGGATCTATTATTCAGAGTGATGGTGAAATTGATGGGGATATTATTAGCAGAATTCAAGTTGGATGGTTAAAGTGGAGGAATGCATCGGGCTTACTGTGAGATAGAAAAGTCTCCCTCAAAATTAAGGAAAAATTCTATAAGATGGGGATGAGACCTGCAATGCTATATGGTGCCGAATGTTGGCCATTAAAATAGAAGCATAATACTATGCTAAGTGTTGCAGAGATGAGAATGCTTAGGTGGATGAGTGGCTTGACCCTTAGAGATAAGATACAAAATGAGCATATACGTAAAAAAGGTTGGAGTAGTGCCAGTGGAAGATAAGATTAAATAGAGCCGCCTTAGATGGTTTGGTCACATCAAACGGAGGCCTTCTGATGACCTAGTTAGGAAAGTTGAGGTATTAGTAATAGACCTAAAAAGACTTGGTTAGAAAATATTAGAAATAATATTTCTTTATTAGATTTAAATGAGAATTTGACTTTTAACCGGACAAAATGCAGAAAAAGGATTCATGTAGCTGACCCCATATAGCGGGACAAAGGCTTGATGTTGTTGTTGTAGTTTAGGTTTAGATTGTGATTTAGAATTTATTTAAGATTTAGATAACCTCTTAGAGAGGAGATTGAAAGAGATGTCTGCACAATCTTGACTTATGCTTCCTAGACTGGGTTGACAACTATCCTAAAAATAATCAATTACCTTATTAAATGCAAGATAGGATAGCTCTATATTTAAGGAATTAAAGAACATTTTTAGTTTACAAAACTTTAACCAGGGCTCTTTATTATGCAAATGCACCTATTAAGTGCAACCTGACTCAAAGGAATCATAAACTCTTAAATTTTATTTTTAGTTAAATCTAAAACTAAAATAGTTTTTATGTATGTAATTTTATAGAAAAAATCGACAGCATGATTTCCATAACCCATAGGAAGATTATGGTAGAACTGATTTTTGGGCTCCCCATTTCTTATCATTGGCTTATGTGTTGGTCTGGTGTATATTTCATGAATTTAAACTGTAGGTATGTATGCATGTCAGGGTAAAGGTTTTCGTGTATATGGTATTAAAACCGTATCTTCATAAAACTAATATACATTTACCTATAAAATATAAAACATGGATACCGAAAGAAACCTATAAAAAAGCAACTATCTAATACAAATTCACTACGCATATGAATGCAATGCATGTAATGTTAAGTAGCTTATGAAAGAGTTGTGTGTAAATAAAACTTTTATCTGTTGATCATTAATGTAAAGTACAATCCAAGATATGTTGAAAAGTAAAGGTGGCTAGGCTCCACCGAAATAAGCTTGGATTTCTACATCCTATACAAAATAGAATTCAATATGATTATTTACTTTCATATTTATCTTCAGGTTTCATGATCTTTTCTAAGATTAGAAAAAAAAAAATCTTCAAATGAAGAAAAATCATTTCCTTTTGGATATATATATATATATATATATATATATATATATATAAGCTATCATCTTTAATCTTTATAGCTCCTGACAGTGTACAACTTAATCTAGTTGTATAAGAATATAAAGCTTTATATTTACATTTACACATTTACATTTACATCAAGTTCTAGGTACATTGTACTTTATGTAGGAAAGTAAAAGATTAATGTATATAAAGAGTATAAATTGTGTAATGAAGGTGTGTAGAACCTAATGCATATATTGAAATTTAGAATAGTCTAAGGTGCACAACCAATAACATAAGTATGAAATCCAGAGTACAGGAAAGTAAGTAAACAAACACATGACACCCTCCAAGGAAGGTATTTGTATGACAACAAAGTACAACGCCAGCCTAGCCTATAGTTAGTTGCACAATCAATAACATAAGTATGAAATCAAGAGTGCAGGAAATAAGTAAATAAACACATGACACCCTCCAAGCAAGGTATTTGTATCACAACAAAGTACAAAGCCAGCCTAGCTTATAGTTAGTAGCCCTATTAAACCCACTAAAATGTATGTAATAAGTTGTGTAGTCTGGATAGGTCTTAGATTTATTATTATTTAATCTTATTTAATATTTTATTTTTTATTTGTTCTAGGTCAAGATTATTTTATTTCAATTTAAATTTTAGTGTTTTATAATTTAATTTTTTAATATATATTTTAGTTTAAATTTTTTACTTTAAGTTTTAAATACATATCGCACAACAACCCATTAGTCAAATGAGTCATTAATTAGTAAATTCTAGGCTCATATTTGTAATGTATTTGATCTCCCTTAAGGATCAAATCAAGTGCATAGTCTTTTGATTTACTTATTTTCTTTATTTAAATTATTGAATTTGATTTTATTTATTTAATTCTTATTATATTTTAAATTTACTTAATTTTTTTTACTGTTTGGTCTCTTAACTTGATTTATTTAGTTGATTCATTTATAAATTTTTAGGATTTAATTGAATTTTTAGTATTATTTAATTTGATTTATTAATTAGGTTGACCTAACTTTGACTTTTTTGACTTGAGATGCTAATGGTTTCTAAATTTTAATAAATTTAGATTTAATTTGGTATTAAATGCAATTTAGTTTATATTTTTTTCTTTATTTACTTATGATTTTTACAAAATGAGACCATTTATTTGAATTAAAAATTAAAATAGTTAGATTATTTTGATTTTTGATCTAAATCAATTCCAAGATACTTGAAATCATCACAAGAGGTCATGAGTGACATCAAAAGATGATTTCAAGAGTTTGAGACTATTTGAGAATTTATTTATAGTATTAATTTATCTATTTAAGGAATTTTCTTTAATTTTAAATCATTTTTTTAATTTTAGGGTTTTTAACAGGGATTCTATTTTTCATTTAAATTTCTTTGAATTTAGGGCTGAATGCAATTTACTTGGTATTTTTTTTAATTTATCTTAATCTTTTAATGAATTGTTAAAAATCCTAGGTCAATTATGAAAGGTGAATTTTGGTTCAATAATTGACATGTCAAATGAACTCCAAACTTCATGAAATTTAAATCCTCAATTAATTAAGACCTTAAGAATAAAACCCAAGAAGTTTTAATTCATTAAAGTCTCCAAACGGTTTAAAATTAATTTCTAAAGTACATGCATTTATATTTTAGAAAATTTAATTTAGGAGATCTATATACTGGATTTGGTTAAAATTGGTGGCAAACTAACCTTTGTAAATCAAACTAACAAACCACCAACAAATAAACCCTAATGCTTTATGGATTTTCATTTAGAGAAATTTTAAATCCTAGCTCAAATTATGATCACATATTATAGATTACTCATTCGAAGCCCTTAGAGGATTTAAATGTCCATGAAAATTTATGGACATGTCAAAGACATCCGCAATAATGTATTGTTTAAATTTTAGCCCATGATGAATTGTATTTAATGAATAGTTCCATAAATACCCCAAAAAGTAAAAGTTCGTTAAGGATGTTAAGCCCTTATGAACTAGTCCCAAGGCTAACCAAGAGGGGGGGTGAATTGGTATTTTAAAAAATCTTTCGATCAAAACACAATATTAAAACCAAAACAAAGATTCACCACAGAATTTTAAGGTGCAGAAATTAAATGCGGAAGTAGTAATAAAGAACATAGAAATTTATAGTGGTTCGATCAACACGACCTACATCCACTCCTCGGACGCGCCCTCTGAGTATTGCACTAAACTCAGTGTTTCTCCTTTTGCCCACACATCAAGGTGGATAAACCTTTACAAACCTCCTTTTCACCAACCCAGGTGAGGAAGAGAACCAAACTCCTTTTGCTTCCTCCAGAAGCAGGCAGAGAACTCAACTCCTTTTGCTTCATCCTGAAGCAAGTAGAGAACCTTGATCAGATGCTAAAGTTTATCTCTCTAGAAATCCTAAGGAACTAAGGACGAAGACTAGAGAAGACGACGACGGATCCTTACTTGGAGCAACCTTTGTGATCCCCCTCACAAACTCCCCCTCATAAGATCCTCTCTCTCTCTCTCTCTCTCTCTCCCTTGTTCTCCCTCTCCTCTTGGCTCTCTCAGATCAAAACAACAGCAAAAGATGTTCTAAAGGGTAAAGCAAGTGCTTTTAAATAGAAGAGCTTTGGAATAGCTCATTAATTGCAACTTGACGACTTTATCGTCTAGGATGATAAAAATATCATCATGTACGATCAATGCAATTTACGCTGAATCAGCCAGAACAAGCTGGGACGATCAGAAGAATTTTTTTTCATATCATCGAGGATGATATAAAATTGTCATGTACGATTAGTACAAATTGGTGAATATCTTCTAGACAATCGCACTGAATGGATGTTTAAATGATGAAAAATATCTTGATCGTCCATACCAATCCCATGATTGTTCTAGATGATTAGTTTAAATCCATAAAAATCGTCCAGATCATCGCCCTGAATAAGAGCTGTCTGATGTTGATTGTCTAGGAGCAACTAAGATTTTTTGAACTGATTATCCCGGCCGATCCTACGATCATTCAAGATGAATTGATCGAGTAATCAAATCTTAATTTCTTTCCTTAATTACCAGATTAATTTAGGCATAATTATATTTCAACACCCAAGATGATGTCTTGGATGATGTATAAAAATAAATAATACCTAAATGGATCTAACGGCTGATTGTTTCTGATTTGAGCCTATCATCTCGGCCGATATAAATATCATCTAGGACGATATGCTTAATGATGGCTGCCTTAACTAAGATGCCCTAATTAGGGTTTCTATTTTTTGCTGATCGTCTAGGACAATTTTTGGATTATCCCAGACGATGTGAGCAAAAGCAGAGAACTCTAAAAGCAGTGAGAAAAATTTCTCCAAGTGTATGTGTGCAAGATTACTTTGCATCAGGAACCACTTCGTTTATAATAGACTCAAGAAAGGGAAAAGTATACAAACTGACTCAGACCTAGGCTACCCAATCATGAGTTGGTTCAATTTGTAGTCTAATCTTGTGGACCTAAAATGTTAGAAGTCAAGACAGTCATAGAGAAACAGAAGTGTTTGCTATCATCAAAATCATAATCCTTGAAAATAAATTTTCAACAATCTCCCCCTTTTTGATGATAATAAATAATTAAATAAAAAATCTTAATAAAATAAAAAACTACTATAAAAGACTACTCCCCCTTTTGACATCACAAAAAAAGAGGAGAAAAAGACCAGAAAAAACTAGAAAAAAATGAAGGCAAAGTGTGTTTTTTTTTTAAAGTCAAAGCAGGAATATGACATAATCTCCATGTGATTGATTTTAAAGCTTTGTAAGACCAATGAGTTAACAATGCCAAAATCTAAAAAATAATAAAATATCCGATCCTGTCAACTCTTAGCTCAGATTTCTCTCAAGGTAAAATCATCTTTTGAAATCAAAAGACCTAACTCAGAAAAGCTAATTGGATAAGAAAAAGAGATCCATTCAAGACTTAGTTTTAGAAAGTATTTTATAGAATAATGTATCAAAGTAATTTGTCACAACCGTAAAAATTCAAAATCAAGCCTTTATAAATCTTAAGTGATACATGAATTCTTCTAAGATTTTAAAAGTTCGAAAAGAGAAGAGAACTTGCTTTTGGTGGGCTCATTTTACACCTCTTGTCAATTTGAATGGTGCACTTTACGCATCTTTTTAAGTATGATACACTTTGTGTATACTTTTTCAATTTGGTGTCATTGTGCATCTTTTGTTTTAGCATCATTGACCATTTTTTTTTAAATTTTTACAAGCTATATTTCTTTTCAAAACTCTTAAATATTCTCAATTGTGAGGATATCTTCTAGATATTAGAGAAGAATAACTCACTCTCTAATATAGGGAAGAACAAACCACAAAAAAGAAAAAATCATATGATAAATGCAATAACTGGATAACGAGAAATCTTGAAGTAATATAAAGACTTTGATCATTATAAATATAAGATAGATTACTGTAACAAGGTAGAAAAGTTCTCAATCACAAAGTCCAGTTATTAATTTGAGATAGACTTTTATTTAGAAAAGAAAATTACACCACCAAAATAGGCTAGAGAAAGAGACACAATCAATGGTGTTTTCTCCCTTTAACATATTAAGAGATGTAAAACATTGACTATAGATTTTTAAAAAGTAAAAATATGATATAAAATATCATTTTAGCAGTGACCATAGAAGAAAAAAGAACTAAAAAAGAGAAATAAAACTAGTAAGCAAAGAGAAATATAAATAAGCAATAAAATAGAAGATTCAGAAATAAGTAAACAACAAGTTCATGCATTTAAGTAAATCACACCCAATCTGGTCTGTAAGGTGCTGAAAGTATCAAAAGCCGGTGGTTTAGTAAAGATGATAGCCAATTGATTCTCAGTTGTCACATGGTGTAACTCAATGTCTCATTTGGTCACATGGTCTCTAATAAAGTGATGCATTACTCAATGTGTTTGTTCCTTAAATGTTGGATAGGATTCTTAGAGATGAAAATGGCACTAATGTTGTCACAAAAGATTGAAATTGTGCCTATAGGTAATTCTAAATCGAGAATTTATTACTTCAACCAAAGGACTTAGGCCACACAGCTTCCTAAGGTAATGCACTCAGCTTTAGTAGTGGAAAGTATAAAAGAGTTTTATTTTCTACTAGACCATGAGACTAAATACTGTCCTATGAATTGACAAGTTCCAGAAATACTCTTTCTATCCATCATACATCCTACAAAATCAGAATTAGAATATCCAACAATCTCAAAAGAAGTGCTATGCCTTGGATACTAGATTCCTAAGTTTTTGGTCCCCAAAATATATCTAAGAATTCTCTTAACTGTAGTCAGGTGGGATTCTTTAGAATCAGCTTGCAATCTTGAACAGAGATAAACACTAAACATTTTATCAGGCCGACTAGCAGTCAGGTAATATAAAGATCCAATCATCCCTCTATACTTCTTTTGATAAATAGATTTTCCACTTGTGTCCTTATCCAACTGAATATTTGAAATCACGAGAGTATTTATTAGCTTGGCTTTATCCATTTCATTTTTCTTCAATATGTCCTTAATATACTTTGATTGACTTATAAAGGTTCCATTATCTAATTGTCTTATGTTAAATCCTAAAAAATAGGATAACTCTCCCATCATACTCATCTCAAACTCCTTACTCATTATTTTGGAAAAATCATCACATAGCTTTTTATCAGAAGATCCAAAAAGTATATCATTAATATAGATCTGAATAATAAGTAACTCATCTCCTACTTTCCTTAGAAAAGGGTTGTGTCTACACTTTCCTTAACAAAATTCCTCTTCAGTAAAAATATGCTAAGCCTCTCATACCAAGCTCTTGGTGCCTATTTTAATCCATATAAGGCCTTTTTTAATTTAAAAACATGATTTGGAAATTGGGAACTCTCAAAACCTGGGGGTTGCTCTACAAACACACCTCTTTTATTACCCCATTTAAAAATGCACTCTTCATATCTATTTAGTAAAGGTTAAATCCCTTATAACAAGCAAAGGCTAACAGCACTATAATGGCTTCTAATCTAACTACAGGGGCAAAGGTTTCCTCATAATCAATCCCTTATATTTGGTAATACCCCTTAGCTACCAAACTTGCCTTATTCCTAACCACGACACCATAATCATTCATCTTATTCTTAAAGACCCATTTGGTTTCAACTACACTTTCTCTCTTTAGTCTTTCTACAAGCTCCTAAACATTATTCCTAACAAATTGGTTTAATTCCTCTTGTATAGCTAAGATCCAAAACTCCTCAAATCAGGCTTGATTAATATTGGTGGGTTCAATCATTGAGATAAAGGCAGAGTGGTTCACTTCCTTCCTAATTTCATGACTAGTCTTAACACCTTCAAAGGGGTCTCCTAAGATCAATTCTTTAGGATGACTCAAAGAATATCTCCAATCCTTAGGCAAAGTGTGTGTAGGATCAATCCTTTCCTTTAGATTTAAATTTTCTACTCCTTGGGTAATCTCTCCTACTCCTACTCACTTCTCCAAAAATTCAACTCCTTTAACGCCATCTTCATCCTCAATTCTAGACTCCTTAGGATCAGATTCATTAAATACTACATGTGTAGTGTCCTCCATGACCAATGTCCTTTTATTAAATACCTAAAGGATTTCCCAACACTTAAGTAACCTAAGAACACTCCTTCATCAGATTTTGGGTCAAATTTTCTTAAGTGTGACTTCCCATTGTTATGAATAAAAACCTTACAACCCAAGACATGGAGGTGGGAAAGGTTGGGTGTTCTACCCTTAATTATCTCATAGGGTATCTTATCAAGTTTGACTCTAACATTCATCCTATTCAACACATAACAAGCTGTGTTTATCGCTTCAGCCCAAAAGTATTTTGGAAGTGAATACTCAGCAAGCATTGCTCTAGCGACCTCAACTAAGGTCCTGTTCTTCCTTTCAGCTATCCCGTTTTACTAAGGGGTCCTAGGAGCTGAGATGTTGTGACTAATCCCTTTATCCTCACAAAAATCTCTAAATCTTTCATTTTTAAACTCTCCCCCATGATTATTATGGATGGTCAACATCTCACAACCTAACTTTTTCTGAACCCAAGTGGAGAAGGATCTAAACTCATTAAAAGACTCACTCTTATGTGACAAAAATTTAATCCAAGTGAATGTCAAGTAGTCATTAACAATCATAAATCCATAGACTTTCCCTCCCAAGCTGGCAGTGCTAATGGCTCCAAACAAATCCATGTGAAGGACGTCTAATGGTCTAGAGGTGCTAATGTCCTTAATGGAGTGAAAAGAGGATTGGACTTGCTTTCTTAATTGGCAGACATCATAAAGGTGGTCTTTAGATAAATTGAGCTTGGGGATACCTCTAACTAGATCTTTCTGAGTTACTCTCCTAAGAATTTTCGTACTAGCATGACATAATCTCCTGTGCCACAACCAAGAATCATAAGCAATAGTTTTTAAGCAAAATAAAGCAACACATTCAATATTATTTAAATCAAGCATGTAAATATTGTTGATCCAGTTTCCCTACAATTGTTATTTAAGCTTGTAATACAAGTGTTTACCAAGAATTTTATGATGAAGCCCTTATTGCAAAGTTGATTGATGCTGAGAAAGTTGTGTTTCAGTTCATCTACAAGAAAAATGTTTTCAATCAAAAGGTTCTTGGAATTTCCAATTATACCTGAGCCCACCACTTTCCTCGTGGTGTTATCTCTAAGAGTAACCTTGCCTCCTATCCTGGTCTTCAGCAAAATGAATTGATTAGCATTTCCAGTCATAAGTCATGAGCATCCTTTATCTAGGTACCACATGCTCTCATGAGACCTTTTGTGAGAGTTTGCCTCTTCTTGATCCAATTGACCAATATGATCACCCATTAAGCACAAATTTATTATCTCTTCTTCAGCTTCAGCCTCAGATGAGTCAGATGCAGAATCTGTCCAGAAAGCTTTTTGGTTCTGCTTCTTATCCTCCTGTATTTGGGTTTCACCTCACCCTTCTCCTTGTTTGGGTGGTCCTTAAGTATAGGATAATAAGCTTTAACATTTCAAGACTTTTTGCATTCAAAGCAAATAACATTAGAATAACTTTTATAATTTTTGCTATCTTTACATTTTTTCCACTTCTGATGATGCTTGTTGTTCTTCCTTAAAAAGCTTTTAAAATGTTTTTAAATTGCCTAGTGATGAAGGCAACATCATCATTTTCAAATATAGAAGAATCAGTGTCCGTGTTGTTGGCCTTTAGTGCCATAATTTTCTCCTTCTTTTTCTCACATGCATCAAGATTTTTTTGATTCACCTCTTGCTCATAAGCAATGAGTGATCCAAGTAAATTATCAATAGAATAAGTATTTAAATTTTTAGATTCAGTAAATACAATGATCTTAGCATCAAAAGAAGAAGGTAAGCATCTCAAAATTTTATTGACTCTTTCATAATTAGTTAGCTCTCTTCCTAAAGCATACAATGAGTTGTAGTCATGCAATAAAATAGTTTCAGAAGGTTTTATGTCAGAAATTAATTCAGTAAGGTTTCATTCAAAAAAGTTTGTAGTCATGCAATAAAATATTCAACCTAGATTATTTAACTTCATTGGTTCCTTCATAAGTTACACACAATCTATCCCAAATTTCTATACCAGGTGCATAAGCTGAAACTCACATATAATCTTCAGATTTGAAAGCATAGAAAAAATAGTTTAATCATTTTGCATTAAGTTGTGCTAATTCTCTTTCATCATTAGTCCATTCAATAAAAGGTACTTCAGTTTTAATTCCATTAAGTTCCTAAGAAGGTGGTGTATAACCTTCTTTAACAAGCATCCATATACGATAATCAAGCGATTGTTAAAATGTTGACATGCGAGTTTTCCAAAATCAAAAGGATTATTATCAAACAAAGGTGGTCATGTAATGGAATATCCTTCATTTGTATTATAATTACTAAAGTTAGCCATGAATCAAAATTCAAAAGTTTTCAAAAACTAGATTTTATGAACCCCACTCTGATACCACTTGAAAGTTCGTTAGGGGTGTTAAGCCCTTATGAACTAGTCCCAAGGCTAACTAAGAGGGGGGGGGGGGGGGGGGTGAATTGGTATTTAAAAAAATATTTTGATCAAAACATAATATTAAAACTAAAACCAAGATTCACCCCAAAATTTTAAAGAGCAGAAATTAAATGCAGAAGCAGTTATAAGAACATAGAAATTTATAGTGGTTCAGTCAACACGACCTACGTCCACTCCCCGGAGGCACCCTCTAAGTATTGCATTAAACTTAATGTCTCTCCTTTTCTCCCCATAGTAAGATGGAGAAGCCTTTATAAACCTCCTTTCCACTAACCCAGGTGAGGTAGAAAACCCAACTCCTTTTGCTTTCTCCAAAAGTAGGCAGAGAACCCAACTCCTTTTGCTTCCTTCTGAAGCAGGAAGAGAACCTTGATTAGATGCTGAAGTTTACCTCTCTAGAACCCCCAAGGAACTAAGGACAAAGATTGGGGAAGACAACGATGGATCCTTACTTGGAGTATCCTTTATGATCCTCCTCACAAACTCATCCTCACAAGATCCTCTCTTTCTCCCTTACTCTCCCTCTCCTCCTGGCTCTCTTAGGTCAAAATAATAGCAAAAAATATTCTAAAGGGTAGATCAAGCACTCTTAAATAGAAGAGCTTTGGAATAGCTCATTAATTGCAACTTGCCAACTTTATAATCCAGGATGATATAAATATTATCCTATACATTCTGTACAATTTAAGCTTAATCAGCCAGAATGATATGGGAAGATTAGAAGAATTTTGTTCATATTAACTAGGCTGATATAAAATCATCCTGTATGATTAGTACAAATAGGTGAATATCATCTAGACAATAGTATTGAATGGATGTCTAGATGATGAAAAAATAGCTTGATCATCCAGGCCGATCTTATGATCAACCCAGACGATTAGTTCAAATCTGTAAAAATCTTTCAGAGCATCGCCCTGAATAAGAGTTGTCCGATGTTGATCATCTAGGAGTAACTAAGGTTTTTTGAACTGATCATCTAGGCTAATCCTGCGATCATCCATGATAAATTGATCAAGCAATCAAACCTTAATTGCTTTCCTTAATTACCAGATTAATTTAGGCATAATTGTGTTTCATCATCCAAGACGATATCCTAGATGATGTCAAAAAATAAATAATACCTAAATGGATCTGGTGGCTGATTCTTTTTTTATTTGAGCCTATCGTCCCGGCCGATACAAATATCATCTAGGATGATGTGCTTAATGACTGCTTCCTTAACCAGGATGCCCTAATTAAGGTTTTTATTTTTAGCTGATCATCTAGGATGATTTTTGGATCGTCTGGGATGATGTGAGAAAAAATAGAGAACTCTAAAAAGTAGTCAAAAAAATTCCCCCAAGTGTGTGTGTGTAAGGTTACTTAGCATCAGAAATCACATCGTTTATAAAAGACTCAAGAAAGGGAAAGTATACAAACTGATTCAGACCAAGGCTGCCCAATCTTGAGCTGGTTCAAATTGCAGTCTGGTCTTGTGGACCTGAAATGTTAGAAGGAAAGACAGTCGTAGAGAAATATGTTAAGAGAGTTGCTATTTGCATGTTTTATCTTCTTGTAACATGTATAGTTTTGATGATTCTAAATATTATTATTTTAAGCTTTGTTTTCTCCTAACACTTTTTGGAAAAATTGTTTTTGCTACTGTGTGGACTAACATTTCAGGATAATTGAACTCTTGACTAATGAAAACTTCAAATCAAAATTCAGTATGAGAAAGTTTATAAATTGAAGCTTATAATTTTTATTGTAATTGAGTTTGAGAAAATATGATTTTAATTAAATAAGCATAGCACACACACACTTAGGGAGATCTTTAAAAATCACACTGATCATATGGGATGAACCTTGTTCATACGGGAAGATCAAGTCAGTTATCCCCTTTGAAGAGCAATGGAACGAATAGGAAGTGAGAAAATTTTTCTAAGTCCTGATCGTCCAAACGAAGTTCTCAATTCACCCTGGGATGATCTGCTCTGGATTCCCACTTTGTGCTGATAGTCCAGACGATTCTTCCTGTTGGTACCAGGATGAAATGCTCTCTAGAAAAGTTTTGTCCAGACGAACTTCTATTCGTCCCAGGATGAAATTCTCTCTAGAAAATTTTCGTTCAGACGAAATCATATATTCGTGCCATGACAAAATGCTCTCTAGAAAATTTTTGTACAGACAAACTTCTATTCATCCCAGAATGAAATGCTCTATGGAAAATTTTCATTCACACAAAATCTTATATTTGTGCTAAGACGAAATGCTCTCTGGAAAATTTTTGTCCAAATGAACTCCTATTCGTCCCAGGATGAAATGCTATGTCTCTTAAAATTTTGGTAATGTCCTCAAGTTTGTCGAAACCAACCCATGAAATAACTGTTCATACCGGACAAATATAGTTCTTACGGGATGATGATTGGGTACGAAGTCAATTTGTACCTATATACATTGGGTTCGTATGCAACTGATTTAAGTAGATTCATACGGGATGATCCACTATGTACAGACTTAAATTTCAACAGTTTTTGGATGGTTTTTCGTGTCTTTCCTATATAAAGTCCAATTAAAACTGCCTCTTAATCTTTTTGCCTACTGATCTTTGTGCCAATTGAAGGGAGATTCAAGGAGAGAGTGTGAGAGAGTGTTTGAAGGAGGATTCTTACTATTGGAGTGTGAAGGATTGACTTGGTACTCAAAGGTAAGAATCTTCACTTGTGGTTTATGATTACTTCACTCTTTTCTCTTATTTTTTTAAATTTCTTGTGAGAAGATCTATTAAGGAGATCTAGTTCTCTGCCGACACTTGGAGAGTGTGAACAGCCGAAGGGTTCTCTGCCTACACTTTGAGAGTTTGAACAGCCGAAGGGTTTTCTACCTACACTTAGAGGGTGTGAACAGCCGAAGGGTTCTCTGCCCACACTTGGAGAGTGTAAAAGGATGAAGGGTTCTCTACCTACACCTGTAGAGTGTGAAAGGATGAACGAGCAAACACTTGGAGAGTGTAAAAGGATGACGGTTCTCTACCGCACCAGGTAGTGGTGGAAGAGAGCTTTGTAAAGGTTTCTCCACCTTTTTGTGGGTGCAAAAGGAGAGTCACTAGTAGTATTAGAGTAATACTCGGAGGGTGCCTCTGGGGAGTGGATGTAGGTCGTGTTTGACCGAACCACTATAAAACTTGTGTCTTTTATTTTTCTTTCGCTTCTTTTGTTTTTACTTTTTAACTTGTGGTTGAAAAATATTTTCTACAAAATTCACTAAAGTTATTTTTGATATAAAATTTTTGAAAGAGGGATAAATTTTTAATTACCAATTCACCACCTCTTGGTTAGCCGCTGGGACATAAGCTTAGGTTTAACAACTTAATTCATATTGAACAAGTTTCAACAAGTGGTTTTAGAGCTTTTTTTTAAAATTATAAGTTTAGACTACTTTTTGATTGACGTAGATGGCTACATTTAGAAACCAAAATACACATGAGGGTTACTCTATAACTAGACCTCCATTGTTTGATAATATTCATTTTGATTTTTGAAAAACACGCATGTCTACATTTTTACAGTCACTTGATTACCGTATGTAGATCTTAGTTTAGGAAGGGTATACAAAACCAACTAGACTAGTTGACGGAGATAGAGTTGAAACACCTTTTGTGGACTGGACAGCAGAAGAACGTGACTTAGCATAACTAAATGCCAAATACTTGAATAGTTTTTTTTGTGCTCTTAAATCAGAAGATTATATGCGGGTTTCTACTTGCAAGAGTGGAAAGAACATATGGGATAGACTTTGTATAACTTAAGAGGGGACTATTGAGGTTAAGCAATCTAGACCTAATATCTTATTGCATGATTATGAATTATTTTACATGAAACCAAATGAATCCATTTCTGATATATACCCAAAATTCACATAAATAGTCACCTCTTTACATGCATTGGGTAGGGAACTAACGAATGATGAAATAGTTAATAATATTCTTCATTTTTTTCTTACTGCTTATGATGCTAAAATTACTGCAATTACAGAGTCTAAAGATCTAAACATTTACTCTATCGACAATCTTCTTGGTTCGCTAATTACTTACGAGCAAGGAATTAGCCAAAGAAAGATTGATGCAGGTGAACCACGAAGGGAGAAGAACATAGCACTAAAAGTGGAGGAATCTGAGAGTGAACACTTAGAACCTGAGGATGAAGATGACATCACACTAATGACTAGATAATTTAGAAGCTTTCTGAAGAGGAAGCAGAAGAGACAACAATAATAGAATCAAGGTAAATTTAACAGGAATATCAAGGTTTTAAATGATGTTATTTGTTATGAGTGCAGGAAACCTGGACATATTAAGACATATTGCCCAAAACCCAAAGCCACTCATAGCAAGGAGAAGGTAGAGGAGAAACCAATTGTGAAGAAGGGCAAGAAGAAATTTTAAAGAGCTTTCTCGATGGACTCAGCTTCAGACTCGTTAGAAATAGAAAAGGAAGAGGAAGTCACTAATCTGTGTTTAATAGCCGATAATCTGGATCAGTCAGATCAAGAAGAGGTATGTGACTTAACTTATAATGAACTTTTTGAAGTTTTTAAACACATGCATGATGCATATAAAAATATAAAGAAAATACATACTAATTTGAGCTTAGAATTTGAGGAACTATAAAAAGAACATGAAATCCTTAGAAATATCATGCTTTAATTGATGACAACCACATAAAATTACTTGATGAATATGATGACTTGAATAAAAATCATAAAAATTTAAAATCATCCTATGTAGAACTTGAAAAAGAATTTAAAAATTTTAAGGATGAATTTGAGAGCAAAATTTATAGATCTAATTATACAAATTGAATTTTGGAAGATATGAATTCATACTACATATTGAAGATAAAAGCTCTCAAGGACAATAAGATACCCCCTAAACTTAAAGATTTCACTAATCCTATTTTGTATCCTAAGTTCATGCAATATCTAAATAGACAAATAAATAGTAGAAGACTTAGGAATCCTTTTCCAAAAGTTAAATGTAATAATTATGGATTGATTGGACACATAGCTCATGCCTGTACTTTAAAGAAGAAAACTTATTTGGTGTCGAAGCATAAGATGCATAAACCTAGATATATCATACATGCATTTCTTTATAAATTGCCAAAAAGAGAACCCAAACTTGATTGGGTTCCCAGGTCTAACATTTGATATTCTTGCAGGGTCGCTCTCACACAAGATCTCAAGAGAGCATATGGTACCTGGACAGTGAATGTTAAAAGCATATGACTGGAGATACTGCACAATTCATATCGTTGGAAGCCAGGAGTGGAGGCAAGGTTACACTTGGAGATAACACCACAATGAAGGTGATTGGGTTAGGTATGATTGGAAATCTTAAAAACTTTTTTTATTGAAAATGTGTTATTGGTGGAAGGCTTAAAGCATAATTTGTTAAGTATAAGTTAGCTATGTGATAAAGGATATTGTGTATAATTGTTTCATACTAACTGCATATTAAGCCTAAATGGAAATGATATTTTGAATGATATAAGGGTAAACAATATGTATATGCTAGATTTAAATTACATTAAAACTCCTACTGCTTTTTGTTTAAAAATTATTTATGATGAGTCATGGCTTTGGCATAGAAGACTTTGCCACTCTAGCATGAAAAATCTTAGGAGGATTACCCAAAAGGTAAATAATGTGAACCTAGTGAGAGGCATACCAAAACTAGAATTTACTAAGACCACCTTTGCGATGCATGTCAATTAGGAAAATAAGTGAAGTCATCTTTTCAGTCCAATAAGGATCTTAGAACTAGTAAACCATTAGAAATTTTGCATATGGATCTTTTTGGACCACTTGGAACTGTAAATCAAGGAGGGAATGTATACAGATTTGTGATTGTGGATGATTACTCAATATTCATATGGGTTAGATTTTTATTTCATAAGAGTGAATCATTTGAGGAATTTATAAACTTTTTGACTTGGATTCAAAGAAAACTAGGATGTGAAATTATGACTATACAAAGTGATCATGGAGGAGAATTTGAGAATGAAAGATTTGAGGATTTTTGTAAGGAGAAAGGAATTGATCACAACTTTTCTGCACCTAGAACCCTTCTACAGAATGGGAGAGTCAAAAGGAAAAATAGAACATTAATAGAAGCCGCCCGAGCTATGTTGGCAGAATACTCACTTCCTAAATATTTTTGGGCTGAGGCGATTAGCACTGCATGTTATGTTCTGAATAGGGTGAATGTGATATCTAAATTAAATAAAACACCCTATGAGTTGCTAAAAGGAAGAACATCTAATTTTTCATATTTGTATGTTTTTGGTTGCAAGATATTTATTCATAACAATAGAAAATCTGTCTTAGAAAAATTTGATCCAAAATCAGATGAAGGAATTTTTATAGGATACTCAAGTATTGGAAAATCTTATAAAGTATTCAGTAAAAGAACTTTGATAATTGAGGAGACCACACATGTTTTATTTGATGAATATGGAATTTTGGTAGAGGCAAATGTTATAGAAGATGAGATTGAGATTAACTCCCAAAAGATTGAAAAAATAAATTGGGAAGAAAACTTGGAGATAGAAAACCCATTGTTTAGAGATTTGAGATGTTCTAAAAACTACCCAAAGTAATTAATAATTGGTGAACTTAGTGAGGGTATAAGAACTAGGCGTGAATTAAACAAAGAAGTCAATCATTCAACCTTCATTTATACAATAGAACCCACAAATATTGATCAAGCATTTTTGAATGAATTTTAAATTTTGGCTATACAAGAAGAGTTAAATCAATTTGTAAGACATAAAGTTTGGGAATTAAGTACAAGGACAAAGGATCAAAGTGTAGTTGAAACTAAGTGGGTATTCAAAAATAAAATTAATGACTTAGGAGTAGTCATTAGAAATAAGGCTAGATTAGTTACTAAGGGGTATAATCAGATTGAAAGGATTGATTTTGAAGAGACTTTTGCCCTTGTAGCTAGACTTGAAGCAATTAGGGTTTTGTTAGCCTTTGCCTATTTTAGAGAATTTAAAATATACCAAATGTATGTAAAAAATGTCTTTTTAAATGGGGTAATTTAAGAGAATGTTTTGTAGAATAACCTCCAGGTTTTGAAAATTATAAATACCCAAATCATATTTTCAAATTGAAAAAGGCACTATATGAATTGAAACAGGCACCTAGGGCTTAATATGCGAGATTGAGCACCTTCCTACTTGAAAGGTCATTTGAAAAAGGAAGTATGGATACAACACTCTTTTTGAAGAAATTTGGAAAGGATATACTCATTGTATAAATTTATGTTGATGACATCATTTTTTGATCTTCAAATAAAAATCTTTGTGATGATTTTTCTAAAATAATGAGTAGTGAATTTGAAATGAGTTTAATGGGAGATTTAAGTTACTTTATAGGATTTTGTATTAAGCAAATTAAGGAGGGTACATTTCTTAGTTAGTTAAAGTATGTTATGACATCCTCAAAAAGTATGAAATGGACAACACTAAACCTGTTAGTACATCTATGAGTTACTCAGCTCAGTTGGATATGGAACCTAAGGGAAAATCTATTGATCAAAAGAAATTTAGAGGGATAATTGGATTTTTGCTTTACTTGACAGCTAGTAGGCTCGATATCATGTTTGGTGTTTGTTTGTGTGCTAGATTTCAATCAGATCCAAAAGAATCACATCTGACAGTAGTAAAAAGGATTTTAAAATATTTGTTAGGAACTCAGAACTTAGGAATTTGGTATCCTAAGTTTAACTCTTCATTTGAAATAATTGGTTATTCAGAGTCTGACTTTGCAGGTTGTAGGGTGGATAGAAAGAGCACTTCTGGAATATGTCAGTTTAATGAAAATTCTTTAGTCTCTTGGTCAAGTAGAAAATAAAATTTAGTAGCCCTATCTACTGCTGAAGCTGAATACATTGCATTAGGAAGTTGTGTGGCACAAGTACTTTGGTTGAAATAACAGTTGATTGATTTAGGATTAACTATAGGCACTATTCCAATTTATTGTGATAACACTAGTGCTATTTGCATTTTTAAAAATCCTATTCAACATTCAAGAATCAAACATATAGACATCATGTATCATTTCATAAGGGATCATGTATCCAAAGGAGAAATTGAACTCATTCATGTTTCTACAAAAAATCAACTTGCAGACATTTTTACAAAACCATTAGCCTTTGATACTATCAGTGCATTAAGAACAGGGCTTAGTGTGATTGATTTGAATGCTTAATTAAAATGTTTCTGCAACATTGATGTGTGTTTTTCTAGTTAGTACTTTTATGTCTATTTGTGATTTTGTGATTTTTATGTGTTTTTCTATTATGTTTTTATTGAGTTTGTGTTTTTATTTTTCTTTTTTTGATTGAGTTTGTGTTTTAGTTTGTAAAATTCTCACATCTAGACTTTTGATTGCTTGTTTTTGAAAAATTGAGTGATAATCATCCTGGACAAAATTGTTTTCGAACATGATGAATTGTGTAGTGTGTTAACTGTCGAATTTGAAGGGTTTGTGTACAGTTTTTCAGTTTTTTTCACTTCTTCTGTACGATTGTCATGATCGTCTGGACAAAATTTTTAAACGTCTGTACGATTGATTGAAAGTTAAATGGATAATGTTGTTTTTAATATTATATTCGTACGTACGAACCTTTGGTTCGTCTGGACAAAAGTTTGGTGATTTGATGTGGGGGACGGTTTCAATTGCCATCAAAATGATATTAAAGTTTTGATCGTCCAGAACAAACAACTGTTCGTCTGTACGATCATTTGGTTATAAGTCTGTACGAATCGACGCATCGTTACTTATGTGATGCGAAAAGCCGTTTCTTTTTTTGACTCATTCGTTCGTCCATATGAAATTTTTTCGTACGGGACGAACTAAATTTTGTACGTGACAAAAGTAATTTTGTCAGTGCAAATAGTCTTATTTTATTAAATTAACAAGCTTTGAACTCAATAGTCATCACTCACACATCCCTTTAAGACCCCTTTTTTCTTTTAGATCTTATCCATGGCAAGATCAAGAAAACAATAAAAGGTTCTAGCCAAGGGTCCGGCACGAATCTCGGCAATCACTTATTCTGATTCTACATATTGATCATTTTGAACTAAAATCAAACTTTTTGTTGGAATATTCACATTATGTAGAATATCTCAACTCCTTGATCACTTAGAGTACCCCAAAAATCCGACCCACTTCCCGCCTTGACCTAGGTACTTTCACTATCCCTGATAAGGTGCTACCTTCGTAGTGTCTGCCAAAGGAGGAGACTCTGACATAATCTACCACCGAGCCGCTGAAAGGCCGTTCAATTCCTACCTTATCAAAACCTAGCTAACCATGTGCACTTCGAAAACAAACATTCACTACTTCTCTTTATCATAAAAGTCGACAACTCACTCCGCTCGCCTCTTCCTCTCGCTTTGCTCGAGTACTTCGTTCCTTTCCTTCACAGTGGTCTAGTTTCTTAAGTAGAAGATCGTCTACCGCTACGGGGACCAGGAGATGCCTTGAGATACAATCTGATGAACTGCTTCTAAATGTCAATGAGGAACTGATGGTGTATGCATGAATTGGCTCACTACACCAACAGCGTAGGTCAGGTCCGGGTCCGGTCTGGCCACGGAACTCTAATTGAGCTAATCTGGACTATTAAACAGCTCTAGTACTAATTGCTATTGCTTTCCCTAGTTTCAAACTACTTTACCTTATGGATGAAGTTCTTAGTCCATCAATGACAGTGAAAGTCAAGTGATAATTTTCTGTCCAAAGATAAGAAATAGTTATTTCCTAGATTTGCCTCTGCTGAGATCACCCATTCTAGAGTTCTTTTTTAAGAACAACTGACCTTTCAGGTAATGAACTTGTTTGCTTCCTCTCAATTTGATCTCATTCTCACACTAGTCTACTTCTACAACAAAGAGACCTTTCACTACTTCCTAGCAAACATGTCTTTCAATTTTGACTATTATGTGATTAGGTCATATATTTTTAAAAAGGAAGTAAAAATCACAAAGACAGACTTAGAAATTTTTCTGAACTTAAGGACTGAAGGGATTATAGTCCATACCTTAATAATTACTTCTGCTTTTGACTGGACTGAAATTAATGAAGTGATTAGAGGAATTATATTTAAGGAGCATATGCCTAAAGTGTCCACTCTTATTCGCAATGCTTGTATCATCCAGCATGTTCTTCGAACTTCCATAATTCCTAAAGTTGGTGATAGAGTCAACATTACTCCTCTTCTTTCTACAATAATCTACTTGATTATGTCTGACCAACCTATAGATGAAGCCCAACTAATCATTGACTATCTTTATGGACTTTCTTAAATTGGTCATGTCACCTATAGAAAAAAGAAGAACATTGCCTTAGGACATCTTGTTGCCTACATTTTTGAGAAGAAGTATGAATTGGTTCATCTAGTTCAAGATTTTGAAGAACCTCTCTACTACAACGACGAACCTTTTAGAGCAATTTTCAATAAAGATGAACCACGTAAAACATATGTTATTAGTGGCTCAGAGGAGGAACTTGAACCTGCACCTGCTAGTGAACCAAATTACCAAGATATGGTTCAGAGATTTGATTGTTTAGAGTCTCATTTTGATCAAAGATTTGATCAAATTGAAACTCACTTACAGCTGCAGGATGTTCAGTACAATCAAGACATGGGATATATGCGAGAACACATAAATGATATAAGTTCAAATTTACTCATGATAAGCAGTTATTTTAATTTCTTCAGTACTGTACCTCCTCCTCCTCCTCCAGATCGGGGCCCATCAGAGTGATTCATGTACTAGCTTATGATCTTCTTTAGTTGATGTGATTATACTTTGATAGTTTGTGATGTGATATGTTTTAGTTATGTGTTAGTTTTCATTTATGTTTTAGCATTTATGTTTTATAATGTATTGATATCATTTCTCAAAATTGTAATATTCATTATCATGATATCAATATAAGTTATCTTGCCTTGATTTTAATTTTGTGTTGAAATGTATGTTAGCCTATATGAAAATCTCTAAAATTTTTGATCTTAAAAAGTGTTATTCCTTGAAGTGCAATACAAAATTAAATTCATTAAAAAAAATCTAATTTTTCTAAATTTAAGTTTTGCTTATAACTTGATGTAATTAAGATTATCAATTTCATGTCTCTTATTAGACTACATTAATGTTTAATATTATAATTGCAATTATGATATTTTTTTATTTTTGTATTTCATTTATCAATAAATATTGCTGTACTTAGAAAAATTTGAAAATTTTGATTATTGATTTTGAAAAGATCAAGATTACTCTTGAAAAATGTATAAATGTATAAAAATCAAAAGGAATGCGCAATGATTTGCAATTTGAAAAAGAGGCACAAAATAAGCCCATAAGTAGAAAGATGCACACAAATATGCTGCAACTATTGAAAAAGATATGCAAAGCGCCACATGTGGTAGTTATTTCTTTCCACAATCTTTTAATCTTTTAATTTAAATTGATCTTCTGTACATTTATATTTCGTATTGAAAATTGAAATATACAAATTTTATATTCATCATTTATGCAATGATATTTTTTATCTTAGTATCTAAATTGATTCATGTTTTTGATATATACTTTTTATTATCAATGTTATATCTCTTCTTAAATTCTATGAATAATTTTTATTTGCCTGATGATTTAATTTTATTTTCAAAATTTATTTCAATCACTTTCAAGGATCAATTATCAAAGGATTATCATATAACTGCTTACATTTCTGGTCTTTTTCTTCTTCCCTTTTTGATGTTGTCAAAAAGGGGGAGAAAATATTATTCGTATTGTTGTTTTGTATTGTATTATTGTTCTACATCGTATTTTGTTTGTATCTTTGTTCTGTATCATATTTTTGTTTCGTATCATATCTATTGTATTAAAAAAAAGGGAGAAAAAGATAAAACTGTTGTGCAATGCATCCTTATTTTTATATGTTCATCAATTCAGGGGGAGTTTAGGAGATTCTTAGAATTTGAAAATTATACAAATAATAATTATTTTGCCATCATAAAAAAGGGGGAGATTGTTAAGAGAGTTGTTATTTGCGTGCTTTATCTTCTTGCAACTTGTATAGTTTTGATGATTTCAAATATTATTATTTTAAGCTTTGTTTTCTTCTGACACTTTTTGAAAAAATTGTTTTTACTCTTATGTGGACTAATATTTTAGGATAATCAAACTCTAACTAATGAAGACTTCAATAAATTTTTAAAAGAGGGATAATTTTTTAATTGCCAATTCACCCCTCTCTTGGTTAGCCACTAGGACATAAGCTTAGGTTTAATAACCTAATTCATATTGATTTTTAATTACCAATTAACCCCCTCTCTTGGTTAGCTGCTGGGATATAAGCTTAGGTTTAACAACCTAATTCATATTAAACAAGTTTCAACAAAATAGAAGTGTTTGCTATCATCAAAATCATATTCCTTGAAAACAAATTTGCAATAAAAAGTATCTATGAAATTATTATAATATATTTGAAATTAGGTGTTGAGACTATATGTTAGTATTTTAAAGTATTCCTCATGAAAATTTCATTTAGCCTAAGAACCCTCAATTTGGCCAAGTTTGTGAGGAGTTATAAATTGTTTAAGATCATATGATTTTTCTAGATGTTAATTCCATTTAATTACACAATCAATTGACACTTTTCATTCGGCTTGTTCAAATTAGTTGATTTATCATTAGCTATCTAATGGGACATAGAATTTCTTTGATAAGAATCTAATCTAAGATTGGATGATTCTAAATCAAATGATCAAAACACATGATCAAAATATAGAATTTGATATGATAAAATTAGTGCCCTATATTAAAACATATGGATCTAATTTTGTTTTCTACCTCCCGCAATCAATTCAAGTCTTAGAGGATGTTTAAATTGATTTTTAAGTTATATAATTCATTAAGTTGAGTGTAATTATATATCAAAGCTTCATCTGAACATGAACATTCAATCTAGAAGTTAGATCTTGATGGATTGAACTTTCTCTTCATAAGCAACACCTAGGAACTTTATGCTTTGGTTTGAGTTCTAGATAAAATTTTGTGCTTAACTGGGATATGCTCACTTGGGATCATTTGATCTAATTGAAATTCACCATATGAAGAGCTAGGGAGCCTACGAATAAAAGCTAACACTCTCAAGAAGCTCTTAGAACAAAAAGAATGGAACCCCAATATAAATATACATGAGGTATTTATAGTATGAATGAAAATTAATGTGGCAAGAATTCAACCACCTCTGACCACATCAAGCCATAATTTTGGTTAAGGATGATCCAATAAAAGTTATGGAAGCAATTTTTTGAAGAATTCTAGTTTCATAGTTGGGTTGTCAGAACTGAACAAATGAAATTAGGTTCCATTTCTTTTAATTTCAGTTACCCTCAACCACCACATGGGGCAAGCTGAGGTAGTAAAGTATATAGAAGGATTATGAGAACAATGCATGAGTTAATTGTCAATAGGTTGGTCTTGGTGTGAAATATGGTTATGTATATAGGGTTTTTGAGAATTTAAGTCAGATCAATTATCTAAACCAGGTCAGCCCATGGGCTGGGATGACCATAATAATTATATAAGGTTTTAGGCCAACTAATACAAGTCTTGGCTTGGGCTAAGTTTGTCTACACTGAGTTTTGGTTCATGGGGAACCTCTATTGACCACTTGGGCCAAGCCATATGGCTAACCCAAGTGGATCGAAGGGTTAGGTCACCTAGGGTTGATCCTTTGGGACCTAAGAGATAGTTACATAGGGTTTTGATGGTTTAGTATGGTTTATAACATTGGATTTAGGGTTTAAAGGGTTTCAGTTTAGCTTGGTCAACAATGGTTCAAATGGCCAACCAGAGTTAACTAGAGGTTGGGGTTAGGTATAACCGATTCTAAATGATATTTAGAACTTGTTAGATGAGATTTTAGTTCATAACATGACCTATATGCATGAAATGCATGCTTAATGCTTTGAGGATTGATTTGGTAAACCTTGGTTTACTTGGTGTTAGACCAAGGATTGGGTTTTAGGTCCAATCCACCTCAAATGATATTTGAAATTTATTGAAAGTTATCTTTTGTCATGGTATTACTTAGCTAAGATTGGTTTAGTCAAATGTTCACATAGGGTCTTTTTATGGTTTTAAGGATTTATGGGTTTCTTGGTCAAACATGGTCTACCAAAGGATCAAAGAAGTTCAAATCAATATTATTATGAACATGTTCAATGAGTTTGCAATGATTTTCAAGGAAGTTTGAACCAAGATATGCCAATGGACTGAGTTAGAAATATTTATAAGTTTTGTATATTTGGAATATGTTTTATGTCTAAGGATTTAAAGGACATGGTAGCCTATGAAATGGTTAGGTAGACTCTAGGGACATGCCTAATTAATATACAAAATATCAAACACCATTTCAAAGTCTTCACCCAGGGTTTTGAATTAGTTTAAATTTTATCTAAAATTAGGAAAAGTCTAAAGGTTTTATATTTGAACACTGGATTTTAAGGGTTAGTTTTTTAATCTAGATTTGGATTTAGATTTGATTTAGTATTGAGATTTATCATTGATTGAAGAGTTTAGAATTTAACACACTTAGATCTTTAACAACTAGTGAGTGATTAATTGTTATTGAGTGGATGATCAGTGACTATTAAGGGTGATTGTTAAATGAATAATTTAGGGTTGAATGATTGAATCACCATGCCAGAGCATAGTAGGGAACTAGATTTAATATTTGTTATAGAGTTAAAGGAGTTAAAAATTAAGATTCAAACTTTGATTTATGGTTTTGCCTCATATAAAAATAATGTTAACAAATAATGGACCCTTAATAAGTGTGATTAATTTAAAATGCAAAACACATATGTTAGCATTGATCAAAGCGACCAATGAGAATTAAAGTAATTTAAATGATAACTGCTTGATAAGAAATGACCTTTAAGAGGTAGATTTAATTAGGATGGATATCTAACAAAAAAAATCATCCCTATCAAATAGATTTAAGTTAAAAGAGATCATGAAAAAGAGATTTATCTAAATCTAGTCAAATTCAACTAGATTTATAAAGGTTATCTTATCTATATCTAACCATATCAAAATAGTAAATATGGATAACTGAATATTCATTTGAATATATAAAAATAGCAAACAAAGCAATTTTGAAATATTTAAAGTATGTATGACCATATCAAAACAACAACACATAAAGATTTAGCAGGGTCAACATTTGTTTAACCAAATTAAATTAGCAAAGATGAAAGATTTATAAATTCACCTGATGAAATTAAAATAGTGAGTTGGATTGAATCTTGAATGAAAGGCCACTTTCAAAAAGTAGATTGTAGATGCTCAAATGAGAGGATATTCTCAAATGAATGAATTTAATGGTTAGATTGAGAAAATATCAAGGATCTTATTACCCAAAAACCAAAATTTAATAAGAGAGATGTCATAAAAGTGGATTTATACCCTGAGTCTATAGGATGCCATAAAAATGGGCTTATACCTAAAGACATATCTAAGAAGCACGACTTTCATAAAAGAAGACTTTTACTAGAAGTCTATAGGATGTTGAAAAAGTGGTTTTACACCTAAGGATATATTTAAGCATGATAGTTTCCATTAAAGAAAACTTATACCAAAAGTCTTTTGGATGCCATAAAGCAGGATTATACGTAAGGACAAATTTATAATTGAATGAGAGATCTACCTCAAGAAAGTTGATTTATGGGATTCAAGTGAAAAATTATTCTAAAATTAATATTTTAAACAATATGAATTAGAAAATACTAGGTTTAACATTACCCAATCAACTAGAATTTAAAAGGAAGGGATGCCGTAAAAGTGGACTTATACCTAAGTCTTAAGAAAGGATTTAAATTTGACTAAGAGATCTATCCCAAATAAACTAGTTTAAGAAACTTAATTAAGAAGGAACTATCAAATGAATAGATTTAATTGCAGTCAGATCAGGATAATACCAGAGGTCATATCACCTAACTTACTAATGTCTAAGAATAAAGGATTCCACTAGGGAAACTTATATCTATCTTTGATGATAAATTTAACTAAGCACTAGGGATTTTTAAAATTTACAAACATTAGTATGCCATTCTTGACCCAGTTCTATCACCTTAACCCAATTCATTTCTGGAAACTTTAAGATACTCAAGCAATTTATAAAAATACCTAAAATTCCTTATTGATTCATTTTTATTATATATAAATACTACCTATCATTGTATTTCTTAAGATAACTTTCATTTATACGTAACATGGGCTAGTCTCATTTACAATCAATTAGCTTACAGGAATCCCTTTAGTAGACCTTTTCCACCACAAATAGACATTCGCAAGTTGGCTCAAATTTACCACTCATCTTCCGATGGGCCAAGATAAGTCTTATTAGAATAAAGAATATTTCTCCTACTTGTTAAGCTTTCAAATGAACCATCATGTCATGTACTTGAATAATTTTAATTTTATATAACTCTAGATTCTGTTGAGCTTGAAAATGCTTCTCTTTTAAACCCTCAATTTCTTTTATTTTGTGTTTAGCATTTTGTTCTTCTATAATTTATAATTCACTCTAATGTGTAATGAAGGTAGATGTATCTCCAAAGGGAGAACAATCTGTGCTCTATGAATGTTCATGAGGCTTGTGAAACACTAAAAAACTAGTCTCGAGGCTAACGAAAGTGGGGGAGGTGAATTGGATAGTTAAAACCTTTTAAAACAAAAATAAAAATTCCCCCTTTTAAAGATTTTTCAAAAATACAAAAACTGATAATTTTATCTCTTGAAGTGGAAGCAAAGTAATTTCACAATAATAGAGAATTAGAGATTTTATCCACGTAGTTATAACAAAAATAAATGCAAAAAATAAAGTGCAAACAAATAAAATCAAGAACAAACACATAAGAGATTTATAGTGGTTCTGTAAACCTGACCTACATCTACTCCCCATAACCTCCCAATCTAGGTATTGCACTAAACTCTTGAGTGACTCTCTTTTTGCCCCCAAAACTAGGCGAAGAAGCACTTACAAAATCTTTCCACCAACCCGATGCGATAGAGGACCAAAACTCCTTTCCCATGAAGAGAAACTTGACTCTTTTTTCTCCCTCCAGGAGATGACAGAGAATGATTAATCTCTTTTCACCTTCCCGCGTGTGGTGGAGTAGCTAGGTCCTTTGACACCAAAGAGATCTTCCTCTTCTCACAACTTCCCTTAAGAGAAACCTTGAATCCGGTGGTACTAAGATATTAGCTTTTCAAATAAACTATGTTAAACCCCCTTCATAGTCCCTTGAAACCCACAAGGATCTTCTCCTTCTCAAACTCCACCCTTTTTTCTCCCTTTCAAGGTTCTCTCTTCAAGTTTTCTCCAAAATAATGAAGACTCAATGAATGCCAATGACACTTACAATATCTTTGGAGAAAGCTTAAATAGGGGCTTTAAAAACCCTAAAATATTAACTATGCAGTCAAAGATAATATAATGCGATCGCAGGATCGTCAAATATAATGTGGAAAATTTAACTTGATAGTCCTATACAATCACTAGATAGTCTAATACAATCAGTACAAATTTGTACTGATTGTCTAGTATAATATTGGGGATTATCCTGGATGATTAGATGAATAATTATGGTATTTCATCTAGGACAATCAAGTATCATCCCATCCATCTCTCAGGTCATCTAATATGATCATCACTATCATCCTAGATAATCAAATTGAATAAATTAATCATAATTAGTCCCTTAATCATCGGATTAATTTAGACATGATTCTAATAGATCATCTAGTATGATGTATATCATCTTGGATAATTAGAACAACATATGAAATTCAAAATCCTCTCTAAATTATGATTGATGCTACTTTTCATGATCATAAATGATTGTCCTAGATGATCCAAATAATCCAGTATGTTTAGTTGGATGAGTTGATCATAGAGTATGATATAAATCATATAATATGATTAGTTCAAACTTTGAATATTTGGTTTTTACTCTATCTCACTCCCCCTGAGTGTGTATGTGCATGGTCACCAAGTTAGCATACATCCTTAAAGGACTTGACTCAAGAGATAAAAAAAACATAAATGAATATTACAAAAATCTTTACATCATAATCTATTCTACTTAATCTTGAGCCTTGAATCTTTGTTGGATGGTGCATGGCATTCCTGAAATGTTAGTACACACATAAATAAATATGTATTACAAATACTTTTAGACATAAGAATATGAGCCATAATGTTTGGTATCATCAAAAACATAAACTCATAAGCTCAAGTTATAATAATCTCCCCATTTTTGGTGATGACAAAAATTACTAGTTAAATTTGCAAATTTAAAAATATTTTTTTCTAATCTCCCCCTCACTAAGATAATTCTATCCGAAAATAAGGGATACCAAAATTAAAATTTCTAAATTTAAGCCAAATGAAATTAAGAAACTAAGCAACAAAAAAATAAACTAAAATAATAAAATTAAAGTCAAAAATAAGATGAACAAATGCAATAAGGAAAATACGCTCTCCCTCTTTGACATTATCAAAAAGAAGAGAAGCATAAAAAAAGAAACAAACAATACAAAAATGAAACAAACACAAAAGATTAAACAGACCTTTAGGTAGTGGTGATGTTTAAGAATAATCAATTAATTTTAGTAGATTTTCTCAAAATGAGAAAGTTACCTCTTAATTTTATTCAAAAGCTTAGTAAGAAATGAATTAACCGCATTAAGATCCAGAAAGGTTAAAAATTTTATAATTTTATCAATCCTAGCTCAAGCTCCTTACAACTTAAAGCCATTTTTTTAAAACAAAACTCTAATTCAAAAACTAATTTAAAAAGGAAATGCAATCTTTTCAAGATTCTTTTTAGAAATATATCTTAAGAGAATAGAATTACAAAGTGATGAACCATAAATTATGATTTTAAATTTAAGTGTGAATGATATCAATTGGCACATGGATTTATCTAAGATTTATGACTTGATAGGAAGGGAAGCTAACTTATTATGGGCTCATTTTGTGACTCTTTACCATTTTTTGGTGCACTTTGCACATATTTTAATTTTTTGATACACTTTGTGCATCTTATAATTAATTGGTGGACATTGCACATCTTTTATTTATGGCTCATTTGTGCCTCTTTTCATTTTTTTCCAGCTTGCTTCCTTTTTAAGCCTTAAAAAAAATTCTCAGTTGTGAGATTATGTTCTAAATATTAGAGAAGAGGAACTTACTCTCTTTTATAAGAATGAGTAAACTATAAATCAAAACCAAATCCATCTGATGTAGACATACAACTTGAGTAAGAAAATTTGAAATGTATTCATTGATTTGCAAAAATATTGAAATGAGAAAAAGAACTATAGGAAGATGAAATAGATTTTTATTTCTTGGTCTAATTTTTAATTTGAAATAGACTTTGATTCAAAAATAAATTATGCCAAAAAGGGAGTTAAAGGAAGAGTGATAATCATTAATTTTTCTTCCATTAACTGCTTAGAGAAGTCAATAATCACTTACCAAAAAATTTAAGTAAAAAGAAGGTAAATTTTTTATTTTTTAAAAAAGTTTGAGTAGTGATTGATTCTCTTATGCAAATATAATGTGAGATTTGATTTGTGGATGATGATCAGAGAGTGTTCAACAAAAATATATATAAAAATAAAAAATTACAAACATGAATAAAAAAATATTAAAATAATAAACAAAATAAAAACATTCATCAAAAATAAAAACAAAAAAAAGAACATATATGCTTGCATTAACTATAACACAGATAAACACACAAACAAAACTTTATGCTTCATCATTTTGCTCACAGTCTGATGATTTATATGTTAAGTCTACCCAAGAGAACTTTTGCTTTTTATTATTTACCCTTATTACAATTGGCTTCTTTTTACCATTTTCCTTTACATGAAGTGTTTTTCTATCACGGCACTGGTTTTTCATATGTCTAGGTTTCCTACGCCTAAAACAAATAACATTAAAAGAAATCTTAACTTTCTTACCATGTTTACCTTTATTCCACTTTTATTAATGTTGATGCTTGCACTATAGTAGATTTTCAAATTTTATTATTATTGATGATATTTCCTCACTCTCATCATCTACTAAGTTGCTTTTATCCATGTCTTCAACTTTTAAAAATATAGTTTAACCTACATCCAAAAGTTTTTGACTCACACTTTACTCGTGGGCAATGAGTAAGCCAATCAGATTATTAATAGAATAATCACTCAAGTCTTTTGATCTACATATATGAATAACTTTAGCATGAAATTTATTAGGTAAATAATGTAGAATTTTATTGACATTTCAAAGTTTGAAAGTTCTCTACCTAAAGCATATAATGATGTCACAATTTGAGTAAACCTAATATATATGTTTAAGACCATCTCATAAGTTTTCATGCAAAAAATTTCATAATCATGCATTAGAATATTCAACTTAGAATCTTAACTTCACTAGTACCTTCGTATGTAGTGCTTAATCTATCCCAAATATCCTTGCCAGTAGTATATGTAGTCATTCTCATATAATATTCATAATCAAAGCAAATAAAAAATAGTTCTAATATTTTGCATTTAATTGAGCATAATTTTTTTCTATTCTTCTCCATTTAGTAAAATAAATATCATTTTTGACTCCATTTATAATACATGACTATATAAATTAATTAGTTTGAATCATATACCACATTTGATAATCAATAGATTATAAAAAGGATTACATGGGAATTTTCCAAATTTTTTTTTCAAATAAAGGTGGTTGCATGATTGAATATCCTTCTACAGTATTATGATTTTCAAAGTTAGCTATTGATCCTTTTTCAAAAGTTTTCTAAAACTTAATTTATGAATCTTTCTCTAATACAACTTGAAAGTTTGTGAGGGTTGTTAAACTCTCAAGAAATAGTCCCGAGGCTAACCAATAGGGGGGTGAATTGGATTTTTAAACATAAAAAAAAATTCCCCTTTTTAAAGCTTTTTCAAACATCTAAAAACTAATAATTTTATCTATTCATACAGAAATAAAGTAATTTCACAATAACAAAAAATTAAAGATTCTATCCACACAGTTATAACAAAAATAAATACAGAAAATAAAGTATGGAAAAATAAAATCAAGAACTAACAAACAAGAGATTTATTGTGTTTTGACAAACCTGACCTACATCTTCTCCCCAGAACCTCCCGTTCAAGGTATTGCACTAAAATCTTTAGTGACTCTCCTTTAGCCCCCTTATTTAGGCAGAGAAGCTCTTATAAAATCTTTCCACAACATCAGTATAGTAGAGGACGAAAACTCCTTTCATAGTTAGAGAACATTGACTCCTTTTTCTCCCTCCAGGAGATGGCAGAGAACCATGAATCCATTTCACCTTCCCCGATGCAGCGGAGTAGCTAGGTTCTTTGACACCAAAGCGATCTTCTTCTTCCCAAAATTTCTCTGAAGATAAACCTTGAATTTGATTGTGTTAAGATACAAAGCTGCTAGAGCAACCTTGTGAAACCCCCTTCACACTCCCTTGAAACTCACAAGGATCTTCTCCCTCTTAATTCCACCATTTCCTCTCTCCTTTTCAAGGCTCTCTCTTCAAGTTTTCTGCAAAAGAATGAAGATTTAATACATGCCAGAGAAACTTATAATGTATTTGGAGAAAGCTTAAATAAAGAGCATAAAAAACCCTAAAAAATTAATTCTTTCGTCAATGATAGTGCAGTACGATTGTAGGATCATCTAGTACAATATGCAAAATTTGACTTGATAGTCATGTATGATCACTAGATAATATAGTATGATGTACTGATCATCCAATATAATATTTGGGATCATCCTGGATGATTAAATGAATAATTATGGTATTTCATCTAGGTCGATCAAGTGTCATCCCATGTATCTCTCGGGTCATCAAGTATGATCTTCACTGTTCGTCCTTAATGATTGAATTGAACAAATTAACCATAATTAGTCCCCTAATCATAGGATCAATTTAGGAATGATTATCATAGATCACCCTGTATGATGCATATCATCCTAGATGATTAGAATAAAATATGAAATTCAAAATCTTGCCTAAATTAAGATTGGCGATTATTTTTTATGATCATAACTGATCGTCCTAGATGATCCAAATCATCCAGTATAATTAGTTAGATGAGCTAATTGTACAGTATGATATAAATCATATAGTATGATTAGTTCAAAATTTGAACATATAATTTTTACTCAATCTCACTCAGCCTGAGTGTACATGGTCACCAAGCTAGCATACACTTTTGTAGGACTTGACTCAAGAAATAAAATATACATCAATGAATATTATAAAAATCTTTACAACATAACATATTCTACCCAATATTGAGTCTTGAGTCTTTGTTAGATGGTGCATGGCATTCCATAAATATTAGTACACAAGAAAATATGCATTGCAAATATAGTTAGAATTAAGGATGTGAGCCACAATGATTTTTATCATAACAAAACATAAACTCGTGAGCTCGAGTTATAACACTCTGAAGACTAAAGCAAATGGTGTAGACTATGTAGTAGTTCTATGTGTGGTTTAATATGCACATGAAGATTCTCTTAACTTCTCATGCCATTGACTTTTATTATCATTTAGGATTTTTTTTTAATATTTTCACCAATGTTTTTTTAAAGGCCCCAATTAATCCATTTACCCAAGAGTAATAGATAGTTAAGTATCTCCAATCTATTTCATGATGTCTAAAAATTTTGTTTTTATTTTGGTGCTTCTATAGGATGGACCATTATCAAATGGGATTTGATGAGGAATACCAAATTAATATATAATATGATCTTTAAAGAAATTTAACACTTGATGAGCTTTGACCTTTCTTAAGGGAATTGCTTCTACCCATTTTAAGAAATAGTTTGCAACTACTAATATAAACTCGTGACCTCTAAAAGATAGAGGATCTGTTGGACTGATAATATTCATCCCAAGATTTCAAATGACCATGAAGTAACTATTAGAGGCAAGATATTTAGTGGCTGAGATAGAACTACAATATGCACCTAGCACTAATGACAATAACATGCAACATTCATGCAATCATCTATCAATGATGGCCAATTTTATTCCATCCTTTTAAACATCATTTTCATTTTAGGACTAGATTAGCGAGCACTAAACAATCTAGTATTAACTTCTTTTATTAAATATTTAGCTTTTGGTTTATTGAGACATTGTAATCAAATATGATTTTATGATCTTCTTTTAAGGGTTCCATTAATTATGGCATAAGATATAGATCTTATTATTATCTTATATGCAATTAATTTATCTCGAGGGAGCTTGTTTTCTTATAAATAGTTAATGAAGGGTTTCTCTAATCTACTGCTTCAACCTCTATAGTAAAAATAATTTTCACCTCAACTAAGGGTTTCTTTTTATATATTCCATATAAATTGGTGATAAGTCCTATGATCTTGTACCTCTATTAGAATTAAAACCTCTTCAAGATGAGCTAACTCTTTAGTGAGCTTTTCTATGGCATCCATTATGGAATTTATTCCACGTGTTATTCTATACAAAGTCTCATTTAATATATGCTTTAATAATTTCATCTTATATTAGTAATATGAAATTTAGTTTGGTTTTAATACATTGTATATACTTACAAATTTGTTCGTAACAAGCTTCGAATCTCCATATACCTTTATTTCTCTTATGTCATTGAAGGTTGTTAGTTCTAAGCCAGCTATTAGTGCCTCATACATACTTCATTATTTGTATAACGCTCTGACAAATAATACGAATAATACTTTAAACCTTTATTTGGGATGATGAATACATTACCATTTCTAGCTTTCCTTGAGGATATATCTTATGGTCCTTTTTCTTTTTAACTAGACGTAACACCATCAAAATAAAATTTTCAAGTAGATTTTTTATTTACTTTTAAATTCAAAATTTGCTTATCTAGTAACTCATCATATACTAGAAGAGTATACAAAACTGGATGCATTGCTAGGAATTCTTTCAATGCTCGCCCTTTTAGAACACATACAAGATTGAATATTATATCAAATTAAAGGAAAATTATTAACCACCAAACTAATCTGCATGATAATGTAGTTGAGTCATTAAATACTACAATATATTTGCTCTAGAAATAAGTTTTACTTTATAAGAAATTATGTAATACCTCAGCTTTGAATAAAGAAAATTAAGGCAAGACATTACTTCTCATTTAGAAATATTTCATTTTGGTTGGTAACAACCTTTATTTATGGAATAAAGCACATTCTCTTTACTTTTTTTTGTTAACTTGAGATAACAAGGAAAAACCAACACTCGAGGTTTCATAAAATATTCTTTAATACAATTAAAAACTTTCTAACAACCTTAGTCCCATTGGAAATGAAAATCTACCTTGCATAGGATTAAAAATGATTGACTTCTACTTAATAAGTTTGATATAAACCTTTTAAGATATGTTAGCAGACCTTGGAGGTATATCAATTAAGTGAGAATTAAGTGGAGATTTCTATGATTATTTTAATTTTAAAATGATCTATTTCTATTTCGTAGTGCCAAACCATGAAACCCAGAAACTTATTGAAGTAATGTTGAAGACACATTTGAAAGGATGGAAAGATAATAATTCAAAAATAACTTCAATGATTTTCTCTTTCAAGATTTCTAATGATTAAATCAACGACATAATTTCTAGTTATTGGTGGATTAGTTCATCAAAGATTCACATGATTGTCTATTGATATGTTGCACTAGCTTTGTTTAGTTTGAAAGGCATTACTTATATCAATAAATTTCTATTTGTGTTATGAAAGCTATAAATTTTTTATCTTTGGGATTCATCTTTATTTGATTATACCTGGATGAATCGTCCATAAAGGAGAATATTGCTTGTGACGAAATAATATCGACCATGAGTTTAGATATAGGGAATAAAATCCTTTCTTTAGGATAAAATTTATCTAGATCTTTGAAGTAAATGTAGAAACATATTTGACTACTTTTCCTTTTTTCTGGAATGTTATTAGCTAACCAGGTTAAAAATTTCTTCTCTTATAAAACCAACCTTTATAAGATTTTGACTTTAGTGATGACTTATTGCTCAATTTCAAGTTGCATACAATTAGTTGCTTGTTTTACGAGAACCATATTGAGTTGTGTCTCTAGTTTATTAACTATAATATCTGGAGATAATCCAAGCATTTCTTCATAATTCCAAGCAAAGTAATCTTAAAACTTTGAAATCAACTCAATAATTTTTTTTTGCCTAATCCTAATTCAATAATGAGTTAATAAAAACCATGTGAGAATTTTTTATACTATCCAAATTTATTTCCTTAAGATCTTTTATTATTTATTTAATATTCTCTTCAAAATCAAGAGACATGTCCTTAATTTTAGAGTTATCTAGATCATATGAAGTTTTAAAAAAAAATTATTAAAAGATGATTTAACATTAGCTAAAGGGAGACAATCATACTATAGATTATTAGTTATAACTAAATAGTATTCATCATCATCAAAAGGATAAAGAGTACTAAATCCAACACCTATTTTATATTTATATTTTAAAAATTTAGTATTTCATAGGTTTTGGTCTTCACCTCTAGTCCAAGTAGATGGTGTGAAGCCTTGTTTAGCAAATCTACTAACACATTTATAATACTAGTTAAAGGTAGTTTTATTATATCATCCATAAATGTATTATTAAGGATTACATCAGTATTTAAAATTTTACAGGTGGAAGTTAAAAAAGGAGGTTTTAGACTCTAGATAGAGAGCGAGAGAGAGCTTAATTACCAACCAAATTAATAAATTTTGAGATAAATGGGTTAGTGTCACATTCTCTACACACTTCTTTAATCTTTCTAATGTAAAATGTTTTGTTTTTTCTTTCTTAGCAGTTTATGCTCTATCCTCATTAAACTTTTCTTTTATAAAAATTTTAAACTTTAGTTATTCAACAACATTCATATACACTTCAGCCTATTTATTTTTCTTAGATACTTATGATTCATCGCTCAAACTGAATTCCAAATAAATATATTTTACAAGTAACTTTATTGACATATTTTCATATTTATCTTTTTTTTTAATCATTTTACCATCCTCAACTTCTCCGTCTAGACCATTGAGTCATTCTTCTACGTCTTTGTGAGGGAGGGGCAAGTGACAAATGAACATCATGTTCAAGGTCAAAATGCTTTTATTTCTCCTTTCATTCTTCTTTTTTCTCTAAATTTTTAGCTTGTTTTTCTTTATGGATAGTCCGTTTAAGATTTTTAGAAAAAATTATTTGCCTCTTAGGCAAATGGTAGTTTGTATCTTTCTAGCTGATCCTTAATTTGGATTGACTAAATACTCCTTGGGTATCACAATCTCCCTAGATATAATATTATTTCAAGCCAACCCTTGAATGTTACATAATCTTGAATTTCATGACCTAACATTCGATGATATGGGTAGTAATTTGGTTGCACCAATTTACACATATTTTTTGCCCTCTTAGGGTTATGAATCTTGAACTCAAATTTCTTTAAGAGATTCTTGAAAATTCTTTTAATGACTCCCATTTTGAAAGAATAGGTTTTATTTTTCAGAGCTTTAAACTTATCTCTATTCTCTTTTGGAGTGAGATTAGAATGATGCTTAATTATGCATTCTAAAATTTACTGAACTGATTATATTGGGATGGAAGACCTAGACTTTATACAAAAGTTTCAATTTCCTTATCTCTATTACAAATTAGCAGAGAAGGGTTAGAGTTTGAGAAAGGGAGAAGATCCTTACGTGTTTCAATTAAGTGTGGAAGGGGTTTACATGGTTGCTCGACAAACTTGCTCCTGAGTTCCTCCATGCATCAAGGTTTGTCTTGAGGAATGTTTGAGGAAGAAAATCTCTTTAGTGACAAAGGCCCAACTACTCTGCCACACTAAGGAAGGTGAAAGTTATTTAAAGCTTCTCTGCCTCACTAGGAGGGTAAAATGGATTCCAGGTTCTATGCCTCATAAGTTGGGTAAAAGGATTCCAGGTTCCCTACTTCATAAGTAGGGTAAAAAGGATAATGGTCCTATACCGTACTAGGTTGATGGAAGAGATTTTGTAAGGGCTTCCCTTCCTAGCTGTGAGGACTAGAGGAGAGACACTATAGTGATAATTCAATATTCAGAGATGAGGACTTCATGGAGTGGACATAGTCATGGTTTAACTGATCTACTATAAATCTCTAATGTATTTATTCTAATTTATTATTTTCTATAATTTATTTTTTTGCACTTTTTGATTTGCTAAGATTTCATGATAGATTTATTTTTGTGATAATTACTTGGTGAAAATCTAGGGTTAGTTGTATGTTGTGTTAATTAAATAGTCATCACCACTATTATAACTCTAAAAAATTTTATTATATTTTACATTAAGAGATAGTATTAGTTTTACATTTGTGTGGCTAAGGACAAGTTTACTTAGATCTAACATCTTATCTAACCTTCAATTGGTATCAGAGAGGTACTCCAAAATTGTATTTTAAAAAACCTTAAGGAAGAAGATTTTTAGCACATTTTGGAAATAAAAACATCGTAGAATGATATTTTATAATTCATCAACCTTTATTTGATAATATTCCATTTAATTTTTGGAAAATTTGTATGTCTGCTTTCTTGCAACTAATATATTTTTAAATGTTCCATATGATTCAAACTAGTTATTCTGTACTATCACATATTAAAGGAGTCAAAATTAACATTCCTTTTATTGAATGAGTAGGGAAGAGCAAGTTCATACACAACTGAATGCCAAATGCATACACTATTTTTTCTGTGCTTGAAATATGTAGATCATATGATTGTTTCTATCTGTACCACTATAATGGCTATTTAGGATAAACTATGCATTACATATGAAGATAGTAGTGAAGTTAAACAATCTAGATTAACAGATTATTATATGATTATGGATCCTTTTACTTAAAATCTTATGAGACTATCTTAGACATGTACACATGGTTTACTCATATTACAACATCATTGCATGCTTTAGGTAAAGAACTTCAAACCTAGAGAAGTTCAACAAAAATCTATGCCTGATAAATTTGATTACAAAGTCATTGTTATATATGAATTAAAAGATCTGAATGCATATTCTATTGATAATCTGATCGACTCACTCATAGCCTATGAGCAAAGTGTGAGTTAAAAAATTTTGAATGTTGGTGATGAAAAGGCTATAGTGCTAAAGGCAAAAGGTACAAATAAAAATGGTTTAGGAGATGACGCGAGTGACGAGATAACAAGCTAATTAAAAAATGTTTTGAAGTACAAGCACAAATGTGAAAAAAATTGGAGTAAAGATAAAAATGGTAAAGTTGATAAGTTTGCTTCTGAGATTATTTTCTTTTGATGTAGGATACCTGAACATTTTAAATACGAATGTCCCAATCATAAGAAACACCTTGTAAAAAAAATTATTAAGATAAGCCAATTACAATAGGGGTAAATGAAAATGAGCAAAAGATCTCATGGGTAGACTTAGCTTCTAACTCATCATAATAAAAGCAAGATGATGAGGTAATAAACTTATGTTGAATAGTCAAGGACTCAATTGGTAATTTTGATTAGCTATAAAGTTTTGTTTCATTGTTTATATATTTATTTATCTGTTTGTATATCTGTTTATTTATTTATTGATTTTATGTTTGTTTATTTTATTTGTGGTTTTTGAATTATTTTTATGTATAATTATATGGTCTAATTTCCTTCTACATATAGTTCAATGTTAGGTGTTATATTTTCTCTCCTTTTTGGTGATGTAAAAAAGGTGAGAAGGTATTTGGTTACATTAAATAAAGTTATTTCCTCCTATTTTTAGTATAATTCTCTTAGTGAGGGGGAGGTTAGGAGAAAGTAATTTTAGCTTGCAATTCAACCCATAATGTTTAACATCATAAAAAATGGGGAGATCATTACGACATAGGCTTTTGAGTTTATGATTTTGATGATAACAAACATTACTGATTGTATCTTTATATATCATAGTGTTTATACTACATATTTATTATTGTGTGTACTAACATTTCAGTTGCATCATGTACCATTCAATGAAGATTCAGAACTGAAGATTGGGTAGAATATGGCATTTAAAATAAGTCTTTAAAATACATTTATGTTTTTTAAAAATTTCTTAAGTCAAGTCCTATAAAGGTGTTTGCTAGCCTAGTGTTCGTGCACACACCCACTCTTGGGATTGTGATAGAGAAAAAAAAATAAAAGATTAATTTTCTAAACTATTCATACTATAAGACCAACTACTAAGAAAATTAGTAAATTGGCTAATTGTGTTATTAATTATATTTGAACTAATCATATTGGATGATCATGATCATACAAATGGTTGATATAAATATTAAATTTTAGCTGCCAATCATTTTTTAGGCTATATTTTGAAATACAAATTATTTACTAATCGTATTGTATAATTAATATCATACTGTACTATATAATTAAATATTGAGTAAATTAATTTTATAAATAGGGATCAAATTTGGATTAATTGGTCTAGTAAGATCATACTGTATGATTGAAAAAATCATAATGTACGACCAAATTCCTACATGGGAGGATATTTTATTGTCACCAATTGTACAAGAAGATAATAAAATTTGAAAGTACTAATTATACTGGAAAATGATCATATCGTTCTGGATGGTAAGCTCAAGTACTTGAATTGATTGTACAGTGCTTTATAATTCATACAGTACTAACATGGATATTTTGTACTAATTGTTCCTTATGATATATTGTCATACTGTACAATTAGAGTCAATTTAATTAAGTTTTAAGGTTTTGTGAAGCCCTCTATTAAAGCTTTATCATAGGACTTTGTAAGAGTCTTTTATTGACACTCATTGAGTTATTCTTTCTAACAGCTTGAAGTGAAATCCTTGAGCTAGGGAGAGAAAGGGTGGAGTTTGATAGAGGGAGAAGATCATTGTGGGTTTCAAGGGAGTGTGAGAGGGGTTCACATGATTGGTCTGACAAGTTTGCACCTAAGTTCCTTCGTGTTTCAAGATTTTTCTTGAGGGATGTTTTAGGGAAGAATATCTCTTTGGTGATAAAGGACCCAGCTACATCACCGCACTAGGGAAGGTAAAAGTGATTCCAAGTTTCTCTACCTTACTAGGAGGGTGAAAAGGATTCTAGGTTCTTAGCCTCACTATAAGGGTGAAAAGGATATCAGGTTCTCTGCCTCACCAGGAGGCTAAAAAGGATTATGGCCATCTACCAGACCAAGTTTGTGGAAGTGATTTTTAAGGGCTTCTCCACCTCGCTGTGGCAAATAAAGGATAAACAATATAGTGATAGTGAAATACTTAGAGTGGAGGACTCTAGGAAGTGGATGTTCGTCATGGTTTCATCAAACCACTATAAGTCTTGTGTTTGTTCTTATTTCTTCATTTCTATATTTTACTTCTTTGCACTTTTGATTTGCTAAGATTTTATGATAGATTTATTTATGTGATAATTGCTTGGTGAAAATCTATAGTTACATTATGTTGTGTTGATTAAATTGTCATCACCACTATTGTAACTCTTGAAAGTTTATTAGATTCTTGATTAAGAGATAATATTTCTTCTGCATTAGTGTGCCTAATGACATGTTCACTTAGGCTTAACATTCTTACAAAAATTTCATATGTACCAATCAAAATCTACCGTAGATAAAATGCTAATAAAATTCCTAAATAATATTGTATCACTACCTCTTGCATTACAATAGAATGCTCTGAAGTGTGCTTAGTGTTGTTTAGGGCCTCGAGTATAATTAAAGTTTTTGAATATAGGTGGAATGAATTATTTAGGATAAGTAACAAAGTCGTATTCTTCTAGGTATGGTCTAGCCCTTAGAATAATTGAAGTGCCTAGGATTGTACCAAAACCTCTTTTAGTTACTGCTATACCAGTCACAATATATCTATTGACTATGCCCACTCATTCTTTAACTTTATAACTTTAGTTTGACTTTCTTTTATTACTTTTTTCTATTTATTATAGTACTAAACATACTCTACAAGCACTAATTCAAATTACACATGAAGGCATTTCTTTATTTTATAAAGAAACCATGGTCGTCACTAACTCTTCCACCTTCTTCTCCATTATTGGAAGTTTCTCATCTTTGTAATTTAACTGATCTAACAATTTTTTAGTTAGATTTTGTGTCTTTCTATCCTAAATTAGCTTGTATAAGATTCACTTTACCTTTACCATTTTCATTTTGAGTGTCTACAATAAGAATATTTCTAGGCATCTGTTCATCATAAAATTCCATTGTAGCCTTTTCAATGGCTTCTTCTTCATTTATCTTCATTATATTCTCCTTGAATTGGTTCATCATATCTTCTATTGATCTTTCCATCACATGGTGTGGGTTGATCGAAGTATATACTTTAACAGGAAAGGATTGCACTGGGCTTTACCATTCTATCTTTTTTCTTTCACTTCACAATCTTTAGTGGTGATCCATGTAGTTTAAGTGGCTACCATCACAGGTCACCAAAATTTCTTCATGTATGAAATTAAAGCCGACTGATTTGTAGATTTTAGCCTTATCATACTAAAGCAAGATGAAGATTTGCTACCATTAAACTAGTACAGTTCAACTCTTAGCAATTTATGAACCAACGAGTGATGAGAGAATCTATGAGATTTATTAGTTAAACCACATAAAGTAGGTGAAGTGTTTTTTATTTTCCTGTTCTAGTGAGAGAAGCTCTGGTTCTAGTGAGAGAAATTAACGAGTTTTTGATTTTCCTGATTTCCTTTTAATCCTTGTCTTCTTCGATGATGGTGGAGGGTCGTCGAACTCCACCATCCAGTGTCAGAGATAGTCGTATCTCTTCGGCGGCACCAGTAAAATTCTTCAATGAAGTAGTCAGGGCTTTTCTCCTCCTGCTTTTGGTAATGCAAACAAGTCATTTGATCAAGATCCAAGGCTAAGGTTTAAATCTGCTAGACCTTTGGGTGATAAAAGAGGGAGGCTGCCACTCCCTGATGAAGCAAAATGAATGTATTGGCAAAGGTAAAATAATTGTGGAAGATGAAACTGAAGATCGTGATGTAGAAATCTATCCTATGACAGATAGAGTATCACGCAATAGTCTTGGAAGGGAGAAATCTGAAGATAGATTGTTAGCTATGGAAAATTAAAATTATGATTATATCAAGATGATGAAAATGAAGGAGATCTCATCGGTAGAAGGACTTTTGGTTTTAGATTTACAAAAAGTCAGTTCAACTGAAGTTGAAGCAAATCAAGCAAAAGGAGATTGGGAAAATGTTCGAGTTTTTGACTCAGCTGTACTTGGTAATTGCAAAACAGTGGAAGATTTAAATCCTATAATGCCTCAAGTAGATAACAGGGCATTGACCTCTGCTTGGAACATGAAGCCAAACTTCAAAGTTATCAATTTTGATTACGGAGAGAATTTTGAAGAGGAAGGAGTGGTGAAACTTCATCAACAAAGTGAAACAGAGAATACAAACAAACTTCTGATTCTCTGGTAGTTAAGGTATTTGGAGATGGAATCCCTTATCATATCATAGGAATGGAGTTGAGAAGACAATGAAATCAATATGGAAGGTTTCATATGACATTGCTAGGAGGAGGATGGGCCTTGTGTGAGTTTGATGATATGGAGGCAATGAATTCTGTCCTAAATAATAGACCTTGGTATGTGAATTGTTGCATAATTGGATTATATAAATGGTCCCCAGACTTCCATCCATCTTCATTGAAAGGTTTAACGGCTCCGGTCTGGATTAGATTACCCAATCTCCCATTACAAAGCTGGGATAAAATCAATGTTTGTCAAATTGCATCAAAGGCCGAATCTCCTTTTCTGATCGATAATAACATGTTTCAGTAGGGAAGGCACAAGTTTGCTAGAATTTGTGTCAAAATTAGGTTGGATGGTAAACTACCATTGGGTGTATGGGTAGAAGGAGCCACTGGAAAATTCAATTTTTTCAAAAATTTGAATATGAAAAGGTTTCAATTTTTTGTTTCAAATGTGGGAGGATTGGTCATATGGTTTCTAATTGTAATTTGGAAGTAAATTTTGTTACTACAAAGGATGCACATTACCATAACTTGGTGAATTCTATTGCTGATAAATCTCAAAAAGTGGTTGAAGATAGAGAACTTGAATATGGATCTTGGATTCATATAAATTGTGGAAGGAAAGCTAGAGGTGCTGGTATCCAGGGAAGATTTTATAAGGCTAAGGCTCATATGGGTGAAAACATATCTCAAAGTAATAATAAGAATGTGACTAAGCTGGAAGTGAAGAATATTTTAGTGGAAAGTTTATAAGCTGTAGGGATGATAAATGAAAAAATAAATGCTGCTGTTGATCATTTCAATAAATATTTAAAGTTAAATCTTATTCCTATTTCTATTGATAAACCAATTCAAATTTTAAACCATGCTGTTATTGATGATGCGAAGTCTCTAAATAATGTCTTCCATGAGGAGGAGAATATGTTTAGTTTACTTGGCTCAGCATATGATGATGGTAATCTAAAAAATATTGCTGAACACAAGGTGGATGATAGAGAAGAGGGAGATCTGATTGATGATGTAAAGGAATGTGAAGATCCTCCTATTAAGGAGAATGTTGCCAACCTGACGGTGGTCAAATTCAAATTGCTAAAAGAATTGAAGTCCTTGGGCAATTTTAATTTCTAATCTAAAAACATGAAAAGTGAGCTGTCAAAAAAGAGAGGTAGTGGGTCAAATCCCACTTCTAATCCCAAATGAGTTTCTTAATATTTTGTAATCTTAGGGGGGGAGAGGAAAGTTGAAGCCTCTCGTTACTTGAAGGAGATTGTGAAGGATAATAATGTAATCTTTATGGGTCTTGTTGAGACCAAAAATTCATCTATAGATCCTTTGGAATTTTAAAGATTTATAAGAGATATGTTGGATTTTTTCTTATTTCTTGCAATGGGTTTATCTGGTGGTATTATGGTGTGTTGGAGGTCGGACTTGGCTTCATTTTTGACTGTTGATGCATCGATCCAAGCAGTTCTAGGTGAATTGAAGGTTGTGAACAATGGTATTTGGTTGATAACAATGGTGTATGGAAGTACAGATTGTTGCAATAGAAGAAGCTTATGGAATAAATCAGAGTCTATCTCAAGTACAAGACTTCCTTTTTCTATAGGTGGAGACTTTAATTCTATTTTATCCCAAGATGATAAGAGAGGTGGCAAAATTTTGTTCTTTCTCAAGGATCTCAAGACATATATTCTTTTATGAGAAATTGTGATTTCCATGAGATAGGATTTATTGGTCCTAAATACACATGGTGTAATAATAAAACAAGGAATGCTCGAATCTTAGAATGGTTGAATCATTGTATCCTCAATTGTGTTGAATTAAATTTTTTAAAGGTGGGGGGTTGTGAGGCCTTTGGCTAGAATTGTGTCGGACCACTGTCCTATCATGCTTAGAATCTTTTCTTTAGAGCCAATAAAGATGAAAATTCTTAGGTTCAAAGATGTTTGGTTATCTTATCCTGCTTCACAATCAGTTGTGTGGTATTCTTGGAATAAACCGGCAGGAGGTAATGCTACAAAAGTTTTGAATAAAAAATTTAAAAGATCTTTGAAGTGTCTTTTTTTTTTTGGGATAGAGATAAGAATAAGAGCTTAAATGAGTTCAAAGATAGTTTAAAAAGAGAAATTTTGGAGCTTCAATAAGAAGAATCTTGTGAAGGAGGCCTTTCCAAACAGAGATTGCTTTTGTTGAGATCCAAGGTTAGTGATCTTAACTCTACACTTGGACGTCTCTATACTTGGTGGAAACAATGATCGTAAATGAAATGGTTAAAGGATGGTGACTCTAATTCTAAATTCTTCCAAGCGTTTGCAATGGCTAGAATAAATGGTAATTAGACCAATCAAGTTAAAATTAAGTACAGTTTTATTTTGGAAAAATAGGAAGAATTGAAGAAGTCTTTGTGTATTTCTTCAAAAATAAATGGAGGGAACGGGAACATGTTTTTGAAGGTTAGCCTTCTTCCTCCAAGAAGCTTGATGATGGTGATATTAGGATACTTAATAGAGAATTCTCTAAGGGAGAGTTGGAAGATGTTATCAAACAACTGGGCTCTAACAAATCTCCAGGTAATGATGGAATCACATACTCCTTTATTAAAGCTTATTGGATGATTATTCAAGATGACATGTGGATGGCTATCAATTCTTTTTTTAACTCTGGTTCTTTGTGCCCCGCTTAGAAAGAGACAAATGTGGTGTTGATTCCAAAGGTAACAAATCATTTATTACCTTCCAATTATCGATCCATTAGTCTTTGCAATTCCATTTATAAAATTATGGAAAGTATGTTATTAAATAGAATAAGTTACATATTTCCAAAGATTATTTCAGAGGTTCAATATGCTTTCATAAAAGGATGTCTTATGTCAGATCAATTACTTCTTGATCAAGAGTTATTTTATAAATTAGATTTTCTAAATCTAAAAAGGGTTTAGTGGCTATCAAAATTGATATGGAGTAGACATATGATAGTATGTGTTGGCCCACCCTTAATCAAGTCCTTGAATGGTTTGGTTTTACTATAAATTTTTTCAAACTTATGATGGGGTGTGTGAAGGATCCAAAATTTTTTATTTTGATTAATGGTATCAATTCAGGTTGGATTGAATCAAGATGTTGTTTTACTCAAGGATGTACGTTATCTCCTTACCTTTTTATTATGTGCTCTCAATTGTTATTTGAAGAATTTTCTAGAAGAGGTGGTAGAATCAATATGAAGATATCTCTGAATGCTCCATTGATCTCTCACTTAACGTATGCAGATGATTTAACATTTTTTATGAGGCTAATGGTAAAAGTTTTTAAAAAAATAATGTCATTTTGAGAAGCTATTGTAATTGGACTGGATAAAAGATATATTTGAGAAAATCATCCATGCTGTTTGGAAATTCAGTAAGAAGATGGAATGTCAGATCTTTATCTAAGATATTGAAGTTAAAGGCGGTTAATAAGATGGATTTTTTTGGAACAAAAATTGCATTGAGAAGGCTTGTTAGTTCAGATTTGAATAATCTAATTGAGAAGGCTGCTGGGAGACTCAACATGTGGGGAAATAAATTTATTTCACTTTCCGGAAATTAATTTTTCTTAATGCTTCCTTTCTATATTTACCTAAATTTTTATCTACTCATTCTCTAGTTCCATTGGGGGTTTTGAATGAGTTGGATAAAATGTGCAAAAGTTGTTTATGGAATAAGAAGGATGGAGGTTATGGCATTCAATATGTTGCTTGGGATGTATTGTGCAAATCGAAAAATAGAGAGGGAAGAGGTGTTCAGTCGATAATGGAGAGGATAAGTCCATTGAGGGATAAGTTTGCTTTAAATTTCATTAAGAATCCCTCATATTTTCTTAACATGACACTGATATCTAAATATGGATACGATATATGGACTGGTGGGAGTAGAAGTAATTAATCCTCAACTTGGAAGATTATTGTGAATGGAGAAAAATATCTACATCCTATTATGAGATGGAGAATTCATAATGGTCAAGTGGTGGGCACTACTAATGATATATGGATTCTGGAGAAAAGTATTGTTAGATGGCCAACTTGAATTTCAGATTTAAATCAAGATTCATCATGTCTTTGATCTTTTATTTCAAATGGGGAATGGTATGTGGAAAATCTAAAGTAGTGCTTTGGTCTTCAACTAGTGGAATTAATGCTTTCGATTCCTATCTATTCAGAAGCTGGTAAAAATCAATTGAAAATGATTTTCAAAAGCTCGGGGAAATCAGTTGCATCATTAGCTTTTGAAATTTTTTTTAGAGATGATATGGAAGATGATTACTGGAGCTAGATAAAAAAATTAAAGTTGAGGCCGCAAGTTGAACTGTTTTGGTGGCATATATGTTAAAATCTTATTCCATGTAACTATTACCTTTAGCATAGGAGATTAATTGAGTATGCTGGCTTCCCAAGAGGATGTGAAGATGTTGAAAATGTTGATCATGTTGCTGTGCATTATGGTATGATTAAAAAGGTCTTGGATCGACTTAGTGCTTGGAATTTCCTGGTTCCAGCCAGTAATTCTCTGGATGAATGCAAGACTTTATTGCATAATCTTGCGATATTGAATCCCTTCATTGGTAATATATATTGCTCTTTGGTATTTTTTTGTTGGAAAAGTAGGAACAAAATTATTCATGGAGATCATGAAGATAGTTGCTCGTTCACTGTAGCAAACTCTATCAGTTATGCAGTTGGTTCTTTTCATGTAAATCCAATTTGGGAGAACTAGAAAGTTAATCAACATAATATGCTGTGTCATTCCTCTAGGCTTTCTTCACCTCCTGGTTGGATTAAGATTAATGTGGATGCTTATTTAAATAGCGACAATAAAACTAGCATAGGTGGGGTTTTCAAAGATTGCAAGGGACTCTTTTTAGGTGCATTTGGATTAAGTTGTCTTCATTGGGATATCATACAAGTTGAGATGTTATCAATCCTTTCTTTGAGGAATTATGTTCAAGAATGGATGCTTGATGCAAAGGGTATTGTGATAGAAGGAGATAATCACAATGTTATCTTGCTTTTTCATAATTTTCTTCAGAAGTATATGATTTCAGAAGAATTTTTAAATCCTGGATTTATATTTTCTTATAGGTTTTAAACAAGTCATCTTGCATTTCTAAAAGGGAATATAATAAGTTAGCTGATTTATACGATAAAATAGCTCTTTTTTTTTAATTTTTTTTGGCAAGATGTTAGTTGTAATAACATTCTTCCTTCCTTTTTAGCTTTGTTGAAGGAGGAATCAAGTCGTATTTAGTTGTTTGAATAATTTTCTTTATGCATTTTTCAAAAAAAAAAAAAAAATTGATTACAAAAATAATCTAATAAAAAAATTACATACCTATTACTTTAAATATAAAACTTCTATCTACACAACCTAGTCCTTATTCTTTTATGGCTGAAAACTAACACATTTAGAAATTGCAAACATGAGCAAGCCTCAGTTAAGTAGGCTAAATTGAACCTACTCAAATTCTTAATAATAAACAAAATAAGACATAAATAGACTATTTTATCATTACAAAAATAGTAAAGCATATTATTAATACATAAATATTAATTAGAAGAGGGTGTTACTAATTGTAGTGTCTCATATGTCTAATGTTCAACTAGTTTTATTTTAGTGTCAATAAAATATTTCAATCAAATAGTTGATATAACACACATTCATAGATAACAAAAATAACAAATTACTTCTCCTAGAACCTTACATCCAAAAATATTTCATAGATATAAAATCAGGCCCTCATGATACCCTGTGCATAGTACATCCCTATCAAGCCCTCGTTACTCTTAACCTAATAATATTAGGCCCTTATAACTCCTAGAGTAGAAAATAATAATTTGAGGTCCTTATAATTCCTAGTGTATAGTGCCATTCTTTCATTTAGTATGAGGCCCTTATACCTTTACTTCGATTGATATGAGCATCAATAACTAGCCACCAACATATCCTTTTTTCCTATGATGTCAATTATATAAACATAAAAAGACCAGTTCTTTCAACATGCATAATTAACATCAGACACATCACATAAATAAATTGAAGTTCACATTTATGGAAAAAGAATCAAAATTTTGGGGTTAATTTATACACACACTTCAATAGTTACAAATCATAAATTATTTACCTATAGTCTTCATGGAAGTATTTCATTGCTTTTATCCTTCTATAGTAACATTTATCAATATCATAATTATTTCAAATCTTGTTCTAAGTCTTGTGATTTCGATTATAACAAACATTATTGGATTTTTCACTATGTTATTTGAATATATTGCATATATGCTTTTCCCTGCTCACTAACATTTCAGGATCACAACTCACTTGCAAACTCAATCAGTTTAAGAGTGGGTAGACTAGGAATAAAGTCTATATTTTTAGTTTTCTTATACTTTTTCACCTTTCTTTAGTTAAATATATATTATTGTGGATGTTAAAGCTAAGTAAACTTGCACACACACACTCAAGGGGGTGAGTTAATGAATTAGGAAAAAGTTAAGTTTTTTGAACTAATCATATATGAGGATTTATATCATATTGGATGATTAGTTAAACAAAAAAACTTCATTAGGACACCTGTGCTCAGTGAGATTGACTAAACCCATCACACTATATGATCTCTAGTACATGACGATCAATTATAATTGGCAAAAATACTGCTAATCACAATTTAAGTAATATTTAATATTTAAAATTTATGTAAAATCATGCCATATAATATGTATTGTATTGTACAATATATAATAATTATGCCTAAATTAATCCACTGATTGGGGAATAATTATGGTTAATTTGTTTAATCAAATGGTACCGGACCAATGGTGATGATTATATTGTACGACTTGTACGATGAATATGATGTTAATTAAATTATCACCTACTATCTAAGATGAAATGCCATAGTTTTTTAACTAATCGTATAAGATAAACCTCCAATTTTGTATTGTATAAATCAAGCTCTACATGAGTTGACAATAAAATCATCACCTATCGTACTGGATGATCAGTACAACTCTTGAATTGATCATGCAGGGCAAAACATTTTGTACTATTTAAAAATGATGTTTTTTTTCTAATCGTACTAGACGATGTTCTCAATTGCATAGACGATCAGTTCAACTCTTTGAACTAATTGTACAAGGTCTATCTCTTTAAACAATACTAGAAGGAGTACTTTAAACTAATCATATATTTTCGTGTGATTTGTTTTGATTGTGCCACACATTTATTTTTCTGTGATTTATTGTGTGGTTGATAAACTATAGTTTTCTATTATTTTGAAATTAATCTTCTTCAGCATTAGGGGAGCAATGTGTTTATTTTCATATATTAAAAAGGCTATAAAAATATTTTCTTTTTTTAATTTTTTTTTAAATAACCAATTCACACCCCAACTTATGGTTAGCCTACAAGTGGTTTTTTGAGGTTTAACAACCTTTACAAACTTTTAGTGGTATCAAAGTGATATTCAAAAACTAAGTTTTAGAAAACGTTTAAAAAATGATTAATGGCTAATTTTTATAATGGTAATATTGTGGAAGGGTGTTCAATCACTTGAACACCTTTATTTAATAACACCCTTTTAATTTTTGGAAAATTTGCATTGCTACTTTCTTGTAATCTATGAATATCGAATTTGGATATTAGTTAATGAAGGATATTCAACACCTTCACATTTTATAAATGATATTAGAATAGAACTTCCTTTTTTAGAATGGAGCATAGAGGATAGAAACTTAGCCAAATTAAATTCAAAATATTTAAACAACTTTTTTTATTCATTAAAATTTGAAGATTATATGGATGTATATACTTGAACAATTAGAAAATAAATTTTTGATAAACATTACATAACGTGTGATGGAACAAGTGAAGTAAAACAATCTAGGTTATGCATTCTGCTCCTTGATTATGAACTATTTTGCATAAAACTTATTGATTATATTTCTAAAATGTATACTAGATTCACCCATATTGTCACTTCCCATCATGCATTAGGTAAAGAACTTACAAATTCTGATGAAGTTAATAAAATTATATGTACTCTATGTAGATCCTATAATGCCAAAATAATTATTATTACCGAATCTAAGGATCTAAATTTTTATTCAATTGATAACTTACTTGGATCACTCAGAGCTTATGAGCAAGAAGTGAGTCAAAGGTAGATTGGTGTAGGTGAGAAAAAAAAAAGAGAAAACTGTTGCTTTAAAGGCTGATGATTTTGATTGTCATAATTCTGTACTTGAAGGGCATGATGATATTACACTGTTAATAAGGAAATTTAAGAGATTTTTGAAGAAAAAGTAAAGCATCATCACAAATGGAATAATGGTAAATCTAAAAAAATGTTAAAGGGTGTTATGATGTCATGTATTTTGAATACATGAAGCAAGGACACTTAAGGACTAATTTCCTAATTCATAAAGCTCACCCAATAAATGAGAAGGGTAAAGAAAAATCCAAAGTTAAGAAGAGCAAGCAATGAACTAAAAGGCTTTATGGGCAAACTTCATTTCAGACTCATCTAAGATAGAAGTTGAAGAGGAAGTAAACAACCCATGCTTAATGGAAGATAACCATCTTGTTCATTCTGATCAAGAGGAGGTATGCAATCTTTTCTATGATAAACTATTTTAAGTTTCTAAAAAAATTCATAATGCAAATAGAAACTCAAGAAAATGTATGCAAGTATCAATTTTGATATGATAATCTTGTAAAAAATCATGAATGCATTAAGAAAGACCACTCTACATTAAATAACAATCATATTATCTTACTTGATGAATTAAAAAAATGCATTTTATTTTAATTGATAGGCTTAATTATTTTAAAGCATCTCATACTTAATTAGAAGATTCCTTAAAAGAATTACATGCATATTTAAAAGAAGCAGATAATAGGGAGCTTGCATTAAAAGTTTATAATTTAATTCAAGAAAGTGTAATTAAAATTCTGTAAGAAAAATTAACTACTCCTAATGAAAACTAAAATCAATATAGTCTTCATCATCTAAACCTAGGAAGAGGCTCCAAAACCCAATTAGAGTAGTGAATCCATTCCCAGGAGTTAGGTGCTTTTCTTGTGGCATGCTATGACATATCTCCCACACTTATTCTATCCATGGTAGAATAGATATAGTGTGGAGGAAAAAATTGCATAAATCACAACATACTATGCAAACACTTCATCCTTCAGACCAAAAGGTGGAACCCAAACTTATTTGGGTTCCTAAATTTATTCATTAATGATTTTGAAGGGCTGCTCTCACAAAAAGCATAGTGAGAGCATGTGGTACTTGGACAGTAGATGTTTAAGGTATAGGACTGGTGATATAAAGAAATTCAACACATTGGAGGCCAAGGTAGGGGGCAAGGTAACACTTGGAGATCACACCACTAAGAAAGTGGTTGGAATTGGTATAGTTAGCAAAGCATTAGCTAACTCTATGATAAAGGCTTCATTTTAAAATTTTTATCCACCAGCTGCATGATAAGCTTAAATGGAAAAATAATTTTGCAAGGGAAAATAATTAATAATGTTTATATGCTTGGTCTGAATTGCATTTAATCTGCTACTTCTCTTTGCATAAAAGGTTTTGCTAATTAATCTTGGTTTTGGCAATAGGAGATTTTTTCATGCAAGCATAAAATTTTTTAGAAAAATCATAAAAAAAAGCCAAACGGAAATTGGAATTTACTAAGGACCAACTATGTAATGTCTGTTAGTTGGGAAAAAAGTCAAATCCTCCTTCCACTAAATTAAGAACATTAACACTAGCAAATTTAGAAGTCCTTCACATAAGTCTTTTTGGACACATTAGCACTAGAAGACTAGAAGGAAAAGTTTTTAGGTATGTTATTATTGATGATTTCTTGAGGTTTACATGGATTAGATTCTTATGTCATAAAAGTGAATCATTCAAGGATTTTATGACATTCTCCACATGGATTCAGAGGAAGCTAGTGTGTAAAATTCTGTCCATTCATAGTGGTCATGGTTGAGAATTTTTAAAATGAAAATTTTGAATCATACTATATGGAGTAAGGGATAGATCACAACTTTTTAGCTCCTAACACCCCTCAAATGAATGGGGTAGTTATAAGAAAGAATAGGACCTTTGTAGAAGCTTCTACCGCCATCTTAGCTGAATACTCAGTTCCTATATACTTCTAGGCATAAGGTTCTAAATATTGTTAATGTTATATCCAAGCTAAAAAAGATACCCTATGAAATCCTTAAGGGTAGGATACCCAACCTCTCTAACCTTCGTGTCTTTTGATGTAAAGTATTTATTCTAAATGTTGTGAAATCTCTTCTAGGAAAGTTTGACCCCAATTCTGATGAAGGAGTCTTCCTAGGATACTCAATTGTTGGAAAATCTAATAGAGTTTTCAATAAAGGAAAACTAGTGGTAAAGGATATCACTCATATTATTTTTGATGAATTTGATAATATTAGATGGTCTAGGGTAGAAGAAGAAGAAGCACTTGAAGTCACTCAAGGAGTATAATTTACAAATATGGAAGAAGGGTAGAACCTAAAAATTCATTACCTAGTAAATGGAGATATTCTTTAAGTCATTCTAAAGAACTTATCTTAGGAGACCCATCTGAAGGTGTTAGAATTGGCCATAAACTTTGGAATGAAGTTAACCACTATACCTTTATCTCAATGATTGAAGCTACAAATTTAAATCAAGCTTTACCATATGAATTTTGGATCCTAGTCATGCAAGAAGAATATAAATAATTTTTTAGAAATGATGTTTGGGAGCTAGTTGAAAGACCTATAGACTAGAGTGTTATTAGAACATAATGGGTTTCCATAAATAAGATGAATAACTCTTGTGTATTGGATAGAAATAAAGCATGTCTAGTGACTAAGGGGTATAAATAGATATAAGTGATTGACTTTGAAGAAACTTTTGTCCCTATATCTTGACTAGAAGCAATAAGAGTGCTTCTAGCTTTTACATGTTTTAAGGGATTCAAATTATACCAAATGGTTATTAAGAGTGCCTTTCTTAATGAAATAATAAAGGAAGATGTGTACGTTGAACAACCCCTAGGATTTGCAAATTCACAATTTACTAATAATGTGTTTAAATTAAAAAATGAATTATATGGACTGAAAAAAGAACCCAGAGCAAGGTATTAAAGGCTAAGCACATTCCTACTGAATTGAACATTGGTTAAGGGGAGTTTAAAAATCATCCTATTTCTCAAAAAGGTAGGAGAAGAAATACTCATTACTTAGATCTATGTTGATGATATTTTGTTTGGATCTTCTAATTAAAAGCTATGTGATAAATTTTCTAAGATATGATTAGGGGTTTGAGATGAGTATAATGGGAGAACTAAACTATTTTCTAGGATTTAGTATAAGGAAAAAGGATTATGGAAATTTCCTTCTTCAATCAAAATATATTAAGGATGTCCTTAAGAAATATGAAATGGATATCGCCAAAGCAATTAACACTCCCATGAGTTCAACAGTTCAATTGGATAAGGATTCAAGTTGAAAGTAAGTTGATCATAAGAAATATAGAAGAATAATTTGATCACTTCTTTACTTTTCTACTAGTAGACCGGATATTATGTTTAGTACTTGTCTCTATACTATATATTAGGCTGATCCAAAAGAATCTCACTTGACAATTATTAAGAGAATCCTTAGATATCTCTTAGGAACCCAAAATATAGGAATCTAGTATCTTAGGCACAATACTTCCTTTGAAATCATAAAATATTCTAATTCAAACTTTGCAGGACATGTGGTTGATAGGAAAATCACCTTTGTAACCTGCCAATTCATAGGATAATCTTTAGTCTTGTGGTCCAATAGAAAAAATAACATAGCAGCCTTGTCCTTTATAAAGTTAAATATATAACCTTAAAAAGTTATGTGACACAATTCCTTTGGTTAAAGCAACAAATTATGGATTCAAAACTACCTTTTGGCACCATCCCAATCTGATGCGATGACGCTAGTTCTATCTGTATTTCAAAGAATCCAATCCAAAATTTTAGGATCAAACATATAAACATAAGGTACCATTTCATTAGGGACCATGTCACCAATGGAGACATATAGTTACAGTATTTAGCTCTAAATATTGTTTTGTAGATATCTTTACAAAACCACTAGCTTTTAAACCCTTTAGCACCTTAAGAACTAGATTATCTGTCATATTTATTCAAGCTTAAAACTGGATGCTTTGAAAATCTAAAATCTGATTGTTGTTTTTGTTTTATGTTTTTGTCTTTTTAGTGTATTTTTTTATCTTTATGCAAGTGTTTTTTTATTTCTTTCAGAACTTAAAAATCTGATCAGTACTCACTTTAGTAATTTTTTTTTGAAATATGCACATAGAAATAGCTTTAAAAGAAAAGAGACATAATGCAAACTATTAACAACATCACACTCCTCCTTTAACAATTGAATAAAATGCGGAGGAATATGATCCATACTAATATCATCCCAAACAAAACTAGCACTAAGAGAATAATTAACACAAACATCTGCTATACTATTGTAATACCTATTCAAATAATTAAAAATAACATGATTAAAATTTTTGATAAAAGAAAACAATTCAAATCCAAAGATGAACTTGTACACCTCCATCTTCTTATGACCATTCTAAATGTATTTAATCTTGTTGACATTATTCCCTTCAATTATGAAAACTTTATACCGCATCATCTAATCTTTGACAACCAATTCAAGAGTAGATAGCTAACATTTTTAACTAAGAGATGTCCCAATGAACACCATTGAATCGAAATGCTAACAAAAATCTTCCATTATGATCCCAGAAAAGACCTCCAACTCTAGCCTTATAGGACATTAATAAGTAAGCATCTACATTAACTTTGATCCAATCAGGTGGTGGAGGATGCTAACAATTTTTGAACAACCAAACCAATTGATTAGCAATCCAAATACCTGATTTATGTCTATCTAATAAAGAAATGGAAGCTACTCCAATTGAATTTGATGTAATGCTTAGGTTACTATCCTCCTTATCCCCATGAATATATTTATTTATGGATTTCCAACAGAAAAAAATAGCTGAACAATATAAATTTGCAGGGAAAGCTTTGCTTGATGTATATTTTTTCAACCAACTACAACATTCATTGAAAGATCCAAAAATAGGAATTTCAAGACCCCATTGATTCAAACTTTGAATAATTTGAACAAGCTTAGAGTTGTTGATCGCCATATGTTCACAATCTTCTATCTTCATGCATCCTCTAGGACATAAATTCCCATCTTTTAATCTTCTATATTAAAAAAAATGGAACGTAGGAATAGAATTATGATTTAACCTCCACCAAAATACTTCCACCCTTGGATTAACCTTAATTTTCTTAAACCATAACCATTACATCTTAACAAAGGGATATCTCACAACAACTTCAAATGCTAGAGCTGAGATAGATTTTCCAGTCACCTAATGCATAACCACAACTTGGTCCTTGTTATAGTTTGGATCAATCTGATTATTATAGATTAAGCTTATTAACTCCTCCCCAAAGAACTTCTGAAGCTAGAAAAAGGTGTGCTTCTCTATTCCTTAAAGAGTTTATTAAATTACATAAAGTAATTTTTGTGGGGTTATTAGAGACAAATTTATCTAATATTGATATGGAAGAAGTCAAAAAGACTATTGGAGATGGTTGGAATAATGTGATGGTGCCTTCTATTTGTTTATCTGGTGGGATTATAGTTCTCTGAAATATATCCCTTGCTGATTTTTTTGTGTTGGATTTGTCTTCCCAATGTATCATTGGGGATCTCTCTATTTACAACAATGGTAAATGGAGGGTGGCTTCGGTCTATGGGAACAAAGATTTGTACAAAAGGAGAGAATTGTGGAACAAGTTGGAAGTGCATTCTACTGAAGAAACACCCATGGTGATAGGAGGAGATTTCAATTGCCTCACTTCAAGTGAAGACAAAAGAGGGGTAAAAAAGTTTCATTTCTCTAAAGGGCCAAAGGAAATGGAGGCATTCTTTACAAATAATGATTACCATGAGGTAAGATTTATTGGGCCACGATTCACATGGTGCAACAATAAGGAAGGAGGAGCTCGTATCCTGGAGAGATTAGACAGGTGCTTCCTTAACTCTTTGGCTTTAAATTCTTCTAACCATTTGGTTGTTAGACATCTTGCAAGGATTTCGAATCATTGTCCGATTATTCTTAATTTTCTTGAGCATAAACCATCAAATTCTAAGTGTATAAAATTTGAGGATGTGTGGACATCCTATCCAGCTGCTATGTCTATGGTTAGAAATGAATGGAACAAATCTTTTTCAGATTCTCATGCCCAGACTTTGAACTCTAAATGCAAAAGAGTTTTAAAGGCTCTCTTCTTTAGGAGCAAAGCCAAGCTAAAAAACTTGAATCTTCTTAAAGATAATTTGATGGATCAAATTCTGAATCTTCAAAATAAAGAATCTAACAATGGTTGGCTTAGTAAAGAAGATTGCTGGTCTTTAAAAACAAAAATCTGTGAGCTCAACTCAACCATGACTAGATTTAATGGTGTTCATTTGTAGAAGGAAAGAGCCAAAGCAAAATGGTGGAAGCAAAAATCTGTGAACAAATGGTGGAAGCAAAGAGCCAAAGCAAAATGGATGAATGAGGGAGCTACCAACTCAAAATTTTATCATGCATTTGCTAGTGCAAGGAGGAGTTTGAATAAAATTGTGAAAATAAAAGTTGATGATGGGGTGTTAATTGAAGATCCAAATAAAATTAAGGAGGTTCGCATTCAATTTTTCAGGAATAAATGGAGACAGAGGAGTTCTACTTTGGAAGGGTGGCCACTACCAAATGCAGTTTTGAATGATGATGATAAAACTTGGCTTGTAATGGATTTTTTTGTGACCAAAATTTAAGCTGTCCTAACTCAATTGGGTGCTAATGTAGCTCCAGGGAGTGACGGTATCACCTATTCATTCATTAAAGCATACTGGAGTATTATAAAGATAGATTTTGTGAATGCTATTAACTCCTTCCTTTTTCATGGGGAGATGGATAGAAATTGGAAAGACACTTTAATTTTTCCTATTCCTAAAGTGTCAAACCCGGTATTGCCTACCAACTATAGGCCAATTAGCCTGTGCAACTTTGTTTACAAGGTTGCGGCTAAGCTGATCCTGAACAGGCTCATTCTAGTTGTTCCAAAACTTGTCTCTGAGGAGCAGGCGGCGTTTATCAAGGGTAGATCTATCTCAGATCATGTGCTAGTTGCTCAAGAAGTATTCCACAAATTTAGGTTTTCTAAGTCCTCCAAAGGTCTTATTTCCTATCAAGTTGATATGGAGCAAGTGTATGATTCAATGAGTTGGATAACCCTTCAAGCTATTTTAAGATATTTTGATTTCCCTCCAATGATCTCTAAGCTCATTTTGGAATGTGTGATTGAACCAAGATTCTCTTTGATTATTAATGGTTCACTTTCAGAATGGATTGAAGCTAGGAGTGGCTTCCAACAAGGTTGCCCATTATCACCAATTCTTTTCATTCTTTGTATTCAACTCCTCTCCAATGCACTTGCATTATCTTCTGTTGGCATTAAAATCTGTCCAAAAGGTCCATGGATTTCTCATTTACTGTATGCTGATGATGTGTTGATCTATTCTGAAGCTAATAGGAAGGTGGCTAAGAAGATTGAAGGAATTCTGGATAATTTCAGCGGGTGGACTGGACAATGCATTAACAAGGAAAAATCTGCTATTATTTTTGGGAAAATAGTAGATAGAAGAAAAAGGAAAGCCATCCAACGAATTATGGGTATTAAGGAGATGAAACAAATTACTTATCTCAGTATAAAGTTGTCTTTAAAGAGATTGGTTTCTAATGATTTTCAATTCATCACTGAAAAGTCTTTAAAATGGCTTAACACTTGGGGAAGCAATTTTCTTTCTTTAGCTGGCAAAATCATCTTAATCAAGTCGGTCATTTTGTCTCTTCCAAATTACTACAACACCCACATGTTCGTTCCCTCACAAATCCTGGAGGAGATTGATAAATTATGCAGGAACTTTCTCTGGAACAAATCTAATGGAAGAAAGGGTATTCATTATGTCAGCTGGAAAGATCTTTGCATTCCAGTTAATCAAGGGGGACGTGGGTTGAGCTCTTCAACCTCTAAGGTGGCTGCTTTAAGAGGTAGACTAGCTTGGCAGCTTTTATACAACAAAAATTCTCTCTTGCACAATGTGTTGGCTTCCAAATATGGTAACAATATTGAAGTTGGAAACAGTAATAGAAGGATCTCATCTTCATGGAAGATTATTAAAGATGGTTGTTATCCCCCAAAATGAGGAGAGTGTTATGATGGACAAATTTATTCAAGGAGGCAACTGGAATGTAGCAGAATTGAAGAAGTTATTTGGAGCTGATTTGGTGGATTTAATTCTACAAACTAGTATTAAATCCTATCTTATAGAAGACGAGCAGGAGCTGATTCACCAGTATTATAGGAAAACCATTCCAGGTTTAATTAGTGAAGCCAATCAACAAGTAGTTCCGGAATGCAGTTTTCCGAAAACTCCTTGGGTGGAAACATTTTGCTGGAGGCTTTTTTAAAAATGCAATTCCTACTTACCAATTTCTATCGTATAGAAGAATGCAAGAGAACGTACTATGCCCAAGGTGCTTGGAGGATGTAGAGAATGTGGAGCAAGTCATTTTCAAATGCAAAAAATGAAAGAGGTGATTACTCAGTTAAGCAAATGGGGATTCTGTATTCCAAATTTCTTTAGCTTGGAAGAATGCTATTCTTGGATGGAATCTATGACAAATCACAATGGTATGATCATCAATTTATTTTGTAATGTCTTATATCTCTCTTGGAAAGCTAGAAACACACTTGTCCATGATAGTGTGATACAAGGTGCTAGTTATATTGCCGCAAATGCAGTCAGCTCTTCTTCTTACTCTAAGTTGATTTTTAACTCAAAATAGGAATTAAGGGATGCTAATAAGTCCTTTAGACTGTTGAAAACTTGGTATCCCCCTCCACCCGAATGGTTAAAAATTAATATAGATGCTTCTCTTGATTCTTCCCATAAATCCGGTATTGGGGGAGTAATCTGTGACTGTAAAGGGAGATTTTTATTGGCCTTTGGAAAATCTTGCATTCATTAGGACATATCACAACTAGAAATATTAGTTTTCAAATCGCTGAAAGAAGTAATCAAAGATTGGATGTTCAAATAAAAAGGGATTTGGATTGAAGGAGACAATGCAAATGTGATTAAGGTCATTCATAAAGCTTGGCTACTTGACTTCAAAGGGTCAGAAGAATTTGAATACCTCAAGGACTTCAATCACATCATCTTTAACTGGGTAAAGAGAGATAGCAACAAGTTGACGTATTTTTGTGCTAATCTTGCTAAGGTTAGTAATTTTGTTTGGGATGTTTTGAACTGTAATAAGATTCCTCCTTTTGTTAAAATTTTGAAGGAGGAATCAACCTTGTAGCTTCTTTGTTTTCTTCTTAATGCATTTATTGCTTTCTTCAAAAAAAAAAAAAAAAAAGAACTTTTGAAGCTCCTCTATGTCCCATACTCCATTTTTAATGAAGTGATTAACAGTCATAGAATTACTTTGTAAAATAGAAACAAAAGTAAGCCATTTATTAAAGCCTTTATCCAATACCCAAATGTCATTCATCATATTAATATATTTCCCATTTGAGATATTCAACCTAAAAATTAGTTCTTGATATTTTCCACTACTCGAAATAATATTCCAAGCAATCGTCATGTTTTCTTAAACTTAGAATTCCAACATGATGAACCATATATGTGTTCCAATTCTTATACAACAATGACTTAGCATCATTAAGGAATATCCATGCAAGCTTAGCCCTTAATACTTCCACTTTGATCACACATGAATGTAGTCCATGACCACCCAATTGAATCAGTTTACACAATGGTTCCTAGCACACATAATGAAGTCCTCTTCTCCTATCATTTTTATGCCAAATAAATTCCCTAAAAACTTTATCAAATTTAGCCAAAATACCAATATACATAAGAGAATGAGTGCATTGAAAATTTGGGATTGAAAGAATAACATATTTGATAAGAATAAATTTCCTTGATAATAAGATAAATTTATTCCCCCAAGTATTTAGCTTTCAAATAACTTTATACAAAATGAACTGGAAATTTGCAGCCACAAGTCTCCTCAAAGCAATTTTCACACCCAAGTAGTTCATCTTTTTAACAATTTTAAACCCCATCACCTGAGCAATTCTTTTTCTCCTCCTTTTAACCACCATAACAAATAGAATAACAAATTTTTGAAAATTTATTTCTGGCCCAACCAACTACAATAGTCCAATAAAATACCCCTAATCTTTCACTAATTTCACATTAACTTCATGAAAAATCAAAATATCATTTGCATAAAGCAAATGAGATGTCGTCAGAGCATTTGGGTCAATTTTTATCCCTATCTTAATCTCTCCTTGTTTTAAAGCATTTGATAATAATTGAGAGCATAAAATAAAAAGAAATGGAGATAAGGGATAACCTTGATGAAATTCACTTTTAGCAATGATCCAATTTGAAGAGTTTCCATTGACTAAGATAGAAAATCTGGGATTTTCTACACACTCCATAATAAGTTCGGAAAAATTAAAATTCCAAAAAGAGTTCAAAATATATTCAAAAGTTCTCCATGCTATACTGTCATAAGCTTGTTAAATATAAATTTTGAATGAAACCAAACCTGTATCAGATTTTAAATACCTAAATTAGTGAAAGACTTCTTGAACAATCAATACATGCTTTGATAAGGAATGGCCCTTCATGAAAGCTAATTGATTAACTAAAATGAGTTTTGAAGAATAAATACAAATCTATTAAGGAGAAATTTAACCACAAGTTTATAGATAGTTTTACAGAAACTTATAGGCCTAGAACTCAAAGGAACCAAAGGATTATCAACCTTTGGAACGAGCACAATCAATGTATCTTACAAATTAGAATACATTTTCCTTGTGGAAAAGAAATTCTTAATAGCATTCCAAACATATGCATTGATAATAGACAAATAATCCTTGATAAAAGAGTGTGTAATCCCATATACTCCCATTGAAAATCTCTCCATCGAGTTGATTAACATCTCCCATAACTTCCTCCATAAATAGTTTGACCTCCAATAGTTTTTGTCATTTTCAATCATCACACTCATAATAGAAGGCCAGCCATTCAATAAACAATCTCTAGCTTGCCACTTGTATAAAAAAAATTGAAGAAGATACTTTCAATCCAAGCTTAGTCATCCACCATCACTCCATTTTCATCCTTGATTTTATAAATATGTATAGCATTCCACATAGCACTTGCAAATGAATGAAAAAAAAATAGAATTCATATCCCCATCTTTGATCATTTCACCTTTGCCCGTTGTCTCATCCATGTGTTCAACCGATCAAGAGTGCTATTGAGCTCATTCACCTTAGTTATGAGAACAAGATTTTATCATCAGAAATAAAATTCATTAATAGATTTGTATATGTTCTCCAAAAACTCCAAAAGAGAATAGACACTCAACCAATTTCTTTCTCCATTTGCAACTCCAAAATCTCCATCTTATGGGATTCCTTCAAATGATTCAGATCTTTCAAATTGGCTCTACTCCAATAGAATAGAGCTTTTAATTCCCTTTTAAATTTGATATTTAGAATATTAGAATATCCTCCCACAATCTTCTTGTTCCAAGCTTTTTGAACTATGGCTGGTGATGCAAAGTGAGAAACCCAAGTGTCTTCAAATCTGAAAGCCATGTTTTCCTTCAGAACATCTATCCATAAATTTAGAATAATAGGGAAATGATCTGATGCAACCCTAGGAAGATGACGAATTACCAACAACTGAGAAGAATTAACAGCAGCAAAGTTAATAATGCTTTTATCTAATCTTTCTAAAATACGAGCTCCTCCAACTTTTTTATTACACCAAGTAATATTCAGATCAATATAGTTTAGTTCATGATAATCATTATTAGTTAAGAAAATCTTCATTTCCTTTGGTCCTATCTTTGGAACAAAATGCTCCAAATTATTCCATAACTCCCTCCTTTTATACATCTTTATTACCATAAATAGTTGATATCCTCCGCACACGTTTATTATGGATTTTTAAATCTTCAATCACACATTGTTATAAATAATACATAGTAAAGGAAGCCACATCGAACTTCCTTAACACCAAGATTTCTCCAGACAATTCATCTGAAGGAAGGTGAAAAAAATTCCAATATACTCCAATGAGAAAATTAATACCCTTCCTATCCATAGAAGACACCTTTGTCTCCAGCAAACCAACAAAAATAACATCATTATCCTTCACAGATTCCTTAAGATATAGAGAAGCATGTACTTTCCTTATCTCGAGCATATAAGACCAACAATGAGTTTAAAGATTTTGATAAGCTTGTGAGGCAGACAAAATCATGACAATTTGTTTATTATATCTGATTCAAACAGTAAACATCTCACGATCTTCACTTTCTTTTTGAATGTATAAATTATCCTTAACTAGGGGATCTGATCTAGACTGTTGGATCAGAACCATAGTATGTTGCAAATCTATTTTTTCATGGCTTATGTTTTGATGATTGACAAACACTGTTTCTCTTGGACTACTTGTTGCTTCTAACTTTTCAGGAATCGAAGATCGGACGATCAAGAGGAAGCCAAGTCCAGGATCGCGTAGGTTTAGGGTTGAGTCAGTCTGTAATTTTATTTTTCACCTTTTGAGTCTACTTGTAATAAATCAAAAAGACTGATGCTAAGTAACCCTTCACACACACACTTGAGAGGCTTAGAAATTCTGTTTTTGCCCACATCGGCCCGGCCGATATTTATATCGTCCGGGACGATCAGCTTAAAACAGAAAGTCTAATTAAGGATTCTTAATTAAGGCACCCGACATTAACATATCGGCCTGGACGATACGTGTATCGGCCAGGACGATAAGCTCAAAATAGAAAGAGATAGCCGCCTTAGACAGTTTAGGCATACTGAATTTTAAATTATCGTCCAGGACGATTCCAGGATCGGCCAGGACGAAATTACCAAATTATGCCTTAATTGATCAGGAAATCAAGGGAGTAATTAAGGATGATTGATACGATCATATCGTCCAGGACGATCGTGAGATCGGCCTGGACGATCAAGCCAAATTTCAATCGGCCAGGACTGTTCCCAGGGCTGTGCTCAGGACGATTTACCTCTTATTTGAACTAATCGGCCAGGAAGATCGTGAGATCGGCCTAGACGATCAAGCCAAATTTCAATCGTCCAGGACTGTTCCCAGGGCTGTGCTCTGGCCGATCTTCCTTGATTTGTACTAATCGGCCAGGCCGATGTCCATATCGGCCTGGACGATAAAGTCGGCTACTTGTAATTAATGAGCTCCTCTTGAGCTCTTCTATTTAAAGAGCTCTTCTTCAACGTTTTTGAGAGAACTTTGGCTGCTGCCTTGACCTGAGAAGACCTTGAGGAGAGAAAGAGAGAGAGGGAGAGAGAGAGGATCTTGTGAGGGGGAGCTTGTGAGGGGATTCACAAGGGTTGCTCAAGGATCGCTCTGCTTGTCTTTCGTCTGGAGTTTCTCGTCCGTGGAAGGGTCGGTAGAGGTAAGGAGTTTTGCCTTTGGTTGTGGTTCTCTGCCAGCTTCAGGAGGAAGCAAAAAGGAGGTAGGTTCTCTGCCTTGCCGGGGTGGCAAAAAGAAGTTTCTTGTGAGGGCTTCTCCGCCTAGCTGTGGGGGCTAAAGGAGAGTCACGTTTTGTAGTGCAATACTTGGAGGGTGCCTCCAAGGAGTGGACGTAGGTCGAGTCGACCGAACCACTATAAATCTTGTGTTCTTATTTTTGCTTCCGCACTTTTAAATTCCGCATTTGGTTTGGTGGTGTGATTTGGTTTGTGAATTTATTTCTTTGTCTTAAGAATTTTTAAAATACCAATTCACCCCCCCTCTTGGTTAGCTTGGGACTAAGTTCATAGGGCTTAACATCCCGAACGAACTTTCAAGTGGTATCAGAGCAGGATTCGAAAAATTAAGTTTGAAAACTTTTTGAATTTGATCCATGGCTAACATAGGAAATAGAAACACTACTGAAGGTTATTCGATTACACGACCTCCTCTATTTGACAACTTACCTTTTGATTTTTGGAAAACCTGCATGTCAACGTTTTTACAATCTACTGATTATCGCATGTGGATGCTTATTCAAGAAGGTTATTCTCCACCTTCTCGTGAAATGAATGGTATTAAAACTGAAGTTGCTTTTACTGAATGGACTTTCGATGAACGTGATTTGGCTCAGTTAAATGCAAAATGTTTGAACTATTTTTTCTGTGCTTTGAAATCTGAAGATTACATGCGTGTTTCAACTTGCAAAACTGGTAAAGAGATTTGGGATAAATTATGCATCACCTATGAAGGTACTAATGAAGTTAAGCAAACCCTTTTGAACTTTCTCTTGCATGACTACGAACTTTTTCGTATGAAACCTCATGAATCGATTTCTGACATGTACACTAGGTTTACTCAGTTTGTTACTTCATTGCATGCACTAGGAAAAGAGCTTTCGAATTATGAAAAAGTTAACAAGATTTTGAGATGCTTGCCTTCGTCTTATGATGCAAAAATAACTGCAATCACTGAATCAAAAGATTTGAATACTTATTCCATTGATAACTTACTTGGCTCACTCATTGCTTACGAGCAAGGTGTGAATCAAAGAAATCTTGATGCAGGTGAGAAGAAAAAGGAGAAAACAATTGCACTGAAGGCGCACAAATCGGATTCTGAATCTTCCGGGTCTGAGAGCGATGAAGTTGCCTTCATCACAAGGCAATTCAAAAGCTTTTTAAGGAAGAAACATAGGCATTATCAAAATTGGAGGAAAGGTAAGGATCACAAATATGTTAAAGGATCTTCTGATGTTGTTTGCTTTGAATGTAGGAAACCTGGACATGTGAGAGCCGATTAACCTACACTTCAAGATCAATCAAGCAAAGAAAAGGAAAAAGGTGAGGAGAAAGCCAAGTCAAGAAAGGACAAGAAGAAGAAAATCCAAAGAGGATTTTGGGCAGAATCTGGTACTGATTCCTCTGAGACTGAACCAGAGGAAGAGACTACGAATTTGTGTTTCATGGGAGAAAATCAAAGTGATGAAGAAGAGGTATGTAAACCAACCTATGATGAATTGTTTGAAATTTGTGAAAAAATTCATGCATCATACAAAAAACTTAAGAAAACTCATGCTAGCCTAAAATTAGAACATTTGAATCTACAAAAAGAGCATGAAGTGTTTCTCAAAGACCATGCAACGATTGATTCAAATCACATGGCTCTTCTTGATGAATTTGATGAGTTAAACAAAAAACATTTGGATTTAATTGATGAACATAATGCCTTAAAAGTTTCACACACCTCACTTAGTTTTGATCTTAAGAAATCTAAAGATCTTGAGAAAAATTTGAGGATTGAGATTGATGCCTTAAAGAGAACAAATTTGAGGATTCAAAATGACCGGATGACTTCCACTATTGATCATAAGCCAAAACCTAGGAAGAGGCATTATAACTCAAATCATCTAAGAAATCCCTTTCCTGGAATTAGATGTTTCTCATGTGGCATGCTAGGACACATCTCACACACTTGCACCGTTCATCGTAGTACTCATTGGGTGTGGAGACCTAAAATGCATGATTCACAGCATACCTTACCTGCATTACATTATACTTTTTCTAAGAAGGATCCCAAACCTGTTTGGGTTCCTAAATCTGACTGTTGTTGAGTTTTGCAGGTGTGCTCTCACCAAAGTCCTCGTGGGAGCATAGGATAACTAGACATAAGGAGGCTTGCAGCTCAAAAATTGCTTAAACTCGCTGCTTTATCACTTGCTTGAAACATTAGTTTTGTGTGTCTTTTTTTTTTTACTTTTCTTCTAGTTTGTATGCTCACTTTGTATTGATTTTAGTTTGCTTTATTTTTCATTTGTTTTGTTTTGTTTTGTTTTGTTTACTCGCTGCTCTTTAAATTCGGCCTTCCATATGATTAATCCTTTCAAGCTTTTAGATTTTGGAGTTTTTGGAGACAGTGATTTAGCTTTTCAAAATTGGTTAAAGGGAGTTTTCTGTTGATGTTTTCCCTCCTTCAGACTATATTTAGTGGTATGATTTTTCTTCTCTAAAACAAAAGTCTAAACTCGGTTTAACTAATGGCTTGTTAATTAAGATCTTTTTCTTATCTTGCTACATTAATTTATCTTATGTATAATAGCCAAAGTTTTTAGTTATCATTCAAGCTTTTAAAATCTTGCCATTGCATTTATCACATGTTTTTGATTTAGTGTTGTGGATTGTTCTTCCCTATGTTAGAGAGAGAGCCCCTATTCTCTAATATTTGGAGGATATACTCACAACTAAGTTTTTTTTAAGGGTATATTAAAGAATTTCTAGCTTGCAAAAGTTAAAAAGGAAAGAGGCCAATGAAGCCAAAATTGAAAAGAATGCTATATACACAAAAGTGTATCAAAGAATCAAAAGATGCTCAAAAGAGCAAATCAAATGACAAGAGGCATAAAATGAGCCCACTAAATGCAAGCTATTCTCTCTTTGATAAAACTCTTAAAACTTAGATAATTCATTAATTATGTGATGTTTTCAAAGACTTAATTTCAATTTTCATGATTGAGAAAAACTACTTTTGTTTATTAAATATGAGATATTTTCTTTGTAAACAAGCTTTGAATGAATCTTATTATCCTTATTAGTTATTCTAAGCTGGATTTTTTTGTTTTCCAAAAAGAATTTTGTACCCTAAAAGATGTCCGATCTAGGGTTAACAGAATCGGATGTTCTACCTTCTACTAATTGAGATTTGTTAAACTTTCTGATCTCTTGGAACTCTAAAAGTTTAACTTTTTGAAAAAGAATTCTCATATGATGCCTCCATAAATACAAAAATTTTTTTTTTTTTAAAATTCAAAAAAAAAAATATTCATTTTTGATTTCTCATTGTCCCTTTTTTTTTTTTTTGTTTTGACTATTTTTCTTTTGTTTTATTTTTTTGAGAGTCTTGATCATCAGCCTTCACCTCTTGATTTCAATTTCTTGTCACATCGTCCGGGCCGATACCCTTATCGTCCTGGACGATATGACAAATTCTGTTCAAAATCCATCTGCTGACCTTTTTGTTTGAAAACAATAAACTCATCGTCCCGGACGATCCCATATCGTCCTGGACGATTTGATCGAACTCTTGGGGATAGTCATGGCTGATAGTATATTTTGTCTGGCCGATGCATTTTATGTGCATCGTCCTGGCCGATACACTGGATCGTCCTGGACGATCCACGTGTCAGTACGTTTTGATCTTTAAATTCGGCCCCGGACGATCCATTATTGGACCCTCGGCCGGGCCGATCCACTGTTCGTCCTGGACGATACACATGGCAAGCATTTTAAACGTTTTAACTTCGGCCGGTACGATCAATTATTGTGCATCATCCCGGACGATACACCTAATCGGCCCAGACGATCTGCTTTTTTAACGGTCGTTCGGCCTGACTCCTCGGGCCGATCGCCTGTGTCTATTCGGCCTGGCCGATATCTGATCAGCCCGGCCGATCTGACTGCCTTTTTGACCAATCGGCCTGTACGTAATTATTGTACCCTATCGGCCTGGACGATTCTAGGATCGGCCAGGACGATAGGGCCGTTTCTTTAAATTCAGGCCAATTCCAGCCATTTTTCTCACCCTCTTCCTTCAACTCTTTTGTGTTTTCCTGCTACCTCTCTCAGATGGCTGGTGGGAAACGTATTCGTCAGGCATCCGGGAGTTCTTCGAGGGCGACTCTAGACCCTCGATTCAGGGAGGCAGAAGATCAGGCTGCCTATCATCGCTACAAAGAGAGTAGCATTACCCTGTCCCGGATAATCAATCCAGCATATCTCTCATACCCGGTAATGGACCTTTTTGCCCACACCTCTCTTTGTTTTATACTCACTCTCGCCTTCCCTTTCTCTTCCGAACTTCTCGCTGAATTTTTTGCTAACCTACGCATTAACCACACCTTCACAGTCATGACCTCCTATGTGAATCGACGCCCTGTCAAAATCACATATCAGGACTGTGTTGATCTTCTACAGCTATCCACCACTGGGGATAAGCTGCACCAAATAGCCACTGATCCTGATTTTGACTGGTCTACGGCGAATCACTTCCTTCGTCAAACCAATACACATTTCCATGTTAGAGAGACTAGCTCTTTGGTCAAAGATGCTAGGACAATCCAACATGTCCTTCGCACATCCATAATCCCAAAAGCCGGGGATCGGATTCACATCACCCCTCTACTGTCCCTCACTACTTTCTACATTATGGCCCAAAGAGAATTCAATACCGCTAATCTACTCTTTCGCTACATCGATCACCTAACTACAATTCGCGACCCAGGCCATAAGAGAAAGCCCAATCTAGCCTTAGGACACATCATTGCCTATGTCCTTGAAACCAAATACAATCTCCAATACCCTAATCATCCTAACTGTCACCCTACATACTACTCAAACAATTCCTTCACTGCACTTCATAGTACTCGTCTTCACCCAGGAGATGGGGAAGGTCGGAGGGCTAGAGAGGAGGAGGCTCCCGCTCCCGCTCCCGTTCCGGATCCTGTCCCTCTCCACCAGCACTCACCCTTTGATCAGTTGATTGAGAGATTTGACCGTTGGGAGACTCGGTTTGACACCTACGTTGTTGCTCAGGAGCAGCAACACTCAGAGGACATTGCCCGCTACGAGCAACACCGAGCTGAGGATTTAGCCCGATTTGATAGTTTCGTTACTCAGCAGCAGCAGCAGCATGACTAGGACATCGCCTGGTTCAATGCTCAGTTCACCTCACTTGCCACCTACTTTCAGCAGCCACCTCCACCACCTCCATCTGATGATCTGGATCCCTCGTTGTTTTAGTCTGTATTTTATGTTGATTGTTTCCTGTCTTTTTAGTGTGCTTGTTAGTCTTTTTCTTTTGTTTCTAGACCCGCTTTTTGTGATGACAAAAGGGGGAGTAGGGTGTAGGAAAAAGCTGTTTGGTCTTGGATTTTGTAACCGTGCGGTGTTTTAATGAATTTTTCCTACTTGTGTTTGCCATCATCAAAAAGGGGGAGATTGTTGCAAATCTATTTTTTCATGGCTTATGTTTTGATGATTGACAAACACTGTTTCTCTTGGACTACTTGTTGCTTCTAACTTTTCAGGAATAGAAGATCGGACGATCAAGAGGAAGCCAAGTCCAGGATCGCGTAGGTTTAGGGTTGAGTCAGTCTGTAATTTTATTTTTCACCTTTTGAGTCTACTTGTAATAAATCAAAAAGACTGATGCTAAGTAACCCTTCACACACACACTTGAGAGGCTTAGAAATTCTGTTTTTGCCCACATCGGCCCGGCCGATATTTATATCGTCCGGGACGATCAGCTTAAAACAGAAAGTCTAATTAAGGATTCTTAATTAAGGCAGCCGACATTAACATATCGGCCTGGACGATACGTGTATCGGCCAGGACGATAAGCTCAAAATAGAAAGAGATAGCCTCCTTAGACAGTTTAGGCATACTGAATTTTAAATTATCGTCCAGGACGATTCCAGGATCGGCCAGGACGAAATTACCAAATTATGCCTTAATTGATCAGGAAATCAAGGGAGTAATTAAGGATGATTGATACGATCATATCGTCCAGGACGATCGTGAGATCGGCCTGGACGATCAAGCCAAATTTCAATCGGCCAGGACTGTTCCCAGGGCTGTGCTCAGGACGATTTACCTCTTATTTGAACTAATCGGCCAGGACGATCATGAGATCGGCCTGGATGATCAAGCCAAATTTCAATCGTCCAGGACTGTTCCCAGGGCTGTGCTCTGGCCGATCTTCCTTGATTTGTACTAATCGGCCAGGCCGATGTCCATATCGGCCTGGACGATAAAGTCGGCAACTTGCAATTAATGAGCTCCTCTTGAGCTCTTATATTTAAAGAGCTCTTCTTCAACGTTTTTGAGAGACCTTTGGCTGCTGCCTTGACCTGAGAAGACCTTGAGGAGAGAAAGAGAGAGAGGGAGAGAGAGAGGATCTTGTGAGGGGGAGCGTGTGAGGGGATTCACAAGGGTTGCTCAAGGATCGCTCTGCTTGTCTTTTGTCTGGAGTTTCTCGTCCGTGGAAGGGTCAGTAGAGGTAAGGAGTTTTTCCTTTGGTTGTGGTTCTCTGCCAGCTTCAGGAGGAAGCAAAAAGGAGGTAGGTTCTCTGCCTTGCCGGGGTGGCAAAAAGAAGTTTCTTGTGAGGGCTTCTCCGCCTAGCTGTGGGGGCTAAAGGAGAGTCACGTTTTGTAGTGCAATACTTGGAGGGTGCCTCCAAGGAGTGGACGTAGGTCGAGTCGACCGAACCACTATAAATCTTGTGTTCTTATTTTTGCTTCCGCACTTTTAAATTCCGCATTTGGTTTGGTGGTGTGATTTGGTTTGTGAATTTATTTCTTTGTCTTAAGAATTTTTAAAATACCAATTCACCCCCCCTCTTGGTTAGCTTGGGACTAAGTTCATAGGGCTTAACATCCCGAACGAACTTTCATAGTATATCTGATGGCTACCTTCATTGTCATCCTGGTTCAGTGGCTGACTCGGAGATAAAAATTGTTGAATATTATTATAATGATTACAATTATAATTTATCTTTTTTAAATTATGAAATGAAAAGACTCATCAAAATGTCTTAAGTTTTGGCAGATGTGTATTATAGTGTATCCTTTACCCTCTATAACTTTTTCATTGCCATTTTATGTCCAAATAGTTCATACAGTAATTTTTAAAAACCTAAGTCATGATTTGACCTAGATTTATGCAAAATATTAACTAATTCAATTCTTTCCCAATCATTTCATGTTATGGCTCTATAAAATAAATGTGATGGGATTTTTGATTTAAAAATAAATCCATGTTATTATCATGCATACTTTCAATGAAAAGGACCATTAATGGTTTATGAAGTTTAATACATTGCTCTCTAAATATACATGGAAAAAGGCTCTAATTTGGTTGAGAGGAATTTGAGGATGTTTCTTATATCCTATATTACTTCTGACCCCATTTGATGCATATCTTTTATGTTGTGAAATTTCTAACTCTATAGGTCACTATGTAACCTATAACATTGATAATTCACTAAATTCAATCCTAGGGCATTACGTAGTCATCTTGTTATAATTTTTTATACATTTATAATGGTTAGTCACACCTATTTTTAGATCCATTTAATCCTTAGTGGAGGCAAGGGAAATTTACTAAGGTTTGTATCTGGAGAACTTAGAAAATTTTATGTAGTGAAATTTCTAACTCTATAGGTAACTATGTAACCTATAACATTTATAATTCACTAAATTCAATCCTAGGTCATTAGGTAGTCATCTTGTTATAATTTTTTAATACATTTACAAGGGTTAGTTATGCCTATTTTTAGATCCATTTAAACCATAGTGGCAGCTAGGGAAATTTACTAAGGTTTGTATCTAGAGAACTTAGAAAATTTTTAGAGATAAAAAAAAAAAACATTTAATAAAGATAGAACATTAAACTAGTGAATTTAGAAAAATTACACTCCCTATGGACTAAATCCACCTTTATTTGACATTAATTGGCCATAAAAAATAATAATCAAATATAGCCTTTATTTAATTATTGATTTTTCCAAAATTATAAGAAATCAAGAAAAATCCTTAAAAATGTAATATAACCTTCAATCAACTCTAAATCAAGTATAGATCATTAAAAAATAAAATTCAGATCCAAATTTAATCAAATTTTAACTAATAATTAATTAACTCATAATTAAATAATAATAAAATAAAATTAATTAAAAATAAAAAAATTGAAATTTTGAAACTTTTAAAGATTGATTCATTGGTCATCGTTCACCTATTTTTATCAATTTCATAAAGTTTGGGTTGGATTTGATATCAAAATAAATAAAGAAATCCTCTAATGTTAGTAATTAAGTCACTTAAATAATTCATTAAAGACTTAATTTCATATATAATTATATAAATATAATAATGTAAATGAAATATAAATAACAAATATAAATAAAATAAAATAAAACTTAGAGATCAATAATTTGAAATTAAATAAATTTTTTTTAAGAAATATTTTTATAATTAATTAATAATTACTAAAAATTCAAAAAAAATCAATTATTGATTAAACAATCATAGGTATTCATAAAAAAATTAACACAAAAAAACAAAATTAATTTAATAATTTCTTTTATTAAAATTTATTTTTAATAAAATAAATTGGATAATTAATATTAATTACATATTAAGGTCCTTTCTTTCTTAATGCTTGTTTCCTTTTGGAGGACATTTTTCGAATTTATTTTGATGGTCTGTAGTACACCATAAATCGCCCAATAATCCCATTATGTGGTTCATAATTCCTTTAAGGAGGGAACACACATATCTCATTACCTAATTTTATTAAATTTTTGAATAATTAATGAAGGGTTCATGTACCATGCTAGCCTCCAGTTGTGAAAGGCATATTTGTATAAAATCTATATCCCTAAGTTCAACCTTAATAATTCATCAACCTTATATATCATGCTTGATTCTACTTGGAGTTCATGTGTATTAATTTGGAAGGTCCCTTCCCTATCCAATAATAAATCTTTAAAGGCATCATGTGATCCCATATGGGGATTATTACATATCATTTATAAGCCTTAGGATCTATAAATAAGTAGCACTCACACTTTGGGGTTCTTAATCTAATAATTATTTATATTTAAAAAATCAATTGCAACCTATAAAATTTAAATAATAAATTAAAAAGTTACATAATGTAAACTTAAACTAAAATTCCCTTTTGGCCGTTAATGGACAAACACTTTAAATTGTTGCAACTTAAATAATAAACTTCTATAGGACATACCAAAGCCACAAAACCTACTTCACACAAATAGATGGTTTTTTTGGACAACCAACTCTTTCTTTGCTTAGGTCGATTCTGTAAATTATTTGTTGGGTGCTTTTTTTATAGAATACTATGTATATGTTTATTTATTTTATGCAACCTAGAAGTCAAGCCTTTTAATTTTTGTTGGGGTGCTTAGGCTCTTTAAGGACTATAATAGAAATATTTGATATTACACAACCTCTCAACATATATTTTAAATACTTATATGCATATTATACTTGTTATTACATTCTTGCGAGAATCAAAGTAGAATGTACCTAAGAATGATGTATATGCATGTATCTCTATATATTATAAATTGTATATAAATTGGGTTGTACAACATCGTGAGTTGTAAAATATCTAAATACACTTTGTTATACTTATAAGTGGGGCTCCAAAAGATGATGGCCTCTCCTTTAGATGCCAGTCTCATTTGAAATTTCACAGATGAATTGGAGCACAAAGACCTTAAGCTGATGTATTTGATTATATACTTATGGTAAGCTTAAAAAACTATGTTTACTATGGTGGATCCTGGCCACCTCACTTTCCTATAGAGTTTAAGTATTTTGTAAATATTTGAATCAATAAATGAATAAAATTTTAATTTAGGAATACAATCTTCTCTTTTATTTATATCATTTCATACGTTACATTCATGTGGGTGGAAGATTACATTTATAGGTTGCAAATTTTCTTAGATTTTTCACATTTCCCTTGTTTCAAACTTTGTATGAATATGTATACTAGTTCTAGAATGATATAACCTTGGGTACTACAAACACCAACCATTTTACCTATTTATACATACATAAATACATTCTTATTTTACTTCTACTATGAACACTAGAGCCTAGGACTTTTATGCCTGCCGAGGGCATGGTAGTGAAGTCCTCATTACGCTTGGAGGATGATATGCTTTTCCTGTAGGTATAGGGTCATTATGCAGTTAAATTTTTTAAGAAATTTTAGGCATTAGAAAATTTAGTTAGGTTAATTATATAAGATAAAATGTAGAGTTTTAGCAAATTGTCTCATTAGTGTCATTTGAACATAAAAGTTAAAATTACTCATCATAATCACTAATTTAGAGACTAATTTGCTCCTTTGAGCTATTTGGATAGAGCTAATCATATCATACACTACATTAAGGATGATTGCTTTTGGATTTGGTTTTCAACTAGCATTGCATTCCAAACAAGCATAAGCTTAGAGGTATTTGTACACCTCACATTCCTTATAGAAAAAGTATAAAGAAATTATATGTATTTTTTACAAAATTTAATGATAATTTTCAAGAAATGATTTGTATATTGAAAATATATGAGGTAACTTTCTTATATTTTTAAATCAAAATGAGTTTAATCTCCACTTTAATCAAAAGTTTTCTCTTCCAAGATGTGATTGACCATAAAGGCTTTCCTCAATAGAAACTAAAGATTTCAATATAAAATAAATCATATCTTAGTTCAATAATATAGGAGATAATTGTTTTGGGCATAGACTAAAGCTAATCCTGGTTTAATTTCATATTTAAAATTATAAGTGCATGTGAATTCTATCCTTCTAGATAATCTTTATATTCCCTATGTTGAATTTAAAAAAAAAAAAATTGTTTCCTCAATTCACTAATGCAATGCTAGTTTATCTTTTGAGATAATTAACATTAATTATGTGAATTGTATTAGAGAATCATTAAATATCAAATTGGTGGTATAATCATTACCTTTTAATTTTATCCACATGATTTTTTTAGTCACTATACTAGTGATTGGATATACTTTTCATCTTTAGTGGAGATTACAATCTATGTTTATAATATAATCTTTTATATAAGTAAGCCACCTATTTTTAATCATAATGATAAAAATATCATTTCAATCAATCATCTCTTTTATAATCAAGTTTAGCCCTAATCTTCAATCAATCATTCTTCGAATGTACGCTTCACAATCATATCTTTCCTTAGGTTTGGGTCCTTTGTTAAGTTCCTTTCACCTTCCATCATCAATCATCTACAACTTACCTCAGATATTGAGCAAATTTACTTCAGTGTGATCATCTGCTTCAACATTCAAATTGAGTTTAGTAAATTTAGTCATTGATATGTATTTCCTATTAAATTTTAGAGAAAATTTTTAGCAAAATAATTCTCAACTTCAACATCACCCCCGCTTAGTCTATTGAGGGCACTCAGATCAAATATAGTTTACATTCATTGCACCACAGACTAAAGTGGTGGCAACTACCAATAATTCCATTAATACAGTTCCCCTTCAAGTTAAAATTGATGGTGGGTCTGTAGCAGCTCTCATAGTTACTAAGCCCTCTAAAATTTTCCATTTAACTTTCCCTCAGTCAACTATCAAGAATAAGGGGAATTATGTTTTCAATTCAAAAATCCCTGCATATAGTCATTTTGAGATGGGGTCATCTTTTGGAGTGAAGGAAATGTCTAATTCTCAGTGATGTAACATGAATCAATTTCTGAGGTGAAGGGCTAAGAAAGACGAATAACTAAAGGATTGCTTTGATCAAAACTACTATTCAGGTAGCAATGAATATTGAATCTAAAGTCCTTAAAGGAGTAGTAAACCCTACACTACTAAGCATAAATTACTTCCATCCATTGATAACTATTGGTGTTAAGGAAAGTCCAATTAGCATAATGAATTCTCCATCCACCCCTTTTTATAGAAATACTGTCTTACCCTTTTTATCTAAAATGGAAAAGGAAGTTTAAAGTTCTGTTAAATGGACTAATTCAAAACTGCGCCACTAGTTACGACCAATCAAATCATGAATTTTTTAGCAGAGTTAAGGATGTTCTTTCTTCTGGATTACTATGCTCCAGCAGAGGGGGAAAAACATCTCCACCTTCCAAGATAAAAAAATAGTTTCAAGAATTAGTCCCGAGTGGATTGACTGTAGTTACAAATTATCATACATAGCCAAATTTTTCATACCATAATCAGCTTGCAACATCAGCCTATAAGTAGAGTTAACAAACACCCATTAGAACTTTAGGGTATGGAATATTAGCTAATTGATGGTATAATCCCATATGTCCTTCATCTTTACATCAGTCTACAAATCTTCCAATGAAAACTTCTAGTCATTCTATAGGTTAAAATTTTTCTTGGGTTTATTTGCATCATTTATAAGGTATTGAATCATCTTCTTATTTTGAAAAAAGGAAGCTGAAGTTTATAAATCAGCCGACCTTATTATTTAACAAGGAATGGATTTGACAATTTAAAATGGTTGCCACTCCGACTATATTAGTTGCTCACAAAAATAGTGCAACATAGGATAGAATGACTAAAGGTAAATAGGTAGTTTAATAATCATTTATTAGAGAGTATATTATGATTGATCCACATCATGTGGGAAGAATATTAATAGAAGGAAAAATGAATCATTTGAAGGAAAGTATTCATTAAATAGATGTTTAGGATGTTGCAGTGGATCTAGAAGAAAAATTATAAGATGAAGAGATTACTGGTAGTATCAACATGATATACACTCATTCATTTAAAAGATAAGATAATCAAAATTGAGAGATAAGGTATGGATTTTTTCTAGAGAGAGAAACTAATTTTCAAATTCTTGAGTAGTATGGCGGCAGAGGGTCGCCGACTTTCGATGATGGCTGGTCGTCCGAATGTGGGTCGACATACAAATCTGACCCTTTTGCTCTCATCTCAATCTAATTTTTTCTTCTTCACCTCCTGCATTCAGTGATGATCTTTCTGTAAATCAAGTGGATAGAAAACCTAGGTTCATGTCTGGAAAGCTGTTGATAATAAACAAAGGTGGATTGATAAAATAGAAGAAACCTATTGAATAATAGTAAAGGAAAGCCAGTAATCATTGAGAAAGGTATTGAATTTCAAAATTCTTTATCCCCTCCAGATTTTGGGAAAAAATTAAATTCTATGGATGCTGATGGGGCATCTTCTAATTCAAAATCAAATCCTAAAAAATCTATGATGTGATTGAATGGTCATGAGGATACTCGAAAAGGAATTATTGACTCTATGGCCCCTAAATTTGTGTATCAAGCTCTCCCAAAATCAAGTACCAAGGATGTTGATATTGAGGAAAATATTTTCAAGCAAGTTGGAGAAAAATCAAATGATTTAAATAAAGTTCACTTATGTGATGAAGGCGATCTGGCTGGATGTAATTCGGATAACATTCAGCCTATTACTCCTAAGATGCCTACCAACAATGTGCTAAAAAATGCTTGGATTAAAAAATCTAATATCAATGTATCCAATTTAGATTTTGGAAAGGACATTACAGGAGTGGATGCTGTGGTAAAGCTTCATTCTGCAAATTAAATATATAATTCAAATAAACTTCACAAATCTCTGGTTATCAAAGTCTTTGGGTATAACACACCATTTCAAATGATTAGCATGGAGTTAAGAAGAAAATGGGCACACTTTGGTAAATTTCATTTAACAATGCTTGGTTTGGGATGGATGCTTTGTGCATTTGATGAACAAGAAGCAATGGAATCAGTTTTCTCCAATGGGCCGTGGTATGTAAAGGATAATATACATGGGTTGGATAGATTGTCTCCAACATTTTTTCCTTTATCCTTGAAACGTCTTTCTGCACCGATTTGGATTAGAATGCCAAACCTACCTCTTCAATGATGGGATGAAATCAACATTTGCAGAATAAGTTTTATGGTTAGGAAACCATATATGATTGATGGAAATATGTTCCAATGGTGTAGAAGGGAATTTTCTAGAATTTCCATTTGTATCAACTTAGATGGAAAGCACCCTTTGGGCGTTTGGGCTGAAGGATGCTCAGGGAATTTCTTCCAAATGATTGAATATGAGAAGATTCTAAACATCAACTTAGATGACTATATCAATGTTGCTTGCCACTAGGATCAATGTCAAGTATATAGTGTAGTTTTACATCAGCTAACAAACATCATACATCCAACCATTACTTCATGGCCTTTTGAATGCTTGGGTATATAACTCATCGGTCTGATAGATTCTCTATCCTCTAGAGGTCATTGGTTAATATTAGCGACTATAGATTAACTCTCAAAATGGTCTAAAGAAATTCCTCTAAGAGATGTCAAAGCATATCGTATTCTAAAATTATTCAAAAAAACTTCATATATAGATTCATTAATCTTCATCAGATTTTCTCAGATAATGGTCCTTCATTCAAAAGTACTAATATAAATTATATTTCTAGACAACACAATATTAATTTGAGATACTCTACCATCTTTATTCGTCGGGCAAATGTATTGGCAGAGGCCTTCAAGAATACTTTAGGTCTAATATTAAAGAAAATCTTAGATGATAATATGCATCGATGTCTTGAAAAGTTGTTTAAAATTATTTTAGGCATACCGAACCACATATAAAACTTTAATTAAAGCTTTGCTGTGTGATTTCATCTTTGGTGTGAAAGTAGTTATTCCTCTAAAAGTACAACTACCTTCACTCTAAGTTGCACTGAATTTTAAGAAACGTTCATATTAAAATGCTAAAATCTGATTGAAAGAGCTCAATGGTTTGGAAGAGAAGTGCTTGCAAGCTCAAAAAAACCTCGAGTTATAAAGCTAAAATTATCCCGGCTCATCATAAATTGGTTTATCCGGGAACTTTTTGAGTAGCTGACTTGGTGTTAGTTCTATGAAGACCCATTTTAGCTTAGCAAAAGATACGTGGTGAATTTGAGCAAATGTTAGAAGGGTCGTTCATGGTGGAAAAAACCTATCAAAGAAGTTCTTATAGACTGATAGATCATAAAAAGAACAACCTATGTTACTCATCAATTGGTGAGATCTCAATAAGTATCATGAAAGTTGATGCATGAGGAAAAATTTTTCAATAAAATGAATTTTGAAATCTAAATTGTCAACATTGTAGTGCTATCAGTCAAATTGGGTCATGAACCTTCTACTATGTTGTATGGACTTCAAAATCTTGAACCATTCATTACAAATACCATCACCAAAACCATCCACATTCAACATTTCAATATGTTCAAGTAAATATTGGATCAAACCTTAAATTCCCCTCTATTTCTGTGTCAGCATGGTCGAGTCCTTTTAGGATTCATTTTGTCTCTTTTTACTCACCATTTTGATATGGTCAAGTGAGTATTAAGTTATCAACCACATTCATCATTTTGATATGGTCAAGAAAATATTAGATCCACCCTTAAATTCTCCTCTTTTGCTATTTTGATATGGTCATACAATTATTGGATTCATGCTTAAATCTTCTATATTTATCATTTCAATATGGTCAAGTTAATGTTGAATCCTTAAATCCTAGTATTTTGTCATTTCGATATTGCTAAGCAGCCACCTGAAATTTCTTTGTTCATTATTTTGATATGATTAAATGAATATAAAATCTCTTCCACTCATAGTTTATATATGGTCAAGTAAGTATCTAAATCTTCCACATTCATCATTTCGATATGCTTAAGTGAATGTTGTATCCTTAAATCTTAGTGTTCTATAGTTTTGATATGGTTAAGTAGACACTAAACCTCTTATGATCTCTTTGATCATCTTTTTAATATGTTCAATCGAACATAGAATCTCTCCACATTCACCTAAGTGTGGTCAAGTGAACACTCGATAAATTATTAAATTCTCCTATTTTAGCTATTTCGACAAGGTCAAGCAATTGTAGGCTCTTTTTCATCTCTCCCATTCACCATTTCAATATGGTCAAGTAAATGTCAAGTTATCTTCAAAATTCACATTTTAATATGGTCAAGTGAATGTTGAATTTTAGAGATGCTCTGTTCTAGTGAGAGAAAATTTGTTCGGATTTTGAATTTTAATTTTGCGACTTTCATGGCAGCTGACGTTTGCTGGCCGGTGTCAATGGCCGACAGACAAATGATGAGTCAACGTGTGATTCCAACTCCATTCATTCCTACAAGATCGAACTTACCCTCTTCTCCTCCTACTTTTGGTGATGGCATCGCTAGCAAGCTGGACGGTAAGGTTTGATTTGGAAAACCATTGGTAATCAATGAAGGTTGTCTCTTAAATCAGAAGAAACCATTGGAGGTGATTGGTAAAGGAAAACATGTAATTTCTGAAAATTCTAAGAAGTTCAATATTATGAACTCTCCAGTCGATTCTGTTATGGTTGCTAAGAGATTTTCTGGAGAGACGTCTACATCCAATTCGATGAATTGCCTCAAACATTCCAGGAAAATTATGGAAGATAACCTCAAAGGTCATGAGATTATCTTTAATAAGGATTTGGAAACAAAGGAATATTCTATTTAGGAAACAAGGGAGAGAAGTGATATTGAGAATGTTCGTAATTGCGTAAACACAGAGCTAAATGATTGTCCTGTGAATTCTATTTAGAAGAATATTGCTCCTAATAAATCTATGCACTGAGCTCCTAATGTTTGGACTAAGAAGAATAACATTAATATTACTGATCTTGATTTCAAGAAAGAATTCACAGGAGGAGATAATATTGTCAAAATTCATTTGCCCAAGGAACAGGAAAACATAGAGAAACTTCAAAATTCACTGTTTATCAAAGTTTTTGGCACCAATGTTCCATTCAACTTAATATGCTCAGAGCTGAGGAGGCAATGGGCATAGTTTGGAAAATTCAATTTAACCATTCTTGGTTTAGGATGGATACTATGTGCATTTGATGAGAAAGATGCATTGGATTCTATTTTAACAAGTGGTCCATGGTATGTTAAAAACAATATTATAGGCATGGACAAATGGTCTCCATCATTCTCCCCATCTTCATTAAAAGGGCTTACATCCCCAGTTTGGATCAGATTGCCAAACCTTCCTCTTCACTGTTGGGACAAAATCAACATGTGCAGAATCGCCTCCATGGTTGGTAAACCATGTATGATAGATGGAAATTCATTCCAATGAAATAGGAGGGAATTCGCCAGGGTTTCTGTTCGCATAAACCTGGACACCAAGCTTCATTTAGGAGTTTGGGCTGAAGGTTCTTCAGGAAAATTCTATCAAAGAATCGAGTATAAAAATAAACCCTATTTCTATTTTTGCTGCGAAAAATTTGGTCATTTTGTTGAACGATGTCCAGAAAAAGTAGTGAAGAACTCTACTCCAGTTTAGGTTGAAAATGATGTTTTCAATAGGGGAGATTCTCTTAATAATGGCAGTCTTCAAGGAGATAACTCTAACTTAAATAAGTATGGCCCATGGATCCACGTCAACTTCAGGAGGAATAAATTTAAAAAGCAATTCCCGGCTTCTAAAATTATTTCCCAGAACAACTCCAGAACACTATCTGGACTTGCTGACAGAAGAACAAAGACCAACTTAGTGTATAAAATCATGGAGAAAGTTGCAGCTGTACATCCTGAGGAGTAGATCATTGGAAAAAGTAGTTCAGTTGCTGATAAAGAGCAGAATAATTTTGGAGACAAGTTTATTGCTATCTCTCATCAGGAGGAAGAAAATAATAACCTGGATATCTCAAATCCTATCCCAATTTTTCCTACTGGTGTTAATAAATTTTATCTATTAAACAATTTAATTGAAGAAGGTGAAATTGTGGAACCGGTTGTTGAAAATGCTAATGCTTCTATTGGTTGTGAAATTAGCAATTCACTGAGCATGGAGGGAGGTGATTGTGATAATAATACTGAGCTGGTTAAAGCTCCTAGTTCCAGAAAGAAAGGTTCTAAGCAATTTAAAAACTTAGGACCTATCAAGTTAAATGTAAGGAGTAGAAGATTGGAAGAATCTCAAAATGAAAAAGTGGGGATTTCTTCCCCTCTTTTGAAATAATGTCTTCCATTGAATTCTGGAACTGTAGGGGAGCTAGGAAGAGGAGAGCTTCCTTGTATTTGAAGGAGATTGTTAAGGAAAATGCTATTTTGTTTATGGGATTATTGGAAACTAAAGTCACTTTGTTCAATAGAAGTGATGTGGATATGTTAATTGGGACTGGTTGGGAATTTTTCAAATTCCTTCTATTGGAAAATCTGGTGGTATATTAATTACTTGGAAACTGATTTGGCATCTTTCAATGTTTTTGAATCTTCAAACCAATTTGCTATTGGGGAGATAGATATAAAAAAAAAGGTAGGTGGAGGATAGCTTCTATCTATGGTAGCTTAGATGTCTATGAAAGAAGGATCCTATGGGAAAAACTGAAGCAATATACTTCTAATGACATAGCTATGGTCATTGGAGGTGACTTTAATTGTATTCTTAACAAAGAAGACAAAAAAGGAGGAAGGAGATTTGTTTATTCTATGAGTGCCAAAGAAATGAAGTCTTTTCTTATCTCAAATGATCTTCATGAAGTTAGGTGCATTGGGCCCAAATTTACTTAAAGTAATAGTAATTATGGAACAAATAGAATCCTTGAGAGGCTGGTCAGGTGCTACTTGAACTCGGCAGCTTTAACTTCTCATCAGCATATGGTTGTCAAGCACCTTGCAAGGATTGCCTCGGACCATTGTCCAATCATCTTAAAATTTTAGAATTTCAAAGAAAATCCTTATAAAGTTTTAAAATGTGAAGATGTTTTGGTTTCTAACCCTGCTTCAGTTGCTGTAATTAAAAAAACCGGGAGGAAAAAATCTGAGGGGGATTTCGGACAGGTTCTCAACAGGAAATTGAAGAGGGTTGTGAAGGCACTGTTCTACTGAAGCAAAGACAAACACAAGACCTTGATGGAAGATAAAGAGTCTCTCAAAAAAGAAATCTTAGAACTACAAGATAAAGATTGCACTGTTGGTCTTTCGGAAGAAGAATGCTTATTACTCAAATCCAAGGTTGGGGATCTTAACAACAAATTGGCTTGTCTGGATATATGGTGGAGGCAGCGTGCTAAGGTGAAATGGGCCTTGTAAGGTGACACTAATTCCAAGTTTTTCCATGCTTTTTCCAGTGCTAGGAAGAATGCAAATTTTATAAACAAAATCAAAGATGAAAATGGAATAGAAATGGATGATCAGCTCTCGATTGAAGAAATTTTTTTCAAATTCTTTTAAAAAAATGGGAATTCCGAGATTGCAACATGGAAGGCTGGCCAAAGAATAGCTTTCTTATGGGGGAAGAAGATTTATTTATTTTAAACAAGGAATTCTCAATTGATGAAGTTGATGTGGTTGTTAAGAACACAGGGAAATTCATTGCCCCTGGATATGATGGAGTTACATATTCATTCTTGAAGAGCTATTGGGAAATCATCAAAGAAGATGTTTGGAGAGCCTTGAACCAGTTTTTTCTTAATGGAAAGATGAATTCAAGTTGGAAAGAGACTCTTATTGTCTTAATTCCGAAAAGTTACCAATCCAATCTACCCATCCAATTTCAGGCCGATCAGTTTGTGCAATGTGGTGTAAAAGGTGGCTGCTAAAGTGCTTTTAAACAAGGTTTTCTCTGTTATTCATAAAGTAATCTCCTTCGAACAAGCAGCTTTTATTAAAGGAAGAACTATGACTGACCATATCATGATTGCACATGAGATCTTCCACAAATTCAGATTCTCTAAAAACTCTAATGGTATGGTATCTTTCAAACTGGATCTAGAACAAGCCTATGACTCTATGGGGTGGCCAACTTTGGAGAAAGCTTTGAGGTACTTTGGTTTTCCTTCTTTGATATCTTCCTTAATTATGGAATGTGTATCTAATGCTAAATTTTCTAGCATTACTAATGGGAATTATTCCAATTGGATTGAGGCAAATTGTGGTTTTCGGCAAGGATGCCCATTGTCACCTTATATGTTTATTCTTTGTGCTCAATTGTTATCTAATGCTCTTAATCAAAGAGGTGACAAGATTGGCATTTGGATTTCTCCTATTGAACCTAGGATCTCACATTTGTTGTATGCGGATGATATTCTTTTATTTTCAAAAGCAAATGTGAAGGAGGTAAAAAATATTAAAGGTATTATTAATGACTTTTGTGGTTGGACTGGTCAAAAAGTGAATTCAAACAAATCTTGTATTATCATTGGGAAATCTGTGAATAGAAGAATGAAGAAAAAAATAAAGAAGATTATGGGGATTCTTAGTGTTAAATATGTTACGGATCTATGGTTTATGATTTTGATGATAGCAAACATTCTTTTTTTCTCAACGATTACCTTATGTGCTAACGTTTCAGGTCCACACGATCAGACAGCAATCTGGAACCAGCTCAAGATTAGGTAGACTAGGCCTGTGTCAGTTTGTAATCTTTTTCCTTTCTTGAGTCTATTGTATTTGGTGTGGCATCTGATGACTTGTATCTTGGAAGATTTTTTATTGTGCCCTAAAAGGTTTCTATTTTTGGTAACATCATCCGGGACGATATTTATATCATCCTGGACGATCTAACAAAAGTAGAAATCCTAATTAGGGCATCCTCTTTAAAGCAGCCGTCTTTATGCAAAACATATCGTCCTGGACGATTTTATATCGGCCGGGACGATCTGCTCAATTCAGCAAGAATCTGCCGCCATATCTACTTAGGAAATACTTATTTTTGGACATCGTCCCGATGGATCGTCCTGGACTATAAAATATCATCCCGGCCGATCCAGAGCAATTTTTCCAAAATTTCCCAGGCAGTTTTGGAAAGCAATTAATGGTGATTTCGTCCAGGCCGATCGCAAGATCGTCCGGGACGATTAGACATCGTCCAGCTTCATTTCAGGGCGATATTCAGGATGATTTTTCTCATATTTGTGCTAATCGGCCAGGACGATTTGGCTATCGTCCTGGACGATAATGGCGGCAACTTGCATTAATGAGCTCGTTTTGAGAGCTTCTATTTAAGCTATGTCATGGCACTTTGTAAGTGTCTTTGGCAGCCATTGTAGCTTCGTTCTTGTGGGGTAAACTTGAAGAGAGAGCTTGAAAGGGAGAGAGGAAAGGGTGGAGTTTGAGAGGGAGAAGATCCTGTGAGGGGGAGGAACTCAAGGGAGTGTGGTGGGGGATCCACACGGTTGCTCCGGAGAACTCGCACCTAAGTACCATCAGTTTTAAGGCTTTTCTCGAGGTAAGTTCACCAAAGAAGAAGATCTCTTTGGTGTCAAAGGACCCGGCGACTCCACCGCACCGGGGAAGGTGGAAGTGATTTTGTAAGGGCTTCTCCGCCTAGCTGTGGGGGCTAAAGGAGAGACACTTGTGTTAGTGCAATACTTGGAGGGTGCCTCCAAGGAGTGGACGTAGGTCAAGGTTTGACCGAACCACTATAAATCTGGTGTGTTCTTTTCTTATTATCGCTTCCGCATTTATTTTTTCTTCCGCACTTTATTTGTGGTGATTTTGGTTGGAGTTTTATCTTTGGTTTTAAGGTTTTCCAATTCACCTCCCTCTTTTAATTAGCTTGGGACTAAGTTCAAGAGGGCCTAACATCCATAACGAACTTTCAAGTGGTATCAGAGCGGTTTTCATAAAATAAGTTTTTAAAAACTTTTGAATTTCGATCTATGGCTAATTTTTCAAATCGTAATGTTGCGGATGGATATTCAATCACCAGACCTCCTTTATTTGAAAATATGTCATTTGATTTTTGGAAAACTCGCATGTCTATTTTCTTGCAATCGATTGATTTTCGCATGTGGCATATGATTTTAACTGATTATTCATCACCGTCACGAATTGTTAATGGAGTTAAAATTGATATTCCTTTTAATCAGTGGAGTAGGGAAGAACAAGTAAATGCTCAATTGAATGCAAAGTCTTTAAATTGCTTTTTCTATGCTTTAAATTCTGATGATTTTATGTTAGTATCCACGTGCACTACCGGTAAGAAAGTTTGGGATAAATTGCACAACATATACGAAGGCACTATTGAAATCAAGAAATCCAAGTTGAATTTGTTAATGCATGATTTTGAATTATTTTCCATGAAACCTTTTGAAATGATCTTAGACATGTATACCAGATTTATTCAAATTGTAAACTCATTACATGCTTTAGGAAAAGATTTTTCAAATTTTGAAAAAGTTAACAAAATTCTTCGATGTCTACTGGATAAATTTGATTCTAAAGTTGTTGCAATTTGTGAATCTAAAGATTTGAATGATTATTCTATTGATAATTTGATTGGCTCACTCATTGCCTACGAGCAAGGTTTGGGTCAAAGACTTTTGGATGCAGCTGAAACGATCGTTCTAAAAGCTGAAGATATGGAAAGAGGAAGCTTAGTTGGTGACGATAGCAATGTCTTGTCAAGCAAATCACAAAGCTCACCAAAGCATAAGCAAAAGTGGAAAAAAGGTAAAAATAGTAAGGATGTTAATATTTCCTCTGACATTATTTGTTTTCGATGTAGGAAACCTGGACATATGAAAAATGAGTGCCCTAATTTAAGAATTCTTCCTACAAAAGAAAAGGGCAAGGAAAAACAAACTTTGAACTGGGGAAATAATGAAAGGCGAAAAATCTCATGGGCAGATCTGGTCTCTGAAGCATCGGACTAGGAGAGAGATAATGGTTAAGAGCCTTTCGTGGTTTTTGTGTTGTGTTTTTGTGTTTTACTTTTTTTTTTTTTGTGTTTTTAAGTTTTGTTTATTTTTTTGAAATTTTTTTTTCCTTTCGTTGAAGTTTTTTTCTGATCAACACACACACTCACTTTTCTAAAAATGAAAAATCTACTTCCTATTTTTCTTGAAATCTTTGGTAAGTTGTGTTTGACTTCTCTAAAACAGTCAAAGGAAGGAAACTCGAATTTTTATTTCTTTTTTTCTCTTTTTAAAGAGGTTATTTTACTTTTGATTCAAAATCTTCATCATATTTTAAATTGGATTTTGAAACTATTTTTTTTTATCTCCCTACATTTTTTCTATCGCATAGAAATCTTTTGCAAGATTGTTGAATCCACCTTAAAATTTTCTTAATCAAGTTGTTCGTGTTGTCAATAATTTGGGTTTACTTTCGTTTTGAAAATATAAGAAAGAAAGCATACTTTTTGAAAATAAAAAAAAATGGCCAATGATGCCAAACAAAAAGATGCGCAATGACGCCAAATTGAAAAAAAAATATACACAAAGTGTATTAAAATCAAAAGATGCTCAAAGAGCCATTCAAGTGATAAAGGGCATAAAATGAGCCCACAAAAAAAATATGCTTATTTTTTTCTTATACTACTAAAAACTTAAGAAAATCCTTGATATGTTTGAAACTTGTGCTTGAAAATCTTGGTTCCAGATTCAACAATTCGTGCATTGATCTTCTATTAGATATGTTTTATGAAAGGAGTTTTGAAAAATTGATGTTTCTTTTTCCCATTTATTCCTTGATTTGGATATTGGATTAAAAAGTTTTTGAGCCTTTAAAAGAATGAGTTTGGATTATCAAATTATGAATTTCTAACCTTTTTCTGGGCTATGCGTTGTCAATCCAATTCTACTAAGTTTTTGATTAAAACTAAGAGGTAACTTTCTCATTTTAAGAATATTTGTTTTTTCACTAGATCAGAACACGTTTTTTGTCTTTTGTTTTATTTTTTTTTGTGCCTCCTCTCTTTTTGATAATGTCAAAGGGGGAGAACGTATTGTTGAATTTTTGTACTGTTATCGTGTTTGTATCTTGTTTTCAAAAAATTAAAAACAACAAAAATATTTTTATCTCCCCTATTTTTTAAAAGGTTTTTAGTAAGGGGGCGATTAGGAGAAAATAGTCTTTTTTTGAAAATTCAAATTGAAATGTTTTGCCATCATCAAAAAGGGGGAGATTGTTACGGATCTATGGTTTATGATTTTGATGATAGCAAACATTCCTTTTTTCTCTACGATTACCTTATGTGCTAACGTTTCAGGTCCACACGATGAGACAGCAATCTGGAACCAGCTCAAGATTGGGTAGACTAGGCCTGTGTCAGTTTGTAATCTTTTTCCTTTCTTGAGTCTATTGTATTTGGTGTGGCATCTGATGACTTGTATCTTGGAAGATTTTCTATTGTGCCCAAAAAGGTTTCTATTTTTGGTAACATCGTAACATCGTCCGGGACAATATTTATATCGTCCTGGACGATCTGACAAAAGTAGAAATCCTAATTAGGGTATCCTCTTTAAAGCAGCCGTCTTTATGCAAAACATAACGTCCTGGACGATTTTATATCGGCCGGGACGATCTGCTCAATTCAGCAAGAATCTGCCGCCATATCTACTTAGGAAATACTTATTTTTGGACATCGTCCCGATGGATCGTCCTGGACTATAAAATATCGTCCCGGCCGATCCAGAGCAATTTTTCCAAAATTTCTCAGGCAGTTTTGGAAAGCAATTAATGGGGATTTCGTCCAGGCCGATCGCAAGATCGTCCGGGACGATTAGACATCGTCCAGCTTCATTTCAGGGCGATATTCAGGACGATTTTCCTCATATTTGTGCTAATCGGCCAGGACGATTTGGCTATCATCCTGGACGATAATGGCGGCAACTTGCATTAATGAGCTCATTTTGAGAGCTTCTATTTAAGCTATGGCATGGCACTTTGTAAGTGTCTTTGGCAGCCATTGTAGCTTCGTTCTTGTGGGGGAAACTTGAAGAGAGAGCTTGAAAGGGAGAGAGGAAAGGGTGGAGTTTGAGAGGGAGAAGATCCTGTGAGGGGGAGGAACTCAAGGGAGTGTGGTGGGGGATCCACACGGTTGCTCCGGCGAACTCGCACCTAAGTACCATCGGATTCAAGGCTTGTCTCGATGTAAGTTCACCAAAGAAGAAGATCTCTTTGGTGTCAAAGGACCCGGCGACTCCGCCGCACCGGGGAAGGTGGAAGTGATTTTGTAAGGGCTTCTCCGCCTAGCTGTGGGGGCTAAAGGAGAGACACTTGTGTTAGTGCAATACTTGGAGGGTGCCTCCAAGGAGTGGACGTAGGTCAAGGTTTGACCGAACCACTATAAATCCGGTGTGTTCTTTTCTTATTATCGCTTCCGCATTTATTTTTTCTTCCGCACTTTATTTGTGGTGATTTTGGTTTGAGTTTTATCTTTGGTTTTAAGGTTTTCCGATTCACCTCTCTCTTTTAATTAGCTTGGGACTAAGTTCAAGAGGGCCTAACATCCCTAACGAACTTTCAAAATAATTTTAATATATTGGAACAAAAATTTGCTTGAGGAGATTAGTTGCTTAAGACTTCAATTTCATCATTGAGAAAGCAATGAGAATGATTAATGTATGGGAAAGCAAATACGTATCTTTGGCTGAAAAATTTAACCTTGTCAAAACTGTTTTGTGTTATTACACCATCTTTCATAGCACTCATTCCTTGATCCCTAAAGGCACTCTTGAGGAGATGGACAAGTTGTGTAGAAGCTTTATTTGGAATAAATCTTTGGATAATCACGGAATGCATTTTGTTAATTGGAAGACTCTTTGTTACCCGGCTAGATGTGGAGGGAGAGGTATACATTCTTGTCATGACAAAATTGGGCCTTTGAGAGCTAAAATTGCTTGAAGGTATACTCAAGAAGAGAACTCTTTTTTACATAAAGTTCTATATCCAAAGTATGGTTCTTGTTTTGTAAATCACCTCTCTAAAAAGAAAGGATCTACAGCTTGGACTATTATCAAAAATGGTGAAGAACTTTTAAGGCCGATTGTTAGATGGAACATTGGTAATGGAAGTTCCATCAATACACTTAATGACATATGGATTTTAGATAAAAATCTTAACAAATGGCCTACTTTTCTCAATCCCCAAGATCTTGAAGGGGTTGTACTTGATAAGTTTATTACCAATGGAAGTTGGATTATAGATGTGCTAAATGAAGACTTCGGCCCAGATCTGGTAAATTTGATTCAGCAAACAAAAATAACGGGAGGGAACTCTAAAGATGAATTGGAACTTCTATATAGTAGATCTGGAAAGTCAATTTCTGCATTGGCTTTTCAAAGTTCTATCCAAATTTTTCAAAAAGATATCTATTGGAAGTGAACTAAGAAAGAAAAGCCGTCTCCTAGAATTGAAGTCTTCTGGTGGAGGGTTTTTAACAAAGCTATCCCAACTTTCCAGTTTTTATTTTATAGAAGATTGCAAATGTTTTTTGAATGTCCAAGAGGATGTAAAATGGTGGAAGACATTGAACATATTACTGTTATATGCAGTAAATTGGGAGATGTTTTCTATCATTTAAATAAATGGGGTTTCGGCATTTCCAAAAGCAATTCTTTCTCAGATTGTATTTCTTGGCTTTTGGTTCAAAATGGTTGGCTTATCAACTAATATTGTAATGCTATTTATTATAACTGGAAAGCTAGGAACAAATATGTTCACAATGGTACGGAAACAAGTGTTGTTTTCATTGCACTGGAAGCTATCTCTATGGTTGCAGTGTCCTTTTCCAATACAGTGGATATCTCGGGTAAATGGGGTGTCAACCAGCTTCATAAGCTGTTGGATGTTCATTGGCATCCCCCTCCACCCAGTTGGATCAAGTTTAATTTTGATGCTTCCCTACTTCAATTTTGTAAAATAGACATTGGAGGAGTTTGTAGAGATTCCAAAGGCAGATTTTTGTCAGCATTTGGATATCCCATTACTCATTGTGATGTCTCTAAGCTTGAAATCCTTGCTGCTATTTCTTTTCAAGATGTTCTTAAAGATAATATGATGAAGTATGATGGAATCATCATTGAAGGAGATAATGCAAATATCATCAAGGCCTTGCAAGATTATATGGTTTACAAGAATGAAGTTTTGAGAGGTATGTTCAAAGACTATAAGAGTATCATCTTCAATTGTATAGATAGGAAATGCAATAAGTTAGTGGATCTTTATGCTAACTATGCTATTGTTTCTTCCTTTACTTGGGATGATTTAGTTCTTAATAAGGTTCCTCATACTTTTATTGCTTTGTTACAGGAGGAATCTTATGGGTACATTTTAATTTTTGCTTATAGCTTTTAATAATAGTTAAATGCACTTGTGCATTTTCTTCAAAAAAAAAAAAAAAAAGAATGTTGGACTCATCAGTGAAATCATTTATATTAACCCTTTTGATATGGTCAAATGGATGTTGGACCTATCAATAAATTCCCCATCATTAAACTATTTTGTATTCAAAATTTTAATATGGTCAAGCATGACATCTAATCCTTCTAGCCCTTTTCCATCACTATTTTTATATGGCCAAGAAAAAAGAAAATCTCTTTTCATAAATCCACCTCAATCCCTTCATTCCAATTTAAATATCAACTTCTTTAATTAAGGATCATTTCCTTAGTAGGTCTTTATCATTTACACAATGTCCTAAATTCTGCTTATCACTTAGATCAAAACAAATATGTATGATTTACTCTTAAAGTTCAACAAACCAATTGGGCGTCCATTAGTTTACTTCACTTTTAGCAGTGGTTACTTGGTTTATATTATTGCGAATCTGTTTTTTCAAGGAATATGATTTTGATGATAGCAAACACTTCTGTTTCTCTATGACTACCTTGCCTACTAACTTTTCAGGTCCACAAGATCAGACTATAATTTGAACCATCTCAAGATTGGGTAGACTCTTGAGTCAATTTTAAACCTTTTTCCCTTTCTGGAGTTTATTGTAATCGAAGTGGTTCCTGATGCAAAGTAACCATGCACACACACACTTTTAGAGTTCTCTATTTTTTCTCACATCATCCGGGATGATCCCAAAATCATCTTGGATGATCAGCTAAAAATAGAAACCCTAATTAGGACATCCTGGTTAAGGCATCCGTCATTAAGCTCATCGCCCTGGATGATATTTATATCGGCTGGGATAATAGACTCAAATGAGAAAGAATCACCCGCTAGATCTATTTAAGTATTAGTTATTTTTGGACATTGTCCTGAACAATGCAACATAATTATGTATAAATTAAGCTGATAATTAAGGAAAGCAATCAAGGTTTGATTGCACGATCACATCATCCTAGACGATCGCAGGATCGGCCGGGACGATCCACTAACGATTGGATATCTGACAGCTCTTATTTAGGATGATATTCCATGATTTGTACTAATCATACAGGATGATATGTTGTTATCCTAGATGATATGATTAAATTTTTTTTTGATCGTCCTTGATCGTCCTAGCTGATTAAGCTTAAATTGCACTGATCGTACAGGATAATATTGACATCATCCTAGACGAGAAAGTTGGCAAGTTGTAATTAATGATCTATTCTGAAGCAATTCTATTTAAAAGCTCTTATTCTACCCTTTAGAACATCTTTTACTACTATTTTGACCTGAGAGAGCCAAGATGAGAGGGAGAGCAAGGGAGAGAGAGAGAGAGGATCTTGTGAGGGGGAGTTTATAAAAGAGTTCATAAAGGTTGCCCCAAGCAAGGATTTGTCATCATACTTTCTAGTCGTCATCCTTAGTTCCTTGGGGGTTTTAGAGAGGTAAACTTTAGCATCTGATCAAGGTTCTCTACTTGCTTCAGGAGGAAGCAGAAGGAGTTGGGTCATCTGCCTGCTTATGGAGAAAGAAAAAGGAGTTGGGTTCTCTACCTCACCTTGGTTGGTGAAAAGGAGGTTTGTAAAAGCTTCTCAGGCTTATTGTGGGGGCAAAAGGAGAGACAGTGTTTAGTTCAATACTCGGAGGGTGCCTCCGAGGAGTAGACGTAGGTCGTGTTGACTGAACCATTATAAATTTATATGTTCTTTATTACTGCTTTCGCATTTAATTTCCACACTCTAAATTTCTGTGGTGAATCTTGGTTTTTGTTTTATGATTGTGCTTTGATCAAAAGATTTTTTAAAATACCAATTAGTTAGCCTTAGGACTAGTTCAAAAGGGTTTAACATCCCTAACAAACTTTCACATATCTACCAATGATACCCATGATCTACATCCACTAGACATATAACTCTTTGTCTCCTAATCATTTAATTTAAAATCCCTGAACCAGAAACCATCAATCTACATCACAGTATACTTCAATCAATCATCATCAATAAATCAATGAACATACACTCAATCAAGCTTAAATCATCCCTAGATATCTAGTTATATTGATCAATCAACACTTCTATAATCAATAACAGCTAAACCATACCCTTCACTACAATCAGGTAGGTCAATGCATTACCTTGCATAGTGCACTAACCCCTTTACCTTCTAGGAGTTTCAAATAGAAGACCATCCTTCATTAAATCCTTCATCCATTAACTTATCCATGAAACCTAGTTGGGCTAGCTCAAGCTTGCCCAATTAATTATACACCTCACTTACACTCAATCAAGCTCATAATGAACTCTAGCCCTCATTAAATTTTTATGATCATCATTCGTAGTATAGAGTAAGCCCACAAAAATCCTTAGAGCCATTTAATAAATAGGTATGTCCAAAGCCTTTAATATTTGTCTTGGATTTCAAATAGGGTAGAATTAATAGCATTAAAATTAACTCCCTAATCTAGATTTAGCCCTTCCTTATATATGTTCAAAGTTCTAGACCATCTTCTCCATTATATCGAGCATATAATACCAAATTTGAGTTTAGGATTTTTGGTGAGCTCATGAGGAAGATGAAATCAAAATAAATAGCTTTATCATGCAAAAAAAAGCTTAATTTCATGAATATTACTTTAACTATTTTAATTATAAACTTAGAGAGAGAAACTCTCATTTGCTAGAGAGAGAAACTCCCATTTTTTCAAATTTCATTGTTCTGCTCTTTTGGTAGAATTTCTCCTGTTCATGGTAGAGGCCGCGGAAACCACCAATGATCGCCAGAATTCTTTTGAGAATTCTGCCTCATTATCTCATTCAATAGGTTTTACAGATGATCATTGTAGAGTCATCAAAGCATCTCCGTTGGTGATTAAGGAACCTTCATATATTCCAGTTAAAATGGCTTCTCTTATTATTGGCAAAGGAAATAGAATTGTTAATGGATTGGTGCTTAAGTCTCCTCGATCTACTGGTAGCTTTCTCCCCATAATAGTTCAAATGATTTTGAAGCATCTTCTTCCTCGAGTATGAAGCTCTTCGTGAACAGGTTTGGTAATTTCAATGCCAAACCACGTTCTCTTGTGAAGGAATAATCGTTTAAGAATGTGAGGATGGATGTATCTTCTGGTGTTTATTTAAATTCTCAAGGGAAAAAAAACTTGATGATAATTTATCATTTGAAGTTCCAGAGAATTAGCCTGTTCTGCCTGATAAAGTTATGAGTTATCCATGGTTGAGACGTCCAAATATTAATATTAATTTTTCAAAGGATGATTCTATTCTTTTTGAAGACGGTGTTGTTGTTAAGTTGCATGAGTATAGAGTTAAGGCTAACACAGATAAACTTCAATTCTATGTTGTGGTTAAAGTTTTTGGGAAGGATATTCTAATTAAGAAGACAATGGTTGCAATTTGGTAAATTTCACCTTACTATCCTTTGTTTAAGATGGGTTCTATGTTCATTTTATCTATGGAAACTGTAGGGAGAGTATTAGAAGGAGGCCCATGGTAAGTGAATGGTCACATAATTGGCATTCATAAGTGGACTCCTCAATTTTTTCCTACTTCTTTTAAAGGACTATCTTCTCCTATTTGTGTTAGGACGCCTCATGTACCTTAGCTTTGTTCGGATGAAGTTAATGTGGCAAGAATTGCTTCAATGATTGGAACTCCTTTATAGATCGATGTTAATATATTTCAATGGGGTGAAAGGGAATATGCAAGAGTTTGTGTTCATATGGCACTAGATATGAAATTCCTCATGGGTGTTTGGGTGGAAGGATTGGATGGAAGATTTTTTCAAAAGGTTGAATACGAAAAAATTTCTACATTTTGTTTTAAATATGGAAAAATTGGACATCTTATCTGATGATTTGAGAAGGTTGTTATACCTAGTAGAACTATCCCAAGGTTAACTAAGAGCGGGGTGAATTGGTAATTTAAAAATTCTCTTGGAAATTTAGAAAGTTATTTTAAGATAATTGACACAATGATCATTAAATATGTAGTTACATATGGAAAAAGATTTTCACAAAAAAATTTTTTCAACAAAAAAAAAAAAAAAAAAAAAAAAAAAATATATATATATATATATATATATATATATATATATATATATATATATATATATATATATATATATATATATATAAATGCAGTAAAATAAAGGAGTAGAAGAACAAATTTTATAGTGGTTTGGTCCAACTAGACCAACGTCCACTTTTTGAAGACTCCTTTAGGTATTCCACTAAATCAAAATTAACTCTCCTTTTACTCCCACAGTAAGGTGAAGAAGCCCTTACAATAACTTCTCTTCCAGCAACCCTATGTAGTGGAGTATTTATGTCCTTTTCACACTCCTAGTGATGCCAGAGTATCGACATCCTTTCTCACCCTTCTGGTGATGGCAGAGTATAGATATCCTTTCTCACCTTTAGTGACGGAAGAGTATCGACATCCTCTCTTACTCTCCTAGAGATGATATAGTACCAACATCTTTTTATACCCTCCTGGTGACTATAGTGTACCGACGTCCTTTCTTACCCTCTTTATGATGGTAGAGTACCAATATTCTTTTTCACCCTCCTAGTGACGGCACAAAAATGGATCTACTCCAAAGATCTTCTATTAAGAGTCTTCTAAGAAGTAGGGCAGAGATTTTATGAACACACAAAGAGATCCTCACTTTTGAGCAACCTTTTAAACCCTTCACAATTTTCACTTGCAAGATCACTCAAACTTCACTCCAAAACACTCTCCCAAAATACTCTCTTTTTCACTCCCGAGAGAAAATTCAAAGCAAGAAGATGAATTGTTTTTTTTTTTGTTTTTTTTTTAAGAAGATGTATTGTTAGTTTTCTAGGACACTTATATAAGAAAGATAATAAAAACCATCTAGAAAACTAAAAATTTTAAGTTGAATGTACTTGGATCGTACAGAATAATCGTACTTTGAACGTATGAATAGTTTTAAAATCCATATACGATCTTATATGAACTTGATTTCATACTATGTTAGTCATACGTATGAATTGAAATCGTACAATATAAAAAATTCAAAATCAAACAAGTTCATCCAATACATTTCATAAACTTATTTCTTGCACTTTGAATCATCTATATGAAACATATATCATACAATACAAACTGTTAAATAAAGTCATGCATCATATGTTACAAACCTGGATGAACTCATTTTATAATATAGACATCTTTCATTCAAACCTAATTTTATATAGTGCAAATAGTTCAATAAATAATAAGTTCGTGTGGAATGAACTGGTATGCACCATATTTGTACTCTAGATGTCATCTTTATGAACCCATTTTTGTACATTATGAACTATTCAAAAAAATTATGTGTTTGTATGGGACAAACTGGTATGCACCCATTTTATACTATAGACATAATCTGTACAAGCCCAATTTTGTATAGTATGAACAATTCAAAAGAAATTTTTTTCAAGGCATGCTTTTATTAACTTTGTTTTGGAGGAACTAATATGACAAACCTATTGAATCTTGATTAGGTTGTTAAACCTAAGCTAATGTCCTAAGGCTAACCAAGAGGGGGGGGGGGGGGGGGTGAATTGGTAATTTATAAATTTATCTTGGATTTTTTAAATTGGAAAACCATTGATTCGTAGCAAGTTAATTAAAAGTTTTTGAAAACAAATTTTTAAATAAAATGTGGAAATTTAAAATGACACAAAATTTATAGTTGTTCGATCAATATGACCAATCCCTAGTGCGACAGAGAACCATCATCCTTTTACACTCTCTGAGTGTCCGTAGAGAACCGTCGTCTGTTCACACTCTCCTAGTGTCGACAAAGAACAGTCGTCTGTTCACACTCTCCAAGTGTCAGCAGAGAACTGTCATATGTTCACACTCTCCAATTATCGGTAAAGAACTGTTATCTATTCACACTCCCCAAGTGTTGGTAGAGAACTTTCATCCGTTCACAATCTCCAAGTGTTGGTAGAGAACCGTCATCTATTCACACTCTCCAAGTGTTAGCAGAGAACCATCGTCTATTCACACTCTCCATGTGTCGGTAGAGAACCGTCGTCTGTTCACACCCTCCAAGTATTGGTAGAGAACCATCATCTATTCACACTCTCCAAGTGTCGACACAGAATCAAATCTTCTTCAAAGATCTTCTCATGAGCAATCTAGAAAGACAAGAGGAAGAGTGAAAAACATAAATCTCAAAGAGATCCTTTCCTTTGAGTAACCTTGTGAACCCTTCATACTCAACTTGTAAGAAATCTCTCTCAAACAATCGCTTACACTCTCTCTTTCAATTGCCCTTGAAAAATCATGAAGACCAGATATTTTCATGTTAGTTTTAGTGGACCTTTTATAGCAAAGACATGAAAAATCATCGAGAAAACTAAAAATTTCAAGTTTTAAGCATACAGGATTGTACAATACGATCGTGTTTTGTACATACGAATAGTTCAAAAACTATTGCATATGAACCTGTTGTGAATCGATATGAAATTAGTTTGTATACAATCATCGTCCAATACGAACCAAGTTTGTCCAGGACAAATAGTTAAAAAGTTTTCAAAATTCGTATGTATGAAAAGAGACCACACAATTTCATACTCTGATTGGCATACGTACGATGATGACATCATACGTTATGATCAGTTTTAAAATATAAAGTTTAGCAAGATCAAAGATTGGGATGAAAATGGATCTCATAATTTTGTACTCTAGAAGGCATATACAAACCATGTTCGTACAATACGATCCAGACTTAGAAAAATTTATTTTGCGTGACAAAAAACCTATCCTTTCGTACTATGGAAGGCATGTATGAACCATGTTTGTACAATATGATCCATATTTAGAAAAATTTATTTTGTGTGACCATAAACCTGTCTATTTCATACTCTGGAAGGCATGTATGAACTATGTTCGTACAATACGAATGATACTTAGAAAAAAATTTTTACAACCTGAATCCTGTCCATTTCATACTCGTGAAACCCATGTATGAATTTGTTTATACAGTATGATTTATACTTAGAAAAAAAAATCATTTCTATTTGTTTGACTGCCCTACGAGAAAAATAACTAAGCAAATCGGCCTGTTCGAAGTGAACTCGTATAGTACGATCAGTTTAAAAAATATAAACTTTAATCTCTTCCCCCCGTGTGTGTATGATCAATTACTAAATTACAATCACACTCTCTCAGACTCAATAAAATGAAAAATAAGAACTTCATATATGATAAACTTTTAAACTGATCTGATTTGAAGTCTTTAATAATCCGGAGTATTATTTCTCTGAAATGTTAGTACACACAAACAACAAAGCAGTGCATCCAAAATATGTTAGGAGAAATAACTAATTAAAATAATAATATTTGAAATAATAAAAAATAAACATATTGCAAGAATATCAATAATAAAGAACTAAGTTGCAACAATCTTAACAATCTTCCCCTTTTTAATGATGGCAAAACAAGCATTGTTTGAATAAAATTGAATACCCTAAATTTCTCCTTAACTCCATATAAATGAATAAAAATGTGTATATATAGGAATTATTTTAAGAACAAAATAATTTTTTATTTTTAAATTTTAAAACACCCTAATCCACAAAAAAAAATTAAAACAAAAGCAAAAAAAAACACACAAAACAACACTAACACACAAACAATCACATACAAAATAATATTTCTCCCCCTTTTGACAACAACAAAGTGAAAGAAGGTTAGTTTAAATGAAAGAAGTCATACAAGAAACCTTTAATAATTGATGTTAAAATATATTGAATTATAATTGTATTAACAAGATTAATGTCTATTAGATAAAAATAAATATTCAAAACATCAAAATAAAAATATAACTTAGATAAGAAAAATATATCAAAGTCATGAAACATTCTAGACAATTAGATAAGGAGAATTATTGCAAAAGTGATGAAATGAAGATTAATTAAATTCAATTTCCAATACAAAATATAATTGAACATTAGATTGATTTGAATTTGAAAATTAGAAGATAGATTAAAGAACATTATCAATACAATTGTTTGGGGACATTGCGCATCTTTTGAAATATTTGTGCCACACTTTGTGCATCTTTTTGTATTTGGGCTAATTTTGTACCTCTTTTCAATTTTGCGAACCATTGTGCATTCTTTCGATTTTTATACACTTGTACATTTTTCCTTTTTTAATTATTATTTCTAAAATCAATAATAAAAAAACTCAATATTTTCTAAGTACAAAAATAATTATATTAAAAAGAGAATTAAAAAATAATAAGATATTAAAATTAGAATAATAATATTAAAATTATGTATGCCTAAAAAGAACATGAAATTGATAGCCTTAACTTGATCGAGTTATAAATTAATTAAATTTTTTGAAAAAATTAGATTTCATAATGAAATTAATTTTTGTATTGCAGTTCATGTTATAACACTTTTTAAATCAATTAAGTCAGGGTTAATATATAAGCAAACTTAAATTTCACACAATGAACAAAAGCAACTAATCATAATAAGACATATTTTATTGATATCAATATAAAGAAGAGATACACTGAAGTACATTTGATATCAATACATAAAAGTAAAAGCAACATAACATTAAAAGAAAGACTAGAACAAAGGACAAGCACAGAAAAACACAAAACAAACACAAGTACAGAAACTACATAAATCATCACATCACATCTCAAATGACTAACAAAGATAGAATACAATAAGTATATCTAAAAATTTGAGGGGCCCTGGTCTGGAGAAGGAGGCTAGGTGAAGATAGAAAAATAGCTATTCATCACAGCTATTTTAGTGTTCAAGGATTCGAACTATCTACGAATCCACCTCATGTCTTGTTGGTGTTGAGCATCCTATCGGTGTAGATGAGTCTGAATTTGATCAAAGCACTGATCAAAATAACTCTCTAGTGGGTTAAAGCGCTACAACATCTCCTAAAGAATAGGTCCATAAGCAGGTGCTGGAGCTCCCCCTTCTTCCTCAGAATCATCACTTGCATTGCCATCTTTCCCAAAAAGTGCTCAAAATGAAGCATCAGTAAAGTAAATTGGCAATTCAAGTTGTGGGTTAGGATGAACAAGATTGTACTTTTTCTCTAAGATATAAGTCACTAGGTGTCCTATAGCAATGTTCTTTTTCCTCCCATAAGAAATATGACCAATTTTAGAAAGTCTGTGAATATAATCAATAATAGGTTGGGCTTCATCAATTGGTTTTCCAGTCATGATAAGATAAGTAACAGTGGACAGAAGAGGAGTAATGTTAATACAGTCACCAACTTTAGGAATTATGGAAGTTCTAAGGACATGCTGAAAGATCCCTGCATTCTGGTTTAAGGTATAGACCCTAGGCAAAAGACCTACTTATTCAACCCCTCTAAGAACTTTATTTATTTTTGTCCAGTCAAAATTAGGTTTGAAGTCATTATATGGGCTCTAACTCCTTGAGTACTTAAGTGCAAAATTGTTCCCAAATCTTCCTTAGTTATATAAGTTCTTATCCTACTTTTATCAGAACTAAAAGACATGTTTGCCAAAAAATAGTGAAAGGTTTCTTTGCTATAGCCATGAATCAGGGTCAGGATAAAGGCAAATTGAGTGGTAGCGAAAAGGGGCATGACTTAAAAATGAATATCTTCTTGAAGAAAAATCCTAGAAGAAGTTATTTTGGCAGAGGCAACCCTACAGTAAGACTCCTCATTTGCTCTTGATAGAAATTCTTCATCTACACTCTTAGATGATGATCCCTTAGTGACTCTACCACGCTTTCCAGAACTGGCTATAACTAAGAAGAGAAGGATTGAAGGATGTTGTAAACTGAATGAAAATGAATTCTAAAGCCCTTCTATTTAAAGAAAAATGACCATTTGTTCATACAAAAATAGGTTCATACAATATGATAGATGGTTCATCATGTTAAAAAATAATTTTGTATGTATGATTGAATACGTTCAAAATGAAATGACTTTTCGTAATTACATAAGTTACGAATCATCCTTTCATACAAGCTTTTTGATCAGACAATCATATAGATGAACAGGTATTCATTCGGGATGAATGATTATTAAAGATTATTTTAAAGATGGTTAGGATCATCCCCCATATTGAATGACCTTGATTCATACATACAAACTAGGGGTTCGTACGTACGATCAGTTATAATAAAGGATTCTTCCCAGATAACTATCGAGGTGCATACATATGAAAGAATACAAATCATACGGGATGATATGGATATCATACAGTATGATATGTATGGAAAAATTAAAAATTTACGTAATCAAGCCAAAACATCGATCGACATGTTATAGAACTCATACAGGACAAAAATAATTTTGTACAGTACGAATAGATTACTTAGAAAATCATCACAATCGATCTGAAATAGGAAATCCAATTTTTGAAAATATTTCAAAATCACACAAAATATTAAACAAAAATAGAAAAATACTAACACAAACAAGCACATTAAATACAAAAATAGAAAATACATAAAGACACACACACATATCAAGTTTGTAGAAAAATTTTAATTAAGCATTAAGATCAATCACACCAAGCCTTATTCTTAATGTGCTAAAAGTATCAAAGGCTAGTGGTTTTGTAAAAATATCTGAAAGTTGATTTTCTTTTCAAACATGGTTCAATTGAATCTCTCCTTATGATACATGATCCCTTATGAAATGATGCCTTATGTCTATATGTTTGGTTCTAAAATGTTGAATTGGATTTTTTGAAATGCAAATGGCACTAGTGTTATCACAATAAATTAGAATTATGCCTATTGTAAATCCTAAATCAATAAACTATTATTTCAACCGAAGAACTTGTGCCACACAATTTCCTAAGGTAATGTATTCGGCTTCAACAGTATATAGGGCTACGGAATTCTGTTTTCTACAGGACCAAGAAACTAATGAATTGCTAATAAAATGACAAGTTCCAGGTGTACTCTTTCGATCAACCTAACAACCTGTAAAGTCTAAATCTGAATATCCAATAATTTTAAATGAAGAGCTATACTTAGGATACGAAATTCCTAAGTTCTGAGTTTCTAAGAGATATCTCAAAATCATTTTTACTGGTGTCAAATTTGATTCTTTTGGATCTAATTGAAATCTAGCATACAATATACATTGTGGATGTTTGCTCCTTCTGGCCATTTCTAAAGCTTGGACTCGAGATGGTTTTAGATCGAATAGGATTGTGAAATAAAACAATCCACTACCTTTCAATTTAAATAAAAATGACCTATCATACAATATAAAAATTCAATGGTACGTATGATTTTAAAATTTTATGGGATGAAAATAATTTTGTACATATGAATGGAAATGACAAAAAATGAAATGACTTTTCATAAGCTATCATTCTCAAGACATCATTTCATACAAACTTTTGACCATACGATCATAAAGACAAACATCTATTAATCTGATATAATTAGAATAATAATGATCATATCTAGCAGTTAGGTTCATCCACATAATAAACTGATAATAGGATCATACAAATGAAATATGAATTTGTACGTATAATTGACAAAAAAAATCAACTTTGGAAAAACATCCCCAATAATACAAAAAAAACTTATTGTACAGATGATCACGACATCATATAATATGATATGTATTAAAAAAATCTTAGTTCCATGTACTCAACTTTGAAAGAAAATCATGTAGTATACATAATTTGTACATTACAAAAAAGTTCGTACAGTACAAAAGAAAATTACACACAAGACATAATTAACACAAACTCTTTAAAAAAAAAATCCACACAAGATCTATGACAAGCAAAAAAGAAAATAAAAACAACAATAAAACTAAAAAAAGAAACATAAACTAGAGAAACAAACAATAATTAACAAATAGACAAAGAAACAAAAACAAACACGTTCATACATTATAAATAAACATTTGTAGAAATTCAATTTTAATCATTAAGATCAATCACACCTATTTTGGTTCTTAAGGTGCTAAATGTTTCAAAAGCTAGTGGTTTTGTGAAAATATCTTCAAGTTAATTCTCAGTAGCAATATGATGCAATTCAATTTCTCCTTTAGCCACATGATCTCTAATGAAGTGATGCCTTCTATCTATATGCTTGGTTCTAGAATGTTAAATAAGATTCTTTGAAATGCATATGACACTTGTATTATCACAAAAAATTAGAATAGTGTCAATAAAAAATCCTAAATTAATTAGTTATTATTTTACCAAAGAACTTGTGCTACACAACTACATAAGACAATGTATTCAACTTTAATAGTAGAAAGGGCTACTGAATTTTGATTTCTTCTAGACCAAGAAACTAAAAAGTTTCAATAAATTGATAAGTTTTAGAAGTACTTTTCTGATCAACCCTACATCCTATAAAATATGAATCATAATATGTAATGATCTTAAATGAAGAGTTGTGTGTAGGATACCAAATCCCTAAGTTTTGAGTTCCTAAAATATATCTCAGAATTCTCTTAACTACATTCATATGTGATTCCTTTAGATCATTTTGAAATATAATACACAATAAAACACTAAACATGATATCTATTTTGTTAGCAGTTAAGTAAAGTAATGATCTAATTATTCCTCTAAATTTCTTTTGATCAACATATTTTTCCTTAGAGTACATCTCTAATTGCACTGAGGAACTAATTGGTATACTCACTATTTTAGCACTATCCATTTCATATTTCTTAAGGATGTCCTTAATATACTTTGACTTGCTAAGAAATGTTTCGTTCTCATTCTATTTTATGCTAAAAGCAAGAAAGTAACTTAAGTCTCCCATCAAACTCATTTCAAATTCATTACTCATTATTTTTGAAAAATCATCATAAATATTTTTATTGGTGGATCCAAATAAGATATTATCAACATATATTTGAATAATGAGTAAGCAATCTCCTACACTTTTTAAGAAGAGAGTGGTGTCCACACTTCCTTTAATAAATTATCTTTCTAATAATTAAGTGCTTAACCTCTCATACCAAGCCCTAGGTGCCTGTTTTATTCCATACAATGCCTTTTCAATTTAAATACATGATTCAAGAATTTTGAATTTTCAAAACCTGAAAGTTGCTCAAAATAAACATTCTCTTATATCACCCCATTAAGAAAGACACTCTCAACATCCATTTGAAATAATTTAAAACCTTTAAAATAAGCAAAGGCTAGTAACACCCTTATTACTTTATATATGGCTACAGAGGAAAATGTTTCTTTGAAATAAATTCCTTATATTTGATTATACCCCATGGCCACCAATCTTAATTTATTTCTAATCACAACACCTGAATCATTCATTTTATTTCTGAACAACTACTAAGTTCCAACAATACTTTGATCTGTAGGCCTTTCAATCAATCCAAAAATTATCAAAAAGTACTTGATTTATATTACTAGGTTTAATTATTAATATAAATATAGAATGGTTCACTTCTTTACTAAGATTATGCCTAGTTCTACAACCCTCACTTGGTTCACCTAAAATTAATTTATTAAGGCGACTCTTAGAAAATTTTCATTATACAGGCAAAGTGATTTATGTTCCAACATTCTCTTCCAAATTTGTCTTTTCAATTCCTTGGGAGATATTGTTAATATGTTCTTCCTCCAACCTTGGCTCTTACAAAATACAAAATTTATCAAAAATTATGTTTGTGGTCTCTTAAACTACCAAAGTTCTCCTGTTAAAAACCCTATATGATTTGATAACACTAGAATATCCTATAAAAATTCCTTCATCAAACTTAGGATCAAATTTACCTAATAGAGTTTTACCATTATTATGAATGAATACCTTACATTTAAAAACATGCAAATTTGAAAGATTAGGGGTTCTACCCTTAATAAGTTCATGGAGAGTCTTGTTCAACTTGGATCTAATATTCACCCTATGAAGAACATAATAAGCTATACTAACCACTTCAGCCAAAAATATTTTGGAAGTAAATATTTAGCTAATATGGCTATAGTACCTTCTATCAAAGTTCTATTCTTTCTTTTAATAACCCCATTCTATTGAGGTGTCATAGGTACTAAAAAATTGTAATCATTTTTCATTTTTAAATTCTCCTCAATAATCAGTTTAAATTGCTCACCATAGTTTAATCTGAATCCAAGTAGAAAAAATTCTAAATTCATCAAATCATTCACTCTTATGAGATAAGAATTTGACCTAAGTAAATCTTGAAAAATCATTAACGATTATATACCCAAAAACTTTATGTCCTAAACCTACAGTGCTAACCGATCTAAAAAGATCCATGTGAATTGTTTCTAGTGGTTTGCTAATTCTATGATCTCTAATTTATTGAAAGAAGGACTTCACCTATTTTTATAATTGACATGCGTTACATAGGTGATCCTTAGTGAAGGCTAGTTTGGGTGTCCCTCTAACTAATTCTTTTTAGGTAATCTTCCTAAGATTTTTCACGCTTACATGATAAAGTCTTATATGCCTGAACTTTGATTCATCTATGATTATTTTGAGACAAAAAGCAATAGAAGATTTAACAAAATTTCAATCAAGCATGTATATATTATTTACCCTATTTCTATGCAACACATCAATTTTATCTTGGCTTATTATGTAGCTTGTAAGAAAAAAAATAACACTATAACCCTTATCACAAAGCTAACTAATACTCAACAAGTTATGCTTTAAGCTTTCAACTGATAACACATTCTCAATTAATAAATTATTCTTATTTCTAATCATATAAGTACTTACCACTTTCCTTGTGTTATTGTGTCCTAGTGTCACTTTGCTTGCATTCCGGGCTTCCAACGATATGATTTGTGTTGTGTCTCAAGTCATATGCTTCAAACATCCACCGTCCAAGTACCAAATGCTTTCATGAGGAATTATATGAGAGAATTTCTCCTCTTGATCTAATTGATCAAGCTTGTCTTCCATTAAGCAAAAGTTTATGACTACCTCTTCTACTTCTATTTCTAAGGAATATGAAGTCGAGCCTACCTAGAATGCTCTATATAGTCTTTCTTGACCTTCCTAATATTGGTTTTCTCCTAAACTTTCTCCTTGCTAGGATTCACTTTGAGATTCGAGCAATCAAATTTAATATGTGCATGCTTGTTGCATTCATAAAAAAATATGTCATTAGAAACTTTTATTTTTTGTGGAACTTACCCATATTCTACTGTTGATGTCTCCATTACTTTCTTCTCAAGAAACATTTGTATTGCCTTATTAAAATTGTAATATCGTCTTCATTATTAGGTTGTGATCGATCACTTTCCAAGTCATCCAAATTCAACACAATGTTTTTATCCTTCCACTTGTCACCTGAATCAATCTATCTTTATGTCACTCCTTGCTCGTAAGCAATTAGTGATCCAAGCAAAATTTTAATAGAATAAATAGTTAGGTCTTTTGACTTAGTTATGATAGTTATCTTTGCATCATAAGAAGTAGATAAAAAAGATAGAATTTTTCAAAATTCATCAGTTCCTTACCTAAGGCATTCAATAAGGTGACTATCTATGAAAAATGAGTATACATGTCACGGATTTATTCATTCAGTTTGTGTAAAAAGGTTCATAGTCATGTAAAAGAATGTTCAATTTGGATTGTTTCACTTCATTTGTTCCTTCATATGTTATGCAAAGTCTATCCCAAATTTCTTTTCTAGTTTTACAGGTAGAAACATATATATAATCCTCGTATTTTAGGACACAAACAAATATTTAAGCATTTAGCATTTAATAGTGCTAGTTTTTTTTCCTTTATTGTCCAATCAGTAAATGGTGTTTCAGTACTAATTCCATCAACAAGTCTAGTGGGTCTAGTTTAACCTTCTTGTACTAAAGTCCATTTGTGATAGTCAAGAGATTGAGGAAAAATAGACATATAAGTTTTCTAAAAGTTGAAAGGAATGTTATCAAACAATGGTGTTCTAGTGATTAAATATCCTTCAGGAGTGTTACGGTTTCCAAAAGTAGACATGATCATTTTCAAAAAGTTGTCTAAACCTTCATTTTTAAAAATAAGCTCTAATACAACTTCAAAATTTTAGAAGGTTGTTAGACATAGATGAACTGTCCAAAGGCTAAGTAGGACGGGGGTGAATTGACAATTTAAAAATTCTCTTAGAAATTTAGAAAGCATTTTTAAGATATTTGACATAATAATCATTAAATATGTAGTTACTTGCAGAAAAAAATTTTCATAAAAATTCTTTTTAACATAAAAAAATAAAGTGAAAAATAAAAATATATTAAAATGAATGAATAGAAGAACACCAAATTTTATAGTGATTTGATCCAACTAGACCTACGTCTACATCCTAAAGACTCCTTCAAGTATTGCACTAAATTAAAAGTGACTTTCCTTTTCTCCCACAACAATGCGGAGAAGCCCTTATAATCATCTCTCTTGCACCAATACGGTGTGGCAGAGTAACGATGTCCTTTCTTACCCTTATGATGATGGAAGAGTATTGACATCCTTTTTGACCCTCCTAGTGATGGAAGAGTATCAACAACTATTCTTACTTTCTAGGTGATGGTAGAGTACCAAAATATATTTATTCCCTCCTGGTGATACTAGAGTACTAATGCCCATTTATACCCTATTAGTGATGGTAGTGTACTAACTTGCTTTTTCTCCCTCAACGTGAAAACAAAGTACCAGTTTTACTCCAAATATCTTCTCTTAATAGTCCTTAAAGAAATAGGGTAGAGATTTGAAGAACACACAAAGAGATCATCACTATTGGGAAACCTCATGAACCATTCATAATTTCCACTTTTATGATCTCTTAAATTTAACTCCCAAACACTCTTCCAAAACACTCTCTTTTTTACTCTCAAGAGAAAATTCAAAGCAAGAAGAAGGATTATCAGTTTTTTTGGACATTTATATATTGAAGACAATAAAAACTGACCAGAAAACTAAAAATTTCAAGCTGAACGTACTTAGAGGGTACAGTATGATCGCACTTCATACATACGAATAGTTCAAAAAGTCATATACAATATTGTGTGAACCTGATTGCATACTTTGTCAGTCGTATACACAAACTAACATCGTATAGTATGAACACTACAAAACTGAACATGTTTGTCCAGTACGATTTCGTTTGAACTTACTTTGAACATTATGAATAGTATATAGAAAACATATATCGTAGTGTATGAATTGTTAAATCAAGTCATGTTTCATGTGGTACAAACATGGATGAACTTATTTCATACTCTAAACATCATCTGTATGAACCCAATTTCATACAATATGAATAGTTTAACAAATAATGAGTTCATATGGGACGAACTGGTCTGAACCCTATTCATAATCTGGATGTCATCTATGCAAACCCAATTTCATAAATTACAAACAGTTCAAAAAATTTATGTGTTTGTATGGGATGAACTTGTATTTACCCATTTCGTATTGTAGTTATTTTCTTTATGAACCCAATTTCATATAATACGAACAGTTCAACAGGAAAATGTTTCAAGGCATGATTTGATTAACTTCATTCTAGAGGAACTACCATGGAAAATCATCCAGTATAATTTAAAAATAGTTTAGTATGATTAGTTTTAAAAAAAATTTGACTCACTCCCATGTGTATGTGTGTATGGTTATCCAATTATAATCACACTCTCTCAGACTCAAGAAAAATAAAGAAAAATAGAAAAAGTATATACTTCTTTACAAGAAACCATAACTTAATATGTCTTTAGTCTTTTGATAGTCTGGAGTATAATTTCTATAAAATGTTAGTACACAGAAATAATACAAAACAATATATCTAATGTATGTTAGGAGAAATATTACTGACAACAATAATATTTTGGTATCATTAAAATCTGACATGATATAAAAACTTAGTTTTGAAATCTAAGTTTCAACATTATCAATGAATGAACTATAAAGGAAAACATTTCAAGTGATGAAGGTGTTAGATGGGTCTGAAACATAAAATAAAGTTGCTGATAATCCAATGTCAAATATTGTGACCCATGGGTCTTTCTATGGTCCATGAGTACATGTTAATAATGGGAGAAGAAAGAAGTTTTATTCGATCAATAACAAAGGAAACTAGAATAAGTTTGTATCAGTTCAAAATGAAAGTCAGTTGAAATCTGCACCTGTTTATGTAAGAAAATTACAACCTATCAATAATGTATCACAAGACATTGATGTGGAGGGTAACATTGAAGCCAATTCAAATGCTGCTGAAGTTATTAATACAGAACTATCTATTATAGCTTAAGATAATTAAGGTATTGTTGATTCTAAACCTTTGGTTAGTATTGATGATCTTAAGCATGAAAAGGATGATCTTGTTGATTCAACTGCTCCTGTTATGAAGTCTTTTTCTATCATTACTCCAGCTAGTAAGACTTTTTCTTCTTGAAATTCTAAGATTCCAATGGTTGACAAGATGTTCAAAATTCAGGATTCCTACTGTGATGAAGAGAAGGCTAAGGGTAATTTAAATTTGGCTGAGTCAGCGGTTGAAGATATTGAAGATGGAGAATTGGTTAATAAAGATAAACAAATTATTGAATTAGATTCAGGTTTAGTCGATGATGGTGCTAGAGCGGTGAAAATTAAAATATAGAAAGAACTTAGTTGTTTAGGCAAAGCTAATATTCTTCAGCATAGTATAAAAGGTGATATATTGAATAGGTAGGAGTGGGAAAAATCCCAATTCTAATCTTCAATGTCATTAATAGCTTTTTGGAATTGTGGGGGGGCTAGGAAGAGTGAGGGCTCTCAATATTTGTAGGAGTTAGTGAAATATTTTGATTTGTTTTTTGGCCTTGTTGAAATTAAGATTTCTTCTATTGATAGACTTAATTTCAATAGATTTATTTGTAGTTGTTAGGATTTCTTCCATTTTCTTGCGGATGCATTTTCATGTGGTATGATGATGTGCTCAAGGATTAATATTGCTTCTTTCTCTATTTTAGAATTTTATTTTCAAGTAGTTACTGGAGAGCTTAGTATTCTTAATAAAGGTGTGTAGTTGATTGCTATGGTTTATGGTAGTAAAGATATATATAAGAGGAGAATCATGTGAAATAATTTGGAGAAGATTTCGGGTAGAAAGCTTCCTTATATTGTGGAAGGTGATTTAAGTTGTATTTGGCTCAAGAGGAGAAAATAGGAAGAACAAAGTTTGTCTTCTGTCGTGGTCCTCGAGATATGAGTTTTTTCATGAATAAATGTGATTTCCATTATGTTGGGGTGATTGGCCACAAATTTGCTTGGTGTAATATTAAAGGAGGTGGTGCTCTTATTCTATAAAGGCTTGACTGTTGCCTTTTGAATTCTGTTGCTCTTGAAGTTTTGAAATTAGTGAGTGTTCATCATCTAGTGAGAGCATTGTCCGATCATAATCTTGTTTTGATCAAAATCTTCTCATCGGGTTTTCAGAAAACTACATCGTTAAGTTTTGAAGAATTTGGGCATCTTGTCCTACTTTGTCAACAATTTTGTCCAAGTCATAAGGGAAATGAGTTCTAGAAGATGTTCATTATTTGAATTTGAAATTCAAAAGAGCATTAAAGGCTTTATTTTTTTAGAGTTGATTGAAACTTATAAGCCTTAATGTTTTGAAGGATCGTCTAAAGAAAGATAATTTAGATTTGCAAGAAGAGGAAGCTGATTGTGGTGGTCTTTCTAAAGATAAACTTTTTTATTAAAATAAAAGGTGCATGAGCTATATTTTAATATGGACAGCTTAATACTTGGTGGAGGCAAAGAACTAAAGTGATGTGGATAGAAGATGGAGACACCATCTTAGTTTTTTCATGCATTTTCTTCGGCTAGGCATAATGGAAACTAGATTAATCAGATTTAAAAAAAATAATAATGGAGAGTTGGTTGAAGATCATCAGATGGAAGAAATTTTATATGAGTTCTTCAGAGACAAGTGGAAGGATAGGAGGTGTGTATTAAGGGGTTGTCCATCCCCTTCTCAAGTTCTAGAAGATGCTAATAAAAACTTTTTGTTATCTTATTTCACTATAAATGATTTGGAACAAGTTGTTCATGAGTTGGAAACTAATATTTCTCAAGGTATTGATGGAGTTTCTTATTCTTTTGTTAAATCTTATTGGTCTATCATTAAATAAGATGTTTTTAAGGGAATTAAATACTTTTTTTACTACTAGTGAAATGTGTATTTAATGGAAGGAAACTGTTGTGGTGCTGATCCTTAAGGTGAAAAATCATGTCAGTCCTTCCAATTATAGGCCAATTAGCCTTTGCTTATCTATTTATAAGATTGTATCAAAGATGTTGTTAAATAGGTTGCATTGTTTAATTCCTAAAATTATTTTAGAAGATCAATATGCTTTTGTTAAATATTGTTCTTTATTTGAACATACTTTACTTGCCCAAGAATTATTTAATAAGTTCAGATATTCTAAATCTAAGAAAGGGTTGATGGCAATAAAATTGATATGGAACATGCTTATAATAGTATGGTATGATCTACTCTAAAGCATGTGTTAGATAATTTTGGTTTTTTAATAAAATTTTCTAATCGATTACTTCAGTTTGTAGTAGATATAAAGTTTTCAATTTTGATTAATGGCAATAATTCTAAATGGATAGGGGCTAAATGTGGGTTTAGACAAGATTGTCCCTTATCTCCAAATCTTTTCATATTATGCTCTCAATTGTTATAAAATGCTTTTGCTCAATGAGAGAAAAGTATAGGCATTAAAGTGGCTTCATACGTAGAAAACATTTCCCACTTATTATATGTAGATGGCATCATAGTTTTTTTAGAGGCCAAGCAAAGGTGTGTGAAGAAAGTGAGTATGATTCTGAACGACTATAGTAAATGGTCTGATCAGAAGGTTAATATTCAAAAATCATCAATTCTTTTTGGAAATTTTCTTAAAAGTAGACGAATTAATGCTCTTTTAAAGCTCTTATTTTTTAATGTTGTTAAATAAATGATTTATCTTTGTGTCAAGATTGCTTTAAGGAGGTTGGTGTTCTTAGATTTTCAAATCTTACTAGAAAAATTTTAAAAAGATTGAATGTATGGGGTAACCGATTTATTTCTCTTGGAGGCAGAGTGCTTCTTGTCAAATAAAAATTTCTTTCTCTTCCTTAATTTTTATGTAATCACTCATTACTTCCTATAGGAGTTTTGAGTGATTTGGATAGAATGTCTAGGGAGTTTTTGGGGCACAAGCAAGATGGAAGTAAAGGGGTCCATTATGTTGTGGAATGTTTTATGTAAATAAAAAAGAATGGGTAGTCAAGGTGTCAATCTGCTACTATAAAAATTGGTCTGTTAAGGGATAAGTTTTTTTGGAATTATATTTCAAACCCTTCTTCTCTTCTAAATAGGACATTGATGGTTCAATATGAAAAAATAGCTAGAATTCAAAAATAAAGAGCTATTTCTCTCCTACTTGGAAGATCATTTTGAATGGAGCTAAATTTTTTCAACCAATATTATGATGGTAGGTTTACATGGGCAGTGACATCAATAATATTAAAGATGTATAGATTTTCGATAACATTATTAACAAGTGGCCTATATTTGTTGCATAAATGAATAAAGATACCAAATTTCTCATGGCCTTTATTCAAGATGGAGTATGGGATGACTTCCGTTTGAAGAAATTTTTTGGTAAACAATTGGTTGATGTCATCAGGTATGTTCCTATTCATTGATATTTGCTTAAAGATCAATTGGAGTTAATATTTAAGTGTTTAGGTAAATCTATTTCTACATGAGATTTTGAGAAGTTATAGGATTGTGATGATGTTGAAGATACTCATTCGAGTTTGATGAGAATTCTCAAACTCAGATCTAGTGTTGAACTATTCTTGTGGATTTTAACTATCAATGCTATCCCCTAAAATGATTTTTTAATGTACATGAGGCTATTTGACTTTAATGGATGTCCTAGAGAATGTGAATCTTCTAAAAGTTCTAAACATATTGTAGTTAGTTGTGTATATCTTTTTGAAGTGTTTGTTCTTCTCAATAAATGGGGATTTAAAGTTCTAATATGTTCTTCTTTGATGGAATGTTATTTGATATTGGCATCTTTAGCTAAAACTAATCCGTTTATAGGAAATTTGTATTATTCTGCTATTTTTTCTCTTAGAATAGAAGAAATAAACTAAAACATGATGGAAAGGAGGATAGTGTGACAGTTATAGAAGCAAATTCAATTAGCTTTGTATCTGCTTCTTTCTTCTTTAATCTGATTTCAGAAAATTGGGATACCAACTAGCTGTTGCAGCTGTCTTCTTCTTGGCATCCCCCTCCTCCCAAATTGTTTGAACTCAATTTAGATGATTCTTTGGTGACTAATTATAAAGCTGGTATAGGTGGTGTGTTTAGAGATCAAAGAGGAAGACTTTGTGTGTGTTCAATTGAAAAATGTAGTTTTGAAAATTTTAATTTTCTTTGGAAAATATTTAATTCTAGATATTTTAAATTATTGAAATTGAACATCTTATTATGAATGGTATATCACCTTGAAATATAAACATATCATTCCCTAATAGGTTCAGATTGCAATTCGTTTTATTTATCCTGATTATCATAATTAAACTTAGGAGAGATAACATATGATATCAAAAGATCAAAATGATGTTCAATCAAATATTTGATTATAATAATTTGGATAAAAGACTATTTATTTTCATAATCAAAGTCACGTTAGTAATTGATATATCTCTATGTAGAAAGAACTTATCAAACACTATTGATTATTTTAAAATGATGATAATGATCATTGATTTCTAAATTTCCCAAAGATAATTAATTGAGAGTTTTGAAAACTTGATTTTGAAAATTCAATCTTGATTACTAAATCTCCTAGGAGCTTAAGCCCTCGTAATTAATTACATCGTAGGGAACATTAGTTTTTCACAAATACTCTCAATTAAAACAGCGATATAATTTTTATTTAAGAGTTCAAAGTTTGATGTCAAAGGCGGTAAGGATTAGAATTTTTTGTCGGGACTGAATCAAATTTGAACATTTATTTCTGTAGTTAAAGGAAGAATGGTAAAAGGTATTTTGAGATTCTAAATTACTTCAAAAAACACCTCAACCTATCCTAAATGTTGTGCTTGAATTTGATCGAAAGGGATGTTTAGTTTAAATGGTCAATTTTATTAGAATATTGTGATTAGATTCCTGGAGGTTGAGGGCTCATAACCTAAGCCTACCTCAAAACCTAAGTCTAAATTTGGACACATGATCATAGTTATTCAAACCTAACTATTGCAGTGCAAAAATTTGGACTCACCCCGGCCTTGATTGAGGAACTAGCTAGCCACCTAGTCAATTTTAAATAGTTAAATTTGGTCATTTTTTATGATATTGGGGTAAAGAGATTTTTTATTAAAGTTTTAGAGAGCTGGGGCCGACATCTAAAGATTATCCTTAATTGGCCTCTTAGACGTATGCTGGGTGATAATGCTAAGGACAAATGCAATTAAATTTTAGACTCCTTTAAATATGTTTCTAATGTAATGCATGCTAGTCGACAACTCCAAATCATGTTTGCTTGAAATTTAAAAAGATTTAAAAATAATTTTTTAGAAGACTGGGCTTCCCAAGGTCCATCACCTCATCCTCAAAGGTTAGATTCTCAAGACTCTACCCACAGGCGAAGAAGTGTCTAAAAGAAGGAGAGAAGAAATGCAGAATTATGCATGCGACCCCATGGGTGATATCCGACAAATTCCCTAGAATCATTATCTTTCAATGTTGTTTAACTCCTAAAATTTTGAACATTTAATTATGAGTTGACAAATTTTGCACACCCTCACAAGCCTTATGTATCCAGGCTAAACTAAATTTGACATACAAGATCGCCAAAAAAACTTAGAAAAATAAGCAATCCTATAGGCAATCAAATTGACACATCAAATATAAATAAATTAATTAATAAATATCCATAGGCAAACTACCTTGCTTATTACAACCCAAGGTCTGCAGAAAGTAAAGTACCCGGGTACCATTGACAACAATCCAGATTCTAGTCCTAATAAAGACAAAAGTAACTTTTAGTGGGATACTCTTTGTCTTCAGTTCTACAATCTTCTCTCCCTTGGGTTCTTTCTCTTTAGGCTCCTTGGATCCTTTGTAGTAGGCCACTCAAATGGAAAAGAGTGCTCTTGCCTTTAAGAAGAATGCCACCCTTTCCATTTTGGGTGTAAGAAAGGTGGTCCAAATTTGAACTTCTAAATAGAAAAGGGGTATCCCCCTAAGGTGTATCCTTTTTTATTTGGAATCCATCCTTTGGATCTATGTATCCCGACTCAAATGTGCACTTTCACAACACTTAATATTTTATACAAATAATATTTGATATGAAATAAAAATTCTAGACTCTCCTGCAGGGTTATCTTAAGCATTTAATATTGAATCATTCCAAATAGTTATATATTGAATTTAAATGATCAGATCGGCACATTTATAATCATATAAGAGAGTGTAGGATTTAAATAAATAATCACAGCAATTATCTAATTTTTACAACCAGCACGTAGTGAAATATAAAAAACCCGTCACAATAGAAAATTAAACACTGGCCTAGCCTAGATCTAGTGTTGGTTGTCCTAGTAAACCATCTAAAGTGTTTGTAGAAAGTTATGTAGCTGTGGTAGATCTTAAGCTGGTTAGTTAGTTAGAGTTATCTAAAGTTTTGAATTTGTTAAGACTTAAGGGGAGGTTTAGGTTAGAGTTTAAATATTAATATATTAAGAATGTATTTAAATATATTTTAAAGGTTAAATGATTACTACTTTTGTTTCACACCGAGACCGTGAAGTTTATTTCACCTTCCTTGGGGTTAAGCTAATAGCCTCGTAGGCCTAGGTTACCTAGTAGCAATCATGGTCAATTAAGTTAGTTTAGTGGGTTAAAATTAAAAGGTAAATTAATATTAAATATTTTAGTTAGTGACTAATTTTAGGAGATTGGTTAAAAATTAGAAAATTCTAGAATTTTAAAGAATTATTGAACTTTTGAATTATCTTAATCTATTGACTAAGGGGTAAAAAGTTGATTTTAAAATTAAATTTAATATCAAATTTTTTAGATTTTTAATAAATATTAGATCTTATTATGAGTTGTTATACTGTTAGCATGCTCAATTCAGAGTTTTCTATAAAATGTTTTGAATTTTTGAAGTTTAAGTTAAGATTTGAACTACTATTGACTGAATTATTGACTTTTTTAATTGGATCAGAATTTGTATTTTTGACATTTTTAGAAACTACTAGACCTTAATTGGAGTCATTAGCCTTTGAGTTTAAATAATTTGGAATTTTCTACAACTAGTTATGAATTTTGGAAGTTTGGGTATTTATTAATTTTTTTTAATTATTTTAATTAGGGCCCTTTTAATGATTTCAACCTATATAAGTCCTAAACTCCTTGAAATCAACTCCAAAGATCAGGAATGATCTAAAGAGAAATCAAACAGTGCCTAAGAAATTTTTAGGATTTTTTATTTTTTAAATTAGTAATTTAATTAAACATTAATTTTCAATTAAAATTAAATTAAGGTTGAGTTTGATGTCAAATGAAAGGGATTTTAATTTTCACTAATTAAGAATAGAATTATGACTAGTTAGACGTATTATATATAATTTTTGGATGAAAATTGGATTTATTGTGATTTTTGGAAATTTTTGGGTCATTAAAAAAGCTGAGATTTTATAAGGCTAATTTTCTAACCTAATGATCTCCAAATTCAATCAAATTTAAACCTATGGTTCAAAATGTCACTATGTTTACTGTGTTAAAGTTTCACTCTAATTGGGTGTGTGTACGGCTCACTAGATATTTTCTAAGTTTTCTAGACATTTCATTAATTATTTTTTTAGGTTTCTCTATTACTCAAATGTGCTTGAAATTTGATGTGACTAACCTTGGATCATATGAAATAACACCACAGAAATTTCACAAAAAAATAAAAAAAATCTAGGGATTTAAGAATTTTTAAACTTTTGGGTCCAAAATGGAAACATTACATTAAAAATTCATATCAAAGAAAATTATAGAGCATCTGACCCTAGAAAATCACAGAATATGCCTAAGATGCTCAACAACATTCCACCAAAATTTGTGATCAATTTGATCCTTGGATTGCAAGAAAATTAAAAAAAAACATAATTTTCTCCTAATCCAGAGATAAAAATAAAGTAAAACTAATTTTAATAATAACTATGTTTAATTATCTTTCCAACGAGCCTAGGAATGTTTAATTTGGTGGAAAATTCAATTTTCTATGAATTTTGGAATATCTGCACATTTTTTAAATTTCTTTAGACCATTAATGGTAAAATCAGCCTCCAGTGCCAATCATTGGCAATGATTGGCATTGGAAAAGCCGCAGTGCATCATGTTACAATAGGTGGCAAGTGGGACCTGCTGCTTAACCATGTCAGCGGTCCATTAGGACTGCTGATCCGACTGTGGAATGAACCAACAGCTGAGGTAGCGCTACGTAGGCGCCCTTGACCGCAAAAGAATTGCACTCAGCCTGCGGGAGAAGACCGCCTAATCTGGCTTGATCCAGACGGTCCAGATCTACCGAAATTTTGTAGTTCATTTCGAATGGAAACTTCAAATGCCCATATTTCCCGAAATACTAAGTGAAATCTAATGAAATTTGAAACATAGCTAGAGAGCAATGTAATCTTCTAACACCTAAAGTTTGGAGGCTTCATGTGTTGTAGATTTGTTTCAGTTTTAAATTAATATTTTATAGAAAATTTAAGTTATCTTACAATCTTACGGATGGATTTGGATGATCCTAGACTTGATGGAAAGCTGCTGATGTCCTCTACAACTTCTTAAAGGGTCTAAGAGCTTCTAATAGTTGGATCAAAATGTGCTACAACAATTTAATTTTCTCTCTCCCTCTCTCTCTCTCTCTTCTATATTTGGGCTCTCAAGACTTTAAATTGAAAGTTTGTTAGAGATGTTAAGCCCTTATGAGTTAATCCCAAGGCTAACTAAGAGGTGGGAGGTGAATTCGATATTTAAAAATTCTTTAACTAAAAGAAAATCTTTTTATATCTTGCAGAGGAAACAAAATAAATCAATAATAAAAAGATTAATCAGAGATTTCACCAAGCAGTTAATTATAATAAAAATAAAGTGTCGAAATAATAAAGAAAAGAACACACCAAATTTATAGTGGTTTGGTCCAACTTAACCTACGTCCACTCCTCAAAGGTACCCATTGACTATTGCACTAAACCTTTAGTGACTCTCCTTTATCCCCATAGCTAGGTGGAGAAGCCTTTACAAAATCACTTCCCCCTTCTCCAGTACAGTAGAGTAGCAGGGTCCTATGATATCAAAGAGATCTTCTTCTTCCTAAAACTTCCCTCAAGATGAACCTTGAATCTGATGGTACTAAGGTGCAAGCTTGCCTAAGCAACCGTGTGAAACCCCCTCCAAACTCCCTTAAAACCCCCTCCAAGGATCTTCTCCCTCTCTCAAACTCCACCCTTTTCTCTCTCCCTTTCAATTTCTCTCTTCAAGTTTTCTCCAAAAGAATGAAGCTTCAGTGGTTGCCAAAGAAACTTGCCAAGTACCTTGATAATGCTTAAATAGAGGGCAGAAACCCCTAAAAATTAATGTTGGTAGCAAAAATTGTTTAGGATGTTTATAGGACGATCCTGTACAATGTGCATTAAAATAGCACTTCCAAAAACCCTAAATACTTAATTTAACTGCCAAATAACAACCTGGAGGATGGCAAGATCATCCTGTACGATGTGCTTAAAAAGAGAGCTTCTAAAAACCCTAAAATCTTAATTCTGGTGCCAAAATTTGTCCTGCATGATCGCAGTATAATCTAATATGATGTTCAAAATTTAAGCTGATAGTCCCGGACAATATTAGGATAGTCTAGGATGATCAGTGTAAATTTGTAAAGATCATTCAGGATGATATTATGGATCATCTGGGATGATTAAAAGAAATATTATGGTATTTCATCTTGAATTATTTAGGAAATCAGTATGTAAGTAAATATCATCCTGTACGATATACAGATCATCCAAGATGGTCGGATTCAAAACTTTAACCATAATTAATCCCCTAATCACATGATCAATTTAGACATGATTTGTATTGATTGTCTAGCATGATCTAGATCATCTGGGATGAATAGAACAAAATTTTAAACTTAAATCCTTGCCTAAATTATCATTGACGACTCTTTTCTAAGATCATAATGAATCATCCAGAATGATTGAAATCGTCCAGTAAGAGTAGTTCAATGAGTTGATCATCCTGGATGATATAAATCATCAAGTATGATTAGTTCAAAACTTAAACTTCTAGATTTGACTCAATCTCACTCCCCCTAAGTGTGTGTGTGGATGGCCACCAAGCAAGCATACACCCTTATAGGACATGACTTAAAAAATCAAAAAGTACATCAATGAATATTACAAACATAACCTATTTTACCAAATCTTGAGCCTTGAATGGTGTTCATAATCCTGAAAAGTTAGTACACACAAAAAAAATATATATATTACAAATATAGGTAGACAACCCAATGTGAGCCATAATATTAATAAATAAAAGGATTTTCTTAAGATTTAAGAAGTAAAAGAAAGGTAAGCTTACTTTTTGTGGGCTCATTTTATGCCTCATGTTAGTTATCTAGCGCATTTTGTGCATCTTTAATTTTTTATACACTTTGTGTATCTTACTTAATTTGGTGTCATTATGCATATTTTGATTTAATGTCATTGGCCACTTTTTTCAAACAAATATGCTACCTTTCTAAAATTTTAAAAACTAATGAAAACCTATTATATTAATAAAATGAACTACTTGATTAAGAAAATTATGAGATGAATTCAACAATTTGCAACAGATCCCTATGCAATAGAGAAAATATAGAGAGATCAAAAAGTTTAATTTCAGAATTCAATTTGTAATATGATGAAGATTTTAAAGTAAAAAGTAAAATAACCTCTTTAGAAAATGATATAGATAAAAAAACATAAGTTTATTTCCTTTGTCTATTTTTAGAGAAGTCAACATAACTTACATATGAATTAAAGAAAAAATAGGAGGTAGGTTTTTTATTTTTTAGAAAAAAAGATTTGATTTTCTAAAGTGTATATGCAAAAAAATATTATATGTTTGTGTTGATCAGAGAAAACTTCACAAAAATAAGTATAAAAGTAGATTTAAATTTTAATACAAGGAATTTAAAGAAAAGCTAAACCGAAGGAAAATAATGAAAATAAATAAAAACATAAAAAATAAATAAAAATATAATGAGTAAAAAAATAACACACAAAAGAAATAAATAAACACACAAACAAGGCTTTTAAACACCATTTTTCTCTAGGTATGATGATTCAAAAACTTTGTTTGCCTAGGAGATTTTTTGCTTTTTATCTTCTTCCCTTTTTACAATTTACTTAGCTTTACCCTTTTCCTTTATAGGAAGAGTTTTTAAATTAGGGCAATGATTTTTCATATTTCCATGTTTCCTACATCCAAAGAAAATAACGTTAGTGGAAATCTTAATATTCTTACCATCTTTACCTCTATTCCACTTTTGTTGATGCTTTTGCTTCTGCTTCAGTGGCTTTCCAATTTGCTTGTTATGTTATCACTTTTTTCACTAACTAAGCCACTTTTCTCCATATTTTCAGTATTTAGCACTGTCTTTTCACTTGCATCCAAAAGTCTTTGACCCAAACTTTACTTGTAGGCAATGAGTGAGCCAATCAAATTATCAATAGAATATTCATTCAAATTTTTAGATTGACAAATAGGAACAACTTTGGCATCAAACTTATCAAGTAAATAATGTACAATTTTATTAACATTTTCAAATTTTAAAAATTCCTTACCAAAAATATGTAATGATGTCACAATTTGAATAAAACTAATATACATGTCTAAGATCGTCTCATAAGATTTCATACAAAATAGTCCATAATCATGCATTAACATATTTTACCAGGATTACTTGATTTCAATAGTGTCTTCATATATAGTATGTAATTTATCTCAATATTTCTTACCAGTAGTGCACGTGGATACTAAAATAAAATCTTCAGAATTTAAAGCATAGAAAAAATAGTTTAAAGATTTGTATTCAATTGAGTATTGATTTATTCTTCCCTATTCTATTGATTGAAAGAAATATCACTTTTAATTCCATCTATAATACATGACGGTACAGAATAGCCAGCTAAAACTATATGCCATATTCGATAATCAATTGATTACAAGAAAGTAGACATGGGAATTTTCCAAAATCAAATATAGTATTTTCAAATAAAGGTAGTCTGGTGATTGAATAACATTCCACAATATTACGATTACAAAAATTAACCATTGATCAAAATTTTAAAAAGTTTTCAAACTTAAATTTTTGAATCCCACTCTGATGCCACTTGAAAGTTTATTAGGGTTGCAAAGCCCTTATGAACTAGTCCTGAGGCTAACCAAGAGGGGCGAGGGTGAATTAGATATTTAAAAACTTGTTTAATGAAATGAAATTTTTTTTATATCTTGCATCGAAAATAAAATAAATCAATAATAAAAAAATTAATCAGAGATTTCATGCAAGCAGTTAATCATAATAAAAATAAAGCGCAGAAATAAGAATGGAAGGAACACACCAAATTTATAATAGTTCGGTCCAACTTGACCTACATCCACTCCTTAGAGGCATCCTCTGAGTGTTACACTAAACCTTTAGTGACTCTCCTTTAGCCCCCACAGTTAGGTGGAGAAGCCCTTACAAAATCACTTCTACCTTCCTCGGTGCGATAATATAGGTGGGTCCTTTGACACGAAAGAGATCTTCTTCTTCCATATACATCCCTCAAGATGAACCTTGAATTCAATGGTACTAAGATGCAAGCTTGTCGGGGAAATCGTGTGAATCCCCCTCCACATTCCCTTGAAACCCCCTCCATGGATCTTCTCCCTCTCTCAAACTCCACCCTTTCCTCTCTCCCTTTCAAGTTCTCTCTTCAAGTTTTATCCATAAGAATGAAGCTTCAATGACTGCCAAAGATGCTTGCCAAGTGCCTTGATAAAGCTTAAATAGAGGGCTTTGAAAACCACTAAAAATTAATCATGGTGACAAAAATCATCCAGGATGATCCAGGATCATCCAGTATGATGTACCTAAAAAGTGCGCTTTTGAAAATCCTAAATACTTAATTTTGGCACCAAATATCATCCAGGAAGATGGCAAGATCGTCCCATACAATGTGCTTAAAAAGAGAGCTTCTGAAAATCCTAAAACTCAATTATGGCACCAAAAATCATCCTGGATGATCATATAATTATCCAGTACAATGTGCAGAATTTGACTTGATAGTTCAAGATGATATTAGGATAGTCAAGGACAATCAGTACAAATTTGTACAAATCATCCAGGATAATATGGTGGATCGTCCGGGATAATTAGAAGAAAAATTATGGTAATTCATCTTGAACGATTTAGGAAAATCAAGTATGTTAGTAAACATCATCCTGTACGATATATATATCATCCAGAATAATCGGATTGAAAAATTTAACCATAATTAATCCCCTAATCACATGATCAATTTAGGCATGACTTGTATTGATCGTCTAGGATGATTAAAAGAAAATTTTAACTTAAATCCTTCCCTAAATTATCATTGGAGGCTCTTTTCCAAGTTCATAACGAATCATCCTGGATGATTAAAATCATCCAGTATGATTAGTTTATTGAGCTGATCATCCTGGATGATATAAATTATCCAGTACGATTAGTTCAAAACTTGAATATCTATATTTGACTCAATCTCACTCCCCCTAAGTGTGTGTGTGGATGGCCACCAAGCAAGCATACACCCTTAAAGGACATGACTCAAGAATCAAAAAGTACATCAATGAATATTACAAACATAACCTATTTTACCAAATCTTAAACCTTGAATGGTGCATCATAATCCTAAAAAGTTAGTACACACAAAAATAAAAAAAATTTACAAATATATGTAGATAATAGAATTTGAGCCTTAATATTTGTTATCATCAAAAATATAAACTCATAAGCTTGAGTTGCAACCTCAACAACCATTTCAATGGCTGTGGGGGGGGGGGGGGGGTGGGCTTATTTACATTTTGAGGAGCTGAGGGAGAGTTGGGATGGGATAGAGTTTGGTGGAATTGATCATTTTGGATAGTTAGAGAAGATTCCAAGGATTTGAGTTGAGTAAAGCATGGCTAGACTAACCTATGATATCTAGCCCTTATTAATGCATGAGATGAGCTCTAGGTTATTGCCATGTATCTCTTACAATCACCAAAAGGCATGCGAGCATGGATTATTAGGTGGCTTTTGCTTGCAAAGGTGGAAAAGCCACCTAAGCATATAATTTGACTTTGTTGACTACTTTGACCAGTTAACTATGCCTTTGACTAATGAGGTGGCATGGAGGAAGTAGGTTTGAGCTGATTGGAAGGAGCTTGAAGCTAAAAGCTTAAGGGTTGAATGCATATATACGCATGAAGGAAAGTTTGACCAAATCATAAAGAGTTGACTTGGTCAAACAACCATGGCTTGATTAAAACCCCATGATATGAATCATGATAGGTTTAGGGATGTTTGAAGTATGTATTTGAATAGGATTGAATGGTCTTTGAGGTTTGAAAGGTTTAATTAGAATGGGTTTGAATATATACACATATATGAAGAAGGCTTGAACAAGTTAATATAAGTTAACTTGATCCAACCAATCATGACTATGACTTAGCTCATATTGAGCTTAGATGTACTTGAGCCATAATATGTCATTGGTTAAGGCTTAAGATAGGTTTGATAAGGTGTATGTGGTGGTAGGATTAAACCATAGAAGTTTTGACCAAACTTGAGGGTTTGACCAAGTCAAATCATATATGATTTAACCCCTCACAAGTTTGAATATATTTGAATCATGAATTGGAGTGGGTTTAAGAGCTTAAATGGTTTAAAATGGTTAAGTAGGTTAGAATGACCCATTTAAGCCCTCAAGGGAATATTGGGCCAACCTAGGTTGACTTAATCAACCAAATTAATCCAAGGTCTAGCCTTGGGTTCAACAAGTTTGAAATGACATTTAGAGACCAATGGAGATGGTCTCAATGTCTGGAAAAGTTAATTTGGTAAAAATGATTCTTTGAACCCTAAAGGGCCTATTTGGTCAACCTAGGTTGACCTGGTCCACCAGGTTGACCTAGGATCTGGGTTTGGGTCCAACAGGTTTGGTTTAATATTTGAAAATTTTTGAAGGTGGTTCCAAGCAATTTGGAGGTCATTTGGTTTGGAATGAGCATTCAAACCCCGACGGGTATTTTGGTCATTTTGACCCCTGGGTCAACCGGGGGTCAAAATGGGTCCATCAAAATAGAGTGTAATGTTAAATGAATCATGATTAAGGGTCTGGAAGTAATTGGATGCTTTGGATAAAGCTCCAAGGTCAAAATCCACTCGGTGGCAAGTCCAATGGCATAGGTTATAAATATTTGAAGGTTTTACAACCTTTAGATTTAAGTTCAATTTCTATGATTAGAGACCTCAGAATGGGCGCAAATTTGGAGGGTTACCACTAGAGACATGTGCTATCAATATGCAATTGATATACTCTAAATCAGAGGTCATTTGACTGGATTTTAAAGTGTTTTAAAATTCAATGGAAAAGACTTTCAGGACTTAGCCTTTTACCCTTGAATTTTTGTTTGAAATTCAGGATTTGAACTAGGTTTTGAGTCTGGATGATTGAATTTAAATTATCCATATCACTTATGATCATTTAGGATGATCAAAAGTGATAGGATAGGATTGAAGTTGATTTAGAAGCAGGTTCAATATTTGAATTAGAGTTTCAATTTTGATTGAGGTGTGAATTAAACTAATGTCTGAATTGGATTAAGGTCAAGATTTATTTGAAGTCTGGATTGGTCATAAGTGGAATTCTAGGGTCTATAATCTAGAAGGATCATAGGGTCTAGGATCCAGAAAGTCAAAGTGACCTCAAACAAAAATGAGGTCAATAGTATGCATTTTGTTTTAGTTGTTTGCATTTGGACTGTTCATAATCGGAGTTGATTTCAATTTTATCTTTGAAAAAATTCCTTCAAGAATGTATGTTTGAAGCTAAAGGAATCATTATAGAAGGTGATAACTATAATGTTATCAAGGATGTTGAAAGCATTATGAATATTGGAGCTGTCAAGGAGGATATCTTAAAGTTGGAAGACATCATTTCTTAGAGATTTTAACTAAGTGTTTTTTCATTTTGCAAATAGAAATTGTAATAAATGAGTTGATTTTTGTGCTAACTATGCTCTTTCTTTATAATTTTTTTTGGGATGATATTAGTTGTAATAATATTCCTCTATTTTTTTCTTTGTTAAAGGAGGAATGTGATTGGGGATCAATCACTTAGTAGGTTGTATCTTCCTTTTTTTAATAAACTTCCTTTATACATCTTTTTTTTTAAAAAAAAGTTTATCTTATATTTAATTATAAAATAAACATACTCAACAAAATGAGTTGAATTTTGGAAGAGGTATATTAGGGTGCATCCTTGACCCCTTGTATTTGTTTAAGGGCAATTTGACGTAATAATAGTTCATACAAGATATTCCAAAAACCTAAGTTATTATTTGACCTAAATTTTTTGCAAATTCATAAATAATTCAATTGTTGTCCAATCATTGCTTGTTAGGGCTCTATAATTATGTATACTTCGAGAGGAAATGGCCTTTAATGTTTTATTATGTTTTATACAATGCTCTCCAAATAGGCATATACATAGGATCAAATTTAGTGGAGAGTTATTTTAGGATGTTTCATACATCCTACAATAATTATGATCCAATTTCATGCATATCTTTTATATAGTGAAATTTCTAAATCTATAGGTCATTATGTGACCTAGAACTTTGATGATTCACTACATTCTATCCATAAAGCATTAGGCATTAATCTTGTTGTGGTTTGTTTATACATATAAAAGGGTTAGTCACACCATTTTTTATAACCATTTCAAACTTAGTGACACCTAGGGAAATAACTACGGTTTGTGCCAAGTGAACATAAGGGAATTTTAGAAATTCAAACACCCATCTAATTGGGATGGAACTTTAAACTAGAGAATTTAAAAACATTACACACTCTAGGAATTAAATCCATCTTCATTTGACATTAATTGACCATAAAATAATAATAATAAAAATCAACCTTTATTTAAGGGTTGATTTTTAAAAAATTATAATAAATAAAGAATATTCAAAATATTCAAAATCACCTTCAAGCAACTCTAAGTAAATTCTACAACCATTAAGAAATAAAATTCAAATCCAAATTTAAATAAATTTTAATTAATAAGAAATAAACTCTTAATTAAATATTAATTAAAAAATTCATTAAAAATAAATGTAAATCTAATTAATTTCAAGCTTTCAGAGATTCATACATTGGTCTTCCTTAATCTATGTTGTTAATTTTACTAAGTTTAGAGTTGATTTGGTATCAATATTAAATAACACTTTTATGTTAACAATTAATTTATTTAAATAATTCATTAAAGACTTAATTTCATATAAAATTAAATAAATATAATAAATGTAAAGCAAATATACATAATAAATTTAAATAAAATAAAATAAAATATTGAGATCAATAATTTGAATTTAAATTAACTTTTTGAATAAAATTTAATTACAATTAATTAATAATTAATTTAAATTTATAAATTGATAAAAAAATTACAAATAATTCAATAAAATATAAAACATAAAAAAATTAATTTAATAATTTATTTGATTAAAATTTGTTTTTAATCATAGAAATATATTAATTTATATTAAATAAATAATAAACACCTTTTCATGCTTAATGCTTGCTTCTTTTAGAGGGTAGTTTATCATTCCCTTTCAAGGTTTTTAATACTATATAAATCACCCAATAATCTCTTTATAGTGTGCATAATTCCTTTTAGGAGGGTACACACATATCTCATTAAGAGATTTTAATAAATTTTTAAAAAATCAATTAAGGTTTCGTGCTCCATACTAGCCTCCCATTGTGGAAGGCATGATTGTATAAAATTTACATCCCTTAATCCAACCTTAATAATACATTGACCTTATACATCATGCTTGATTACTATTGGAAGACATGTATATTAATTTGACGGGTCACCTGCCTATCCCTTGATATATCATTAATATATCTTTAAAGGCTTCATTTTATCATCTAACATATATGTTGGATGATTGCATTTCATTTATAAACCATAGGATCTATAGATTAGTAGCCCTTGCACTTTGGGGTTATTAATCTTAAAACTTTTTATTATCAAATAATCAATTTCAACCTTTAAATTATAATTAATAAAATCTAAATTCACATATTATAAACTTTAACTAAAATTTCCTTTTGGCCTTTAATGAACTCACATTTTAAATTAATGCAACTTAAACACTAAACTTTTATATGACATATTAAAGCCACATAGCCTACTTTAAATAATTACATGGTTTGTTAGAATAACCAACTCTAGCCTAGATTGTGTCGGTGGTGTTGATTGCTTGCTGGGTGCTTCACTTGGAGAGGACTCTGTGTATGTTCATTTATTTTATGCAAGTTGGATGGCATGCATTTTAATTTTTGATGTTGCAATTAGGCTCTTTAAGGATAGAACTAGAAGTATTAGGATATTACACAACTGCTCAACACATACTTTAAATACTTATATTATACATATTTACATTCATATAAGAGTCAAAGTATAATGTACCTAGGAATGATGTATATGCATGCATCCCTATAAGTTTTATATTGAATATAGATTGAGTTATATAAGTTCTTAAGTTGTAAAAGAACAAAATATACCAGCTTATACATATAAGTGGGGTTCCAACAAATGATGTCCTCTCCTTCGATGGATAATCTCTTTTGGAATTTCACAAAAGACTTGGAGCTCGAACACTTTAAGTAGATGTATTTGATTATATATATATAATAGGCTTACAAACCCCGAGTTGCTGTCATGGAGCATGGCACCCTTACTTTATTATAGAGTCTGAGTCTATTACAAATATTTGAATCAATAAATGAATAAAATTTTCCTTTATTTATATATTCTTCAATTTCTATTATATCATTTTATACGTTATATTCATGTGGGTGGTACCTTATATTACTGGGTTATATATTTTCTTAGATTTTTCTTAGTTTACATGTTTTAAGCCTCATAGAACATGTATAATAGTTCTATGATAGTAAAACCTTGGGTATTATAGACACTAACTGCTTTACATATTCATACATACATACATGCTTATTTTACATTGTTGTGTATGTTATAGCATAGGAGTTTTATGCCCCCCATGGGCAAGATAGCGGAGGGTCCTCATTGCACATGGCCATTATGATGCTAAAATTTCTAAGAAATTTCAATAGTTAGAAATTTTAATTAGCATAATTATATAAGATAAAATATAATGCTTTAGCGATTCATCTTATTAGTTTCATTTGAACATAAAGTTAAAATTACTCACCTTGACTAACTGATTTAGAGTATGATCTACTCTTTTAACCTCTTAGGATAGAGTTGATCATATCTTACACTACATCTATAATGATTGCTTATGTATTAGGTTGTTAGCTAGTAGCTCATTCCATGCAACTGTAAGCCCATAGGTATTTGCACACCTCACATTCCTTATAGAAAAGTATAAAAAATTCAAATGTATTCTCTAAAATATTTAACATTATTTTTAATGGAATTATTGGTATCTAAAAAATATGAGGCAACTTTCTTAAATTTTAAAATAAAAAATGAGTTTAATCTTCACTTTAATCACTTCGGATATGTAATTGCCAGTAGAGGCTTGCCTCTATAGGAACCCAAGATATTAATATAAAATAAACCCTTTAACTAAGATAGGGAAAACATGTTCTAGTCATAAACTAAAGCTAATCATGGGTTAATTTCATTTTTGAAATGACTGGTGAATGTGAATTTTATCCTTCTGGATGATCTTTACATTCCCTATGTTGAATTGGAATATAAAAATAAAGTATTTTCTTTCCTCAAGTTTATAATGAAGTGTTAATTTATCTTTGATGGTAATTAACACTAATAATGTGAATTTGATAAAGAAACAATAAATATTAAACAGGTTGAACACTCATTACATAATTAATTTTATCTAGATACAAACATGAATATACTTTTTTTTTATATTTTGACTTGAAAATCAAGCAATCAAGTTAATATCAATTAATTTTTTGATCTAATTTGAATTGTACAAATGAATATAATATTTTCTTGACAAACCACCTTTCATCTTGGTTGATTCTTAAGCATATTTAAATAATCATATTGTGTAATTCATATTGTATAGTTTGATTCAATATAAGTTAAATTATTTGTTTTTTCTCATATTTAACAAAACAAATAGAACAAACCTCTACGAATGTTTGTGAGGGGTGTTAAACCCTAAAAAACTAGCTCGAGGCTAACCGAAGGAGGGGGGGGGGGGGGGGGGGGGGGGGTGAATTTGTAGTTTTAAAAATTCTTAAATAAAAATAAAATCTTTTTGATCATTTTAAATATTTTAAAACAAAACAATAACCCTTGATGCAGGCAAAAATAATTTTCATGATAATAGTACAATCAATTTTTTTCAATCACAAAACTAATCATAGAAAAGTGCCAAAATAAAATGTGTTAAAAGTAATAAGAATGAACACATTGAATTTTATTATGGTTCGGTCAAATCTTACCTACATCTACTCCTTGGAGACTCCCTCTCCATGTATTGCCCTAAATTTAAGTGACTCTCCTTTTGCTACCACAACATGATAGAGAAGCCCATATAAAATTTTTCCATAGACACAGTGAGGCAGAGAACCTTAAATCCTTTTACTACATCCTGGAGTAAGCAGAGAGCCTAGAAATGCTTTTTCATCCACCTAATGAAGGTAGAGAACCAGGGAATTCTTTCACTCCCTCCTGGAGTAGGCAGAGAACCTGACCTAATAATGAAGAAGATCTAACTAGAGCCACCAAAGAACAAAATGAGAAACTTGAAGAAGATGACGAACGGCTTTCTTGGAGCAACCTTTATGATTCCTTCAAAACTTCCCCTCACAAGGATCTCTCTCTCTCTCTCTCTCTCTCTCTCAATCTCACCCTCTTTCTTCTCTAAGCTCTCTCTTAGATCAACTCCATAATAAAAGATTATCTCAAGAGATAATTAGAGAGCATAAATATACATCTTCCAAAGAAGCCCTAATTTTCAACTCTGTAGAACTGATCATCCAGGATAATTGATAGATCGTCCTATACGATTAGTACAAAATAGCCCTTTCATCAAGGATGACCAAGATTGCCCTTTACGATTAGTTAAAGAGAAATAGGTTTATCATCTTGGATGACTTGAATATCATCCTAGAAAATTAGTATAAATCTATTAAACTTCATTTAGTATAATGCCTGGTGATTCCTCATCATCCCATACACTTCTCTATTAAATAATACAATAGGGGTATATCGTCCTAGATGATTAGTTGAAAAATTAGGATATTCGTCTAGAATGATAGGTGGCGGTGGAACCTTATCATACCGAGGATGATCTCTATCATCTAGGATAATCGTCACCGATCGTCTAATATGATTGTGTCAAATAATGTTTTACCATAATTATTCTCCTAATTATATGATTAATTTAGGAATGATTATCCAAAATCATCCAGGATGATCAATATCATCCTATATGATTAGCATAAAATTTAAAAATTAAAAAATTTCCCAAATTATGATTGGCAGCTATTTTCACCATCTGAACTGATCTTCTTGGATAATAGGGATCATCCAATATAATTAATTTAATCACTATTAAAATTGGGATGCCAAATATAGGGTTTTTATTTGAAATTGATAATCCAGTATATTTAAAATCATCCTGTACGATTTGGTCAAAAACAGATAATTCTCAAACTCATCAAATTTCTCCCCCTAAGTGTGTATGTGTAAGGTTACATAGGTTGGGGTCCATCAGATACATGACTTGACTCAAGAAAAGTAAAAGGTACATTCAAAATTGATGTTATAGATAGACTCAAGCCTAGTCAACCCATTTTAGAGTTGATTTGCATTACAAGTAATCCTGTGTACCTGAAAGATTAGTAAGTAGGGCAAACAAAATAGATATGCAATAATAGTATTGGTAAAGAAAATTATAATGTTTGTTATCATAAAAAGTATAATACTTGGATCCTAATTTACAACAATCTCCCCATTTTTTATTATGGAAAACATTATTATTAAAAATTTCATATTAAGCAAGGATTAGTTTTATTTCTCTTGTTTTATTTAAAGAAATAATAAAATGAGACATAAATAAATAAATAGAACATAGCAAATTCCACTAAAAATATATCTAAACTATGCTGTACTCCTTCTTCTTACATAAAAAAATGGAGGAAACAAGAAAAATATTGTATATAATAATATACAGAAAAGAGGACCAATACAAACACGTAAGCAATCAAAGAAAGGCTATTATGAGGAACCCTGATCAGGTGGAGGTGGTGGTGGTGGCTGTTGAAAGTAATGGTAAAGAGAGATAAATTGCTCGTCAAAGCAGGCAATGTCTTAGTTATGCTGCTGTTGCTACTAGGTGACATAATTTTCAAAATGAGTAACATCTGCTACATGCTGCTGTGAAACTATGTAGGAGTCAAACCTAGCCTCCCACTAGCCAAACCTCTCAACTAGCTGATCTACCTGTGACTGTTGGTGGATAGGAATAGCTACAGGAATGGGTATTGGACCTTCATCATGTTCATATGCTTCTCAATAGTGAGCCAAGCGGTGAGAAGCACTTTAGATAACATGGAAGAAAGTATAAGATTAGAAGATTGGGAACTGATCAGATAGTGTAGTAAATAAGAAGTTATACTTATATTCTATGATAAATGCTATGATATGTCCTAAGGCCAAATTGGGAATTATTTTTTATTTGGGATCTCTAATTTAGGTCAAATTAGAAATATAGCTAATTAGAAGATCAACTACATTAAAGTCTATCTAAGACATTATGAAATAGGTAGCAAGAGAAAGGATAGTTGTGATATTCAGTCGATCACCAACTTTAGGATTGATAATATTTCTAAGTATATGTTGGATGATGCAAGCATCTAGAAAAAGAGTGCTGACCCAGGCAACCTAGAAGTTACTCTTTGATCCTCTAATGGTGTTCTTGACAAAGGTCCAGTCAAATTCAGGATTTGCAAGTAAAATATGGATTTTTTCATCAGTAATAAAAAAATGTTGAAAAGAATGAAGGTCTTCATAAGTGATTTCTACTAGACACCTATTAACATATGAATGAAGGATAATACACACATGGCAAAATATGCAAGTTGGTAAAGAACTTAAGGAGTAGTTCATAAGTAAAAGGATAAGAAAGAGTAAGAATGAAATTCAGAGTGGTGTGAGAAAAAAAAAGGGGTAATACTTGAAAGTGAATTTCCTCCTAATTGATGATTTTTGAGGGTGTAATTTTGGCTTCCTCATATATGTGGTAGGCATCTTCGTTAGCTGCCTCAGCAAATCTCAGATCAACTTGATGCCAAGAGGAACTTCTTATGATTTTACATGACCGCTTTCCTCCTGCCATTACAAAAGATCAGAGTTTACAGGAGAAGGGATCTGTAGTGAAGAATTGGAGTGAAAAGAATAAGGAATTTGGGTTATTTATATAGCATCAACCAAATCATTCAGGATGATATCCAAGATGATCAAGTGTAATTAATTCATCCAAACAATCAATCAAAAAGATCGGTCATATCATCCTGGATGGTATGATATCATCTAGGATGATTTGACACAAGAGGTCATCCTGAGGAGTCATCCTATATGATTGTTGATTAAATAGATTATACAAGGAAAACATGTGGATCATCTGAGATGATGGGAAATAAAGGACCAACCTAACAACATTCAAATCATCCAACTATTTTTTCCACATGGATCGTGCAGGATAAAATGAGAATTATCCAGTATGATCTCCAATAATTGACTCAAATCAGCCTTTGGATATGGGGTGCGTGGTGATTACAATTTTTGTTAAGATCATAAAGGACAATTTAGATCATCCTAGATAATGTGAGTAAAAAAATTAAAATTTTTAGGAAATGGAATGGAATAATCAGAATTCAACAAAAAAAAAGAAGAAAACAATAATCAAATAAAAATTAATCATAAATCAAAATAAAAGAACAAAAATTTTTTATTTGAATCAATCAACTCCAGTAAATGATAAAGTTTCATTGTGAATGGATTAAAAATCAGTAAGAAATGAATTAACAATGATGAAATCTAAAAAAGGTAAAAAAATTGATCATGTTCACCCTAACTAAGACACCATATAGGTTAAAAATATTTTGAAAACAAAAATATAATTCATAGAAGAAATCAGATAAGAAAAGTGATTTATTTAAACTTTGTTTTAGAAAAAATATCAAATAGAATAATATTTTAAAGTAATCAACCAAAATCATGAATTTCAAAATTCAACTATTTGAAGATATCATTTGGCACATGAATTCTTCTAAGATTTAAAAATTTGAAAGAGTTAGAAGCTTATTTTTGTTGGCATATTTTGTTCCACTTTTTCAATTATCTCGCATACTTTATTCATCTTTTGATTTGTTATACATTTTGGTGTATCTTGTAATTACTTGGCAGTTATTACGCATCTTTTCATTTTTTGGGCTCATTTTATGCCTCTTATCAATTTTTGCAAGCTGGAATCCTTTCAAAACCTTTAAAGACTCTCAATTTTGAGATTATCTTCCAAACATAGGAGAAATAAACTAACTCCCTAATATAGAATTCCCTCTACCGTTTCTATTGTTGGGCCTTTATAATCAAAGTTTGCATGGAATTTTATTAATAGACCTTGTTCACTCCTTAATATGTCATTGTGGGAAAAATATGGTGATAATATATTACATGCTGATTACGAAATAAATAGCTCTTTCCTCGATAAATTATTCTGATTGGAGTTAAATCTCTTTAGCCTTTGGTAAGATGGAGAGTGTCTTCTGGTTGTTTAATTAGTACATTAAGAAATGTTGGGGTTTTACATAGAAGTTTTGAAAAATGGCCTACTTTTATTGTTGTTGTGGATGGAAAATTCCCTTCTCTTGATAATTTTATTGTGAATGGTGAATGGAATAAAATTGAGCTGGTTAAGTTCTTTGGCAGCTCCTTAATAGATATCATCCTATAGGTTCAAATCGTCTTGGAGGCAGCAGGTGATTCTCTGGAGCTTATGTATAAATTTACGGGTAAGTCTATTGCGTAAATGGAATCCAAGGTAGCTGTTATGGATTTTACTAAAGGAGGATATTGGAAATGGATGAAAAGGTTGAGGCTTTCTCCTTGTGTGGATTATTTTTTATGGAGATATCTTAATGATGCTATCCCTACTTACGATTTCTTAATGTATAGAGGATTGTTGGGTACAAACCATTGCCCGAGTGGTTGTATTACTATGGACAACTCATGGCATGTTGTTGTATTTTGTGATAAATTAATTCAACATATTGAATTGCTTAATATGTGGGGATTTTAGGATCCTGTTTTTCTCTTCTTTTCTGGATTATAAAAGGAATTTGAAAGTGCTAGCTGATTTTAATCTGTTTATTGCAACTATCAACTATTCCTTAGTCTTCTTCTCTTGTAAAAGTAGAAATAGTGTTTATCATGACAGACAAGAGCTTGGATTGAGTTATATTGCTCCAAATGCTATTAGCCTTACATTATCTTCAACAAGATATAACTTCTTTTCAAACCACTCGGATGTTAACCAACTTTCTCAACTGTCTTCTTCTTCTTGGCACCCTCCTCCACCCGAATGGATTAAAGTCAACATTAAAGATGTACTATTGAAATCTAATAAGGCTGGTAATGCTGGAGTTTTAAAAGATCATAAGTGAAGATTTTTGCTTGCTTTTGGATTCAAATGTATTCAATGGGATAATGGTTTCCTAGAGCTCTTGCCTTTCCGATCTTTGAAGATGGTTCTTCAAGAGTGGATGATGGATGTCAAAGGTATTATTATTGAGAGAGACAACTTTAATGTGATTAAATATTTGCATGGCTTGGTTGATAAAGCTTGTACAAACTTCGATAATGGCTTGGTGGAGGACTTGTCTTTCTTGAAGGATTTTGAGAATTTTTAATTTCATTTCTCTCATAGAAGTTGTAATAAGTTTTCTTATTTTTATGATAACTTTGCTTTACTTGGAGATTTTTTTTGGGATGATCAGAGTTGTAATAAGATTCCTCTTTTTCTTTCTTTTCTTAAAGAGGACTGTGATAGATTCTCTATCACTTAGTAGTTTGTAATAGGTTTTTTTTAGTTCAAATGAAATTTTCTAAAAAAAAAGGTCCAGAATAACCTTTCCTAACTAGCATCCAAATATGATAATAAATTTTTTATAAAATGTTGGACATGCAAGTTTTCAAAAAATCAAAAGGTATATTATTAAAAGGACATGGTCTAGTAATTGAATACCCTTCCGTGGTGTTTCTATTTCCAATGTTAGGCATGGATCAAAATTCAAAAGTTTTCTAAAACTTAACCTTATGAATCCCACTATGATACCACTTGAAAGTTTGTGAGAGATTTTAAACCCTAAAGAACTAGCCTGAGGCTAACCAAGACGAGGAATGAAATGGTAGTTTTAAAAATTATGAAACAAAGAGAAAATCTTTTTGATCTCTTTAAAAATTTTAAAACAAAATAATAACCCTTGATGTGAAAGAAAAATAATTTTCATGATAACATTATAATAAGATTTTTTCAATCACAGAAAAGTGTCAAAATTAAATACGATAAACATAAGAAGAAAGAACAAACAAAATTTTATATTGATTTGGTCAAATTTGATCTATGTCCTCTCCTTGGAGATTCTTTATCCAAGTATTACACTAAACTGAAGTGAGTCTCCTTTGCTTCCACAATAAGGCGAAGAATCCCTTACAAAATCTTTCCATCGACATGGTGAGGCAAAGAATGTTAAATCCTTTTACTCCATCCTAGAGTAGGTAGAGAACCTATAATTCCTTTTTCACCCACCTGGTGAAGGTAGAAAACCTGAGAATCCTTTTACTCGCTCCTAAAGTAGGTAAAGAACCTAGATCTAATGCTGAAGAAGATCTCCCTAGAGCCACTAAGGAACCAGAGGAGCAAATTGAGGAAGATGACGAACACCTTGCTTGAAGCAACCTTTATTATTCCCTCATCACCCTCATAAAGATCTCTCTCTCTCTCTCTCACAAGCACTCCTTCCTTTTATACGCTCTCTCTTCGATTAATTTTGAAGGAGTACAGCATAGTTTTTGATTAATTGAGGAAGATGACGAACACCTTGCTCTCATCACCCACACACTAAGGAACTTCATCTAGTATGATGCCGGCCTCATCATCCCATCCACTTCTCTATCGGTTAGTACGATATGTGTATATCAACCTTAACGATTAGTTGAAAAATTATTGTATTTGTCATGTACGATATGTGGTGGTACCTCATTGTACTGAGAATGTTCTCCGTCATCTAGGACGATCATCACATATGATCATATGGAATTATATTTTATCATAATTATTCTACTAATCATGGGATTAATTTAGGAATGATTGTCGAGATCTTGTATGATTAACATAAATTTTGAAAATTAAAATATTTCCTAAATATGATTGGCAATTTTTTCACCATTAGAATTGATCATCCTGAATGATAGGGATCATCCACTACGATTAGTTTAATCACTCTTAAAATTGGGATACCCTTTATTTTTAACTGAAATCTTCTTATATGATTGGGTCAAAAATAGAGAATTCTCTAACTCACAAAATTTTTCCCCCTGATTGTGAGTGTGTGCAAGGTTACTTAGTTTGGGGTCTACCATATACTTATCTTGACTCAAGAAAAGTAAAAGTTACATTGAAATTTAAGTTATAGACAGACTCAACCCATTCTACCCAATCTTGAGCTAATTGCATTGCATGTGATCTTATGGACCTAAAAGGTTAGTAAGGAAAATAAAATATATGTGCAATAATAGTAGTGATGAAGAAAACAATATTGTTTGTTATCATCAAAATTATAGTACTTGGATCCATATTTGCAACACTTTATTCATATTATATATTTAAAATAGTAAATTAAAAATTAAGGATTTGCATTAATGTAATAGTGTGTAAGGTAAGAGAATCATCAGAGGAATTCTTTAGTGGGATTTTGGAGAAAGTTGGGTTATTCTCTTTCTTTATGAGAGCATATACAAGCAACTTGCAAATAGAAGGTATGGTTGAGAGAAGGTTCTTTAAGGGAGTAAAAGGGTTATGTGAGGGAGATCTCATAGTTATCTTCATGTTCCTATACCTTTATCCTACAGTGTTTGTGTTGGGAGCTCTTAGAGAGGAACTCTAGAGAGAGTATTTGGGTGGAAAAATTGCAATGAGCTGAGGAGGCTGGGATAGTAGCATCTCCATCATTACAAGGAGTTCAATATGGGTAGAGGTATCACTACTATCCTAGGAAGTAGAAGGAGGGAGTCTAAGCTTTTTGAGGATGGAAGAGCTTGTAAAGGTCATTCTTTACTAGGGAATAAAGAAAGGCTTCCCTAATGGCCACCTTATTTAACTCTCTATATTCAATACTCATTCTAATTGTTTCAATCTTCTTTTTCAAAAAAATTACACATGCACCTCACAAAGATAAACTGGCCCTATCGAAACCCCTATGCACCAGTTCTTACAATTGGATTTTTAATTATTATAAATCATTAGGGGACACTCTACATGAGGTTTTAATAACCAGGTTGTATTATGTAACCCCTCAATACATAATTCTATTTATCTATTAGAAGGTAAGTTCACTAATCCTTCAAGAAGATTTTAGGAATTCTTTTGAAATAAATATTACATCAATTAACTCACATAAGCAAGATATACCACATTTCCCTTTTACAATAATTTATCAATTGTAAAGGAAATGTCAGTGAAGTCAATACTTCTGTAGCTCCTTGTAAAAAAAAGGTTTTACTAAAGGTTATGCTCTTTTGTAATTGTCAATTTAGGTGCACTGTACCTTTGTAATAAGTTCATTACCAAAATAACATTAAATTTAGTTAAATTTAATACTATCTCTTAGATTTCAATCTCCTACGAGAAATTTTTAGTTTACAAACAAATGAAGAAATTGCTACCAAACACTCCCTAATTGGTAAAACAACAAACAAATTAGTTTGTAATATAATAAAAGATAAATTTATAAATAAAAAATTTAATAGGGTTGAGAAAAAATAGAAGTCATACTTTTTATCATGTAAGATACATCTCTAATCTAATATTGGGTCATATTTTACACATAAGCATATATATCAGAGCTGAACAAACTACAAAACTAGATTCTGCCATAATCGTCTATCCCCCACCGATATTAGAAGATCCTTCTCCAAAATTTCTATGTGGGGTTTTTTTCTACCTCCCCATCTATACCTCAATTCACCTCTCTAGTCCGATCAATGGGAAATCAACTATTCTACATTAAAGATGACCATGTTTAAAATATTGCCCTATAATCCTATAACATCTCCCTAAATTTCTCATTCCACATATCGTACATGTACACTCTCAACTAAAAAAACTCAACCACTGACAGATACAACCAATCCCATCTTAGAATATCCTATATTAATCTACCCTTCTTCATATTGAAACTGCTTCCAGAAGCTTCTCCGCAAAATATTTTCTTATTAGCAGTTTAACACTAATGAATCTATGTTATACTATTTCCCACAATTTTTTACCTATCCATAAACTTAGTGAAATTAAAAATCTTGAATGGAACTAATGGTTGTCTAAGTATAACTCTAAGCCCACTAATAAATCTATAACATTTCTCCTTAAAAGTACTAACAAACTATGGATCTTATAAAGAAAATGTAATAAATTGTTCATTATAATGTATCACTATATTACTTTATTATACTAGCCTTAGAAAGGACTCTTGCATTTCTTATTTAGCAAATAAGTACAAGCCTCTCCCTTAATGTACCAATAAATTTTTTCCATGAAATTAGAGCATTTAATTTACCTTCAAATTTCTCTCTATACTCTAATAAAAATATTACTAAAGAGACCTTGCAATCCTTTGGATACTACATATTATCAAAACTCTTTTCCAACCTCATCAACAAGTTCTTTATTTTCTGAGGCTCTATAATACTTTCAAATTATTGGTGCTTCCTAGACGCACCTAAATGAGTGGGGGGGGGGGGGGGGGCGTGGGGGGGTGGGGGGCGGAATTCTTTCTTTAATATAAAAAATACTTGAAAAGAACCGTTTTTATTTTAATTAATATCAAAATTTTTGAAAGTTTTAAGTCTAGTAACTTATGTAAGTGAAAGCAAATTAGAAACTTGATTTTCTTTCTCAAAGTTTTATTACACAAGTAAATCAAGTTATTTTTTTTTCAACACAGATTGAACATAACCAAGAAAGATTAATAAGTTTGCAATAAAATTTAAATTCATGCAAGAAATTTAAAATGTATAATATAAAAGAGTAGAATTAACCAAAATGAACACACCAAAATATTTATATTGATTCAGTCAACATTGACCTACATCCACTCCCATGAGTCCTCTTCTCTTGGTATTGCAATAATAATACAGTGAATCTCTTTTAGCCCCCACAGCAAGGTGAAGAAGCCCTTACAAATCACTTCCATAAAAAACTCAATTCAATATAGAACTAAAAGAAATTTCACCCTCATGGTGATGGAATTGAACCTTTGAAATCTTTCTCACCCTCATGGTGATGGAAAAGAACCATCAATCTTTTTTCATTGCCTTGGTAAAGGTAGAGAACTCACGACCATTGACCTTCAAGCTTCTCTCCAAAGAGTAACTTCAAGAACTCACCAAGGTCACTAGAGGAAATAACATGCAAGCTTGCCTAAATACATATATAAACACTTCATAGTCCTTTTCCCTCACACACAATCTCACCTTCTTCCTCTCCAAGCTCAAGAGCTCTCTTAAGAAACATCCATCAGAGTTCCTTTAACATATTAAATTTTTTTTCTAAAGACAATTTTAAATTGCTTAAGTAAAAGGCTTCAAAAAAACCTAAGTTTTTAATTAAGTCATCATTGTTCTTACAATATAATTTTAGTTCATACAATATAATCAGTTCAAAACTTCTGTTCATCAAGTATGATGGAATAGTTCTTCAAATGAGCTATTCAATTTCTATGTACTAATCATACATTATGATGGAATGTTTATATAGTACGATTAGCCAATTTCCTCCTATTTATATAGGATGATCATTAAGACTTCTGGATATTATCTTCATCAATCATCTAGTATGATTAACTCATACTGTGTGATTAGTTCAAATGTTAAAGGTTCAATTAATACGATTAGCTTCATATTTTATAATTAGATAAAAAACTTAACGTTTTGTTAAGTAAAATATTCAGGACAATTGAATTTCATCTCTGCCCATCATATAGAATTATCTACTTCGTACAATATGATTGACCATATTGATTAAAGCTAATTTGATCGACTAACCATGGGGATTTTTTTAAGTAAGATTTAAAATATCTTAAAGTATGATAAGTTTAGAATTTAATATTCAAAATACTTACTCAAATCATCAAGAAAATGGGGTTTTTGATGAAATTGAATCATATAATATGATTATCATAGTATAATATGATTAGTTTATAAACATTTATTATAAAACTAGCCATTAAACTATTTTTTAGCACAAATGTTCATACAACACAATCTTAATCATACGATATAATTAATTCAAAAAATTTTAAGCTCAACTTTCTCACTCCTAAGTCTGTATGTGCACAGTCGCCAATTCAGCATACACCCTTATATTGCCAGACTAAAAAAATATTAAAAGTAATAAAATAAAAAATACAAAATTTATCAAATAACATTTAATTATAACCAAACTTGAGCCTTGATCATTCTTGAGTATTGTATGATGCACCTGAATTGTTAGTACACAAAAACATATACAATACATATGCTAGGAGAAATGAAAATTCAATTAATAATATTTGTTATCATCAAAATTACAAGCTAGGGATCCATGATTATAATAATATCCCTCTTTTTTATGATGTCAAACATTTTTGGTTGAAAAGCAAGTTAACATCTTTCTCCAAATTTCCACCTCAATAAGTGATAGATTTAGAAATAGGGATAAGATAAATTTACTTATTAAAAAAATTTATGTTAAATATAAAAGAAAAAAAAAAGCACTCCAAATATAAGATGTATAAAATGAACTTAATAATAAAGATCAATAAATACACCGACAACCAAAGTGCCCCCCCCCCCCCCCCCCCCCCCCCCCCCCCCCCCCCCCCCCCCCCCCCCCCCCCCCCCCTCTTGACAACACTAAAAAGGAGGATCAAATAGAGATAAAAAAAGAACATAACATAGAAAATGAAAAATATAAAGCACAAAAATATAGATCCTAAAATAGGAAGGCCCTTGACCAAGTGGTGGTGGTGGATGGAAATATTTATTGATTGAGGAAAATTATTTGTCAAACCAAGCCATGTCCTCCTCATATTATTATTATTTTTATGGTATATGGCTATCCCGTTGGGACTCCAATAAATCAAATCATTAGATTAACTTCTTGTATAGATAAGGCTAGTGTGTTGGTGCTGGTATAGGCTCTAGTGCTAGTGTTGTTGTAGGACGAGCTCCCCATTCCTCATTGAAATCAAGTTTTTCTTTCTGCTCATGTACCCAGTAAAAATGAAAACGAGTATAGAAGACATTGTCGGTGCAAAAAACTAGGAAATGATCAATAGTAGTAAGATAGGTAGGCTCATATTTTTAGTCTAGAATATATGCAATGTCATGACCAAGAGAAATGTTTTGCTTCCTTCTAGTGTAAGGAAGATGAATGGGGGTATCATTTTGAATGTAATCAATTATCATTTCAGCTTCATATAATTTTGTTTTTGATATAATGATATAGGTAAATAAGGAATGAAGTTGGCTAATATTTTTGCAATCTCCAACTTTAAGAATGATTGAGGTTCGAAGGACAAGCTGGATATTACATGCATTTTTATTTAAAGAGTGAAAAAGGGGTTCATGTTAATTTAAGGCATTATTCCAAATGGTTAAAATGACCACACCCCAATCAAAATCACCCGTAGATGCCATTTATTGGAAGGTCCTTCTGTAGGAAGGTGGAGATGTGCACCTAAGACTTCTTTTGTAATTTCTATGGGTTTCCTAAAGGCATAGGATCTAATGATAGGAATAGCAAAAATAATCCTATGATTGGTAAAAATTTCATAAAGAAGCCGAGAGTTGAAGGAAAAAAGAATGGCTAAGGAGGCTTGTTGACTCGATATTCTAGATGGAGTGATATGGGCTTCCTTATACCTATATTATACAACCTCATCTTCAGTAGGCTAGAAACAATCATCAATAGTGCTACAGGAGGAAGAACCATGTTTAGTCAGACGAGCATACTTGCTACCTTCAGCCATTTAAGGAATTTAAGGTTTGAGTCAAGTGGGAAGAAGTGATTTTATGAATTGGATGAGTTGAGATTTATAAATCCCTATAATTTAAAAAGTTTTCAACCGAATGTAGAGTATAATTTAGGATTATACAATATGATTAAATGAATTCAAATCATCTAGACACCTTGTCAGAAAAAGGGATTAAATCATATAGTATGATCAATATTATATTGAAAGATCTTTAGAAACAACATTAGTCTTTAGTCATCTGTAGACTCTTGACCAAATAAATCATAAAATATGAATAGGTGTTCCTATGATATGATCGGTCAATCTCTATCATACCAATTTATTTGAATTATTCCAACAGATTTTAACATGTTTAATGTATTGTACAAAGAGGTGTTTGTATGGTATGATCGATGATAATTGATCATATTAAGAGCTTGAGTTCAATAAAGTCTAAGATTTATGTAAGGATATGTAGATCATAGAGGATGATGAAAATTATACAGTATGATTTAGACAATTTTAAGTTTCAATTAGTTTTTTATTTAAAATAAATAGTGTGTGAAGATTAGGGAATATCTATGTAATACAAAATAATTAAATAAAAAAAATTAAAACCCAAATAAAAAAAACAAATAATCATAATATTTCAAAATGTAAAACATTAGAACAAAGCATAAAAATGAATGATTTCAAGTGATAGATAAATTCAAATTCATCATGAATCAAGCATAAATGTCTATAACACTAGTCCAGCCCTAAGATGCTGAAGGGTCTTAGGCAAGGTGTTTGGTAAAGATGTATACCAATTGATCTTCAATAGCTTTATGATGTAAATCTCTATCTCCCTTGGTTAATAGATCTCTAATAAAATGATGCGTAATGTCTATATGCTTAGTACGAGAGTGTTGTATTGGATTTTTTGAAATACATATGGCAGTTGTGTTGTCACACATAATAGAAATAGTTCCTATAGGTAGTATAAGATATAAAATTTATTGCTTAAGCCATAAGTCTTGAGCAACATAGCTTCCTACAGTAAAGTATTCATCCTTAGCAATGGACAAGGCTACTAAATTTAGCTTTTTTACTAAACCAAGAAACTAATTATTAGTCTTTGAATTGATGAATTCCTGAGTTACTTTCTCTTATATATCCTACTTCCTACAATATCAGAATCAGAATATTCCATAATTTCAAAGTATGAGTTATACCTGGGATACCAGAAGCCTAGGTTTTTTATGCTAAATAGATATCTAAGGATTCTCTTAACAATAATAATATGTGATTCTTTAAGGTCTACTTAAAATCTATTGTAAATCGGATACAAGAACTATTATTTGATAATAACAAACATTATTGTGTTTGTTAATACTTTTTCCTATATCTATGATATTTTGTTTTATTTTCTCTATACTAACATTTTAAGAAATCAGTCTAGTATTCACTTGTAATTTTGATCAGCTTAAGACTGGGTAGACTGGCGTTATAATTAGTTTTTACTTTGTTCAGTATTTTTTCCTTTCTTTAGTTGTATCATGTAATTAGGTGGATATCTATGCTGAGTAACCTTCCACACACATAGAGAGAGAGAAAAATGTTTTGAGGCTATTTTTTAAGTACATCATATTGTATGATTTTAGCTTTATATTGTTCAACATTATTTCGTATTGCACGTTTTTAATTTATAGTGTACGATATATTATGCTATATAAAAATCCTAGCCACTAGAGGTTAAGAAAGACAATAATTTATGATGATCATACCATACAATTTTGTTTGTACTGTTGTTGGTGGAATTTTGAAAACAGGTTTTGAAAAATATTAGTTTTCTTTGGGGATTTTAAGATTAAGGATGAGTTCTAATTCTAAGGTCGAATCAACTCGTTAGAAAGAATATATCACCCCGGGGGACGAAGATAAACTTTCATAACGGTGTTCAGGCTTAGAATTATGTAAACACATCTTGAATATTATGATCGGGTTCTAAAGAGAACTTCATATGGCCCCGAGGGGACAAAATAAAGTTCAACTAAGTACCCAATTACAATATCCAAGAAGTATGATCATCGCATTCACATCCAAAGCCTTATCGAAGAAGGATGTATCTCCCCAAAGGGAAATGACACCATTCTACGATAATTCTTCTAATGCAACGACGACGATCATTCTTTAACTTTTCCCAAAGAAATCTAGTGAAATTTTAAAATCAATTTTAAAATCAGGTGTGTGGGGTTCCAAATCTCCTACGAGCGCAAGCCCTCGTAGTTAATTACATCGTAGGGAGACAAAGTCTCCTACGAAAACTCTCGATTAAAATAATGGCAAAATTTTGTTAGAATTTCTAGGAGTGATATCAAAGTGTGAATAGAATTATTGGAAAATCAAAATGGAATGGATCAAGATTGAGCAGTTATTAACGGAGTCAAAGGATGAGAGGTAGGGGACACTTTGAGATTCCAGAACCATCCGGAAGTGTCCCAACTTAATCTAAGTGTTGGGCTTTATGTTTTAGGATTGAAATGAAGCTTTAATTAGAGTTAAGTATTTTATTAGAAATTTGGGACTATATTCCCGAAATTTGGGGTCTTATAATCAAAGATCTGCCCCGGATCCTAAATCTATTTTGGACATTGGACCACAGTCGTCCGATCCTAACTAATGCAGTGCAAGGTCTGGACTTACCCCGGCCTGGATTGGGGAGCCAGCTAACCACCTAGTCGATTTAAAAGAGATGAGTCCGGTCTTTTTATGAAAGAATGGTAGGGACGTTGTAATTAAAGTTTTGGAGAGTCGGGGCCGACATCTAGAGATTTTCCTAATTGGCCCCTTTAACTTATGTTGGGTGCTAAAATGCTAAACTGATGCAATTAAAATTTTTGACACTCTCAATTTGTATCTAATGCAATGCATGCTGGTTAACAACTTTCAATCAAGTATGCTTGAAATTTTAAAAACAGGCTTATAAAATAGTTTTTTAGAAGACTGGACTTCCCCAGGTCCGGCACCTCGTCCTCATAGGTCAGACTATCCGGACTCTACCCGCAGGCGGGGAAGGGTCTAAAGCAAGGAAAGAGTGATGCAAAAATATGCATGCGACCCCGGGGGTCGATCCCCGGCTAATTCCCTAGATTCGTTATCTTTCTATGTTGTTTAGACTCACTAAAATTTTAGACTTTTAAAATTATGAGTAGAAAAGTTTCACACCCTCACGAGCCTCACGTGTCCAGGCGAAAACAAAGAGCGGCATGCAATCGCCAAAAAAACTAGTAAAAACAAGTAATCCTAGAGGCAATCGAATCATCACATCAAATATAAATTAATTAATAAATGTCCATAGGCAAAGTTGCCTTGCTTATTACAAACCAGAATATTGCAGAAAGTAAAGTGGCCGGGCACCACTGACAACAACCCGGATTCTAAACCTAGTAACGATGCAAGTTATTTTGAGTGGGATACTCTCAATCTTCAAATCTTCAAATCTTCAATTTCATTCTTCTTTGGACTCCTTTTCTTCAAGCTTCTTGGAATCTTCGTAGTAGATTACCCAAATGGATAAGAGGGCACTTCCCTTTAAGAGAGAAGGCCACTCTTTCCTCTTTGGGTAAGGAAAAGGTATGATCCAAATTTGGATTTCCAAATGGAAAAGGAGTGTTCCCCAAAGGGGTTTCCTTTCCTCTTTGGAATCCAAGCTTTGGGTCTATGTATCCCAACTCAAAGTGAACTTTCACAACACTTGACACTTACACAAATTACATTGATATCAAAATAAAAATCTAGACTCACCTGCAAGGTTATCCTAAGCAATTAATATAAATAAAGCAGTTATTCCCAAGCAGTTATATATGAGCAGAAAAGAAAGTAAACACACTGGCCACGCTCTTTTTATGATTTGGGGGCTTTAGCAGCTGAAGCACCTGTGCAAAGAGTTTATAATATTTATGCATTTTTTTGATTTGCCCCTTTTTTTTTATTGCCCTGCATGAGCGTGGCCACCTGCAGAAAACTGTGTCAACATCCAGATCGTACCTAACCTAAGGGTAATCTAGTCGCCAAACACATCAATCCATCCACAGAGTGCAGAAAAAGTAAGCAGACACAACAGAGCAATTTCATCCACAACATGCAGTGAAAACTACGAAAAGTCCGGCACACAGCAGTAAAGTAAACACCGGCCTAACCTAGATCTAGAGTTGGTTGTCCTAGCACATCATCTAAAGTGTGTGAGAAAGGTCGTGTGGCAGGGGTATATCCTAAGTTGGGTGATTAATTAAAGTTATCTAAAAGTTTGGGTTTGTTAAGGCTTAATAGGGGGATTTAGATTAAAATTTAAGTATTAATGAATTAAGAATTTTAATTGGATATATTTTAAAAGTTAATTGATTACTACCTTTGTTTCACACCGAGGCCGTGAAGTTTATTTCACCTTCCTTGGGGCTAAGCTAATAGCCTCGTAGGCCTGGGTTACCCAGTAGCAATCGGGTTTGATTAAGTTATTTAAATTGGTTGGAATTAAAAAAAGTGGATTAATACAAAAATAAGTTAATTACTGATTTTTAAAATTGATTAATTTAAGTTCGCCATTAATTGATTCGTGGCGTTGTGCCACCAGGCTCGAGGAACCAGCCTCCTTAGGACACTTAGCCCCGCAGCCCGGAGTAGTCCAGCCGATAAACCAAATTAATGTAATTGAATTAGAGATTTTTAAAATGTTAAATAATTAAAAAAAATTAATCCATTTTAAGGTTTGACACCCTTTAGAATCCATTCGTGGCGTTGTGCCACCAGGCTCGAGGAACCAGCCTCCTTAGGACACTTAGCCCCGCAGCCCGGAGTAGTCCAGCCAATAAACTTCAACTTTAGGGTGGTTGTTGCGTTTTAAAGGATTTGTTAAGTGTTTTGGACATTAAACCAATATTTTCTGAATTTTAGAGTGATTACGAGTTTTATGAATTTTTGAATATTTTAATGATTTAGTCAAGGGGTTAAAAGTTGAAATTTTGATTACGACCAACTTCTGGAATGTTTGTATTTTATTAAAATACTAGACCTTACTACGATCAGTTAGAAGGTAAGTACGTTGAAATCGGATTTTTCTACATTTTATTACAAAGGTTTGAAGTTTTGAACTAGTTTTGACTTAAAGTTGACCGATTTGTTGACTTTTTAAAATATTGCAAATTTCTGGAATTTAATATTTTTAATAAATACTAGACATCAATATGAGTTGAATGCAAGTGAGTTTGGTCAATTTGGATTTTTCTAGAATTAGTTATGGATTATTGAAGTTTGGGCATTTTAATGAGTTTTGGGAATTCTTAATTAGAAGGCCTCTTTTGTGATTTTGCTTCAAACAAGTTCCCAACTTCTTGAAAACACCTCCAAAGGTCAGAAATAACCTAAGGAGGGATCCCCAAGTGTTTGGGAGATTTTTGGATTTTTATATTATTATTAATTAATTATCTTAATTAAATATTGGTTTTCACTTAAAGTTAAATTAGGGTATAAACTGCTGTCAAATCAAAGGGCTTCCAATTATCACAGATTAAGGACTGAATTCTGGTCAGTTTAAGGGTTTATATGTAATTTTTGGAGTTAAAATGGATTTATTACATTTTTTAGAAGTTTTAAAGGCTTAATTAAGGGTTTAAGACTTAGAAAATTAATTAGGGGACCTAATGATCTCAAAAATCAGTGAAAATTTCCCTAGGGGTTGAGGGTGTCACTAAGTTCAAATGTTCAAAGTTTCAACTCAAGGGAAAGTGAACCCTAATTATGGAAATTTTTCTAGGTTTTCTATAGAAATTCTTAATTATTGTCCTTAATGACACTAAGTTTAATGGGCTCAAATCAATGTATTGTCTAACCCTTAAACAAAGCATGAATAAGCACATGAAATGACACAATCAAGTCCTCAAAACTAGGAGAGCCTAGGCTAAGTGGTGTGTGCACAACCTAAGCATGCAAAGATCAATTTTATCTCATTAATATAATTAGATTATGATTAATGAATAATTAGAATATAATCATCCATTAATCATCTTCCCCCATATATTCCATTCATATATTCAACCTATATTCAAAGTTCCAAAGGAGATCTCTCAAACTCTTGATGATCTAAATATATGCAATATATAATTTTTTTTAAGTAAATTTTAAAATATGTACATAAATATATAAATACATATACATATAAATATATATATTTTAAGATGGAATGATTGAAAATACTAAAAAAAAAAAAGGTTTAAGGATTGAGAGACCCCACTGACCCTAAAATTATATGAGATCAATTTCTCTTTAAAATATAAAATAATTATTATAATATTTAATTCAATATTAATAAATTATTAAAATAGTCATACAATTCAAATTAATGTCAAAACTTACTTAGATGGCTTTGAAAATTTTTCTGGAAGTCAGCCATATATCCCTGAATATTCATACTAAATTTCAAAAAAAAATATTTTATATATATTTAATTAAAAATAAAAAAGGATTTTCTGTATTTCTTAAATTACTAATAAAATAATAGTCAAAATAAACTGATTTTATTTTTAAAATAAACTAGATGAAATTCTGAAAAGTTTGATATATTATACTCATTTTTTGGTTCTGTATGTAATTTACTATGATTTGTTCAAGTTTCAGTAATTAAAACTAATTAAAACTCATTTTCCTTAATCAAATGGCGGCGGTCAGACACGCGGCACGCTCGGATTCGTGGGATCGAAACCGCGCGGCGGCGGGGACACGCGTCGGCTGCGGGCCGCTTCACGCGATTTTCACTTAACCACGTCAGCGGCTCGTAGTAGCCGTTGGATTAACCGCGGGTTCGATCCAACGGCTGAGATCAGATCCCGCGGTTTGATCTCAGCAGGAGAGGATCAAACGGCGGAGATTCGATCCCGCTGTTCCGAATGGACGGCCCTGATCTCGCCGGACGGCTGATCGAACGACGGATCGAATGCGCGGTCGGATCAGACCGCGGAAGGGCTCGATCTGGACCGTTGATCGAACGATCAACGGTCCAGAAAACGTACACTCGCCGGAGACCGTGAGTGACGCCCTAGAAAACGTATTCCGCTACGTTCTCTCGATCGGATCGATCATTTCACTTGAAATTTTAAATGTAGATTCAAGACATGAACAGAAATCATGGGGAATAGTTAGTTTTAACTAAAACCCTAAAAACATAAGGCTATTTAGATCTAACTAATGTGAACTAGATCTAGGGTTTTAGGGAGCTATACCGTTAGATCTTCAAAATTTCTGGATTGATGAGCTTGTAGATTGTCCAAGTGAAGATTCCCAGCGAAAATCCAAGCTCGAACGCGTCTGGATCGGCTGCTATAGGCTTGGAACGGTCTAGGTGGTGGGTTCGCCGGAGAACTCGCCGCCGGTGACGTGCAACCACTTGGATTTTGTAGTGGGGAGGTAGAGGAAGCTCTGGAGATTCAAAACGAACTGAGAGTTCGATCTGGGAGGCTAGGGTTAGTGAGAGAGAGTGCCTTGATCCAATACTCTCAAAAGTCACCTTTTCCCCTATTCAAACGGCCTGGGTTGGATTGGATGGCTGGGATCGACTCCTAGGCTCTCCAGATGATGCCACCTGTCCCTGGGAAAGCTGGAAGGCTGTCCCAAAGGCTGGACACGCCTCATTCCCATTGGGTGGACTTGGGATGAGTGGAGGGGGACATTGCTTCTTATGGCTAAACCAGGCAGTTAGAGCAGCTTAAGCAGGGGTTAATTAAAGGAATAAAGCTAAAAAGATGAGGTTAGGCGTGTGATATAGGAAGGGAAAGGGGTTTAGTATGGCTTTGACCATGAAAAGAGATTTTTTTTTTTAAAGGGTTTTGACTGTCTCGACCAGTCAACTGGTCAATGACTGCTGATGTGGCATGGAGAGAGCAGTAGCAGCCAATGGGAGAGCTTCCAAGCTTAGGGAAAATGAGTTTGAGATTTGAATTGATCAAAAGTAGGAATTGATTTGATGTTAAAGTTGATCAAAGGTATGGGATTAATTTGAGGTTAGAATGGATCAAAGGGATGGGATTGATTTGAAGTCTGGATTGATCCTAGGATCTAGAGGAGTTCTAGGATTTGGATATGGAAGAATCCTAAGCTCTAGAGTAGGCCCTAAGGTTTTGGCTCTAGAAGGATCCTAAGGTCTAGAATAGGCCCTAAGGTCTGGCTTTAGGAAGGATCCTAAGGTCTAGAATAGGCCCTAAGGGCTGGCTTTAGGAAGGATCCTAAAGTCTAGAGTGGATCCTAAGGTCTGACTCTAGGAAAGGATCTTAAAGTCTAGAGTGGATCCTAGGATCTAGGATTGGATCTGGATTCTGGAAGGGTTTTAGTGACCTCATACAAAAATGAGGTCAACAAATGGACCCCCAATGTGTGTGGTAGAAGGAACTTCTGCTGCACACATTGGCGTTGACCGAATAGAAGTAGAATCTCAAAGGTAGAAGGGAGGGTATCACCCAATCTTAAGTCCATAGGAAGCTAGTGAAAGGCTTACACCTATTTGGAAAAGAGAACTGGGAAAACCAAGGTAGGGAATACCTAGCCTTGGGTCTAAGGAAGGGCATCACCCAACCTTAGGCCTATAGGATGCTGATAGAAGACTTACTCCAAATAGGCAAATCAACTGGTAAACTAGGATGGTGCCACGAAGGGTGTACTCCATCACTAGCGAATGGTCATGTGGGGAGGAAACTTGCTCCACACAGAGGACCTCAACTGGCAAACTAGGATGGTACCACGAAGGGCGTACTCCACCACTAGCGAATGGTCATGTGGGGAGGAAACTTGCTCCACACAGAGGACCTCAACTGGCAAACTAGGGTGGTGCCACGAAGGGCGTACTCCACCACTAGCGAATGGTCATGTGGGGAGGAAACTTGCTCCACACAGAGGACCGAAACTGGCAAACTAGGGTGGTGCCACGAAGGGCGTACTCCACCACTAGCGAATGGTCATGTGGGGAGGAAACTTGCTCCACACAGAGGACCGAAACTGGCAAACTAGGGTGGTGCCACGAAGGGCGTACTCCACCACTAGCGAATGGTCATGTGGGGAGGAAACTTGCTCCACACAGAGGACCTCAACTGGCAAACTAGGGTGGTGCCACGAAGGGCGTACTCCACCACTAGCGAATGGTCATGTGGGGAGGAAACTTGCTCCACACAGAGGACCGAAACTGGCAAACTAGGGTGGTGCCACGAAGGGCGTACTCCACCACTAGCGAATGGTCATGTGGGGAGGAAACTTGCTCCACACAGAGGACCTCAACTGGCAAACTAGGGTGGTGCCACAAAGGGCGTACTCCACCACTAGCGAATGGTCATGTGGGGAGGAAACTTGCTCCACACAGAGGACCTCAACTGGCAAACTAGGGTGGTGCCACGAAGGGCGTACTCCACCACTAGCGAATGGTCATGTGGGGAGGAAACTTGCTCCACACAGAGGACCGAAACTGGCAAACTAGGGTGGTGCCACGAAGGGCGTACTCCACCACTAGCGAATCTAATCCTAAGGGAATGAAGGACACAACCTTAAGGAAAAGAACAGAGAAAATTAATAGAAGATGAAATTTAAAAGACTCAAAGCAGAATCATGAATCAAGAAAGTGAATTTTATTGATTGATCAAAAGAGCTACATCAAGCATAGTATTTCTTAAGGAAACGTCCGTTGACAGGTAACATCGGACGAATTCCTTTACAATCTACTAACTGATACGAGCCTCCTTCGTAGACAGTCTCTATGACGAAGGGTCCTTCTCAAGTAGGTTCAAATTTGCCTCCCAACTTTCGATGGGCTAAAATAGGCCTCCGAAGGACCAACACCAAGTCTCCCGCTTGGAAGGTCCTAGGTCGCACTAGCTTATCATGGGCTTGAACCATACGGGATTTATATAACTCCAAACTTTGTTGAGCTTGGAGACGTCGCTATTCAAGGCCTTCGAGTTCTTCCAATCGCAGTTTTGCATTTTGTTCATTTGTAATTTGGTTATGAACAGCAATCCTAAGCGAAGGAATCTGTACTTCCAAGGGTAGAACGGCCTCAGATCCATACACTAGTGCAAACGGAGTAGATTGGGTCGGAGTTCTATAAGTGGTACGATAAGCCCACAAAGCTTCCACCAACCGCTCATCCCATTGTCGCTTGTTACTATCAAGGGTCTTTTTAATGATTTGCAGCAAAGTTTTATTGAAGGCCTCGGCCAATCCATTTGCCCGAGGGTAATAGATCGTCGAGTATCTCCAATCAATATTATGGCGTCTTACGAAATTGTTGATTTTTGTAGACTTGAATGCGGACCCATTATCGGATATGATTCTGCGGGGTACGCCGAATCGATATACAATATGGTCACGAAAGAATTTTAAGACATGGTGTGATGTTACGTTTCGTAGGGGAATTGCTTCCGCCCATTTTGAAAAGTAATCAGTTGCTGCTAATATGAAACGATGACCTCTCGCGGAGGGAGGGTCAATCGGCCCAATGATATCCGTGCCCCAACTCTCGAAGGGCCACGAGGCTATCGTAGGGTGTAACACATTAGGCGGCTGATGTAAAACCACACCATGGACCTGACATTGATGACAGTGCTTTGCAGTATTCATGCAATCGTCAATCATTGTAGGCCAATAGTATCCAAGTCTTTTAATCTTTAATTTCATTTTTGGACCCGATTGATGTGCACCGCACAGTCCTGAATGGACTTCATTAACAATCTTCTGGGCTTCTCGCTTGTTCAAACAGCGCAGCCACATATGATCAAAGGACCGACGGTATAACAGATCATTAACTAGTGCATATGATAGGGCACGTTTCTTAATCTGGTTGGAGAGTGATTTATCCTGAGGAAGCTTCCCTTCTTTAAGGTAATCGACTAAGGGTCGTCTCCAATCGCCTTCTTCGTCAATCGTCGAAGAGGCAGAAAGGATCTGAAGGGGAGTCTTACTAATGTGTTCCAAATCTATAAGGGAGAGGGTCTTACGACCCTGTATCTCTATAGGGATGGAATCCTCCTCGGGACACGCAAATTCCTTTGCAAGTTTTGCTAAGGCATCTGCCGCAGAATTGCTTCCACGGGGAACCCTATACAAAGTAGCAATGGGGATTTGTTCCAACAAGTGAAGTGTATACTGGTGATATCTTAGGAGATTCGGATTCAAGACTTTATAAGTTCCGGCGACTTGGTTAATAACCAGTTGGGAATCTCCAAAGATTTTAATCTCTTTAACCTCCATTAGAATCGCAAGTTCCAAACCAGTTATCAGAGCTTCGTATTCAGCTTCGTTGTTTGTGCAAGGCTCCGACAAGTGGTAGGAAAAATGCATCATTCCTTTTTCTGGTGTAATAAAAATTAAACCGACTCCAGCCTTTCCAGGAATCACAGATTGTTGGGTCGCAATCCTACGAGAGGATGCTGCTCCATCAAAATATAATTCCCAGATGGCCTCTCCAGATTCCCCCAAACTCATGATTTGTTCGTCGGGTAAATCATCGTTCAGAGGAGAATCCGCCGGCAGCGGGTGTGCCGCCAGAAAATCGGCAACAGCCTGTCCTTTCACAGCACGTAAAGGAGTGAAAGTAATCTCAAATTGGAGTAATATCATAGACCAACGAGCTAAACGTCCTGACAACGTAGGTCGGGTCATAAGATATTGCAAAGGATTGACTCTTGAAATTAAACTCACTGAGTGTGAAAGCATATAATGCCTCAGTTTTGGGGCTGCGAAGACTAAAGCAAGACAATGCTTTTCAATTGAAGGGTATCGAATTTCAGTAGGAAGGAGTCTTCGACTAAGGTAGTAGAGAGCATTCTCTTTTCCTTCGTCGTTAACTTGAGCTAACAGGGCACCTAAAGACTCATCTAGAGCTGCGGTGTAGAGGATTAATGGCTTTCCCGGAATCGGAGCTGCCAAGACTGGCGGGTTAGAAAGGTATTGTTTGATATCGTCAAAAGCATTCTGACACTTCTCGCCCCATACGAATTTAGTATCCTTTTTCGCAAGGACAGAGAAGGGTTGACATCTCCCGGAAAGATTAGAAATAAACCTCCTTATATATGCCAATCTACCTTGTAGAGACCTTAACTGAGTAAGGCTCTTAGGGGATGGCATATCTAAGATGGCTTCAATTTTAGCAGGATCTATCTCAATTCCGCGGTGCCTTACTACGAATCCTAAGAATTTTCCCGAAGCGACGCCGAAGGCGCACTTCAAGGGGTTCATTTTCAAATCGTAGCGACGCAACCGTTCGAAAACAACTCTTAAGTCATACAGGTGAGCCTCTTTAACCTTGCTCTTGACAACTAAATCATCAATATAACATTCAACTTGATTATGAATTAAGTCGTCGAAGATACGGGTCATGGCCCGTTGGTAGGTTGCTCCGGCATTCTTTAGGCCGAATGGCATTACCTTATAACAAAAGATTCCAATAGGGGTTCTGAACGCCGTATTTCTCTCATCTTCAGGGGCCATCTTGATTTGGTTATAACCCGACGAGCCATCCATGAATGAGAAAATAGCATGTGAGGAGGCAATGTCCACCATGAGTTCTGGTATTGGTAGGGGGAACTCATCCTTAGGGCATGCCTTATTCAGATCCCTATAGTCGACACAAATTCGAATCTGACCATTTTTCTTTCGAACTGGCACGACGCTGGCCACCCAAGAGGGGTATTGTTCCTCTCGAATGAATCCGGCTTCTGCCAATTTCTTAACTTCAGAAACGACTTGTTGCTCAATCTCTAAGCGCATGCGTCGAGGAGCTTGTTTAACAGGGATGGCATCATGCCGAACCCCAAGTTTGTGGACTGCTACCTCAGCAGGCAAACCTGGCATTTCATCATATGTCCAGGCAAAGCAATCTCTGAACTCGAATAACAACTGGATTAAGTCTTGAGTTTCACTCTCGCTCAACAAAGTACTTATGAAAATCGGACGGGGGTCATCATCGTTTCCCAGGTTAATTTCTCTTAACTCATCGACTGTCGACTTAATTTCCTCTTCAAATTCAGGGGGTGCATCCCGAACTTGAAGATCATCGGGATCGTCTAAAGTCTCCAAACAGAGTTCATCCAAAGGACAAGGAGGATCTGTAGGGACATTTAGAGAATCGAGATGGTAAGTTATCATTAGGCAATACTCATCATCATCGAATGAACTAACTGTTCCAAAGCCAATACCACTCATTGGATTTTTACTTATTTTTGTCCGCCAAATATTCTCGTGGTATCTAGCTTGACCCTTAGTCCATCGGTATGGTACAGAACCTTTAGAAAAAGTATTTTTTACACAAACAGGGAAGTAGCCGAAAGGTAATTCCATTAATTCATTAAAATCTGCCTCCTCAAGGGTTACATCACCTTCGTCCCTTGCGGAGGAGGAGCCAGGAAAGAATTTCTGGACTTTCTTAACTTCACCATCCAAGTTGGGGGCCACTTTGACTTTCAACCCTACAACCCTGCCTGCCGACAGTGGGGTCAGAGAAAGGGCCTCTATCCTTCTAGTGAGCTTTTCATACATTGTTAATTCGGGCTCGTCACTTTTAACTTTTGAAATATCTATCTCAGGGTCACTGTCCTGGTCTAAGGTGAGATCAAATTTTGGAGGAGTATTTATGTTTTGACAATCGAGAGAGAGGGCAGCACCTTGACTTTCTAGCTCACTATCGGAATCTGATTCCAAATCAATGTATACGGGTGCTGCTCTCCTGTCTAATGAAGCACGGCCTCGACCTCGCGCCCTCAAAGCCATCCTCCCACCTCTTTGAGGTAATGTGTTTGGAGGTCTAAGGACAACAATATCAGAGTCGTCTTCACTACTCGATTGAATCATTTCTTGATTGATATTCTTATCCTTTTCTTTCTTTTGGTTGAATTTTTGTCCAACCATTTTCTCCTCAAATTTGATCTCTAATTTAGAACGGGACGAGGACCCTTTTGGTACGAAATATGCAGCATCTTCGTAGATCCCAATTTCTTGAATCGAGAATGGTTGCAAATCACCCTTAATCACATGTTCAATGCCATCTCGTTGATACTTAATGCATTGGTGCAGGGTAGACGGAACCATTCTATATTCGTGAATCCAAGGTCTACCTAGAAGTGCGTTAAAGGACGTAGTCGAATCAATTATATGAAATTTAGCTTCAGTTTTTAAACCTCCTATTTCCAGGAGTAGAGTGATCGAACCTAAAGCTCTCTCGCCCTTCTCGTTGAACCCACGAAGCACCAACCTGTCGGTTGAAAGCTTGCTAGTATCAACTCTGAGATAAGCAAGGGTCTTTATGTTCATCACGTTGACCGATGCACCCGGATCAACAAGGACTCTTGATAACTTGAAATTTCCCACATTTACAGTAATGTAGAGGGGACGATTGTGGTCAGCAGTTCTCAAGAGTAAATCTTCGTCTGAAAAGGTAACCCCAGGGACCTCTTTGAAGTAGAGAGCCTCACCTTCTGAAGTTGCAGCCAACTGTGTTAAGCAAATCTCGGGATCGAGAAGTGCTTTAATTAGAGACTCCCTCATTTCTTTGGAAAGAAGGAGGGCGTCATAAATACTTAATTTTGCTGGCAACTTCCTAAGGTGGGCTAGAACATTATAATCAACCTTAGGAACGACAGACTCGAAACCCGGAGGAATTACAGGAAATTCTGATTGTTGAGGGGAATCCGGACTTAGATTTTCGAATGAAGGTTGTTTGCCTTTATCCTGAGGGGGCAACCTAGGGGGTAAGACTTTACCGCCACGGAGTTGCACCTGCTCGACATCTTCGGGCGGGCAAACTAGGGCAGTGTCTACACACACCATAGGTGTTGGATCATCATTTTCTGAAAGCGAGTCAGAATCTGAAAGTTCTATCAAGATAGGATTTCCTTGAAAATTGATTTGAGGGAAATCACTTTCTGATAAAGCTTCACATTCGACCTCTTCTTGAATAGTCGATTCGGGGAGGTTGGTTTGACTGACCTCAATATTTGGTTCATTAGAAGTTCGATTTGAAACAGGAGAGTCATCAATTTGCATTTGAGATTCATGGTTAATCATCAAGACAGAAGTAGAAGGATGTTTTTTATTCATCTTTTGACCCTTCGCCTTTGATGGGGCAAAGTAAAAGTCAGATAACAAAAGAGGGGAAAGGGTTTTAACACCACCATCCGCCATTCTAATACATCTCTCATCTACACACTTCCTCTCTACAAAATCAAATTTTTCTTCTTTTACATTTTTCTCAGTAGTTCCTAAGACTACTGGAGAGGAAAGTGGCTCAACATCCTTCTGCGAAGCATCCAGGTCAACCTTCCACACCGGGGCCTGGGCTATCGTAGTCAGCTGTTGAGAAAGATGAAAAGACTTGTTAATCGACTTTTTAAGTGCCCGGGACAGAGCAATGTCCCAACCATCTTCAACAAAACAAGAAGAGTTAAGAGGATTACCTGAAATGGTCTTAATTGAAGCCTTTTCTGGATCAACCAAGTATTCTTTAGGTATTATAATGTTACCTTGGGTGTAGTTCCTCTCAAGCCAGTCTTTAAACACAACGCAGTCCTCAAGAGGGTGACTAAGCATCCTGTGGTACGGGCAATACTTGGGATCATCTTTCTTGCTCTCATCCTCAGGCCTCCTAGCCTCTGGCAACTGAAAATCTGGTTTCTTTAACAGACTTCTGAAGATCTTCTTAACTGACTCCCTTTTAAACGGATAAGGCTTTGCCAATCTATCTCTGAAAGAAACGGGGGCGGGATCTCTAGTATACTGAGGAACTATCTGAAAGGGCTGCTTCTGAGGAGGTTGTGGTGGAGGTGGAGGGCTAGGCTGACTAACCACTGGCCTCTTTCCTTTATCTACCGCTGAGACCACAGCTTTCTTTTCAAATGTCTTCACCAGTTTTGGACCCTTCCTTTCTTCAGACTGCTCTCGTAAGAATGGCATCCTAGGAGCCTCTTCCTGCAAATTGCTAGCCTTATTAAGAAGTTTCTCAAAAGTTTTAATAGTGAAACCCTTCAGGAGAAAAGCAACAGGACCGTGGATATTCTTCAACAGAATCTCCACAGCATGTTGTTCTTGCAACTGGGGTTCACACTTCATCGAGAGGTTTCGCCACCTCAAGATGTACTCAACTAGAGACTCTCCCGGCTTTTGCTTTTCAACCACGAGATCGCCCACGGTGGTGCGTTGTTGCGCTCCAGAAAATCTCTTAAGAAAGAGGTTTTCTAGGTCGCTAAAGGTTCTTACTGAACCGTTGGGCAGATCGGCGTACCATTCAAAAGCAATGCCGGATAGACTACTTACAAATTGGCGAAATAGTAGAGCATCTGACCCTCCTGCGTTGCAACAGCTTGCTCGGAAGTGGGCCAGATGCTGTCTCGGGTTTTCGATTCCAGTGAAAACTTTAAAAGTTGGTGGCACAAAGCCCTTTGGGTAAGGAACTAAGTCATATTCCTCGGGGTAGGGTCTACCCTTTGAAATAGACACAGTTCCTTGAGCATGGGCTAAGGCCTCCCTTACCTGGTCCTCAATTAATTGCTTGATATCCTTCTGAGGTGGGATTGAAGGGATGGAGGAGACTGCAGGGTGAACTGGAGGTGTCTCTACTGGACAAGGGAGAGTCACAGGTGGTGACTCGAGAGGTCTGGAATTAAGTTCTGCCCTTTTGGCCCTTTCTGTGAGCTCTCGAGCTGACTGGTGGATCTTAAAAGACTCTTGCTGTGATTTGTCCAACTTCTCTTGCATTTCTCTAACTTGTGACATCATGCTAGCGAGCTGAGTCTCCAAGTTTTTTATATGTTCTTCATCTCTATCTTTCACAGACTCATCTGACTCTGACTCAACAGCATGCGGATCATCATCCTTGACAAATCGGCGTTTGCTGGGCTCAGCTTCTTTATTAGACCCTCTAGTTTCAACCACATGAATGCCCCCAACATAATCATCTTCATCTCCGAGGAGATCATCCATATCAGGGTCGAAAGAAGCCGTTCCTTCTTTGTTCAACAAGATGTTTCTTATTTCTTGGACTACCTCCTCGACCGGTCTATCCCCAATTGATTTAGGGTCAAGGGGTAAGTATCCTTTATACTCAGCCATATCAAACAACTCTTCAGAATCCATAAGGGCGATGATTTCTGTAAGCTTTGGATTAGGATCTGGTTGAGACTTTGTATCCGGTTCATCTTCCATTTCTAAATCCTGGTCCATTCTCTCCTCTTCGACTATCCCAGAGCTGGTAGTCAGAAGAGTGGCATCCTCTACAGGGAGGGGGACATATTCCTCAGGAGAAGTAGGAGCTTGTAAGGTGATAGTTCCCACATCTGGTAAGGTAAGGTCCTCAGACACCTGACTAAGGGGCCTAGGAATGACACTCGGACTTTGGGGATCATCAACTGGGGTAACAGGAATGGTAACTATTGGATCCGGGGTCAGACTGGCTGTGGTAGGGCTGTCAACTGTAACAACTGGAGTACTAGCCTGAACATCCATCAATTCAACTGCACTCGGAGTAGGGTCGACTGGAACTCGTTGGAGCTGCAGAATGAACTTAGAAGTTCTAGGAGGTGGTGGTAGATTCTCCAATTTAGTTCTTTTTGGCACATATCTCCTTTCAGGAGATTTAGGTCTTTTTCCTTTAAGGTCCACAGACTTTTGGGCTTCAACCCCCTTTGGTTTGACAATCACAGAGGCCAATCTTACAGGTTTATGTGGGGGTACCGGGGGTCTACCAGTAGAGTGGCGGCCTCTCTCGGACCCAGTCAACACAATACCCTCTGTTTGAGAGGACAGAGGGCGTGGCACCCAGTGATATCCATCAACCAGTACCGAAGTAGCGGGCTGTCTAGCATACTTCTTATTCTTCCTAACGAATTGAGGGGTTAAATTCTTTGCTTCAGATACTTCTTCCTTCAGCACTTCTTTCTGGAAGCGATGTGAGATCACTCCCTTTAACTGTTTCACATATTCCTCTTTAGTCTGCCCAGTCTGTGCGGCGCAGGTATGAATTATATTTCTCAAAGTTCTTGTTTTTTGGAGATGTTTTTCTTTCTGAGTCTTCTTGGTCGAGTAGTCGACCGGGCATGGTGGGGAACGAGCTATCCTAGCTATCCTCTCCTCCCCTTGAGCTGAAGCCAGGGGGTAAAAGCGACTTCCCTTCAGGAGGGGAGAGGAAGCAGGAATAGGTAGCTCCTCAACAGCCTCAGGTTCTACTTGAGCCAAGGTCTTAAAGGGTAGAACTCTCTTAGCCTTAGAGATTTTCTTTCTAAGTCTCCTCAAGTAATTCTTCTTCTGATTCTTCGTGGTGAATCTAAGTCCAGAACTAGACCCTTCTTCAAAAACAGACTTAATTTCAGTGGAAGGCTCAACAACTGGTTCAGGTTGTTTCTGATCATCACTGACTACTGGCAAGGTGGGTGCAGATCCCACAATTAACTCAACTACTGGGGGAGTTTCCTTACTGGCATCTAGGCTCACAATCTGGTGTCCATCCATAGAGAGCTCAAGAGTACTAAATCCCATTCCAAAAATAACAGTGCTCCCTTGGTCATTAACAGTTGAATACAACTCTCGGTCAAAGGAGAAAATCAGTTGGCCAGCCATTTGAAATTTTCTGAAAGTTAAAGAAGATGATTAAAATTAGATCTTTTTGAAAAGAGTGGTAAAAAGTATTTTATTATTATTATTTTTGAAAGTATGACATATATTGGCCCACGAGGAAATCGTATGGGGTAACATATGTCGACTTGGAGTTTAAGAAGATTTTTGAGGAAATTTTGAGAATTTGAAATGGGTTTTCTTACAAGTTCGAAAACACAACGGACAGAGTTTCCCCTTGCCCGAAGGCTTATGGAATTGTGAGAAAGCCCAAGTAAAAAGAATAGTTCAACCCTCCCCACACTTAGAAGTTAAAGGGGAAATGAGGGGGTTAAAACTAACAAGTTTGGAATGAAATCAAAAATTTTGAATGCTTTTTAATTTTAAGGATTTATATGTCGACCGAAAAATTTATTGACCATAAATCCATAAAATTAAAAAAAATATCCAGAGATCTGATTTGACACTGTCGCCTCACAAGCTATGCTGGGGCAGAAGGTCAAAATCAGAACAGAAATTTAAATGAAATCAAATTTAGAGGTAAAACCTCTCTTTTAATATTTTGTTATTATTTTAGATGTTGGCCACACTAACCCAAGGAAGAAATGAGTAAGGGACCAACAGAAGAAATGATAGTTAAAACTACCGATGAAACAAATTTTTGCCATTATTAAAGATGGAGAGAGAGATTTGTCCCACCGGGCGTGCCATTTTTTGTTGGTGGAATTTTGAAAACAGGTTTTGAAAAATATTAGTTTTCTTTGGGGATTTTAAGATTAAGGATGAGTTCTAATTCTAAGGTCGAATCAACTCGTTAGAAAGAATATATCACCCCGGGGGACGAAGATAAACTTTCATAACGGTGTTCAGGCTTAGAATTATGTAAACACATCTTGAATATTATGATCGGGTTCTAAAGAGAACTTCATATGGCCCCGAGGGAACAAAATAAAGTTCAACTAAGTACCCAATTACAATATCCAAGAAGTATGATCGTCGCATTCACATCCAAAGCCTTATCGAAGAAGGATGTATCTCCCCAAAGGGAAATGACACCATTCTACGATAATTCTTCTAATGCAACGACGACGATCATTCTTTAACTTTTCCCAAAGAAATCTAGTGAAATTTTAAAATCAATTTTAAAATCAGGTGTGTGGGGTTCCAAATCTCCTACGAGCGCAAGCCCTCGTAGTTAATTACATCGTAGGGAGACAAAGTCTCCTACGAAAACTCTCGATTAAAATAATGGCAAAATTTTGTTAGAATTTCTAGGAGTGATATCAAAGTGTGAATAGAATTATTGGAAAATCAAAATGGAATGGATCAAGATTGAGCAGTTATTAACGGAGTCAAAGGATGAGAGGTAGGGGACACTTTGAGATTCCAGAACCATCCGGAAGTGTCCCAACTTAATCTAAGTGTTGGGCTTTATGTTTTAGGATTGAAATGAAGCTTTAATTAGAGTTAAGTATTTTATTAGAAATTTGGGACTATATTCCCGAAATTTGGGGTCTTATAATCAAAGATCTGCCCCGGATCCTAAATCTATTTTGGACATTGGACCACAGTCGTCCGATCCTAACTAATGCAGTGCAAGGTCTGGACTTACCCCGGCCTGGATTGGGGAGCCAGCTAACCACCTAGTCGATTTAAAAGAGATGAGTCCGGTCTTTTTATGAAAGAATGGTAGGGACGTTGTAATTAAAGTTTTGGAGAGTCGGGGCCGACATCTAGAGATTTTCCTAATTGGCCCCTTTAACTTATGTTGGGTGCTAAAATGCTAAACTGATGCAATTAAAATTTTTGACACTCTCAATTTGTATCTAATGCAATGCATGCTGGTTAACAACTTTCAATCAAGTATGCTTGAAATTTTAAAAACAGGCTTATAAAATAGTTTTTTAGAAGACTGGACTTCCCCAGGTCCGGCACCTCGTCCTCATAGGTCAGACTATCCGGACTCTACCCGCAGGCGGGGAAGGGTCTAAAGCAAGGAAAGAGTGATGCAAAAATATGCATGCGACCCCGGGGGTCGATCCCCGGCTAATTCCCTAGATTCGTTATCTTTCTATGTTGTTTAGACTCACTAAAATTTTAGACTTTTAAAATTATGAGTAGAAAAGTTTCACACCCTCACGAGCCTCACGTGTCCAGGCGAAAACAAAGAGCGGCATGCAATCGCCAAAAAAACTAGTAAAAACAAGTAATCCTAGAGGCAATCGAATCATCACATCAAATATAAATTAATTAATAAATGTCCATAGGCAAAGTTGCCTTGCTTATTACAAACCAGAATATTGCAGAAAGTAAAGTGGCCGGGCACCACTGACAACAACCCGGATTCTAAACCTAGTAACGACGCAAGTTATTTTGAGTGGGATACTCTCAATCTTCAAATCTTCAAATCTTCAATTTCATTCTTCTTTGGACTCCTTTTCTTCAAGCTTCTTGGAATCTTCGTAGTAGATTACCCAAATGGATAAGAGGGCACTTCCCTTTAAGAGAGAAGGCCACTCTTTCCTCTTTGGGTAAGGAAAAGGTATGATCCAAATTTGGATTTCCAAATGGAAAAGGAGTGTTCCCCAAAGGGGTTTCCTTTCCTCTTTGGAATCCAAGCTTTGGGTCTATGTATCCCAACTCAAAGTGAACTTTCACAACACTTGACACTTACACAAATTACATTGATATCAAAATAAAAATCTAGACTCACCTGCAAGGTTATCCTAAGCAATTAATATAAATAAAGCAGTTATTCCCAAGCAGTTATATATGAGCAGAAAAGAAAGTAAACACACTGGTCACGCTCTTTTTATGATTTGGGGGCTTTAGCAGCTGAAGCACCTGTGCAAAGAGTTTATAATATTTATGCATTTTTTTGATTTGCCCCTTTTTTTTATTGCCCTGCATGAGCGTGGCCACCTGCAGAAAACTGTGTCAACATCCAGATCGTACCTAACCTAAGGGTAATCTAGTCTCCAAACACATCAATCCATCCACAGAGTACAAAAAAGTAAGCAGATACAACAAAGCAATTTCATCCACAATATGCAGTGAAAACTACAAAACATTCGGCACACAGCAGTAAAGTAAACACCGGCATAATCTAGATCTAGAGTTGGTTGTCCTAGCACATCATCTAAAGTGTGTGAGAAAGGTCGTGTGGCAGGGGTATATCCTAAGTGGGTGATTAATTAAAGTTATCTAAAAGTTTGGGTTTGTTAAGGCTTAATAGGGGGATTTAGATTAAAATTTAAGTATTAATGAATTAAGAATTTTAATTGGATATATTTTAAAAGTTAATTGATTACTACCTTTGTTTCACACCGAGGCCGTGAAGTTTATTTCACCTTCCTTGGGGCTAAGCTAATAGCCTCGTAGGCCTGGGTTACCCAGTAGCAATCGGGTTTGATTAAGTTATTTAAATTGGTTGGAATTAAAAAAAGTGGATTAATACAAAAATAAGTTAATTACTGATTTTTAAAATTGATTAATTTAAGTTCGCCATTAATTGATTCGTGGCGTTGTGCCACCAGGCTCGAGGAACCAGCCTCCTTAGGACACTTAGCCCCGCAGCCCGGAGTAGTCCAGCCGATAAACCAAATTAATGTAATTGAATTAGAGATTTTTAAAATGTTAAATAATTAAAAAAAATTAATCCATTTTAAGGTTTGACACCCTTTAGAATCCATTCGTGGCGTTGTGCCACCAGGCTCGAGGAACCAGCCTCCTTAGGACACTTAGCCCCGCAGCCCGGAGTAGTCCAGCCAATAAACTTCAACTTTAGGGTGGTTGTTGCGTTTTAAAGGATTTGTTAAGTGTTTTGGACATTAAACCAATATTTTCTGAATTTTAGAGTGATTACGAGTTTTATGAATTTTTGAATATTTTAATGATTTAGTCAAGGGGTTAAAAGTTGAAATTTTGATTACGACCAACTTCTGGAATGTTTGTATTTTATTAAAATACTAGACCTTACTACGATCAGTTAGAAGGTAAGTACGTTGAAATCGGATTTTTCTACATTTTATTACAAAGGTTTGAAGTTTTGAACTAGTTTTGACTTAAAGTTGACCGATTTGTTGACTTTTTAAAATATTGCAAATTTCTGGAATTTAATATTTTTAATAAATACTAGACATCAATATGAGTTGAATGCAAGTGAGTTTGGTCAATTTGGATTTTTCTAGAATTAGTTATGGATTATTGAAGTTTGGGCATTTTAATGAGTTTTGGGAATTCTTAATTAGAAGGCCTCTTTTGTGATTTTGCTTCAAACAAGTTCCCAACTTCTTGAAAACACCTCCAAAGGTCAGAAATAACCTAAGGAGGGATCCCCAAGTGTTTGGGAGATTTTTGGATTTTTATATTATTATTAATTAATTATCTTAATTAAATATTGGTTTTCACTTAAAGTTAAATTAGGGTATAAACTGCTGTCAAATCAAAGGGCTTCCAATTATCACAGATTAAGGACTGAATTCTGGTCAGTTTAAGGGTTTATATGTAATTTTTGGAGTTAAAATGGATTTATTACATTTTTTAGAAGTTTTAAAGGCTTAATTAAGGGTTTAAGACTTAGAAAATTAATTAGGGGACCTAATGATCTCAAAAATCAGTGAAAATTTCCCTAGGGGTTGAGGGTGTCACTAAGTTCAAATGTTCAAAGTTTCAACTCAAGGGAAAGTGAACCCTAATTATGGAAATTTTTCTAGGTTTTTTTATAGAAATTCTTAATTATTGTCCTTAATGACACTAAGTTTAATGGGCTCAAATCAATGTATTGTCTAACCCTTAAACAAAGCATGAATAAGCACATGAAATGACACAATCAAGTCCTCAAAACTAGGAGAGCCTAGGCTAAGTGGTGTGTGCACAACCTAAGCATGCAAAGATCAATTTTATCTCATTAATATAATTAGATTATGATTAATGAATAATTAGAATATAATCATCCATTAATCATCTTCCCCCATATATTCCATTCATATATTCAACCTATATTCAAAGTTCCAAAGGAGATCTCTCAAACTCTTGATGATCTAAATATATGCAATATATAATTTTTTTTAAGTAAATTTTAAAATATGTACATAAATATATAAATACATATACATATAAATATATATATTTTAAGATGGAATGATTGAAAATACTAAAAAAAAAAAGGTTTAAGGATTGAGAGACCCCACTGACCCTAAAATTATATGAGATCAATTTCTCTTTAAAATATAAAATAATTATTATAATATTTAATTCAATATTAATAAATTATTAAAATAGTCATACAATTCAAATTAATGTCAAAACTTACTTAGATGGCTTTGAAAATTTTTCTGGAAGTCAGCCATATATCCCTGAATATTCATACTAAATTTCAAAAAAAAATATTTTATATATATTTAATTAAAAATAAAAAAGGATTTTCTGTATTTCTTAAATTACTAATAAAATAATAGTCAAAATAAACTGATTTTATTTTTAAAATAAACTAGATGAAATTCTGAAAAGTTTGATATATTATACTCATTTTTTGGTTCTGTATGTAATTTACTATGATTTGTTCAAGTTTCAGTAATTAAAACTAATTAAAACTCATTTTCCTTAATCAAATGGCGGCGGTCAGACACGCGGCACGCTCGGATTCGTGGGATCGAAACCGCGCGGCGGCGGGGACACGCGTCGGCTGCGGGCCGCTTCACGCGGTTTTCACTTAACCACGTCAGCGGCTCGTAGTAGCCGTTGGATTAACCGCGGGTTCGATCCAACGGCTGAGATCAGATCCCGCGGTTTGATCTCAGCAGGAGAGGATCAAACGGCGGAGATTCGATCCCGCTGTTCCGAATGGACGGCCCTGATCTCGCCGGACGGCTGATCGAACGACGGATCGAATGCGCGGTCGGATCAGACCGCGGAAGGGCTCGATCTGGACCGTTGATCGAACGATCAACGGTCCAGAAAACGTACACTCGCCGGAGACCGTGAGTGACGCCCTAGAAAACGTATTCCGCTACGTTCTCTCGATCGGATCGATCATTTCACTTGAAATTTTAAATGTAGATTCAAGACATGAACAGAAATCATGGGGAATAGTTAGTTTTAACTAAAACCCTAAAAACATAAGGCTATTTAGATCTAACTAATGTGAACTAGATCTAGGGTTTTAGGGAGCTATACCGTTAGATCTTCAAAATTTCTGGATTGATGAGCTTGTAGATTGTCCAAGTGAAGATTCCCAGCGAAAATCCAAGCTCGAACGCGTCTGGATCGGCTGCTATAGGCTTGGAACGGTCTAGGTGGTGGGTTCGCCGGAGAACTCGCCGCCGGTGACGTGCAACCACTTGGATTTTGTAGTGGGGAGGTAGAGGAAGCTCTGGAGATTCAAAACGAACTGAGAGTTCGATCTGGGAGGCTAGGGTTAGTGAGAGAGAGTGCCTTGATCCAATACTCTCAAAAGTCACCTTTTCCCCTATTCAAACGGCCTGGGCTGGATTGGATGGCTGGGATCGACTCCTAGGCTCTCCAGATGATGCCACCTGTCCCTGGGAAAGCTGGAAGGCTGTCCCAAAGGCTGGACACGCCTCATTCCCATTGGGTGGACTTGGGATGAGTGGAGGGGGACATTGCTTCTTATGGCTAAACCAGGCAGTTAGAGCAGCTTAAGCAGGGGTTAATTAAAGGAATAAAGCTAAAAAGATGAGGTTAGGCGTGTGATATAGGAAGGGAAAGGGGTTTAGTATGGCTTTGACCATGAAAAGAGATTTTTTTTTTAAAGGGTTTTGACTGTCTCGACCAGTCAACTGGTCAATGACTGCTGATGTGGCATGGAGAGAGCAGTAGCAGCCAATGGGAGAGCTTCCAAGCTTAGGGAAAATGAGTTTGAGATTTGAATTGATCAAAAGTAGGAATTGATTTGATGTTAAAGTTGATCAAAGGTATGGGATTAATTTGAGGTTAGAATGGATCAAAGGGATGGGATTGATTTGAAGTCTGGATTGATCCTAGGATCTAGAGGAGTTCTAGGATTTGGATATGGAAGAATCCTAAGCTCTAGAGTAGGCCCTAAGGTTTTGGCTCTAGAAGGATCCTAAGGTCTAGAATAGGCCCTAAGGTCTGGCTTTAGGAAGGATCCTAAGGTCTAGAATAGGCCCTAAGGGCTGGCTTTAGGAAGGATCCTAAAGTCTAGAGTGGATCCTAAGGTCTGACTCTAGGAAAGGATCTTAAAGTCTAGAGTGGATCCTAGGATCTAGGATTGGATCTGGATTCTGGAAGGGTTTTAGTGACCTCATACAAAAATGAGGTCAACAACTGTATGCCCTAATTTAAAATTTTTTTAATCTATCCCTCGATATCAAGCAATCAAATATTGGATAATTTTTGTGATCAATCATACTATACGATCTAGTTTGTAAAATACGATTGGTCATGTATAGAATTGATCATTCAAGAGATCGTACACAAAAAAATCTATAATTTTTATACTGATAATTCTACAAGATATCCACAATGTTGGATGATCGATAGTGTACAAAGTTGGCCATCCCAAGGGTTATCCTAAATGAATAGAATAAATTTCTATATTATGTATCATACGATGTTTTGATCATATTATATAAAATATTATAAAAGTTGGATAGTTTTTCAGCATGACCTTGCTGGACAAGTTTGAATTACACTAATTGTATTGTACAATATGTGTATTATACTATATAAATAGAAGATAGATCTCTTAAAAATTGGGGTTTCTTGAAGCCCACTACTTAAGGTTTTCTAGTACTCCTATTAAAAACTCTTTGGCAATTGAGACATTAGGAGAGAGAGCCTTGAGGGAAAAAAGAAGGAGAGCTTTGTGATAGAATTGAATGAGATTGTGTGAGGGAGAAGTTGTAAGGGGATTCACAAGGTCACTTCAAAGAAGAATCTTATTGAGCATCTATAAGCATCTACCTGCATTCTTTGTGGCTCCGAAGAAGAAATTGTTCTATAAAGATCATGGTTTGTGACCATTATCTAGAGGGTAAAAATAGAGTCGTGGTTCTTTAACCATCTCCTAGAGGGTGAAAATAGAGTTCTTGTTCTCAGACCATCACCTGGAGGGTCAAAATAGAGTTGAGTTTCTTTGCCTATAAAAGAGTCACAATTCTTTACAACATCGGGGTGGTGAAACATCATTTATACAAGCTTCTCCACCTTGCTTTAGGAGAAAAAGGAGAGTCACTACTGTTTAGTGCAATACATGGAGAGGGAGTCTCCAAGGAGTGTAGGTAGATCATGTTGAACAAACCAAAATAAATTCTAGTGTGTTTATTTTGATTATTTTCTGCACTTTATTTACTGCAATTATATGTGTGGTTAAATTATCTAATTTATTTTATTTTTGTGAACTTTACTTATTTCCTAATCCTCTATATTGATTATAGTGTGTGGGTTTGACAAGTTTTTAAAGAATTTTTTAAAATATACATTTAAACCCCCCCCCCCCTCTCGGTTAGCCTTAGGCTAGTTCTTAAAGGTTTAACAACCATCACTAAATTTTAAGTGGTATCAGAGTGAGATTCATAAATTATGTTTTAAAAAACATTTAAAAAATAATTAATGGCTAACTTTGGAAATCAAAAGATTGTGGAACGATATTCAATCTCAAGACCACCTCTATTTGATAATATTCCTTCTAATTTTTGAAAATTTTAAACGTCTATTTTCTTGTAATCAATTGACTATCCCATGTGGTTGTTAGTTTGAAAAGGATATTCTACACCTCCGTGTTTAAAAAATGGCATTAAAATAAAGATCACTTTTTTTTAAATAGAATACTAATGAAAGAGATTTAGCTCTGTTTAATGCTAAATGCTTAAACTATTTCTTCTGTGATTTAAAATTTGAAGATTACATGCATGTTTCTACTTATACTATAGGTAAATAGATTTAGGATAGACTATGCATAACTTATAAAGAAACAAATGAAGTGAAACAATCAAGGTTAAATTTTTTGCTCCATGATTATGAACTATTTCACATGAAACCTAGTGAGAACATATCTAAAATGTGTAAGGCATACACAAATCATCACTTCAATGCAAGCGTTAGGAAGAGAACTCAAAAATGTTGAAAATGTTAACAAGATTTTACATTATTTATCTTCTTTCAATAATGCAAAAATCATTTCCATTACTGAATCTAAGGATCCGAATGTTTATTCCATTGATAACTTACTTGGATCAGTCTTTGCCTACGAGCAAGGAGTAATTCAACGGTAGCTTGATGCATGTGAAAAAATTTAAGTGAAAATTGTACCCTTAAAGGTTAATCATTCAAATAATTCTTCTTATATAGGAGAGGAATCTATTGCCCTATTGACCAGACAATTTATAAGCTTTCTAAACAAGAAAATAAAAGGGTCATCAGTACTGAAGCAAAGGTAAAAATTTTAAAAATTTTAAAGATTCCTCTGATTTTATTTATTATTAATCCAAAAAACAAGGATAATTGAAGTTTGATTGCCCAAGTCTTAAAACTCAACCGAGCAATGAGAAGGGAGGAAAAAGAAAAATTCAAAATGGGCAAAATAAAGGATTTAGAAGGCTTTTTTAGCAGGCTCTGCTTTAGACTAATCTGAAACTAAAGTATAATAGAAGGGAACCAACTTACGAATAATGGAAGATAATCATCTTATTCATTCTAATCAAGAAGAGGTATGTGAGCTTTCCTATAATTAATTATTTGAAGTTTCTAAACAAATTTATATCGCATATAAGAAGCTCAAAAAAGCACATACAAGCCTTAAATTTGACTTTCAATTCTGTAGAAAGAGCATGAATGCCTCAGGAAAGATCATTCAATTATAGATAGTAAATATGAGGATTTATTTGATGAATTTGACTCTTTAAATCAAATGCATCTTGATTTAACTACTAAACATGATTAGTTGAAAACATCTCATGTTGAATTAGAGAATGCATTCAAGGAATTAGAAACTCTTGCATGTAAAGTAGTTGGTAGTAAGCATGCGCTGAAAAGCTTACAAAGAAAAAAAATGCCTCCAACACTTGCACAGTTTCATAACACACCATCGCTGTATGCATTAAAACCTAAGATGAGGCACCATAACCTATATAAATGAGTTAACCCTATTCTTGGAGGTATATATTTCTCTTAAGGTAAGCTAAAACACACCTCTCACACTCTCACTATCCACCATAGAACACTCTTGGGGTGGAGAACAAGATTGTAGAATTTATAGCATAATATGTAAGCATTTCATCCCATATTCTATAAGGCGGAACCCAAACTTTTTTAGATTCCCAAATTTGACCACTAATGATTTTGTAGGGATTCTCTCATCAAAGGACCCTTGAGAGCATGTGGTACTTAAATGGAAAATATTCAAGGAACATGACTGAAGATGTAAATCAATTCATTTTGCTGGAGGACAGGGCAGGAGGCAAGGTGATACTTGGAGATAACACCACCAAGAGAGTGGTGGGATTAGGTATATTTAACAACACACAAAATTTCATTATTAAAAATGTTTTACTAGTAGATGGCTTGAAACATAACCTACTTAGCATATGCTAGCTTTGTGATAGAGGATTTAGCTTAAAATGTTTTTCTACCAGCTGCATGATTAGTTTAAATGGAAACTCTATGATGCAATGAAATATAATTAAAAATATTTAAAGGATTGTTTTAAACTGTGTTGAACTTGTTGCTTCTTTTTGCCTAAAAACTATTATTGATGAATCTTGGTTATGGCATAGGAGATTGTGTCATGCAAGCATAAAAAACCTTAGAAAAATCACCCAAAAAATACTTACTAAGATACATACCAAAGTTAGAGCTTACAAATGACCACATGTGTGATGTCTATCAGTTATGAAAAAAAATAAAATCGACTTTCCAATTAATTAAGGACATTAACACTAGCAAACCATTAGAAGTCCTTCATATGGATCTTTTTGGACTTATTAGCACTGTAAGACTTGAAGGGAAAGTCTTTGGGTATGTGATTGTTGATGATTTTTTAAGGTTTACCTAGGTTAGATTCCTATCTAATAAACATGGATCATTTGAAGAATTTAGATCATTCTCCTGGTTTCAAAGGAAGCAAGGTTGTGAAATTTTGATAATTCTTAGTGCTCATGTGGAGAATTTGAGAATGAGAAATTTGAATCTTACAATATGAAGCAAGGGATGGATCATAATTTTTTACCTCCTAAAATCCCTCAACAAAATGGGGTTGTTGAAAAAAAAAATACAACCATGATAGAAGGAACTAGAGCCATATTAGTTGAATACTCACTTCCAAAATAGTTTTGGGTAGAAACAATGAATTCAGCCTCTTATGTTTTGAATAGGGTAAATGTTAGATCAAGTCTAAATAAGACACCCAATGAAATTTATATGGGGAAGACACCTAACCTCTCTTAAATTCATGAATTTTGATGTAAAGTGTTCATTTTGAATAATAACAAATCTCTACTAGGAAAGTTTGATCCTAAATTTGATGATTGAGTCTTCCTAGGGTACTCAAATGTTCAAAAATCCTTTAGAGTTTTCAACATAAGAACACTAGCGGCAGAGGAAACCACTCATATTGTATTTGATTAATTTGATAATTCTAGAGTGTCTAAGGTAGAAGAAGAAGATGTAGATATCACCCAAGGAGTACAATCTACAAAGCTAGAGGAAAGGGTAGAACCTAAAAACACAATGCCTAGAGAATGGAGATATTCTCCAACTCATCCTAAAGAACTGATCTTAAGAGACCCATCTGAAGGTGTTAAAACTAGGCTTAGACATAGAAATGAAGTAAACCACTCTTCCTTTCTTTCAATGATTGAACCCAACAACATAAATGAAGCCCTATCTTTTGAATTTTGGTCTTGGCCAAGCAAGAAGAGTTAAATCATTTTGTAAGAAATGATGTTTGGGAACTTATTGAATTTCCTAAGAACTAGAGTGTGGTTGAAACATAATGGATTTTCAAAAATAAAATGAATTATTTTAGAGTTATGGTTAGAAAAAAAGAAAGATTAAAGGCTAAAGGGGACAACCAGATTGAAGGGATTAACTTTAAAGAGAACTTTGCCCCTGTAACTAGATTGAATTCCATTAGGGTGCTACTAGACTTTATCTGCTTTAAGGGATTTAACATGTACCCAGTGGATATTAAAAATGATTTTCTAAATGGCGTAATATAAAAGGATGTGTTTGTTAAATAACCCCTAGGATTTGAAAATTCATGATTTTCCTAATCATGAGTTCAAATTAAGAAAAGGCATTATATAGACTAAAACAAGCACCAAGAACTTAGTATGAAAGGCTAAACTCATTCCTAATAGAGAGATCCTTTATTAAGGGGATCGTAGACACCACCATATTTTAAAAAAAGGTAGGAGATGAACTACTCATTATCTAAATTTTTGTTGATGACATTCTATTTGGATCTTCTGATAAAAATAATTGTGATGATTTTAAAAAATAATGAGTAAGGTGTTTGGGTGAGTATGATGGGAGAACAAACCAACTTTCTTAGATTTAATATAAGGTAGATGGATGATGGAACTTTTGGTCAATCAAAATACCTTAAGGACATGCTTAAAATTTTGAAATGGATAAAGTCAAGCCATTAAACACTCCCATGAGCTCCATTGTCCAATTAGATAAGAATTCAAATGGAAAATCTTTTGGTCAAAAGAAATACAGAGAAAAAATTAGATCACTTCTTTACTTAAATGCTAGCAGACCTGATATTATGTTTAGTATTTATCTCTTTGCTAGATTTCAAGCTGATCTAAGTCTCACTTGAGTGTTATAAAGAGAACCCTTAGATAGTTCTTAGGAACCCAAAACATAGGAATTCTATATCCTAGGCACAACACTTCCTTTGAAATTATAGGATATTTTGATTCAAATATTGCAATATGTAGAGTTTATAGGAAAAGCACTTCTAGAACATATCAATTCATATGACAGTCCTTTCTCTCCAAGCCACAGCAGGAAAAAAACTCAATTGCATTATCCATTATGGAAGGTGAATACATAGCATTAAGAAGATGTGTGACTCAAGTCCTTTAGTTAAAGCAATAAATACTGGATTTAGGATTATGTGTAGGCACCATTAAAATCTTATATAATAACACTAGTACCATTTGCATTTTAAAGAATCTAATCCAACAATCCAGGACAAAATACATAGACATAAGACACCATTTCATTATGAACCATGTTACCAAAGGAAACATAGAGTTACACCATATAGCCATTGCAAGTTAACTTGCTTATACCTTTACAAAACTACTGCCCTTTGAAACCTTCAATACCTTAAGAATAAGATTAGGTGTGATAGATATTCATGCTTGACATTGATGCTTTTTATTTCCAACTTTTTATTTTTTATACATTTAGACATTTTTGTTTATGTATTCCTATTTTATGCTTTTGATTTTTTTGTTGATTTCCTTTATTTAAAAAAAAAACCATATCACTGCTCACTTCTGTTGTTGATTTTGTATTTTTAATGACATTTTTTCCTAGTTTTTATTTAGAAACATGTTAGGAAGAAACACTATTGATTTTTTTTCTTCCTTTTAACTCGTTTAGTTGTATATTTTCTTTCTGAATCAAAATCCATATCAAATTAAAATTTAGAATTTAAAATAATAATCCATTTTATCTTCCTACAATAATCTATCTTATATGAATAATGTTCCAAGTTAGTGATTCTCTTTTTGGTTTTCTAAATCAGATTATTTTCATTTATGATATGGATAGGAATTTTTTTTATGTCTTTCTCTTCTCTACGTAAGAGAGTGAGTTTATCCACTCTTGTATTTGGAAGATAATCTTACAACTAAGAAATTTTTTAAATATTTAGAAAGGAAGCTAGCATGCAAAAATGGAAATAGGCACAAAATGAGTGCTAAAACTAAAAAGATGTGTAATGGCCGCCTAAAAATTGCAAGATGCACGATGTTTATTAAAAATCAAATCATGTTTAATATGCATCAAAAGATGATAAAGATGCATAAAATGAGCCCACTAATAGTTAGCTTTCCTCTCTTTCAAATCCTTAAATCTCATAAGACTCCCTATGCCAATTGATATCTCCTACACTTGAATTTGAAAATTATGATTTTTGATTGAATACTTTGCAAATAATATTCTATTAAATATTTTTCTAAAATGAAGTTTAAAAATATCATTTTTCCTATCTAATTTCTTTTTTGATTTATAATTTTGTTTCAAAAAGATTTTGACCTGTAAGGAGTCTGAGCTAGGGTTGACAAGAATAATTTTCTAACCTTTCTCAATTTCAATGGGTTAATTCATTTCTTGTTGATTTGTTCTAATAATGAGGTAAATTTATCATTTACTAGAGCATATTGATTCAAAAAAAAATTTCTTTTGATTATGATCTTCACCTTGCTTTTATGTTTCAATTTTTCCTTCTTATTTCTACCCTCTTTTTGTGATGTCAAAAGGGCGAGAATGGTATTGCTGATATTGTTGGTTATTATTCATTTTGATGAAAACAATATTTTAAAAATGCTAAATAACATTATTTCTGTTCATCAAAAAGGGGGAGATTGTTACAAATCTAATTCAAGTAATATAATCTTTATGACAACAAACATTATTATGTCTGTTACAATTTTCTCCTATTTTTATGATATTTTGTTTTATTTTATGTGTACTAACATTTCAAGAAATTAGTCCAGCATTCACTTCCAATTATGATCAGCTCAAGACTAGGTAGACTATGGTTAAAATCAATTTTCAATTTGTTTTGTATTTTTTTCCTTTCTCAAGTCGTATCTTGTAATTAGGTGGATATCTATGCTATGTAACCTTACACACACACATAGAGAGAGAGAGAGAGAGGGAGAGAGAGAGAGAGAGAAATATTTTTGAGAAAGTTTTTCTTAAGTACATCATATAGCCTTATTTTATATTACACACTTTTAATTCATATTGTATGCCTTGAATTCATATATGTTGTACTCTATTAAAACCCTAGCCACAGTAGGTTAAGAAAGATACTAATTATATTTTGATATTATATTGTGATTTGGTTTATGAAAGTTTGATAGGGTTGTTAAGCCTCTATGGACAAGCCCAAAACTAAACAAGATTTTTAAAAATTCTTGAACATAAAGTAAAAACTTTTTGAAATCTTTTTAAATATTTTAAAACCAATGGAATCAACCATAGAAATTAATATGTAGAAAAATAAATACAAGAATAACACAAAAAGAACACACCAAATTTATAGTGGTTCGATCAACTTGACCTTCGTTCACTCCCTGGAGCCTTTCCTTCAGGTATTGCACTAAAACACAGTGACTCTCCTTTTTCTCCCACAGCAAGATAGAGAAGCCTTTACAAACTTCTTTCCACCAACCCCGGTGTGGCAGAGAGCCCGAACTCCTTTTTCTTCCTCTTGAAGTAGGTAGAGAACCTTGATCAATTGCTGAAAAAGACCTTCCTAAAGCCACCAAGGAGCCAAGGATGACAAATAGAGAAGGTGACTCAAGTCCTTGCTTGGAGCAACCTTTGTGAACACCTCACAAACTCCTCCTCATAAGATTCTCTCTCTCTCCCAAGCTCTCCCTCTCCTTCTTTAAGCTGTCTCAGGTTAGGAAAGCAACAAAAGATTCTCCCAATAATAAATAAGAGATCTTATAAAGAAGGGCTTAAGAAAGGCCCTAATTTGCAACTAACCATTAAAGATCATCTAGATGATTGATAGATTGTCCTACACAATCAGTGTATTTTAGCCCTTTTTAGCTAGGATGATCTTGGTAGGCTCGACGATTAAAATCCATTATTTATACTGATCGTCCAAGATGATGTGGATATCATCCTGTATGATTATTGGAATACCATATATATCATCTAGAATATCATTATGGTCGTCCAGGAGATACATGTTTGGATGATCAAAAATATAACTTATCACCAAGGATAATGCCTGGATCGTCCCGTATGATTCATTTAAAATTAGTGGTTACCATCTAGCAAATCATTTTGGTCATCTAGGTGTTATATGTTGGATGATAAAAAAATATAGCATTTCATCAAAGATGATGATTGGATTGTCCACGATGATTAGTTCACAATTAGTAATTATCATATAGCAAATCATTCTTGTCATCCAAGAGAACAAAGGTTTTTCATGCATATAATATGGGATAATCCTGAGATCATCCAGGATGATCTGATCAATCAATCAAACCTTAATTAATTTCCTTCATCCCCCGATTAATTTAGACATGATTGTAATGAATCGTCTAGGATGAAAATGTATCATCATGTATGATGTCTAAAAATAAATCATAGCTAAAAGAGTTTGGTGGTTGAGTCTTTCTAATTTGAGCCTATCATCAAGGATGATGTGAGTATCATCTAGGATGATTTGCTTAATTTGGCTATCTTAATATAGGAACCCTAATTAAAGTTTCTATTTTCAATGGATCGTCTAAGATGATTTGGGATGATCCTATACGATGTGATCAAAATTAGAGAAACCCTTAAACTTACAAAATTTCTCCCCCTAAGTGTGTGTGTAAGGTTACTTAACATCATGATCCACCTTATTACAATTGACTCAAGAAATAGTAAAAAGCCATTAGAGTTATAATTATAGACTGACTCAATCCAAATATGCCAAATCTAGAGTTAGATTGAATTTCAATTGATCTTGTGGTCCTAAATCATTAGTAGGAAGGCCAGCCAAAATAGATGTGTAGTAGAAACAGTAGTAAGGAAATAGGAATGCCAGGAATATTTGTTATCATCTAAATTATAATCCTTGAATTCATATTTGCAACAGTTTTTATTGTGTGCCCTAATTAAAATCTTTCTTTGTTAATCCCTCGATATTAGGCAATAAAATTATGGACAATTATTATGATCAATCATACTGTACAATCTAGTTCGTATAATATTATTGGTCATGTACAAAATTGGTCATCTAGAGATTGTACCAAATAAAATTTATCATTTTTGTACTGATAATACTATACGATGTCCATAGTGCTAGACAATTGATAGTATGCAAAGTTGGCCATCCAAATGTTTATCCCAACTGAATAGAAGAAATTTCTATAGTTCATATTATATAATGTTTTGATCGTATGGTATGAAATGTTATAAAATTTGAATAGTTTTTCTACACAAACTTGATTTATGACTCTGAATTACACTAATCATACTATATGATATATGTATCATACTGTACGAATAGAACATAGATCTCTTGAAAATTTGGGTTTCTTGAAGCGCACTACTTAAGTTTTTATAATACTCATATTAGAAAATCTTTAGTTTTTGAGACTTTAGGGGAGAGATCCTTGAGGGAGAGAAGAAGGAGAGGTTTGTGAGAGAAGAGAGGGATATTTTTTGATGGAGAAGTTGTGAGTGGATTTACATGGTAGATCCAAGAAAGAATCTTGCCTAGTATCTACAAGTGTCTGTCTGGATTCACAGTGGCTCCAAAGAAGAAATTCTATAGAAAATATTGTGGTTCTCTGACCATGACTTGTAGGGTGAAAATTGAGTCGTGCTTCTTCGACCATTACCTAGAGCATAAAAATAGAGTTATGGCTCTTTCACCATCACCTGGAGGGTAAAAATAGAGTGGAGGTTCTCAACCAATAAAAGTGTCATGGTTCTCTACCACATCGAGGTGGTGAAATAGTGTCTGTCTAGGTTTCTTAACCTTATTATGGTAGCAAAAGAAGTGTCACTACTTTTTAGTGTAATACTTAGAGAGGGAGTCTCCATGGAGTGGTCATAAGTCAAGTTGCCTTAACCACTATAAATTCTGGTATTTTCATTCTGATTATTTTATGCACCTTATTTCCTATAATTATATGCATGGTTAAAAAATATAATTTATTTTGTTATTATGAAACTTACTTATTTTGGTATTCCCTATATTGATTATCGGGTTTGGCTTTGAAATGTTTTTAAAGAATTTTTTTCTCGCTGAAGAATTTTAAAAAAATTTAATTCACTCTTTATTGGTTAGTCTTGGGCTAGTTCTTAAGGGTCTAACAACCTTCATGAACATTCAAAAGCTAGCACGGAGACATATAATAAACATGATATCAGGTCTAATAGTAGTTAAATAATAATGTAATCCAATTTTTGCTCTCTATTTCTTTTGATTAATTGATTTTTTATTGTGACCCTTATCTAATTTATTGGTAAGGCTCATAGGAGTATTAATTTCCTTAGCCTTATGCATCTCATATTTCTTGAGGGTATCTTTGATATATTTTGATTGTCTAAGAAGGGTTACATTAATCCTTTGCTTTATATTAAATCCAAGGAAATAGGTAATCTCCCCCATAATACGCATCTCAAACTCCTCACTCATTATTTTAGAAAATTCATCAAAAAGATTCTTATTTATGGATCCAAAAAATATATCATCAGCATAGATATGAATAATAAGTAGATCTTCACCTGCTTTCTTAAGGAATATGGAGGTGTCTACTCTAGCCTTAATAAAGGATATATCTAGAAGAAATGTACTCAACCTCTCATACAAACCTCTAAGTGCTTGATTCAATATATATAATGCCTTCTTTAGTTTAAATATATGATTGGGAAATTTAGAGTTCTAAAATCCTAGTGCTTTCTCAATATATACATCTTCCTTAATCACCCAATTTAGAAAAGAACTCTTAACTTCCATTTAATGAAACTTGAATCCTCCGAAGCAAACAAAGGCTAACAATACTCTAATGGATTCTAACCTAGCTATAGGGACAAATGTCTCCTAAAAATTAATTCCTTCAATCTGAATGTACCCCTTAGATACTAATCTATCCTTATTCCTAATAACTATTCCACAATTATTCATTTTAATCATAAAAACCCACTTAGTTCTTGTAATACTCTGATCCAGAATTCAACAGCTAGGGTTTGATCTATATTGACTTGTTCTACTATAGAGATGAATGTAGAATGACTAATCATCTTTCTAAGTCCATTCCAAGTTCGAATACCTACAGATGGATCTCCTTGGATGCATTCTTTAGGTTGACTAGTAAGTATCTCTAATCTCTTGAAAAAGGCTTCTGAGGTTTTGCTCTATCTCCTATGTCCATCAATTTAACCCCTTAGGTAACCCTTTTCCTTCTTCTTCTAACAAAGGCTCAATGGATTTATACGATTCATCAAATATGGATTGGATAGACTTACTACATCTAGAGTCCTCTAATTAAAGATCCTATAGGCTTTACCTGTAGATGAATGTCCTAAGATCTCATTCCTTAGATTTTTTATTAAACTTTCATAAAGGTGATTTTCCATTAATCAGGATAAAACATCTACAACCAAAGACATGCAAGAGAGAAAGATTAGATGTCCTATCCTTAAAGATACCCTCAGAGGGTGTTTTAATTAATTTCTTTATAATATTAACCCTATTCAACATCCGTTGTCTAGGTACCTAATCCTCTCACAAGGCCTTTTGGGAGAGCACTCATACAGAGTCAATAAAATCTTAAAATGCGAACCTAGGTAGGTTTGGATTACACCTTATACTTTGATGAATTTCTTAGATGCGTGCTATACTGTAGTGCTTATGATTTAGGCCTTCACACTAAAAGTGTGCTATGTTATATTATACAAGTGTGTTATATGTGATCAATCATGCCACAAGAATGACACATAACCCCAAGAAATGGATTTACTACTTTATGTTGGGGGTTATGTGTCTTCCTAGGGATATTTGATGCATGCAGTGATGTTGGGTTATACCAATGTGCCAAAATAGGAGGTTTATTGTGTTAAGATGTGTTGACTATTCTTTTTACAAACTCATTTACACTTTTAAAACTTTTCACTTCTAATTTTAATGCATGCTTATTATGATCTAATTCAGTTGCTAATGCTTCTAACTATTTGTATAAATTTTTAACTCTAGATGCTTTAGTTTAAAGGTAACAAGTACATTAGTTAGAAAAAACATACTTCTTATTTAATTCATCAAATTTATCGTTAAAAACATATGATTTATATCTACAATAAAATGTTCAACTATGAGACTATCAATCTTTTTTTGTAAAGTTAAAAAAAATTAGTGTTAAGCTAGCATACATTTTCTTAGGCTTCTTATATGAATCATAAATTTTTTTAGATATAATAAAAAGTTCATCATAAGATAGCTAACATATAGTATCTCGATCTAACAGATCAAGATTATTATTATCCTTGAGACATAGATTATTTACCTCCTTTTTCTTGTATAGATGATTCTAAGGCAGAGTCAGCCCAAAATTCCTTCTACGTCTCTTACTTCTCCTTTTTAAAATTTTCCTTCTCTTCACCCTTCTTCGTGATGGGATGGATATTTAACTAAGGGCAGTCAATTTACAAGTTGCCTAATTTCTTGGATTCAAAATAAATTATGCCAGAAGACACTTTATAATTTTGTTATTTTTACCTTTGCTCCATTGTTGATGATGCTTGTGCTTTCTTTTTAGAAAGTTGTCAAACTGTCTAGTAATCAATGCAATGTTGACATCCTCATTAGCCGCATTGCTATCACTATTCAAGTCATTAGCTTTTAGAGCCCTAATTTTCTCATTTTTTCTATCACCTGCATCAAGTAATCTCTAACATATGTCTTTCTTAAGAGCAATGAGCGATCCAAGCAAGTTATCAATAGAATACACATTCAGGTCTTTTGATTCAAAAATTGTAGTGACCTTAGCATCTTAAGAACTAATTAGGCAACATAGAATTTTGTTAACCTTTTCAGAATTAGAAATTTTTCTCCCTAACATATGTAGGGATGTCACTATCTAAGTGATTCTAATGTTCATTTCAGAAATTGTCTAGTAAGGTTTCATGCAAGATAGTTTATAGTCATGTAGTAGAATATTCAACTTAGACTATTTGACCTCAGTAGTTCCCTCATATGTGATGCACAATCTTTCTAATATTTCCTTTCTTGTAGTATATATAGATACTCTCAAGTAATCCTCAAATATCAATGCAAAAAAAAAAATTAAGCATTTTGCTTTTAATTGAACAAGCTCTCTAATCGCATTACTCCATTTAGGAAATGACACATCAGTTTTGACTCTATTAACTATATGTGATGGAAGTGAATAATTGGTTTAAATTATAAGCCAAATTTTAAAATTAATAGATTACAAAAGTGTAGAAATGCGGATTTTCTAAAAATCAAATGGAATTTTTCAAACAAATGTCAATGGGATATTGAATAACACTGAACAATATTTCTAATACCAAAATGTGCCACAAGATCTTTACTAAGGGATTATAAAATTACAATTTCCAAGATCCTCTCCAAAACCACTTAAAAGTTCAAGGAGGTTGTAAGACCTCATTGAATTATCCCTAAGCACACCAAGAAGGGAGCAATTATTAGGTCCTTTCACTGGATGTAGAGGAAGGTTCGGTTTTAGGCAAAAATAGGTCAAAAAGTGCAAATACCGAGTTTTTTGAAAAATTCGGTATTTTTTCAAAAAACTCGGTATTTGCACTTTTTTAGGCAAAACCGAACCTTCCTCTAGGTCCTTGCACCGGACCAAATAAAAGTTCCCAAGAAGGGGAGTGAATTGGTACATAAAAAATATGCAAAATGAAACGTTTTTTATTTTAACCAATACCATAATTTATGAAAGTTTATAATTAAGCAAATAACAAAATTAGAAGCAATTTAATAACTTGATATTCTTTTTCAAAGTTTTATAATGCAAGTAAAATAAGAGAAATATTATTTATTCAACACAAACTAAATCTAACCTAGCAAGATTATTATATTTGCAATGAAATTAAAAGTTTTGCAAGAAATTAAAATGTGAAAAATAAAAGAGCAGAAAAAACTAGAATGAACACACCAAAACTTTTATGGTGGTTCGGTCAATATTGAATAATGTCTACTCCCTAGAGTTCTCTCTGGGTATTGTACTAAAACTCTTCTTTAATAGCTATAATAAAGTAGAGAAGCTCTTACAAATCACTTCCACTAAAATCCCGGTGTAATAGAGAACTGAAAGCTATGTCACCCTCCTGGTGTCGACAACAATCCATTGAAATATTTCTCACCCCTCCTGGAGATGGAAGAAAACCTTCAATCCTTTTTCACCCTCCTAGTGAAGACAAAAACCGACATCCCTTGACATTACAACTTCTCTCCAAAGAGAAACTCTAAGAACTCATTAAGGCCACTAGAGGAAGGAAGGTGCAAGCTTTCCTAGAGAAACCATGTATAAACCCCTCACACTACTCCCTCATGCACAACCTCACTTTCTCCCTGACTTTCTCCCTCTCTAAGCTCAATAGCTCATTTTAAAATTCCTTTAATGAGTGTAAGTCTTTTTTCCAAAGACAAGTTTGAGTTGTTTAAGTATAAGGATTCAAAAAACCCTAAGTTTTTAAATAAGTCATTATAGTTCAAACGATATGATTTGAGTTCATACAATTTGATCAGTTCAAAATAAGGGTTTGCCTAGTATGATGGAACAAGCATTCAAAAAAATTATTCAATTTTGGTGTACTTAACTTATAATAAGATCCAATGTTTGTATGGAGTGATTTTTTCAAATTTCTCTTACTTATATAGGAAAATCGCTTGGATGACTAGAAATCATCTCTATTAATTATCCAATATTATTACCTCATGCAGTATTAATTTAAACATTAGGGGTTCATTGATTAGTACTATACTATACAATTAGTTCAAAAATAAAAGTTTCATCTAGTATGATATCTGAGGCAATCAAGTTTTGTATCTATCTATCATACAATATAATCTATATCTTACTGTATAATTAACCATATTTATTAAACATTTATTTAATTAACTAACCATGAGAATTAATTGAAGTAATATTTTAAATATCGTACGTACAGTATGATAAGTGTTTGAATAGTTGCTATTTGAATGAGTTATATTTATGCAACTTATGTAGTTTTGATGATTCCAAACATTATTGTTCAAATGTATAGTTATCTCCTAACAATTTCAGAAGATTTGCACTTGCTCTTGTGTGTACTAACATTTCAGGAAAATCAGACTCCAGACTACGAAAACTTCAAATCAAATTCAACATGAGATATTTTGTTTAATTGATGTTTGTCTTTTCTTTGAATTAATTTTGAAAGGGAGTGATTGTAATTGAGTGAATAAAATCTCACACACACAAATAAGGAGATCTTGAAATTCTATACTGATCGTACAGGACGATATTTATCGTACTGGACGATCTGTCAGTTATCTCCTATAGAGCACTTGGAACGAATAGGAACTTGCTTTGAAAAATTTTCTAAGTCCTATTCGTCCAGGACGAAATTTATTATCGTCCCGGACGATGGGTTCTCTGTAAAATTTTCGTCCAGACGAATTTTACCATCGTACGAGGCGACCAGTCCTCTGGAAAATTTTCGTCCAGACGAAAATAAATATCGTACAGGACGATCAGCTCTCTGGAAATTTTTCGTCCAGACGAAAGCAAATTATCGTCCGCGGCGATTGGTTCTCTGGAAAATTTTCGTCCAGACGAAATAAATAATCGTCCAGGACGATCGGCTCTCTGGAAAATTTTCGTCCAGACGATCACATTTTCGTTCAAACGATAAACCGACTTAGAACAGTTTTCAGCAGTTTCTAGAACCGACCTTGTAATAACCGTTCGTACTGGACGAACCAAGTTCGTACAAGACAATCAGCTGTACGAAGTCAGTTCGTACACATATACAAATTGGGTCGTTTCAGATCGTTTAAGTAAAATCGTCCAGGACGATCCAGGATCGTACAGGACGATCCACTGCGTACAGAATTGAAAATTTGCAGTTTTTGGGCGGTTTCTCTTGTCTTTTATATAAATAGTCCAAATTAGACTGCCACCCAATCTTTTTGTCATTTGATCTTCGTGCCTCTTGAGAGAATAGCCAAGGAGAGAGTGGAAGAGAGCATTCAAAGGAGGATTCCTACCACTGGAGCGAGAAGGCTTCACTTGGATTGCTAAGGTAAGAGTCTCTACTTGTGAAATTGGATTTCTTCACTCTTTTCTTTCTTCCTTCTAGATTCTTGTGAGAAGATCATTCAAGAAGGTCCGGTTCTCTGCCGACACTTGGAGAGTGTGAACAGACGAGGGTTCTCTGCCCACACTAGGAGAGTGTGAAAGGAAGAAGGTTCTCTGCCTACACTTGGAGAGTGTGAACAGCCGTAGGGTTCTCTGCCCACACTAGGAGAGTGTGAAAGGACGACGGTTCTCTGCCGCACCGGGTAGTGGTGAAAAGAGTGTTTTGTACAGGCTTCTCCGCCTTGCTGTGGGTGCTAAAGGAGAGTCACTTTGTGGTATTAGTGCAATACTCAGAGGGTGCCTCTGAGGAGTGGATGTAGGTCTGGTTATAGACCGAACCACTATAAATCTGGTGTCATTTACTTTATAGCTTTTACGTTTCCGCACTTTAAATTTCAGTTTTAACAACTCTGTGGTTGAAAAACATTTTTCTACTAACTTTAAAAGAAAATTTTATTTCGGTTCAACTTTATTATTAAGAGGGTTTAAAATTTTAAAAACTACCAATTCACCCCCCTCTTGGTAGCCTTGGGACATTTACTTAGGCTTAACAACCTAATTACTGGACTCAACAATAAGTTCAAAATTTGATTTTCAAAATACTTAAATCATCTAGCGGTAGGTTTTCCTATTGAAATTGAATTGTAAATTATGATTATGATCATACTGTATGATTAGTTTATAAATATTAATTCCATAAAATAACATATGGAACATATTCTTCATATAGTTGATCGTATAGTTTGATATTAATTATATGGTATGATAAGTCTAAAAATTTTTAGCTCACTTTCCTCGCTCCTTGTGTTTGTGTGTATAGTCAGCGATTTAACATACACACTTATATGGCCTAACTCAAGAAATATAAAAATAAATAAAATAAAAATATAGACTCTTTTGAAAACATCCTATTCTACCAAAACTTGAGCCTAGATCAGTCTTGAGCAGTCTATGATGTACTTAAAATGTAAGTACACACAAAATATACTATACAATATACATACCAGGAGAGATGAAATATCAATTAATAATATTTATTATTAAAAAAATCATAAGCTAAGGATCCTAGATTGCAACACTTTGTTCATATCCTTTATTCTTACAATAAACATCCTACTCTAAACCTTACCCTTAACTGAGTTACCAGATCAGCAAACTGTGATATCCTATTATAACTAAAAATTCTCATTATATTCTATAATGGAAAATCTAACAAGAATTTTGCCCATCAATCATTTTTGGCTCTTTTTTGATTCATATGTCATAATTATAAAAATCACACTTATAAACAATCACTTTTAGATGAAAATACCAAAAGAAATTAATGCCTTAAGCTACCTAATATCACCCTCTCTTCAAAAATTCAATAATATGACCAATCAAAATTAATTCCACTAAACCATTATTCTAATACATTTTTTCCACGACTCAACTCGACTTAACCCGTATACGAAACGGGTCACATGTTGTTGGATTATGATATAGTATTACCCAATATCTACTTTTTTTTAAAAAAAAAATCTTTTCAATTTATTTTTTTAGATAAACAAAGAGCCACTAAATATTATATTCAAGTAAAAAAATTTGATAATAGTTTTCAGTAATCTCCAAAAGTTATACATTCAAAACATCCATAAACAATAATCATGGTGCAAAATAATTGAATAATCATAAAAAATACATTATTATTGCCAAAATAATCTTATAACAAAAGGACATATCTAATACATTAAATATGTAACCAGTATCTACTCAACTTTATCCTTTTCCTTTCTACGGCTTAAAATTAGAGCATATTAAAAGTTCAGGTATGAGCAAACCATAACTACATTGGCTAAATAAAACCACTCAAATTCTTAATAATAAACAAAATAATAAATAAATAGATTATTCTATCATTGTAGAAACAGTAAAGCATAATATTAATACCTAAAAATTCAATAGAAGGTGGTGTTACAGGGTGTAGTGTCTCATACATCAAATTGTTAGTTATTTTTAGTTTATTGTAAATATAACAATAAAATCAAATAGTTGAAATAACATATATTCATAAAAAATATAAATAAACATATTACATCTCTTATGCCCTTATAACTTGAAAATATTTCATAGATATAGAATAAGGCCCTTATGACACCCTGTATATAGCACATCACTATCAAGCCCTTATTTTTCTTAGTGAATAACATAATAATATATGGCCCTTATGCCTCCCAGTGCATGACATAATAATATTAGTCCCTTATGACTCCTAGTTTATAGTACCATTCATTCATTTTAAAAAATGCCCTTATACCTTTACTTGTATTGATATGAGCATTAATAACAACTGCAAACATTTCATTTTTTCACAAAATTTTAATTATACAAACTGAGAAATATTAGTACTTTCAGCATGAATACTTAGTATTAGACACATCACAATAATAAATAGAAATTCACATTTATGGCAGAGTAGTCAAAAGTTTGGTGTTAATTTATATACACACTTTAATACTTACCAATCATAAAATTATTCACATATAGTATTCGTAGTTGTATTTCATGATGTTATCCTTCTATAGTAGCATCTATTAATATCAAAATACCCCATCTAAATACTTAACATATCATTCAATCAAATACACCCCATGAAAATTCGAAATGAATATGTCAAAATCTATAAAATAATGAGAACAATAACATGATAAAAGTTTTAAGGTAAAAAATTTTCAGATGTCAAACTATCCAAGTTAATTTTTTTTTTCTATTAAATTAAAATTTTTAATTTTTTGTAGAACCCCAAATTATTAAAAATAAATGTAGTATAAATATAACCTTCCTCATCCCAAATAATATCCTAACTAACCCATTTGATAAATTGGCCTAAGATGTGTTAAATAAAACTTTTCTATAAAAATCCCTCTCGTCTCTCTCTCTCTCTCTCTTTAACTGCTTGCCCAAATGAGAAATGTTTTTTATATTTTAATTTTTTCTATTTTGATATTTATCTAGAAATTCAAAATACAACATCATAATGCCTTGAACCATATGTTAATGCTATCCCAAGCAACCTTAAACTTTGTTCAAAAAACATATAACATAGTGCCACAAAGCCTAGAACCCAATGTCATACTGCCTAGAACCTAGTGCCTCATCAATATTTGTGAACCTTTTATTTTTCCAAAATATAGAGCTCAACACCACAGCATTTTTATTATAGCATTGTACTGCTCCTTAGAAATTTTCTACATAGATACTTTTTGTTGCAAACCAAATTCAAACGCTATAATTTTGATGATAACAATCATTACTATGTCTGTTACTGATTTCACTTCTTTTTATGATATTTTGTTTTACGTTTGTGCTTACTAATGTTTCAGGAAACCATTCCATCATTCACTTGTAAGTCTGATCAGCTCAAGACTGGGTAGACTAGAGTTATAGTCAATTTTTTTACTTTATCTTTATTTTCTTTTTTCATGAGTCATATTTTGTAATTGGGTGGATGACTTTACTAAGTAACCTAGAACACACAGGGGGAGAGTTGAAAATGTTTTTTAGAGAGTTATTTTTTTTTTAATTCTTACCATATAAAATTGGTTTCGCACTGTACGAAGTATTTCATATTGTACGATTATAATTTGTATGATATAAAATATTGTGCTTTGTCAAAACCCTAGTCATAAAAGGTTAAGAAAGATACTAATTTGTATTGATCGTACAGTATGATTTGGATCATACTGTATACCCCAATTAAAATTTTTCTTAATTAATCCAATGATATCAAGAAATCAAATCATGGAGAATTATTGTGATTGATAGTACTGTATAAAATAATTCATACTCTATGATTACTCGTGTATGAAATTGGTCATCACTTGGATCACACAAGATGAAATCCATGATTTTTGCACTGATTGTACTACATAATGTCCATTGTGCTAGACGATCACTCATGTACAAAGTTGGCCACCTCAAAGATCATCCCAAATGAATAGAAGGAATTTTTGCATATCATATAATATTTCATTTAATCATCTTGTATGATGTATTAAAAAAGTTGAATAGTTAATCTGAACAAACTTGTTGGATGAGTCTGAATTGAAGTCATCATATCATACAATATGTGTATCGTAATATATGAATTGAAGTCAGATAGCTTAAAATATAGGTTTTTTTAAGCCTTTTATTTAAGGGTTTCAAATATTTCTTTGAGAGATCTTCTACTATTTAGTCTTCTTTAGAGAGAGCTTTAGGGAGAAAAGAAGGAGAGCTTGATGAGAGAAGAGAGGGAGATTTTGTGAGGGAGAAGTTGTGAGAGGATTCACAAGGTTACTTCAAGAAGGAATCTTACCTAGTACCTATAAGCATCTGACTGGAATCTTTGTGGCTACATAGAAGAAGTTCTTAAGCAAAGATTGTGGTTCTTTGACCATCACTTGGAGGTTGAAAATAGAGTAAAGGTTCTCTGACTAACACCAAGAGGGTGAAAATAGAGTTAAGGTTCTTTGCATGTAAAAGAGTCATGATTCTCTACTAAACCGAGGAGTTGAAACAACATCTTTACAGGCTTCTCCACCTTGCTATAAGCATAAAGGAGTGTCACTTTTGTTTAGTATGATACTAGGAGAGGGAGTCTACAAGAAGTGGATGTAAGTTAGGTTGATCAAACCACTATAAATTTTGGTGTGTTCTTTCTCTTTATTTTTTCACATATTAATTTTTGCACTTTTATGTGATTTGATATATGTGTGAAATATTTGATTTTTTGTTATTATAAAATTAGTTCTAGTTCTGCATCAAGGGGTTTTAAATTTTCATTTTTTAAAGAAATTTTTAAAAATAACCAATTCACCCCCCTCTTGCTTAGCCTCGGGACTAGTTCTTTAGGGTTTCACAACCCTGATGTGAAAATTCATCTAGGTCGCTAAACCTAATATAATTGTCCCAAGGCTAACCAAGATGGGGGGTGAATTGGTTATCTTAAAAAATTTCTTTGATATTTGAAAAGCTTTTTGAACTTTATGAAAAATAAAATCACTAATTCTAAAATATGAAGTTGTCTATAGAAAAGATTTTCATAGATAATTTTTCAACCATAAAAATTAAACGCAATAAAATAAAAATTATGGAAAAAATAAAGTTAATAAAAGAACTATAAAAATTATAGTGGTTTGATCCAACTAGGTCTGCATCCACTCCTTGGAGACTCTTTATCCAGGTATTACATTAAATAGAAGTGACTCTCTTTTTGCCCCCACAACAAGACGGAGAAGCCGTTACAAACTCACTTACACGAACCTAGTACAACTGAGAATCATCACCTTTTACACCTTTTAAGTGATGGCAGTATACCTTCTCATCCTTTTTCACCCTCCTGGTGAGGGAGAGTACCTTGGCATCCTCTTTCACCCTCCTAGTGAAGCCAGAGTATGTTGACCTAATGTTGAAAATCTTCTCTTGCGAGCCTCTAAAGAACATGGTCAAAAACTTGAAGAAGACAAAGAGATCTTCACTTTGGGTAACCTTGTGAATCCCTCAAAATTTTCCTTCACTTGATCTCTCACACTTTAATCTCAAAAATCTCTCCCAAACTCACTTTTTATTGTTTCACTCAAAACAAAATTTGTAGCAAAAAGATTGTGTGAGAGTTTTTAGGACTCTTTTTATAGAAAACTCAGAAGCAATTGTCTAAAAATTGAATAATTCTAGTGAATAACATACAATCATATTGTGCAATTTTAGATCGTACAATATGAACAATTTAAAAAAATTAGGGCTTCATCTGATATGAATAAGGACAAACTTAATTTTATACATTATCAATCATCTATACAATTCAAATCATATTGTATAAATAGTTCAAAAATAAATATATTCATATTGTACTATCTAGTATGAACCCGATTTCATGCTCTGTTAGTTTTCTATACATCCTAACATCATACAGTATGAACACTTCAAAAAGGATTAAGTTCATATGGTATGATTTAGTACAAAAAGAATTTTATACTGTATTAGTCGTTTGTATGAACTGGCATCATACTATATGAACAACTAAAAAATGAACAAGGTCGCATTGTGCAATCCAATATGAAAGGAATTTCATACTATGTTAGTTGTTTATAAGAGTGAACATCATACAAAGCAAACAGTTCAAAAAAATCAACCCGTGTTGGAGTAACTTAATTTTGAAGAAAAACTTTGATAAATCATACAATATGATTAGAGACCATACAGTATGATTAGTTTTGAAATATTATCACTATCCTCCTATGTGTCTGCATGGTTTCCTAATTACAATCACACTAACTCACTCAAGAATAAAAAAGTGAAAAATACAGACTCTATTACTTGAAATCCTATTCTATCTTATCTTAAAGTCTTTAGAAAAATGGAGTATTATATGATTTCTTTAAAATGTTAGTATACCTTTAAATAAATAGAATTTTTAATATAAGCTAGAAGAAATAATTAAATAATAGCAATAATATTTTATTATCATCAAAAATCACAATCACAATCTTCATTCCTAATATGTAAAAATCTCTCCCTTTTTGATGGTGGCAAATATAATTATTGTTTGAATAACAAATTCAAGTGCTTTTCTCCTAAGCTCCCCCTCAATGAATGAAAATGAAAAAACACAAGGAAAAAAATTTTGACCTCTTTTTTTAATATATAATAAACACAAAACTTGAAATAATTTCACATGATATAAAAACACAAATACCTTAAGAAAATAAACAAGACAACAAAGCGCAAATAGCAAAACACAAACACAAACATACATAGGACATTAGACTTTAAGAAAATAATTCAAACAAATAGAAACAAACTACACCATTTGACATCAACAAAAAGCGGAAAGGAAACAAATACATGAAAGTTATTATAGATGAACAAAAAAGTTGGTAAGGAAAAAAAATTAAAAAAAAAATGTATAAGAAACATTAAATTCTTAAGGCAAAAACTCATATTTTAAATCATTGAACAAATTAGGTAAGAATGGATGACCAGACTCAATGTTCATTCCAAAACTTTAGAGAGAGAAGTTCACGGATTTTAGAAAAAGAAAGTTTCAAATTTTAGTTCATCCCAATTTGGCCATTTTTTTTGAAAATGTCAGCTGATCGTCTGGCAATCACTTCCGACGGCAATAAGGATGCCATGCTTCATAATTATTGTTCTTGATCGGTCATGGATCAAGATGTTTCACCTAAAAATGCTTCCTTGGTTATTAAGGAATTTACCTTTGTTCTTATGAAATCTCCTTTACCTATGATTGGTAAAGGCAAGAAGATCAAAGAAAGTTTGGAAATGAAGACTCCTTGACATGCGGATCAAAGTAGAAAAAATGAATTTGAAACTTCCTCATCATCTGGGATGAAGCTTTTTGTTAATAGGTTTTTAATGCTATGAAAAAACTGGCTCCAGCTCTGGAGGGAGCCCCTTTAGTTCAAAACATTTTTGATGATCCATCATCTATTTGTATTAATGCTCAAGGAAATTCTTCTATTGTTGATGGCCAAGGAGAGATGACGAATAAAGTGAGAAGTTTGGATGGCAGAGATTTGGCAAATTCGTGGATTAAGAGTCCATACATTAAAGTCAATCTGCCCAAAGATTAATCTTTTTTTACGGAAGATGGGATTGTGGTGAAGATTCATGAACCAAATGTGAAGATAATTTCTAACCATCACCAATTCTCTTTTGTGGTGAATGTTTTTGTGAAGACCATCCCAGCTTAGATGATTGCAGAAGAACTACATCGATAATGGTTGCATTTTGGTAAATTCCATTTCACTTCTCTTAGAATGGGATAGGAGTTATGCTCTTTTTTATCAATAGAGGCCATGGAGAATGTACTTTTGGGGGGACCTTGGTTTGTTAATGGTCAATTAGTTTGGTTGGATAAATGGAGTTCCAATTTCTCTCCTCTACATTAAACAGATTGACATCCCCTGTTTGGGTTAGGATTCCTAATCTTTCTCTTTATTGTTGGGATGAGGTTAATGTGTCTCTAGAATAGCCTCTTTGATTGGAACACCTCTCTTGATAGATGGAAATATGTTCCAATGGAGTAGAAGGGAGTTTGCTAGTGTATGTGTTCGGGTGAAGCTGGACCAACAACTTTCTTTGGGTGTTTGGGTGGAAGGTTTGAATAAACGGTTATTTCAAAAGGTTGAGTATGAGAAGATCTCTTCATTTGGTCATAATGTGGGAGGATTGGTCATTTGATCAACTCGTGTGGAATGGAGGAGTTGGGAGGCAATGTTAATGACACTGAGAAGAAGATTGACAATGAGTTTGCCTCTAGTAAGTCTTTGTCTAAGGGTCCTAATAATGAATCTTATTATGGACCATGGGAACAGTTAATAATAGAAGGACAAAGTGGATAACTGCAGTAAATCAAAATAGTGTTTTTAATCATAAATCAGTTCTTATTAAGGACAAGACTCCAAAGGTGTCTGAGTTGGTAGAATTGTAAAACGGGACTTCTGTGGTGAGTGAATTTGATGTTAATCTATCTAATAAAGGAGGCCATATTAATGTTATTCATGTGGTTAGGAGTGGCAGTTATGAGATGAATGCTCTGAATACTGCTCGTGGAATTCTACCAAGAGAGGTATGAATTCAGCTTCTGATATATCTTTATTTTTTCCTGTTAAATTTATTTCTTCTGGTAAAAATATGTTTAAAGTGTTTAAATCTTTGGATGGTGAAGATTGGGAAGTGGATAAATCATCACTAATTTTTTTTGGGGAAAATAAAATTGAGCAGGGTGAGTTGTTGAATCCTCTTGATGATAATGTGACTATGGTAGACTATTATATTATGTTAGTTAAAAAAGGGAAAAATGGTGGTAATGTGGATAATTATGGCAATGGCTTGGCTTATGAAAGTTCTAGGAATTTTAGGACTAAACTTCAAAACGAAATAAAGTTCCTTGGCCCATTGAGATCTTCTTCTAGACATAAAAAACTAGAAGTTTTGAATATGAAAAGGAGTGGGGTCCTTCCACCTCAGTAGTTAAATGAGTTACTTATCTTTTTGGAACTATAGAGGGGCTAATAAAATGGAAGGCTCTCTCTATTTTAAGGAACTAGTTAAAGAATAGGATGTATTATTTGTTGGTATTGTTGAGACGAAGATCTCTTCCATTCGTAGTGGGAATTTTGTAAATTCATGGGTAAAGATTGGGATTTTTTTTCTTTATCCTTCTGATGGGATGTCTAGAGGGATTATGGTGTTGTGGAGGGCTGATTTGGCCTCTTTCTCTTTATTAAAAGCTTCATCTCAGTGTGTGGTTGGGGAGTTGAAGATTGTTAATAAAGGTTCTTGGTTTGTCTCTACTGTTTAAGGTAGTAGAGATGTGTATAGTAGGAGGAAGTTATGGGAGTGTTTGGGTTTGCATTCTACATCGAGCCTTCCTTCAGTGGTGGGTGGAGATTTTAATTGTATTTTATCTCAATGTGATAAAAGGGGTGGGAAGATGTTTAAATTTTCACTTGGTCCTCAAGAGATGAATTAATTTATGAATTATAATGGCTTTCATGAAGTTGGAGTGATTGGACAAAAGTTTACTTTGCGCAGCAATAAAAGTGGAACTGCTCATATTTGGGAAAGGGTTGATAGATATTTATTGAATTCTAAAGCATTTGAGCCTGTTCAACAAGCAGCTACCAGGTATCTAGTGAGGGTTTCCTCCGACCACTGCCCCATTAATTTGAAAATTTTCAATAAGGATGTTCGTAGAAGCAAAGTTCTGCGGTTTGAAGGCGTTTGGATGTCTTATCCTACTTTAGCTACTGTAGTGCAGAAATCTTGGAGCAAAGTTGCTTGTGGTGAAACTATGGATGTTTTGAACCAGAAATTTCATAGAGTTTTAAGTGATTTATTCTTTTTGAGTATAGCTAAACTTCAAAATTTATTGGAGCTAAAGGAAGAACTTAAAAAGGAGATTGACGAACTTTAGTTGGAGGAGATGGGAGGTGGAGGTCTATCTGATTGCAGTCTTTTGTTACTTAGATCCAAAGTTGAGGAATTAAGTGTTACTCTTGCTTGTTTAAATACTAGGTGGAGGCAAAGGGTGAAGGTGAAGTGGTTGGAAGAAGGTTATATAAACTCTAAGTTTTTTCATGCTTTTCTAATGGTATAAGTAATGGTAATTTAATTAAATAAGTGAAGAATTCAAATGGGGAGCTTATGGAGGATCAGGATGGCATTGATAACAAGTTTTATTAACTACTTTAGTAATCAATGGAGGAATAGGAGTTGTGATTTGACGGGCTAGCCTTTGCCTCAGCATACCTTAAGCCATGATGATTGTAATTTCTTGAATGCTGACTTTACTTTTGAGGAGGTGGAAAGTGTGATTAAGGGACTTGGCAGGAATATATCTTCAAGATGGGATCATATTTCTTATTCTTTCGTTAAAGTATTTTGGAATATAATTGGCCAGGATGTATGGCGTGTATCTCTCAATTTTTTTCTTCTGGTAATATGTGTTCAAAGTGGAAAGCTACTCTTATGGTTCTTATTCCTAAAATCAATAATTCGGTAGATCCTTCTCATTTTTGACCTATCAATTTGTGCTTTTCTATTTATAAAATTGTTTAAAAAATTTTATTGAATAGATTGCCTAAATTTGTTCATATTCTTATTTACGATGCCCAAGTGGATTTTATCAAAGGAAGGTCTTTATTAAAGCATGTTCTTCTTGTGCAAGAACTTTTAAATAAATTTATATTTCCAAAGTCTAAAAAAGGTTTGGTGGCTATCAAAATTGATATGGAGCAAGCTTTTGATAGTATGGCTTGGCCTACTCTGAAGAAAGTGTTGGATTATTTTAGATTCCCACATGGTTTTCTTAATCTTTTGATGGAATGTGTTATTGATCCCAAATTCTCTATTCTTATTAATGGAAATAATTCAAAGTGGATTGAAGCTAGAACTGGATTTTGACAGGGATGTCCATTATTGCCACACTTGTTTATCTTGTTTTCTCAACATTTGCCTAATGGTTTTAATCAGAATGGTAAAGAATTAGGCATCAAAGTAGCTGCCACGCTCCAAAAATTTCCCATCTATTGTACGCTGACAATATTTTGATGTTTTTTGAGGCTAAAATCATGTGTTTGAGAAGAATTAAAAGGATTATTTCTGATTATTCCAACTGGACTGGACAATTAGTAAATTTCTAGAAATCTTCTTTTATTTCTGGGAATTCTATTAGTCGAGCTAACAGGAGGACTATCGCAAGGTTGTTGAAATATAAGGAGGTAATGGAGTTGAGGTAGTTAGGTATTAAAATTGGTTTGGAAAGGATGGTGACTTCTGATTTTCTTTGTATATGGAAAAAAGCTTCTTTAAAATTGAATGGTTGGGGTAACAAGTTTTTTCTGCTGGTAAGCTTGTCTTGATTAAGTTAGTAATCCTTGCTATTCCAGTTTTCTTTGCTTTGCACTCTCTAGTTCCTATGAGCATTTTGAAAGTTTTAGATGAGTTGTGAAAAACCTTTTTGTGGAACAAACCAGGTGGTGTCCACAGCCTTCATTATGTGTCATGGGATGATCTTAACAAACCAGAGGAGGTTGGAGGGCATGGAATTCACTCTGTTATTTCTATTGTTGGGCCTTTAATAACAAAGTTTTCATGGAGATTTATTAATAGACCATGTTCACACCTTAATATGTCGTTGAGGGAAAATTATGGTGATGATATTTGGCATGCTGATTAGAAAAGAAATTGTTCTTGAAAGTTCGATGGGGATGTTAAGCCCTATGAACTTAGTCCCAAACTAACCAAGAGGGGGGGGGGTGAATTGGTATTTTAAAAACTTCGTTTTTTAAACAAAGAAATAAAGTTGCATAAACCAAATCACACAACGGAAATAATGCGGAATTTTAAACGTGCGGAAGCAAGAAAAGAAACACAGAGATTTATAGTGGTTCGGTCGACTCGACCTACGTCCACTCCTTGGAGGCACCCTCCAAGTATTGCACTACACAAAAAGTGACTCTCCTTTAGCCCCCACGGCTAGGTGGAGAAACCCTTACAAGAACCTCCTTTTTGCCACCCCGGCAAGGCAGAGAACCTCTCTCCTTTTGCTTCCTCCTGAAGCTGGCAGAGAACCAGAACCAAAAGCACAACTCCTTACCTCTACCGACCCTTCCACGGACGAGAAACTCTAGACGAAGACGACGCAGAGAGATCCTTGAAGCAACCCTTGTGAAACCCCTCACAAGCTCCCCCTCACAAGATCCTCTCTCTCTCTTCTCTCTCTCTTTCTCTCCTCAAGGTCTTCTTAGGTCAAGGCAGCAGCCAAAGGTCTTTGAAAAACGTTGAACAAGAGCTCTTTAAATAGAAGAGCTTCAAAAGAGCTCATTAATTGCAAGTTGCCGACTTTATCGTCCAGGCCGATATGGACATCGGCCTGGCCGATCAGTACAAATTAATGAAGATCGGCCAGAGCATAGCCCTGGATGCCAGATTGGACGATTGAAAATTAGCTTGATCGTCCAGGCCGATCTCACGATCGTCCTGGCCGATCAGTTCAAATCAGACGAAAATCGTCCTGACAATAGCTCTGAATATGGGCTGGCCGATATTGATCGTCCTGAAGTAACTTAAGGTTTTTGACTAGATCGTCCTGGCCGATCCTGCGATCGTCCAGGACGATATGATCGTATCAATCATCCTTAATTACTTCCTTGATTTCCTGAACAATTATGGCATAATCTGTTAATATCGTCCAGGCCGATCCGAGGATCGTCCTGGCCGATAATTTAAAGATATGCTATACCATACCTGTCTATGGCGGCTACTTCTTTCTGTTTTGAGCTTATCGTCCTGGCCGATACACGTATCGTCCAGGCCGATCAGTTAACGTTGGCTGCCTTAATCAAGAACCCTTAATTAGACTTTCTGTTTTAAGCTGATCGTCCAGGCCGATACAAGATATCGTCCTGGCCGATATGAGTAAAAACAGAATTTCTAATTCTCTCAAGTGTGTGTGTGAAGGGTTACAAAGTATCAGTCTTTTTGACTATTACAAGTGGACTCAAAAGGTAAAAATAAAAGTACAGACTGACTCAACCCTAACCCTACGCATTCCTGAACTTGGCTCCTTTTTGATTGTCCGATCGTCGATTCCTGAAAAGTTAGAAGCAACAAGCTGTCCAAGAAAAGCAGTGTTTGTCAATCATCAAAACATAAGACATGAAAAAAAGATTTGCAACAATCTCCCCCTTTTTGATGATGACAAAACACAAATAAAAAAGAAAAAAAAAAGGTTACAACATCAACTTTTCCTTACCACATCCTATCCTACTCCCCCTTTTTGTCATCACAAAAAGAGAGTCCAGAAACAGTAAAAAAAGAACAACAAACATCACGAAAGACTACTACAGAAAGACAAGAAACAATAACTCAAAGTACAAACTAAAAGAACGAGGGATCCTGATCATCAGATGGAGGAGGTGGAGGTGGCTGCTGAGAGTAACTGGCAAGGGTAGTAAACTGAGCATTGAACCAGGCGATGTCCTGGTCATGCTGCTGCTGCTGGTGAGTGAGAGGCCGATTGGTCAAAAAGGCGGTCCAATCGTCCGGGCCGATCAGATATCGGCCAGGCCGATTAGACACAGGCTATCGGCCCGAGGAGTCAGTCTGGACGACCGTTGAAAAAGCAGATCGTCCGGGCCGATTAGGTGTATCGTCCAGGACGATGCACAATAATTGATCGTACCGGCCGAAGTTAAAACGTTTTAAATGCTTGCCACGTGTATCGTCCGGGACGAACAGTGGATCGGCCCGGCCGATGGTCCAATAATGGATCGTCCGGGGCCGAATTTAAAGATCAAAACGTACTGACACGTGGATCGTCCGGGACGGTCCAGTGTATCGGCCAGGACGATGTACATAGAATGCATCGGCCAGACAAATATACTATCGGCCAGGACTATTATCATGAGTTTTGATCAAATCGTCCAGGACGATAATGTATCGTCCAGGACGACGATTTTCATTAAGCACAGAAAAATGTCAGCAGATGGATTTTGGAAAGAATTTGTCCTATCGGCCAGGACGATATAAATATCGGCCAGGCCGATGTGACTTGAAATTGAAATCAAGAAAGGAATGGTGATGATCAAGACCCTCAAAAATAAAACAAAAGAAAAAACAGTCAAAGACACAAAAAGAAAAAATAAAACAAACATCGAATATTTTTGGATTTTAATTTTTCTACATTTTTTTTTTTTTGTTTTATGAAGGCATCATATGAGAATTCTTTTCATGAATTTAAACATTTAAGGTTTTTAGGAGATCAAGAGGTTTAACAAAATCTAATTAGAAGAAGATTGAAAAACTGATTCTATTAACCCTAGATCGGACATTCTTCAGGGTACAAAAAAATCTTTTAAAAACAACAGAGTCCTAACATGAAATAACACAAGAGGTTTTAAGAAGATCCAATCAAGACTTGTTAACAACTAAAGAATCTTATAAATAATAAACCAAAATAGGTTTTTCTCAATCATGGAATTTGAAATCAAATCTTTGAACGTATCACCTGTTGAGTCCAGTAATTAGGTTGTTAAGCCTAAGTAAGTGTCCCAAGGCTACCAAGAGGGGGGTGAATTGGTAGTTTTTAAAATTTTAAACCCTCTTAAAAATAAAGTTGAACCGAAATAAAATTTTCTTTTTTAAAGTTAGTAGAAAAATATTTTTCAACCACAGAGTTGTTAAAACTGAATTTTAAAAGTGCGGAAACGTAAAAGCTATAAAGTAAATGACACCAGATTTATAGTGGTTCGGTCTATAACCAGACCTACATCCACTCCTCAGAGGCACCCTCTGAGTATTGCACTAATACCAATAGTGACTCTCCTTTTGCACCCACAGCAAGGCGGAGAAGCCCTTACAACACACTCTTTTCACCACTCCCAGGTGCGGTAGAGAACCGTCCGTCCTTTTACACAAAACCCAGTGTCGGCAGAGAACCGTCGTCCTTTCACACCCTCCAAGTGTAGGCAGAGAACCCTTCGTCCTTTCACACTCTCCTAGTGTGGGCAGAGAACCCTTCGTCCTTTCACACTCTCCTAGTGTGGGCAGAGAACCCTTCGTCCTTTCACACTCTCCTAGTGTGGGCAGAGAACCCTTCGTCCTTTCACACTCTCCTAGTGTGGGCAGAGAACCCTTCGTCCTTTCACACTCTCCTAGTGTGGGCAGAGAACCCTTCGTCCTTTCACACTCTCCTAGTGTGGGCAGAGAACCCTTCGTCCTTTCACACTCTCCTAGTGTGGGCAGAGAACCCTTCGTCTGTTCACACTCTCCAAGTGTCGGCAGAGAACCGGACCTTCTTGAATGATCTTCTCACAAGAATCTAGAAGGAAGAAAGAAAAAGAGTGAAGAAATCCAATTTCACAAGTAGAGACTCTTACCTTAGCAATCCAAGTGAAGCCTTCTAGCTCCAGTGGTAGGAATCCTCCTTTGAATGCTCTCTTCCACTCTCTCCTTGGCTATTCTCTCAAAAGGCACGAAGATCAAATGACAAAAAGATTGGGTGGCAGTCTAATTTGGACTATTTATATAAAAGACAAGTGAAACCGCCCAAAAACTGCAAATTTTCAATTCTGTACGCAGTGGATCGTCCTGTACGATTCTGGATCGTCCTGGACGATTTTACTTAAACGATCTGAAACGACCCAATTTGTATATGTGTACGAACTGACTTCGTACATCTGATCGTCCTGTACGAACTTGGTTCGTCCAGTACGAACGGTTATTACAAGGTCGGTTCTAGAAACTGCTGAAAACTGTTCTAAGTCGGTTTGTCGTTTGAACGAAAATGTGGTCGTCTGGACGAAAATTTTCCAGAGAGCCGATCGTCCTGGACGATTATTTATTTCGTCTGGACGAAAATTTTCCAGAGAACCTATCGCCGCGGACGATAACTTGTTTTCGTCTGTACGAAAAAAGTTCCAGAGAGCTGATCGTCCTGTACGATATTTATTTTCGTCGGGACGAAAATTTTCCAGAGGACTGGTCGCCTCGTACGATGGTAACATTCGTTTGGACGAAAATTTTGCAGAGAACCCATCGCCTGGGACGATGATAAATTTCGTCCTGGACGAATAGGACTTAGAAAATTTTTCAAGGCAAGTTCCTATTCGTTCCAAGTGCTCTATAGGAGATAACTGACAGATCGTCCAGTACGATAAATATCGTCCTGTACGATCAGTATAGAATTTCAAGATCTCCTTATTTGTGTGTGTGTGTGAGATTTTATTCACTCAATTACAATCACTCCCTTTCAAAGTTAATTCAAAGAAAAGATAAACATCAATTATACATAATATCTCATGTTGAATTTGAATTGAAGTTTTCGTAGTCTGGAGTCTGATTTTCCTGAAATGTTAGTACACACAAGAGCAAGTGCAAATCTTCTGAAATTGTTAGGAGATAACTATACATTTGAACAATAATGTTTGGAATCATCAAAACTACATAAGTTGCATAAATATAACTCATTCAAATAGCAACTATTCAAACAATCTCCCCCTTTTTGATGATGGCAAAACAATTATTATTAGTATGGTTTCAAGTTAAAACACATTTTTTATCTCCTAAACTCCCCCTGAATTTATGAGTACATTAAAATAAGGAGGCATTAAAGAACAATTTTTTTTTTTTTTTTTTTTTTTTTTTTTTTTTTATTTTAAAAAAATTGCAAACAGAACCACTAAAAAAAGATAAAACACAAACATACACAAACTAATAATTTCTCCCCCTTTTTGACAGCAACAAAAAGTGAAGAAGAAAAAGACCAGAAATGTAAATAATTATATGAAATTCATTGTTAAAATTTAATCTAAATGGTGATTGACATAGGGTATGCAATTTTAAACTAAAAACATTAGGTCAATCATAGAAATTCAGGAGATTTAAAAAGTGATATAACATTGTAAGTAAGAAGAATTTAGCAAAGACATGATTCAATTTAGACATTTGAATATAGAAAATCATTACAAGAGAGATGAAGAAAAAATTCTATATTTCAAAATTCAATAGAATATAAATGAACATAAGATCAATTTGAATTAAGAGATTGAAAGAATTTGGAAAGAAGAGAATTACCACATGTGGCGCTTTGCGCATCTTTTTCAACTTTTTGAGCACATTTTTGTGCATCTATTGATATTGAGGTGATTTTGTGCCTCTTTTTCATATTTGCGAACCATTGCGCATTTCTTTTGATTTTTTGTACTTTTTGTACAATTTTCAAGAGTACTTTACACCAATTCTTTCCAAAATCAATAATCTAAAATTTCAAATATTTCTAAGTACATAAATATTATTTGAACAAAGAAATACAAAATAAGTAAACATCTAAATTGCAATAATAATTTTAAATTTTATGTAGTCTAAATGAATAGACATGAATTTAAAAATTCTAATTACAACAAGTTATAAACAACTTTTAAATTTTGAAAGACTAGATTTTCTAATGTAGATAATCTCCAATTACAATCTAATTTAAGCACTATGAAGATTAAATAATACTAATGAAATTCATAAAAAATTAACCACATTTCAATAACAAATCAATACTGAAACAAGTGTGAAATGCATTGATTTATATGAAAAGATTACATTTCACAAAAGCTAAACACAACATAAAATAAAAGACAAATACCTACATTTAACAAAAAACATTAACATAACAAAAAAATGAGTAACAATCACAACAACACAACAAAAAATACAACACAAGTACTACAAAAACACATAAAATCATCTCTACTGTTCTGGAGGAGGAGGAGGAGGAATGCCACCGAAAAGGTTAAAGTAGGAGGCCATCAACATTACATTGGTATTGATATCATGTACTTCATTTCTAATAACACCAATGTCATGTTGTTGCTGCACAAGTTGAGCATCAAATTGATCAAATCTTTGATCAATATGAGTCTCTAAACGATCAAATCTCTCAATCAGATTCTGATAATCTGACTGAGGTGCAGAGGTATGCTCTCCTTCTTCTCTTTCTTCTTCTTCTGAAGCACTGTCATGTGCTTTCCCTTTTTCTTTTTCTTCCTTGAAGAGCAGTCTGAATGATGTATTGTTATAGTAAACTGGCTCTTCATATTCTTCATCAGGATGCACTATATTGTATTTCTTCTCCAAAATATAGGTAATTAAGTGCCCTAATGAAATGTTTTTCTTTTTCTTCTGATCAGCATGTCCTATTTCTGAAAGCCTATAGATATGATCTATGATGAGTTGGGCTTCATCAATAGGATGTCTTGACATGATTAAAAAGGTTAGACAAGAAAGGAGAGGAGTGATGTTAATCCTATCACCAGCTTTAGGAATAATTGAGGATCTAAGGATATGCTGGATGATTCGGGCATCTTGGGTCATACCTGAGACTCTAGCAACATGATTGTCAATTGCATTTCCTCTAATTACCCTATTTATTTCAAACCATTTGAAGGAGTTTTCTGACATTAGGGTGTGGGCTCTATATCCCTCAGTTCTTAAGTTTAAAAATGCACCAAGATCGTGCTTGGTGATCTCAACTTTTTTCTTAAAAACAAAAGAACTAATGATAGAGTGGTCAGAATTGAAACTCATGTTGGCAAGGAAGTAATGGTAGGTTTGTTTGTTGTAGAGGTAAACGAGAGAAAGAATGAACTGAAATTGGGTTGAGGCGAAGAGGTGCATTACCCGATATTTCAACTCTGCAGGGATAAGAATGCGAGACGGAGTGATTTTTGCTGAAGCAAAACGAGGAAAAGATTCCTCATTTTCCTTAGAAAGAAAGTTGTCTGGGGCATTCCTGTTTGGTTTCTTCACCAAAACCTTTTGTCTTTTGCTAGAGGAGGCCATTGTTGATTTGAAGTTGAAGGGGATTGAAAAAGAAATTTGAAAGTGTGATTTTCAAGTTTGAAAAGCCTTCATATTTAAAGGAAAAACGATACTTTCGTCCTGGACGAAAATATTCGTCCTGGACGAACATAATAATTCGTCTGGACGAAACATGTTCGTACAGACGATCCAATTCGTCCAAAATGTAACGGCTTTTCGTATTCAACACAACTTACGATGCGTCCCTTCGTACAGGCTTTTTGACTTGACCGATCGTACAGACGAAAACAATTTCGTACAGACGATCGAAAAGTATTTCGTTTTAATGACTCTTGAAAACCGTCCCCTACAATGAAACGACACATGTTCGTCTGGACGAACGAAAATTTCGTACAGACGAAGTTCGTATTAAAAACTATCTTATCCACTCAACCGCTGCATTCAATCGTCCCGACGTTTGAGAGAAAAAAAATTTCGTCCTGGACGATCACAGATCGTACAGACGATCCAATAAAAAACTGCTCTAAAACGGTTTAAATTTTCGCAAACTGTTCCTTTACACATCGTCCCGTACGAAAATATTTCGTCCTGGACGATTTCCTCCAAAAATTAGTTTTGATTTTTTAAATTTTTAAATTAACAAAATCAACAAAAACAATCAGAAACACAGAAAACATAAAACAAAATCATAAATCCAAAAACAATTCATTAAAAAAAACACACAAAATTCACAAAATTTCAAAAACAAAACATAACAAGTATCAATGTTTGCAAAGACATTTGAGTTAAGCATTCAAATCAATAACACCAAGCCTTGTTCTTAAAGTACTGAAGGTATCAAAGGCTAAAGGTTTTGTAAAAATGTCTGCAAGTTGATTTTCAGTTGAAACATGTATGAGTTCAATTTCTCCTTTGGATACGTGATCCCTTATGAAATGATGCCTTATATCGATGTGTTTGGTTCTAGAATGTTGAATAGGATTTTTTGAAATACAAATAGCACTAGTATTGTCACAATAAATTGGAATAGTGCCTATAGTTAATCCTAAGTCAATCAACTGTTGTTTTAACCAAAGTACTTGTGCCACACAACTTCCTAATGCAATGTATTCTGCTTCTGCAGTAGATAGTGCCACTGAATTTTGTTTTCTACTAGACCATGAAACTAATGAATTTCCAATGAATTGACATGTTCCAGAAGTGCTTTTCCTATCCACTCTACAGCCTGCAAAGTCAGAATCTGAGTAACCAATAATTTCAAATGAAGAGCTAAACTTAGGATACCAAATTCCTAAGTTTTGAGTTCCTAGTAGATATCTTAAAATCCTTTTTACTGCTGTCAAATGTGATTCTTTTGGATCTGATTGAAATCTAGCACATAGGCAAACACTAAACATAATATCTGGTCGGCTAGCAGTCAAGTAAAGTAAAGATCCAATTATCCCTCTAAATTTCTTTTGATCAACAGATTTTCCCTTAAGGTCCTTATCCAACTGAACTGAAGAACTCATTGGTGTACTAACAGGTTTAGCATTGTCCATTTCATATTTTTTGAGGATGTCCTTAATATATTTGTTTTGACTAAGAAAAGTACCTTCCTCAAGTTGCTTAATGCTAAATCCTAGAAAGTAATTTAAATCTCCCATTAGACTCATTTCGAATTCATTACTCATTGTTTTAGAAAAATCATCACAAAGATGTTTATTTGAAGATCCAAAGATGATGTCATCCACATAAATTTGAACAATAAGTATATCCTTTCCAATTTTTCTTAAAAAGAGAGTTGTATCCACACTTCCTTTTTCAAAAGATCTTTCAAGTAGGAAGGTGCTTAACCTCTCATACCAAGCCCTAGGTGCCTGTTTCAATCCATATAATGCCTTTTTTAATTTGAAAACATGATTTGGAAATTTTGAATTTTCAAAACCTGGAGGTTGTTCTACAAAAACATCTTCTTCAATTACTCCATTTAAAAAGGCACTTTTAACATCCATTTGAAACAATTTAAAACCTTTAAAACAGGCAAAGGCTAGTAAAACCCTAATTGCTTCAAGTCTAGCTACAGGGGCAAAAGTTTCCTCAAAATCAATTCCTTCAATTTGATTATACCCCTTAGCTACTAATCTAGCCTTATTTCTAATGACTACTCCTGAGTCATTCATTTTATTTTTGAACACCCACTTGGTTCCAACAACACTTTGATCTTTTGGCCTTGTAGTTAGTTCCCAAACTTTATTTCTTACAAATTGATTTAACTCTTCTTGCATGGCCAATATCCAAAATTCATCTGAAAGTGCTTGATCAATGTTAGTGGGTTCAATAGTTGAAATGAAGGCTGAATGATTGACTTCCTTGTTTAATCCACGCCTAGTTCTAACACCCTCACTTGGTTCACCTATAATTAATTCCTTTGGGTGATTTTTAGAGAATCTCAAATCTCTAGGCAAAGGGTCTTCTCTTTCTATATTTTCTTCCACATTTTCTTCCAAATTTAATCTATCAATCTTTTGGGAGTTTTCTTCAATTTCTTCTTCAACAACTTTTGGCTCTTCTATGTTTCCATTTTCATCAAAAACAACATGTGTGGTTTCTTCAATGACTAAAGTTCTTTTGTTGAATACTCTATAAGATTTTCCAACACTTGAATATCCAACAAAAATTCCTTCATCTGATTTTGGATCAAATTTTCCTAAGGCAGATTTTCCATTATTATGTATGAACACCTTGCAACCAAATACATGTAAATGAGACAAATTTGGTGTTCTACCTTTTACCAATTCATAGGGTGTTTTATTCAAATTTGATCTCACATTTACCCTATTCAGAACATAGCATGCAGTGCTAACCGCCTCAGCCCAAAAATATCTAGGAAGAGAGTATTCTGCTAACATTGCTCGGGCGGCTTCTATTAATGTTCTGTTCTTTCTTTCAACTACTCCATTTTGTTGAGGAGTTCTAGGTGCAGAAAAGTTGTGATCAATCCCCTTTTCTTTACAGAAATCTTCAAATCTTTCATTTTCAAATTCTCCTCCATGATCACTTTGTATAGAAATTATTTCACATCCTAGTTTTCTTTGTATCCAAGTTGAAAAATTTCTGAATTCCTCAAATGATTCACTCTTATGAAAAAGAAATTTAACCCAGGTGAATCTTGAAAAATCATCTACTATTACAAATCCATATACCTTTCCTCCTAGACTAACCGTGCTTACAGGTCCAAAAAGATCCATGTGAAGAATTTCTAAAGGTTTACTGGTCCTAAGATCTTTATTGGATTTAAAAGAGGACTTCACTTGTTTTCCTAATTGACATGCATCACATAAGTGGTTCTTAGTAAAGTCTAGTTTAGGTATTCCTCTAACCAAATTCTTTTGGGTAATTCTTCTAAGATTTTTCATACTAGAATGACAAAGTCTCCTATGCCAAAGCCATGATTCATCAGAAACAGTTTTCAAACAAAAAGCAGTAGGAGATTGAATACAATTTAAATCTAGCATGTAGACATTGTTCACCCTTTTTCCATTTAAAACAATTTTCCCATTTAGGCTAATTATGCAGCTAGTAGGTAAAAATTTTACATTATAGCCCTTATCACATAGCTGACTTATGCTAAGCAAATTATGTTTTAAGCCTTCAACTAATAAAACATTATCTATGAAAAAGTTTTTCAAATTTCCAATCATACCTGATCCAACCACCTTCTTTGTGGTATTATCTCCAAGTGTAACCTTGCCTCCACTCCTGGCTTCCAGCGTTATGAATTGAGCAGTATCTCCAGTCATGTGCTTAGAACATCCGCTGTCCAGGTACCATATACTCTCACGAGGTCTTGTGTGAGAGTATTCCTGCAAAATTCTCAATTGTTAGACCTGGGAACCCAAACTAGTTTGGGTTCACCTTTATGAAATTTATAATCAGATGCATGTGTGATATGTCTAGGTTTATGCATCTTAGTTCTCCACACCAAATTAGGTTTCATCTTTAAAGTGCAGGTGTGAGATATATGTCCCAAAAATCCACAATTGTTACATTTAACATTAGGAAAAATATTCCTATGTTTTCTTTCATATGATTGTCTTCTAAGGGATTTCATGAATTTAGGATAATATTTAGGATTTGTAAAATCTTCAAGTTTAGGGGGTTCCTATTATCCTCGAGAGCTCTTATAGTAAGTTTGTAAAATGAATTCATATCCTCCAAGATACGATTTGTATAATTGATTCTATATGTCTTGTGCTCAGATTCATCCTTAAATTTCTTAAATTCTTTTTCAAGTTCAGCATAGGATGATTTTAAATTTTCAAAGTTTTTATTCAAGTCATCATATTCATCAAGTAGTTTCATGTGGTTGCTATCAATTAAAGCATGATCTTTCCTAAGGATTTCGTGTTCCTTATTAAGCTCTTCCAATTCTAAAACTAAACTAGAATGCATCTTTTTAGTTTTCCTATATGCATCATGCATGTGTTCAGAAACTTCAAACAGTTCATCATATGTTAAATCACATACCTCTTCTTGATCTGATTGTTCAGCTTTATCTGCCATCAAGCAAAGGTTGGTGACTTCTTCTTCGTTTTCAGTCTCAGATGAGTCTGAAGCTGAGTCCGCCCAAAAAGCCTTTTGAAACTTCTTCTTGCCCTTTTTTACCATTGGTTTCTCCTCTACCTTCTCCTTGCTAGGAGTGGCTTTAAGTTTTGGACAATCAGTTTTTATATGACCTGGTTTCCTGCATTCATAACAAATCAATTCATTAGAAACCCTGCCATTTTTGTTATACTTACCTCTATTCCATTGCTGGCGTCTCTTCTGCTTCCTCTTTAAAAAGCTTCTGAATTGTCTAGTCATCAGTGCTATATCGTCTTCATCCTCAGGTTGTGAGTGTTCACTTTCTGACTCTTCCACATTTAATGCAAGATTCTTGTCCTTTCTTGGTTCACCTGCATCAATCTTTCTTTGACTTACTCCTTGCTCGTAAGCAATGAGTGAACCAAGAAGATTGTCAATAGAATAAATGTTCAGATCTTTTGACTCTGTAATTGCAGTAATTTTAGCATCGTATGTAGTAGGTAAACAACGAAGAATCTTATTTACCATTTCAGCATTAGTTAATTCCCTACCAAGTGCATGCAAAGAGGTGACAATTTGAGTGAATCTTGTGTACATGTCAGATATAGATTCATTAGGTTTCATGCGAAACAGTTCGTAGTCATGTAACAAGATATTGAGTCTTGATTGCTTAACCTCATTTGTCCCTTCATAAGTAATACAAAGTCTATCCCATATGTCTTTTCCGCTTTTACAAGTGGAAACTCGCATGTAGTCTTCAGATTTTAAAGCACAAAAGAAACTATTTAAACATTTCGCATTTAATTGTGCTAAGTCACGTTCTTCTATAGTCCAATCTGCATAGGGTGTATCTACCCTAATTCCATCAACTAATCTAGTTGGTTTTGTGTAACCTTCCTGGACTAGCATCCACATGCGATAATCAAGTGACTGTAAGAAAGTAGACATGCGTGTTTTCCAAAAATCAAAAGGAATATTATCAAACAGTGGAGGTCTAGTGATAGAGTAACCCTAAGGTGTGTTTCGGTTTCCAAATGTAGCCATCTACGTTAATCAAAAAGTAGTTCAAACTTATGATTTTGAAACTCTGCTCTGATACCACTTGTTGAGTCCAGTAATTAGGTTGTTAAGCCTAAGTAAGTGTCCCAAGGCTACCAAGAGGGGGGTGAATTGGTAGTTTTTAAAATTTTAAACCCTCTTAAAAATAAAGTTGAACCGAAATAAAATTTTCTTTTTTAAAGTTAGTAGAAAAATATTTTTCAACCACAGAGTTGTTAAAACTGAATTTTAAAAGTGCGGAAACGTAAAAGCTATAAAGTAAATGACACCAGATTTATAGTGGTTCGGTCTATAACCAGACCTACATCCACTCCTCAGAGGCACCCTCTGAGTATTGCACTAATACCAATAGTGACTCTCCTTTTGCACCCACAGCAAGGCGGAGAAGCCCTTACAACACACTCTTTTCACCACTCCCAGGTGCGGTAGAGAACCGTCCGTCCTTTTACACAAAACCCAGTGTCGGCAGAGAACCGTCGTCCTTTCACACCCTCCAAGTGTAGGCAGAGAACCCTTCGTCCTTTCACACTCTCCTAGTGTGGGCAGAGAACCCTTCGTCCTTTCACACTCTCCTAGTGTGGGCAGAGAACCCTTCGTCCTTTCACACTCTCCTAGTGTGGGCAGAGAACCCTTCGTCCTTTCACACTCTCCTAGTGTGGGCAGAGAACCCTTCGTCCTTTCACACTCTCCTAGTGTGGGCAGAGAACCCTTCGTCCTTTCACACTCTCCTAGTGTGGGCAGAGAACCCTTCGTCCTTTCTTACTCTCCTAGTGTGGGCAGAGAACCCTTCGTCTGTTCACACTCTCCAAGTGTCGGCAGAGAACCGGACCTTCTTGAATGATCTTCTCACAAGAATCTAGAAGGAAGAAAGAAAAAGAGTGAAGAAATCCAATTTCACAAGTAGAGACTCTTACCTTAGCAATCCAAGTGAAGCCTTCTAGCTCCAGTGGTAGGAATCCTCCTTTGAATGCTCTCTTCCACTCTCTCCTTGGCTATTCTCTCAAAAGGCACGAAGATCAAATGACAAAAAGATTGGGTGGCAGTCTAATTTGGACTATTTATATAAAAGACAAGTGAAACCGCCCAAAAACTGCAAATTTTCAATTCTGTACGCAGTGGATCGTCCTGTACGATTCTGGATCGTCCTGGACGATTTTACTTAAACGATCTGAAACGACCCAATTTGTATATGTGTACGAACTGACTTCGTACATCTGATCGTCCTGTACGAACTTGGTTCGTCCAGTACGAACGGTTATTACAAGGTCGGTTCTAGAAACTGCTGAAAACTGTTCTAAGTCGGTTTGTCGTTTGAACGAAAATGTGGTCGTCTGGACGAAAATTTTCCAGAGAGCCGATCGTCCTGGACGATTATTTATTTCGTCTGGACGAAAATTTTCCAGAGAACCTATCGCCGCGGACGATAACTTGTTTTCGTCTGTACGAAAAAAGTTCCAGAGAGCTGATCGTCCTGTACGATATTTATTTTCGTCGGGACGAAAATTTTCCAGAGGACTGGTCGCCTCGTACGATGGTAACATTCGTTTGGACGAAAATTTTGCAGAGAACCCATCGCCTGGGACGATGATAAATTTCGTCCTGGACGAATAGGACTTAGAAAATTTTTCAAGGCAAGTTCCTATTCGTTCCAAGTGCTCTATAGGAGATAACTGACAGATCGTCCAGTACGATAAATATCGTCCTGTACGATCAGTATAGAATTTCAAGATCTCCTTATTTGTGTGTGTGTGTGAGATTTTATTCACTCAATTACAATCACTCCCTTTCAAAGTTAATTCAAAGAAAAGATAAACATCAATTATACATAATATCTCATGTTGAATTTGAATTGAAGTTTTCGTAGTCTGGAGTCTGATTTTCCTGAAATGTTAGTACACACAAGAGCAAGTGCAAATCTTCTGAAATTGTTAGGAGATAACTATACATTTGAACAATAATGTTTGGAATCATCAAAACTACATAAGTTGCATAAATATAACTCATTCAAATAGCAACTATTCAAACATCACCTAATCAATGAGTTTTCTAAGTTTTAAGAGTTTTATCAAAGAGATGATAGCTTGCAATTAGTGGGCTAATTTTATGCCTATTTTCACTTTTATTGGCTCTTTGAGCATCTTTTGATTTTTAATACACTTTTGTGTATTTTTCTTTTCAATTTGGCTTCATTGGCCTCTTTCCTTTTTATCTTTTGCAAGCTAATAACTCTTTTAATATACCCTTAAGGAAAATACTTAGTTGTGAGTATATCCTCCAAATATTAGAGAATAGGGGCTCTCTCTCTAACATAGGGAAGAACAATCCACAACACAAAATCAAGATCACGTGATGACAGCAATGGTAAGATTTCAAAAGCTTGAATGATATCAAAGAATTTTGACTATTATGCATAAGATGACTTAATGTAGCAAGATTAGAAGGATATCTTAAAAAGCCATTGGTTAAACTGAGTTTAGACTTTTTGTTTTATAAAAGAAAAATCATGCCACTAAACAAAGTCAGAAGAGGAAAAACATCACCAGTTTACTCTCTTTAACTAATTTAGAAAAGCTAAACCCTATCAAAACAAAAAACTCTAATATTTAAAAGCTTGAGAAGTTTTATCATATGGAAGCCCAAAAAAATAAATAAAGACTAAAATGAAAAACAAAAACAAACAATAAGCAAACTAAAGACAACAAAAAAAATAAACACAAAGACTAAAAATAAAAGTCACACAAAAACTAAAGATATCAAGCAAGTGATAAAACAACAGATTTTAGCAATTGAGCTGTAAGCCTCCTTATGTTCAGTTATCCTATGTTCCCACGAGGTCTTTGGTGAGAGCACTCCTGCAAAATTCAACAACAGTTAGTTTTAGGAACCCAAACAGATTTGGGCTCCTTCTTAGGAAATGTAGAGTGCAATGCAGATGTGGTATGTATTGAATCATGCATCTTAGGTCTCCATACCCAATGTGTACTGCGGTGAACTGTGCAAGTGTGTGAGATGTGTCCTAACATGCCACAAGAAAAACATTGAATTCCAGGAAAAGGTTTTCTTAAATGGTTTGAGTAAAAATGCCTCTTCCTAGGTTCTGGCCTTTGATTAAACATTGGTGTCATCCTAGCTTTCTTACATGTTTCCAAATTATTTTGAATTCTCAAGTTAGTTCTCTTTAATGCATCATTCTCAATCCTCAGATTTTTCTCAATCTCTTTAGATTTCTTAAGATCATCATTAAGTGAGGTGTGTGAAGCTTTTAATGCATTACTTTTATCAATTAATTCCAAATGCGTCTTGTTTAATTCATCAAATTCATCGAGTAGAGCCATGTGATTTGAATCAATCGTTGCATGATCTTTGAGAAAAACTTCATGCTCTTTTTGTAGATTTAAAAATTCTAATTTCAAGCTAGCATGAGTTTTCTTAAGGTTTTTGTATGATGTATGGATTTTTTCACATATTTCAAACAATTCATCATATGTTGGTTTACATACCTCTTCCTCATCACTTTGGTTTTCTCCCATGAAACACAAGTTTGTTGTTTCTTCCTCTGGTTCAGTCTCAGAAGAATCAGTGCCAGATTCTGCCCAGAAGCTTCTTTGGATTTTCTTCTTGTCCTTCCTAGACTTAGCTTTCTCCTCACCTTTTTCCTTTTCTTTGCTTGAATGATCTTGAAGTGTAGGACAATCGGCTCTTACATGTCCAGGTTTCCTGCATTCAAAACAAACAACATCAGAAGATCCTTTAATATGTTTATGATCCTTACCTTTTCTCCAACTTTGATGATGCTTTTGTTTCTTCCTTAGAAAGCTTTTGAATTGCTTTGTGATGAAGGCAACTCCATCGCTTTCAGACCCAGAAGATTCAGAATCCGATTTGTGTGCCTTCAATGCAATTGTTTTCTCCTTTTTCTTTTCACCTGTATCAAGATTTCTTTGATTCACCCCTTGCTCGTAAGCAATGAGTGAGCCAAGCAAGTTGTCAATAGAATAGGTGTTTAAATCTTTAGATTCAGTAATTGCAGTAATTTTTGCATCATAGGTTGAAGGCAAGCATCTCAAAATCTTGTTAACTTTTTCATAGTTCGAAAGCTCTTTTCCTAGTGCATGTAATGAGGTAGCAATCTGAGTAAACCTAGTGTACATGTCAGAAATCGATTCATGAGGTTTCATACGAAAAAATTCGTAGTCATGCAAGAGAATGTTTAAACGGGATTGTTTAACTTCATTAGTGCCTTCATAAGTAATGCACAATTTATCCCAAATTTCTTTACCAGTTTTGCAAGTTGAAACACGCATGTAATCCTCAGATTTTAATGCACAGAAAAAACAATTCAAACATTTAGCATTTAGTTGAGCTAAATCTCGTTCATCAAAAGTCCATTCGGTAAAAGCAACTTCCGTTTTAAAACCGTTAATTTCACGAGAAGGTGGAGAATACCCTTCTTGTATAAGCATCCACATGCGATAATCAGTAGATTGTAAAAAAGTTGACATGCGAGTTTTCCAGAAATCAAAAGGTAGGTTATCGAACAGAGGAGGTCGGGTAATAGAATACCCTTCCGTAGTGTTGCGATTCCCAAAGTTAGACATGGATCAAATTCAAAAAGTTTTTAAACTTTAATTTTTGAATCAGGCGCTCTGATACCACTTGAAAGTTCGATGGGGATGTTAAGCCCTATGAACTTAGTCCCAAACTAACCAAGAGGGGGGGGGGGGTGAATTGGTATTTTAAAAACTTCGTTTTTTAAACAAAGAAATAAAGTTGCATAAACCAAATCACACAACGGAAATAATGCGGAATTTTAAACGTGCGGAAGCAAGAAAAGAAACACAGAGATTTATAGTGGTTCGGTCGACTCGACCTACGTCCACTCCTTGGAGGCACCCTCCAAGTATTGCACTACACAAAAAGTGACTCTCCTTTAGCCCCCACGGCTAGGTGAAGAAACCCTTACAAGAACCTCCTTTTTGCCACCCCGGCAAGGCAGAGAACCTCTCTCCTTTTGCTTCCTCCTGAAGCTGGCAGAGAACCAGAACCAAAAGCACAACTCCTTACCTCTACCGACCCTTCCACGGACGAGAAACTCTAGACGAAGACGACGCAGAGAGATCCTTGAAGCAACCCTTGTGAAACCCCTCACAAGCTCCCCCTCACAAGATCCTCTCTCTCTCTTCTCTCTCTCTTTCTCTCCTCAAGGTCTTCTTAGGTCAAGGCAGCAACCAAAGGTCTTTGAAAAACGTTGAACAAGAGCTCTTTAAATAGAAGAGCTTCAAAAGAGCTCATTAATTGCAAGTTGCCGACTTTATCGTCCAGGCCGATATGGACATCGGCCTGGCCGATCAGTACAAATTAATGAAGATCGGCCAGAGCATAGCCCTGGATGCCAGATTGGACGATTGAAAATTAGCTTGATCGTCCAGGCCGATCTCACGATCGTCCTGGCCGATCAGTTCAAATCAGACGAAAATCGTCCTGACAATAGCTCTGAATATGGGCTGGCCGATATTGATCGTCCTGAAGTAACTTAAGGTTTTTGACTAGATCGTCCTGGCCGATCCTGCGATCGTCCAGGACGATATGATCGTATCAATCATCCTTAATTACTTCCTTGATTTCCTGAACAATTATGGCATAATCTGTTAATATCGTCCAGGCCGATCCGAGGATCGTCCTGGCCGATAATTTAAAGATATGCTATACCATACCTGTCTATGGCGGCTACTTCTTTCTGTTTTGAGCTTATCGTCCTGGCCGATACACGTATCGTCCAGGCCGATCAGTTAACGTTGGCTGCCTTAATCAAGAACCCTTAATTAGACTTTCTGTTTTAAGCTGATCGTCCAGGCCGATACAAGATATCGTCCTGGCCGATATGAGTAAAAACAGAATTTCTAATTCTCTCAAGTGTGTGTGTGAAGGGTTACAAAGTATCAGTCTTTTTGACTATTACAAGCGGACTCAAAAGGTAAAAATAAAAGTACAGACTGACTCAACCCTAACCCTACGCATTCCTGAACTTGGCTCCTTTTTGATTGTCCGATCGTCGATTCCTGAAAAGTTAGAAGCAACAAGCTGTCCAAGAAAAGCAGTGTTTGTCAATCATCAAAACATAAGACATGAAAAAAAGATTTGCAACAGTTCTTCCACTTGTAAAATTATTCTGAGAGGAGTTAAATCTCTTAGGCCTTTGGTAATATGGAGGGTGTCTTCTGGTTGTTTAATTAGAACCCTAAGAGATGTTTTGGTTTTAGATAGAAGTTTTGAAAAATGGCCTTCTTTTATTCTTATTGTGGATGACAAGTTCCCTTATCTTGATAATTTTATATTCAATGGTAAATGGAATCAAACAGTGCTGGTTAAGTTCATTGACGGCTCCTTAATAGAGATCATCCTATAGGTTCAAATCATCTTGGAGGTAGCAGGTGATTCTCTGGAGCTTATGTATAAATTTATGGGTAAGTCTATTGCTTCAATGGAATCCAAGGTATCTGTTACAAATTTTGCTAAAGGAGGATATTGTAAATGGATGTAAAGGTTGAAGCTTTCACCTTGTGTGGATTTTTTTTTTTTTTTGGTGGAAACTTCTGAATGATGTTATACCTACTTAAGATTTCTTAATGAATAGAAGATTGTTGGGTCAAAACCATTGCCCGAGAGGTTGTATTGATGTGAAGAACTTAGAGCATGTTACAGTATTTTTTGAAAAATTAATTCAACTTATTGAATTGCTTAATAAGTGGGTATTTCAGGTTCTTATTTTCTCTTCTTATTTGGACTAAAAAAGGAATCTGGAAATGCTAGCTGATTTTAATCCATTTATTGCAACACTCTACTGTTCCTTGGTCTTCTTCTCTAGGAAAAGTAGAAATAGTGTTCAGCTTGGCGAACAAGAGCTTGGATTGGGTTATCTTACTTAAAATGCAATTAACCTTACATTATCTTCAACAAGATGTAATTTCTTTTCGGGCCATAGACGTGTAAACCAGCTTTCTTAGCTTTCTTCTTCTTCTTGGCACCCTCCTCCACCCAAATGGATTAAAATCAATATTGAAGATGCACTATTGAAGTCTAATGAGGCTGGTATTGCTGGAGTTTTTGGAGATCATAAGGGAAGATTTTTTCTTGCTTTTGGATTCAAATGTATTCAATGGGATAGCGGTTTCCTAGAGCTCTTAGCTTTCAGAGCTTTGAAAATGGTTCTTCAAGGGTGGACGATGGATGTCAAAGGTATTATTATTGAGGGAGACTACTTTAATGTGATTAAATATATGCAAGGCTCGGTTGATAAATCTTGTAGCAACTTCGATAATGGCTTGGTAGAGGACTTATCTTTCTTCAAGGATTTTGGGAAATTTTATTTCATTTCTCTCATAGAAGTTGTAATAAGTTAGTCGATTTTTGTGCTAACTTTGCTTTACTTGGAGTTTTTTTGGATGATCTGAGTTGTAATAAGATTCCTCCTTTTGTTTCTTTGCTTAAGGTGGATTATCAAAGGTTCTCTATCACTTAGTAGTTTGTAATAGGTTTTTTTAATGCAAATGAAATCTTCTAAAAAAAAGGTTCAGAATAACCTTCCTTAATGCGCAAACACTTATGATATTCAATTGACTGTAAAAAGGTGGACATGCAAGTTTTCCAAAAATCAAAAAGGATATTATTAAAAGGACATTGTCTAGTAATTGAATATCCTTCAGGGGTGTTTCTATTTCTGAAGTTCGGCATGGTTCAAAATTCAAAAGTTTTCTAAAACATGATCTTATGAATCCCACTATGAAACCACTTGAAAGTTTGTGAGGGGTGTAAAACCCTAAAGAACTAGCTCAAGGATACACAAGAGGGGTGGTGAATTGGTAGTTAGAAATTCTTAAACAAAAAATAATATTTTTGATCTTTTTAAATATTTTAAAACAAAATAATAACCGTTGATATGGAAGAAAAATAATTTTCATAATAACATTACAATAAGTTTTTTTCAATCACATAATAAATCATAGAATAGTGCAAAAATTAAATGCGGTAAACATAAGAAGAAAGAACACACAAAATTTTATACTGGTTTGGTCAAATTTATCTATGTCCACTCCTTGCATTCTCTCTCCAAGTGTTATGCTAAACTGAAGTGACTCTCCTTTTTCTTCCACAGCAAGGGAGAAAATCACTTACAAAATCTTTCCACTGACATGGTGAGGCAAAGAACCTTGAATCCTTCGACTTCCTCTTAGAGTAGGCAGAGAACCTAGAAATCCTTTTTCAACCACCTGGTGAAGGTAGAGGACCAGGGAATCCTTTTACTCCCTCCTGAAGTAGGCAAAGAACCTAGACTAATACAGAAGAAGATCTCCCTATATCCACTAAGGAATTAGAGGAGAAACTTGAATAAGTTGATGACCTCCTTGCTTTGAGAAGCCTATATAATTCCCTCACAAATTTCCCTCACATTAATCTCTCTCTCAAGCACTCGCTCTTCCATCTATAAGCTCTCTCTTAGATCATTTCCACAACAAAAGATTATCTCAAGAGATAATTAGAGAGCTTAAATAGAGAGCCTCTAAAAGAAGGCCTACTTTTTAATTCTACACAATTGATCATCCAGGATGATCAATATATCATCATGTATGATTAGTACAAAATAGCCCTTATAGCCAGGATATCCAACATTGTCTGTACGATTAGTTCAAAAGAAATAGGCTGACCTTCCTGGACAATTTGAATATCATTCTCGTCGATTAGTATAAAACTATTGACCTTCATCTAGTATAATGCATAGTGATACCTTATCATCCAATGCACTTCTCTATCGTCAGATATGATAAGTGTATATCATCTTGGACAATTAGTTAAAAAATTATGGTATTTGTCTTGTATGATAGGTGAAGGTCCCTAATCGTATTGAGAATGTTCATTGTCATCTAGGATAATCATCATGTACGATCATATGTAATTATTTTTTATCATAATTATTATCCTAATCATGGGATTTATTTAGGAATGATTGTCCAAAATAATCTACGTCTTCCAATATGATTAACGTAAAATTTGAAAATTAAAATATTTCCAAAATAAGATTGGTGGTTGTTTTCGCCCTTTTAATTGATCATCCTAAATGATAGGGATCATCCACTATGATTATTTTAACACTCTAAAAATTGGGATACCCTTTATTTTTAACTCAATGTCTAGTACGATTTGAAATTGTCTTGATGATTAGGTCAAAAATAGAGAATTCTCTAACTCACCAAATTTCTCCCCTTAATTGTGTGCATGCAAGGTTACTTAGTTTAGGGTCCACCAGATACATATCTTGACTCAAGAAAAGTAAAAGGTACATTAAAATTTAAGTTACAGATAGACTCAACCGTAGTCTACCTAATCTTGAGCTAATTTGCATTGCAAGTGATCTTGTGGACTTGAAAGGTTAGTAAGTAGTGAAAATAAAATAGATGTGCAATACTAGTAGTGGTGAAGAAAATAATAATATTTGTTATCATCAAAATCATAGTACTTGGATCCATATTTGCAACACTTATTCAAACTATATATTTAAATCAATATATTAAATATTAAGCATTTGCATTATCCTAATAGTGTGTGAGGTAAGAAAATTATCAAAGGCATTCTTTAATGGGTCTTTGGAGAAAGGGACGTTATTCTCTTTCTCTATGATAGCTTATACAAACAACTTGCTAATAGAAGGTAAGGTTGAGAGAAGGTTCTTTAAAGGAATAAAAGGGTTATGTAAGGGAGATCTCATGGTTATCTTCATGTGCATATACCTTTATCCTCCAATATTTATGTTGGGAGCTCTTAGAGAGGAGCTCTAGAGAGGGTATTTGGGTGAAAACATTGCGACGAGCTGAGGAGGTTGGGAGAGTAGCATCTCCATCATTGCGACGAGCTCAATATTGGTAGAGGTATCTCTACTATAGTAGGAAGTAGAAGGACGGAGTCTAAGCTTTTTGAAGATGGAAGAGCTTGTAAAGGTCATTCTTTACAATGGCCACCTTATCTAACTCTTTATATTCAATACTAATTCTAATTCCTTCAATCTTCTTTTTCAAGAAAATTAAACATGCAACCCATAAAGATACACTTGGCCTATCGAAACCCTATGCACCAGTTCTTGCAACTTGATTTTTAACAATTATGAATCTTTAGTTGATATTCTACAGGAAGTTTTAAAAACCAGGTTCTGTTATCTAACCCCTCAATTCATAATTCTATTTATTTATTAGGAGGTAAGTTCACTAATTCTTTAAGAAAATTTTAGGAATCTTTTTGTAATAAATATTTCATCAATTAACTCACATAAGCAAGATATACCACATTTCCTTTTTACCATAATTTACTAAATTTTAAAGAAAATGTCGGTGAAGTAAGTACTTTTGTAGCTCCTTATATATATATATATATATATATATATATATATATATATATATATATATATATATATATATATATATATATATATTACAAAAGGTTATGCTCTTTTGGAATTGTTAATTTGAGTGCACCGTACCTTTTTAGTAAGTTCATTCCCAAAATAACCTTAAATTCAATTAAATTTAATACTATCTCTTAGATTCCATTCTCCTACTAGAAATTTTTAGTTTACAAACAAATGAAGAAATTTCTACCATACACTCCCTAATTGGTAAAATAACAAACATATTAGTTTATAATATAATAAGAGATAAATTTAATAATCAAAATTTTAATAAGGTAGAGAAAAAATATAAGTCATACTTTTTATCACATAAGATACATCTCTAATCTAATATTTGGTCAGATTATACTCGTAAGCATATATTTCAAACATGAACCGACTAGAAAACTAGATTGTGTCCCAATCGACTATCCTCCGCCTATATTAGAATATCCTTCTCCAAAATTTCTAGGTGGGGTTGTTTTCTACCTCCCCATCTATACCTCAGTCAACCTCTCTAGTCCGATCAATTGGAAATATCCTATTCTACAATAAAGATGACCATGTTCAAATATTGTTCTATAATCCTATAACATCACCCAAATTTTCTCCTTCCACATGTCATACATGTAGGCACTCCACTAAAAAAACTCAACCACCAACAGATACAAATAATCCCATCCTAAAATATCCTGTATTAAATCTACCTTTATTAATATTTAAACTAATTCTAGAAGCTTCTCCTCAAAATATTTTCTTATTAGTAGTTTAACACTCATGAATCTATGTTATATCATTTCCCACAAGTTTTTACCTCTCCATAAACTTAGTGAAATTCAAAATCTTGAATTGCACTAATGGTTTGCTAAGGGTAACTCTGAGCCCTCAAAAAAATCTATAACATTTCTTCTTAGAAGTACTAACAAGCTATGGATCTTATAAAGAAAATGTAATAAATTCTTCACTATAATGTGTCACTATATTACTTCTTTATACTAGCCTTAATTTTCGGTTCCTGAAATTTCGCGGCATCTATCTCTTCGTGTTTCTCCGGTGATCTGGACGCCGGCGAGAGTTCCATCTGGACTCTCGTGGCTATCATGGTAGGAAAGCATCTTACTTCTACAGATGTTTGGGCTAACTACAAGAAAGCTCTATCGGTACCATCAAGGAATTCGTCTGAAGTTTTTAATGGAGGTTCTAAAGCAATGGATCTGTTCAACAACAAAGTGAAAGGATTTAAAGAGAAAGCTCTTGTTATCAATGAAGGAGGGTTTACAATGAAGAAAGCCCCTATATCCGTCCCAGGCAAAGGAAAAAGAATCTTGCTAAAGGAATTGAATTCCGATGTGGAATTCTCTATTTCGAATCCTTTCAGAGGTAATTTTAAAGATGATCTTAAATTGGAGGCTTCTTCCTCATCTGGTTTGAAACTTTGCTCAAATAAAGTATTCAACTCTGTTTCTCTGCCTTCTTCTCCGGTTCGGAAAATGAACTTTGCTTCCCCGGCTAAGGGAGCAAATCATGAAGACAAGATGAATGAAGATATTCTGCATAAGGATCTTATTGAGGATCCTAAGACAACAAATACTGCTCCACAGAATAATTTGCCGTCTGAACTGAAGAACAACAATGCCAAGGTTGCTAATGCTTGGAAAAAGAAAGACAATATCAATGTGCAGAAATTGGAGCTTGGGGAATTTTTATCTGATGATGGTTTAGTAGTTAAACTCCATGCTGAGAAAGAAATTGAAAATTCTAAAAGGCTTGAAAAGGCTATTGTTGTTAAGATTTTTGGGGAAAACAATTCCTTTCAAACTATTTGTTTGGAATTAAGGAGACAATGGAGCTGTTTTGGCAATTTTCACATTACAGGATTAGGCCTCGGCTGGGTACTTTGTGCTTTTGAAAATGAAATTGTTCCTGAAAAATTTTATCTGGTGGACCTTGGCTTGTGAAAGGCCAAGTGATTGGATTAGACAAATGGTCTTCTAATTTTAATCCCAATTCTCTTAAAGGCATTTCAACTCCTTTATGGATCAGACTTCCCAACCTACCACTGCACTGCTGGGATGAGGTGAATATATGCAGGATAGCTTCTCTTGTGGGTAAACCTTACCTCCTAGATGGGAATATGTTCCAATGGAGTAGAAGAGAATTTGCTAGAATCTGTGTCCGTGTTCCTCTGGATATGAAACTTCCTAATGGTGTTTGGGTGGAAGGCTTGAATGGCAAATTCTTTCAAAAAATCCTCTATGAAGGCATTACTAACATTTGTTCCAAATGTGGTTTTATTGATCACAAATCGGATAAATGTATTGAGGCCAATTTGTCCAAAGGAACCATTTCTATTGATAATGAAGTTGACAAACTGAAAATCAAAAAAGACTATGTTTCAAGTGGCTTTGTGGAAAAGGCAGCGGATGATGGAGATGGAAATTGGACTCTAGTCAATTATGGCAAGAAAAGGCACAGGATTAATTTGATGAAAAAAAATTCTCTTAGAATTAAAACTCCTATTATGAAGAAAATCTTTATTCCTAAGAAGGCTATTCCTAAAGATGATCTGGCTCCTTTTATAAAAAATGGAATTGTGAATACAAAATCCATTGAGACGGATATCATTAAAATTTCGAATCTGCTCCAGCAAGGTCCAGTTAAAGACAATTCTGGCAATTTACAAATATCAGGATTCTCTACAGCTGCTATTATTCCGGAACACAATAAATTTGAGAAGCTATCCATGCTAAATGAAGAGAACAATGTGAAGATAAAGGAGGCTAACTTGGCTACTTTAGATGTTGAAGAAGGCGAAATTGTCAATAGTTGTCCGGTATTATTGAATGAATCTGCTACAGATTGGAATCATAAAGAGAAGGAGGAGCTTTTTATTACTACAGCTGAAACAGATGAAATTCATTTATCCAAGGAGCTGAAGTATAAGGCTATTGCTGACAATTCTTCATCTGGTAAAAAGGTAAAACTTCTCAAAAAATTGAAGTCTCTTGGTCATGGTAATATCCTGTCTAAAAACAGGAAAAATGATAGTTGTAAATCCAAAAAGATTGGGAGTAATTCTCCCATCTTTAAACAATGACTTCTCTTATTTTCTAGAATTGTAGAGGAGCCAAGAAAGTTGAGGCTGCTCTATACTTGAAAGAAATTATAAAAGATAATAATGTTCTAATGGTGGGTTTGATGGAGACAAAAATCAGCAACTTGGAAAACTCTCAGGTTTTGAATCTTTTGGGGAACAATTGGGATTATTTCATGGATCCCTCTAATGGATTGTCTGGTGGTCTGATGATTTTATGGAGAAAAGATTTAGCAGAGTTCTCTGCTATAGAAACTTCTCCCCAATTTATATTTGGTTCATTAAATATTTTCAACAAAAGCAAATGGTTGATTGCTAATGTCTATGGAAGCATTAATGCCATAGAAAGAAAGGTTATATGGGAGAGCTTGGAAAAAGATTGTTCTAATGAATTTCCTATGGTAGTGGGGGGAGATTTTAATTGCATTCTTTCACAAGAAGAGAAGAGAGGGGGTAAGAAATTTTCTTTATCTCAAGGTGCTATAGATATGAAGAACTTCTTGATTAATAATGATCTTCATGAAGTGGAAGCTTATGGACCCAAATTTACATGGTGTAACAACAAATTGGGAGGAGCACGTATTATGGAAAAACTTGATCGTTGTTTTATCAATTCCACAGCTCTCAATTGTATCCAAATAGCTCGTGTAAATCACTTAGCTCGTATTGCTTCGGATCATTGTCCTATTCTCATGGAGATATTCAAACCTACTGAAGCTTTTGATAGAATAATCCGGTTTGAGGAAGTTTGGGCTTCTTATTATGGAGCTAAATCTGTAGTTTCTAAATACTGGAGATTCGGCAATTGTATTGATCCAGTAACTTCTTTGAATTCTAAATTTAAAAGGACCTTGAAAGCCTTATACTTCTGGAGCAGAGCAAAATTTAAAAATCTCAATGTGTTGAGAGACGAATTGAAGATTGAAATCTTGGAACTTCAAAATGAAGAAGCTGAAGGTAGAATTTTTGATCTTAAGCTCCAGCTTCTCAAATTCAAGATCAATGAACTCAATATTACTCTAGCCCGTCTAAACTCTTGGTGGAAACAAAGAGCCAAAGCTAAGTGGATAGAGGAAGGAGACTCAAACTCATCATTCTTTCATGCCTTTGCCAATGCTAGAAGAAACATCAACTGGATCAGCAATATCAAGAATAATTTTGGTTTTATTACTGAATATCCAATCCATATTCAGGAGGTTTTCTATGAATTCTTCCATTCCAAATGGCGGCACAGAGAATGCTCACTGCTCAATTGGCCTGCTCCTCGGGCTGTCATTCCGTTTGAAGACCACAGTGGGCTAGATGCTGAATTCACTAAGGAAGAATTGCAAGCAGTTGTATTCTCTTCAGGAAAAAATATCTCTCCCGGCATTGATAGTATTTCTTTTTCCTTCTTAAAATTCTATTGGGACATTATTCATAATGATGTTTGGTTAGCTATTAACCAGTTTTTTACTTCGGGCAAGATGCATCACTCTTGGAAAGAGACTTTGATTGTGTTAATTGCTAAAATCAAATGTCCCTTACTTCCTTCTAATTTTCGTCCAATTAGCCTTTGCTTGTCTATTTACAAATTAATTGCCAAAATGCTTTTGAATAGATTGGAGAAAGTTATTCATTCTCTAATATCTCATGATCAAGTAGCTTTTATTAAAGGCCGCTCTTTATCTGAACATGTTCTTTTGGCTCAAGAAATCTTTAATAAGTTTTGGTATTCTAAAGCTAAAAGTGGTCTATTGGCAATCAAAATTGATATGGAACAAGCTTATGATAGTATGGGATGGCAAGCTTTAAGACAAGCTCTTATTCACTATAATTTCCCTATCAAATTCAGAGAATTGTTAATGCAATGTGTTCTAGATCCTAAATATTGCATATTAATCAATGGGAAGAAGACCAATTGGATTCAAGGCAAAAGTGGCTTTAGACAAGGTTGTCCCTTGTCTCCTTATCTGTTTATTCTTTGTGCTCAAATTCTTTCAGATGCTCTCCATATTCATAGATGTGGTAAAGGGATTTCTATCACTCACAATGCTCCTAATGTCTCTCATTTATTTTATGCCGATGATTTCTTTATTTTCTCCAAAGCTATTGTCAAAGAGGTGAAATTGGTGAAACAAAATTGTCTCCAAATTTTGTGATTGGACTGGACAAAAGGTTAATTCATCCAAATCCTTGGTTATCTTTGGGAAACACACTGATAGGAGAAGGATGAACTTAATCTCTTCTATTCTTAAGTACAAAGTTGTGAAGGAGTTTTTATACCTTGGTGTTAAAATAACATTAAGAAGAAAAGTTAGATCAGATTTTCATAATCTGATGGAAGTGGCATCCAATAAATTGAATACTTGGGGAAAGAATTGTATTTCTTTGGAAGGGAAACTTGTGCTTGTCAAATATGCTTTTCTTTCTCTTCCCATGTTCATATCATCTATATCCCTTGTTCCTATATCAATTCTAAAAGAATTTGATAAGATGTGTAGAAGCTTTATATGGAACAAAAGTAATGGGAGAATTGGATTGCATTATGTCTCTTGGGATCTTCTTTGCAAAGCAAAAAATGAAGGAGGTAGAGGACTGTTTTCTGCAGTTTCCAAGGTTGGGCCACTTCAAGCTAAATTTGCTTGGGAGTTTCTTAAAAAGCCTAATTCCCTTCTTAACCAATTTATCAAAGGAAAGTATGGTAATGATATTTGGAATAAGACCACTAAAATTAATGGTTCTCCTACTTGGAAAATCATTACTAATGGAGCTTATTTTCTTAAAAAGATTGTGAGATGGAAAGTTATGAATGGAAATTCTATCAATTGGATGCAAGATACTTGGATCCTTGACAAAAATCTGTCCAAATGGCCTTCATTCATAAACATGTTGGATCCTATTGATCACAAGTTAAGTTCTTTTATCATTGATGGGAATTGGAATCTCTACTCTTTAGAGAAATTTTTTGGCAAGACTCTTATGGATATTATTATCCAAATTGAAAAAGAACAAAATGAAGATCAAATTGAATTGTTAAAACATCATTCCGGAAAATCTATAGCAGCTCTTTGTTCTGAAGCCGATTCAAACAATTTTTTGGGTGAAAACCATTGGAATTGGGTTAAAAGCATAAAGCTTAGACCCTCTATTGAATTATTCTGGTGGAGATTATACAACAATGCAATTCCTTCGGGTGAATTCTTATTGAGAAGAAAAATTTCCACCAATGGAAGCTGTCCGAGAGGATGTACAGGAATTGAAGATAAAAGCCATATTGTAGCAAACTGCAGTAAATTAAAAAACTGTTTGCTTATGCTTAACAATTGGGGTTTTAATATTCCGGTTTTTGAGGATTTTAACTCTTGCTTGGATGGATTAGTTAAAGCTTCTAAAACTAATCCTTTATTAGCAAACATGTACTGTACAGCAGTTTTCATAGCTTGGAAGAATAGATGCAAGCTAGTTCACGGGAAGAGTGAAGAATCTGTCTTCTTTATGGCTACTAATACCGTCTCCTTAGCTACAGTTAGCAACTTTATCGTTACTCATCCGGAAAACTAGGATACTAATCAGCTCAAGCTGTTTTCATCTTGGTGTCCCCCTCCAACCGGTTGGATAAAGATAAATATTGATGCTTCCTTAAAAAGAAATTACTTTGCTGGTATTGGAGGTATCATAAGAGATAATAAAGGCAGATTTCTATCAGCTTTTGGTCATCATTATCTACATTGGGACATTGCTCATGTGGAACTTTTGGCGGTTTATTACTTGAAGAATATACTGAAAGAATGGATGCTTAAAGCTCAAGGAGTAATCATAGAAGGAGACAACAGCAATATTATCAAAGAACTTCAAGTTAATTTGAAGAATTGGAAGAAACATGGAAGGATCAAAAAGGAACTTGCTTTTATTCAAGACTTCAACCAGGTTCTTTTCTCTCATACTAGTAGAAATTGCAACAAATTGGCAGATTTTTGTGCCAATTTAGGATGCAATAATAATTTTATTTGGGAAGATTTGAATAATGTGGAAATCCCACATTCCTTTCTTAGTATTTTAAAAGAGGAATGTGATGGATTAGAGATGACTTGAGTTTCTAATTTTCTTTGTATTGGTTTATTTTGTTTTTAATGCAATTTGGCATTCCTTCAAAAAAAAAAAAAAAGCCTCTCCCTTAATGTACTAATAAATTCTTCAAGCAAAATTAGAGCATTTAATTTACCTTGAAATTTATCTCTCTACTCTAATAAAAATGTTACTAAAGAGACCATGCAATCCTTTGGATACTGCATCTTATCAAAACTCTTTTCCAACCTCGTCAGCCAATCATTTATTTTTTGAGGATCTATAATACTTTCAAATTAATGGGGCTTCAATCTTTCAAATATATATTTCTTTTAAAGAAAGTTAGGTGAGGCTGTAAGACCTCATTGAACTATTTCCTAGGTGCACTAAGAGAGGTGGGGAGCGAATTGGTACTTTTATATAAAAAATGCTAAAAAAGAATCCCTATTTATTTTAACTAATATCAAAATTTTAGAAAGTTTATAGTCTAGTAACTTATATAAGTGGAAGAAAATTAGAAACTTGATTTTCTTTCTCAAAATTTTATCACACAAGTAAATCAAGCATTTTTTTTCAACACATTGAACCTAACCAAAAAAGATTAATAAGTTTGCAAAAAATAAAAAAAAATAAAAAATATATTCGCGAAAGAAATTTAAAATGTATAATATAAAAGATGGAATTAACTAGAATGAACATACCAAAATATTTATATTGATTCAGTCAACATTAACCTACGTCCACTACCAAGAGTCCTCTTCTCCTCGTATTATAAAAATACTATAGTGATTCTCCTTTAGCCGCCACAGAAAAGTTAAGAAGCCCTCACAAATCACTTCCAGAAAAAAACTCAATTTTATAGAGAACTAAAATAAATGCCACCCTCATGGTGAGGGCATTGAACCTTTGAAATATTTCTCACCCTTCTGGTGATATAGAAAAGAACCATCAATAATTTTTCATTGCCTTGGTGAAGGCAGAGAACTCAGAATCCTTGACTTACAAGCTTCTCTCCAAAGAGTAACGCCAAGAACTCACCAAGGCCACTAGAGGAAATAAGGTGCAAGCTTGCCTAAATACATATGTAAATACCTCAATAGTACTTCTCCTTCGCACACAACCTCACATTCTCCCTCTCCAATCTCAAGAGCTCTCTTAAGAAATCTCCATAATAGTTCCTTCAACAACCCAAATTATTTTTCTAAAAACAAGTTTGAATTTCTTAAGTACAAGGCTTCAAAAAACCCTAAGTTTTTAATTAAGCCATCATTATTCATAAAGTATAATTTGAGTTTATACAATATAATCAGTTCAAAACTTATGTTCAACAAGTATGATGGAATAATTCTTCAAATGAACTGTTCAATTTCTACATGCTTATCATACATTACGATAGAATATTTATATAGTATGATTAGTTCAATTTCATCCTATTTATATAGGATGATCATTAAGACTATTGGATATTATCTCCGTCAATCATCTTGTATGATTACCTCATACTGTATGATTAGTTCTAATGTTAAAGGTTGATTTAATATGATTAGTATCATACTGCATATTTTGATTAAAAAATTAAAGTTTTGTTAAGTACAATATTCAGGATGATCGAATTTCATTTTTGTCCATCATAGAAAATGATCTACATCATAAAGTATGATTGACCATAATAATTAAAGCTTAATTTGATTAAATTACCATGGGGATTATTTTAAGTAAGATTTAAAATATCATACAGTACAATAAGTTTAGAATTTGATTTTTAAAATACTTACTCAAATCATCTAGCAGACAAGGTTTTCGATGAAATTGAATCATAAAATATGATTACAATAGTATAATATGATTATTATATAAACATTAATTATTAAACTAGCCATTAAACTAATTTTTAGTATTACTGTTCATACAACACAATCTCAATCGTACGATATGATTAGTTCTGCAAATTTTAAGCTCACTTTTCTCACTCCTAAGTCTTTATGTGCATAGTCACCAATTCAGCATACACCCTTATATTGCCATACTCAAGAAATATAAAAATAAATAAAATAAAAAATAAAAAATCTTTTGAATAACATTTTATTATAACCAAACTTGAGCCTTGATCATTCTTCAGTAGTGTATGATGTGCATGAATTGTTAGTACACAAAAATATGTACAATATATATGTTTGGATAACTGAAATTTCAATTAATATTATTTGTAATCATCAAAATCACAAGCTAAGAATTCAAGATTATAATAATCTCCCTCTTTTTATGATTGCAAACATTTTTTGTTGAAAAGGCAAGTTAGTATCTTTCTCCTAATTTCCACCTCAATAAGTGATAAACTTGGAAATATGGGTAACATAAATTTACTTATTAAAAAAACTTTATGCTAAGTGCAAAAGAAAAAAAATGCACTCCAAATATAAGATCTACAAAATGAACTGAATAATAAAGATCAATAAATACACTAACAACCAAAGTGCTACTCCCCCTTTGGACATCACTAAAAAGGAGGATCGAATAGAGATAGAAAAACAACATAACATAGAAAATGAAAAATATAAAGCACAAAAAAATTGATCCTAAAATAGGAAGGCCCTTAATCAAGTGGTGGTGGTGGATGGAAAAAATTATTGATTGAGGAAAATTATTTGTCAATCCAAGCCATGTCCTCCTCATATTATTATTATTTTTTTATGGCATATAGCTATCCAGTTGGGACTCCAATAAATCAAATCATTGGATTAACTTCTCGTATAGTTAAGGCTGGTGTGTTGGTGCTGGTATAGGCTCTAGTGCTGGTGCTGCTACAGGATGATCTCCCCCTTCCTCATTAAAATTAAGTTTTTCTTCATACTCATATCCCCGGTGAAAATGAAAAGAATATAAAAGAAATAGCGAGTGCAAAAAATTTGGAAATGCTCAGCGATAGCAGATAGGTAGGCTCATATTTTTTGTCTAGAATATATGCAATGACATGACCAAGAGAAATGTTTTTCTTCCTTCTAGTGGAAGGAAGATGAATGGGGTATGATTTCAAATGTAATCACTGATTATTTCGGCTACATCAAATTTTGTTTTTGATATAAGGACATAGGTAAATAAGGAAAAAAGTGGACTAATATTTTTGCAAACTCCAACTTTATGAATGATTGAGGTTTGAAGGGCATGCTAGATAATACATGCATTTTGATTTAATAAGTGAACAAGGAGTTGATGTTGATTTAGGGAAATATTCCTAATGGTTAAAATGACCACACTCCAATCAAAAAAACCCGTAGATGCCATTTATTTGGATGTCCTTTAGGAAGGTGGAGATTCACATAAGACTTCTTTTGTAAATTCTATGGGTTACCTAAAGATGTAGGATCTCATGATAGGAATAGCAAAATTAATCCTATGATTGGTAAAAATTCATAAAGAAGCCCATAGTTGAAGAAAAAAGCAAGGGTAAGGAGGAATTACAAAGTAGTAAATTCAAAGAGTTTCAGAACCTCATAAGTTTGCGCTTATCAATTCAATATTCAGGATAGAGTGATATGGGATTCCTCGTACCTATATTATGCAGCCTCATCATCAGTAAGCTGGAAGCAATCATTGATAATGTGATGGGAGGAAGAACCTTTTTAGGTCAGACGAGCATACTTGCTACCTCTGATCATTTAAGGAATTTAAGGTTTGAGTAAAGTGGAAAGAAGTGATTTTAATAATTGAATGAATTGAGATTTAGAAATACCTATAATTTATAAAGTTTTCAAATAATCATATAGTACAATTTAAGATTATATAGTATGATTAATCGAATTCAAATCATCTATACTCCTTGTAAGAAAAAGGGATCAAATCATATAGTATGACCAATATTATATTGAAAGATCTTTAGAAAAAACATTAGTGTCGAGTCATATGTGTGACTATTGACCAAATGAATCATAAAATATGAATAGATGTTCCTACAATATGATAGGTCAATTTCTATCATACCGATTTATTTGAATTCTTCCAACAGATTTTAACAAGTGTAATGTATAGTACAAAGAGGTGTTTGTATGTTATGGTCGATGATAATTGATCAGATCAAGAGCTTGAGTTCACTGAAGGCTTAGATTTATGCGAAGATATGTACATCATACAGGATGATGCAAATTTTGCAGTACGATTTGGACAATTTTAATTTTCAAATAGTTTTTTATTTAAAATACATAGTGTGTGAAGATTAGGGAATATCTACCCAATGCGAAATAATAAAATGAAGGAAAAATGAAAACCCAAACAAATAATCAAATAATCACAAGATTTCAAAATGTAAAACATTAGAACATGCATAAAAATGGATGATTTCAAGTGCTAGAGAAATTCAAGTTCATCTTGAATCAAGCATAAAAGTCTGTAACACTAGTCTAGCCCTAAGGAGCTAAAGGTGTTAGGTAAGGTGTTTGGTAAAGATGTATACCATTTGATCTTTAATAGCTATATGGTGTAATTCTATATCTCCCTTGGTTAAAAGATCTCTAATAAAATGATGCAAAATGTCTATACACTTAGTATGAGAGTGTTGTATTAGATTTTTTAAAATGCATATGGCACTTGTGTTGTCACACATAATAGGAATAGTGCATATATGTAGTCTAAGATCAAAGATTTATTGCTTAAAAAAATCTAAGATTTATTGCTTAATCTATAATTCTTGAGCAACATAGCTTCCTACATCAATGTATTCAACCTTAGCAATGGACATGGCAACTGAATTTAGCCTTTTTACTAAATCATGAAACTAATGTGTAGTCTATGAATTGATGAATACCTGAGTTAATTTCTCTTATATATCCTACATCCTACAATGTGAGAATTAGAATATTATTTAATTTCAAAGTAAGAGTTATTTCTAGGATACTAGAATCCTGGATTTTTTATTCCTAATAGGTACCTAAAGATTCTCTTAACAACAATCATATGGGACTCTATAAGTCAGCCTAACTGATTCATGAACTATGATTTTGATGATAACAAATATTATTGTGTTTGTTACTACTTTCTCTTATATCTATGATATTTTGTTTTAATTTCTATACACTATCATTTTAAGAAGACAGTCTAGTATTCACTTGTAATTATGATCAGCTCAAGACTGGGTAGACTAATGTTATAGTCAGTTTTTAGTTTTTTCAATATTTTTTTCCTTTCTTGAGTTATATCATATAATTGGGTGGATATTTGTACTGAGTAACCTTGCATATACATAGGGAGAGAGAGAGAGAGAAATGTTTTTGAGAAAGTTTTTTAAGTATATCATACTAAATGATTTTAGATTTGTATTGTACAACCTTATTTCATATTGCATGCTTTTAATTTGTAGTGTATGATCTATTCTGCTTTGTCAAAATCCTAGCCACCAGAGGTTAAGAAAAATACTAATTATGTGATGATCATATAGTACAATTTGGTTTATACTATATGCCCTAATTTAAATCTTTTTTAATTTATTCCTTGATATCAGGAAATCAAATCAAGGATTGTTATTGAGATCAATCGTACTATACGATCTAGTTTATACAATACAATTGGCAGTGTATAAAATTGTTCATTCTAGAGATCATACACAAAAAAATTAATAATTTTTATACTAATAATTCTACATTATATCCTTAATGTACAAAGTTGGCCATCCCAATGGTCATCCTAAATGAATAGAAGAAAATTTTATAGTTTGTACCATACGATGTTTTGACCGTATTGTACAAAATATTATAAAAGTTGGATAGTTTTTCTACACGACCTTGCTGGACAACTTTGAATTAAAATGATCATATTATACAATATGTGTATCATACTGTACAAATAGAAGATGGATCTCTTAAAAATTAGGGTTTCTTGAAGCCCACTACTTAATATTTTCTAATACTCCAATTAAAAAAATCTTTGGCTGTTTAGACTTTAGGAGAGAGAGCCTTGAGGGAGAGAAGAAGGAGAGATTTGTGATAGAAGTAAGGGGGATTTTTTGAGGGAGACATTTTGAGGGGATTCACAAGGTTTCTTCAAAGAAGAATCTTGTCTAGCATCTACAAGCATCTACCTGGATTCGTTGTAGCTCCGAAGAAGAAGTTGTTCTACAAAGATCGTGGTTTTGTGACCATCACCTAGAATATGAAAATAGAGTTGTGGTTCTCTTACCATCACCTGGAGGGTGAAAATAGAGTTTTGGTTCTCAGACATTCACCTGGAGGGTGAAAATAGAGTTGAGTTTCTATGCCTGTAAAAGAGTTACGATTCTTTATTGCATCGGGGTGGTGAAACATAATTTGTACAGGCTTGTGTAATTTATTCTGGGAGCAAAAGGAGAGTCACTATTATTTAGTGTAATACATGGAGATGGAGTCTCCAAGGAGTGAATATAGGCCAAGTTGACCAAACCACCATAACTTCTAGTGTTTTCATTATGATTATTTTCTACACTTCATTTGCTGCAATTATATGTGTGGTTAAAAAATCTAATTTATTTTATTGTTGTGAACTTTATTTATTTTCTAATCCTCTATATCGATTATAGTGTGAGGGTTTGACTAGTTTTTAAAGAATTTATTTTTCTTTAAATAATTATTTTTAAATATCCATTTCACCCCCCAACCCCTCTTATTTAGACTTGGGCTAGTTGTTAAAGGTCTGAAAACCATCACAAACTTTCAAATGGTATTAGAGTGAGATTCATAAATTATGTTTTAGAAAACATTTAAAAAATAATCAATGGCTAACTTTGGAAATCAAAATACTGTGGAAGGATATTCAGTCTCAGAACCACCTCTATTTGATAATATTCCTTTTAATTTTTAAAAAAATTTCATGTCTACTTTCTTGTAATCAATTAACTATTGCATGTAGTTGTTAGTTCAGAAAGGATATTATGCACCTTCATGTTTAATAAATGTCATTAAAGCAATGATCACTTTTTCTAAATGGATTTTTTTTAAAGAAAATGAAGCACTTTGCATTACAAATAAAAAAAGAATTACATCCTACAAAATGAAAACATTAGATTCCTCCTTTAACAAAGACCAAAAAGTAGGAGGAACCTTATTCATGCTAAACTCATCCAAAGCAAAATAAATAAAAATGTCATAGTTAGCAAATAAATATGCTAGCTTATTGCACCTTCTATCAATGCAACTAAAAATAACATTATTAAAGCCATTGACTAAATGAATATCTCCATACCTTGCATCCCCACTAGTCTTACTTTTTGCAAAAAATTCATAATGTTTACATTGTCACCTTCAATTATTATACCCTTGTATTTAAACATCCAATCCTTAATCATTTCCTTGACTGTTTGAGTGCCCATAAGCTCCAATGTTGAAATATCCCAATGAATTAATTGTTTTCCAAAAGCTAGGAGTAGTCTTCCTTTGTGATCCTAAAACACCCCTCCTATACCGGCTTTATAAGAAGGGAGAAGAGTTGCATCAACATTTACCTTTAACCAATCGGGTGGAGGAGGATACCAATGTAAATTAGACAGCCTATAAGACAGATTAGCATCCCATATACCCGTGAAATTACCATTTCCATGAGCTGAAATAGAAGCACTGCTCAATGCATTAGAAGAAATGATCAATGAGCTGTCTTCACCTCCATTATGAATCAATTTATTCCTTGATTTCCTTGTAAAAAATACCACACTACAATACAAATTGATCATGAAAGAATTTTCCTTAAACAGCCTAATGCAACATTCCATTAAAGAATATGTTTCCGAAAACAGAAATCCCCATTTGCCTAGATGAGATAAAACATCCTTCAGTTTTGTACATCTAACCGCAACATGGTCTTCATCCTCTGCTTCATTACATCCCCTTAGACAAGTTCTCACCCTTAGCAATCTTCTATATTTAAGAAATTGTCAATAGGAAGAGCTTTATTAAAAATCCTCCACCATAAAGTTTCTACTCTTGGGTTCAATTTCCTTTTTCTGATCCAGCTCTAGAACTACTTCAGATTTGTATGCATTATCGATGCCTCAAACACCATAGAAGAAATGGATTTCCCTATTTTTTGAAACAACAACTCCATTTTGTCTTCCTCCATATCAGAATAAATTTTTACTTGAGAGATTAGATTTACCATAGCACTTCCCATATATTTCTTTAACTTCTCCACATTCCATGTACTATTGGAAATGAAATTAGAAATAGCAAAACTGTAGCTTTCATAAGGGGTAACAAAAGTTGACCATTTGCAAATTCTTTTATCCAATATCCATCTGTCATTGAATTCATCAATATTCACTCCGTTAGCAATATTCCATCAAATGAAAGGTCTTAGTGATTTACCTCCATCCTTGATGATCCTCCAAGCTAATGAACCCAGCCTCCTTGCGTTGTTCTCCAAAAAATTCTCATATTTTAGATAGAACAATTTGTGAAGTAAAGAGTCTTTGCCATTCAAAAATTCCCAAGCTAATTTAGCTCTCAAAGGTCCCACTTTACTCGGGCAAGAATGAAGAGCTCTACCTCCCCATTTCATCGGCAAACACATAGTTTCCCAGTTGACATAATGAATTTCATGTCTCCCATTTGCTTTATTCCAAATGAAGCTTCTACAAATCTTATCAACCTCTTCAAGAATGCTCTTAGGAACCAAAGTGTTGGTACAATGGAAAATAGTGTAAGATAGCAAAGTGGATTTTCTAAGCAAAATCTTACCACATAATGAAATCATTTTCCTCCTCATATATTTGTCATTTTTAATGCCTTCTCAACAATGAAATTGAAGTCTTCTCTTACAAGCCTCCTCAATGCCAACTTTACTCCAAGGTAAGACATATACTTCACTATTTTGAACCCCATTAACCAAGAGATCTTCTTCTTCCTTATTCTTTCCACCATTTTACCAAAAATCATACAAGATTTATTGGTATTAATCCTTTGTCCCGACCAACCATAGAAGTTTTCTAGAATATTTTTTATATCCTTGACTGCTTTCATATTAGTTTCTGAGAATATAATCACGTCTTCCACATATAAAAAATGAGAGATTCTATCTCCATTTAAACACAACCGAATACCAATAGAATCTTCTCTTTGTTTAAAAGCATTAGACAACAACTGAGAGCATAAAATATATAGAAATGGGGGCAAGGGACACTCGTGTCTGAAACCACTTCTTCCACTTATCTAATCAGAAAGATTACCATTAATCAAAATGGAAAACTTTGCACCTTGTACACACTCCATAATCAGCTTAGAAAAAAATAAAAGGAAAACCAAAATATTCCATTACTTTCTCCATGCTTGACCAACCCATCGAATCATAAGCTTGCTCCATATCAATTTTAAAAGATACATAGCCTTTAGATAATTTAGAATTTCTTAATATATGCATAATCTCTTGAGCTATCAACACATGGTCTGATAATGATCTTCCTTTCACGAATGCAGCTTGTTCTTCAGATATTAATTTAGAAATAATAGGAGACATCCTATTGATAAGCATCTTTTCTGCCAATTTATAAAGAGTGTTACTTAAGCTTATAGGTCTGTAATTATACGAAGTCAATGGTTTTCTTACTTTAGAGATAAGAACAATAATAGTTTCCTTCCATTCTGAATCCATAGCCAAAGATTCAAAAAAGCAAGTGATAGCTTTCACAAATCAACTTTAACTATATCCCAGTATGCTTTAAAGAAGGAAAAAGTAATGCCATCAATACCTGGAGAGATCTTGTTTTCACTAGTCTTGATCACAGCTTCCATTTCTTCAATTATGAAAGCTTTGCTTAACATATCTCTGTCTCCATCTTCCAACAATATCCATGGGCTAGGCCAATCATCCAGCTTACAAGTTCTGTTCTTCCATTTGTCTTTGAAAAACTAGACCATCACTTCCTCTATCTAATGTTGTTCCTCCACGATCTCTCCACATTCGTTTTTGATTTTAGCAATAAAATTGGAATTCCTTCTCGCTGAAGAAAATGCTTGAAAGAATTTAGAATTTCGATCTCCCTCCACCATCCACTTCACCTTTTTGCTCTTTGCCTCCACCATGTATCCAACCGGGCAAGTGTTGAATTGAGCTCACTCACTTTTACATTTAACAACCAACTATCACCCTCTGACAGTCCCCCCTCATTTGCTTCTTTTATTTGTAGATCTTCAATTTGCATCAATAGCTCCTCCTTTAGTAAAAACAGGCTTTAGTTCCTAGCCTTGCTCCAATAAAAAAGTGCCTTTAAAGCTTTTCCATTTTATAATTCAAGATTTGGGAGAATGTACTAATAGATTTCTTCACCCATACCCCTCTCACAATTGTAGTCGATGCTTTATTGGATGCCCAAACATCTTCAAACCTGAGCATCTTCTTTCTTGATGGGAACACCAAGAGATTTAATAAAATAGGGCAGTTATCTGAAGCTACCCATGCCAAGTGGCTCACCACCAACCTTTGAGCATAATTCAATGCCATCGAGTTTAAAAAGCATCTATCCAATCTTTCAAGTTTTTGATCCACACCTAATTTATTGTTACACCATGTAAACTTTGGACCCACAAAGCCGACTTCATGGAAATCATTACAAGCTAAGAACAATTTCATCTCCTTTGGTCCTAGGGAAAACATGAATCTTTTCCCTCCCCTCTTTTTTTCTTTATAAAGAATACAATTAAAATCCCCTCCCAATACCATAGGTATCTCCTTTGAGGAATATTATTCCATCATTTTCCCAAGCCTTCTTCTTTTGTAAACATCCTTGTTGCCATAAATTGAAGCAAACCTCTATTTTCCCCTACTAGGAACCTCCAAATCACCTATTATAAATTGTGAAGAAGCTTCTAATATTTGAAAATTAGCAATGCTAGCTTTCCATAACACAAAAAGACCTCCTGATAATCTCTCTGAACGAACTTGAAAGTATTCCCATTCAGCACCTATCAACTGATTTACATCCATTCTATCAAAATTAGAAATTTTGGTTTCAAATAAACCAATAAAAAGGACCCCATATTCTTTAACAACCTCCTTCATGTATAGAGAAGCTTTTTTCTTCCTAGCTCCTCTACAATTCCAAAAAGCTATGAAAGAATTCAATGAATAAGAGGGGGTAAGGTCCCCAACTTATCTTTCCCATCCCCTTCAGTTCCCTACTTCTAAGAGCCAAATTAATAGGTCCCAAACCTTTTAGTTGTTTAGTACCTCTTCTTTTGATATTAGATGAATCTCCTTCATTCATCTCCATTGAATTCATTTACTCCATATTAACTATGAGGCTAGCATCTGCTTCTTTATTAACCTCACTCATATCTTCTTGTTTGTCAGCAACAACAACTTCTTCTGTACTTACAATCTCTCCTTCCTCTACCATACCATCTAAAATGTTTAATTTATCGTCAAAAGCAATAGAAGATGTTTTGAAAGACATACCATTAACTTCAAAGATATTTGCAGAAAGAATATCCACTGATCCCTACATTTTACCCTTCTCATAACTATCATGTTGAGTAGATTTCCCTATCTGAACAGAGACAACCTCCTTCCATTTGTTCTTCTCAGCAACAACTAAGCTAGGCCTTTGATTTTCTATAACTAACTCAGATTTCTTGTTCACCATTTCATCTCTACTCCATGTGTTATTCATTCTAAAAACAAAAATTTTATTTTTTGTTTTCCCATAATTCACTAGCATCTAAGGGCCATAGCTTCCATTAGCAATACTAGTAGTCTCAGCTTGTCGTATAATTTTTTTTTTTTTTTATGAATGACTTCCTCCCTTTACTCATGTGAATTTTTAGGTTCTTTTGAAACAATTCCTTCCATATTATTTTCTAAGCAATCTTTTTTCATGTGACCAATTTTACCACAATCAAAACAAAAGTTTGGAATCTTTTCATATTTCAACTTTTGAAAGAACTTTCCAGTGCTTCCTTCAAACCATACTCCAAGAGGCAATTTAGCATCCAAATTGATACAAACACAAATTCTTCCAAATTCCCTCCTTCCCCATTGAAACATATTCCCATCAATCAAGTAAGGTTTCCCAATCATAGACATAATTCTACAATTTTTTATTTCATCCCAACATTGTAAGGGAAGGTTAGGCATCCTAACCCAGACTAGAGTAGTTAATCATTTTAAAGAAGTGGGAGAGAAATTTTGGCTTCCTTTTGTCCATGCCAATAATTTTCCCATTGACAAACCAATGTCCGTTTGAGAAAACAACTTCCAAAGTTTCCTTTTCATAGAATGAACATAGAACCTAGTCCAAACCGAGCATTGAAAGATGAAACCTTCCAAAACAAGACCATTGCCTCCTTAACATAGTACTGATTACAGGAAAAGGGACATTACCTCCAAAAACTTTAACTACTAGAGAGTTTTAATGTTTTCTAATATTCTCCAACTCCTTCTCTACATGTAATTTAACTGTTAAACCAACTTCAGCTAAGAAATATCCCAAATCAAGATTTATAACTTTAATATTCTCCATCTTACTTCAAGCATTTTGCTGATTTGAATTCACCGGACTTACTGAAATATCATTTTGGGTTCCAAAACACATTCCCAAATCTCCTAGAATGCATTCGTGAACTGTTACCAAATCAAATGATTTATTTAGAACAAAGTCTTCACCATCAACAGTAGCTTTCTTCATTAAACTCGCCGAGTCTTCCACAGGTCCAGTATCACTTCCAATTGGCGAATCATTTAAAATAGCATCAGTTATTTGAATACCAGGTCCTTCCTCTACTCTTAATTTATCCTACTGAATAAGCTTTTTTAACATTAGAGAAGCCTCATTCATTGAATTTGAATCTGATTGCCTTCTAGACAATTTTCCAGTTTTGAATTAATTCTTCACTGATTCTTCAGCTACAACATTCTTCCCCTTTCTGATAACTTCTAAATGTTTCTTAGAATTTAACAACCCTCCTTCATTAATCACTAGAGGCATACTAGATCTTCCCTTAGGTTTTGCTCTTTGAGAAAAAGACAGAACTCCATCACAAAATGCCGAAGGGGACGAGAAGAACATCGAAATAGGAATTTGGGAATTCCCTACAACAGCTCAACGAAACATTGATGGACCACCAGCCATAGATGGCCAGTGACCCTCTGTCACCATTAACCTTACCAAAAATTCGGGAACTTGGAATTTGAAAAAGCAGAAAAAAATCCACTTATTTCATCAGACTTTCTCTCTCTAGTTTCTCTCTCTAGTATTTTTAATCTTCTAAATGGAATATTAATGGTAGAGATTTAGCCTAACTTAGTGCTAAATGCTTAAACTATTTCTTCTGTGATTTAAAATCTTAAGATTACATGTGCATTTATACTTATACTACTACTAAATGGATTTATAATAGACTCTGTATACCCTATAAAGGAACAAATGAAGTGAAACAATCTGGGTTAAATACTTTGCTCCAAGATTATGAACTATTCATATGAAACCTAGTGAAACCATATCTTAAATTTATAAGGCTTGCACAAATCATCACTTCCATGCAAACATTAGGAAGAGAACTCACAAATTTTGAAAAAGTTAACAAGATTTTACATTATTTATCTTCTTCCTATAATGTAAAAATAATTTCCATTAATAAATCTAAAGAACTGAATGTTTATTTCATCGATAACTTACTTCAATCACTCATTGCCTACGAGTAAGGAGTAATTCAATGGTAGCTTGAAGTAGGTGAAAGGATAAAAGGGAAAACTGTTGTCTTAAAGGTTAATCATTCAAATAATTCTTTTTATGAAGGAGAGGAAGCTATTTCCTTAATGTCCTGATAGTTCAAAAGCTTTCTAAAGAAAGAAACAAAAGGTTCATCAGCAGTGGAGCAAAGGTAAAAATTATTAAAATTTTAAAGCTTTCTCTGATATTATCTATTATGAATCTAGAAAACTAGGGCACCTGAAGTCTAATTGCCCAAGTTTTAAAGCTCACACGAGCAACTAGAAGGGAGGAAAAAGAAAATTTAAAAAGGGCAAAAAAATGGATTTAGAAGGCTTTTTGAGCAGACACTACTTTAGACTAATCTGAAACTGAAGCAGAAGAGAAGGTAACAAACCTATGCATAATGGCAGATAATCATCTTGATCATTCTAATAAAGATGAGGCATGTGAGCTTTCCTATGATGAATTATTTGAAGTTTCTAAAAAAAAAAATATACCACATATAAGAAGCTTAAGAAAGCACTTTCAATCCTTAAATATGAATTTCAATTCTATAGAAAGAGGATGAATACCTCATGAAAGATCATTCAATTGTAGATAGTAAATATAAAATTTTTTTTGATGAATTTGACTCTTTAAATCAAATCAATCTTGACTTAACTGCTAAACATGATTCCTTGAAAACATCACATGTTGAATTAGAAAATGCGTTCAAGGAATTAGAAACTCTTGCATGTAAATTAGACGGTAATGCGCATGCATTGAAAAGTAAAAATTTAATTCTTGAAACTGAAAATAAATCTTTACAAGTTCAATTAAAAGCTTACAAAGAAAATAAAATGCCTCCGACACTTTACAGTTTCATAACACACCATTGCAGTATGCATTCAAACCTAAGATGAAGAGAGAAAAATATTTTTGAGAAAGTTGTTTTTTAAGTACTCGTATAGTACAATTTTAGCTTCATACAATACGACCTTATTTCATTCTACACGCTTTTAATTCATACTGTAAGACCTTCTATCATATCTATTATACTCTATGAGAACCCTAACCACCAGAGGTTAAGAAAGATACTAATTATATGCTGATCATAAATTACAATTTGGTTTACAAAAGTTTAATAGGGTTATTAAGACCTTATGAACTATCATGAGGCAAACCGAGAGGGGGGGGGGGTGAATTAGTAGTTTTAAAAATTTTTAAACATAAAGTAAAAAACTCTTTGAAACCATTTCAAATATTTTAAAACCAAAACAATCAACAATAGAAATTAATATACAAAAAAATAAATGTTGGAATAACAAAAAAAGAACACACCAAAATTTATAGTGGTTTAATCAACTTGATCTACGTCCACTCCCTAGAGCCTCTCCTCAAGGTACTGAACTAAAGTACAATGGCTCTCCTTTTTCTCCCATAGCAAGGTAGAGAAGCCTTTACAAACTCCTTTCCACTGACCCCGGTGAGACAGAGAACCTGAACTCATTTTGCTTCTTCCTGAAGTAAGCAGAGAACCTTGATTGATTGCTAAACAAGACCTTCCTAGAGCCACTAAAGAGCCAAGGACAATGAATGGAGAAGATGACTCCAATCATTGCTTGGAATAACCTTTGTGAACACCTCACAAACTCCCCCTCACAGGATTCTCTTTCTCTCCCATGCTCTCCCTCTCCTTCTCTAAGCTCTCTCAGGTCAGGAAAGTGGCAAAAGATTCTCCCAATAATAATCAAGAGATCTTATAAAGAAGGGCTTAAAATGCTTTAATTTGTAACTAGCTATCAAAGATCATCCCAGATGATCTATCAGTATATTTCAGCCCTTTTTATTCAGGATGATCTAGGTGGGCTGGACGATTAGAAGCCATTATTTATAGAGATCATCTAGGACAATATGGACATCATCCTGTATGATTAGTTTAAAATCATACATATCATTGAGAACATCATTCTGGTTATCTAAGAGATACATGTTTGAATGATCAAAAATATAACTTATCTTCCAGGATAATGATTTGATCTTCCTGTATAATTAATTTAAAATTAATGGTTATAATCCAATTGATCATTAGGGTCATCCAGGCGATATATAGTGGACACTTAAAAATATAACATATCATCCAATATGATTATTTGATTGCCCAGAATGATTAGTTCAAAATTAGTGATTATCATCCAGTAAATCATTTTTGTCGTCCAGGAGAAATAATGTTTTCCATGCATATCATTCGGGACAATCCTGTGATCGTCCAAGATGATATAATTGATCAATCTAACCTTAATTACTTTCCTTAATCCGTTGACTAATTAAGCATGATTGTAATGAATCATCTAAGATGATAAGGTATCATCCTATACGATGTCTAAAAATAAATCATACCTAGAAGAGTATGGTGTCGAGTATTTCTGATTTAAGCCTATCATTTAGGATGATGTGAATATCGTTCAGGATGATTTGCTTAATTTTGTTGTCTTAATACAGGAGCCCTAATTAAGGTTTCTATTTGTAACGAATTGATCAGGACAATTTGGGATCATCATGTACGATGTGATCCAAAATAGAGAAACCCTTCAACTTATAGATTTCTCCCCCTGATTGTGTGTGTATATGGTTACTTAGCATTAGGATCCATCTTATTACATTTTACTCAAGAAATAGTAAAAAACCACTGGAATTATAATTACAGACTGACTCAATCCTAATACACCCAATCTTGAGTTAGCTTGAATCTCAATGTATCTTGTGAGCATGAAACTTTAGTTGGCAGGGAAACCAAAATAGATGTGCAGTAGAAATAATAGTAAGGAAATTAGAATGCCAAGAATGTTTACTATCATCAAAATTATAATCCTTGAATCTAGATTTGCAATAGTATGTTATATGTGCCCTAATTAAAATCTTTCTTAATTGATCCCTTGATATTAGGCAATAAAATTATTGGCAATTATTATGATCGATCATATTATATGATCTAGTTCGTATAATATTATTGGTCATGTACAAAATTGGTCATCCAGAGATTATAAAAAATGAAATTTATGCTTTTTATACTAATAGTACTATATGATGTCAAGTGCTAGATGATTGATAGTGTGCGAAGTTGGCCATCCCAATGACCATCCCAAATGACTAGGAGAAATTTCTATACTTCATAATATATAATGTTTTGATTGTATGGTACAAAATATTAGAAAAGTCAAATAGTTTATCTTTAAGAACTTGTTTTATGAGTCTAAATTACACTAATTATATTTGTATGATATATGCATCATAATGTAAGAATAGAAGATGGATCTATTGAAAATTAGGGATTCTTGAAGCCCATTACTAAAGTTTTTATAATACTCATATTAGAAAATCTTTAGCTATTGAGACTTTAGGGGAGAGAGCCTTGAGGGAGAGAAGAACGAGAGCTTTGTGAGAGAAGAGAGGGAGATTTTATGAGGGAGAAGTTGTGAGGGGATTCACATGGCTACTCATAGAAAGAATCTTTCCTAGTATCTACAAGTGTTTGCTTGGATTCTCTGTTGCTCCAGAGAAGAAGTTCTTCAATAAAGATTGTGGTTCTCTGACCATGACTTGGAGGGTGAAAATTGAGTCATGTTTCTCTGACCATTACATAGAGCATTTGTGGCTCTCTGACCATCACATGGAGGGTAAAAATAGAGATGAAGTTCTTTGTCAATGAAAGTGTCATGGCTTTTTGTCATACTGGGGTGGTAAAGTAACATATGTATAGGCTTCTCCACCTTATTATGGGAGCAAAAAGTGTCACTACTTTTTAGTGTAATACTTGGAGAAGGAATCTCCAAGGAATAGACATAAGTTAGGTTGACTAAACCACTATAAATTCTAGTATTCTCATTTAGATTATTTTATGCACCTTGTTTCCTATAACTATATGTGTGCTTAAAAAATCTAATTTATTTTATTATTACGAAATTTACTTATTTTGGTATCCGTTATATTGATTATCATGTGTGGCTTTGAAAAGTTTTTAAAGAATTTCTTTCTCACTAAAGAATTTTTAAAAAATGTAAGCCCTCTTAGTTAGCCTCAGGCTATTTCTTAAGGGTCTAACAACCTTCATGAACTTTCAAAATCTAGCACAGAGACATACAATAAACATGACATCAGGTCTACTAGTTGAAAAATAATAAAGTAATCCAATTATTTCTCTCTATTTCTTCTGATCAACTGATTTTTCATTGGTATCCTTATCTAATTTATTAGTAAGGCTCATAGGAGTATTAATTTCCTTATCTATGTCCATCTCATATTTCTTGAGGATATCTTTTATATATTTTAATTGGCTAAGAAAGGTTATAATAACCCTTTGCTTTACACTAAATCCAAGCAAATAGGTAATCTCCCCCATAATATTACACATCTCAAACTTCACACTCATTATTTTAGGAAATTCATAAAAAGATTCTTATTTATGGATCCAAAAATTATATCATCAACATATATCTGAATAATAAGTAGATCTTCACCTACTTTCTTACAGAATATGGAGGTGTCTACTGTAGCCTTAATAAAGGCTTTACCTAGTAAAAATGTACTCAGTCTCTCATATAAAGCTCTAGGTACTAGATTCAATCCATATAATGCCTTGATTAGTTTGAATATGTAATTAGAAAATTGAGAGTTCTAAAATCCTAGGGCTTTCTCAATATATAGATCTTCCTTAATCACCCAGTTTAGAAAAGAACTCTTAGCTTCCATTTAATATAACTTACATTCTCTAAAGAAAACAAAAGCTAAAAATACTCTAATGGCTTCTAACTTAGCTACAGAGGCAAATATCTCCTTAAAATTAATTCCCTCAATCTGATTGTACCCCTTAAATACTAATCTGGCCTTATTCCTAATAACTATTCCAAAGTTATTCATTTTAATCATAAAAACCCACTTAGCTCTTACAACACTTTGGTCTAGAATTCATCAGGTAGGGTTTCATCTATGTTGGTGGGTTCTATTATAGAGATGAATGTAGAATGACTAGTCTTCTTTCTAAGTCCATGCCTAGTTCTAACACCTACAGATGGATCTCCTTGGATGAGTTCTTTAGGATGACTAGTGAGTATCTCTAATCTCTAGGAAAAGGCTTCTGAGGTTCTACTCTATCTTCTTTGTCCATCAATTCAACCCCTTGATTAACCCTATTCCTTCTTCTTCTAACCATGGTTCAAAGGATTAATTTGATTCATGAAATATGGATTGGAAAGACTTACTACTACTAGAGTCCTCTAATTAAAGATCTTATAGGCTTTACTTGTATATGAATGTCCTAACATCTCCTTCATCAAATTTTTTATTAAACTTTCATAAAGGTAATTTTCCATTAACCAGGACAAAACATCTACAACCAAAGACATGCATGTGAGAAAGTTTAGATGTCCTATCCTTAAAGATAACCTAAGAGAGTGTCTTAATTAATTTTTTTATAATATTGATTCTATTCAGCACATAAAAGCTCTAGCAGCTTCTATAAGGTCCTATACAGGAAAATTGCCCATTGCCGACGGGTTTTCAAGTAGTTTTTTGGCGAAATAATCTCTAATGGATTTTTTGTTGAATTTTCATGGATTATGAAGAAATATTTTTGATTGATTTTAGGTTGCTTTTCTAAAGGATTATTAGAGGATTTTTAAAGGATTTTATTCCAAAAACTAAACAATTTTTCTTTGGAAAATCTACCGATAATACGTGATTTTTGTAGTGTGTTCTTCCTTTTAGCTATTCCATTTTATTGTGGGGTCCTTTGGCATTAAAGTTATTCTCTATCCCAACCTCTTGACAAAAATATTTACACTTGTCATTTTCAAACTCTCCACTATAATCATTATAAATAATTGAGATCTCACATCTTAATTTTCCTTATATCAAGGTGGATAAAGTTTTAAATTTTTCATATCATTGCTCTCCTAAGTTGACTATACTAACGGGTCCAAAAAAGGTCCATATGAAGAATTTATAGTGGCTTAAAAGTGATGATGTCCTTAATTAAATGAAATAAAGACTTAATTTACTTTCCTAGTTGGTAGGCATACCACATGTGGTGCTTAGTATAAATTCTAACTTTTGTATGACTTAAACTATGTCTTTCTAAGAAATCTTACTAATGGTCTTAAGGCTTGCAAGATATAGTATTCTATGCTATAGCCAAGATTCATCAACAGTTGTTTTCAAACATAAAGGACTATAGTATTCAATGCAATCCAAATCAACCATATAAATATTATTAATTCTTTTTACTTATATAAGTAATTTGTCTTTCAAACTAATCATGCATTTTGTGGATAAAAATTTAATGTCAAATCTTTTGTCACACAACTGACTAATGTTAAGTAAATTATACTTTAAATAATCCATAAGTAGAATATTTTAAATGATAAAATTAATTAAGTTTTCTATTATACTTGAACCCACCGCTATCCTGGTGGTGTTATCTCCTAGTATGGCCTAACCTCCTGTCCAATCCTCTAGTGAGATGTGCTGCTTCATATCTCCAATCATTTGCCTTAAGCATCCGTTGTCCAGGTACCTTATGCTCTCTCTATTCCTTTTGGGAGAGCACACATACGAAGTCAATCAAATCTTAGATTGTGAACCTATTTAGGTTTGGGTTACACCTTATACTTTGCTGAATGGCTTGGATGCGTGCTATATTGTAGTGCATATAATTTAGGCCTCCACACTAAATGTGTCCTATGTTATATTATACAAGTGTGATATATGTGATCTAGCATGCCATAAGAATGACAGCTAACCCCAGGTAATTGATTTACTAGTTTATGTTGGGGGGGGGGGGGGGGGGGGGGGGGGGGGGGGGGGGAGATCTCTTCATAGGGATATTTGATGCATGTAGTGATGTTGGGTTACACCAATATACCAAAATAACAGGAGATTTATTATGTTAAGGTGCATTGACTTTTGTTTTAACAAACGCATTTACACTTTTAAAAATTTTCAATACTAATTTTAATGCATGCTTATTATGATCTAATTAAGTTGCTAATGTTTACTCTGGATGCTTTAGTTTCAAGGTTTCATGTACATTAGTTAGAAAAACATGCTTCTTATTTAATGCATCAAATTTATCGAGTAAAACATATAATTTCTAACTACAACAAAATGTTCAACTGTTAAACTATCAAGCTTTTTTTGTAAAGTAAAAAAATTAGTGTTTAAGTTAGCATACATTTTCTTAGGCTTCTTATATGAATCATAAAGTTTTTTAGATATAATAAACAGTTCATCATTGGATAGCTGACATACCTTATCTTAATATAATGGATCAAGACTATTATTATCCATGAGACAAAGAATATTTACCTCCTCTTCTTCTTATCTTGATCTAAGACGGAGTCAGCCAAAAATGCCTTCTACATCTCTTGCTTATCCTTTTTAAACTTTTCCTTCTCTTCACCCTTCTCCTTGATGGGATGAATATTTAAATAAGGGTAGTCAGTTTGCAAGTGGCTTGATTCTGCATTCAAAACAACTTGTACCAGATGTCACTTTAAAATTTTATTATTTTTACCTTTGCTCCATTACTGATGATGCTTGTACTTTCTTTTTAGAAAGTTTTCAAACAGTCGAGTAATCAGTGCAATGTTTTCATCCTTATTAGCTACATAGCTATCACTACTCGAGTCATTAGCTTTTAGAACCATAATTTTCTCTTTTTTTCTGTCACATGCATGAAGTATTCTCTGACATACGCCTTTCTCATAAGCAATGAGTGAGCCTAGAAAGTTATCAATATAAAACACATTTATGTCTTTTGATTCAAAAATTGCAGTGACCTAAGTATCATAAGAACTAATAAAGCAACATAGAATTTTGTTAACATTTTTAGAATTAGAAAGTTTTTACCATAACGTATGTAGGGATGTCACAATCTAAGTGAATCTACTGTTCATTTCAGAAATTGTCTAGCGAGGTTTCATGCAAGATAGTTCATAGTAATGTAGGAGAATGTTCAGCCTAGAATGTTTGACATCACTAATTCCCTCATATGTGATGCACAATCTTTCTCATATTTCCTTTCTTGTAGTACATATAGATACTCTTAAGTAATCCTCATATATCAATGCAAAAAATAATAATTTAGGCATTTTGTGTTACGGATCTATGGTTTATGATTTTGATGATAACAAACATTCCTTTTTTCTCTACGATTACCTTATGTGCTAACGTTTCAGGTCCACACGATCAGACTGCAATCTGGAACCAGCTCAAGATTGGGTAGACTAGGCCTGTGTCAGTTTGTAATCTTTTTCCTTTCTTGAGTCTATTGTATTTGGTGTGGCATCTTATGACTTGTATCTTGGAAGATTTTCTATTGTGCCCTAAAAGGTTTCTATTTTTGGTAACATCGTCCGGGACGATATTTATATCGTCCTGGACGATCTGACAAAAGTAGAAATCCTAATAAGGGCATCCTTTTTAAAGCAGCCGTCTTTATGCAAAACATATCGTCCTGGACGATTTTATATCGGCCGGGATGATCTGCTCAATTCAGCAAGAATCTGCCGCCATATCTACTTAGGAAATACTTATTTTTGGACATCGTCCCGGTGGATCGTCCTGGACTATAAAATATCGTCCCGGCCAATCCAGAGCAATTTTTCCAAAAAATTTCAGGCAGTTTTGGAAAGCAATCAATGGGGATTTCGTCCAGGCCGATCTCAATATCGGCCGGGACGATTAGACATCGTCCAGCTTCATTTCAGGGCGATATTCAGGATGATTTTCCTCATATTTGTGCTAATCGGCCAGGACGATTTGGATATCGGCCAGGACGATAATGGCGGCAACTTGCATTAATGAGCTCGTTTTGAGAGCCTCTATTTAAGCTATGGCAAGGCACTTTGTAAGTGTCTTTGGCAGCCATTGTAGCTTCGTTCTTGTGGGGGAAACTTGAAGAGAGAGCTTGAAAGGGAGAGAGGAAAGGGTGGAGTTTGAGAGGGAGAAGATCCTGTGAGGGGGAGGAACTCAAGGGAGTGTGGTGGGGGATCCACACGGTTGCTCCGGCGAACTCGCACCTTAGTACCATCGGATTCAAGGCTTGTCTTGAGGTAAGTTCACCAAAGAAGAAGATCTCTTTGGTGTCAAAGGACCCGGCGACTCCGCCGCACCGGGGAAGGTGGAAGTGATTTTGTAAGGGCTTCTCCGCCTAGCTGTGGGGGCTAAAGGAGAGACACTGTGGGGGCTAAAGGAGAGACACTTTTTTAGTGCAATACTTGGGGGGTGCCTCCAAGGAGTGGACGTAGGTCAAGGTTTGACCGAACCACTATAAATCCGGTGTGTTCTTTTCTTATTATTCGCTTCCGCATTTATTTTTCTTCCGCACTTTGTTTGTGGTGATTTTGGTTGGAGTTTTATCTTTGGTTTTAAGGTTTTCCAATTCACCTCTCTCTTTTAATTAGCTTGGGACTAAGTTCAAGAGGGCTTAACATCCTTAACGAACTTTCATTTTGCATTTAATTGAACAAGCACTCTAACCCTATTACTCCATTAAGTAAACGACACATCAATTTTGACTCTATTAACTTTAAGTGATGGAAGTGAAAAATTGGTTTTAATTATATGCCAGATTCTAAAATTACTAGATTACAAGAATGTAGATATGTGAATTTTCTAAAAATCAAATGGAATATTTTAAATAGATGTCAATGGGATATTGAATAACCCTCAACAATATTTCTTTTACCAAAATGTGCCACAAGATCCTTACTTAGCGATTATAAAATTGCAAGTTCTAAGATCCTTTCTGAAACCACTTAAAAGTTCAAGAAGGTTGTAAGACCTCATTGAATTATCGCTAGTCACACCAAAAAGGGGAGTGAATTGGTACTTAAAAAAAATATGCAAAATGAAACCTTTTTTATTTTAACCAATTCCATAATTAATGAAAGTTTCTAATCAAGTAAATAACACAACTAGATGCAAATTAAAAACATGATCTTCTTTTTCAAAGTTTTGTAATGCATGTAAAACAAGAGAAATATTATTTATTCAACACAGACTAAATTTGACCAAGCATTAAGGGTTCATCCAGTATAATTAGCATCATACTATACAATTAGTTCAAAAATTAAAGTTTCATCTAGTATGATATCCAAAATGATCAATTTTTGTCTCTATATATCATACAATAAGATCTATATCATACAGTATGATTAACCATATTTATTAAACATTTATTTAATTGACTAACCATGGGAATTAATTTAAGTAATATTTCAAATATTGTAAGTATAGTATGAACAGTTCAAATTTTGATTTTCAAAATACTTACTTAAACCATCTAACAGTAGGTTTTCCTATTCAAAATGAATTATTCATTATGATTATGATTATACTATATGATTAGTTTATAAATAATAATTATAAAATAAGTTGTTGAACTGATTCTTCATATAGTTTATCGTATAGTAGGATATTAATTATACAGTATGATAAGTTCTAAAAATTATTCGCTCACTTTTCTCGCTCCCTGTGCTTGTGTGTATAGTCAACAATTTAACTTACACCCTTATATGACCAGACTAAAGAAATATAAAAATAAATGAAATAAAAAAAATATTCGCTTTTGAATAACATCTGATTGTACCCAAACCTGAGCCTAGATCATTCTTGAGTAGTGTATGATGTACTTGAAATGTAAGTACACATAAAAAATACTATGCAATATACATGCCAGAAGAGATGAAATATCAATTAATAATATTTATTATTATAAAAAGATGAAGCTAGGGATCTTGGATTGCAAAATATTTTCCATATCCTTTATTCATACAACAAACATCCTACTATAGAGCTTACCTTTTATTGAGCTACCAGATTAGCAAACTATGATATCCTACAATAACTGAAATCTCGCATTAAATTCTACAATGGAAAAGCCGCAGAAGAATTTTTCCCATCAGTCATTTTTGGCTCTTTTTGATTCATATGTCTTAATTAAAAAAAATAACACTTATAAATATTCACTTTTAGATGAAAGTAGAAAATGAAATTAATTCCTTAAGCTACCCAATATCACCCTCTCTTCAAAAATTCAATAATATTGCCAATCAAAATCAATTACACTAAACCATTATTCTAATATAATTTTTTTCATGACTCAACTCGACTTAACCCGTATAAGGAATAGGTTACATCTTATTGGATTATGATATAGTATTACCCAATATATATTTTTTCAAATAAACAATATTTTCAATTTATTTATTTAGATAAACATAGAGCCACCAAATATCATATTAAAGTACAAAAAAAATTTATAATATTTTTTAGTAATCTCCAAAATGTTACACATTCAAAACTTCCATAAATAATAATCATGGAACAAAATCATCGAATAATCATCAAAAATACATGATAATTGCCAAAATAATATTATAACAAAAGGACATATCTAATACTTTAAATCTACAATCAGTATCTACTCAACCTTATCCTTTTCCTTTCTACGGCTTAAAATTAGAGCATATTAAAAGTTTAGGTTTAAGCAGACCACAATTAAGTTGGCTAAATAAAACCACAAAAATTATTAATAATAAAAAAATAATAAATAAATAGATTATTCTATCATTGTAGAAACAGTAACGAATAATATTAATACCTAAAAATTAAATACAAGGTGGTGTTACCAGCGACAGTGTTTCATACATCAAATTGTTAGTTAGTTTTGGTTTATTATCAATATAACAATTCAATAAAATAGTTGAAATATCATAAATTCATAAATAATATAAATAATCCTATTACATCTTTTCTGCCCTTATACCTTAAAAATATTTCATAGATATAGAATAAGGCCTTTATGACACACTATACATAGCACATCACTATCAAGCCCTTATTATTCTTAGTGAATAACATAATAGTATAAAGCACATATGACTCCCAATGCATGATTAAATAGTATTACTCCCTTATGACTCCAAGAGTATAGTACCATTCATTTATTTCAAAACATGCCCTTATACCCTTTCTTGGATTGATATGAGGATCAATAAAAAACTGTAAAACTTTCATTTTTTTCAAAAAAATTTAATTATACAAACCCAAAAATATTAGTACTTTCAACATGTATAAGTAGTATTAGACACATCACAAAAATAAATAGAAGTTCACATTTATGGCAGAGTAATCAAAAGTTTGGTGTTAATTGCTATACACACTTCAATGCTTACCAATCAAAAAATTATTCACATATAATATTCATAGTAGTATTTCATGACTTTATCCTTCTATAGCAGCATATAGCAATAGCATAATACCCCATCAAAATACTTAAAATATCATTCAATCAAAGATACCCCATGAATATTCAACATGAATATGTCAAAATCTATAAAATAATGAGAACAATAACATAATAAAAGTTTTAAGGTAAAAATTTTTCAGATGTCAATATATCCAATTTTTTTGTTTTCTCTTCAATTAAAATTTAAAAATTTTTGTTAAACCCCAATTATTAAAAAAAAAAAAAGTAGTATAAATATAACCTTCCGCAATCCAAATATCTTCCTATTTGACCCAATTGATAAAATTGGCCTAAGACATGTTAAATAGACTTTTTTCTCTAAAATCCTCCTCATCTCCCTCTCTCTCTAACTGCTTGCCCAAATGAGAAATGTTTTTGATATTTTCATTTTGTCTATTTTTATATTTATCTAGAAATTCAAAAGATCGACAACATCGTAATGCCATGAATCATATGTTACGGCTATCCCAACCAACCTTAAACTTTGTTCAAAAACATATAACATATTGTCGCAAAGCCTACAACCCAATAATATATTGCCCGAAACCAAGTGCCTTAGGACTATTTATGAACCTTTTATTTTTTCCAAAATATAAAGAGCTCAACACAATAGCATTTAGATTACAACATTGTACTTCTCCTTAAAAATTTTCTACATAGATATATTTTGTTGCAAACCATATTCAAACACTATAATTTTGATGATAACAAACCTTGTTATGAATGTTTATGCTTTCTTTTTTTTGTGATATTTTGTTTTATATTTGAGCATACTAATGTTTTAGGAAACCAGTCCGCCGTTGAATGGTAATTCTGATCAGCTCAAGACTTGGTAGACTAGAATTACAATTAGTTTTCATTTTATTCTATATTTTCTCCTTTCTTGAGTCATATCATATTATTTGGTTGATGAATTTACTGAGTAACCTAGCACATACACAGGGGGAGAATTGAAAATGTTTTTTAGATAGTTATTTTTTGGTAATTCTTACTATACAAAATTCATTTCGTACTGTACAAAGTATTTCATATTGTATGATTATAATTTGTACGGTATAAACTATTATGCTTTATCAAAACCCTATCCGCCGAAGGTCAAGAAAGATATTAATTTTGTACTTATCGTATAGTATGATTTGGATCATAGTGTACACCCCAAATAATTTTTTTCTTAATTAATCCATTATATCAGGCAATCAAATCATGGAGAATTATTATCATACAGTACAAAATAATTCATACTGTATGATTACCCATGTATGAAATTGGTCATCACGTGCATCGTACCAGATGAAATCCATGATTTTTGTACTGATCATACCATACAGTGTCCATAGTGCTAGATGATCACTCGTGACAAAGTTGGCCACCTCAATGATCATCACCAACTTAATAGAAGGAATTTCTACATATCATATAATATTTTGTTTAATAATCTTGTATGATGGTATTATAAAAGTTGAATAGTTTGTCTGAACAAACTTATTAGATGAGTTTGAATTGAAGTGATCATACCATACAATACGTGTATTCTACTATACAAAAAGAAGTCAAATAGCTTAAAATTTAGGGTTTTTTTTTTAAGCACGCTATTTAAGGGTTTTAAATATTTCTTTTGAGAGATCTTTGGTCATTTAGTCTTATTGAGAGAGAGCTTTAGGGATAGAATAATGAGAGGTTATTGAGAGAAGAGAGGGAGATTTTGTGATGGAGAAGTTGTGAGGGGATTCACACGGTTACTTCAAGTAAGAATCTTGTTTAGTAGCTACAAGCGTCTAACTGAAACCTTTGTGGCTCTAGAGAACAAGTTCTTAAGCAAAGATTGGGGTTCTTTGACCATCACCTGGAGGTTGAAAAATAGATTTATGGTTCTCTGACTATCACTAGGATGGTGAAAATAGAGTTGAGGTTTTTTGCCTGCAAAAGTGTAACGATTCTCTGTTGAACCGAGGAGTTGAAATAACTTCTTACAGGCTTCTCTGCCTTATTATAAAAGTAAAAGGAGAGTCACTTTTGTTTAATGCAAAACTTGGAGAAGGAGTCTCTAAGAAGTGGATGCAAGTCACGTTGATCGAAGCACTATAAATTTTGGTGTATTCTTTCTATTTGTTTCTTCACATTTTAATTTCTGCAATTTTTTGTGATTTGATATATGTGTGAAATATTTGATTTATTATAATTATAAAATTAGTTCTACTTCCACATCAAGGGGTTTTAACTTTTCATTTGCTAAAGAAATTTTTAAAAATAACTAATTCATCCCCCTCTTTCTTAGCCTCGAGATTAGTTCTTTAGGGTTTTACAACCCTCACGTGAAAATTTGTGTAGGTTGCTAAACCTAATAGAACAGTCCTAAGGATAACCAAGAGGGGGTGAATTGGTTATCTTAAAAAATTTCTTGGATTTTGAGAAAGATTTTGGAACATTATGAAAAATAAAACTACTAATTACTTAATATGCAGTTGTTTCTAGAAATGATTTTCAGAGACAATTTTTCAAACATAAAATTAAATGCAGTAAAATAAAAACTGCTAGAAAAATAAAGTTAACAGAAGAACAACAAAATTTATAGTGGTTCGATCCAACAAGGCTTACATCCACTCCTTGGATAATCTTTATCCATGTATTACACTAAATACAAGTGACTCTCCTTTTGCCCCCACAGTATGGCAGAGAAGCAAACTCACTTCCACCAACCTAGTGTTGTAGAGAATCATCACCTTTTCCCTTTTCAAGTGATGGAAGCATATCTTCTCATCCTTTTTCACCCTCCTGGAGACGACAGAGTACCTTAGCATCCTTTTTCACCCTCCTAGTGAAGGCAAAGTACCTTGATCTAATGTTAAGAATCTTCTCTTGAGAGCCTCCAAAGAAGATAGACAGAAACTTAAAGAAAACAAAGAGATCCTTACTTTGGGAAACCTTCTGAATCCCTCACAATTTTCCTTCACTAGATCTCCCACTCTTTAATCTCAAAAATCTATCCCAAACTCACTTTTTATGGTCTCACTCAAAAAACAATTGTAGCAAAAAGATTGTGTGAGAGTTCCTAGGACTCTTTATATAGGAAACACAAAAACATTAATCCAAAAACTAATTAATTCAAATGAACCAACATAAAATCGTATTATACAATCTTAGATTGTACGGTACAAATAATTTTAAAAATCAGAGCTTCATTTGATACTAATAAGGATGAACTTAGTTTCATACATTATCAGTCATCTATATAATTCAAATCATACTATATGAATAATTCAAAAATAAATATATTCATATTGTACGATCTAGTATGAACCTAATTTCATACTCTGTTAGTTGTCTATATAATTTAACTTCATACTGTATGAGCACTTCAAAAAGGATCAAGTTCATATGGCACAATTCAGTACGAAAAGAATTTTATACTCTACTAGTCATTTGTATGACCTGGCATTGTACTGTATGAACAACTCAAAAATGAATGAGTTTGTATGGTGCAATCCAATATGAAATGAATTTTGTAGTATTTTAGTCGTACGTACGAATGGACATCGTATAGTACGAACAATTCAGAAAAATCAACCTATGTTGGAGTAACTTAATTTTGGTGGAAAACTTTGATAAATCATATAATATGATTAAAGATCATACATTATGATCATTTTTGAAAAATTATTACTCTCCTCCTTTGTGACAGCATGATTTCCTAATTATAATCACCCTCTCCCACTCAAGAATAAAAAAGAGAAAAATATAGACTCTATTACATGAAATCCTATTCTAGCTTATCTTAAAGTCTTTAGTAATATGGAGTATCATATGATTTCCCTAAAATTTTAGTATACTTTGAAATAAATAGAATTTTTTAATATATGCTACAAGAAATAATAAAATCATACACTCAGGAAAAATGCTGATTTTCGGCGGAAATAAATCAGTCTAAAATACCGACATATTTTTTGGAGGTATTTCGGTGGATTTTCATCAGGCTTTTCTGGCGAAATTCTAACAGAATTTTAAATTTTCTAGAAAATGACAAATAGAAATATTTAAAAATTAATCATTTTGATAAATTAAATTATATATTGCTAAAATAAAATAAATTTAAAATTTTAATAATTTATTATTAAGTTTAATTTAATAATAATTTTTATCTTAAGAAAAAAGAAATCATCTTTTAAATATAGTAATTATTTTAAATAAACTATAAATTAAATTAAACCAAATGAGCTTTACAAATTAAATTAATTATTTTAATTTTTATAAACTTTATATTTTAAATAAACTATAAACTCAGCTTTTAAATATTTAAAATAAATTATATTAAATATATTTATAATTTTTATATTCAAATAATTTAGTTATTTTGAATAAAATATTTTATTCATTATAATATAAATAAATAAATAAACTCATCTCTTTATACTATTTTGCAATGGTGGCATAGTGGTTATGGCGGGTTGAAGAGAGCTAAGGGATAGGGGTTTGAACCTTGCCATATGCAGGTGTGGTGGGCTCAGGCGGGTAACTCTACGCTGGCAGTGGGTCAAGGGTAGGCCAGGTGGCTCCGCAAGCCAGCGGGTTACGGGATGAGCCAGAGCAGGTGCACGGGCAGGCCAGTAGGATTCAGAGCCATGAAGGGATGATAGGATACGGGGTGAGGCATGGCGGGCCAGTGGGGTTACGGGGTGAGCCATGGTGGGCCAATGGGTTATGGCACCCCGCGGGGCAGGAAGCTGGCATGGTTTTAGGAGAGCCCTGCTAGGTTGATAAATTTATTTATTTTTTTTTCATTTTTTTGGTTTTCCGATCGATTTTATATCCGCTAGAAATATCTTTGATGGATTTTGTGCAAGAATTTTGCTGAAAATCTTTCTGAAGGAATATTTTGTGATGGTAACATGTTTCTGTCGTGTGTTTTACCATTGAACAATTTTTTGCCAGAAATCCACTGAAAATAATTATTTTCAACAAAATTTAGGCATTTTCCAGTGAATTTTGCCTGCTGGTAACACACTATTTTCATATAGTGATAACAATAATATTTTGTTATCAACAAAAATCACAATCTCAATCTTCATTCCTAATTTGTGACAATCTCCCCCTTTTTTATGATGGAAAATACAATTATTATTTGAATAATAAATTCAAGTGCTTTTCTTGAAGCTCTCCCTCATTGAATGAAAATTTAAAAAAACATAGGGAAAAAGTTTTGACCTCTTTTTTTAATAAAAAATAAACACAAATTTTGAAAGAATTACACATGATATAAAAACACAGATACCATAAAAAATACACATGACAACAAATCACAAACACCAAAACACAAACACGAACATACATATGATAGAAGACTTCAAATAAATACTTCAAACAAACACAAACAACCTCTCCCATTTGACATCAACAAAAATAGGAAAGGAAACAAAAATTTGAAAGTTATTATAGAAGAATCAAAAAGTTGATAAGGAAAAACTTTTAAAAAAAATGCATGAGAAACATTAAATTTTTAAGGTAAAAACTTGTATTTTAAATCAAAGAACAAATAAGGTAAGAATGGATGACCAGATTCAATGTTTGTTCTAGAAAGCAAAAATCACAAATAAAATAATAATTGTAAAATGAATTGAATAAGAATCAAATATTTTCTCATTCAACGGTTGAAATGATTTTTAAGTATATGGATTTTTGAAAATAATTAGAGCTATAGTTGAAAGAAGAAAATGTAGCGTCGGCTCATTTTATGTCTCTATTATCAACATTAAATTTTGGATACCTTGTAATTTTGCATCATTTGAATTTGAACTATATTTGGCAAACATTGTGCATCTTTTTAGATTGGGCTCATTTTGTGCCTCTTCTCAAATTTTGGCACATTTTGTGCATATTTTGACATTTTGATTTTTCTACAAAGTAAATCTGCAAGTATTAGCTTGTGTGTTTATCTTCTAAACACAAGAAAATACTCTCTTGTATAAGGAAGAATAACCACAAAAAAAACCCAATAGATAATTATAAAATCAACACAATAAGCAAGATAATAAAAAAAAATAAATAACATTTTTTGCAATAATTATAACTATAGGATTAATATCTATTAGAACATGAACATGATCTCCTTATCTCAATCTAATTGTAATTGGATTTCAGTTGAGTTTTTTTTTTTTTAAATAGGAAATAACATTGTATTGTGAACAATTTAAAATTTACCCGAAATTGTTCTCAGCTTTTGAATCCCTCTTTGATGAAATAAAATCGTGAGAGAGAGAGAGAGAGTCCGGGTTTCTAGAGAGAGAAAACCCATTTTTTGTTTGAATTTGTTTCTCCCGCTGTTTTGTTTCCGGCTGGTGGCGCCTTCGCCGGCAGCTCATTGACATTCTTGGCCGATGTCATGGCAGGTCCGCGTCCTTCCAGTCCTCTTCGATTGGGTGGTAGAGGTAGAAGCGGCTTGCTGATCAGAGAAGGATCGCGATCGGTGATTCGGCCAATGGTGATTGAAGGTAAAGGAAAGAAGATCTTGAATGAAGATTTATCGGGACAGATTGCTGCAGAAAGAATAGGAATTGCTAAGAATTGTATTCTTGATAATCTTGAATCATCGGAGATAAAGAATACTGTCTTAAAGGTAAATAGTTTTTCTAGGATGAACCAGTCTCGTTCTATTCAGGATGAAGTTGATCTCAACCCCAAGAATGATGGAATTTCTGGAAAAGGAAACATCTCTGATAAGGCATTACTAAATGAAACTTTGAGTTCCGATGGACCAGGCGATGTTGATGAGGTAATTGGAGCCTGGTCGAAGCCAAGGCATATTAGAATTGATTTTAAAAATGAGCAAGTTGAACTCTCTGATGATGGTATTGCGGTGAAGCTCAATCTAATGATAGAAGCCAAAAATTCGGATGTTCTAAAAAATTCAATTGTTATCAAAGTCCTTGGAGGTAATGTTCATTATTCTGTTTGCAGTTTTGATCTGAGAAAACAATGGAACAAATTTGGTGGATTTAACATGACTTAAATCGGTATGAATTGGATCCTCTGCTCCTTCAAAACCAGTGAGGCGGTGGATGAAGTCTTAAAAGGTGGACCCTGGTATGTCAATGGATACATTGTTGGTATGGATAGATGGTCACCGGCATTTGATCCATATTCGTTCAAAGGGATTTCATCTCCGGTGTGGATTAGACTCCCGTGTTTACCTCTGCTCTGTTGGGATGAGGATAGTCGTACGAGAATTGCTTCTCGGTTTGGCACACCGTTGTATTTAGATGGAAATACGTTTCGGTGGGGAAAGAGAGAGTTCGCCTGCATCTGCGTCGAGATTGACTTGGAAAAAAAGCTCCCAAATGGTGTCTGGATTGATGGTCTTGCTGGAAGATTCTTCCAACGGGTTGAATATAAGAAGATAAATTTACTCTACTATCAGTGTGGTCGGGCGGGGCATGATTTGAAAACATGCCTTGAGAAGGTGGTTCTGGGGATTAAGACTCAAGCTATGGGAAATTCTGAAGAAGTTATTGGTGAAGTAAGGAAATCGGATGGAGGAATTAAAACAACAGTGACCAATGTAGAGTATGGGCCTTGGAATCATGTCCAGTTTAAGAACAGACGGGGTTTTAAAGGTGTGGATGGATATAGAAATAACAACTCTAGTAACAACAGTATGAAGGATAACATGGGAAAGAATGATCAGAACAAAGTTTTTCAAGAGCAGGATGCTAATGGAAAAGAAAACAATGAATATATGAAAGAAAATTCAGTTCCAGGAACCAATGTAAACAAAGCAGTGGAGGCCGAAAATTGCAAAGAAGGAATTTGTTTGAATAATTCCTTTACGGTTTTAAATGAAGACAATGACATAGATTGTCATGAGGAGCATGAAGATTCTATCAAGTTGCTGATCAAGAGAAAGGATGGTATGAGTGCTGATGCTGTGACTGAAGGTAAACCCAGCTTGAATGGCTCTGCTAAAGTCAAATTGGCCAAGGAGTTGAAAGACTTGGGGCCGGTTGATCAAGAAATAAAGAAGAAGAGAAGAGATGGACGAATGGTGTCTATAATTGGGGTGAGTTCCCCAACCTTTGTTTAAATGTCTTCACTTTTATTTTGGAACTACAGAGGGGCTAGGAAGAGGGAAGCTGCTTTGTATTTGAAAGAGGTGGTTAAAGATCTTGATGTTTTTTTCATTGGTCTTATGGAGACTAAGATGAGTGTTATCAATAGGAAGGATGTTGATGTTCTTATTGGTAAGGAATGGGATTTTTATCATTTTCCTGCGGTGGGTCTTTCTGGTGGCATCTTAGTGTTATGGAATACAAAGATTGGGAACTTTGTGATCACTGATACTTCTTCTCGGGTGATTGTGGGAGATTTATCTATCCCGAGAATGGGATCTTGGAGGATTGCTACTGTGTATGGTAGTAGATGTTGCAAGGAGCGTGAAACTCTTTGGAGTTTGTTGAATAATTGTATGGTGAGCTCTAATCCTTCTATCATTGGGGGAGATTTTAATTGTGTGCTTAATAGAGATGAGAAAAGAGGTGGTAAAAGATTCCTTTTTACCAAAGGACCTAGAGATATGAAGGGTTTCATGACTAGTTGTGACTTTTATGATGTGGGGATTATTGGTCCAAGGTATACTTGGTGTAATAATAAGGAAGGGACATCTAGGATTTGGGAGCGGCTTGATAGATGTCTGGTGAATTCTATTGCTCTAAAATTGCTTCCTTCGGCTGCTAATAAGCATCTTGCTAGGGTTGCTTCGGATCATAGCCCTATTACCTTCAAGGTCAATGAAAAGGAGCGTACAAAGTCTAAAATCATTAGATTTGAAGACACTTGGAGGATGTATCCAGCGGCTAGAAGCATTTTTTATCACTCTTGGATGAAGAATGACTTTGGGGAGGAAGGTATGGTTCTACAAAGGAAGATCAACAGAACATTGAAAGCTCTTTTCTTTTGGAGTAAAAGCAAATGCAAAGATCTAAATGAACTCAAAGTAAAGCTGAAGATGGAAATTCTGGAACTACAATCTAAAGAAGCTATGGGGAATGATTGGTCAGCTCAAGACCTGATTTTACTTAGAAGTAAAATTCATGAACTTAATGTTACCTTGAAGAGGTTATCTACATGGTGGAATCAAAGAGCTAAAGCTAGGTGGCTTGAGGAAGGTGATTATAACTCCAATTTGTTTCATAATTTTGCAACGGCTAGAAGGAATGGTAATAGAATAAACCAAATTAATGATGCTTACAATATGGTGCAAATTGAAGAAGAGGAAATTGAAAAGGTCTTTATTCAACATTTTGAATCAAAATGGAAGAATAGAAGCTGTCAATTCTCAGGTTGGCCTGAAATTTTGGCTGACCAGAAGATAAATGAGGAGGATATTAAGGTTCTTAGCTTAGATTTCTCGGTGATGGAGCTTAAGAAGTCAGTCTTCCAGCAAGGGAACAGTCGTTCCCCAGGTATGGATGGTCTTACTTCCTCTTTCTATAAGTACTATTGGGATATAGTTTGGAAAGATCTATGGAATGCTGTCAATAGTTTTTTTACTAATGGTTGTATGATGAAAGAGTGGAAAGACACTTTAATTGTTTTGATTCCAAAAATAAAGAATCCATTGCTTCCTTCCAATTACCGTCCTATTAGCCTATGTCAGACGAATTACAAGGTTGTAGCTACTATGCTAGTGAATAGATTGAAGATGTGTATGCCCAAGCTGATTACTAAGGAACAAATGGCTTTTATTCCTGGGAGATCTATCTCTGAGCACTGTCTCTTGGCACAGGAGATTTTACACAAGTTCAAAGTTTCCAGAAATAGGAAGGGAATGATTGCTCTGAAGCTTGATATGGAGCAAGCTTATGATAGCATGGGATGGCCTACTCTTGATCACGTCCTCAAATGGTATGGTTTCCCTTCTGGATATGCTAATCTTATTATGGAATGCATTATTGATGTGAGGTTCTCAATTATCATAAATGGTAGGAATTCTAAATGGATTATGGCTCATAGTGGTTTTCGTCAAGGGTATCCTTTATCCCCTTATCTTTATATCTTGTGCTCTCAATTGCTATCCAATTCCATTTATGAAAGGGGCTGTAATATTGGTATTCAAATCTCTCCTAGAGGTCCAAAAATCACTCATCTCTTATATGCTGATGATGTTATTATTTTTTCACAAGTCTCTAAGGAAATTGCTAAGGAGGTGAAGAGTATTGTGGATGACTTTTGTAATTGGACTGGGCAAAGGGTCAATACTAATAAGTCTCAAATTATTTTTGGAAATATTGTTAGTAATCATATGAGAAAGAAGGTTACTAAAGTTTTGAGCTTCAAAGTTGTCAAGGAGATGAGCTATCTTGGGATTACGTTATCTCTTAATCGGTTGAGGGTAGCAGATTTTCATGAAATCTTAACTAATATGATGGATAGACTCAATACTTGGGGGAAAAAAATTCTTTCTTTGGGTGGTAAGGTTACTCTTATTACTAGTTCTCTTTTGACCGTGCCTAATTTCTTAATAACACACTCCATGATCCCTAAGAAGGTGTTGCTTACTATGGAAAAACTTTGAAAAAGTTTTATTTGGGATAAACATGATGGTAGTCATGGTATTCACTACATAGCTTGGGATGATCTTTGCAAACCAAGAAGTATGGGAGGCTTGGGATTACAATCTCCAATGCTAAAGGCTGGACCTTTAAGAGCAAATCTGTCTTGGAATTTTCTTCAAAAATTTGGTACTATCTTTCATAGAGCTATGAGAGCCAAGTATGGGAAGAGTATCTTGAATGGTACTCATAATAAGGTCACTTCTAAAGCTTGTAAGATCTTATTAGATGGTGGTAAATTTCTTAAAAACATTACTAGATGGAATGTTGGTTATGGAAAATAGATCAATGTGCTGAATGATATACGGATCCTTGACAGATGTATCAACCAGTGGCCAACTTTTGCTGATTGTGCTGCCTTGGAGGGAATGTGTGTTAAGCAGTTAATGTTGGAGAATGTCCAATGGAATACTGATTTGCTTCAGGTGACATTTCATCCGGAACTTGTTAAGATGATCAACAGTATCCAGGTTGATTCCAGCAGAGAAGATTTTCTGGAAATGCAGAAGTTTTGTCCCGGCAGAACAGTTTCTGGATTGGCTTTTGAGCAAGTATTAAGAAGAAGATTTAGTTTAATTGATGAAGACTATTATAATTGGCTTAATAAACTCAAGTTAAGCAAGAAGGTGGAAATGTTTTGGTGGAGACTTGGGAATTCATCTATCCCTACCAACCTATATCTTAAGAACCGTAAGCTCCTGGATAATGACTCTTGTGCTAGAGGCTGTGGCATGGTGGAGCTATGAACATATCATTGTTCAATGCAAGTATTTGATTGAAATCATCAATCAGCTTATTGGTTGGGGTATTTCTATTCCTATTTTCCCTTCTTTGGATCATTGTCTCAAGGAACTCAAGAAAATTTCAGCAAATCATCTGGGTATTGTACAAATATACTGTACTACTGTTTACTTCTCTTGGAAAAATAGGAATGAGATTAAACATGGAAAAACTGCACTTCCTTCTTATGTGGTTGCTTCTAATGCATTATCACTGGCCATTACTAAGACTACTCCGTCTCTTTCTAACTGGAGCACTAACCTCCTTAGGGAGTCTCATGTTTCTTGGTGCCCCCCACCGAAAGAATGGATGAAAATCAATATTGATGCTTCCTTAACTACTTCGGGATTAGCTGGTATTGGTGGTGTATTCCGGGATTGCAATGGAAGGTTCATACTTGCATTTGGGAAGAAGATGATGCATTGGGATATAGCACAGCATGAGATGGGAGCAATTCTCTCGGCCAAGAAATATGTCAAAAGATGGATGAGGGATTATAAAGGGGTGATTGTGGAAAGTGATAACATTAATGTTATCAACTACATTCAAAACTCCTTGAAGCAGAATAAAGGGATCATGAACATCAATTTGGTAAGAGATTCTTTATTTGTGAATGATTTCAATAAAGTTGTCTTTTTAAATGCTTATAGGAAATGTAATAAGGTAGCCAACTTGTGTGCTACTATGGCTTTAGAGAATAGCTTTTATTTTGATATCTTTTCTTTTGATGATATCCCAACCTTGATGGCTAGTTTGATCAAGGAAGAGTATCATCCTTTTGATAGTTGTAATTAGTTCTTATCTTTTTTTCTCCTTAATGCAAATTGCATTTCTTCAAAAAAAAAAAAAAAAACAATTTAAAATTTTCATCCTTAAATTAAACATTTTAGATTAATTAATATATTAACTTAGACAATTTAAGAGGGAACAGAAAAAACACAGCAATAACAAAACCAATTTTTTTAAAAAATAAATTATGGACTCAAATACAAAGGAAATACAACAATCTCAAATTTAAATTATCTAAAAAAGAAATAAGACAAGTACTTCAATTAATCTAAAAAACATCATAAGAACTATAATCAAACAAAAAAATCACAAGGACTGCAATCAAACTAAAGCATCTAAAAACAAATACAACAACTAAACTAATAGCTTAGGGGATCTTGATTTGGTGAAGGCTATGGAGGACAGAACTGGGTAAAGTTATTATTGATGATATCTACTTGAGTATTAATTGTATCATCATATCCTCTCACCTAGCTCATATCTTCATCATGCCTAAAATTCTACTAGCCCAAGTGAGTCTCAATATGATCAAATCGTTGATCAAAGTGAGACTCAAGATGATCAAATCTCTGGATCATTTTTTGATAGAAATATTGGTTAAGTCTACGAGCGAGAGTAGGTGCAGGTGCTGAAGCATGTTTTCTTTCTTTAACAAGTTCATCTCCCTCATCCCCTTGATCCCAATTGGAAAGAATACAAAATAAAGCATAAGTAAAATAGGTGGTAAGATTATCTAGGGGATCAGGATAAATAAGATTGTACTTCTTCGTCAAAATGTATGCAATCAGGTGTCCTAAAGCTACATTTTTCTTCCTTATTGTGGTAGGAAGTCTAATGTTAATAAGATTATTGATGTAGTCCAGAATCAACTAGGCTTCATCAATAGGAGTGTTTGACAATAAAAATTTTGTAATAATGGAAAGCAGAGTAGTGATATTAATTCGATCACCAGCTTTTGGAATAATAAAGGTTCATAAGACATGCTAGATGATCCTAGCATTTTAATTCAGAGTGTAAACAAGGGGTAAATGTTCGATTGAAGATGAACCCCTAAGAGTTTGATTGACTTCAGACCAATCAAAATCACTTCTAATAATCATCGAGTGTGCCCTAACTCCTTTAATTCTAAGAATTTGAACTGTTCCCAAATCTTCCTAAGTGATTTCAACTCTTTGATGTAAAACATAAGAGGACATTATTGAATGATTTCCTCTCATTCTCAATTTTACAAGAAAATAGTAGTAGGTGTTAGAGTAAAATGCTTAAATCAAGGTGAGAATGAAGAAAAATTATGTAGAGTCAAATAAGGGCATGATTGGGAAGTTTATGTCTTCTTGAATAAGAAGAAGAGGAGTGATTTTAGCTAAAAGAAACAAATCAAAGACTTATTTGTTTTCATTCAAATGAAAATTATCATCACGTTCGGTATGAGATGAACTCCCTCTTTTTCAGATGAACTCACTTGCTCCAGCTTGCTATTTGAGAAGAATTAAATATGAGGATTGAAAATGGAGAAAACTATGAAGAAATCCAAAGAAAGTCTTCAAATTTATAAAAATTGGATGATTTCATACCATACAAAATTTGGTCCGTACGTACAATTATGAAATTTGTACAGTACAAACTTGAATTTGAACATATGAATAAAACCATCAAGAATAGTAATGCTGGTGATCGAATTAATAAAGTTTCCTTTTCGAGGAGTTATTTCATATGACCATTAACCAACCTAATTGTACGGACAAATAGGTGTTCATCTGGTACGATTGGTTAATAATGATCATACCTATTGATTGAATTCATTTGCATGAAGATTGACAACCAGATCATATAGACGAATAGGTGTTCGTACATACAATGTTCGAAAAAAAATTTATCCTAGCAATGCCCGCCATTATTATGCAATACAAATGAAAAACAAATTTTAGACTTTTACATGATGATCAAGGTACTTTTCCAAAATAATTAAAACAAGATCCATAAAACACAAAATTAAAAAACTATAATAATTAAAATAAATCACAAAATAGGGAAAAGTCAAACAAAACAAACCACAAATAAAGAACAACAACACTATAAAAGAAATACACCACAAAAGCAATTTTTATAATTACAATTTTCAAGCATGAATGTCAATAACACCCAATCTAGTTCTTAAGGTGCTGAAAGTTTCAAAAACCAGTGCTTCTGTGAAAATGTCTACATGTTGATTTTCAGTTGCTACATGATGTAGCTATATTTCTTCATCAGTGACATGGTCTCTAATGAAGTGATGCATTATGTCTATATGCTTATTCCTAAAGTGCTTAATTGGATTCTTTGAAATGAAAACTACTCTTGTATTATTACAGAAAATTGGAATAGTACCAATTAAAAAGCCTAAATCCATAAGTTGTTATTTTAACCATAGAACATATGCCCCATAACTTTCCAATGTTATATTTTTTCTTCAATTGTAGAAAGAGTTATTGAATTTTGTTTTTTGCTAGAACACAAAATAAAAGAATTTCTAATGAATTGATAAGTTATAGAAGTACTCTTTCTATTAACCCTACACCCTACAAAATTTGAATCTCCAATTATTTCAAAAGAGGTGTTATGCCTAGGATACCAAATCACTAAGTTTTGAGTTCCTAAAAGATATCTCAGAATTCTTATAACAACAGACAAATGGGATTCTTTTGGATCAGTTTGAAATCTAGTACAGAGACAGACACAAAACATGATATCAGGTCTACTAGTAGTTAAATAAAGTAATAGTACAAATGTCTCTCTAAATTTCTTTTACTCAATAGATTATCTTTTAGTGTCCTTATCTAACTAATCTAAAAAACTCATGGGAGTACTTCTTAGTTTAGCTTTATCAATTTCATACTTCCTATGGATGTCCTTAATTTATTTGAATTAAATAAGAATGGTGACATCCTCTTTCTGCTTTATGCTAAAATGAAGAAAGTAATTCAAGTCTCCCATCAAACAAATTTCAAATTCTATACTCATTCTATTTGGAATGTCATCACAAAGATTTTTATTAGTGGATCCAAATAAGATATTATCAATATAAATCTAAACATTGAGAATGTTATCTCCTACACTTTTTATGAACAAAGTGGTGTACACACTCCCTTTTATTAAAGATTTTCTAGTAGGAAAATACTTATTCTTTCATATCATACCCCAAGTGCCTGTTTTAATCTATATAATGCCATTTTCAATTTAAATACATGATTAGAAAATTGTGAATTTTCATAATTTGTAGGATGCTCAACATAAACATCTTCTTTAATCAACCCATTAAGAAAGGCTCTTTTAACATCAATTTGAAATAATTTAAACCCTTTTAAACTAGTAAAAGCTAGAAGCACCATTATTTCTTCATGATTGGCTATAGGGGGAAAGGTCTCCTCAAAATCAATTCCTTTTATTTAATTTTACCTCTTGGCCATCAATCTTGCCTATTTTCTAACTACTATACCTAAATCATTCATCTTATTTTTGAATACCCACCCAGTTCCAACAATACTTTGATTTTTAAGTCTTTCTACCAACTCCCAAATGTAATTTCTAAGAAATTTATTCAACTCTTCTTGCGTAGTTAGTATCCAAAATTCTTCAAAAAGTGCATGATTAAAATTAGTGGGTTCAATAATTAAAATAAATGCTGAGAGGTTCACTACTTTGCTAAGCCCATGCCTAGTCCTAACACCTTCAGTCGGGCCTCCTAAAATCAATTCTTTAGGATGACTTTTAGGATAATTCCATTCTCCAGGCAATTGATTTTCTATTCTAACCTTTTCTTCAAGATTTACAGTTTCAATTTCTTGGATATTTTGTTCAATATCTTCTTCTTCTAACCTTAACCCTCTAGTAATATTAGATTCTTCAAAAACTATATGAGAGGTCTGCTCTATTACGAAAGTTCTTTTGCTAAAAACTCTATAGGATTTGCCAACGCCTGAATATCCTAGAAAAATTCCCTCATCAAATTTATAATCAAATTTTCCTAAAATAGTTTTTTTTATTATTATGAATGAATACTTTACATCCAAAGACATATAGATATGACAGGTTGAAGGTTCTAACTTTAAGAAGCTCATAGGGTATCTTATTCAACTTATATCTAATGTTCACCCTTTCAAAACATAACAAGCTTTATTAACTGCTTCAGGCCAAAAATATTTAAGAAGTGAATATTCATCCAATATAACTCTAGCGGCTTCTACCAAAGTTTTCTTCTTTCTTTTAACAACCTCATTCTGTTATGGGGTTTTAAGAGCTGAAAATTTATGATCTATCCCTTGCTCTTTGTAGAAAACTTATAAATTTTCTTTTTTAAATTCTCATCCATGGTAACTATGAATTACAAGGATTTTACAACCTAGATTTCTTTGAATCCAAATTAAAAAAAATTATAAACTCATCAAATGATTCACTTTTATGTGATATGAATCTAATCTAAGTGAATCTTTAATAATCATTAATAATTACATACCCAAAAACTTTCCCTCCTTGACTTGTAATGCTAATTGGTCCAAAAAGATCCATGTGAAAGACTTCTAATGTTTTGCTAGTTCTAAGAACTTTAATTGAACAAAAGGAGGGCTTTACTTATTTCTCCAATTAACAAGCATCACACAGGTGATCCTTAGTAAAGTTTAGTTTGGGTATTCCTCTGACCAATTCCTTTTGGGTAATATTTGTAAGATTTTTTATACTTGCATAACAAAGTCTTCTATGCCACAACTAAGATTCATCAGCAATAATTTTTAGACAAAAAGTATTAAAAGATTTAACATTATTTAAATCAAGCATGTAAACATTATTTACCTTATATCCATGCAACACATCAACTCCATTTTAGCTTATAATGTAGGTTGTAGGAAAAAATTTAGAATATAACCCTTATCAAAAATCTGACTTATACTTAGAAAATTATGTTTTTTGCCTTCAACAAATAAAATATTTTCAATTAGAAAATTTTTTGTGTTACTAATCATACATGAACCTACCACTCTCCTACTGGTGTTATCTCCAAGTGTCACTTTTCCTCCAATCTTAACCTCTAGTGATAAAAAATTGATTTGTATATCCAAGAATATATGTTAAACATCTACTGTCCATGTACCAAATACTTTCCTGTGGGCTTGTATGAGAGAATCTCTATAAAATTAGCAAATGTCAAACCTGAGAAATCAAATAAATTTGGATTCTCTTCTTGATAGTAATAATCCAGATGCATGTTAGATATGTTGTGATTGATGAAACTTAGGTCTCCACACAAAATGTGTTCTATGATAAATAGTGCAAGTGTAGGAAATGTGACCCAACATGCCACATGAATAACATTTAACACTAGGAAAGGATTTACTAGTCTATATGAGTTATAATATCTTTTCCTAGGTTTCGAATTTTAGAGCGCTTAATTAGGATTGTAAAATTGTTCAATTTTGGGTGGTATCTTATTTTCTTCGAAAGCTTTCAAATTTTCTTGAAGATATGAATTTGAATTTTTCAAAATTAAATTTTTAGCGCTAAATTCATATTCTCTTTAATATGATTCATCCATAAACACTTGAAAATCATTTTCAAGTTCATTATTAGATGTTTTTAATAAATCATGCTACTTATTCAAATTATCAAATTCATTTAGAAAAGCCATATGATTGATATCTATGTTTTCATGAACATTCCTTAGATTTTCATTTTCTTTTTGTAGATTTAGATACTCGATGTTAAGGTTAGCATATAAATTTTTGATTTTCCTAAGTGCATTATGAATTTTTTCAAAAACTTCAAACAATTTATCATAAGACAGGTCACTTACCTCCTCTTGATCTTAATGATTAAGATTCTTTGCCATTAAGTACAAATTTGTAACCTCCTCTTCAGCTTTTATTTTTAAAGAATCTAAAGCTGAGTCAGCCTAGAATGTTTTTTGCATTCTTTTCTTGCCATTCCTAATGTTTATTTTCTCCTCAGCTTTATCCTAATTAGGATTAGCTTCGAGATATGGGCAATCAATCTTTATATGTCAAAGCTTCTTGTATTCATAACAAATGATCTCATTAGAAACTTTAACATTCTTATAGAAATTACCTTTATTCTAATGTTGACATCTTTATTGCTTTCTCTTAAGGAAACTTTTAAATTGCCTAGTCATAAGTATAATATCTTCTTCATCATCAGGCATTGATTGATCACTCTTTTAATCATCAACTTTCAAAGATATATTCTTTTCATTCCACTTATCACCTGTATCAATCTATCTTTGATTCACACCTTGCTCATAAGCAATTAGTGATCCAAGCATATTGTCAATAGAATATACATTCAAATCTTTAGACTTAGTTATAGTAGTTATATTGGCATCATAATAAGTAGGTAAACAACATAATATTTTATTAACTTTCTCTAAGTTTGTAAGTTCTCTACCTAAAACATGCAATGAGATAACAATCTGAGTAAACCTTGTATACATATTTGAAATTTATATATTTAGCTTTTGCAAGTAGAAACATGCATATAATACTCAGATTTTAAAGCATAAAAAAATTGTTTAAACATTTGGCATTTAACTGTGTTAATTATTTTTCTTCTAATGTCCAATCAATAAATGTTGTTTTAATCCTAATGCCATCAAAAAATCTAGTAGGTCTAGTGTAACCTTTATATACTAATATCCATATGTGATAGTCAAGTGATTTCAAAAAACGTAGACATGAAAATGTTCCAAAAATCAAATGTAATGTTATCAAATAAAGGTGGTCTAGTGTTTGAATATACTTCAAAAGTATTCTAACTTCAAAAATTAGCCGTGAACATTTTTAAAAGTAGTCTAAACTTTAACTTTTGAAAATAGTCTAAACCATTTAAAAAGTTTGTTTAGGTTGTTAAACCTAATGCTAACCAAGAGGGGGGGGGAGTGAATTGGTTATCTTAAAAAACTTTCTTAGATTATTGAAAAACTTTTTGAATTTTATTTAAAATAAAATCACTAATATTGATATATGTAGTTGTCTATAGAAAATATTTTCACACATAATTTTTTAATAACAAAAATTAAAAGCAAAAAACTAAAATTGTGAGAAAAATTAAGTTAACAAAAGAACACCAAAATTTTTAGTGGTTAAGGGCAACTAGACCTGCATCCACTCCCTGGAGACTATTTCTCTAGGTATTGCACAAAACACAAGTGACTCTCCTTTTGAGCACACAGCAAGGCGGAGAAGCCTTTACAAACTCTTTTCTTCCAATCTAGTGCGGTAGATAACCGTCACCTTTTATAGTTTCCAAGTGATGGCAACATACCTTCTCATCCTTTTTCACCTTCCTGGTGAAGGTAGAGCACCTTGGCATCCTTTCTCACCCTCTTAATGAAGGCAGAATACCTTGATCTAATTTTGAGAATCTTCTCTTGAGAGCCTCCAAAGAAGATGGGTAGAAACTTGAAGAATATAACAAGATCCTCACTTTGGGAAACCTTCTGAATCCCTCAGAATTTTCCTTCAATAGATCTCTCACTCTATAATCTCAAAAATCTCTTCGAAAGTCTCCAATTCATAGTAAAAAAATTGTGTGGCAGTTTTTAGGACTCTCTATATAGAAAACATATAAAAAATCATCCAAAACTAAACAAATTAAGTGAACCGACTTACAATCATACTATACGATCATAGATCATATGGTATGAATACTTCAAAAAATCAAGGCTCAAAAATGAAAGAGTTCATATGATATGATCTAGTACAAAAGAAATTTTATATTATGTCAGTCATCTATACAACTAACCATCATATAATAGAAACAATTTAGAAAAATTAATCTGTGTTAGAGTAACTAGATTTTGGAGGAAAACTTTATTAAATTGTACAGTACTATTAGAGATCATATAGTACGATCATTTTATCAAAAAAATATTACACTCCCTCTGTGTGTATGTGCACGATTATCTAATTACAATCACACTCTCTTAGACTCTGGAAATAAAAAATATAAAAATACACTCTATTACATGAAATCCTATTTTATCTTGTCTTAAAGTTTTCATAATCGGGAGTAGTATATGATTTCCTTGATATTTTAGTATACCTTGAAATGAATAGAAATTTCCAATATATGATAGAAGAAGTAGAAATATCATAAAAGTAATATTTTGTTATCTTTAAAAATTACAATCTCAATCTTGATTCCTAATTCGCAACATCACAAACTTTTCGATTTTCTATTATAATCCAAACTTACTGAATGCTTGGGACTGATATGAACAGAAAAAGCGTAAAAATATTCATTAAAATTTTAAAAAATAAGAATCTTAAACAAACTGGCCTTACTATAGCAGTTCAGGTTGATTACTATATAAGTGGTTATTAAACTAAATTCACATCCCCTTTATTGAAACCTGTGTGTCCGACTTACTTTAGATTTTGATGATTTCAAATTTTTTTGGATAAAGCACTTAATATATTTTATAGTATAAACAAGTTATCTGGTTATACTAATATTTTAGATATGACGACTAAAGCTACATACAATATACAAGAGGTAAGATCTAGATTAAAGATGAGTTCAAGAATTATAGGAATAAGACTTATCTTGCTTGTAATATTAGTTTGTGCTTTCTTTCTTGAGATATTATAAGTTTAGGTGAATGTTGGAAAAATAGCCAAGCATAGACCATGAGTGGGGATGAAAATTAAACACTTAATTTGTCTATTAAATCAAATTGTACGATGTTGATCATACTATATGATCTTGATTGTATTGTATGACTAATTATTATATAAATTAAATCAAATGCATAATAAAAATATTAATAAAATAAAAAATCATCTGAACTAATATACTACACAATATTGATCACCCAAGAGATTTATTGTTTTTATAATAATCACTCTAGATTTTGGATTTTCAAAAAATAATAAATCAATAATATTAAAATTGAACTAAAAATATTATACAAATATTAATATACTTTTTAAATTTTAATTTAATAATCAAGCAACTGAGTTAGTGTTAAACCATTTTTAAATATCTTACTCTTCGATCAAAATTTTATGGTACAAACTAACAGAATATTTGCTAGACAAACCAATGTTTGTATTTGAGTATCCTTAAGCTTATTCAACTTATTGTATTATACAATTCATATCGTACAGTCTAATTTAATAGAAATCAAATTATAGGTATTTTTTCACATTGAACTAAATAAATATTACAAACCATTATTCATACTATATAATTAGAATATTATAATTTATTTTAGAACTTGCATTAACCTTAGACTGTATGACGTAATAGTCTCATAACAGTCATTCTTGAGATGATCTTTCAAGAAAAGGAGGTTGTTCTATTTCTTTGGGAGAGCTTATACAAACACCTTGAAAAGAGAGGGTGAGGTTGCAAGAAGGTTCTATAAGGGAGTCAATGTTTATGTGAGGGAGATTTCACAGTTGTCTTCCTGATCCTATACCTTTGTCTTTAGTGTTTCTGTATGGAGCTCTTAGAAAGGAGCACTAGAGAGAGTATAGGTGGAAGACTTGTGACTAGCCGAGGAAGCTAGGGCAGTAGCATCTCCATCATTGTGAGTAGTTGAAGGAGGGTAGAGGCATCTTCGCTGTGTTAGGAAGTAGAATGATAAATCCTAGACTTCTCGAGGATGGAAGAGCTTGTAAAGGTCAGTCTCCACAAGGGAATGAAAAAATGATTCCCTAACTTGTTGAGAGTAGGAGTGATTTCTTCTGTAATTGCATTTATCAATATTAGAATACCCAACCTAAATGCTTAATATATCATTCAATTAGATATACCCAGTAAGAAATAAAAATGAATATGTCAAAATCCACAAATAGTGAGAACAATAACATAATAAAAGTTACAACTTGAAAATTTTTAAGATGTCAATTTTTCATAGTTTTTATATGTTCTGTTTAATTAAAAATTTAAAAATTTCATAAAACCCCAAATTATTAAAAATAAAAATTTTAAAATATAGAATTTCTTAATCTAAATAATCCTGAATCCAAATAACTTCCTAATTGACACAATTGATAAAATTGGCCCGAAGTTGCCTGAAATAGACTTTTTCTCCCTAAAATCAACCTCTCTCTCTCTCTCTCTCTTTAATTGGTTGATTAAATGAGAAATGTATTTTTATATTATTATTTTTTTTATTTTGATATTTAGATAAAAATTCAAAAGATAACATTGTGATGCACGAAATCATATGTTGTTGCTCTCCCAATAAACCATAAACATTTTTCAAAAAACATATAAAAAGGTGTGATTGTGCCAAGAACCCAGTGAAATAGTGCCCAAAACCAAGAGCCTTGAGACTATCCATGAACCTTTTATTTTTCCAAAATATAAAGAGCTCAACACCATAGCATTTAGATCATAGTGCCGTAGTGCTCTTAAAGAATATATACATACAAATTTTCTATTCTAATTCAAATCTGTTAAATGCTTGGACTAATATGAAACAAAAAATAATGTAGAATATTCAAAAATAATTTAAAATTAAGAATTGAAACTTGTTGGCCTTACCATACTTGTTCAGGTAATTAAAGGTAATTTATTTCTATAGAAGTTATTATTACACTCATTTTCCATCCTCTTTGCTAAAATCCGTAAGTTTGACTTGTGAGATTATGTTGATTTCAAACATTGTAGGATAAATCACTTAAGATTTTTGGTAATGTATACATGTTATTTTGCTATACTAATATTTCACGTATGACATATAGAGTAAAGATGCATTTAATATACAAGAAGTAAGATTTGGAAGAAAGATGAGCTAATACGAGCATATACTTGTCCTTTCTTGAGATATTATATGTTTAGGTTCATGTTGGCAAAATAATGAAGCACATACCCTTAATGGGGATCAAAATTCAGCACTTTTTTTTTTGGTTAAAACCCGCAGAGGGGATTACGCATTAATTAATAAAAATGATTACAAGGTCCTTAAGGGAGACCATCGGATCTCTAATTCTTGAATGGGCAATAAAAAAAAGAAAAAAAAAACCTATAAGCCGATAGTCTTTATTAAGCCAAAGTACAAGGAAACCTAGTAACATGTTAAAGATGTTATAGTCAATCATCCAAAAAAGAAAGATATAAATATGAAAATGAGGCATAATATTTCTGCAAAAAAACTTGATGACAGCCATAAGCAACTCCACCTGAAATTCAAAGAGGCTGCAAAACAAAAAACTATAGCACAAAAAAGTATAGGTGAAACATAAAGAATTGCCTAAATTTAAGGTAGAGCAAAAGTAAAAATAGCAAATTATGCATAAGGATATAGAATTATGGAGCTCGGAGTAAAGCCTCACTAATATAATCCACAATCCACTAAATCCTACCATCAGGAGTAATAAAAAATACCCACTAAAACAGCCCCAAACAATAGAGCTTAATGCCCACATATGAGCTGCACAAAGCCTCCAGGCTAACACCAATAATCAGCCCGAAAAAGAAGCATAAGCCATCCAACAAAAATAGGTAATCCAGAAACCAAACAAAGATCCAAGCACCATAAGAGACTAACAAAAGCAAGCTAGTAACCTCCAAGATTGAAAAAGAACCAAGATAACCCCAAAGCCCAACCAGCTAGCCTAAACAACAACCTAAAGTTATGAGAGCAACAATGGGGAAAGCCATTTGCTACATAACCGATGAAATCATAGCTCAAGTCCATATTTACAAAGAAATTAGCGTAAGAGAAATGCAGTAGCAGTTCAACAACACCAGAACATATTAATAAAATAAAAAGTAGACAATCACAGTGAACCACAGAAAACTCCAAAGAAATATCAAACCCCACCTTGCATATGACCCATGCAAATACATAAAACCACCAATCCAAGCAACCATGAAGAAACCCCAATATAAAGAGCACACCACACACCAATTGGAAGAATAAAAATAAAGCAGAAACCCAACTAGCCCATGAACAACCAAAGCAACATCCCAGCTTATAATCCAGAAGCTGAAATAAAAGCTACCAACAACACAAGAGATAACACACACTCCACCAACCACCACTAGATAAGTAGAGGGAGTTAGCGTAGACCAAGAAAACTTAAAATTGGCCATACAAAAAATAAATCCACAGCAAACCCCACAACACCACATAGGTCATCAAAAAATAAACAAGGGAAAAAACCCTAAAAGAAAGAGAACAAGAAGAAACCAACCAGAAAAATAAATTAAATTCTAACATAGGGTAAACCAAGAGCATCAAGTATAAGAATACCTTTTAAAGCCACCAAAATGGTGGACCCATTAAAATCATAAAATCACTCTAGACCACACCCTAATTAGCAAGCTAAGAAGCACAAGAATTACCCTCCTAGCAAATATGATAAAACAAATGATTCAAAAAATCAACATATTCTTAATTTCCCTCACCTGAAAAAAAAAAAGATTAGGATTGCACCAAATATCATCACTGGAATATAAGAATTGGAAATTATAATCAGAGTTAACCTCAATAAAAATATTAGTTAGGTTAAGATAAATACCCAACGTAAGGCCATAAAGAATAGACATGGTGGTAGCAAAGAAAATATTACCATTCTATAAAGGACTACCAAATGACTACCATTACTATTTCTAATACCTCCACCACCCCAGAAATGAATCACTGCTAACACCATCCATATTTAGCTTAAAAAGATTTATGGTGGGTTTGGTCCAATAAATAATATTATCCTCTTTAGCAATAGGATCACCCTACAAACTACTGTCTAAATAAGTCCCAAAACAATAATATTTTTTAAAATTCTTTAAAGAGAGCAGTTTAACATAAATAAGAAACAAAACCTTATCCTTCACCTTCTGGATAATCTTATGATGATTCATTCGAACACCATTAAAAAGAGAATTATTCCACTCCAACCATAAGTACCATAATATGAGAAAAGGAATAACATTTTTTATGTGCCCTTTAAAATTAATGAATCAATCATTAAACACAGACTTAAGGGACAAATGAGCATTAAAATAGTTTAAATGAAATAAATCATCAAAATAAACCCAAGTTTTAGTAGTAACAAGGCCAAAAATAAAAACATGATGCATATTCTCCATATGGTAATAGCATTGACACTTGGAAGGCAAAATAAAACCTATTTTGGTGAGATAATCATCCATGGGAATAAATTTATGCAGAATTCTCTGGGAAAAAAATAGCCATAGTAGTAGGAATACCCTTAAGCCAAATCAAAGAGAAAATATTTTTGATATTCCTTCTATATCTAAAAGCATGCCAAGCATTCTTTAAGTGAAAACCACCATCTTTAGACAAATCACATAAGATAATATCCTTAGAAGCAATATTGATAGGCAGGTTCAAAATTTGATGAATAATGGAATCAGGAATAACATTAGGAAGTTTCTCATAGTCCCAAAAATTATCAGTAAAGAAAGAATTAACCTTAATAGCCACAAGGGAGGAACAATTCATAATGGAATCAATAGATTGTTTACCAAACCAATGATCTTGCAAAAAGAAAGTATTACTTTCACCAAGCCCCCAAGAAATTAAAGGCTCAACATCCCATTTAAGGCAAAGCCTTTGCCACACTCTAGAATCACCTTGATTAAAATGACAAGCAGTAGGGTGCTTACCAACACAGTAGTTGGCATACATAAAATTAGCCCAAATGCTCACTTTAACATGAAAATTATTCCATAATTTAAAGGAGATTTTCATAGCCAAATCATTCATATTCTAAGAACCTAAACCCCCTTCAGCCAAAACACCACAATACTTCTCCAAGCAACCCAGGAAATTTTGCAGTTAGTAGAAGTACCTTTCCTAAACAATTTATTGATAAGCTTATCCACTCTATTGCAAACCACTTGAGTTGGAAGAATAGTTTGAAAACTAAAAATGGCAAGGAGTAGAGAACATTTTTTATAAGAGTAACTCTACCACCAAAGATAATAAAATTAGAATCCCAAGATAAAAGTTTATTTTAAACAGAGAAAAGAAGATCATAACAAAAAGGTTTTCTTTCTACCTTTAAAAGAGAGAAACCAAGATACTTAATGGGTAATTGACCATGCATAAAACTAGTTAAATCCTTAATGTCTAAAATATGATCATTAGGAATCCTCTTAGAAGCAATAAAATATCTTTTGTTTTTGTTAAGAGATAAGCCACTAACCATTTCAAATTGATAGAAAAAATCCATATGTTTATGAATCCTATTAACCGAAGCTTTAGTAAAAATAATAAAGTTATCCACAAAACATAAATGAGATATGGGATAAGTACCCAAAGTTCTAAAGTAAAGACTAGGAGTATTCTCAAAAAAATTAGTAAGGCCTCTAGATAAAAATTTAGCATAAATAATGAAAAGGGTAGGAGAAATAGGGTCACCTTGTCTTAAGCCATGAGAGGATTTAAAATAATCCATATTAGAACCATTAACAATAATAGAGAAATAAACAACTTCAATACAATTCTTAATAAGCTTAATAATAACTAAATTAAAGCCAAAGAAATTTAGAATATGATAAATAAAGTTCCAATCAATATTGTCATAAGCCTTGGCAATATCAAGCTTCAAAATCAAGTTACCCCCTTTCACCGTGACATCTAAGTCATGGAAAATTTCTTGAGCCAACAAAATATTATCTGTAATGGCCCTCCCTTTCACAAACTCCCTCTAAGAAGTAGAGATAATTCTAGGTAAAATAGAAGTAAGATGATTCAATAAAATTTTAGAAATCAATTTGTTAAAAAAGGTACAAAGATTGATAGGTCTAAATTCATTCCAAGTGCTGACATAGTTATTTTTTGGAATAAGCACAATAGAAGTAGAAGTAAAAAACTTAGGGATAAAATTACCAGTAAAGAAATCCAAAATAGCAAAAAAAAAAATCATTATTAATATTGTGCCAAGATTTTTGAAAAAAATTGAGTGGTAAAACCATCAGGCCCAGCCATAGAGTCACTATTCATACCAAAAAGAGTCTCTTTAACTTCCTTGAAAGAAGGAGGTTTAGAAAGAGCCTCATTCTCCTCTTGGGATATAAGGCTACGAATAAAAGAATGATCAACAATATGAGACATGCTAAAATTCTTATTGAGGTAATTTTGAAAATATTAAACAGGTAAATTAGCTGTCCCCAAAGTACTCTCAATGACAGAACCATCCTCCCGTTGAATTTTATTAATACAATTTTTGTCCCTTTTCCTCTTGACCATTTCATGAAAATATTTAATGATATTATCACCTTCAACTAGGTACTTAGCCACAGCTTTCTGTTTCCAAAAGACCTCTTCCTGAGCTTGTAACTGAAAAAGCTTCTTTTTGGCATTTCTTAATAAAGTGAAATTAGCAGCAAAAGTATCAACTTGACAAGAAGACTAAATATTATCAACTTGGTGCTCCGCATTCAAAATATTGGTAAAAAGATTTTTAAACAAATTATGTTTCCGCCAATTAAAAACCTGCTTAAGCCTTCTCAACATAAACTAAAGTCTCCTCATGCCAAAAGTAGAATTATCGAGATGTAAAGGTGCTTACATATTATTATAAACAACATCAAAATAAAATTCATGAAGTAACCACATAATTTGAAATCTGAATTGAGGAGAAGCATTAAATTGTCTAAAATTAAGGCTAATAAATAAAGGGGAGTGGTCAAAAAGAGTTCTACTAAGATGTTGAACATTAATGGAGTTAAAAGAATTAAGCCAAGAATCATTAAAAAGCACACGATCCAAACATTGCCATAAGTGACCCCTATTCCAAGTGAAGTTATTACCAGAAAAACCAATATCATTTAAATTACAATCCAAAATCATGTTACTAAAATCCTCCATAGACCAATAAGAAGGGGAATATCCTCCTATCCTCTCAGAAGGGTTAGTAATAGCACTAAAATCACCACCAACAAGCCAAGGTAATTTGCAAATATTATGAAAATTAATGATTTGATCCCAAAGCAATTTCCTAATGTAACAGGAAGAAGCAACATACAAAAAAGAAGCACAATAATAAAAATTAAAAACCTCAACATTGCAATACATCACTTGAGTAAAGTCACCAATAACATCAATTTTAATAGGATCCTTCCAAAGAATCCAGATCTTATTAGCCACATTCGAAATAGCATAATTAAAACCCAAAAACTGAGAGGTGCTAACCAACCTAGTAGATTAAATAAAAGGCTCAAGCAAAATAAGGATAGAAACATTGTGAACACGACATAAATTCTTAACATGAATTCTAGAAGAGGAACAACCAATGCCCCTGATATTCCAAATAATTGAATTAAATATAAAGAACATAATTAATGAGAAGTATGTGAGCGAGTGGTCCTAGGAGATTGAAATGTGATATGTTATTTCCTCCTTCCTATCTTGCTATGAAACTTAATGTAACTAGTGTCATTATCATATATAGCAAAACATTTAGCAACAATTCCCATATCCTCTGTGTCCGTAAAAGCAACACTATTATAATGAGAAGTTGAAGGAAGCTGACAATCATTTTGTTGGACCCCTTCACTAACCTATTGAGGACATTCATCCTCCATAAACAAACCATCGTCCTCCATATCACCTTTACTCCCACAGCAAGGACATCAATGCATTCCCCAAGAGGAAGGCTATCCTCCACTAAAGCTAATTCACCCACCTCCAATGGGTTGCCATTCCCATCACTTTCTTTATAAGGTAATGTAATGGCCACATTAACTTCCATCACATTCTCCTACTCATTCAAAATCAAAGGATTAGAAATTGTGTTAGATAGCAGATTACCAATCATTTCCAACAAATTCTTGTTAATCATACAAGGACTAATGGAATCAAAAATAGCATTATTTTGGATACCAATATTAGGAAACATTTGCTCAACCCTTTTCTCACAAATAGAAGGTGAAATAAAAGAGGTTTTAACATTCACTCCTTGATCATGATTCAAACAAACAACAATGGTAACAGTTGGTTTAAGATCATCGCCGACAAACGGCATAGGCTCCTCAATAATTTGAGATGGTTTATAAGTATTTCCCTCTAAGATGATATGGTTAGGGGTAGTAACTTCATGAGAAATCAAGTTGGAATTAACCCCTTGCGAATGTTTGGATGAGTCATTTTCTTTACAAAGGTGAGGATGCTTCCAAAAATATTCATTAATACCATGACCCTACATTTTGCAATGAGAACAAAATATGGGTAAATTTTTGAATTCCACTTTAATTTGGAAATAACTCTACACCTCAGACATAATCCATATCTAATTTGGATGATTCTTAGAAACATAAAATTCAACCAACCTGAGCCATAGATGGCCGATAGATAGAAGTTGTGGCTTGGCCTGTTTGTAACGGTCTTCCAAAGATTGAAGCCAAACGAAATAAGATTTAAGTATTAAAGAAATGAAGTCTCAAATTTGGGTATGAAATCCACATCGGTGCAATAGGGGATTCCTCCCTAACATTAAAATATGGAGTCCATTTTTAGCAAACACATTTAACACGCTTGTATATAGTAAGATCTCCTAGCAAATATATGGCTATAATCAAGATCATTATAAAGTTGGATAACAACATGCCTTTAATCCAGTAAGCCAATACGAAATGATCCCGATAGTTTTAGGTTAAGAAAAAATTTTTGTATAACATCAAGGTTCGGATGCCTTAGGAGGAATTTACCCACCAGCGTTAAAGCAAAGGGAGCATTAAACTGTGAAACCATGGGGTCCTCATACAACAAGGTCAAACAACCTTTAAACAAATAACGAACAAACTGTAACTTAGATGAAGATGATGAAGAACCAGCTAGAACATCTTTGAAAGAATGAGATTTCCCCTCAAAAAGAGAAGAAGTCCATGGGTTAGATGATGACGGATTCATCATCTCCAAGAACCAAAAAACCAAAAAAAAAAAAAAAACCTCAAAAATCAGCAAAGGAAGGAATACAAAGGAAGCAAAGTGAATGCAATTAAATGAAAAATGTAAGCAATCAATGCTAGGAGGGCAAAACCAAACGCGTGAGAGAAAGAAACCTAGATCACCTGGAAATCACCTTGGATGCGAGAGTAGAGAGACATTGTGGCGATGTTAATACACACTTTGGCTATCAAAATAATGATTAACACTTAATTTGTTGATTAAACCAAATTGTATGATCTTTGTCATACCATACAATCTTGATCGCACTATATGACTAATTATTACAAAAATTAAATCATTTTCTTAATTAAATTATAAAAAAATCAGAAGAACTATTTATATTGCATAATATTGATCATCCAAGAGATCAATTGTTTTGATAATACTCACTCTAGATTCTTGATTTCAAAAAAATAAAATAATTTAAATTTTTAAATTGAACTAAACATATTGTACCAATATTAATACACTTTTTTATTTTTATTTTAGAATCAAGTCACCAAATTAGTATTAAGTCATTTTGAGTTATCTTACTATCTAATCTAAATTTTATGGTACATAGGAACAGAATATTTTCTAGGCAAGCCATTGTTTGACTAGTAGTATCCTTAAACTTATTCAATTAATTGTATTGTATAATCCTTATTATACAATGTGATTCAATCGAACTCAAATTATGGAAATTTTCTCTTATTGAACTAAACAAATATCACAAACCATTATTCGTATTTTATGATTAGAATATTAGAATTTAATTTTAGGATTTGCATTAACCTAATAGTGTGTGAGGTAAGATATTCATCAGAGATGTTCTTGAGAGGGTCTTTCAAGAAAGGGAGGTTGTTCCCTTTGTTTGTTATAGATTATATAAACAACATGCATAGAGAGGGTGAGGTTGAAAGAAGGTTTTTTGAGGAAGTCAACGGTTATGTGAGGGAGATCACATGGTTGTCTTTTTGAGCCTATACCTTTGTCCTCCAATGTTTGTATTAGGTGCTCTTAGAGAGAAGCTATTGAGAATTTGGGTTGAAGACTTGTGAGTAGCAAAGAAGGCTAGGAGAGAAGCATCTTTTCATAAAATTTATTTCCAACATTTTTTCATTGCTTAAATTTTTGTTTTCACATGGTTACCTCAAAGAAAATTTTTCATAAAAAAAAATTTCTAGAAAAAAAAAACATTTTTATTTTAACTTTATTTAAACTGTGTTTTTTATAATTTTCATTACTCTTGAAAATAAAATAAAAAAATTGATATTTTGAACTCCTACTAAATCATTTCTAAATTACCTTCGCTGCATATTGTGTAATTGCTATCGTAAAATTTTAAATAACCAATTCACCACCTATCAAATCCCAAGTTGATTAGGATAGATCCCATCATGTTGAAATGTGACAGAAAAATTAGCAGAGCCATTTCTATCCATCGACCCGAATGAAAAAGTTATTTTGTCTCGACGTAGGTCACATAATGCCTATCTCAATGTTATAAAAATACATAATTTTTACTAAATTTTTATTTAAAAATTTATTGTAACTATCAAGAGATGGGGAAAATTTTGAACTAGAAAAAATTTTAAACATGTAAACATTTTATATGTTATGGAGATTAAGATTATTAACATTTCAAATATTTTATCAAAATCTTACAATAGTGGTTTTGGAAGGATTTTCAACCCCCCCCCCCCCCCCCCCCCCCCCCCCTAGTTATATCAAGTCGCTTTCACCCTTTTGGATATGCCCATACATTAAAGTGGACGAATGTGTTAAAACAATTATGTACCAATTTATTGATACACGATTATTAACTCTTTTGCTTGCATTCTAACAAAATAAACATTAATATGTGTACTTAATGTTTTAAAATATTTAGTGTGTTATCTTCTTTAGGTAGAGAATATGCTAATATTAAAAAGTTAAACACGATTCCAAAGTATTTAACATAATCTTGGGATGCAAAAGTTATAAGTATTTTTGAATAACATAATTTATCTACTTAATGTTGTCATGTTTTAATGTGTTCAATAATAACTTTTGAATAAAACATCAATCAAAGAATTGTAAATTCAAGAGATAAGAATGAAAGGTCCATTGAACTGAAGGCCAAAGAACTAGAAGACAGGTTGCTAGAAAATTTTGATGATGATGATGACATAACACTGTTGACTAAAAAATTCAAGTCATTCTTTAAACAAAAAAAATAAAAAGTTCAATGAAAGATACTGAGATAAAAAAAAAGAGGCAAAAATAATTTCAAAGTTACTTCCATCATCATCTATTTTGAATGTAAACAAGTAAGGTCATATAAAGTGTGAATGGCCCAACATGAAAGGTTTTAGTCAGTAGGAGAAAAATGAAATTGAAGGTGAGAACAAAAAGCTAAAAAGAAATAAACCAAAATATTTTCTATCAACTCAAATATAAAATAATCTGTGCAAGTGAGTGTGAGGAGATAAAAACTTATGCATGATGGCTAAAAATAACTATGGTGAATTAAAATACAATTTGATATATGACTTGACATGTGATGAATTACTTTGTTTGATAGAGTAATTGCATGTTTTCTTTAATATTTTTAAGAAAAAAATTCTAATTTTAAAAGCACCTTGCATCATTAGAGAATGTGTATATCGTATTTTTGCAAGATTTTGAGTCTAGAAAAGTATTAGCAGGAAAACATTTCTTGTGCAATAAATTTGAATAAAAGAGTATAACCTACCATACGAAGACTATTCATACCTATATAAAGCTAAACTTGTATTGTATGAGAAATTTAGGACATCCATATCAATAAATGAGATTTTAAGAAAATAAGTAATGAAATTAAGTTGGCTGAAAAATGCATCACATATGTATGCACCACTTTAGGTGAGATCAATGTTTAAAAATCGAACCATAAATAAAATTAAAAGAAGGTGATGTTCTATTATTTGATTCAGATTAAATTGGGATTGAACTGAATGAAATAAAAATTATTTAACCTATTTACATAACATGTAAATGACATAATATTGATATAATAATTATACAATAATATAAATTTGTGACAAAAAATAAAAAAAATTATAATAAAATAATGTGTTATATAATTTAAATTTAAACATATTTAATCATCAAATATAAGTTATATTTAATATAAATTTATTTCATATGTAATTTTGTAAATTTCATATATATAATTGCTAGTTTATGTTATATATTTAAATATAATTTATACATAAAAATTATATATATAATTTACATTTTAAAATTGCATCTTTAAATTCATGTTAGATAATTTTTGTTAAAAAAAATAGATAAAAAATTCGTTTGCTAAATTATACAAGAATATGATCAAGCATTTATCCGACTACGTGGGGTTAGTTATACAAATCTTCTTTCTCCGTTGTGCTCGATTAAGTGTCAAATTCTCATTGAAACCTAATAAAAAATACATTCCTAATACTTGATAACTAAATTTTTTTGGTCAGGATCTATGTTTCTTAATATAAACCAGATCTAATATAATTACTCTCCTAGCAGAGTCATTGGAATGCCGAGATTATGAGATCAAACCATTTAAGATTACTCCCTCTATTCTTTTCTACCAGTCAAGCAATTCCAAGCTTTTTATGAAAATAGTCATTTTGCATTTATCTCTAAGTATAAAATCACTCATCTACTTGAGCATCCTCATCTCTATAATAGTTAATTTAATTTTATGCTACTATTTTAATGGTCAACATTCTACTATGACTCAAGTTTTCTAGTAAAGGAAGCTCCTATTTCTAGTGATAGATGCTCCCATTTTCTAGTGAGAGATTTTTTTCAAATTTTATCTATATTGTTTAGCAGAATTTTTGGTCATGACGGTAGATGGCTTAGCGACCTCCTCCGGTGGACGTAATTCTACCATTTTCACTCACACTAGTTCTCATATTCTTCTGGGTTAAGAGGTTTCATCGCAAGGTGGGGTAAAGCAAAAGATTAATTTCATGAATGCTCTGTTGGTTATCAAGGAACCAACTGGTATTCCAACTAAATCCTGATCCCCTATGATTGGTAAAGGAAAACAAATTATAGAAGGTTTGGAGCCAAAGAATCCTTGATAATTACTAAGAGCAAACTGAATGATTTTGAAGTATCCTCATCATCTAGCATGAAGCTTATTATTAATAGGTTTGGCAATGTTAAAAAAATTATAGAAGCCATCACCCGTTTTTGGCTCAAAGCAATGTTTTTTTTTTTGTGATGTTAGAGGGGAAATGCTAAAAGATGTTGGTGGTTTGTATATTAAAGTCAATCTATCAAATTACGAATCCTATTTGTTAGAAGATGGAGTTGTGGTTAAGTTGCCTGAGCCAAATGTGAATGTCAATTCTAAAAGACTTCAATATTCTATTGTAGTGAATGTTTTGGGAATGATTTCCTAGTCCAAGTAATTGTGGAGGAGTTGCGATGCAAGTGGTTCAAATTTGGTAAATTCCATCTGATAATTATTGGCTTATGCTGGGTATTATGCACTTTTTTTCTCTTGGGAAGCTATGGAGAAAGTTCTATCGGGTGGACCTGTGTTTGTTAATGGTTATATAGATGGTCTTGATAAATGGGATCCCATAGTTTCACCTATATCATTGAAAGGATTTTCGTCTCTAATTTGGGTTAGGATGCCTAATCTACCACTTTTTGTTGGGATGAGATTAATGTGTCTAAAATTTCTTCTTCGATTGGACCACCACTTTGATAGATGGTAATATGTTCCAACGGGGAAGAAGAGAGTTTATTATAGTATGTGTTCGAGTGGAATTAGACAAATAACTTCCATTATGTGTTCTTTCAAAAGGTGGAGTATGAGAAAATCTCTTTATTCTGTTTCAAATGTGGAAAGATTGGTTATTTGATAAATTTTTGTAAATTGAAGAAGATGGAAGGTGGTGATAAAGGTGTTGTTAAACTGGTTAGAAATGACTCTGGAAAGTTTCTACCAATGGATCAAAAATAATGATTCATCTTATGGGCTTTGGGTCCATGTTAATTATAAAAGAAGAAGGAAGTTTAGTGTTGTATCTCAGAAGAAAATTTATTTCCCTAAATCAATTCATGTATATCTTAATAAAGCTTAGACAAAAGATTGGCCTTTATTTTAGAACTTTGGGAGGTGTTCCTTTATCTCATTTATGTTTTGTGGATGATTTTATTGTGTTTTCTAATGGGACTATTAATAAAATTCAAAAACTTATAGATTTCTTTTACCATTTTGAGAGGGTTAGTGGCTTAACCTTTAACAAAAGCAAAATTTGTTTCATTGCCTCTAAGAGAATTTTGAATGATCGTATTTTATCTATTAACAATCTTACTGGCTTTTCCCATGCTCAATTGCCTATCAAATATCTTGGAGTTCCTCTTTTTTTTTGTAGGAGGAAATATTTTTTGTTTGATGATCTTATTGCTTCTATTCAAAACAGGCTATTATCATGGGAGTCTAATTTCCTTAGTTTTGATGGTAGAGGTACTCTTAGTAAAAGTGTTCTTTGTGCTTTTGCGGTTTATAAATTTCAATCTATTTTTCCTACTCAAGCAGTTTGTGATAGACTTCACAAGATTATTAATTAATTTTTTTGGAAAGACACTTCTTCTAACCCAAAAATTCACTGGGCCTCTCGGGAAAAATGTTGTGGTGTTTTGGCTAAAAATGGTCTTGGTTGTAAGAACTTTTATGACCTTGCTAAGGCTTTTTCTTTTAAACTTTGGTATAATTTGCGTGTTAATGTTAGTCTTTGGGCTAATTTTATGATTTCTAAATATTGTATTGGTAAACATCATACTAATTATTTTTTCTAAACAAGGTGATTCTAGAGTTTGGAAAAGGCTTTCCAAGGTTAAATGGCAGGTGGATCCCTTCATCTCTTGGGGCTTTGGTGATGGTAATATTTTCTTTTGGCAAGATCATTGGTTAGGTAAAATCTCTATTGACTCTATGTTGAATTCTTCATCTACTTCCTCGGTTAAGGTTAACACCTTTTTTAATAATAATTTTTTGGACCATAAGCTTGCCAATGAGATTCTTGATTGTATCCTCCATAGTATTTTAAACTTGTCTATCAATACTGCTTCTAAAGATATTAAGTTATGTGATCTTTCCAAAGATGGTGGTTTTCATTTAAAGAATGTTTGGCATACTTTTAGAGATAAAAGAAATAATGATAGCATTTTCTATAATATTTGGCATAAGAGCAATCCCTCTACTATTTTTGTTTTTGTTTGGAGAGTCCTGCGTAGATTTAGTCCTATGGAAGAAAATTTTATCAAGAAATGTTAATGTTGTATCTTGGTCTCTAAATGTCAATGTTGTTTTCACAGGGAGAATATGCATCATGTTTTTTTTTATCTGGTCCTTAGCTGTTAAAACTTGAGTGTATTTTGATTATTTGTTTCAACTAAACTATTTTAACTCTCATTTGTCTCTTAAATCTATGCTTAATTTATGGTTTATTAACTCCAAAGGTCACATATGCAATCTCATTCCTTTCCACATTCTTTTGGTTTCTTTGGCTGGAAAGGAATCAATTTCTTTTCAATAATGTGAGAATGAGCCATCATAATGTTATTCAGAATGTGAAGGATAAGGTGTTAGCTCTACTGACTATTAATTAGATTTTTGTTAAGAACTCTAAAAACTGTTACTTTGTTGGTACTATTTTAAATTTAAACTTGGAGGGTGTTCCTTCCATTTCTAATATTATCTACCGGCATAAACCTACCATTAATTTCTTTAAGCTTAATGTGGATGGCACTAGCACTAAGTTGTCTGGTGGTTGTGGTGGTGTGATTAGAGATAGTAATGGTGGCCTCATTATTACTTTTGAGGGTCCTGTTTAGGGAAACTATTATACTGGTGTTTCTAGGGATATTTTGTATGTTATTTAGCTGTGCATCCCTCTTAACTTAACTAATTTGCTTATTGAGGTTAATTTTAATTATGATTTTTATCCTTTTCAAGCTGAGGATGAGATGTGTTGTTCCTCGAACCTCTTCTATATGGTTAGAGAAATTAAAAACCTGATGCTTTTTCTGAATGACTCATTTCACGATATCAGCAAGGATGGTAATGCCTATGCTTCTTGGATGGCAATGTGGGGTTGTAGCCTGAACTATTTTTCTGATTTTATTTGGGACATTAACCCTGCCCCTCTTTATAGTTTACTTAATCTGGAAGCTTTTGGGTTTCCTTATGTTAGATCTTAGCTTTTTTGTTTCTTGGTTGGTGTTCGGGTTTTGTTTGTTCATTTAATTTTTTGTTAGTTGGGCCTTGATTTACTACTGTGCTTTTTGCCTTCTCTTGCTGGTTGTTTGGGTTATTGTGTAGTGTTTTTATATTTCTTGGAACATTCTTTATGTTGCTTGGATTATCTGTGACGTGGAGGCTCCTTTACATCTTAATTCTAATTTCTATAAGTGTTGTTATTATATTTGATGGAGGTATGTTTTGCTAGGGGGATGGACATCTGGACTAGTATTTATCTATTTATGTCCGAGATTTTAGTTTTGCTCTAGGACTCTTTATGTTGTCTCACTCTGTTATGGGACTATATGTGTTGGCCCACATTTTGGTTTTGGTTAATTCATTTCTATTGCTTCTAGCATTCTGAGCTTTCTTTTTTAGTTATTATCTTGGTTAATTTACACTTCAGCTATGATTTTTTGGGTTTTATGGCTGATGGTCTATCCCATTATTGCTCTCCTACTTTTAGTATTTGGGGTGCTGATGGTAGTTGTGTGGTGATAGCTGGGCTATCTTGTTTTGTTTAGGTTGTTGTTGGTTTGGTTGGTATTTCCCGATTGTTGTCTCGTGTGCTGTTGGTATGGAGCTTAACTATAGGATCTAGTTGTTTGGTACTTGGATGATTCTCTACTGGTTGCATATTTGGTCTTGGTGGATTAGTGGAGCTTCTAATGTTGGGATTTTGGGTTACCCGTGCTATTTTTTGGGGGGCAATTTGGTTTGTTGGATGGGTTTTGCCAAGGTGGTTTTGGGTTACCCTGAAGGTAGGATTGAGTGGCTTGTGGATGTCCTGAATGAAGCTTTTGTTATTATGCGTACTCTAAGCTCTTTAAGTCTTATTTCTAAGATTGGCTTTTTTGGGAGCTATTTTTGCACCTTATTTCTGCTTCTTTGCTGCCATCTATTATATTGTTATCGTTTAATGTATCTTCTTTATTTTGTAGCATTCCTATTTGTATTTCTCTGTAGGTGAAGATGCCTTTGGCTGCTCCCAAGATTTTTTGTAGAAAAATCGAGCTTTATTCCAACTATATTTTCTTTTTTGGATGCTTTTCTATAGCATCATTAGAATGTTAGTAGGGCATTTTATATTTTTGCTTACTGGCAAATATCAGCTCGTAGTTTTTATTTTGATTTGTTTTGTATCTCGTAAGAGCATTAGCGAGCTGATAATATCTTGTAAGGACTTTGTCATTTCTTTTTCGATATTAATGCGTAGGCCCCTTTGTGGGTTTTCACCAAAAATAAATAAATAAACCTTAGACTAAAGATTTAAAGATCTCTTGACTAGATAAAGTTTATAGTTTAATCTATGATGTTGAGGGAGCTAAAATTCCTTCGATCATTGTAGATGGTCATTTCGAATTTAAACAAGTACTTTGGAGAATGGCGTCAATCTGAAGAGAGTTGGTACTGATCGTGAAAATTCTGGTGAAAGAGGTATGGACTTATCTTCTATTACTTCTAAGGATCCAACCTTTTCTATCACGGTAATTTCTACTAAAGGTAACAAGTTCAACTTATTGGAATCTTATTGTGGGGATGAGGTGAATATGGATAAGTCTGGGTTTGTTGATTCAATAATGGGTGAATTAGAAGATGGTGAAATGGTGAAGTCTAATGTTTTAAACAAAACTATGGAAGAATCTTCTTTTGATCTAATTAATAATGGGAGTGATGTTGTTACCACGTTTTTGATGGCTTGGTAAATTGCATTTTTGGGACTAATAAACCTAAACTTTAAAAGGAGCATAGGTTCCTTTGCCATTTGAACACATCTTATAGGCATACAAAGCTAGAAATGTTAAATAAGAAAAGGGGTGAGGGTCCTTCCCCCTCTGGAGGAAAATGAAATCCTTGGCTTTTGGAACTATAGAGAAGCTAATAAAAGAGAAGTCTCTTTTTATTTCAAAGAATTTGTAAAAGATTGGGATTTATTCTTTGTTGGTTTTGTTGAAATAATGATTTCTTCTATTGGTAGATGGGAGTTTAGTAAATTCATGGAAGAAGATTGGGATTTCATACTCTATCTGTCTAATGGTTTGTTAGGGGGATTATGGTTTTCTGGAGCACTGATTTGGCCTCTTTTTCATTGTTGGAAGCTTCTTATCAATGTGTTGTTGGGGAGTTGTAGGTTGTTAATAAAGGAATATGTCTAGTCTCTACTGTCTATGGTAGTAAGGATTTATATAATAAGAAGAAATTGTAAGAATGTTTGGAATTGCATTCTAGCTTGGCCTTCCTTCAGTGGTGGGGGAAGATTTCAATTGTGTATTGTCTCAAGATGATAAAAGGGGAGGGATGAAATTTACTTTTTCTCTAGGTCCTTGAGAGATGAAATCATTTATGAATATCAATAATTTTCATGAAGTGGGGTTGGTTGGACCAAATTTTACTTGGTGCAACAATAAAAGTGGAAGTACAAGCATTTTGGAGAGGGTTCATAGATGTTTATTGAACTCTAAAGCTTTAGAATTGGTATAATATGCAACAATCAGGCACCTTGCTAAGGTCTGGTCTGATCATTTCCACATTGTTTTGAAAATCTTTCAGATGAATAATAGTAAAAATAGACTTTTGAGGTTCAAAGATGTCTAGGTGTCATATCCAGCTTTAGTGGCAGTGGTGCATAAGTCATGGAGAAAAATAGCTTGTGGTGATGCTATGAATATCCTCAACATGAAATTTCACTGAGTTTTGAGAGCTTTATATTTTTGGAGTAAAACAAAACTTCAAAATTTATTATATTTAAATAACAAATTTAAAAGGAAGTAGCAGATCTTAAATTGGAGAAGGTGAATGGTGGTGGGTGTTTCGATGATAGTCTTTTGTTTCTTAGATCTAAGATTAATGAATAAAAAATCACACTTGCTTGCTTGAATACTTGGTGGAGGCAAAGGACAAAGGTGAAGTGGTTGGAAGAAGGTGACATGAACTCTAAGTTCCTTCATGCTTTTGCTAATGGAAGAAGGAATGGAAATTTTTTTAACCAAGTGAAAAATGATGATAGTAATCTTGTCGTGGATCAAGCGAATATTGAAGGGATCTTCTTTAATTTATTTAGCAACAAATGGAGGTATAGAAATTGTAATATGAGGGGCTGGCCATATGCTCTGAATACTTTAAGTCATGAGGAATGTAATCTCTTGGATGCTGATTTTTCTTTTTAAGAAGAGGTAAAAGTTGTTAAAAGTCTTGGCAAGAATATTTCTCTAGGATTTGTGGTTTTTCTTATTCTTTTATAAAATCATATTGGAATGTAATTGGTGAAAACATTTGGCATGTTATCAATCAGTTCTTATCTTCTGAAAAGAATTGTTCCAAGTAGAAGGAAACTCTTTTTGTTCTTATTCCTAAAGTAAATAATCCTTTAGCTCCTTCAAATTTTAATCCTATCAATTTTTGCTTGTCAATTTACAAGATTGTTGCCAATATTTTATTAAATAGATTGTTGCAGGTTATCCCTAATATAATTTATGATGTTCAAGTTGCCCTTATCAAAGGAAGGACTTTATCGAACCATATTCTTCTTGCTCAAGAACTCTTCAATAAATTTAGATATTCCAAGTTTAAAAAGGATTGGTGACAATTAAAATTGATATGGAGCAAGCTTATGATAATATGGCTTGGGCTACTCTAAGGCAGGTTTTGGACTATTTTAGATTTTCGGTTAATTTCTCTAACCTTTTTATCGAGCGTGTGGTGGATCCTAAATTTTTTGTTCTAATTAATGGAAATAACTCTAAGTGGATCAAAGAGAAAAGTGGATTTAGACAAGGCTACCTGTTATCTCCATACTTGAGTATCTTATACTCTCAACTCTTATCTAATGCTTTTCTTCATAAAGTTAGTAATTTGGGCAACAAAATTGCTACTGCTACTCTGAAGATCACTCATCTATTGTATGATGATGATATTCTTTTATTTTTGGAAGCCAAGGTCAAATATTTGAAGAAAATTAAAAGAATATTTTTTATTATTGTAATTGGAGAGGGCAAAAAGTTAACAGAAATCTTCCATTTTATTTGGGACGTCTATAAATTGGAATAAGAGGAGAGCTATCTCAAGATTTTTGAGATATAAGGATGTGAAGGAGCTAAATTACTTGGGTATCAAAATTGCTTTCAGGAGAATAGTTTCATCTTATTTCCTTAACTTGTTGGAAAAATATGCTTGTAAAATGAATGCATGGGGTAACATGTTCTTCTCATTAGCAGGAAGGTTGGTCTTGGTAAGATCTATGGTTTTTCCTATCCCAATTTTCTTTTCTACACATTCCTTAGTTCCTTTGAGCATCTTAAAAGAATTTGATAAGATGTGTAGGAATTATTTATAGAATAAATGAGGTGGTAACTGTGACCTACATTATGTTACATGGATGATCTTTGCAAACCGTTGCATTCTGGAGGATGTGTGCTTCATTTGGCTATCTATATAGTTGAACCTTTGAGAGAAAAATTTGCTTGGAATTTTTCAATAAAAATGACTTTCTTATTAATAAGTCATTGATTGCCAAATATGGAACTGATATTTGGCATTTTGATTGTAAAAGAAATAGCTCAACCACTTGAAAAATCATATATAGTGGAGCAAAAGCTCTTTGACCAATAATGAGATGGATGGTTGCATCAGGTAAGTCTATTAATACCTTAAAATATGTATGGGTATTAGATAATAGCTTTGATAGATGGCCTACTTTAATTGATACTTTGGATAGTGAATTTCCTTCTCTTGACAAGTTTATTGTTGATGGTAACTGGAACCATACGAAACTTCTTAAATATTCTGGGAGGTCCTTAATTAATATTATACTACAAATTCAAATATTTATGGATTTGTTGGTTGATCGTTTGGAGCTAATTAATTAATTTTCTTTAAAAACTATTGCTACTATGGTCTCAAATGTGGTTGTAAATGATTTAGCAATTGTGAAATATTAGAGGTGGATGAAAATTTTGAAACGTTCACCTCAGGTGGATTATTTTTGGTGGAGACTTTTGAATAATGCAATTCCTGCTAAAGATTTCTTAATGTATAGAACATTGTTTTATTATAACTATTGTCCAAGAGGGCGTACTACAATGGAAAATTTAGAGCTTGTTGCGGTTAATTGTTCCAAACTCATTCAGTCATTGCATTGCATAATAAATGGGGTCTTCTAGTTCTTATGTTCTCTTCCATTCTGGAGTGCAAAAGTAATTTCGAGATGTTAACCAATGTTAATCTTTTTGTTGCAAATCTTTACTACTCTTTGGTCTTTTTTCTTGGAAATGTAGAAATAGAGTTAAGCACAATGGACATGAGCTCGGCTCGGGTTTCATTGCATCAAATGTAATTAGTTTTTCATCAATTTCTTTGAAATTTAATCTATTTTGGACTACTCGAATGTTAACCAGCTTCCTTAGCTGATTTCTCATTCTTGGCACCCTCCTCTCGAATTGATTAAAGTCAACATTGATGATACTTTACTGAGATCAAATGAAGCTAGTATTGGCAGAGTTTTTAGAGACCACAAGGGGAGATTCTTACTGGCTTTTGGGTTCAGATGCATTCATTGGGATAGTGCCCATTTGGAACTATTGGCATTCCATTTGTTGAAAAAAGTAATCCAAAAGTGGATGTTGGAAGCTAAAGGGATCATAATTGATGGAGACAATTATAATATCATTAAGTATCTGCAAGGGTCGGCTGGCAAAGCTTTTCGGAATGTGGATAAAGACGAGGCAGAGAACTTTTCTTTCTTGAAAGGTTTTGGCAAACTTTTATTTCATTTTTCTAACATAAATTTAATAAGTTAGCCAATTATTGTGCTATCTTTATTTTAGTTGGTGATTTTTTTTTTTTTTTGGAAGATTTAAGTTGTAATAAGATTCCTCCTACTTTTCTTTATTTTAAAGGAGAATTTTAATAGTTTATCTATCACTTAGTAGATTGTATTAGGCCATTTTTATTTTAATGCAACTTGCAAATTCTATAAAAAAAAAAAACATTCTTCAATGACTTCTAACAAAGTAAGAGATATAAATAGGGTGGGAACGGGTTGATAAGTAACAGATTTAGGATAGCAAGAATCAGCATGTGCCAAATTATTAAAGCATATAAATATTTGATTTGTACTAAATAATGTTATAATATATTAATCACTTGCTTTCAAGTTTAACTTTAATTTCATATCAATTATAATAATTAATTTATTTGAAAATTTATAAGAAAATCATGATTTTCATATTTAAAATAATATGAATTTTTTTTTCATATACTAATAATATAATATGAGAATTGCTGACTGGAAAGGGTGTTGCAAAGCATTTATTTCAATATTTTTGTATTTTAAAAAAAAATGAATTTATTATATTTAAGAAAAATCATGATTTTTTTATTATATTATTTGGCTAGATGGTATAAAATTAATATTAATTTTAAAATCTATAAATACCTTCAAAATTTATAAAGGCTATAATTTATTTTCCATAAAATAGAAATAATAATTATTTTTAAAATAAACTTTTCATTTACAAATAATCAAATCGACCCTTCGGGCAAGACAATACATGGATTTACTCTTCTGTTAGCGGGCTAAACTTCCCTCGAATTAAGATAACTTTTGTTGAACGATTGGGCTGAACATTATACCAGTTAAAGCCCATGAGCTGGCGTTTATGATAAGGGCTATCATTGATGATTTGCGTACGCTTTGTCTGGATAAATAAATACTGTTATGTGAAATTTAAAACTATTAGGCCGCAACTTTTTTTTCTCTAAAAAGTTTGACTACTAGGCTATAAATAAATTTAAGAAAATTGACATATTTTGAGATAATATAGACTTGCTTAGATTGAGCTCATGGCCCTTTGACCTAAACCAAATTGGGATGGGGTCAAAGAGGAGTTGGAATTTCAAATCTAAGACAAATATATTGAATTTGTGTTAGCCATATTTGAACTTAATTGATCGAAAGGGGGTCTACTAAATCCACTAGGTGGGTTTCCAACTAAGCACTTGGATCAATTTTTATATAAAAATAACTATGAACGAACTCCAATCGAGTTAACACGAGATGGTTCCATTTGTGGCTTGAGGCTAAAATGCACCTATGAAAATGCAAATACAAGTCACTAGATAGTCTACTAGTCATCTAAGGGTATTAGGCTGTATTTAGGATACTTTATAGACCATGGCAATCAAGTTTCAACTCAAGTTGAATGAAGAGTCCATATGGGTTTTGCTAAGGGCAACCTATGGATGATTGAGGATTAATTATGAGAGCAAAGCATGTTCTCAAAAGCCTAGGGTCAATCTAGAATGGCTATAGCATTCCAAGAATGCAGTTTGACCGAGAAGGGTTGTTGTTGGTTCAATTATTTTGGATAATCCTGCTATGGGTAATTAAGTGTTGAATAGCCTATTAGGTTGTCTACTTGTTAGGTTGGACTAGGAGCTAAATCCTAAGTAGATTGAGTAAGTCTGAGATGTAAATAACAAGTATTTAGTCCTATGTGCTACTTCTAAACTTTATAATGATTGGGATAAAATTAGGTTAGGGTCTACAAAATAATTCATTGGTACTATTAACTCCATAAAAATAAATTGACTTAAATTCAAATTAAAGCCAATAACAAGAACACTAAAATTTAAATTAGTAATCCTTATAAGAATTAAAATAAAACATAATTTAATTTATTCTAAATTTCTAGTCACTTATTCCTATAATTAAAAATTTAAAAGAAATTATTTTCTCTTATTTTTACCTTGAGTTTAGTTTTAAGTGAAAAGATAATTTTTGTGGGCTGCAGCCATGTGAGCTCAAAGTTTTGTAATTAAGAAGGGAAAAGCATAGTAGAAGAAATAAGAAAAGTGTGTGTGTGTGTAAATTGCTCCAAGTGCTCTATCTTATGCTTTAATGATTACAAATATTAGTAGATGATTATATTCTTATTTCTACTTTAATTTTTACATATTTTTTCTATGTGGTCACTAACATTTTCAGGTACAACATACGCCTAGAAAAATAAAGATATAAAGATCAAAACAATATAGCATCAGTATATAAATCAATTTGTGTCTGCCATAGTCCATACTTTTTTGAGCAATTTTCTTTATTAGGTGTTTGTTAGGAAGGCAACTACACACACACACAATAGAGATTAAAATTGAGTATTTCAATCTTGTTGTTAATCGTATTGTACAATATAGATCAAACTATATGATCTGTTCAAACAGAAATTAATTCTAATATTTAATTAAATGAGATTAAATTAAATTGAGTTGTAACTAATTATATTATATGACCACCACATCGTACAGGATGATCATGTATTTTGACAAAACTCATTGTCGTACCCTAATTACTTAAAATAGATAAATACAAAATTTAAAAATTTAATTAATCATATTGTACAAACTTATTCGTACTGTATAAATATTAATTAAAAATACATAATTTAATTCTAAGGATTAAGAAATCAGATCAGATCTAATTATCATCAATTATCATATTATAAGAAAATAAATGGTACTATATGATTCAACTAAGAACTCATATGGATGAATGTTATTCGTTATAAACAATCTGTGATTCAATTGAACTATTGCAATTAAGGATCTTGAGCTTGTGATTTTCATGATAAAATACAATTTTGATTGTCTTTTGATTTTCCAAGCATGTGTATTGTAGATCTATTTTTGTATGTGTCATGGTAGCCTATGACCTGGAGAAGAAAACAAAACACAAGAAAGAAAAAAAACAGAAACAGAGGAACAAGGTTTCAAAACCAGTAAACTATGATATTCATCTACTATCTTCTTCTCCATCGTTTTGCTTTCTATATCCCATTAGCAAAACCAAATTACTAAAAATAGAAAAGTAGAGAAAATAAGATAATGGTTGTACTAGGCCTCAAGTTAGTTATAATAGCATGATAAAAGATAAGCAGCGGTAGTGGGAGCATAAACGCATCATGTAGGGGGTCGGATGAGCTGGCGGAGGTATGTAAATAGCGTGGTTCCACATCAATTCCCTCCCGCTTCAGAGGAGTCTGCAATCGGCTAAAACAGCTCAGTATCAGCTTCGTCAGGTGGTGAATAAGGGAAAATATCATCGATATTGAAGGTTGCAGATGTGAGAATGTCTGCTGGTAGATCAACAATATAGGCGTTATCATTGATTCATTCCTTGATTGCAATTGGAGCAATCTTCCGTGGACTGAGTTTTGTATAAGAACAAGATGGAAATCGCTCTCTTCGTAGACGAACCATAACTAATACTCCAAGTTCAAATGTTTTGTAGCATCGATGGAGATCAGTATGTTGCTTGTAGGAGTGATTAGATTGCTCTAATTTCCTGTGGACATCTTTAAGCATTAGTTTAAAATTTTCAGCCAACTTACCTGCACCCAGGTTGTGACATTTTGGAATGAAGGCCAAGTCAACCACATGATTCGGCAACTTGGTATAAACTATGCTAAAAGGGCACATTCCTGTTGACCGATTGGGCATTGAGTTGTAGGAGAACTCAGCTAGACTCTAGACCTCGTCCCATTGTTTTGGATGATCATGAACTAGGCATCACAACATGTTTCCCAATGTTCGATTGACCACCTCAGTTTGCCCGTCGGTTTGAGGGTGATATGCGGAGCTAAACTTGATTTCAGTTTTAAGTTGCTTCCATAGTTCACGCCAGAAGTGGCTGATAAACTTCACATCACAGTCAGATGTGATGCTACGGGGGAGCCCGTGTAGTCTAACGATCTCACGGAAAAACAATCGAGCGACTCCAAGGGAGTCACATGTTTTCTTGCAAGCTATAAAATGTGACATTTTAGAAAATCTATCAACTACAACCACAATTGAATCAACACCTCTCTTTGTTTGGGGCAGCCCCAAGACAAAGTCCATGCTTAAATCTTCCCAAATTGACATAGGAATGGGTAGCGGAGTGTATAGACCAGCATTTTATCGAACACCTTTGTAGACTTGACAAATTTGGCATTTTTCAACAAAACGGGTGCATCTCTTCTTAAATGCAGCCAATAAAACTTTTGCTGCATCTGTTGCACGATCTTCTCACGTCACAGATGTCCAGATAAACCTCCCCATGCATATCTTTAATTAATTGTGGCCGAACAGAAGAAGTTGGAATGCATAGGGAGTTTCCTTTGAATAGGAAACCATGCCGCAATGAGTAATCATCCCTTGTCTTGTTGGTAGAACATTGTACCAACATCTCAACAAAGTCTTTATCCTGATGGTATAAATCTTTTAGCATCTCCAAACCAGTAATCTCTATTTGAAGTTTAACAAGCAACGTCGATCGCCTGCTCAAGGCGTCAGCCACTCGATTTTGGTTACCCGACTTGTGTCTAAGGACAAAACTAAACTTTTGTAAAAATATTATCCATCGAGCGTGCATCCTGTTAATATTTTTCTGTGTATTCAGTTATTGTAAAGATTGATGGTCACTACATAAAATGAAGTCCTGGTGTAAAAAGTAATGCTCCCATTGCTTTAGAGCTCGTACCACTACATAAAGTTCTTGTTAATAGATAGACCATTTCTGTCTTGCCGTGGTTAATTTCTTGCTAAAAAACTCAATAGGCCTATTGTCTTGAGACAATACAGCACCTATTCCAATTCCAGAAGCATCTGTATCCACATTGAATGGTTTGGTAAAGTCCGGTATATCAAGAACGGGGGCTGAAATTAAAGCATTCTTGATTGTTTCAAAACTATTTTGCTGTTCAATATTCCACTCGAAAGTCATTTGTTTGAGGCAATCTGTTATCGGTGTCATAAGTACAATAAACCCACGAATGAAATGTCTGTAAAAGTTAGCAAGTCCATGAAAACTTCGAACGTTAGTATGTGATCGTGGTGGAGGCCAGTCACAGATCGCCCTCACTTTGCATTGATCCATGCTAATACCCTGTGCAGAAATTATAAAGCCCAAGAAATGTCTCACGACAATAAAACTTTTGGCGAAAGAAAACTATATGAACAAACCATCCAATTATCCCTTGCACTTACACTAATTATTTTTCTACCAAAAGTTTTATTATGAATTTATATATCACGGACATCCCTAACATTCCAATAGTGTCTTTGCTTCACGTACATAATGCACAAGGGAGCTCCCTGATACAAAGCTCAAAGTGGTTTGTTCTTTTTTTCGGTTAGGTGTGTGTTTTGAGAGTTGGGAAGTAGGCGAAGTTTTTGGCTCTTCCATTTGAAGGAGTATGAATTTATACGTCCATCATATATAACACCTGTATCAAATTGCCAAGGGAGACCCAAAATAAGATGACAGACATCCATATCTATGACATCACACAACACCTCGCAAGTATAATGCTTCCATATGGAGAAATTAACTTGGCACATATCTAACACAAGAATTTCCATGCCCCTTTTTACCCAACTAATCTTGTATGGATTTGGGTTTTTGGTGGTTTTTAAGTGCAACGCAGTGACGACAGACTTGGATATGATATTCTCAGTGCACCCACTATCAATAAGGAGGTCACACACTTTATCGTTGATTGTGCATTTTTGTCCGGAAGATGGCATTTCGTTGAGAAGCAATTGTCTGACGTGGAGCTAGGAGTAATTTTTCCAGAATGCATACCACAGGTTCCCCTTCATCCCCTTCAACTTATTCATACTCATCTTCCAAACCCCCTTTGGAGGTAGTGTGCTGGGCTTCAGATTCTCCTTCCAAAATCTGCACCTGTTGATGATTTGGGCACTCGTTAAACTTATGGTCTGGTTGAAAACATCTGAAACATTTTAAAGTACTTGGCATGGTGTATGGGTTCTCCTTAGTTGGGGCCTTCAACTTATTTGTAGCTTTATTATCAATGATTTGTGGAGTTGGCCCAGCACTAGTATTTCCTTTTTGCATTGGCTTTCCATGAGAATTACAGCTATTAGAGTTTCTGAGAAGTGTCGTCTGCCGATAAACATGCGGGATGGTCTGTTTAGCTGTACCTCAGCTTTTAATGCAAAATTCACCGCCTATGATAAAGACCATACGGAGTTTAGCTCCAACTTGTCTTGGATCGCATCCTTCAATCCACCAATGTAATGAGCTACAATTTGATTATTAGACTCATTCAAATTATTGTGGGCACTCAGACGATAAAACTTCTCAGTGTAAGCACTGACGCTCCTATTTCCTTGAGCACAATGTTGATATTGCATATATAATAATTGTTCAAAATCAGTGGGTAAGAAGTGACTACGAAGCAATTGTTTCATCCTTAAACAGTTCCAGACTGGACCCTTCCCTTCTCTATATCTAGATTGGAGAACCTGTTGCCACCAAGTGCTTGTGCCGCCCTTCAATTTGCGATCTACATATTTCACTTCCTTGTCCATGGGAATATCCATATATTCAAAAAAAGTTTCAACGGAGCATTCCCAATCAAGACAGTCTTCAATATGCAATCGACCTTTAAAAAAATGAATATCCATTTTTACCTGAAATTCTCTTTGAGGTCTATGCTGTCCTCCCCATCTGCATGGCCTCTCTGGAAGTATTTCCTCTTCACCCAAATCAGACAAATAATTATGCTGCAGGAATTCATCTTCCATATCTGAAGCTGTTACCTCTGAACCACCCATTCGCAATTCTGGACAAGGTCGTCCCCCATTGTGACCCCTCGACGGACCTGGTCGGTGGTCCGGTGAGACTTCTCGAGTCACTGTCGGCGTATTGCTTGAGCCCATTTTGAGGCTTGCAATTCCAAATGCATTTCTATGGTAAATCGTCGAAATTCAGTTTTGAGCTCCTCCAGTTGTTTGAGAATCATTGTTTGTGCTGCACACATTACGTTCTCACCCTGATCGTCATCAAAGGCGTTGTGTCTACTACTCTCTGCCAGATTCGCAGCTTCCTCCATGGCCTGAGCTCTGAAACCAAATTGTCGTGGTAGCCTATGACCTGGAGAAGAAAATAAAACACAAAAAAGAAAAAAAAATGGAAACAAAGGAACAAGATTTCAAAACTATGATATTCATCTACTATCTTCTTCTCCATCATTTTGCTTTCTATATTCCATTAGCAAAACCAAATTACTAAAAATAGAAAAGTAGAGAAAATAATATAATGGATGTACTAGGCCTCAAGTTAGTTATAATAGCAGGATAAAAGATAAGCAGCGGTAGTGGAAGCATAAACGCATCATGTAGGGGGTTTGATGAGCTGGCGAAGGTATGTAAATAGCGTGGTTTCACATCAGTATGTACTACCACTCTAGGTGGATGGAAGCGATTGTTCTAAATTTTGTATAACAAATATTTTGCCATTAATTTTTGTTATAAATATTATAAAGAGCAAAATTATATTTTTTATAATTAAGTTCTCCCACTTGCGTTTATGATTGAATTAAATAATAAAAAGTTCCCATTGAGAAAATTTTTAAATAACCAATTCACCTCCCCTCTTGATATGCTTTAGCCAGTTACACAATGTTTAACAAAATCACCTGGATTTTCATGAACTAATCATAATGTAATATCTATGCATCATAATATACAATTAGAAGCCTTAAAATTAAAAATTAGGACTTTTTGAGAACCCACTTTATAAACTCATTATGTCTTGAGCTTCAATCGTTCTGTAGAGCTTTAGAGACATTCTTTTGTTGTGAGAGAGCACGTAGAGAGAACACATTACAAAGGGGGGGAGGGAGGGAGAGAGAGAGAGAGAGAGAGAGAGAGAGAGAGAGAGAGAGAGAGAGAGAGAGAGGAGATGAGAGGAGGGAGATTCTTTTGAATATGTTAAGGTTATTCTATTCCTATTGTAAGGGAGAAGGACTTCTCCACCTATTTATGCACAGAAGGACTCTGAGTTCCCACATTTCTAGAGAGAGATGCTCCATGTTTCTAGAGAGAGAGTTCAACGAAATTTTGAAATTCTTTTTTCCCACAAATTTTGTTCGCCAATGATGGCGGCGGAAGGACGTCGGGCTTCCTCCGGCGCCGGCGATAGTCGTATCCTAGCAACGACTGTGATCAAAATTCTATCATGAAATAACCAAGGTGTTTTGCCTCCTGCTTTTGGCGATGCTAACAAGGTGTTCGATCGGGAGACCAATTCGAGGTTTAAATCTGCTAAACCTCTTGTGATCAATGAAGGTGGTTATCAATCTCTAAAAATTCTTTCGGAATGCATTGGTAAAGGAAAAAATGTTATGTTAGACGATTTGAGTAAGTTTTGGAAGGAGTCATGCCATATTAAAGATACAGCTATCTAAAAAAATAAAGGGGTTATATCAAATGAAGATTTATTAGAATCTGTTAAAGGCTCAACTTCGGGTATGAATAAGCTAAAGGCTATGGATGAAGCTATACTAGATGTTGTGGATCTATGGTTTATGATTTTGATAATAGAAAACACTCTTATTTCTCTTCGACTGCTTTATCTACTGACATTTCAGGTCCACACGATCAGACTACGTTTTGGAACCAGCTCAAGATTGGGTAGATTACGACTGAGTCAGTTTGTACCCTTTTTCCTTTCATGAGTCTATTATATTTTTTGTGGCTCCTGATGCTTTGTAACGTAGAAGAGTTTCTGACTGTTCCCTAGAGTGTACTGTTTTTGGTAACATCGTCCTGGACGATATTTATATCGGCCGGGACGATCTGTTCAAAAACAGAAACCCTAATTAGGGCATCCTCATTAAGGCAGCTGTCATTAGCTGAACGTCCTGGACAATACCTGTATCGGCTAGGACGATAGTCTCAATTTAGAAAGAATCAGCCGCTATAATCAATTTAGGTATTCTTTGTTTTAGGAAATCGGCCAAGATGATATTCATATCGTCCAGGACGATCTAACTCAATTATGCCTAAATTGATCTGGTAACTTTGAAAAGCATTAATGGTTACTTGATACGATCACATCGTCCGGGACTATCGTAGGATCGGCCAGGACGATTTCCTGGACGATTTACATCGAACAGCTCGAATTCAGGGCGATGCTCTAGACGATTAAAATCGGTTTTAAACTAATCGGCCTGGACGATCGTGAGATCGGTCAGGACGATGTAACCAATTTTCTTTTGATCGTCCCAAATCGTCCCGGGCTAATGAGCTGAATTTGTACTAATCGGCCAGGACGATATACCTATCGTTCTGGACGATAATGTCGGCAACTTGCATTAATGCGCTCGTTTTGAGCTTTTCTATTTAAGCTTGGCATGACACTTTGTAAAGTGTCTTTGGTAGCTATTGTAGCTTCGTTCTTGTGAGGGAGACTTGAAGAGAAAGCTTGAAAAGAAGTGAGGAAAGGGTGGAGTTTGAGAGAGGGAGAAGATCCTGTGAGTGGGGGCTCAAGGGAGTGTGGAGGGGGTTCCACATAGTTGCTCCGGTAAGCTCGCACCTGAATACCATCGGATTCAAGGCTTGTCTCGAGGGAAGTTCACCAAAAAAGAAGATCTCTTTGGTGTCAAAGGACCAGGCAACTCCGCCGCACCGGAAAGGTGGAAGTGATTTTGTAAGGGCTTCTCCGCCTAGATGTGGGGGCTAAAGGAGAGACACTTAGTTTAGTACAATACTTGGAGGGTACCTCCAAGGAGTGGACGTAGGTCAAGGTTTAACCGAAACACTATAAATCCGGTGTGTTCTTTTCTTATTATTGCTTCCGCATTTAATTTTCGCATTGGTTTTTATTTGTGGTGATTTTGGTTTGTACTTTGCTTAAAGTTTCTTCTTTAACCAATTCACCACTCTCTTTATTTAGCCTTGGGCCAGTTCTATAGGGCTTAACATCCCTATCAAACTTTCAAGTGGCCTTATAGCACTTTCTAGTGTCATCTGAGCACTTTCAAGTGGTATCAGAGCCGTATTCAAAAATAAGTTTTAAAAGCTTTTGAATTTTTGATCCATGGGTAATCGTAATATTGCGAAAGGATATTCAATCACCAGACCTCCTTTATTTGAAAATATGTCATTTGATTTTTGGAAAACTCGCATGTCTATTTTCTTGCAATCAATATATTTTCGTATGTGGCATTTGATTTTAAATGGTTATTCTTCACCGTCACGACTTTTAGATGGAATTAAAATTGATATTCCTTTTAATCAATGGAGTAAAGAAGAACAAATCAATACTCAATTGAATGCAAAATCTTTAAATTATTTTTTCTGTGCCTTAAATTCAGAAGATTTTATGTTAGTATCCACGTGCACTACTGATAAGGAAGTTTAGGATAAACTACACACCATATACGAAGGCACTAGTGAAATCAAGCAATCCAAGTTGAATATGTTAATGCATGATTTTGAACTGTTTTTCATGAAACCTTATGAGACAATCTTAGAGATGTATACTAGGTTTATTAAAATTGTAACATCATTACATACTTTAGGAAAAAAGTTTTCAAATTTTGAAAAAGTCAATAAAATTCTTTGTTGTCTATTGGATAAGTTTAATGCTAAAGTAGTTGCTATTTGTGAATCAAAAGATTTGAATGAATAATCTATTGATAATTTGATTGGCTCACTCATTGCCTACGAGTAAGGTTTGGGTCAAAGACTTTTGGATGCAAGTGAAATGATTGTTCTAAAAACTGAAGACACAGAAAGAGATAGCTTAGTTGGTGATGAATGCAATAACTTTTCAAGCAAATCATAAAGCTCACCAAAGCATAAGCAAAAGTGGAAGAAAGGTAAAAGTGGTAAGGATGTCTATATTTCTTCTAACGTTATTTGCTTTCGATGCAGGAAACCTGGACATATGAAAAATCAGTGCCCTAATCAAAATATTCTTCCAACAAAAGAAAAGGGCAAGGCAAAGCTAAATTTAAATTGGGGAAATAATGAAAAACACAAAATCTCATGGGCAGAACTGGTTTTTGAAGAATCAGACCAGGAGAGAGATAATGGTTAAAATGCTTATTTGTGTTCTTTTTTTTTTATTCTTTGAAGTTTATTTGGTTCGTAGATTTTTTCTCTGATCAACACACACATTCACTTTTCTAAAAATGGAAAACCTACCTTTTGCTTTTTTTTTTTTGAATTCTTATTAAATTGTGTTTGACTTCTCTAAAAACAGTTAAAGGAAGGAAACTCATGTGTTTGACTCTCAATCTCTGTTTCCTAAAAGAGGTTATTCTACTTTTGATTTAAAATCTTTTTCAAGTTTTAAATTAGTTTTTGAAACAATATTTTTTTATCTCTCAACATTTTATTTATTGTATAGAAATATTTTGCAAGGTGCTGAATCTTCATCATAATTTTCTTAATCAAGAATTTCATTTTTGTCAATAGTATGGGTTTACTTTTGTTTTTTAAGATTTCAGAAAGGTAGCATATTCAAAAAATTGGCCAATGATGCCAAAAATAAAAGACGCGCAAAGCGCCAAATTGAAAAATATAGAATACACAAAGTGTATCAAAAAATGCATAGTGCGCCAACCAATTGTCAAGAGGCATAAAATGAGCCCACAAAGTTAATGCTTACCATTCTTGTACTTCTTAAAAGCTTAAGAAAACCCTTGATACTTTCGATACTTGAGTTTGAAAATCTTGATTCTTGATTCAACAATTTGTGTATGTATCTTCTATTAGATATATTTTATGGAAAGAGTTTTTGAAAAATGATTGTTTCTTTCTCTAATTTATTCCTTGATTTTGATATTGAATTAAAAAGTTGTGAGCCTTTCTAAAGAAATTGAGTTTGGATTATCAAATTCTGAATTTTTAACCTTTTCTGGGCTATGCGTTGTCAATCCAATTATACTAAGTTTTTTATTAAAACCAAGAGATAACTTTCTCGTTTAAAGAATATTTGTTTTTTTCACTAGATCAGATAGCGTTGTTATCTTTTGTTCGTTTTGTTTTTGCATCCTCTCTTTTTGATAATGTCAAAGGGGGAGAATGTAATGTTTTAAATTTGTATCCTTTTTTTCTTTTCAAAAAATTAGAACAACAAAAAAAAAATTTATCTCCCCTATTTTTTAAAAGGGTTTATACTAGTGAGGGGGAGATTAGGAGAAAATGTTTTTTCTTAAATTCAAATTGAATTGTTTGCCATCATCAAAAAGGGAGAGATTGTTATGGATCTATGGTTTATGATTTTGATGATAGAAAACACTCTTATTTCTCTTCGACTCTTTATCTACTGACATTTCAGGTTCACACGATCAGACTACATTTTGGAACCAGCTCAAGATTGGGTAGATTAGGACTGAGTCAGTTTGTACCCACTTTTCTTTCTTGAGTCTATTATATTTGTTGTGGCTCCTAATTCTTTGTAACGTAAAAGAGTTTCTGACTGTTCCCTAGAGTGTACTATTTTTGGTAACATCATCCTGGATGATATTTATATCAGCCAGGACGATCTGTTCAAAAACAGAAATCCTAATTAGGGCATCCTCATTAAGGCAGCAATCATTAGCTGATCGGCCTGGACGATACCTGTATCGGCCAAGACGATAGTCTCAATTCAGAAAGAATCAGCCACCTTAATCAGTTTAGGTATTCTTTGTTTTAGGAAATCGGCCAGGACGATATTCATATCATCCAGGACGATCTAACTCAATTATGCCTAAATTGATCTGGTATCTTTGGAAAGCATTAATGGTTGATTGATATGATCACATAGTCCGGGATGATCATAGGATCGGCCAGGACGATGTCCTGGACGATTTACATTGGACAGCTCGAATTCAGGGCGATGCTCTGGACAATTGAAATCGATTTTAAACTAATCGGCCTGGACAATCGTGAGATCGGCCAGGATAATGTAACCAATTTTTTTTTTGATCATCCCAAATTATCTCGGGCTAATGAGCTGAATTTGTACTGATCGGCCAGGATGATATACCTATCGCCTTGGACGATAATGTCGGCAACTTGCATTAATGAGCTCATTTTGAGCTTTTCTATTTAAGCTTTGCATGACACTTTGTAAAGTGTCTTTTGCAACCATTGTAGCTTCGTTCTTGTTAGGGAGACTTGAAGAGAAAGCTTGAAAGGGAGTGAGGAAAGGGTGGAGTTTGAGAGAGGGAGAAGATCCTGTGAGTGGGGGCTCAAGGGAGTGTGGAGGGGGTTCCACACAATTTCTCGGATAAGCTCGCAATTGAATATTGTCGGATTCAAGGCTTGTCTCGAGAGAAGTTCACCAAAGAAGAAGATCTCTTTGGTGTCAAAGGACCCGGCGACTCCGCCGCACCAGGGAAGGTGGAAGTGATTTTGTAAGGGCTTCTCCTCCTAGCTATGGGGGCTAAAGGAGAGACACTTAGTTTAGTGCAATACTTGGACGGTGCCTCCAAGGAGTGGACGTAAGTCAAGGTTTGACCGAACCACTATAAATTCGGTGTGTTCTTTTCTTTTTATTGCTTCCGCATTTAATTTCCGCATTGGTTTTTATTTGTGGTGATTTTGGTTTGTACTTTGCTTAAAGTTTCTTCTTTAACCAATTCACCACTCTCTTTATTTAGCCTTGGGCTAGTTCTATAGGGCTTAACATCCCTAACGAACTTTCAAGTGGCCTCAGAGCACTTTCTAGTGTCATCTGAGCACTTTCACTGGATAGAAATGTTGATATGGTCATGGGGAATCGTAGAGATGGAAAAGATGTTAGTGAAGTGCAAAAGGAGAATGACGATCTGGAGAGGGTCAGTGTTTGTGAATCAGCTATGTTGGGAAACTGCAATTCTAAGGGAGGAATGGAGCCTGTCATTCCTCCTCAACCAGGCAAAGCAGTGGTGAATGTCAGGAATTCCAAACCTATTTTCAGAATAATCAATTTTGACTATGGGATGGACTTTTCTGATGATGGTGGAGTGAAACTTCATCAACAAAATGAGTTGGAGAACTCATATATATTAAAGAAAGCTCGAGTTGTTATGGTATTTGGGGACTTAGCTCCTTATCATGTTATTGGTTTGGAGCTTAGAAAATAATGGAATCAATTTGGAAGATTTCATATGACTTTACTCGGAGGTAGATGGGTCTTGTGTGCCTTTGAGGAACAATAAGCTATGGAATCTATTCTAAATAATGGTCCCTTGTTCATAAATGGCAGCATAATCAGTCTGGACAAATGGTCCCTTAATTTTAATCCCTCTTCTCTGAAGGCGTTAACGGCACCAGTTTGGATTAGGCTTCCTAATCTCCCTCTACAAAGCTGAGATAGGATTAATGTCTATAGGATTACATTAAAGGTTGGAGTTCCTTTTCTTATTGATGAGAACATGTTTCAATGGGGGAGGCGTGAATATGCCAGAATTTGTGTTAGAATCAAGGTTGAAGGCAAACTACCTTTAGGAGTATGGGTTGAAGGAGCATTGTGAAAATTTTATCAGAAAGTTTGTTATGAGAAGATGCCATTCATCTGCTTCAAATGTGGTAGAATAGGTCATTTGGAGAAAGTCTGTCAGGTGAGCAAGGAGGAACATGTGCAGATTTATAATGAAGGTGCATCAAGGTCTGTTGAAGGAGATGTAGATGTTATGAGGAAGAATTCAAAGGCTGATCCTATAGAGAAAGATGTTTTCAAGGATACTAAAGATGATTATGGTCCATGGGTACATGTGAACTATGGGAAGAAGAGAGGAAAAAACTACAGATTCCAAAACAATTGGTCTCGACAGACAAATTCAGTTAAGAAAGACAAAAAGGTAACAGAAGAAGTCCATTCAGAGATTGACAAAGTTGGGGACCATAACAAATTTGAAGACAGAAGAGTGAAGAAGACTTTGGAGGAAGCTTTACTGTCTCCTAGCAATTATGATGATGATCATGGAATAACATATGATGGCAGAAAAAACATCAGTTGTTCAAAAGTTGATGAAAAAATATGCAATCCTAATCAGTTTGATGTTTTGATTAACATAGGTGAGGAAGGATAAATTATTGAAGTTGTTGGTGAAGTTCTTGAGGTAGATTTAGCTTCAGAATATATTTCTAAAGGAAGAGTCAATGAAGATGTGGCAGATAATAATTATATTGAGGCTCAAACCAGCATTGCAGAAGAAGGGCCAAGCAAGTCGAGGAAGAGAGGGACTAAGCAATTAAAGGGCTTAGGTCCTATCAAGCTAATTCCAAGAAGCAGGAAATTGGAAGAAGAAGTTATGACAAGGGTGGGGAACATCTTCCCCTTGAATCAATAATGTCGTCCATTGGTTTTTGGAACTGTAGAGGACCTAAAAAGGCTAAAGCTTCTCTATATGCAAAGGATTTCAATAAGGAGTTTGGGGTATTCTTTCTTGGCTTAGTGGAAACTAAGCTTACTGTTGTGGATAAGAAGATTGTTAGTTCTTTGGTTGGTGAAGGATGGGATTTTTGTCAAGTTCCTTCTGAAGGTCTCTCTGGAGGAATCTTAGTAATTTGGAGGCAAGATTTGGCCACTTTAATTTGCTAGAATCTTCTACACAGATTCTTATTGGAGATCTCAATGTGAGTAATAGGGGCACATGGAGAATTGCTACAATCTATGGGAACAAAGACGTGTACACGAGGAGGAATTTATGGGAGAGATTGGAGCATCATTTGACTGAAGATTTCCCTATGGTTATAGGGGGAGGCTTTAACTGTCTTTTTTCCAAAGAAGAAAAAAAAGGAGGAAGAGACTTTGTTTTTGGCTTAGGCCCAAAAGAGATGAAGTCTTTTATCATGTGCAATGACTTGCACGAGGTGGCTGGAGTAGGACCCAAGTAAACTTGTTGTAATAATAAGAGTGGAGTAGAGAGAATTCTTGAAAAACTTGATAGATGCCAAGTCAATTCAATAGCCTTGAATTATTCTCATAGATTAATGGTGAGGCACTTGGCAAGGATGGCTTCGGACCATTGTCCGATTTTGTTAAATTTGTTGGAATTCAAATCTCCAAACAGGAAGGTATTAAGATTCAAAGAAGTCTGGACTTCTATCCATGCGTCTGTTGCGGTTGTAAAAAAATCATGGAAGAGGAAAACTATGGGGAATCCTTCTCATGCTTTAAATCAAAATCTTAAGAGGACTTTAAACAACTTCTATTACTGAAGTAAAGCTAAACTCAAGGCTCTGAATTTATCCAAGGAAGAACTGAAATCAGAAGTTATGAGGCTGCAGGAAATGGAATCTGAGGACGGGCACATTCCGGAAAGGGTACATTGGATCCTAAAGGCAAAAATGGAATAGCTCAATTCTGTAATGGCTAGACTTGAAACTTGGTGGAAACAGCGAGCGAAGGTTAAGTGGATGGTGGATGGAGATACAAATTCTAAATTCTTCCAAGCTTATGCTAGTGGAATGAGAAACGCAAACTTCATTCATAAAATAAAGAATGAATAAGGTGCAATGGTTGAAGATCAAAAAGAAGTTGAGGATGTGCTGATTAGGTATTTCATCAACAAATGGGTTGGGAAAAATTGTGATATAGAAGGATGGCCCAATTCTTTAGCAACTTTGAATGATGAAGATAGAAGAATTCCGAACAGGGAATTTTCTTTTGAAGAATTGGAGTAAGTGATCAAGAAGCTAGAGAAGAACATTGCCCCAGGTCAAGATGGTATTTCTTACTCTTTTTTTAAACATTATTGGAATATCATCAAACTTGATCTTTGGAAAGCTGTTGATCATTTTTTCAACTGTGGAAAGATGAATGAAAGTTGGAAAGCTACTAATATAGTTTTGATTCCTAAAGTCAAAACTCATGTTTCTCCCTCAAATTATAGACCCATTAGTTTATATAATTTGGTCTATAAAATAGTGGCTAAAATGCTTCTCAACAGACTTTTGTGGGTGATTCCTAGAATTATTTTGGTGGAACAAGTAGCTTTTAACAAAGGTAGATCCCTCTCGGATCATGTTCTAGTGGCACAATAAATTTTTCATAAATTTAGACATTCCAAATCTTCCAAGGGGATGGTTGCCTTTAAAATAGATATGGAGCAAGCTTATGACTCCATGGGATGGAAAACATTGATTAAAGTTTTTGATTACTTTAAATTTCCTATCAGTTTTGCTAAGTTGATAGTTGAATGTGTCACGGGATCTAAGTTTTCTCTTCTTATTAATGGTTCTTATTCAAATTGGATAGAAGCCAAAAGTGGATTCCGGCAAGGTTACCCTCTTTCCCCTTTTTAATTTGTGATGTGTGCTCAACTACTTACCAACGCCTTCTTTCAGAGAGGGAGGTCTATAGGAGTTGGTGTTTCTTCTAATGGGCCTAAGGTTTCCCATCTATTGTATGCCGATGACATTATTGTTTTCACTAATGCTCAAATGAAGTCGGTCAAGATTATCAAAGGGATTCTTTTGGACTTCTGCGGATATACGGGTCAAAAGATGAATTTGCAAAAATCTGGTATCCTTTTTGGATTATCTGTGAAGGCTAGAAGGAGGAAGAAAATTTGTAAAGCAATGAAATTTAGAGAGGTTAAAGAATTCGGTTATCTGGGAATCAAGGTGATTCTTAGGAGATTGTATAAAGCTGACTACCAATTTCTTATTGATAAAACAATGAGTATGCTTGGAGTTTGGGGTGGTAAGCTTATCTCTCTAGCTGGGAGGATTACTTTAGTTAAGTCTGTGTTATTATCTTACCCTTCTTTTCATTCTACCAATTCTTTGGTTCCCAAACAAGTGCTGTACAAAATTGATAAACTATGCAAGGATTTCATCTGGAACAAATGTGATGGCAATGTAGGCCTTCACTATGTTAGTTGGGACCTTATGTGCAAACCGAGAAAATGGGGTGGTCTAGGCATCAGTTCTTGTTCAAAGAAAGCAGAGCCTTTGAGGGCCAAGTTAGCTTGGAGATATATTCAAGAGAAAGAATCCCTAATGCATAAGTTTTTGTTTCCTAAATATGGGAGAATTCTGGAGGGGGAATCAGATACAAGAAGTGGATCAATTTCATGGAAATTGATCTGTAATGGGAGCAAATTCTTGAAACCTATTGTCAGGTGGACAGTGGGTAATGGCAAATCTATCAATGTATTTGAAGATATTTGGGTTTTAGCGAAAATCTTATTGAATTGGCCAACTTTTGTAAACCCAATGGAAGGTAGCAGCTTCACGGTGGACAACTTCTTAAAAGATGGAAATTGGGACACTGTCAAGTTAAAAAAGTTCTTTGGGAATTATTTAATTAATATGATCTCCTCAATTGATATTTAAAATGGTGAAGATAGTTTAGAGCTTATGCATAAACTCTCTGGTAAAACCATAACAACACTTGCAGTTGAAACCATGGAAACTGAAAAAATAGAGGATTTTGCTTGGTCTCAGTTTAATAAAGTTAAGTTAAATCAGAGAGTCAAATTATTCTGGTGGAGAATGCCGAAAAATGCAATACCAACTTATCATTTTCTCTGTTATAGGAGATTGCAAGGGTATGATAAGCGTCCTAGAGGATGTGAAGAAGTTGAGAACACTGATCATATCATTTTTGGTTGCAAGAAGACGAAGGAGGTGATGACTGTTTTAAACAAATGGGGATTTTAAATTCCCGATTTTAACTCTTTGGAAGCTTGTTTCTTATGGCTGGATTCATAAAACTCATAGATGAAGAGTTTATTTTGTAATTCTATATATCATTCCTGGAAAACAAGGAATATATGTTCATGAAGGGAGAAATTACAGTTCGGTGATGACAGCTACGGATGCAGTTTGTAGCTCGATAGTTTTAAAGTCTTTAAGCTGCTCAAATTCAGGTATTGAGGATGCTAATCAACCTCCGAGGTTGCTGAACTCTTGGCATTCTCCTCCACCTGATTGGATTAAAGTAAATATAGATGCTGCTCTTCACAATTCATACAAGGCGGGTATCAAATGTGTGTTTAGAGATCACTATGGAAGATTTTTGTTAGCATTTGGAAAGCCGATTACTCACTGGGATACAGCTGCAGTAGAGCTTCAAGCCATCCTTGCAATTAAACTAGTGATTAAAAAATGGATGCTTGACTACAAAGGACTTATCATTGAAGGGGACAACATGAATGTGATCAATTTCATCAAGAAGATGGTGAAGAAAGGTGGTAATGATTCGATTGACCTCTCTTTTATTAAAGATTTTGATTTTGTTGTTTTAAATGTGTTGATAGAGGTAGCAATAAGCTAGCCGATCTTTGTGCTAACTTTGCTTGCTTTAGCTCTTTTATTTGGAATGATGTTACCTTGAGCAATATCCCTCCTTCCTTCATTACTTTGTTAGAGAAGGAGTCGGATACTTGTAGAGAGTAAGGCTGTTTTTATTTCTCATTAATAAAGCACTTTAGCTTTTCTTTTCCAAAAAAGGAGTCTTAGTTAGTTTAATACATAAAGAGGAGGACCTTTGGAGAATTAGCAAATGTCAAATTTACCAAACTCTTATAATCAATATTTACGTGTTCTTACCTTTTAGCACTTTACTTTTCTAATAATTTATTATAATGCACTCTAGTTTAATTTTGATTAATTTTGTGAAAGTATCTTTTGTGAATAATAATTTGTTAAACTTTATTTATTAAATTTATTTTGAAATATATATATATATATATATATATTCTAAAAGTTTAAAAAATAAAAAAGGATCTAATTTTCAATTAGTTTTGTTTTGAATTGTTTTAATCACTTTAAAACTTCTACATATCATGTTTCATTTTAAGCAAAAGATTTTTAAAATATCACAAAGATTTTAAAATACGAATTCAACCTTTATGACTCTTGGTGTGCTATAAGCACTTTCAATAAGTATAAGAGAAGGGTTTTCATTTTTTAGATTTAAGTATCTTGAGTAGTTCTACATGGAATATTTCTGAAATCGTACACTATGGAAGGGTATTCTATTACGTGACCCCCCCTTTTTTTTATAATATTCCATTTTATTTCAGGAAGATTTGTATATCCACATTTTGATAGTTGATTAATTTTTTGTAAGTGGAATATGATTCAATTTGGATATGTTTTACTTTTTCGTATTGTAAATGGAGTTAAAGTAGATATTTCTTTTTACTGAATGGATCTTATTAAATTGTGATCTTGCTCAACATAATGCTAAAAATTTCAACATTTTTTCTTTACCTTGAAATCTGAAGATTAAGGTTTCATTTGGGAGAAGTTTAGACCACTATATTTCCAAGTTTTTAAGATATTTTTATACTAAAAATCAACTTTATAAAGTAGTAAGAAATCCAACCTAAATAAAGCTTAAATGCGTATTTCTACTTGCACTAGTGGAAAGAAAATAGTGGAGGAAAAGTTACATTGGGAAATGACACTGCCATGAAGGTAGTGGGTGTAGGTTTCCTTTGAAAATGTTTTATTAGTGACTGTTTAATACACAATCTATTAAGCATTTTTCATAAATGTATTAATATCAAATTTCTTTCTGCCAAAACTTTTAGAGGGAGTAAGAGTCAAAAATATTTATATGATTGATTTAACTACATTGATAAATCAAGTAATGTTTATTGTTTGAAAATAATTGTTGATGAATCTTAGTTATGACATAGGAGACTATTTCAAGCAAGTATGAGAACTCTTAGGAAAAACACTTAGCTAGATTGGTTAAAGGAATCCCTAAGATACAGTTCTCTAAAGATCATGTTTTTGATGCATGTTAATTAAGAAACCAAAAAAATTCATAATGATCACAAAGGAAATTTTAAAAAGGATAAATTTGAATTATTTTGTCAAAAGTATAGGATAGAACATAAATTTTCATCCTTTAGAACCCCATAATAAAATGGTGTTGCCAAAAGAAAGATTAAGACATTAGTAGAGACTGTTAGGTAAATAATTAGTGAGTTTTGTTTACCTAAGTATATATGGGCAAAGGTAGTGACTAATGCTTACTAAATGATTAATCGTGTGAACATAAGATCCAAGCTAAATAAAGCACCTTATTACTTTCTTAAGGGAATAACAAAAAATTTATCTCATCTATATATTTTTGAATGTAAATGCTTTGTATTAAATAATATAAATTATTATTTAGAAATATTAGATGCTAAAGTAGATGAAGATGTATTCATAGGATATTCATTAGTTATTAAAGCAATAGAATATTAGTTATTAAGTAGCTAACTCATGTTATGTTTGATGAATCAGATAAAGCTTTTGAAAAAAAAGATTTTGATGAAGAAAAAGATATAACATGTAGAGTGGAAATTTTTAACTAAAAAGATATAAAAGAAGCTCATATTCAATTTCTTGTGGAATGGAGGTATTCACTCGTAATACTAGAGAAATATTCTTAGGAGGCCCACCCATAGGGGTTACGACTAGGCACGATCTTAAAAAAGGATGTTAACCACACAACTTTTATCTCTATGATAGAATCTCCCAGTATAGATCAAAAACCATCTGATGAATTTTGGATAATTGTTATGCAATAAGAGCTTAACTAATTTATTAGAAATTATGCATGTGAATTAGTAAATAGACCAGCTAATTAGAGTATTATTTGAACTAAATGGGTTTTCAAATTATTATCATTTGCATGCTTTAAGGGAGAAACTATATCAGATGGATATAAAAAGTGTATTTTTAAAGGAAGTAATTAGAAAAGATGTTTATATTGAACAATTCCCATGTTTTGAGAACTCGTCATTTTTAAATCATATCTATAAACTTAAGAAAGTATTATATATGCTAAAATATGAATCTACAATGTAGTATGATAGACTTAGTAATTTTCTATCAGAAAACTCTTTTGTTAATGGCACTATATGTGTATACCACCCTATTTATTTAGAAAGTTTGTGATGATATACTCATAGTTCAGATTTTTGTCTATTATATTCTTTTCGAATCCATAAAAGATGATTTATGCAATAAATTTTTTTTCACTATGAGTAGAAAATTTAAGATGAGTACAATGGGTGAGCTAACTTACTTCCTTTGTATTAATGTTAAGCAAAGAGAGGATGGAACCCTCTAAGCCAAACTTAGGTATATAGTATCATGGGCATAGTTTAACATTTGACTTAGTAAATACTTTGATTCTTACTTTATTAGGTGTAAAGTAGATAAAAAGATCACCTCAAGAAGATGTCAATTCATAGGTAATATAACTCAAAAAATTACAAAGATATATTTATACCTATAATAGTAAAAAAATATTTTGAGATTTATTATAATTCAAAATCATAAACCATCTTTTTCTATAAAATATATATTATTGTATTTTGTTTTCAATAATTTATTCATGATTTTTGGGTACTTGTGAAATTTCTTAAGAAATTCGCACATATCGGTATAAGTGGAGGTTTTGAGATTGTTTGGTATCTATTTTACAAACCAAATTCACCAAAATTTTCTAAATAAAATGGCCTTTTTATACATATTATTATATAATTTTTTAATCCTTAAATTTATTTTAAAAAAATTTATGCTAAAAATTTATTAGTATAATATTATTGTTGTATTATTATTATTTTAGAAAAAATTCTAAAAACCCAAAATAAATTTATACTTCACATAAGCCATTAATCTATTTCATTTAACAGAGAAGGGTTTGGTGGAAAAGAGAGGAGAGAGCAAAAGTTAGGGTTTCGTAATTGTAGAGTGGTTTTCGTTAGTCAACTCAGTTGGGAAATTTATTCGTCTCGAGGGAGGTTCCATTTTTCCTATTCAAATTGTGAAGTTTTTAAAAAAATTTCGATCAAATTGGTATTTTTATTACCAAAAAAACTTAGGAAAACATTACTTTGGTAAAACTCTGCTGCATAGGATTTTATGTGTTATAGAGATTGAGTTTATGAATTTTTTAAGTATATTTTTAAAAAATTTCACCATGTGATTTTGAAAAGAAGCAATTTTTTGCTACTCATAAATTTATTTCAACATCCAAAAATAGTGCTTTAGTTCAGGTAATGCTTCAAAATAATATTTTACACAATCTCCGATAATTTGATTATTTTTTGAATTAGTAAATTTTTTGTTCAGTATTGATTCTATTGACCACCGTTAAGGCATTTTAATAATTTTTTAAAGTTAATCTATTTATACTTTAATTAATAAAATACATCAAAAAATGTGAAATAAATCTTATGTTATGTAACATGATGTTTGCTAATGCTAGTGGGCGAGCGAGGTGAAATTCTATTATGTTAATGCTAGTGAGCGACTGAAGTGGGATTCTGTTATGACATTGCTAGTGGGTGATTAAGGTGGGAATATGTTATCTGGTGCCAGTGGGCGACCGAGGTGGGCTTCTATTATACCAGGGCCTATAGACTATCGAGGCAGGATTATGGCAATGAAGTTATGACTTTTTATTAATCTTATTAGAAAGTTCATTGAAGGTTCCTATTTTCCATTATTGTTAATGGCAAGAGAAATGTTTTTTCTTAAATCTCTCATGGCTTAGACAGGAAGACCCTATTTCTCCTACCCTGTTCATTATTATGGTGTATTACTTGTCTAGAGGCATTGCTAACCTCTTTAAGAATCAACCTAGCCTCTATTTTAAAACCTTAGGTGGTTTACCAATCTCTCACTTGTATTTTGCTAATGATTTTATTCTTTTTACGAATGGTTCTTTAAATCGTATCAAAAAAACTTTTAGATTTTTTTCATCAATTAGAGAATGTTAGTGGGCTTGTGGTAGGCTTACTCTCACTAGAAGTGTTCTTTGTTCTCTTCCAATTATATATTTTAAACTATTCAACTTACTCAAATTTTGTGCAATAGGATTGATAAACTAATTAATAAGTTTTTTTCTAAAAAGGGCTAACATAAATTCTAAAATCACTTAGTCCTTATGGGATAAATAATATGGTGTGTTAAATGAGGGTGCTTTGGGTTGCAAGAGCATGTCAGATTTATCCTATGCTTTTTCTTTCAAGTTGTGGAATACCTTTCGTTCTAATAGAAGCCTTTGGTCTAAGTTTATGGTTCCTAAATACTGTGTGGGTAAACATCCTACTATATGCCCTTTTAACCGAAGTGACTCTAAAGTTTGGAAAAGGCTTTGTAAAGTCAAATGAATGGTTGAGCCACATATCTCTTGGGGGCTTGGTGCTAGTAATATTTTCTTTTGGCAAGATCATTGGTTAGGTCAGTAGTCTATTGATTCCATCACTAATACATCTTCTACTGTGGTCGTTAAGGTGAACTTTTTCATTACTGAAAACTATTGGGATTATGATAAACTTACAAATTTGATTCCTGGTTCTATTATTCATCAAATTTTTAATCTTCCCCTAAACACTAATTTTGAGGATTTACTCGTATGTAATTTGTCCAAAGTTGGTACTTTTAAACTTAAGGATGCTTGGAATGCTTTTAGAACCAAGAAGGATAGCTCCTTTATTTGGGCTATGATTTGGCAAAAGAGAATTCCTTCAACTATTGCTATTTTTATTTGGAGAACTCTGAATAAATTCATTCCTACTAAAGATAATTTAATTAAAAGGGGTTTTATTATGCCTTCCAAATGCCAATGTTGTTATCATGTGGAGAATATGCATCATGTTTTCCTTTCTGATCCTTTTGAGATTAAAACTTGGACTTATTTTGATGATATTTTAAAATTAAATTATTTTAATGCTAAGCTTTATATTAATGCTTATCTTAATTCCTGGTTTGTTAAATCTAAGGGGCATATTAGAAATGTTATTCCTTTGCTTGTCATTTGGTTTTTATGGTTGGATCAGAACAATTTTTATTTTAATGGTGTTAGCATGAACCGTCAGAGGATTATTAATAATGTGAAAGGCAAAATCTTGAGACTATTTTCTATTAAGTTGCTTTCTTAATAGAGTTTTAAAAAATTTAGCTTTGTGGCTGATGAATTAGGTATTAATATCAATAATGATCTGCTTCCTATTGGTTTGAGAACTGTTTATTGGATTAAGCCTCTTGTTAACACTTATAAGTTGAATGTTAAGGGTATTTGTAATTAGCATATTTTGGGTTGTGGTGGTGTCCTCAGAGATAATGATGGTAACATTGTTGTGGCATTTGTTGGCCCCTTACCGTTGTGTCAGAAGAATTTTGCTAAGCTCTTGACTATTCTCTATGGGAATAAATTGTGCATTTCTTTGGATATTATCACTATTTGTATTGAAGTTAATTCTATCTTTATTATTCATTATTTAAATGTTTTAGAGGACTCTCTTTGCAATGCAAATCTTTTTTATGTATTGAGAGACATCAAATTGTTCATGTCTCTTATTAATGCCTCCTCACATGTTTTGAAGGAGGGAAATTCTTGTGCGGTTTGGCTGGCTCATTAGGGTTGTAAGTTGGAGCACCTAATATATTTTATTGCTAATAACTTACCTGCTCAGTTTAAAGGTCTTATTAGATAGGATAAAATTGGTACCTCTTATGTTAGAACTTAATTCTATTGGGTTTATGGTTTTTTTTTTCTATTTTTGGGCTTGGTTGTTCCCTATTTTTTTATTTCATGGAGTTTATGGATGGTCTGGTTTTGCAGGTGATATTGCCTCCCAGGCTCTTTGTTCAATTTTTATTTCTTCCAGGTGGGTATCCTTGCTGGTTGGGGGTTTGCCACAATTTTGGGTGGTGGCTTCTGGTCCTGATTGCTAGTTTATTTTAGAGCATTACTTGGTCTAGTTTGATGCTATGTTTGAGTATTGAATCCTACGGTAACTGCCTCAGGGCTATTTTATGTTTTAGTCCTTATTATTTTCTTTACTAGGGTTTCTGTTTGCTGGTTGTAGCTATGACTATAGATTTATGCCTGCCTCTTTTGTTGGTTGTCGTTGTGTTGTTCAACTTTATGTCTTTTGGCTTTTGCCTGCTTCATTCACTATGCATGTTTGTTGGGGAGTTAAGCAATGATTGGTATTTTAAAGGACCTGAATTATATCCCCTTTGTTGCTCTTCTATTCGCATATGTATTTTCTTAGCTTGGTTGAGGGGGTTTTACCTGAGGTTGTATTTTGTTGGCTAGCCCAGCTATTTTACTTTCCTGGAGCTGTCAGGTCTCTTCATCAGGTGGCTGCTGGATGGGGTGTCCTTAATTACTGGTTGCTACTTTGGCTAGCCCATTTGCTTGATTTTCCTGGCACTATCAGGTCTTCTCTATGCATAGTTATTTGATAGGGTGTCCTTGTTGATTACTGGTTAGGGGGGTTGTAGCCTTTGTTGGTTGTGCTTGGTGTAGAAGGATCTTGTGCTCTGGATGGTGTGGTCTGTTAGTTTCATAATTTTGAGGTTGGATTGGTTGCCTATTCATGATTATATATGCTGCCAGTGCTTTTATAGGCTTGGAATTGAGCGGCTTTGCGATATTAATCATGAGGGTGGTGGCCATTTTCTGAACTCTATTTCTCAGATCCCCTATCTATTGTTGATTGTTGGCAGCTGGCCATTCCATACCATTCTCTTTTTCAATGATTTTACCTTAAAATTTTGTTGCATTTTTGGTTGGCCGGTTTCTAATTGGATTATTTGGAGCATCTCTATTGGCTCTTCTTTCATCATTTGGCAACATCATCACCTATTTTATCTTACTAAAGGGAGTATCTCTTATTTTTGCTAAAATTGTGAGTTGAATTGTTCTTTGTTAGTATTAATCAGTTGTTTCTTTAGATTTGGCAATTTTTTTGGCAGGTTCTTTTGTGCGCTTGATCATGATTGCAGGTTCAAGGGCTATTTATCTTGGTGGAGGATCTGCTCTATTATTTGGAGAAAGACTGTACTCATTATCCTCTTATTTATCTTTCTTTTTTGGGTGCTATCTTATTATATCCCTAGAATGTTACTAGGTTTTCTTATATTTTTTAGCATAGGGGACTTTCGGCTCTTAGGATTTTTTTGGATTACTTTTGTAGATCTTCTGAGTAGTAGATGGCTGAAGGTCCCCTTTAAGGACTCTTTAATTTTTTCCTTAATTAATGCATAAGCCCCTGGTGGGTTTTAACTAAAAAAAAAAGTTTCAAATTGCAGCGATTTTATAAAGATATCGACAAGTTAGTTTTTAATGGCTACAAGGTGTACCTCTGTCTCCTTTGGTAATATGGTCTCTAAAAAAGTGATGCTTTATGTCAATGTGTTTAGTTCTGGAGCATTGGATTGGATTCTTTGAAATACAGATGGCACTAGTATTATTACATATGATTGAAATTATGTCTACAGGTAATCTTAAATCTAGAATTTGTTGCTTTAACTAAAGGATCTAGGCCACACAACTTCCTAAAGTTATGTACTCAACTATAATAGTGGATAGGGCAACTAACTTTTGTTTTCAACTGGACCAGGTGATTAAGGATTGTCCTATTAATTGACATGTTCTAGAAGCGTTATTTTTATAAAATCGATATCTTATAAAATTTGAATCAAAATATCCTATGATTTCAAAGGAGTTGTTATGCCTAGGTTACAAGATTATTAAGTCTTGGGTCTCTAAGAGATATCTAAGAATTCTCTTAATAGCGGTCAAGCGAGACTCTTTTGGATCAGCCTGAAATCTAACACAGAGAAAAATACTAAACATAATATTAGGTGTTCTAGGAATTAGGTAAAGAAGTGATCTAATAATTCCTTTATATTTCTTTTGATTTACAGATTTTCCATTTGAATCCTTCTCTAACTAAATAGTGGAACTCATGGGAGTTTTGATTGGCTTGGCTTTATCCATTTCATATTTTTTAAGGATTTCCTTGATATATTTCGATTGACTAAGAAAAGTTGCATCATCCTTATGCCTTATGCTAAATCCAAGAAAGTAGGTTAGTTCTCCCATCAAACTCATCTCAAATTCCTTACTCATTATTTCTGAAAACTCGTTACATATATTTTATCAAAAGATCCAAACAAAATTCATCAATATAAATTTAGACAATAATTAGTTCATCTCCTATATTTTTCAAAAATAGGGTGGTTTCTTTTCTCCCTTTAACAAAGGTTATTTCTAGTATAATTTTCTTAGTCTTTCATATCATGCCTTGGGTGCTTATTTTAGTCCATTTAATACCTTTTTTTAATTTAAAAACATGATTAAGAATTTTTGAATTTTTAATGCCTGGGGGTTACTCAACATAAACATCTTCTTTTATTGTCCCATTTAGAAATGCACTCTTAACATTCATTTGATACAGTTTGAATCCCTTAAAATAAGCAAAGGCTAGTAGCACCCGAATGGCTTCCAATCTAGCTACAGTGTAAAGGTCTCTTCAAAGTCAATCTCTTCTATTTAGTTATTCCCCTTAGCCACCAATCTTTCCTTATTCCTCACCACTACAATAGAATCATTCATATTATTTTTGAAAACCCATTTAATTCCAACCACACTCTGGATCTTAGGTCTTTCAACTAGCTACAAAATATTATTCCTTATAAATTGATTTAACTCTTCTTATATAGCTAGGATCTAGAATTTATCAAATAGGGCTTTATTTAAGTTGGTGGGTTCAGTCATTGAAATGAAGATAGTTTGGTTTACCTTTTTCTAAGTCGGCTAATTCTAACACCTTCAAATGGGTCTCCTAAGATCAGTTCATTAGGATGACTTAAAGAATATCTTCATTCTCTAGGCAAAGTATTTTTAGGTTCTATCCTTTCCTCCATATTTGTAGATTCTAATCATTGGGTGACTTCTATAACCTCTTCTCAAGAATTATCAAATTCACCAAATATAATATGAGTGGTATTTTCAACTACAAGTATTCTTTTATTGAAAATTCTATAGATTTCCCATTATTTGAGTAACCTAAGAACACTCCAATAAATTTGGGGTCAAATTTTTCTAGTAAAGATTTCCCATTATTCAGAATGAATATTGTACATCCAAAGACTTAAAGGCGAGAAATGTTGGGTGTCATACCCTTTAGGATTTTATAGGGTGTCTTGTTTAGCTTGGATCCAATATCTACCAAATTCAGAACATAACATGTTGTATTCATCACTTCTGCCCAAAACTACTTAGGGAGTGAGTATTCAGCTAACATGGCTCTAGCAGCTTCTACCAGGGTCATCTTCTTTCTTTTAGTAATCCCATTCAACTGAGGGGTTCTAGGAGCTAAAAATTTATGATATATCCCTTGCTCCTTAAAGTAATATTCAATTTTTTCTTTCTCAAATTCTCAACCATAATTACTATGAATTCTAAAAATTTTACACACTAACTTCCTCTAAATCTAAAGGAAAAAAGACTTAAACACCTTTAATAATTCACATTTATGAGATAGGAATCTAACCCAAGTAAACCTCAAATAATCATCAATAATTTCATACCCAAAGACTTTCCCTCTTAAGCTTGCATTGCTAATAGGTCCAAAGAGATCCTTGTGTAGGAATTCTAAGGGTTTGTTAGTGTTAATGTCTTTGATTGAGTGGAAGGTGGATTTAACTTATTTCCCTAATTTACAGGCATCACATAGGTGGTCTTTTATGAACTCTAGTTTAGTAATTCCTCTCACTAAGTCTTTTTGGATAATTTTCCTAAGGTTTTTCATGCTTACATGACACACTCTCCTATGCCATAACCAAGATTCATTAGTAATAGATTTTAATAAAAAATAAGCAACAAGTTTAATATAGTTTAAATCAATCATGTAAACATTATTGATTCTTTTTCCATACAGAATAGTATTTTTATTTTGTCTAATCATGCACAGGTAGATAAAAATTTGATGGTAAATCCTTTATCACTAAGTTGGCTTATGCTAAGAAGGTTATGTTTCAAGCCATCTACTAGTAAAACATTTTCAATAATAAAAATTTTGGAGTTGCCAATTATACCTGATCTAAACACTCTCTTGGTGGTGTTTTCTCCAAGTGTTACCTTGCCTCCTACCCTGGCCTCCAGCTAAATAAATTGATTTGCATCTCCAGTCATGTTCCTTAAAGAACTTCTATCCATGTACCATATGTTCTCATGAGGTCTTATATGAGAGCATTCCTACAAAATCATCAAATATTATATTTGGGAACCCAAACATGTATGGGTCCCATCTTATGAAAAGAAGAATGAAATAAATGGATGTTATGCTGTGAATTTTGATGTTTTGGTCTCCACTGTTGAGTCTAGTAATTAGGTTGTTAAGCCTAAGTGAATGTCCCACGGCTACCAAGAGGGGGGTGAATTGGTAGTTTTAAAAAACAAAGTTAAAATTTAAGACCCCTTTTTAAATATTATTGAACCGAAATAAAATCTCTTTTAAATTTTGTAGAAAAAGGTTTTTCAACCACAGAGTTTTTTAAACTGAAATAAAAAGTGCGGAAACGTAAAAACAGTAAAGTAAAAGACACCAGATTTATAGTGGTTCGGTCTATAACCAGACCTACATCCACTCCCCAGAGGCACCCTCTGAGTATTGCACTAACACCAATAGTGACTCTCCTTTTGCACCCACAGCAAGGCGGAGAAGCTTTTACAACACACTCTTTTCACCACTCCCCGGTGCGGCAGAGAACCGTCCGTCCATTTACACAATACCCAGTGTTGGCAGAGAATCGTCCGTCCTTTCACACTATCCCCAGTGTGGGCAGAGAACCCTTCGTCCTTTCACACTTTCCTAGTGTGGGCAGAGAACCCTTCGTCCTTTCACACTCTCCTAGTGTGGGCAGAGAACCCTTCATCCTTTCACACTCTCCTAGTGTGGGCAGAGAACCTTTCGGCTGTTCACACTCTCCAAGTGTCGGCAGAGAACCGGATCTCCTTGACAGATCTTCTCACAAGTATCTAGAAGGAAGAAAGAAAAGAGTGAAGTAATCTCAATTCACAAGTAGAGACTCTTACCTTTGAAATCCAAGTGAAGCCTTCTCGCTTCAGTGGTAGAAATCCTCCCTTGAATGCTCTCTTCAACTCTCTCCTTGTCTATTCTCTCAGTAGGCACGAAGATTAAATGACAAAAAGATTGGGTGGCAGTCTAATTTGAACTATTTATACAAAAGACAAGAAAAATCGCCCAAAAACTGCAAGTATTCAATTCTGTACGCAGTGGATCGTCCTGTACGATCGTGGATCGTCCTGGACGATTTTACTTAAACGATCTGAAACGACCCTATTTGAATATGTGTACGAAATGTCTTCGTACAGCTGATCGTCCTGTACGAACTAGGTTCGTCCAGTACGAACGGTTATTACAAGGTCGATTCTAGAAACTGCTAAAAACTGTCCTAAGTCGGTTAATCGTTTGGACGAAAATATATTCGTCTGGACGAAATTTTTACAGGGGACTGATCGTCCTGTACGATAATTTATTTCGTCGGGACAAAAATTTTCCCGAGGACTGATCGTCCTGGACGATAATTTATTTCCGTCTGGACGAAAATTTTCCCGAGGACTGATCGTCCTGGACGATAATTTATTTCCGTCTGGACGAAAATTTTCCCGAGGACTGATCGTCCTGGATGATAATTTATTTTCGTCCTGGACGAATAGGACTTAGAAAAAATTTCAAGCAAGTTTCTATTCGTTCCAAATGCTCTATAGGAGATAACTGTCTGATCATCCAGTACGAACAGAATATCGTCCTGTACGATCAGTATAAATTCTACATGATCTCCTTATGTGTGAATGTTTTTATTTTCTCAACATACAATCACTCCCTTTCAATTTGATTTCTAAGAAAAGTGCAAGCTTCAAATTTTACAAAGTATCTCATGCTGAATTTAAATTGAAGTCTTCGTAGTCTGGAGTTCGTTTTTCCTGAAATATCAGTACACACAAGAGCAAATACAATTCTTCCAAAATTGTTAGGAGATAACTACACATTTGAACAATAATGTTTGAAATCATCAAAACTTTATAAGTTGCAAAAATGAAAAGCATGCAAATAGCAACTATTTTAACATCCACACCTAACATGATCTATGGGGAACGACGCAAATGTGGGAGATATGTCTTAGCATGCTACTTGAAAAGCATATAACACCACGAAAAGGATTTTCTAATCTATTAGGATTATGGTGCTTTTTCCTAGGTTTTAATGATGCATGTTGATTGTAAAACTCTTCAAATAAAGTTGGTTTTTTTTTTCTTTGAAAGCATTTATTTTGATTTGTAAAAATTAATTTGCACTTTCAAGATTTGAATTCTCAACTTTCAATACATGCTCTCTATTATCTAATTCATATGCAAATGTTTCTAATCTCTTTTATGCATTATTTAATTCAACATGTAATATTTTCAAGGAATCATGCAACTTAGTTAATTAAAAATGCTTCTTGTTTAAAATTTCAAATTCATCTAACAAAGTAATTTGATTATTATCCAAAGTGGAATGAACTTTTCTTAAGCACTCATGTTCTTTTTTGGAATTAAAAAATTAGATTTAAGGCTAGCATATGATTTTTTAAGCTTCCGATATACAATCTAATTTTTTTTAGAAACTTCAAATAATTGATCATAGCTAAGCTCACATACCTCATATTGATTAGAATGATCAAGATGATCTCCTACCATTATGCATATGTTGGTTACCTCCTCTTCTGCTTTAGTTTCAGCAGTGTCTAATGCTAAATCTACCTAAAAATCTTTTTGGATCCTTTGCTTGTCCTTCCTAAATTTGGGTTTTTCTTCACCCTTCTTGTTCGGGTGAGCTTTAAGAGTTGGGCAATCAGACTTCATATGCCTTGGATTCCTACATTCAAATCAGGTAACATCAAAAGAATTTTTAGAACTTTTACCATTCCTACCTTTATTCCATTGCTGATGACATTTTTTTTGTTTTCTTTAAAAAGCTCTTGAACTATCTAATCATCTGTGCAAGGCCATCATCATCTTGACCGAAAGAGTCACTATCAGAAACATCGACCTTTAAGGCTATATTTTTCTCTTTTTTTCTTTCACCTGCATCATGCTGCCTTTGACTCACTTCTTAGTTATAAGAAATGAGTTGTCCAAGTAAGTTATTTATAGAATAAACATTTAGATCTTTAGATTCCATAATGGCAGTTATTTTTGTATCCTAAGAAGATGGTATATAATGAAGAATTTTGTTAACTTTTTTCATAATTTGTAAGTTCTCTTCCTAAGGTATGTATGGAAATAATAATCTGTGTAAACCTAATATACATTTCAGAAATATATTCGCTAGGTTTCATGCAAAAAAGTTCATAATCATGAAGAAGAATGTTTAGCCAAGATTGATTTACTTCCATTGTACCTTCATATGTAATGCAGAGTTTTTCCCAAATCTCTTTACCTGTTGAACAAGTAGAAACACATATAATCCTCAGATTTTAAAGCATAAAAAAAATAGTTCAAACATTTGGCATTGAGTTGGGCTAAATCTCTATCATTAATAGTCCATTCATAAAAAGTAATTTTAATTTTAATGCCATTTACTAAACAAAAAGGTGTAGAATAACTATCATGTACTAGCATCCACATGCGATAATCAATTGAATATTAAAAGTGGGACATGTGAGTTTTCCAAAATAAAAAAGAATGTTATCAAATAGAGGTGGTCTAGTTATTGAGTATCCTACCACAGTGTTATGATTTCCAAAGTTAGCCATAGATCTTTTTTCAGAAGTTTTCTAAAACTTAATTTATGAATTCTTCTCTGATACCACTTAAAAGTTCATGAGGTTTATTAAATCATAAAGAATTAGTCTCAAGGCTAACCAAGAGGGGGGTGAATTTGTTATTTAAAAATTTCTTTAACAAATAAAAAGTTAAAACCCCTTGATGCAAAAGTATAACTAATTTTATAATAACAAAAATAAAAAAATTCAAACACAAATCAAATCATAGAACTAGTCCACTCCTTCGAGACTCCATCTCCAAATATTGCACTAAACAAAAGTGACCCTCCTTTTGCTCCCACATTAAGGCATAGAAGCCCTTACAAAATCTTTCTACTGATTTGGTGAGGTAGTAAATCTTGAATCCTTTTACTTCCTTCTAGAGTAGGCAGAAAACCTGGAAATCTTATTTTACCCACCTGGTGAAGAGAAAGAACCTGGGAATCCTTTTTCACCCACCTCGTGAAGGCAGAGAACTTTGATCTGATGTTGATGAAGATCTACCCCATAGTCACCAAGCATTGAGATAAGTAACTTGAAGATCATAATGATCACCTTGCTTAGAGGAACCTTTATGAATCCCTCAAAACTCCACCTAAAAGGGATCTCTCTCTCCCAAGCTCTCTTTCTTTCTTCTCTAAGCTCTTTCTCATATCTCTTTTATATTAAAAGATTAACCCAAGAGGAAATGAGAGAGCTTAAATATAGAGCCTCAAAAGAAGCCCTAATTTTTGACTTGTCGTTAAAGATCATCATGTACGATTCTTAGATTGTCTGCGATGATTAGTACAAAATAGCCCTTTCAGCTAGGATGATTAGCTTTTCCCTATATAATCAGCATAAGTATTTGTACATATTATCCTATACAATTCTATGATCACCCATAATGATTAGTTAAAGATACTGTATTAATCATCCAGTCTGATATAGTATGGTGGGTGGCGCTCAACATATTTTCCCGCAACCCTTTTGGGACGTCCAGGATGATCTTCTAGATGATTAGAAGAAAATTATGGTTTTCATGCTGGATAATAGGGGATTATCCTACAAAATATAATAGATCATCTAGTATGATTTAAGTAGATCATCTTGTACGATATTATTGATCAATCTGACCTTAATTAGTCTCCTAATCATTAGATCAATTTAGGCATGATTTTCATCAATCATCTAAGATTATGAATATCATCCCGTATGATTAGAACAAAATTTGAAAATTAAAATATTACCTAAATTATGACTAGCGACTACTTTTTATAATTTCAACTAATCATCATGTATGATATGGATCGTATAGTATGATTAGTTTAAGCACTTTTTTTTTTGGAAAACCCACGGAAGGGCCTATACTTTAATTAAGAAAAAGGTTCCAAAGTTCTTAAAGGGCCCTCAAGCTCAACAATGCTTAAAAGAGCTACAAAAAGAAAGAAAAAAACTTAAATGCTTGAGTTCCCTACTACGCAGAAGTACAAGATACAATCTACAATGCACATGAAAGAGCACCCAAAAAAGAGGAACTAACCTAAAAATAGCCACCAGCTCCACCTTCCCTTCCAAAGCACCACCACTTCGACAACCTGCACAAAGGAAATGTTGCAAAAATAGGTGATAACTAATATGGAAAATGCATAAATGAAACCTGAAAAGGACAAGGTGATAATTCAAACAATTATCCATAAAACATGTAGCATATACAATAGAGAAGATATTTAGTGTCCAAACAACACCCTTGTAACACTTAATAACATCACCCACAAAGAAATGAGCAAGCACCATCCAACTACCAGATAAGAAGCCCTAAATTGCAACAGCAACCCCACAAGAAGTAGAACACATGCCATAATCTATAATGAAATAAAAATAGGAAACTTAAAAAATTAGGATACATAACCAGATCACATCTAACTTAAGGTAGGCACCAATAGCCTCTAGTAAAAAGCTGCATAACAAATACCCATAATGCTTCATGAAATGGATGATCCAAACAAACCAATTGATAAAGAAAAATTTAGTCCATAGCTAAGTAACATAACAAAAAAATTTCCATCCATCCAAAAACACTTAGAACCCTAATTGCCAACAAAACCACAAACCAAGTGCCACTCTAGTCTAAACCCAGACCAAACAAAGAACAAAGGAACCATACCCAGTGAGAGAAAATATACTAGATAACCCAAGCATAGAAGCATGAAACCACCCAAACACTACAAGAGATGGAGAGCACAGACGTAGAGACCAATCATACTGAAACCAAAAAAAACCACAACAACATGGAACCAAGGAACATCCACCAGCAAAACCCCAATAATACCAAACGACATGATGAAGGAACCAGCTCAAATAAGAAACCCCCACAGAGAACTAACCGAAGGCCAAGAAGCCTAGGAATAGACTAGCAACACATTGGAAAAATGATATAAATAAAATTGAACCAAATAAGGCAAGGGTTCTGGCCAAAAGGGGATAACCTCCAGCACGCCAAGCATAAGGCAACCCCCACACCAAAATAAAAAGGATTGACAGGCTCTAGCCAAAAATAAAACATAAATTCTAAGATAGAGAAGACCAAATTTGTATAATCTTAAAAGCCCATTTAAGGGAACAGGTATTTTGGAGGAAAAAAAATCAGTAAGATAATCCAAATTACACCTAAAATTGCAAGCCAACCAGAACAAGCATTCCCCTCATTATACATATTAGACAGAGAAAAATTAGTTAACATCAGCAACTACTTAATTTTCTTAACAAGATAAAAGAGATTCAGATTACACACAATATCATCAATGTTATTTAAATAATGAATACAATAAATAGCATCAACTTCAATCCAAATGTTAAAAATGCCAAGAGATATATAAAATCTAAGCCCATGATGAATAGCTGAAAGCTCAGCAAAATTAATAGAACATTTATGTAAAGGACCTGAAAAAGCCATAATAACATTCCCATAAACACCCCTAATAATCCCACCACAACCTGAGATGGAACCTTTAACAGTACCAACCACATTCAGCTTATATGTATTATTAGGGATTTTATCTAATAAACAATCATAGGTTTGGTAGAAGGATGATAACCCTCCAACGTGATACCCAAATTAGATGCCAGAAAGAAATAATTCTTGACAGAGAGCAGATTAATAGAAAAAAGACTCAGAACCTTGTCTTTCACATTCTTAATAATCCTATGATGGTTCATACCAATACCATTGAAAAGAGAATTATTTCTATCCATCCATAAATACTACAAATTAAGAGAAGGAATAACATTTTTTATTTAACCTTTAGACTTAATAAACCAAGAATTATGCACAACATTAATAGAAAATTTAGCATTAAAACAATTTAATCTAAAAATATCATCAAAATAGGTCCAAGTTTTAATAGCTATAGGACCTGAAAGAAAGACATGATGCATGTTCTCCACACGAAAGAAACATTGGCACTTTGAAGGAATAAAACCTCTTTTAATTAAGTTATCATCAGTAGGAATGAACTTATGCAAAATTCTCCAAATGAAAATAGCAACAGTGGAAGGAATACTTTTATGCCAAATCTTAGAGAAAATATTAGTGACATCATTCTTAAATCTTAAGGAATGACAAACTTCCCTTAATATGAAACCCCCATCTTTAGGCAAATTGCATAATAATAAATAATTATAATTATTGCTAAGAGGAAGGTTCAAAAAATGTTCAATAATAGACTCAGGAATAACATTAGCAAGTTTATCATAATTCAAATAGTTCTCAATAATGAAATAGTTCACCTTAACCACAGTAGGGGAAGTAGTACTAATGATGGAATCAATGGAATGAGTTCTCAGCCAATGATCTTGCCAAAAGAAGATATTACCACCACTAAGCCCCCAACTAATGTGGGGCTCAATAACCCATTTAATATTGCAAAGTCTCTGCCACACTTTAGAATCACCTTTGTTATAAAAATATATAGTCGGGTGCTTACCCACATAATATTTAGCATGCATAAACTTAGCTAAAAGACTCACTTTAGCATGAAAGGTGTACCACAAATTGAAGAAGAAAGTATAATACAAATCATACATATTCTTACAACCCAAAGCACCCTTAGTCTAAACACCACAACACTTATCCCAAAAGAACCAAATAATTTTAGAATTGTTGTTGGTCCCCGTCCAAAAAAATTTATTAAAAAGTTTATCAATTCTATTACAAACCACATGAGTAGGTTAAAGAGTTTGAAAGGTATAAACAAGAAGAGAGCAAAGAACAATTCTAATGAGAGTCAATCTATCCCCAAAAACCAAAATATTAGAATCTTAGGAAATAAGCTTGTTATGCATACAAGTAATCAAGTCATCAAAGAGAAAAGCTTTCTTCCTACCTTTAAAAAGAGGAAAACTGATGTACTTAATAGGCAAGTGACCTTGCACAAAACTAATAAGTCCTTTGATAGCAGTAATACGGTCATTAGGCACTTTGTTAAAAGTAATAAAACAGCTCTTATGCTTATTCAAAGAAATCCCACTAACATTAGTTTAAGCACACATAATTAATAGGGATGCCCTGATTAGGGTTTCAATTTTTAACTAATCATCCAGTATGATTTGAAGTCATCCTATATAATTAGATCAAAAAATAAAAAATTCTCTAACTCACTAAATTACTCCCCCTAAGTGTGTGTGTGCAAGGTTACTTAACTTAGGGTCCATCAGGTACATGACTTAACTCACGAAAGATAAAAAAAGTATATTGAATTTTAAATTTTATATAAACTCAATAATTGTTTGCCCGATCTTAAGTTGATTTACATTGCAAGTGAACCTATGGACCTGAAAAATTAGTGAACATGGCAAATACACCAAATATGCAAGAATAGTAATAATAAAGAAACAAAAATATTTGCTATCATCAAAATCACTATAGTTGGACCTAGATTTGCAACAGATTTTTTATAAAGCAAAGGGATAAAAGAACTTTTCTTAGCCATTCAATGTATATTAAATATATTCTTAAAAAATATGAGTTGCATAATACTAAGTCAAACAATACTTCTATAAGCTCCACCATTTAATTAGATATGGATCCAAATTAAAAATTTGTTGATTAGAAGAAGTAAAGAGAAATAATTAGATTACTTCTTTACTTGAATTTTATTAGACCTGATATCATATTTATTGTTTATCTATGTGTTAGATTTTAGGCTAATTCAAAAGAATCGCATATAAGTGTTGTTAAAAGAATTCTTAGATATCTTCTAGAAACCCAAAACCTATAAATTTGGTATCCTAAACAAATACTTCTTTTTCAATCATAGGATATTATAATTTAGACTTTATAGGATGTAAAGTAGATAGGAAAAGTACTTCTAAAACCTATAAATTCATAGGAGAATCCTTAGTCTCCAAGTCCAATAAAAAATAAAACTTGGTAGCCTTATTTACCGCTAAAGCAAATTATATAGTTCTAGGGAGCTATGATGCACAAGTCCTATGGCTTAAACCCTTATATCTTTGACTACTTTTTGGCACTATTACAATAATGTGTGATAGCACCATGCCATCTATATTTCATAAAATCCAATCCAATACTCCAGTAAAAACTACATAGATATTAGACACCATTTCATTAGAGAACATATAAACATGGGGGGCATATAAATACATCATGTAGCTACTGAAAATAACTGGCATATATCTTTACAAAACCACTTGCCTTTGAAACTTTTTGTTGCCAAAGGACTAGACTAAGTATCATAGATATTCATTCTTTAATTAGGATGATCTGGAAATTGAAAACATGAATGTTATGTGTGTGCGTGTGTCTTTCTGTTAATTATTTAGTTTTTTTGTTTATGTTTTGTTATTTGTGTTTAGTGATCTAATTTTTGTGTAATTTTTTCTTCTTTTTTTTTTAAGTTTTCTTGATCATCACACATAAAAATAAAAAATATCACATCGTACTATCATTATGCAAAAAGTATCACATCACTACTCACAACACATCTAATGGCTCTTATTGATCAATTATTAGTGATCATATAATATGAACACCTAGTTTATATTGTATGACACATGCAGCACTAAGCATTGGATAAATTGAATTCATTTGGTATGATATTTAATATTTCTTTGTACTATATGAATACTCATTTATACAGGATGATCTGAACAATAAATGATCATTCAGACTAACTCCTCAAGATGACTGTCGTTACACTAATCATCCTAATTCTGATTGTATTGTACGATAAGACCATCTTTTTTTACTAATCAGACTAAGTGAATTTACTGCAGTTGATCATATTGTATAATGACTTATAATATTGTACAATATGATTGATTTTATTTAAAGAGAGGGAAATAGGTTTTTTCTTTGCTGAACTCTTTTTAAACTCACTTTCCTCCTCCCAAAAATTTTAACCCTTGAAATGGCTGGTGGAAAAGGATCAAGAGCTCAAAATGGAAGCTATTCTTGATGACCAATGGATCCTCTATTTACCAAAGCAATTAACAAAGAGGCCTACAATCATTACAAAACTACGGGAATCACACCCTCAAAGAACATAAATCAGGATGTTCTAAACTTCTAGATACTCACTATTTTCATTCGCTCTACCTTTCATTTCATTCCCACTCTTGGCTACCCTTTTAATTCTAAACTCCTTTTTGTATTCTTTGCCAGCCTCAGTATAAATAATGATGGAACTACTGTCCAATCTTACGTCAATAGGAGGCTTGCTGAAATTACCTACAAAACTTCTATGAATTTCTCCACCTTTCTACCACTTGCAAAAATGTTCACCTTATAGATTCAAACTCTAACTATGACTAGACCCTTGCTAACCCTACCCTTAGTGAATTGACCACTAGATAAAATACTCCTCATGTAAATATCTTAATTTAAGATGCTTGAATCATATAGAATATCCATCAAAACTCAATCATTCCAAAAGCTAGGATCAAATGAATATAACACCTCTTCTATCCCTCACCACTTATTTCATAATGGCCATGATTAATTTTAATGCAAATGATTTAATTAAATTATCTTGAGAATCTTATCTGCATTCAAGATCCTAGACATAAAAGAAAGCTAAATTTTTCCTTAGGCCACATAATTACCATCGTCCTTGAATCTAAGTACAATTTTCAATTCCATGCACCGCCAGATCACCTTCTAACTTTTTACTCAAACTGCACTTTCCACATCCTTCACAATGCTCATCATAGAAATATTCATTATGTTGACCCCGAGCCAAAGGATGCCAGGAAAGACGAGCACTAGCACCACCTCCAGTACTAGCACCAATTCAGTAGCCCTCCTAGTATGATACACTACTTCACAGATTTGATCAGTAGGAGACTCGATTCAATGACTATGTCGCAAAGTAGCATCAACAGCACCAAAATGATATGGATGGGCTTGTATTACAATTCACTTTGATTCAATGATTCTTTTAACAACCACCACCACCTCCACCCAATTAGGATCCTTTACATTATTAGTTATTCTATGGCAGGGCTTGTTTTGGTATTATTATTATATATCTACTTTGTAATTTATTTTATTTTGGTTCTTTATTTAGGAGTTTTCCCCTTTTTATGATGTCAAAAGGGTGAGTAGCATGTTGTTGGTTGTTTGTTCTTCTTGTTTAAGTTATGAGTAGTCTACTATTTTTCATGCTTCTTATACTTTTTATTTCTTGCTCAAGTTTTTTATGCTCATTTTATCTCTTTTAAAATTATTTAAAAAAAAATTCTCCTTATTTTCAAGAACTCAACTAGTAAGGGAGAGTCTTGGAAATAGCAAAGACCATTTTAAGTTATTTACCAATAATGTTTACCATCATAAAAATAGGAGAAATTATCTCAAATTTGGACATAAGTCTTGTGATTTTGATGATAACAAATATTATTAGATTTCATATTACATTTTCTCCTATTAATTATCATTATTATTTCATATATATTTTTCTTGTGCACTAATATTTTAGGTCCACCCTATACTATGCAAAAGTCCTCAGTTCAAGACTAGATAAAATAAGGTTCAATGTCTAGAAGGGACTATAATTTTACCTTTTTATTGTTTCTACATTTCATGAGACAAATTACATATTTGGTGGATACTATACTTAGTGACCATGCATACACAAACTCAAGGGAGTGAGACAATGACAAAAATAAAAGTTTAATTTTTTGAACTAATTATATTGTATAATCAATATCATTCGTATGATTAGCTAATCAAAAAATCATCAAAATGGCAAATTATATAATTAAAGCTATTTGAACTAATCATACTAGATGATTTTGATCATACATGATGATTAATTTAAATCAACATCCTACCTGCCAATCACAATTTAGATAATTTTTTGAAATTCAATATTTGAACTAATCATACAGTATGATAGGTATCATATTGTAGGATATAATTAAGTCATGTCTAAATTCATCATATAATTAAGGAACATTTTTTGATTTATTGATCCAGTCAGATCATACAGGATTATTGGAACCAATGGTATTATATGACTAGATCCTTGCATGGGATATCATCGCCAATCATTCATAACGATAAATAAAGTCGTTTGAACTAATCATACAAATAATTAGCATAATTTATTGAACCGATTGTATAATGCCTTATTCTTCATACAATATTAACTAAATTATTTGACCTAATCATACAGTGGTATCTTGGATCATATTGTATGATCAGAGTCACCATAATATAATTTTTTGGGTATTTTTGAGGCCTTGTTTTTAATCTCTCTAATTTGACTTAATTCAAGAATTTGGCTACTTGAGTTTTTTTTAGAGAAAATAAGGAGAAGTAGATCTTGGAGTGCTTTGGAAAGAAGAAAGGGAGAGCTTGTGTGTAATGGATAAGTAGTGTGAGGGGTTCACATGGTTATTCCAAGTAAGTTAATTTCCTTGTTTCCTCCAAATGTCTATCTAGGTTTCTTGGGTGGCTCTAGGAATAAGTTATTAAGCTCAGTCATGGTTCTTTGTCATCACGTGGAGAGTTTGAAAGGGGTTTTTCAATCACGTGAAGTGTGAGAAAGAAGATCTTGGTTCTATGCCATCACCTAGAGAGTGAGAAAGGAGTTTATGGTTCTCTCCCATAACTTAGATAGTGAGAAAGGAGTTCATGGTTCTCTGTCATTACCTAGAGGGTGAGAAAGGAGGTCATGGTTCACTATCATCACCAAGAGGATGATAAAGGAGGTCATAGTTCTCTGTTGTTACCTCGAGTGAAAGAAAGAAGGTCAAGGTTCTCTGTAGCATTGGGTTGGTGAAAAGATTGTAAGGGCTAATAAAAATTTTCCTTAAAATAAAAAATATTTTAAATATTTTTTAAGAAATTAAATTTCCTGATACAAAAGCTAATAAAAATAATAATAATCACAATTTTGATCTAAATTCAATCGAATCAATCTACTACCAACCACAACATTCCTAACATGAATTTTTTAAGATAAATAAATTTTTAAAAAATTAAATGCAAAAATAAAAGTGCATAAAAGAAAAGTAGAACGTGCACACTAGAATTTTAATGTGGTTCAGCCAACCATAGCTTGGGTCCACTCCTCAAAATCCTCTTCCTTGTGTATTGAACTAAAATCTATAGTGTCTCTCCTTTAGCTCCCACAGCTAGGTGGAGAAGCTCTTATAATCTTTTCACCAAACAAGTGCGGTAGAGAACCTTGACTCATTTTTTACCCACCTGGAGAAGGCAAAGAAACTTGACTTATTTTTCACCCTCCTGATGAAGGGAAAGTACCTCGACTTATTTTTCACCCTCCTAGTGAAGGTAGAGAACCTAACACTCCTTTTTCCCCCTCCTCGTGAAGGAAAAGAACTTCAATGTTTTTTGGCCTTAAAATGAGCTGCCTAAGAAATTAAACAAGACACTTAGATGAAATAGGGGATAAGTTTGCCTGGAGCAACCATATGGAATCCCCTCACACACAATCCTTCCTTTCTCCATCCCAAAGCTCTTCAACATCTCTCTCAAAGCTCTCTCTCTCTCTCTCTCCAAGAAACACAACCACCAAAGACTTTGAAAAAGTCTATTAAAAATATTTAAACATAGCTTAGAAAAACCATAATCTTTTAATTTGGCAATCACTAATCATGCAGTTCAATTACTTCAAAAAATTTGGTTCATTCAGTATGATGGAATAGTCCTGGGATAAACTATTTAATTTCTATGTTATTAACGTACAGTATAATCATAAGGTCATGATATATGATTAGTTTAATTTCTTTATGTTTGTATAGGACTATTAAAAATCATCTCTATCAATAAACTAGTATAATTTACATTTTGCTATATATTTTTCTCATTAATCAAGGTTTCATCTAGTATGATTAGTTCAAAAATTAAGGTTTCATCAAGTATGATATTCAGGATCATCTAATCGCATATCTTTTAATCATCTAGTATAATTTATATCAAACAACATGATTTATCATATTTAATAAATCTTAATTTGATTGACTAATTATTAAGATTAATTTAAGAAAGTTTTTAAACATCATATAGTATGATATAGATCGTATAATATAATTATTTAAAAGAAACAAAATTTTAAAAACTTACTTAAACTATTTGGCAGCTAGGGTCTTGTATTAAACTGATCTTACAGTATGATTTGGATCATAAGATATGATTAGTTTAAATTTATTAATGAAAAATAGCCAATTTAATTCATTTTTAAAGTAATTGATCATATAGTATAATTAGAATTGTGTAGTATGATTAGTTCAATATTTTTAAAACCTTAGTTTCTCACTCCTCTTTGAGTGTGTGTATGATCACCAAGTTTAACATCCATCTTAAACATGACTTTGACTCAGGAAATATATAAAAAAATAAATAGAAAATATAGACTCTTAAGAAAATATAAATATATTCTACCCATTATTAAGTTAATCACTTTGCATGGTGTATGACGGACCTAAAATGTTAGTGCACTAAAATTAATATCCAATAATAATAATAGTAGAAAATATAGTAGACAAAGCAATAATATTTGTTATCATCAAAATCACAAGACTTGGGTCAAAATTTACAATAACCTTCTCCATTTTTATTATGACAAATATTGTTGGTTAAAATTTCAATTATCTTAAACTCCCACTTACTAGATAAACTTTGAAATAAGGGGAGAATTTTTTTTGTGTATTTTCATTTTTCTTTTTTCTTTTTTTTTTTAGGTTAGACACAATTAAACACTTAAGCATTTTTTTATTAAAATAAAATGGATTATAAAGAAAAAAAATACAACCAACTAACTACTCCCCATTATGACATCACCAAAAAGAAAAGAAGAATGAAAAGAACAAACATGACAAAGACTATAACATAACAGAAAGACTCCAACGAAACACATTACATAAAACTAAGATCCCTAATCAGTTGGCAGTTGTGGTTACAAATAGTGGTGAATAATATCAAATTACTCATCAAACCATGCTATGTTAGTCTCATGTTGTTGCTAATACTATTCAATATAGCTATCTAATCGGGACACCAATCGATCAAAATGTTGTATCAAATCCTCATAGGGATAAGTTTGGTATGCTATTGTAGGTGCTAGTGCGGGCTCTGGTGTAAATGGTGTGGAAGGACGAGCTCCCCCTTACTCATCAAAATTAGGTTCTTCATCTTGCTCGTGCTCCAACTGATGATGAAAAAGAACATAGAAGGTGTTATCAGTATAGTATTTTTGGAAATTATTAGCGGCACTAGGATATGTAAGCTCTTATTTTTTATCCTGGATGTAGGCAATGACATGACCAAAAGTAATGTTTTGATTTCTTCTATGGGAACGAAGGTGAATGAGATTAAGATTATGAATGTAATTAATGATTATTGGGGCTTCATTAAATTTGGTTTTAGACTTAAAATAAAGTAGGTAACAAAGAAAAAAAGTGGGGTAATATTTATGTGATCTCTAGCTTTAGGAATGACTGATGTTCTAATAACATGCTACACAATATGGGCATTTTTATTCAAAGAGTGGACCAAGGGTTGATGTTGATTTAGGGAGATATTTCTAATGGTTAAATTGGCAACACTTAAATTGAAATCTCCCCAAGAATTCATTCAATGGCATCAAGGACTTTATGTGAATTTGTTTAGATATTTGTCTAATTATTCCTTGGTTATATCTATAAGTCGCCTACAGACATAGGATTTCATGATGGGAACAATAATACTAATCCTTAGGTTTATGAAAAATCATATATAAGTTTAAAATTAAAGGGAAAAGTAAGTGTAAACAAGAATTATATATTTATGGATGCAAAAAGATTTATCACTTCATAGTTTAGGGCTTATTGGTTGAGTAATCTAGATGGGGAGATGCAAGAGTCTTTGTACCTATAGTATGCAGCCTCATCTTTAGCAGATTGAAAATGTTCATTAACAGGGCTACGAGAGAAACTACTTCAATGGGTCAAACAACCATTCTTGTTACTTTTGGCTATTATGATAGTTAAATATATGAGTCTTGAAGGAAAGAATAAGAAGGGTTGAATGAAAAAAGCTTTAAAAATCCTCTCCATTTATAGAATTTTCAACATGTCATACAATATGATTTGACATTGTATAGTATGTTCAGACAAATTTAAATCATTTCGACGGTTTATCAAAAAGAGGTAAAATCATAAAATATGATCAAGATCGTACTGGATGATCTTAAGGAAAAGCGGTCATCCCAAAGAATTTTCTATATGACTCTTAACCAAATTGATTATACAGTACAGACAGATATTCGTATAGTACGGATCGATATCTGTACAGTAAGATAGTGTAATAAATATCCAATCAGTTAACTTGAATTCATCCATCTTCTGATGACACATGTATCATACATTATAAATATTTTTTTTTAACCCACAAAGGGGCCTACATGTTGAAAAAAATATATTATAAATAGTTGGTTGTATAGTATGATCACCAATAATTGATTAGATCAGAACAATTGAACTAACATATGGGCTAGATTGTGTAGATATGTAAAGATCACACAATATGTATTAGGTTTGTATAGTATGATGTGAACATTTTTTTAAACGGGTCTATGTGTGTGTGAAGATCAGAGAATAAGTAAAATCATAACAAAATAAAAACCAATGAAATATAAAATAAAATAAACAAACAACTAATCACAAATTTTATAGTTATGACTTATACATTTCAACACATATAAGAATAATTTATTTTGAATGATTGATGTGTTCAGCTTCATCATGAATCAATCATAAATGTATATAACATCTAGTATAGTCCTCAAGTAACTAAAGGTATCACAGGTAAAGGGTTTAGTGAATGTCTTGAAACCTAACACATAGATAAAAACTAAAAATAATATCAGGTCTACTAGTAGTTAAATATATAAGAGATTCTATAATTCCCCTATACTTCTTTTGATCAAAAGATTTTCCACTTGGATCCTTATCTAATTGAAAGGTAAAGCTCATGGGTGTATTCATTATCTTAGCATTTTCCATCTTATTTTTCTTTAGGATATCCTTGATATGCTTGCTTTGGCTAAGAAAAGTTTTTCAACATCCCTTTGTTTTACACTAAATCTAAGAAAGAAAGTAAGCTCTCCCATCATACTTATTTTAAATTCTTTACTTTTTTTTTTTTGAAAAATCTTCATAAATATTTCTATCAATTGATCCAAATAATATATCATCCACAAAAATTTGAATAATAAGCAAATCATCTCCTATTTTTTTAGAAATAGGGTGGTATCAATACTACCCTTAACAAAGGCTCTATCTAAGAAAAAAGTTTTAAGCCTCTCATACTAAGCTCTAGGTGCTTACTTTAATCCATATAATGCCTTTTTTAATTTATATACATGATCAGGAAAGGTTAGATTTTAAAATCCAGGAACTTGTTTTACATATACATCTTCCGTAATTACTCCATTCAGAAAAGAACTCTTAATATCTATCTGATATAGTTCGAAGCTTCTAAAGTAGGAAAAAGCTCATAGAACTCTTATTTCTTCTAACCTAGCCATGGGGGAAATGGTTTCTTCAAAATTAAATCTTTCTATTTGATAATACCCCTTAGCTGTCAACCTAGCCTTATTCTGGGACCATTATTCGGATTCATCAAACACTACATGGGTGGTATCCTCTACCACAAAGGTCCTCATATTGAAAACTCTATGGGCTCTACCTATACATGAATATACTAAGAAAACCCAGTCATCAGATTTAGAATTAAATTTTCCTAAAGAAGATTTTCTATTTATTAAAATGGACACCTTACAACCAAAGACATGAAGGTGAGAGAGATTGGGTGTCTTACATTTTTGTAACTCAAATGGTGTCTATTGAGTTTGGATGCAAGACTAACCCAATTAAGAACATATCAAGTAGTATTTACTCCTTCAACCTAGAAATATTTAGGGAGTGAATACTCAGCTAGCATGGCTCTAAAAGCTTCTACGATGTCCTATTCTTTCTCTTAGTAACCTCATTCTGCTAAGGGGTTCTACAAGCTAAAAAATTATATTTAATCTCAATCCATTTACAAAATGATTCATACCTATCACTTTTAAATTCACCACCATTATCACCATGAATATTTGAAATTTCACATCCTAATTTCTTTTAAATCCATAAAGAGAATATGCTAAATTCCTTAAATGATTCACTCTTACGAGATAGAAATCTAACATAGATAAATTTAGAGTAATCATCAATAATCATAAATCCATAGCTTTCCAACCTAAGCTAACAGTGCTAACCAATCCAAACATGTCCACATGAAGGATTTCTAGAGGTCTACAGGTGGCGATTTAATTGATAGTATGAAATAAATATTTGATTTATTTCCTAGTTGGCATACATCACAAAGGTGGTTCTTAGAGAATTTTAGTTTAGGTATGCCTCTAATTAGGACCTTTTCGGTTATCTTTTTAAGTGTGTTCAGGCTTGTATGACATAGTATCCTATGTCATAGCTAGGATTCATCAGCAATAATTTTCAGACATGTAGAATTTGAATATTCAATACAATTAAAATTAAATATGAATGCATTATTAATTCATTTACCCTCTAAAATAAGTTTACCATTCAAGCAAATCAAGCATCTACTAGATAAAAACTTAATATTAAATCCTTTATCACATAATTGGTTAATTCTAAGTTATGTTATAGCCCATCTAAAAGTAAAACATTCCAAATGATAAAATTTTTAGAAATTCCAATCATACATGAACCTGCCACTTTTTTAGTAGTATTGCTCCAAGTATATTTTTTTCTACTACCCTAGCCTCCAACAAGATTAATTGCTTTATATATCTAGTCATATGTCATGAGCATTCGTTGTCTAGGTACAACAAGCTCTCACTAGATCATTTATGGAACCACCCCTCCTCTTAACCAGAATGATCAAGACTATTATCTGCCAAAAGGCACAGATGGTTACCTCCTACTCCACCTCCAATTCTGAAGAATTTGAATCAGTATGCCAAAAATGCCTTTTGCGTCCTTTACTTCCCATTTTTGACCTTAGTCTTCTCCTCACCCTTCTTCATAATTAGGTGAGCTTTTAAATTGGGGTAATCTATTCTCAAGTGGCCTATTTTTTTATATTCAAAGAAAATAATATCAAATGATGCTTTGAAATTTCTATTTAGTGTACCTTTGCTCCAATGGTGATGTTGCTTTTATTTTCTTTTCAGAAAGTTTTTGAATTGATGTGTCATCAGTGCTATGTCATCATCTTCCACAGTTGCAGAGCAACCACTTTCTTATTTATTTACTTTTAGTGGCACCACTTTATCATTTCTCTTATCTCGTGCATCCTATAATCTCTTACTCACACCTTCCTCATAGGCAATAAGTTAGCCTAGAAGTTATATATAGAATAAACATTAAAATATTTTGATTCACAAATAGTAATAACCTTGGCATCATAATTACTAGGTGGATAACAAAGAATTTGTTAACCTTTTCAAAATTTAAAAGTTGTTTACCTAAAGCATGTAGAGATATCAATATCTGGGTGAACCTAGTATACATGTATAATATACTCTCATTAGGTTTAAAGCAAAAAAGTTCATAGTTATGCAATAAAATATTCTATCTAGATTTTTTCACCTCACAAATACCCTCATATGTGATGCAAATACTATCCTAAAATATTTTTCAAGTAGTACATGTGGATACTCTCATATTTTCTTTAGATTTAAAAGCACAAAAAAAGCAATTTATATATTTAGCATTTAGTTGTCCACATTCTTTATCCTCATTATTCCATTCAGTAATGGGTATTTCATTTTTCAATAAACCACATGAAAAATCAATAGACTGAAGAAAAGTAGACATGTAAATTTTTCAAAAATCAAACATTATGTTGTAAAATAACAGGGGACAAGTTATAGAATACCCCTCCTCAGTATTCATATTGCCAAATTGTGTCATTTGATTTTTTTTTCTTGAAGATATTTAAATCTATAATTCAATACCCGCTCTGATAGAAATTGAAAGTTTAATGGAGGGTGTTAAATCTCATTGAATTTTCCACAGTACACCAAGATGCGGGGGGTGGGGTTATTTAGGGTTTTAAAATTTTTCTTTAACACAAAAAATCTTTTTGATATTTTCAAAGAAATTAAATCATCTAATGAGGAAGCTAATAAATGTAATAACAATCATAATTATGATGTTAATTCAATCGAATCAATCTACTACCAACCACAATATTCTCAATATGAATTTTTAAAGAAAAATAAATTCACAAAAAATTAAAATGTAAAAATAAAAGTGTGTAAAAGAAAAGTTGAATGAGCACACCATAATTTTATAATGGTTTGGTCAACCATGACCTTCATCCACTCCCTAGATTCCTCTTCTCCGAGTATTGCACTAAAAACTATAGTGTTTCTCCTTTAGCCCCCATAACTATGTGCAAAAGCCCTAACAATCTTTTTGCAATCCTTGTACGATAAAGAACCTTATCTCATTTTTCACCTTCCTAGTGAAGGAACATAATTGGGTACTCCTTTTTCACCCTCCTAGTGAAGACAAAGAATCTCGACCCATTTCTTCACCCTCTTAGTGAAGGTAGAGAACATCGACTCATTTTTCACCCTCGAGTTGAAGGTAGAGAACCTAGCACTCTTTTTTCACCCTCCTTTTAAAGTAGAGAATCTGCATGATCTTTGGCCTTGAAGTTAGCCATCCAATAAACCAAATAAGACACTTAGAGGAAACAAGGTTGAAGCTTTCCCAAAGCAACCATGTAGAATCCCCTCACACTCCTCCCTCATTCACAACCTCTCTTTTCTCCTTCCCAAAGCTCTCCAAGATCTCTCTCAAAGCTCTCTCTCTCTCTCTAGAAAACATGATAGCCAAAGACTCTCAAGGATACTCTTAGAAAAGAGTTTAAATAAGGCTTTAAAAAAACCATAATTTTTCAATTTAGCCATCATTGTTCGTACAATATGATCAAGGATTATACAGTATGATTTTCTCAAAAATTCGGATTTATTTAGTATGATGGAAAAATCATGAGATTAACTTTTTAATTTTTGTTTATTGATCATACTTTATAATAAGAAGATAGTATGGTATGATAAGTTCAACTTTCTTTTGTATGTACAGGATGATCACTGAGATGATTGGAAATTATCTCTCTTAATCGTCTAGTATGATTTACATCGTACTATATGATTTACATCGTATTATATGAATAGTGTATGGTGTAATTAGTTCAAAATTTTTAAAAACTTTGTTTCTCACTCCCCTGTGAGTGTATGCACGGTTACCAAGTTTATCATCCACCTTAAACAAGACTTTGACTCACGAAATATATAAAATAAATAAATAGAAAATATTGACTCTTGAAAAATATAAACCTATTTTACCCAGTCATGAGTTGATTACTTTGTGCAGTGTATGATGGATCTGAAATATGAGTGCACGAAAATAAATATCCAATAATAATAACAGTATAAAACATGGTAGACAAATCAATAAAGTTTGTTAGCTTCAAAATTACAAGACTGGAATCCATATTTACAACATTAGCACTTCAAAAAAAAAAAAAAAAAAAACTCGACCACCTTTATTTGACAATATTCCTTTTGATTTTTGGAAAACTTGCATGTCTACATTTTTACAATTGATTGACTATCGCATGTGGATGGTTGTTAATGATGGTTATTTACCTCCGTAATATGAAATTAATGGCATTAAAACTGAACTTCCTTTTACTGAATGAACTTTTGATGATAGGGATTTAGCATAACTGAATGCAAAATGCTTGAACTATTTTTTCTGTGATTTGAATTTTGAAGATTACATGTGTGTTTCAACTTGTTCTATTGGTAAAGAAATTTGGGATAGATTGTGTATTACTTATGAGGGAACAAATGAAGTTAAACAATCTAGGTTGAATATTTTATTGCATGACTATAAACTTTTTTGTATGAAACCTACTGAATTGATTTTTGACATGTATACTAGGTTTACTCAAATTGTCACCTCATTACATGCCTTAGGAAGAGAGCTAACTAATTATGAAAAAGTCAATAAAATTTTGAGATGCTTGCCTTCTTCTTTTGATGCTAAGATTATTATAATTATTGAATCTAGATTTAGCATATAACATATACCTAACAAAGAGGATGTGATCAAGGTTGGCAAAATTGGACCAGACAATGAGCAGAAAAAAAAAAAGATGTTCAAGATTTAATGATTCGACATGGGTCAAATTGGGGTCAAACTAGATGATGTAATAAATAATAATTTTTATTTAAATATAACATAATTTATATATATTATGCAATCGTATAAAAATGTGACTAAAATTAAACAAAATAAATGATCATAAAAAATAAACATGATATTAATTCCATTATTATAAATAAGGGATTTAACTACTTAAAAATAAAGATCAAAATCCTACAAAATGAAAGAAGCATAGTCTAGTTCAGTACCCGAATGAAATGAGAATACGTATCAAGTGCAACGTAGTATCTGTCATGGTCCTTGATTGCCATTTGTGTGATCTATGACATCACAAGTAAATTTGTGGGCATCATAACAAATGTTTAAAAATTAGAAAAATTATTTGATCCAATATCTATCTATAGTCATAACTAGCAGAAATATTGCATGTTGCAGATCACTCTTTTTACTCAAAAATTAATATAAATATTATATATTAAAACTCTTAAATAAATATTAAAGAATTGGATGAAATATTACTTGCAACATTCTCACATTGCTCCATTATTCCATATGAGCTACTATCACGAGCAAAAGCAAAAAGCTATATAAGCTACACAAAACAAAACATCACAAGTGATGTATGTCTAAATCATACAACATGGTTGTAAAGCTATCTTTGATTTCATGTATACACTATACAAAATAAAACATCTTTTTTTAACAGTTTTTAATTAATTTTTATAATTTAAATAATATTTATATTTTTAATTGATAATATTTATTTTTTATCCATTTATTTTATATATTTGATTTCCTAATAGTAAAAGTAGTTGGTGGTGGAATCCAAATGTGCAAGAAAAGATTAAAAATAAGAAGCTTTGTTATAAAAATTGGTTTAATTTTAAAATTTTTGATAATTGGGAAATTTATAAAGTAGCTCGTAAGGATGCTAAGAAAGCAATATGCGATGCAAAGACATTAGCTTTTAGTGATTTATATAATAGATTAGATACTAAAGAGGGAGAAAGATATATGTATAAGTTAGCCAAACAAAGAGATAAGAATAGTAAGGATTTAGTTCAAGTGAAGTGTATTAAAGATGAAGATCAAAAAATACTTTTCTTAGAAGATGATATTCAACAAAGATGGATGAGATATTTTGCTAAACTTTTTAATGAAGATTGTGAATATAAGATTGACTATAATGACCTTAGCACCCTAAATGAAAATAAACATTTCTGTTTTTATCGGCGTATTAGTAAAACTGAAGTTAGAGAGGCTTTAAAGAAAATGAAGGGTGGAAAAGCTGTTGGACCTGATGATATTCCAATAGAAGTGTGGAAATGCTTAGGAGATGAAGGAATTTCATGGCTTACTAAACTTTTTAATACTATTTTGAAGACTAAAAAGATGTCAGATGAGTGGAGAATGAGTGTGTTAATTCCTATTTTTAAGAATAAAGGTGATGCACAAGATTGTGCGAATTATAGAGGTATTAAGTTAATGTGTCATACTTTAAAACTTTGGGAGCGAGTTATGGAGCATAGGTTGCGGCGTGATACTAATGTTTCTCATAATCAATTTGGATTCATGCCGGGTAGGTCGACTATGGAAGCCATTCATTTATTAAGAGGTTTGATGGAGAAATATAGAGAAAATAAGGAGGATCTACATATGATATTTATTGATTTAGAAAAAGCATATGATAAAGTTCCAAGAGAAGTGCTATGGAGAGTTCTTGAAAAGAAAGGAGTCAATAATGCTTATATTCAAATCATTAAAGATATGTATGCAGGAGCTATTACTTGTGTTCAAACACAAGGTGGTTTGACCAAGTATTTCCCTATTTCGGTTGGGTTACATCAAGGATCAGCCTTAAGCCCATATCTTTTTGCTTTAGTCATGGATGTTCTCACTAGACATTTGCAAGAGGATGTACCTTGGTGTATGCTTTTTGCTGATAATATTCTTCTTGTTGATAAGACTAGAAAGGGAGTTGAAGGTAAACTTGAATTATGGAGGTCAACCTTAGAGTCTAAAGGTTTTCGCTTGAGTAGATCTAAAACGGAATATATGGAGTGTAATTTTGGTAGTAATAGACCTAGTGAGGGGATTGTGACTTTGGGCGATCAAGTCATTAATAAGAATACACGTTTTAGATATCTTGGATCTATTGTTCAGAGTGATGGTGAAATAGATGGGGATATTATCAGCAGAATTCAAGTTGGATGGTTGAAGTGGAGGAATGCATCAGGCTTGTTATGTGATAGAAATGTACCCCTCAAACTTAAGGGAAAGTTCTATAAGATGGTAGTGAGGCCTGCAATGCTTTATGGTGCCGAATGTTGGCCATTAAAAGAGAAGCATAATACTAAGTTAAGTGTGGCAGAGATGAGGATGCTCAGGTGGATGAATGGCTTTACCCTTAGAGATAGGATACGAAATGAGCATATACGTGAAAAGGTTGGAGTAGCTCCAGTAGAAGATAAGATTAGAGAGAGTCGCCTTAGATGGTTTGGTCACATAAAACAGCGGCCTTCCGATGAACCAGTTAGGAGAGTAGAGGTATTAGATTTGACTTATATTAAGAAAGGTAGGGGTAGACCTAAAAAGACTTGGTTAGAAAATATTAGGAATGACCTTTCTTTATTAGATTTAAACGAGAATTTGACTTTTAATAGGACACAATGGAGAAAAAGGATTCAAGTAGCCGACCCCACGTAGTGGGATAAAGGCTTGATGTTGTTGTTGTTGTTGTTGTATTTTATATATTTGATTATATTTTATAATATGAATAATATTTATTTTTTTATTTTTCCATAAATTTAAATTTTACTTTTTTTTAATAATACTTTACTTTTATCTATTTAATATATTTAATTATATATTATAAAAAATTTAATTTTTATTTTGAGTTTTTTATATAATTTATATCTAAATATGTAAAACATAAATTATTGCTAATTTATATTATATTTCATTATTATTTTAATTTTATTAATTTTTATAAGACTATTATTATTTATTATGATATCCTATTCATCCCCGATTCGGCCGGTTGAACCGTGAATCTCTCCTTCCGGTTTGTTGTCCCATCCGGTTTTCACAACCTTGCAAGTTTCACAAAACTAAGCCATTTCAAAAGTGGATTTCTGTACCTTCCAGTATTCTGAGAAAAAAAGGGCAAATTTGAATTAAACTTAACAGAATTAAATTCAATGCTCCCCATTATGGTTCTTGCTCCCTTTCTATTATGCCCTTGTCAACAATCCAACTTGAACATAATAAAGAATAAAAGAATACAACCTGTGGAAAAAAGATAGAATCTCTATTCTAGTGATTCAAAATGGAAAACTGGCAAAAGCAACATTAGAAAGGAATGTTATTTCATCCATGTTCCATTAAAGCATATAACCTCACATTTCTAACACAACTTATGCATTTTAAAATGGACGAAGTGAATGGAGGAGTTATATGACTTGTGCCATAGGCATGAGGAGGAGCTTGCTGACAGGTGTGACGAAATGTGGCTTCTTAGGAGCACGACCACCGGACGACTGAAGAGGAATCAATAATTCATGATTACAATCCTACATCTGGCTATACGAGAACAACCAAAGGACGATGCCGACCTGGGAGGGGGCAATGTAACAGTATATAGTATACTACACCTGCGGTACACATACAAAAAGGGCCTAGTCATTTTCTGTGCAAATGCTTCCACTATCTTTGTATACAGTCGCTCTCTAACGGTCTGTACAGAGCATACCATACCGGACTCTTCTCTGATCTTTATATACTCAAGGATGTCCAATACTGAGACTATCCTTTGATCGCATATACTTCACTACTGTTTGCCTTCTTCTACTTTGCAGGTCTCTGTTTCAGGTTCCAACATGGTATTAGAGCTTCAATAGCTTCACAGCTCTTCATCTTCTGCAATGGCGGAACAAGGTGGATCAACGCAATCTCAAACCTCCTTACCTCAATCGCAGACGACTTCATCTCTCTCGGCTACGATGGCAGATTTCACCATTCCTCCCCCTCTCAAATTTCTTATGTCTAATCTTAAACTTCTGGTTCACACTCAACTCATAGTTGAGAACTATGCCATTTGGAGGCTACAAATCCACCAGGCATTCTCCGCTAATGGCTTTGAAGGGTACCTGTCTGGGCAACTTCAATGTCCTACTTCTGGCACTGAATCTACCAGTGACTACAGGCTGTGGAAACTAATAGATCAAAATCTGGTGTCAGCCTTATTTTCCACCATCTCCCCATCTGTCCTGCCCTACATTCTCCATCTGAAATCATCTCATGAAATCTGGACAACACTAGAGCTCCGGCTACAACCATCAAATCGATCAAGAGTGACACAGTTGAAGAATGAGCTCCATAATGTGCAAACGCGTGATCGCACCATCTCTCAATACCTCGCTCAGATCAAGTCACTGGTTGACTCCATCGCTGTAGCCGGTTCCCATATTGATACTGAGGATATCATCCTCTGCACGCTAGAAGGCCTACCTCCATCATACAATCCATTCAAGGTTGCTATCCGAACCTCGCCACATTCCTTCACTCTGGAATCCCTGTATTCCCTCCTATGCAGTGAGGAAATCAATCTACACTAGGAAATCCAGCAAGATAAAGCTGTGACAGGTGATATTCAAGCCTTATACTCATCCCGCGGACGAGGACGCACCCCAACATCCAAGACAAACAGAGGAAGAGGATCTTCCTCCAGTCCAACCGTTCAAGGATACAAGCCTTCACCACTATCAACCCAAGCACCACTAACCCCTCAACCAACCTGCCAAATATGTGGAAAATCCGGTCACATTGCTCTCTTCTGCTGGCACAGGTATAACTCAAATTATACAGCACCGCAGCCGTCCAACTCTCGGGCCTACCTCACTCACACCCAAACTGCTCCAACCACGGATTGGGTCCTCGACTCGGGAGCTTCTACCCAACTTACCCACGACCTCCTCAACCTCCAACAACCTACATCCTATCAGGGATCGGATTCTATCTCTACAGCAAATGGCTCATCACTTCCAATACATCACAGTGGCTCCGGCATTCTACCTCTTCCCGACACTACTCGTAAGTTAAAACTTTCAAATCTTCTCCACGTTCCATCCATCTCTCACAACTTGTTATCTATATCTAAACTCACCACTAATAATCTTTGTTCGATTTCATTTGATCCCGGTGGATTCACCATCAAGGATCTGCGGGACAACAGCACTCTTCACCATGGCCATAGTCAAGATGGAATTTATCCAATCAGCGCACCTCCAACTCATTCTCATTCTGCTCTACTCACAAACCAGTCCTCCACGCTGCTCTGGCACAATCATCTTGGACACGCTCATCCACGGGCAATGGCTGTGCTCTCACCTCTGATCCCTTCTTTAAGCAACCGTAGCTATTTAAATTTTCTTTGCACTAGTTGTAATGTGGCGAAAAGCCATCAGTTATCTTTTCCAAAATAAGCAAGTCATGTATCTACACCATTTAGTTTAATACATTCTGATGTTTGGGGTCCTTCCCCGGTTGCTTCCTTACTTGGCTATCGGTATTACACTATTTTTATAAATGACGCAACCCGCTACTGCTGGGTTTATCTTATGCACACCAAGAGTGAAATCTATACAAAATTTATACAGCTTTTCAACATGGTTAAAAATCAGTTCAATACTACTATTCACACCCTCCGTTCTGATGCCAGTGGTGAATATATAAGTCATAACCTCAAACAATTCTTACAAAACAACGGCATTAATCACGAACTCAGTTGTCCTCATACGCCTCAACAAAACGGGGTCTCCGAAAGGAAACACCGTCACCTCTTGGACACTACCCGCACCCTTCTTCACGCTGCCAACCTATATTTTCAATTCTGGGATGAGGCTTTTCAAACCTCCAATTACCTTATGAATCGCTTACCAACATCCGCTCTCAACTCTCAAATCCCTTTCACTCTTCTTCACAAACGGCAACCAAAATACGATCATCTAAAATCATTTGGCTGTTTGTGCTTCCCATGGCTTCGCCCATACTCTCCTCACAAATTAGCTCCTAGATCCAATCCATGTATCTTCCTAGGCTATCCACCAACATACCTCCTCTACTTCTGCTTCCCACTCCCATTCACTCCACTACAACACCTCAATCCTCTCCCCCTTCAATTCCAATCAACAATTCTGAACCATCAATTCAACATCTTTCTCTAAGCAATACCTTTGTCGACCATCTTCTCTCACAACCCCCACCCATTGTCCAGCTCACATCAACTCATCCCATGATCACCAGATCAAAGACTGGCCATTCTAAACCAAAGAAAGTGTATGATATACTTGCTATAACAGATAACTCTTCCACTCCAATTACCTACAACCAAGCTTCCAAACTACTCCACTGGCGTGATGCCATGGCAGAGGAAATTGAAGCTTTACACAAAAACCGCACCTGGTCTCTCACTCCTATTCCAAAACATGCTCCGATGCTTGGGTGCAGGTGGACCTACAAGACTAAAACTCAGCCAGACGGGACGATCTCTCGCTACAAGGCTCGGCTTGTAGCTCAAGGCTACACTCAACAATATGGGATCAATTACAAAGACACATTTAGTCCGGTGGCTAAAATGCCAACCATCCATATTTTCCTCGCTCTTGCACTTCAAAGATAGTGGTCTCTTCTCCAATTTGACGTTGCCAATGCATTCCTTCACGGCGAGCTTCATGACGAGGTCTTCATGAAACAACCACCGGGCTTTGTCGATTCGAACAATCCCACCTTTGTTTGTAAGCTTCACAAGGCCATTTATGGCCTTAAACAAGCCCCTCGTCAATGGTTTCAAAAATTGACCGCATTCCTTATTCAATTTGGCTTCCAGTTCAGCAAAGCTAATCCCTCCTTACTAGTTTACAAGGCTGGAACAACTCAGCTCTACCTTCTCATTTACGTTGACGATTTGCTTCGCACCGGCAACCACACTCCCACCATAGATAAACTGCTTGTAAGTCTCAAAAACACATTTGCCTTAAAGCAGCTTGAATGTGCAAGCCTTTTTCTTGGTATTCAGACAACTATACGTCGTTTGGAGCATTTCTTACCCAATCCCACTATGCCCGTGATATATTACGCGCCTCTGGTCTAGCAGAATGCAAACCTGCCAGTACCCCCATCACTCCAGCCAGTTCTCGATCTGTTCCGGACCTCACTCCCTATGACAATCCAACCAACTACAGGCGACTCGCTGGCTCTTTACAATATTTAACAGTGATACGTCCAGACATTTCGTTTGCTACCAATGTGATATGCCAGAGCATGCATAATCCAACTCTTTCTGACTTCGCCAAGCTCAAACAACTTCTTCGTTTCCTCAAAGGAACACAAAATTTCAGCATTCCAATCTCTACCGGCCCTCTTGAATTAACATCATACAGTGATGCAGACTGGGCCTCGGACACATCTGATCGCAAATCTATATCTGGATTTTGCACATTCCTTGGCAACAACCTTATTTCCTGATGCACAAAGAAGCAAACCACTGTGGCCAAGTCGTCCACAGAAACTGAGTACCATGCCTTAGCCTTAGCTCTCACGGATGTTCTCTAGCTCAGACGACTATTACTTGACTTCCAGATACCTCAACGTCATCCTACCATGATATACTGTGATAACATCTCTACCCTCGCCCTTGCAAACAATCCGGTGTTTCACGCGAGGACGAAGCACATAGAAATCGATCACCACTTTATAAGTAATCATATCAAGAATCATAATGTCACTGTAACTCATCTCAGCTCCGAAGATCAACTGGCCGATCTCTTCACAAAGCCTCTGCCGACATCCCGTTTCAACAAACTACGACACAAACTCACAGTCAGCTCACTTGCCGCCTAGTTTGAGGGGGGATGTAACAGTATATAGTATACTACACCTGCGATACACATACAAAAAGGGCCTAATCATTTTCTGTGCAAATGCTTCCACTATCTCTGTATACAGCCGCTCTCTAACGGTCTGTACAGAGCATACTGTACCGGACTCTTCTCTGATCTTTATATACTCAAGGATGTCCAATACTGAGACTATCCTTTGATCGCATATACTTCTCTACTGTTTGCCTTCTTCTACTTTGCAGGTCTCTGTTTCAAGTTCCAACAGGCAATGAAGGAAACTTAAGTAGAAACTACAAGCATCTTTGGGTTATAAGGTCAAAAAATCTTGAAGTTTCATTCAGCCATTGTTTTGCAATCGAAAGCTCCATTTACTCTTGTTTTGATCCAGTCAGTTTTTTTTCAAAATCAGTCGGTTCGCAGTTTTTATAGTTTAACAAGCAGTTTGTTCAATTTTTTTCGGTCAGATGCTAGTCTGATTTTCAGGGTTAGATAGAGTGGTTAGTCAGCCGTCTCCTGATTCAACTGATTGAACTGACTGGTCTGGTCCAACTTTAGTAATCATGGATGTGATTGAACCTTTAATATAGGGGAAAAAATGGCTCAAGATGTCTATATCATTTTCTTTTCTAATTTAATCAAGCACTTACAAAATTTTGTTTGATTTTTATACAATAGAGTCATGTCAAAATAAATTTAAAGGTTTTATTGATCAAATATTATCATGCTATTATGGCCCTTTTTTAAAAAAACATTTAGGGGTATATAATTTTTTAATAGACTTTGATTAAAATTAAGCACATAGATAATTTTTAATTAACTAAACTAGAATTAATCTAATTTCGAGTTCGCACAAATCTAAATTAAAATATTTATTTATTTTTTCTTTGAAAGTATATATATATAATTTTAAAGTTAACTAATTTTATATTCTAACTTTGAATGAAGATCTTAGACACAGATAAAAGAGAATAACATATCCAACACCATAATTTTTACATGAAAAATCCGAGAAACAAAAATAATTGGATTTGGCACAAATGAATTCATACATTATATAAATGAAATTATAGAAGTTTGCTCTCTTCTTAACTGGAAAAAAGGGGATTACAAAATAATGAACTCAAGCTTAGTCATTTGTAATTATAGTAAAGTTTATTACAAAAAAAGTTCAAAGTAATGATAATTGTCAGATGTTGTTAATCGAGCATTGCTAGTAGAATAATAGTAGTTGAAGTATAGCAATGAGATAATTATAGTCAGAATATCATGTTTAGACCATGGTGGATGAGTATTAGCAATTGGGCAACTGTGGTCGCATGATGATAAATGAACTATAATAGTCATGTATTGCTAGTCAGACATCGGCAATCGGCTGAAGATAAACCAACAATAACTGTCAGCTTATGATTGTTATTGACTATGATCATTAACTTCAAATGTCAAGTAGAGCACTAGAGCTCTTCAAATCTTTAAGTTCTCACTAATATCAAGTTATACTCCCTTTCATGTAGAATATATAGGCCCATTTAATTAAAACCTCAATACTCTCTATCAAATGACCTATGTTGTTCTGTTAATAATAGAATGTTCTTTTAACTTTTAAGTGCTTTAAATTAGGACTCAAAACTAAGTGATCATGGCTTGTTGTATTCCTCTCACTGAGATACTTCCTTTAGTTGTAAATGATAAAGAGTAATTTCAATTTGATAAGCATTCTCACTTATCAATAAAATGGCTCAAACCTCTCCACTACTCAGCCTTACACTTTTTCAGCTTTTACAGGACCTGCAATCACAGCAGTCCACTACTCCTTGATCTCCACCGTTGAGATGTAACGGCTGAGTCATCTTCTCTATATTTAAGAGAAGCTTTACTGTAGCTTCATTCTATGGTTGATATGGATGAAAAGCTTCAGCTCTACTTTTCTCTACCTTCGCTTTTCTCTGTTTTTGGCTTTATGATTATTGCAGGATTCTAAAGCTGTAACCAGATCGAGCAAGTCAACAGTCAATACACAAAAAATTGTAAAAAATCAGACAGTTTAATCGAAAGAATCCTGAACCGGTCTAGTGGTCGGTCTGGGATACTATCAAAACTGCTTTAACCTTGAACCGACGTTAACTGCCTTAAACCAATGATTCAATCGGTTAATTGGCAAGTCGGTGCCAATTTTCAAAAATTAGTTCGGCTCATATTTAATGCAACAAATTAGTTTAATAAATTTATTATTAAATATTTTACTTAATAAATTAATTTAAATTTTATTTGCTTTAGTTAAATAAGCATCAACTATGTTTTATCAAATGACCCAGCATATCATGTGACTTCTCTTCTCATTTAAATTAAAAAAAGATTTAGATAAAAATAATACTAACATATAGTGTCTAGGTGATGTAGGACTAAAAAATTAAGATGAAGTTATCAAGTTCACTATATAGACACTACATTTTTTTACATATATTTTTAAATTCAAATTTAATAATGCAAATAGTATTTATTTTTTATCTATTATTTTTTTATTTAATTATATTACATAAAAAATAATTTATTTTAATTTTTATCTATTTGTTAATAATAAATAATATAACATGAATGTATACATAGAATTTTGTAATATAAATTTTGTATACTTTTAATAAGTATAAATTAGGTTTAAACATATAATATAAATTAAAAATTATTCATATTAAATTTAAAAATATATATATTTGTAAACTAATTTTATATTAAATATGAATTATATTATTTATAAAGTGTGATTTTGAACCTCCAACTTATTCTTAATTTGGATATATTATATGCAGGATAGGATGAGTTTGTATTTAAGTTTAAGATAAGATTGTCATAATATTATGTTAATTTTATTAATATTTAATAATATTAAACATCTCCTTCTTCCAATTTGTTGTCCGGTTCAATTTTCACAACCTTGAAAAATGGTGATCATTTAATGTGTCAATTAATATCCCAAAACTTTTAACTATACTTTCAAATGGTTTAGTTTGGGTTCTTGAGGGCTCATATGAGATTATTTTTTATTTGAGCGGATTCTTCTCATGAGACATTCAATTTGATTATAAGTTTGTAGACTGAACTTGAATGATCCTGAGTTTAATTTTGAGCATTTTCAATTCAATTGAATTTTCTAATAATTTGTAGAGAAGGCAAATTGTGCTATTTTGAATTATGATTACTGAGAAATTGGCCTTCATAAATGTATATGCCGCATCATCACATTTGAGAAATCAGATCTTTGTGTACTCTTCGAAGACTACATCATGGTGGAAGCTGGTAGAGTCCTAAAATAATTATCAAAATTTGATTAATTAAATTCATTTCCATAATAATAAGATTACAAAAGAGAAAAAAAATTTAAATTTCATTAAATTTGATTTATTTTAAATATAAGGAACCAAACTTAAAAGTAGGAAATAATATATTTATTTGATAAGTCAACAAAAATTGTCTTGACCATGAACGAATCTCAAGGCATATTCAAGTTGGAAACTTTCACAATTCAATTTGGAATCATTGGAATTCCAATTTCAGCAAACTTATAGTTAAACTAAACATCTCAACGAAACAAACCTAACGACACCGAAATCAGTCCAGCCCGAGCCCAAATGGGTCCAAATCAGGGGCCCAAACCACAATTGAAAGGATCAAAGCATTATTTGACTGACAAAGTGATATCAAAATATGGCATGCTTATAGTCAAATTGAGCGGCTCGACGAGATGAATCCAACGAGCTCAAGATCACTGAATTCTAACATTGTTATGTTACTTAAACAGTTGAAAAACTCACTATGATCGAGGGAATCAATACTAGCCATCCGATGGAGCACTCCGGACTAGCATCGGATCTTCTATATATTTACGGGAATTGCCACTCATGAATATCTATAATAGACCCCACTTTTTACATGAAGGGGACCTTTGGCTTGAGATTGGAGTGAGCTCTAAAGCTTCAAGTGCTCCAGCACCACCGCAAGGCCGTCGACAACTGACGACCACCGCCGAACTACCACCCGGCCACCAACAGCCGTCAGAATTCAGCCTGACCCTCGTCGGACCACCTCCCGGCCGCCGACAGCCTCTGAACTTCAGCCCGACCCTTGTCAGGCCACCGCCCCGGACTTCAGTTCGACCATCGTCGCACCACCGCCTTGCTGCTGATCTTCGCCGGGCTTAAGCCTGAGCATTGTTCCACCGCACAGCAGCAGACCGCCACCAAACTTTCGCTCAGCCCCTGATTATCGCCAAACTTCAGCCCGACCATCGTCAGACCTCCACCTTGCCGTCAACTGCTGTCAAACTTCACCCCGACCATTGTCGAACCACCGCCAGGCTATCGACCACCATCAGACTTCCATCCGACCTCCGACCATCGCCTGACTTCCACCCAACCACCGATCGTCGCTGAACTTTAGCCCGACCATCGTTGGATCACCGCCTTACTACCGACCACCACTGGACTTCAACTGACCTTCGTCAGACCATCCCCCTGATGCTGACCATCATCAGATTTCCACTCAGCCACGGACAGCTGCCGAACTTCAGCCCGACCTTCATCGGACCATCGCCCAACTATCAACCGCCGTCGAACTTCCGCTTAGCCTCCGACCATCGCCAGAATTTATGTTGACCATCATCGAATCACCACCTTGCTGCTGATCACCCCGGACTTCAGCCCGACCATCGTCAGACCACTGCCTTATCGCCGATTACCACCGGACTTTAGCCTAACCATTGTTGGACCATCGCTAAGCAGACGACCATAGCCAAACTTCATTCGACCACTGATCGTCGTCGAAGTTCAGCCCAACTAATGTCGGATAACCACATGACACCAGAATACCACCCGACACCAGAGTTCTACTGGACCACTACCCAACACCAGAGTTATGACAAACCACCAGTTGACGCAGGAGTTTCACTAGACCACTGCCTGACCTTCATCACTATATAACAGTCTTTTTGACCTCCGTCACCTACTACGGTCCTTTTGACCTCCATCATCAAATAACGGTCTCTCTAACCACTATCTCCTACCGATTATGGTCCTTCCAACCTCCATCACCTACTATGATGCTTCTACCTCCATTGTCATACAACAGTCATTTTGACCCCTATCTCCTACCGATTACGGTCCTTCCGACCTCCATCGTCTACTACAGTCCTCACGACATCCACCGCCACACAACGTTCTTTTTGACCTCTGTCTCTCCCTGACTTCAATCCTTCTGACTTCCCTTACCAAATAACAATCTTTCAGACCACTGTCTCCCGTTGACTACGGTTCTTCCGACCTCCCTCGATAGACAATGGTCTTTCCGACCAATGTCACCAAACTACGATCTTTCTGCGTCGCCTGTCGACTATGGTTCTGCTGGCTAAACAAGCATTTCAATACAAATTCTTCCAATTCTCACCATTTAATATGATGTACATTTGCTACATCAACCCAAGGCCTTCTCCCAAAGGAAGGGCCTCATTTGTAATCAACTGCAAATAATAGTGGATTCATTCAAACTTGTTCAGACCCCCATGGTCTTTCTCCTTTTTCAGTGGTTTCCACGTAAAATCTTTAGTATCTCTTATGAACGATACACCCTCTCTTTTATCTGCTTGTGTGTTGGATCTTCGTACAAAGCTAAGATATGAAATTTTATATTCCTCTACAGCCGCGAATATTCCAGGACACAACATTATTATTATTATTTTAGAAAATAATATAATGTTTATAAAAATTATATTCGAATTAAATAAACTTTCAACATGAATTTTCTATGTGATCAAATAGTATTTTTAAATTAATCTTTCTTTTTTTTTTTTTTTGAAAAAAGATTAATTAAAGTTAGCTATTGTGCTGTCTACTAAGGCTTCGTTTGGGACGGCTTATTTACTGCTTTCTAAAACGGAGTTTTAGTACAAAATTTCTTATTTTTGTACTAAAACTCCGTTTTAGAAAGCAATAAAAAAGCCATCCCAAACGAAGCCTAAATCTTTAGATCACATCAATAGTCTGCAGAAAAAACTGATAGAATGAATAGCTGTTTTGTTTTTTTATCTAGGCTTCATTTTAAAAGGTTATCTGACTGGTTTTTAAAGTAATTTTTTAATAGTAAAAATTTAATTTTATACTACAAAACGACTTTATGAACCACAAAAAAAATCATTCCAAACGAAGCCTTAGGTCTTGTTTAGGACAACTTTCTTTTTTCTTTCTAAACATTTTGTTTGATAAAAAAAATTTGAGCTAAAAATGTATGTATTATGAAGCATTAAGAAAACTGTCTCAAACGAAACCTTTTTTTTTTTTTATAAAAATAGAGTTAAAACTATCCCAAACATAAATATATTTCTAAAAATTATTGTTGGCAACATAATATTTTATTATGAAATTGAAAATAATTTTTATTACTACCACACTAAAGCAATTAGAAATTTTTATTATTAACTCTTTTATTTTCATATAAATTTTTGAAAAATGATAAAAAGAATTATAACAAAAAACAATGTTGATACTTGTCCTGAAAATAAAATTATATTAAAAAATTCTCAAATAATTTATAATGAGTTCATTATGTTGATTAAAGTTTTGAATAAAGAAAAACAAATGATATATCATATTTATGAGAATAAGATATTATATTTGAATAAAATATTCATAAATAAATTTATTTGAATAATGATAGCTATAAAGAAAAAAAGCTGTTATACGATTTTTTGGTTTGTTTTAAACATAATTTTTAAGAAGTTTCTTTTCCACAAGAGCTCCACAACTTTAAGCTTATAAGTTAATGCTTTACACCTAATAATAGTTGAAATTTGTAATTAGATTGAGGAGCTTAGTGCAGTGTGAGGCTGCCAAGCTATTCATTTACATATATATATATATAAACTAATTTCCTTAAAATATAAGATTCTTATTTTTCAAGACAATAGCTTTCACATTATATATATTAAAAAAAATACAATCTTGATTATTGTCATGTAAGAAAAATAAATGTCTTGCAACCCTCTAAATTTATTTAATATTTTATTCCTTTATAAAAAATTATAATAGTAGCTTAATTAATAAAAAATTTCCTTAAAAATAATACATGTTTACATATCCTACTACAACTATTGATCTATTGCAACCACTTATAGTTATAGATCTAATGTTATGTTAAAATAATAAGGAAATAATCAAAATAATAAACAATCATTAAGAATTTTATACAAATTCCCCTCACTTCATGTTTCTGCCGCTACAACTTTCACTATGATGAGTTCAATGAAATTTTTAAAGAGAAATTCACTAACATTTCACCATTTCTAGATTTTTTTGTTAATGTCTATAATAAGAAAAGTTTAACAAAATCTCATTTGTGAGATTTACAATACATATGTTAAATCTCATGAAAAGCAATATTTAATGGATTTAAATGTTTATAGTCTATCTATAGGTTACAAAGTCATAAATTTTGAATCGTAATTTAATTAGACATTTCATTGCTGAATTACTATTGTAAATCTTCATCCTCAGCAGAAGCATCAATGACAATGACAATCTTATCTCATTAGTCTAAATTAACACCAACAAGAAATTGGAGACAAAAAATTTGCAGACGAATATAGTAAGATCTTCAAAAGATGAGTGATTTTGTTAAGTACATCAAAACTAAAGAACATAAAAGAAATTTGCCACTTCGCAGTAACTCCATCAGTACAAACAGAAGCGATGTTTCCTATTATCAGATGAATACTGCTACATGAAAATAAAGTACAACAGAAACTGCATAAAGCACGCTAAAAAGGAATTTATTTAAACACATTCCTCCTCGAATACATTTCGGCCTATGGAAAAAAACCATAAACAAAATCTAGGTGGAAAGACAAGGATTCTTCACCATCATCACATTTACACAACACTATTATAAAAAAGAAACATATTTCAGCTAAAACTGGAACCTGCTCGGCCTGGCCTTGGTCATCCTTGCCTCTCCATAAGCCTCATCATTGTCCATCCGCTTGTTGTTCCTGAATGCAGCACATGCAACAACATACACAAACACAAGGATAATAAGGATCACAATGTTGATTATTGAGACCTTCCTCCAACTGTGTTTCAGGGTTGCTAAGAGACCAGCCTTGCACGAGTCACACTGGTAGCACAGCCGTTGCTGGTCATTGCTCCATCGAGTACAATCGATGTCATTCACCACCATCCCAGTGCCAGGGTTCCACACCGTCTCATTCACATAGTTATACTCACAAGATGTAGGTGGTTTGCAACAACCAGACTGTAATAAGAAGTTTCTTTAGAATTGAGTGAAGTAACTTCAATCATCGAAACCAAATTATGCACAAAGAACATTAGCAATTCACCATAGTTAATTTTAGTTTGGTTGAGGATCCAATTGTATGGTTTGTTAGAAAATGCATGAACGCTTAAGTTACACGATTAAGTTTGGTTTTGAATTGTTTATTTCATTTCTAATCAAATAAAGCAAATAGCTTTGTGGAATTGTGTTGTGAAACTTAAATCTTACGCCACAAAGAAAAAGTACTAGGTAGGTTTAGTCATGAGTTGTTTTATTTGTAATAAAATAAAGCATACACGTTTGAGTTGTATCCAATATTTTGTATTATTTCATTAAATACATAAGAGAATTTTATTATAACTTTTGTCTAGTCTAGTTTAATTTTTATAAAGAGAGAGAGAATGTTTATGTAAGAATCAGAAAATTAGCATTGTAATTCTTCACAATCAAATAATAATAAAATATGAAACAACAATAAACAAAACATTGCCTTTTATTAGGTGAACTCATATAATACTTTTATGTGTTGATTTTCTTTTATATTTTCTATTCCTTTTAAGTCTCAGAGATTGAGATAGGTTCGCACTATTTCCAATATGAGTTATCTTCCTTACAAACCAAAACAATAGACAAATAAAAAAGCATGTCATAAAGTACCTTTCAAAGCTCACTTATGGCATGATCTACGGCAAATTTTAAAACCATATCTCTATTTTTTTTTAATGCAAGGTGATCAACTTTTTATATGTTGATCCAAAAGTAGGCAAGGATATTACAATGGATAGAATTCCTAGAGATTTGACTGTTCAGGTAAAAGCAGAAGAGAGACCCTGAAAAGAAACTAAAAAAAGAGTACTAATTTTACATTTAGAAATTAATAATGGAAGCAAAAAGTCATCTATAATAGTTATATAATCATTGATAATAACTACCATACTATCAGGAATCAAATACTGATGAAGTTAAAAAATGCAAAGTTTGAGTGTCACTGGCCCAAAGTTAGAATTGGTTCCCAGTATATGCTTTTACATCTCTTTCCTGCAAAAGAGAAAAGAGCCACATAATATTGTGGGACATGAGCTACAGTAAGGATATAGGAAAAAGCATGATCCTCCACTTTACTTCCCCAAGCATCGCTAGGTATATGCAGTGCAGATGAAAGGAATCCGGTGAGAGCTCAGTCTGCTGACCCAAAGAGACGATACTGATGCAATTAATATGAAAAATTAACTGAAAGCAATTGAATTTAGCTTGAGATGAGTGCAATATAAATTTTAATCGATTTCCCATGTTACACTCATTTCAAAGTAAATCCAATAACTTTAAGACCCATCCAGACCATAATTTAATTAGAATATTCTAACCTAATTTCTTTTATATTTTATATGTTTATGTGTGATGTTATAGATTAAATTTGGCTCGTACGTGAAAGCTTATAACTATATTGGCATGTTAATCACAATGACCAATTTGACCTAGTCTATTTCAGCAAACAAAATATCTCCCTTATTTTATAAGATAGCGATCCACAACGATAACCGGCTGACTAAAAAAACTTGATGTCTTTATGCTTTCGCAAGATCTCCCTATTTTTGGAAAGAAAATGGACCGGCATATTTTGATCTTTTCTTTCTAGCAAAATGGGTCCTAATGTAATTGGATTTAATTTGGGACGAGTTCAATATAATTTTTATTGATTATCCATCTATTACATTCATGTCAAAATAAATCAAATGGCTTAAAAATCCAGATTTACTAAATTTTAGTCAAAATATTCTTACACAACTAAATTTCTCTATTTTTATAGGATAATGATTTGCATGGATAGCCATCAAACAACACTTGTAATATATTCAGACGTTTGCAAGAGAGTTCTCTAACTATTTTACATGGGCAAGTGCGCTCTTAAATAATATAAAAGAGACAATATTGGCAAAGTGATTTGGTTGGATAAAATTTGGCAACTTCACCTCTTTAATTATCACCCCTCTCTAATTATCATGATAATTGAAGAGAATCCAAATACCATATCCTAAATAAGTGTGGCCAAAATTATTCTTCCATTTTCCCTTAATCATAGAACTAATGTGGCTCTCTTGTAGCCCTCTTGCTTTGTTGTTGGTAGAAAAAAAGAGGAGAAGAGCCTGGAGTTATCTTTATTTTCCTTTTTTTTTCTTTTTTTTCCTTTCCTGTTTTCTTCCCCATCATTCCTGCTCATAACGGATGGCCTTTTGGCTTGACTTTTGAAATTAATAGAAAATCTACAAAAGCCATGGCTTTGCTTCTTTCCACTTGTTCCATAATTCTAGTTTCGTTCGTCCTAATCTTTAATAAACAGTTAACTAAGTTATGATATTTTCTGTGAGCTTAGTTTGAGTAAATTTTTTGCGCTAATGATTATTACTGTGATAAATATTAATCATTTTTAATTCTAAAAACAATACTAATACTAATAATCACAATAATAATAAATAGCATAAGCATTTTTTTGAGCCAAGCTCTTAGAAAAATCTCTCAACTGAGAGAGCGACCAGTGCAATTATTTTTTGCTCGTCTCTTTTGTTGTTAAAGATGCAGCTGTACGAGCCTATAGAGAAGATCCTGTTCAAGTAAGGTCGTAGCAACCAGTGCAACTATGTTTTAACGTGAAGATCTAAGTTTGATTTCACATCAAATAATTGAAAAAATGATGTAAGAAAAAACAATTGGTTGTGGAATGTATATGTGTCCGCGAAATTGTAAATCAAGCGAGTCAAAAGCGTAGTCCACATGGCAAATTTTAAGTGGATATCCTGACTTATTTTTAGATATGGTGTCAGGACCTAATATTGTAGGTAGATAAGCCCAAGATATTTTTTTTTTAATATTGATTAACAGTCAATTTCTTGCATCAGCTAACTTCCTATCTGATTAAACGCACTGAAGACAAAGGATAAGACAAAGGGCTTCACTTCACCACAAAAATATGAATTCAAGTAAAAGAGACCAGCAAACATGGAAAGCAATTGCTCTCCTTGCTTGACCTAACTCAAAACGAATAGAAGACCTATTCACAAAAGTCCCAAACAAAGATCAAAGACAAATATTCATAAGAAATCAAACCAAAATCAACGGATTTTATCCATAAAAAAAAATTAAAAAAAATCCAAATCTAACCTCTAATTCCAAAGCTTTAGGAAGGAAAATGGACCAAGTAACTAACCTCAATCGGGGAAAGATGGCGCTGATAGAACATAGAAGCGGGCTCAGGAAAAATCGCCCCCGTCGCTGTATCTCGAACATTTCGGCGCATTCCAGAGCAAACATGTGAATCTCGAAGGCAAGAACTAATCTTCGACCAGTACTTAGGATCACTCACCCGGTTCTTAAGCCACCCAGAGTAATCCGAGAGCTGGTACTCTAAAAAAGCCCGGTTGATAATCACCTGACCGTGACCTTGATCAGTGACTGCGAACGCGAAGACTATGAAGCCGATTAGGGCAACTAGGACAATGAACATAACGACGAGGTAAAGCTGGAGTAGCCAAGTCTGGCGATAGCAAGCGCCGACGAATCCCATTAGAGAGATCACCATGATGGTGATTCCGATGATGATGATCGGCCACTGGAGAAAACGAAGGCACTCAGTGCTGTTAGCACGACTGCTCAGCCAAATCCCGCCACCCAGAATCGGAATCGAGGCCAGGAAAGTTATGAAATTTACGGCTCCAATAAGATTATTAGGTCCCTTCATCGTCTCTTTCACTGTTAGGTTTTTTTGCTGATTTCTTGTATTGGTAGTGAGAGGAGAGAGGGCTGGGTGAGTTAAAGAGGGTATTTTGCTGATGGATAGACGGTCGGTGTGGCTATGGTCCTGTGGAGGAGTGGAGACAAGTGTGGGAATAAAGAATGAAGTTATATGGAATGCTGCTAAGCTCTCTAACGGGAGTTCCTGTCTTTATTAGTTGGGCGGTGGGGCTCGTTAAGCGGGAATAGTTTCTTATTTTCGCTCGGGAAAATTTAATTGGAATTATACTAAATATAAACAACAATCTTTTAGAGAGAAGGTGATTTTTCAAAAATCTGTTTCACGCTTTTTTAGGTTTGCTCCGATGGCGGCGGAAGGACGCCGGCCTCCGTTGGCTAGCGGTCCTTTTGATCGGCGTTCTACTGCTGGTGCTCTGTGTTCGACTCATTCGACTTTGGTCTAGTCTCTGCCTACTTTTGGAGATGTAAGCTCCGGTTTGGACAAAATGTGAAGATGAAGTTTTGAGACGGGTAAGACTTTAATCATCAACGAAGGCAGTTTGTTAACTTCTAAAAAACCTATAGAAGTTATAGGTAAAGGAAAAAATGTATTGGCCGAAAGCTTGGTTCAAATTTCAAATAAATCTGGACCTCTCCCAGATTCTATATTTGATTTGAAATCTAACAGTGATGCTTCTTCTTCATTTGGCGCTAAGGTGACTTTGAATGTACTAGGAGATGCTAAACTTGTGGCTGATGATTCCAAGTGGTTAGGCTCTAAAGTTGTGGATTCTGTTGGAACTAGTTTGATGATGATTCATGTTTTAGAAAGTGATAAGTTGGATTTTAATCACTGTTATTCTGTTGGTACTCCAAAACCTGAAGAGGTTCGTTCTGTTCAATCAGTGGCTGATCTGGAGAAGGTCCATATTTATGAATCAGGAGATTTGGGTGAGTGCAATAAAGTTGATAATCAGTCAGTTGTTCCCAAACAACCTTCTAGCAATGTGTTGCAAAAATGCTTGGAGTAAAAGTCAAATATCAATGTCATGGATCTGGATTATGGTGATTGTTTTTCTGAGGATGGCTCTGTGGTTAAGCTGAATTTACAAAACAAATTGGAAAATTTAAAAAGCTTCAAAATTCGTTGGTGATCAAAGTATTTGGAGAGAATCTTCCCTTTCATATGGTTATCATGGAGTTGAGGAGACAATGGTCTCAATTTGGTAGATTTTACCTGACAATGCTTGGAAAGGGGTGGGTTCTATGTGCATTTTATGAGCCAAAAACACGGGACTCATTTTTTTTCTAATGGACCATAGTATGTTAATGTACATATCATTAGATTGGATAGATTGTGCCATCCCTTTCTCCTACCTCTTTGAAGGGGCTATCGGCTCCTGTATTGATTAGAATGCCAAATCTCCCATTACAATGTTGGGATGAAATTAATGTATACATGATCGCTTCTATGGTTTGTACGCCGTATATGATTACTGGAAATATGTTTCAATGGGGGAGAAAGGAATTTGCAAGAATTTGTGTTCTTATCAAGTTGGATGGCAAGTTGCCATTGGGTGTTTGGGTGGTGGGAAGCTCAGGTAAATTTTTTCAGAGAATCGAATATGAAAGGATATCTAACTTCTGCTTCAATTGTGGTAAAATAGGACACTTAAAGAAGAATTATATGGACAAATCTTTGGAGGTGAATCAGGCTTCTAATCCAAATACTGATAAAATAATAAGTCCAACTATGATGGGAAACTCAAGAGCATCTAATGGGGCTGTATTTGATGGAGATGCTAATAAAGCTAGGTATGGACCATGGGTTCATGTTAATTATGGGAAGAGAAGGTTTAAAAGTTTTGGTTTCAGGAAAACTGGGTCCCGTCCATTCAAAGAGGATGGTGGGAAGGGGGTTAAATCAATGAAGATTACTGGAATTGAAAGGGAACCTGAGTTTGTCAAGTTGCTTAATGGGAGTGGTGAATCAGATCCATTGCTGGGAGGAGTGCTATCTAAAGGTGCAAATCCAGATTTAACTTTAATTAAGGATTGTCCTATGCATATGATTACTTCGAAAAAAGAAGGGGGTATGGTTTCTAATTCTTATATTCCTCCTGTTGATGATAACAAATTTAAAGTCTTAAATGATATGGTTGAGGAAGAGGAGATAGTCTGCACAGAGAAGGTTGCTATGTCGTCGCCTAGCATCTTTGTTGATAATAGAGGATTGGGTGATGGGTCTATAAAGATGAAAATGGAGGTGATGAATGGTGATTTCAACTTCAAAGAAGGTGATTCTTCTAATGTCAAGAAGAAAGGTTCTAAACAACTTAAAGGATTGGGTCCTATAAAATTGGCTCGTAGGAGTAGGAGAGTGGATGGTGAACAAAATGATAAAGTGGTGATATCTTCCCCTCTTGGACAATGATGTAATCTATAGCTTTATGAAACTATAGAGAAGCTAGGAAAAGGAAAGATTCTCTATATCTTAAGGAGTTCGTGAAGGATCATGGTGTCTTTTTTTTAGGTTTGTTGGAGACCAAATTGTCTTTGATTGATAGAAGGGATGTTAATTTATTAATTGATGCATATTGGGATTATTTCCAAGTTCCATCAGAAGGATTGTAAGGAGTCATTCTTATGTTATGGAAGTCTAGTATGGTTACTTTTAATGTTTTGGAATATTTTCCCCATTTGTAATTGGAGAGTTAGATGTTCTTAATAAAAGTAGATGGAGGATTGCATCTATATATGGGAATAAGGATGTTTATAGAATGAGGTTCTTTGGGGAAAGCTAGAATTTTATTCTTCCAAAGTCTTACCTATGGTGGTGGGGGAGACTTTAATTGTTTACTTTCTAAGGAGGACAAAAGGGGAGGGAAGAGATTTATTTTTTTCCCAAGGACCTAAAGAGATGAAGTCATTTTTGGCTAGCAATGATTTTCATGAGGTTGGGAGTGTTGGCCCAAAATTTACTTGGTGTAATAACAAGACTGGTGCTGATCAAATCTTAGAGAGTGATTGCAATTCCAAATTCTTTCAAGCATTTGCTAGTGCAAGGAGAAGTTTTGATTATATTTTTAAAATTAAAGATGAAAATAGCTCTTTGGTGGAGGATCAACATCAATTTGAGGATGTTCTTTTTCATTTCTTTAAGGAGAAATGGAAAGAAAGGAGCTGTATAGTAAAGGTTGGCCTTCCCTGTTGCGGATCTATGGCTTATGATTTTGATGATAGCAAACATTCTTTTTTCTCTACAACTGCCTTATCTACTGACATTTCAGGTTCACACGATCGGACTGTAATTTGGAATCAACTCAAGATTGGGTAGACTAGGTCTGAGTCAGTTTGTACACTTTTTTCTTTCTTGAGTCTATTATATTTGGTGTGGCTCCTATTGCTTTGTAACTTGGAAGATTTTCTGATTGTTCCCTAGAGTTTACTATTTTTGGTAACATTGTCCGGGATGATATTTATATCGGCCTGGACGATCTGTTCAAAAAGTAGAAACCCTAATTAGGGCATCCTCATTAAAGCAGCCGTCATTATGCAAAACACATCATCCTGGACAATTTTGTATCGGCCAGGACGATAAGCTCAAAACAGAATGAATCTACCGCCATATCTATTTAGGAATTACTTATTTTTGGACATCGTCTAAGTGGATCATCCAGGACTATAAAATATCGTCCAGGATGATCCAGGGCAATTTTTCCCAAATTTCTCTGGAATTTAAGGAAAGTAATTATGACTTGATTGCACGATCAAATCGTCCTGGACGATCGCAAAATCGTCCTGGACGATCGCAAAATCGTCCAGGCCGATACGCTGGACGATTGGACTCAGACAGCTATTTTTCAGGGCGATGTTTAGGACGATATTCCATGATTTGTTCTGATCGTCCAGAACGATATATTATCATTCTAGACGATATGAACAAACTTCTTCTGAACGTCTCAAATCGTCCCGGCTGATTGGGCTTATTTTGCACTGATTGTACAGGACGATATTACTATCGTCCGGGACGATAATGTTGGCAACTTGCATTAATGAGCTCATTTTGAGATCTTTTATTTAAGCTATGACATGACACTTTGTAAGTGTCTTTGGCATTCATTGTAGCTTTATTGTTTTGGGGAAAACTTGAAGAGAGAGCTTGAAACAGAGTAAGGAAAGGGTGGAGTTTGAGAGAGGGAGAAGATCCTGTGAGGGGGTACTCAAGGGAGTGTGGAGGGGGTTCCACACGGTTGCTCTGGCAAGCTCGTACCTGAATACCATCAGATTCAAGGCTTGTCTCAAGGGAAGTTCACGAAAGAAGAAGATCTCTTTGGTGTCAAAGGACCCGACGACTCCGCTGCACCGGGGAAAGTGGAAGTGATTTTGTAAGGGCTTCTCTGCCTTGCTGTGGGGACTAAAGGAGAGACTCTTAGTTTAGTGCAATACTTGGAGGGTGCCTCTAAGGAGTGGATGTAGGTCAAGGTTTGACCGAATCACTATAAATCTGGTGTGTTCTTTCCTTTATTACTTCCGCATTTAATTTCTACATTTGGTTTTCTTTGTGGTGACATTGGTTTTGATTTGTGTTTTGATTGAAAGAATTTTTTTTTTACCAATTCACCTCTTTCTCTTAATTAGTTTTGGGCCAGTTCATAGGGCCTAACATCCCTAACGAACTTTCATTCCCCATGGAATTGTTTGGATGAAGATGAAATAAGGATATTGAATAAAGAGTTCTCATTAGAAGAAGTGAAGGTTGTGGTTAAACAGGCTGGCAATAATATTACTCTAGGCAATGATGGTATTTCCTACTCCTTTATTAAATCTTATTGGGGCATTATTAAAGAAGATTTCTATAAAGTTATTAATCAGTTCTTGTATATGGGGGACATGAGTTCAATTTGGAAAGAGACTTTAATTGTTTTGATCCCTAAGGCGAGCAATCCTATGGCTCCTTCAAATTGTAGACCCATTAGCTTGTGCAATACAATTTACAAGGTGGTTTCCAATGTTCTTTTGAACAGATATTCTTCTATTACTCTTAAATTTATTTTTAAAGAGCAAGTGATGTTTCTGAAAGAGAGGTCAATGCTGGAACATGTTCTGGTTGCTCAGGAGATATTTCATAAATTCAGGTACTCTAAATCTTCCAAAGGATTTGTCTCATTCAAAATAGATATGAACCAAGCTTATGATTCTATGGGTTGGCATACTTTGGTGAAAGCTTTGGAGTATTTTGGGTCCCATCTAAGTTTTTTAAGCTGATTTTGGAATGTGTTTAGGAACCATTGTTCTCTTTATTGATTAATGGAAACCTTTCAAGTTGGATCAATGCTAGGAGTAGTTTCCATCAAGGTTGTCCTTTGTCACCTTTTTTATTTATTCTTTGATATTAACTTTTATGAAATGCTTTTATCCAAAAAGATGATTTAATTGGAGTATTTGTGTGTTAAAATGGCCCAAGGATTTCTCGTTTGCTCTATGCAGATGACATTAATTTTTTCTTAGAAGCTAAAATGAAGGTAGTAAAGGAGATAAAAGGTATTTTAAAGGACTTCTATGGTTGGACAGGTCAAAAAGTAAATGTTAATAAATCTTGAATTATATTTGGCAAATCTATAAAGAAAATGAAAAAGAAAGTTGTTTCTCAAATTATGGGATTTAAATCGGTTAAGGAGTTCTATTACCTTGGAGTTAAAATTATTTTGAGGAGGCTTGTAGGAGCATATTTCCAGTTCATTATTGATATGGCCTTGAGGATGCTAAATATTTGGGGAGGAAAGTTCATATCTTTAGCTAGGAAAATCACTTTTATTAAATCAGTTTTGCTTTCTTATCTTACATTTCACTGTACACATTCTCTGATCCCAAAAGGTGTTCTAGATGAGATTCATAAGTTGTGTAGAAGTTTTATTTGGAACAAAATGAATGGAAGATTGGGACTTCATTATGTGAATTGGAATGTAATGTGTAGGCCATTTAAATGGGGAGGTTGTGGCCTACATTCATGTTCAACCAAAATTGGGCCTTTGAGAGCTAATCATGCTTGGAAGTATGTACAAGATAAAGATTCCTTACTGCATAAGGTTATTTTTTTGAAATATGGCTCTCTCTTTGAAGAGGGCACATCGAAGAAGGCTAGTTCAATCTCTTGGAAACTTATCACTGATGGAGGAAAATACTTAAAGCCAATACTTAGGTCGAGCATTATTAATGGTGAGTCTACTGATGTCTTCAAGGATACTTAGGTTTTTGATAAAAGTTTAAATAGATGGCTGACGTTTGTTGTGACTCAAGAATACAGTTAATTGATGGTGGATAAGTTTGTTTCAGATGGTTGCTGAAATGAAGGTGAACGCAATAAGTTCTTTGGAATTGATCTTATGAAACTTATCTGTCAAATTCAAATTTTGCTAAAATTGGGTGAGGATAGAATGGAACTAATCATTCAAAAATCTAGAAAGTCTATTTCAACATTAGCATTTAAAGCATTGGTTTATGATAATTATCATGTTCAAATTTGGGAATGGATTAAAAAGGCTAAGCTTATCCCATGGGTGGTGGTATTATGGTGGAGAGTTTTCAATAATGCTATTCCTACGTATTATTCTTTTCATATAGGAGAATAGAAAGGGAAAATGGTTGTCCTAGAAGCTGTAATGAGATTGAAAATATTGAATATGTTGCAATCAAATGTAAGAAGCTGTTAGAAGTTTTTTAACATCTAAATTAATGGGGCTTTGGGATTCCATTCTTTGTTTCTTTTGAAGACTGTTGTAAGTGGATGTCTTTACAGAATACTTTGTTAGTCAAATTGTATTATAATGTTATTTTCTTTTCATGGAAAACGAGAAATAAGTTGATTTATGAAGGAAATGATGAAGGATCAATGGAAATTGTTGCTAATGTCGTGAGCTATACTGCAATTCTTGCATCTAATGTTAGTTTTAACTCGGGTAAATGGGGTGCTAACCAGCTATTTATGTTGTTGGATAATCATTGGCATCCTTCTCCACCTGATTGGATCAAACTTAATGTTGACGCATTGTTACTACCGTCATATAAAGCTGGAATTGGTGGTGTATTCCGAACTACAAAAGCAGATTTCTTTTGGCATTTGGACATACTTATGTTCATTGGGATGCTTTTTGATTGGAGCTTCTAGTTATTCAATCTCTCAAGGATGTTATCAAAGATTGGATGTTCAATTATAAGGGGATTATCATTGAAGGTGACAATTCTAATATCATTAAGTTTCTTTTAGAATAGGTGGTCAGGAATGGATGATCTTAATTTTATCAAGGACTTCAATAATGTGATTTTTAATTATATAGATAGGAATTGTAATAAGTTAGTTATTTTATGTGCTAATTATGCTCTCTTTAGTTCTTTTATTTGGGAAGACATTAGTATGAATAAGGTTCCTCCTTTTATTAGTTTGTTAAAGAAGGATTCTAATGTTAATAGTTTGTAGTTTCTACTTTCTTATTTTTTTAGTGATTAATGCAGTTGGATGCATCTTAAAAGAAAACAACATCCATCTTTTAAATGCAAAAAAGAAAAAAATATATATCTCTCTTATTTTTTAATGATGGAAGAATTTACTTTCATATTTGTTTTATTTATCATTTGGTTAATATTTTGAATCCTTAAGTTTTATTATTATTAGAAATGAAGATGAGATTTTTTTTTTCGATTGGGGGGTGGGGGGGTGGGGGTGTGAAGTTTTTTGCTCAAAAAAAAAAAAAAACTATAGATTCTAAAGCAACCTCAAAAAAACAAAATAATCCAAAATTCCATCATTATGTAGGAAGCAAAAATAAACAAAACACTAATCATGAAAGCCATGCAGCCTGCTATACTCGAGAAATTTCCAGGAGCCTTCCTGCAAAACCAATAGGAAAATTCGCCACCTGGTTGCTAAGGCAAGGACCATCCGATGGATGGAACAACCAAATAACCATTTAGGAGATAACCATGAGAGAGCGAACCAACAAAAAGTCCCGAAATCTAAACAAAGGCCACCAAGGTTGCCAAAGCAAGCCAAGGCCTTCTAAGGGAGCACCCAAGAAGCAACCTCATCATTGTCCACCAAAACAATCTTCCCAATAAACAAAAAAAGCTTTAGTAACAGAAATAGACACAAACAACAATCCAGTTCCAATATGCAAAGAAATATGAGGAAGAAAACACAATGAAAATTAGCATATCTAACTCAAATATATTATAATTCTTCCAACAGCTAATTTTAGTTTTTATGGCCTTTCTAATTAAAACTAGAATAACATTTAGAGAGGAGATAGAGCCAACATACCTTCTACCATTTCTTTCACGACAAGGAAATAAATAAAAGCACAAATAACCAAGTAGAAAGGAAAATTGTATCCATAAAGAGGTGGGAGTTACCATTGATATCGTTGAAAACTTGAATAATGTTAGGTCTAAGATGCAAAATAGTAGCCCTATGGAAAAGAGCTTTAAAATTGCTAAAAGAGAAATCACACTCGAAGAACATGTTGGGAATCATTAATAGAGGTATGAAAATTCTAGGGAATTAACTACTTGGCATCAAATTTTAATATAGAGACCCTAGAATTATAAGGGAAATTAACTAAGTGGGAAGAGGTTTGATCGACCAAGGAGCCACTAGGGCACTAGGAGTCCCATTACATAGAAATATTATTGCCATTACCCACCCTATAGGAAATATTATGCTTAATCAACTTGATAATCTTCACCAGACGCTTCTAATTGCTAGAGACATTCCCCGAAAAGGGCTTCCAAAAGGAAATAGTCATGAGGATTGAAATTAAAGTAGATAAATAAGTATGAATTAAAGAAGGGACAAAGGGAAGATCAAGACCACCATAAATTTTAGGTAAGAAAATCCTTTTCCAAGAAATAAGACATAATTGTTTATGTTGAATTCCCCATGGAAAAAAAAATAGCATAGATCTTATCAATATATTTATAATAGGATTTAGGCAAGCTAGTGCCTCTAATCTAGCAAGCAATATAATTTCATATGTTGAATTTGACAAATTGAAGCCTACCCGTAAAAAACAAAAGCTTGGTCTTCCAACCATCCAACATAGAAGATATTTTTGCATTAAAGGGAGAAAATTAGCCACTCTAAGATTCTTAGAGGAAATAGGGATCCCTAAATATTTAAAAAGACCATTCCAATGGTAAAATTTAAGATACATATAATGCTAGATGGGTTAATAGTACCCTCAAAGTAATAAATAGTACTTTTATCTTGATTAAATTTATGATATGAGGCTTCTTCAAAAAGATGCAAAGTATTAACAAGGACCTGAGCATTTTTAGCAAAGGTAGTTCCAAAAACTAATAGATCATCAATATAAAGTAAGTGGGAGATAATAGCCCAGCATGAAGAAGACCATGAAAAGTCATGGACATAATAATACAATCCATTAAGTTATCCATAATAATACAAAAAAAAGATAAGGGAAAGAGGGAATGCCTTCCTGAGACCAGAAAGAGCTGAAAAAATAATGGAAGCAACCATTATAAATAATAGAGAAAAAAAAAAACATCATGAATACAAGCATGAATCCAAGTCATAAAGATTTTAGGGACCCCTTTCTGTAACTTCCTATATAGAAGATAGGTTCTACAAACTTTATCAAAGGCTTTACAAATATCAATTTTAGCATATAAGAACTTAAAATTTCCTTGATTATTTAATTTAGAAAGGAATTCAGAGGTCAAAATAATATTTTCAGTGGCAATTCTTCTCTGAATAAACCTAGATTGAGTAGGCTGAATGATATAAGGCATAACAATCTTAAGCCTCAAGCCTAAAATTTTTATAATTAATTTATAAAAAGTGTTAAATAAAGATATGGGCTAATACTCTTTAATATGGAAAGCATAAGGCCCCTTGGGAATAAGCACAATCATAGAAACCTTGAATTTTTAGGAAGAAAAGAGGTGTGAAAGAAATGCTTGACAATTTTACAAACATTATTTTCAATTAGAGGTCAAGACTTATTATAGAACTCAAAAGTAAACCAATCAGGGCTAGGGGTGGAAGAATTGGGACTAGGAAAAACAACTTTTTTAACCTTCTCATTAGAGGCAGGAGCCACCATAGCAGGGAGAAGATGAGGAGGAATATTGGAGCTAGTTGGAAAATTAGGAGAATATTTAGAAAACAATAAACTAGAATTAAAAAAATTAGAAAATGATTAAATAAGGCTTGAGTGATGTCATGAGGAGCATAAAAGACCCCTTCATTAGTTGCAAAGCTCCAAATAGCATTGTAAATAGGCCTAACTTTAATTCTACTATAAAGAATTTTTAGATCATCCTCTCATTGAAGTAGCCACCAAGCCTTAGCCCTTTGGATAATATAAGATGCCAAGAAATCATGGTGGAAGATAAGACTTTCATTGATAAGTTTTAATTGATTATTAAGAGTATGAGAAGTAAGGTTATCATTAAGCTCAAGAAGGTAGTATTTTTGTTGTTGTTAGAGCTTAAAACCTTGAGGTAATTGAATGAGAGGAAGCCGAATTCTTAAATTTGATGCCTATTTTGATATTATTCAAAATATTATACCAGATAGAGATATAATCCCTCTGATAAGTCTTAAAACAATCAGGAAAATTCCAGGAGCCTTTCTGCAAAACCAGTAGGAAAATTCGCCACCTGGTTGCTAAGGTAAGGACCATCCGATGGAACAACCAAAAAACCATTTAGGAGATAACCATGAGAGAGCGAACCAACAAAAAGTCCCGAAATCTAAACAAAGGCCACCAAGGTTGCCAAAGCAAGCCAAGGCCTTCTAAGAGAGCACCCAAGAAGCAACCTCATCATTGTCCACCAAAACAATCTTCCCAACAAACAAAAAGGCTTTAGTAACAGAAATAGACACGAACAACAATCCAGTTCCAATATACAAAGAAATATGAGGAAGAAAACACAATGAAAATTAGCATATCTAACTCAAATATATTATAATTCTTCCAACAACTAATTTTAGTTTTTATGGCCTTTCTAATTAAAACTAGAATAACATTAGGAGAGGAGATAGAGCCAACATACCTTCTACCATTTCTTTCACGACAAGGAAATAAATAAAAGCATAAATAACCAAGTAGAAAGGAAAATTGTATCCATAAAGAGGTGGGAGTTACCATTGATATCGTTGAAAACTTGAATAATGTTAAGTCTAAGATGAAAAATAGTAGCCCTATGGAAAAGAGCTTTAAAATTGCTAAAAGAGAAATCACACTCGAAGAACAAGTTGGGAATTATTAATAGAGGTAGGAAAATTCGAGGGAATTAACTACTTGGCATCAAATTTTAATATAGAGACCCTAGCATTATATGGGAAATTAACTAAGTGGGAAGAGGTTTGATCGACCAAGGAGCCACTAGGGCACTAGGAGTCCCATTACATAGAAATATTATTGCCATTACCCACCCTATAGGAAATATTATGCTTAATCAACTTGATAATCTTCACCAGACGCTTCTAATTGCTAGAGACATTCCCCGAAAAGGGCTTCCAAAAGGAAATAGTCATGAGGATTGAAATTAAAGTAGATAAATAAGTATGAATTAAAGAAGGGACAAAGGGAAGATCAAGACCACCATAAATTTTAGGTAAGAAAATCCTTTTCCAAGAAATAAGACATAATTGTTTATGTTGAGTTCCCCATGGAAAAAAAAAATAGCGTAGATCTTATCAATATATTTATAATAGGATTTAGGCAAGCTAGTCCCTCTAATCTAGCAAGCAATATAATTTCATATGTTGAATTTGACAAATTGAAGCCTACCAGTAAAAAACAAAAGCTTTGTCTTCCAACCATCCAACATAGAAGATATTTTTGCATTAAAGGGAGAAAATTAGCCACTCTAAGCTTCTTAGAGGAAATAGGGATCCCTAAATATTTAAAAAGACCATCCCAATGGTAAAACTAAAGATACATATAATGTTAGATGGGTTAATAGTACCCTCAAAGTAATAAATAGTACTTTTATCTTGATTAAATTTAAGATATGAGGCTTCTTCAAAAAGATGCAAAGTATTAACAAGGACCTGAGCATTTTTAGCAAAGGTAGTTCCAAAAACTAATAGATCATCAATATAAAGTAAGTGGGAGATAATAGCCCAGCATGAAGAAGACCATGAAAAGTCATGGACATAATAATACAATCCATTAAGTTGAAAAAAGCATCCATAATAATAATAAAAAAAGATAAGGGAAAGAGGGAATGCCTTCCTGAGACCAGAAAGAGCTGAAAAAATAATGGAAGCCACCATTAAAAATAATAGAGAAAAAAAAAACATCATGAATACAAGCATGAATCCAAGTCATAAAGATTTTAGGGACCCCTTTCTGTAACTTCCTATATAGAAGATAGGTTCTACAAACTTTATCAAAGGCTTTACAAATATCAATTTTAGCACATAAGAACTTAAAATTTCCTTGATTATTTAATTTAGAAAGGAATTCAGAGGTCAAAATAATATTTTCAGTGGCAATTCTTCTCTGAATAAACCTAGATTGAGTAGGCTGAATGATATAAGGCATAACAATCTTAAGCCTCAAGCCTAAAATTTTTATAATTAATTTATAAAAAGTGTTAAATAAAGATATGGGCTAATAGTCTTTAATATGGAAAGCATGAGGCCCCTTGGGAATAAGCGCAATCATAGAAGCCTTGACTTTTTAGGAAGAAAAGAGGTGTGAAAGAAATGCTTGACAATTTTACAAACATTATTTTCAATTAGAGGTCAAGACTTATTATAGAACTCAAAAGTAAACCAATCAGGGCTAGGGGTGGAAGAATTGGGACTAGGAAAAACCACTTTTTTAACCTTCTCATTAGAGGCAGGAGCCACCATAGCAGGGAGAAGATGAGAAGGAATATTGGAGCTTGTTGGAAAATTAGGAGAATATTTAGAAAACAATAAACTAGAATTAAAAAAATTAGAAAATGATTAAATAAGGCTTGAGTGATGTCATGAGGAGCATAAAAGACCCCTTCATTAGTTGTAAAGCTCCAAATAGCATTGTAAATAGGCCTAACTTTAACTCTACTATAAAGAATTTTTAGATCATCCTCTCATTGAAGTAGCCACCAAGCCTTAGCCCTTTGGATAATATAAGATGCCAAGAAATCTTGGTGGAAGATAAGACTTTCATTGATAAGTTTTAATTGATTATTAAGAGTATGAGAAGTAAGGTTATCATTAAGCTCAAGAAGGTAGTATTTTTGTTGTTGTTGGAGCTTAAAACCTTGAGGTAATTGAATGAGAGGAAGCCGAATTATTAAATTTGATGCCCATTTTGATATTATTCAAAATATTATACCAGATAGAGATATAATCCCTTTTATAAGTCTTAAAAATACTATAAAAGAGAGCATTCCAGAATTCATGATACTTAAGAAAAAAATTTGAAATATGAACCTATGATTAACAGACAAATAAATATTAAAATCAATACGTAGGAGGGAATGATAAGAATATAAAGGAGAATCATCCTTATAAAAAGGCAATGGAAACTTCTCAAGCCAAAGATCATTAACAAACACCCTGTCAAGCTTTATATGAATAAGATTATCCACCTGATGATTATACCAAGTACAAAATAAACAAGAGGAAGCTAAATTATGTAAATGATTTACATAAATCATATTATTAAAAGATCAAAGTTTACATACAACCAAAGGATGACATCCAACTTTTGCATTTTGAAACCTATAATAGTAATAAGCTAAGCACCCACCAATATTAATAAGTTGTTTCCATTAAATTTCCCTCTCAAGAGAGGAGTTAAAAGCATAAATGATAGTAAAATAACTAAAAATATAATTATTATTCTAAATTTCACCATGAATGAATTGACTATGTATGCTTATAGGAATGAAAATGGTGATTTAATCCTTATACAACTAGGGGAACCAAAATGAAAGTTATTATAGCTATTCTCCAATTAGACATGATGAGAGGCCATAAATGCCTGATTAGCCAAATTTGAATAACTAATTATTTACTTACAAAATTCAAATGAAATTAAGCTTATGAAAATGAGTAAATTTTTGCACATTAAGACTTTATTCAATCTATTAAATCCATGAACAATCCATAGAGTAATATTAGGGCTGGTTAGTAGGTTTTAGAGTTTTGTTTGAAACATTTTTGGCTTCTATAGATCTCATATTTATTGTCCCTTGCACCTATGTGGTAGAAATTGAAATAGATATTGCTGTTTGCAAATTCCTCTTTATCCAACAAATCAAATTTGTATAAAGTATGTAACCAGGTTCCTTCTTAAACAACATTCAAAGGGGAAATAGAAGAAGAATTAAAGGAATATCTTGAAGGAGATTTATGATTAGGAATGACCCTAGAGACATTAAAAGAGGAAGAGGTAGACTAGTCATTACATATTCAATTTAAAGGAGTAGCCAAGTTTATATTAATAGGGTTTTAAATATGAAGATTTGGAGAAGCTTCCAATAGGTTACTATCATGTTTTTCCAAGAGGGAATCCAAACTTTTATTATGGTCCAAACTAGTATCCTTCTAACCAAGAACAACCAGATCAGTGGGAGTAGCCTTAAATCATCCTATTTCTCATAAATAGAAGAGAGGTTTATAACATTATCTATATGGGGTTTAGGTCGATATCTTATGACGTTAGGTTTTTTTCTAAGGCTTCTACCATGATTATGAGACACTTTAGGGGCATTTGAATCCATTTTGATATGAAAAAAATTGGTAACATAAGTAAATGAACTACAAGATGCACATGAGCATGGTTTTCAGTTATAATGGACCATGAGAGATTGAGATTTACTAGCAACAAAAATGATAGTCTCATATAATAACTTTAACTTACTATCAACCTAAACATATATTCTAACAAATATAAGATGAGATTTTTCTAACGTGAGGTAGTTGACGGCCAAAGGGATACCAATAACACTAGCTATCTTAGATATCCCTTTAGGATTAAAAAATGATAATGGTAAGTCATGAATTTTTATCCATAGAGGAATATATGTAAATTCTTCCCATTTAAGATAGAAAAGAAAAGACAACTTCTGTAAAATAAATGGTTTTCTAAAAAGAAACCATAGTCCATATGACCAAACCATTTTATAATCCTCTAGCAAAGAAAATCATAAAAGAAAGAAAAAAACACCCGATAGAAAAACTAGTGTTAGATTTTCTTTGAGCAACCATGATTTTTTCATAGCATAAAAAAGAGTCTCCTAGTAAGGCCTCTTTCTAATCGAGCAACCCACTAATGATAGTTTCCATTCAATAACACCCTCAACAATCTGCTCAATTGAGAAATGAACTATGGGATCTAATGAAAGTGTAGATTTAGGATATGATAGAGGGACTTAGGTAATAGGAAAGTCCACATGAGATTATTTTCTAAAAGATAGCAGTTAAGTGAAGAAAGTGTAGCATTAGGTTTGGGGTTTAAAGATATTTGAGAATGAGGGCTTGAGAGAAGCAAGGGGAAAACCCATAATGGAAAGAGGGTTGTCTAACTCCATATTAAGGAGTCCAAAATAGTAGGGTCTATGATAGAGCCAGAGGAAAGAGAAGATAATGGAGAAGAGGCAGCAAGGAGGTGGCTAGGATTCAGAATTGCTCTTTAGCTTTAGTTATTTTTTCATTCATGATAACAATCATGATGAGAGAATTATGAAGATAAAAACTTATGAGTTTAAAAGAAAACTAATTTAAAGCTAAATTTGGAAATAACTTTGCATAATCCTAGACAATAAAAAACTTATTGTTTTTGAATAAATTGGGTTCAATTTTCTTGTTAAGAAAGCATGCTGCTTTTGAACAAAAATTTTGAGCTAGTTTTCTTTATGAGTCAAGCACAAACAAAGTAATGTTTAATCGTATTTACCTCATTAGTGGATATATAATTTTGGTTTTTTTCTAGAAAATTTGTAGCAGTGTAGAGGGAGTAAATATCTTAGCTTTATATAAATATATAATCCACACTGAAAGTTTGTTAAGGATGTTAAGCCCTTATGAACTAGCCCGAGACTAACCAAGAGGGGGGTGAATTGGTATTTTTTTTAAAAAAAAAAAATCTTACAATTAAAACAAAAAACTAAACCAAAATTCACTACAATGAAAATCAAAGTGCAAAAAATTAAATGCTGAAAAAGCATTTGTAAAGAACACATAGATTTAAAGTGGTTCGATCAACTCGACCTGCATCCAATCCTCAGAGGTGCCATCTGGGTATTGCACTAAACTCAGTGACTCTCCTTTTGATCCCATAGCAAGGCGGATAAGCCTTTACAAAATCTCCTTTCCACCGACACTAGTGAGGCAAAGAACCTAACTCCTTTTGCTTCCTCCTAAAGTAAGCAGATAACCTTGATCGATTGCTGATGTGAACCTCTCTTGAACCTAAAAGAATAAAGGACAATGATCAGAGAAGAAGACTTGGATCCTTAATTGGAGCAACTCTTGTGAAACACCTCATAAGATCCTCTCTCTCTCTCTCTCTCTCTCTCTCCCTCTCTCTCCCTCTCCTCTAGGCTCTCTCGGGTCAAGAAAGTAGCAAAAGATGATTTCTTGGGTAGAGTAAGTGGTCTTAAATAAAGGAGCTTCATAATAGATCTTTATTTAAACAAATCGACTTTATTTTCCAGGCCAATATGGATATCGTTCTGGACGATCAGGGTAAATTTAGCTCAATCAGCCAGGATGATTAGAAGGTTTTTTGTTCATATCGTCCAGGCTGATAATATATCTTCCTGTACGATTAGTATAAATCAAAGTATATTGTCCTGACAATCGCATTAAATGGATGTCTGGACGATGGAAAAATAGCTTGATCATTCAGGCCGATCTCACGATCGTCCCAGACGATTTGTTCAAATCTATGAAAATCGTCCAGAGCATCACCCTGAATAGAAGCCGGCCGATGTCAATTGTCCAAGAGATCGTCCAGGACTATCCTGAGATTTTCCTGGATGATGTGATTGTGCAATCAAACCTTAATTGCTTTACTTAATTAACAGATTAATTTAGGCATAATTGTGCTGAATCATCTAAGACGATGTCAAAAAATAAAGAATACCTAAATAGATCTGGCAGCTGATTCTTTATGACTTGAGCATATTATCCCGACTGATATGAATATTGTCCAGGATGATATGCTTAATGACGGCTGCCTTAACCAGGATGCCCTAATTAAGATTTATATTTTTAAATAGATCATCCACGATGATTTATGGATCGTCTTGGATGATGTTACCAAAAATAGTAAACTCTATGAAATAGTCTAAAATTCTCCTAAAGTGTGTGTGTGCAAGGTTACTTAGCATCAAGAATCACATCTTTTATAATATACTCAAGAAAAGAAAAAAATTACAAACTGACTCGGACCTAGTCTACCCAATCATGAGCTGGTTCAAATTACAGTCTTAATCTTATGGACCTGAAATGTTAGTAAGCAAGACAGTCATAGAGAAACAGAAGTATTTACTATCATCAAATTAAATTCTATTTCTTGAAATCATATACGCAACACACACAAGAAGCGGTTGCAAAAGACACCAAGAGTTTTATGTGAGAAGCACCACAAAAAAAAAAAAACAAAGGGTCGGGCCTAATTAGGATAGTTCACTATATTATTAAAAATACAAGTGCTCTGTTGTAACATAGATAAAATGGGTCATACCATGTCATGTCATGCCATGATAAAAACTTTACATTCTAGTTGAGAAGAATTATAAAATTTGTATTTATTTATAGATTACAGAGCCACTAAAACTTTAAATAAAATATATAAATACTTATCATTAAAATCCATTTAATTCATCCTAGAAAAATTTATAATCAAAATATTTATTTACAAATAGTATATGAAACAAACAACCCATATCAATAAGAAAAGTTATAACTATCCAGATTTGATTGCAAATCCTACAACCTTTCCTCTACTCAACTTTCTTCTTCTCTTTATCTTATCTTGAAAAAAATTCAGAAAAAAGGGATGATCAACCCAAGCTTTGTAGGCCACAATCATCTATCCCAAGTCTTTAATAATTAGCATTACTAATAATGAAGAAATAATGATAAGGTAAAATAAATTCAACCATATAGAGGTTCAACTAGATTACTTAGAAGAATACATATTAATAGAATAGTAAATAATATCTTTATTACATCAATTATAAGTAGCCAAATAGTAGAGTTGTTGAATAGTAAAGTAGCATAATTATAAACACATCACAATCATTTTTCAAAAAGATTTCCCTTAGGACCATATACCTCCTAAAGGATATCAAAATTTAGAATTCAGACCCATATGACTCTCTATGCTATCATATTAGATAACATGCCCTTATAACTATCAATACTTTTTTTTTTGAAGAATTGCAATCAAATGCATTAAGAACCGAAAGAAAAAGCTAATTACAAGTAATAAAGGGATCACATTCCTCCTTGATTAGTCTCCACATCAAGGACAGAATGTTATCCAGAGAAGAACTATCAAAGTAGAAACAATTTTCCAAAGCAAAGTAGCACAACAATTAGCTACCTTATTATAATTTCTAGAGGCATGATGGAAAATTACCTTATTGAAGTAATTCAAAAAACAAAGATCCTTAGACGGCCACCTATACACATACCAATTATTCTTCTTCAAAGACTCTTAAATGAACTTGATAATATTGAAATTATCACTTTCAATAATAATCCCTTTGCATTCTAGCATCCATTCACAAAGGAATTCCCTCACCGAGATGACAGCATCTAGCTCAAGTTGAGCTATATCCCAATGAGTTTTGTTCTTCCCAAAAGCACTGATTAATATGCCCTTGTGGTCCCTAAAAATGCCACCAATTCCAGCTTGATTGGAGCTAAGTAGAGAAGCATCCACATTAATTTTAATCCAATCCTTTGGAGGAGGGCACCAAGAATTTTGGGACTCCCTAAGGAGATTAGTGCCCCAGCTTGTAAGAAAAGGATTAGAATAAGAAGTAGCTAAGTATAAAGCATTGGAAGCTACCACAGAGCACGGCAAAGCAGCCTTCTGATGCTTGACATCATTTCAATTCCTCCATGACAAATACACTACCATGCAATAAATCCTCACAATTCCAGAATTTTGTGCAGATAACTTTTTCAAAACCTATAAGCAAGTGTCCAGCGATTGGAAGATTGGTATATGGATGCCCCATTCCCGTATTTTCATAATCACCTCCACCATATACTTGCAATGGAACATAATATGCTCATAGGATTCAATGGATTGACAGCCCCTTGCACAATTACCATAATCAGATAGATTGCGGTTCTTTAAAAACAAATTAGTTGGAATAGCTTTTTTGCCAAGCCTCCACCAGAAAATCTCAACTTTCTTATTCAATTTTAACTTCAGCACCCAATTGGAATAACATTTCTCATCTTCATCAATTCTTTAAGAAGTAGCAGACTCAAAGGCCAATGCAGAAACAGTCTTCCCCGAACACCAATTTAACAGTTCTACTCTATCATCCATCTCATGATCAATGCTGATTTGACTAATCAATAGAATTAGATCCTGATGAAAAGCCCTCTGTAACATTATATAACTCCATTCACCATTTCCCAATAAAGCTGATTAACATTTACATTCTCAAGGAAATCACAATCCACATAAGTAGGCCACCGGTTAATACATTTGTCAAGCAACCAAGTATCATTCAAGACACTGATGCTATTGCCCTTGCCAATATAACTATCAATACTTAGAACAACATTATTAATATATTTCAGGCCATTTTAACTCCCAACAGACTTTACGGCAGAATCACCACCAATCATCAAAACTTCTCCATATTCACAAATTACAAGAAAAAAGCATTAGTATATAGTACACAATATCATAATTATTACAAAGTTACACAATGTTCTTCTAAAATCTAATCATATATAACTTCATGGAAAAGACATATAAAATTTAATATTTTTTTAGAAATTTAACAAATTATCAAAAATTGTTTATAGCTATATTTCAAAGCTTTTATAGTACATCATTAAAATGCTGTATTTTTAAAACTACCCTATAGAAAATTGTAAATAAAATATCAAAATGTGTGAATTGTTACCAACTACAACAAATCAAAAGTTGCACAATGATAATTTATCCAATGATTAGATATACCATAATTTTTGTCAAAATTTTAATTTAAAAATAAAAAATGCTAAATCTATAAATTATTAAAATTTGAGATAGGCAAAATGTAACCTACCTTGGTATGAAATTGACTTGAAGTAACCTGAAATAGACTTTCTCTCTTGAATTCTCTCTCTAGCCAGCAACCTCAATGAGTATATAAAATGGTATTTTAGAAATTTGACTTAAATTTAATATTTATTAAATATTTGATGCAAGCATTGTGGCACTCCTAAACCCTTCACCACAACGTTCCATTCAAAATTCCTGCTAAATAAAGCGCACAGTGCCGCAACACCATAGAAGAGCACTATAGCTCTCTAAGAGACCCCATTTCCCCAAAGAATATAGAGACCTCATCATCGTTGTCCCTAGCACCATGGCAATTCTAAGAGAAAATTTTAGAATTCATAATTCAAGAGCACTGATTCTTAGAACATACTATAGAACAAAATTTATGCATTCATACATATATTTAAACATTCATAAACACCTTAGAATAGATATAAATGTTTTTTAAAACATATAAGGCTTATCTGATCATATTTTGACTAGTTCAAAACACCATATCAGTAGATGTTATAACCTCCCGATCCCAAAAATGTCATCTTCAACATTTAAATGTATAGGTTAATCAAGAAAATTAGGATATAACTACTTTATCCATGATTCTTTCTCCCACGTGTCTTTTCTATCATACATGTTCTTCCATAACCCTTTCACCATCTAAATTTATTTACTCCTAAATTTCCTAACATTATATGTCAAATTCGTTTCAGGTTCTTCTTTATATCTCATGTTTGAATATACTTTTTAAATACCATCATTGACCAAACCTGGTCCAATCAAAAATCTATCTCCCACCTCTATCCAAGACATTGGGTTCTACACTTCCTACCAAATAGAGATTCATAAGGGGCTATACCTATACTTGATTGAAAACTATTATTGTAGGAAAATTCAATAAGAGGAATATGATCCTCCCAACTTCCACCATAATTTAGAACACGTAATCTCAATAATATTTTTTAATGCCTGAATAGTACTCTTAGTCTGCCCATCAATTTACCCATGAAAAGTCATATTGAAATATAATTTATTGCCTAGATCATGCTAAATGCCTCTCCACAACAAAGAGATAAATCTATTATCTCTATCAGAAACTATAACCCTCGCTAATCCATGAAGTCAAAAAAAATCTCTCGAACATACACTTGTGTTAATTTATCAACTAAATTGACCTATTAGATAATAATAAAATATACATAATTCATTAGATGATGTTCTACAACCTAGATAACATCATGTTCATGGCTTCATCTAAGGAATCCCATACAATATTCATCATCACTTCTTCCCAATTCAACATTAGAATAAGTAACAGTTACAAAAGACCTTCTAGTCGCTAATGCTTTGGTTCACTAGCTAATATACTTAACATTTATCAACAAAATATACCACATCCTTTTTTAATTTGGGCAATAAAAATATACCTTTCATATAACTATATATTTTGTTTCTTCTTAGATATATCATATAACATGAATAATGCTCTTCATTCATAATATATCTTCTCAAATAGTTGAAACTATAAACTCATAGCCTATTCTTGTAGAAGATGATTCTTGAATCATAACATCATAGTTTAGGTTCCTTATTAACCCTATTTTGATCGATAACTTTGAATATTCAATATTTTATTTTTTAGCATTCTGATTCATTTCCTACATAGATGGTTGAATAATCTTCTGACCTAGAATGCTAGAATTCCAATCAATAGGAGTAAACACTTCTAACTCTAACTTTTTTATATCCTAAACTAGAAGGTCATCATAAGTAGAAGGCTCAACATTCTAGAAAACTTCCCACTTAAAGCATCTTCCATATTATTTTCCTAACCATATTGATATTGAAAGTCAAATCATAATTTTAAATCAATTTAAGCTATCTCTTATACCTCAAATTCAAATCCTTCAGCTAAAATATGTACTTCAAACTTTGGTGATCATAAAATAACTCACATCTGACTCCATATATGTAATTTCTCTAAATTTTTAATGCAAATTAATTATAGTTAATTATAATTCATATGTTAATTAAATCTTTTCATGCGATTTCAACTACTTAGGACAATGTGCTATGAATTTTCCATGTTCTATTAGAATACATTCTAATCCTTTCAGTGAAGCATCATTGATTACCTTAAATATGGGATAGTTAAAATTGAAGTAGATGCTCTTTAACTTCTAAAATACTCTCTTCATAATTAGATGTCTAAATGAATGCTTCTAAATTTTGAGTTAGTCTCATCAAAGATGAAAAATCCAAGAAAATCCTTTATCGAGCTTCCTATAATAATTGGGCAGCTTAAGAAACTATATACCTTATATTTAATAGTGAACCTTGACAAATCAGCAATAATCTAAATCTTTTGGAGATCTACAAATATATAATCGTTTCTCACCATGTATCATATAAATGAAATACTCCTTAGCCAAAAATCACACTTAAAAATTTAGCATACAATTGGTGTTATCTAAATAACTCTAAAATAATCCTCATATGTGACGCATGGTCTTCCTAAGAAGCTAAGTAAACTTGAATATCTTCAATAAACATGATCACAAACTAATCTATATATTCCCTAAATAATTTTCCCTTTTGATCCATAAATATTATAGGTGCATTAGTCACCCTATAAGGCATTACTAAGAACTAATAAAGAGCTTAGATTTTTGGCACGATTGAACTCCCTAAACTTCCTAAAATAAAGATCTCTCACTACCCAAAAGAATATGACTCTTTTCATAATACAATTAATCGGAGATATGAACTAACTCAACCAATCCATACCATAATACTGAAAGTTCGTTCGGGATGTTAAGCCCTATGAACTTAGTCCCAAGCTAACCAAGAGGGGGGTGAATTGGTATTTTAAAAATTCTTAAGACAAAGAAATAAATTCACAAACCAAATCACACCACCAAACCAAATACGGAATTTAAAAGTGCGGAAGCAAAAATAAGAACACAAGATTTATAGTGGTTCGGTCGACTCGACCTACGTCCACTCCTTGAAGGCACCCTCCAAGTATTGCACTACAAAACGTGACTCTCCTTTAGCCCCCACAGCTAGGCGGAGAAGCCCTCACAAGAAACTCCTTTTTGCCACCCCGGCAAGGCAGAGAACCTACCTCCTTTTGCTTCCTCCTGAAGCTGGCAGAGAACCACAACCAAAAGCAAAACTCCTTACCTCTACCGACCCTTCCACGGACGAGAAACTCCAGACGGAAGACAAGCATAGCGATCCTTGAGCAACCCTTGTGAATCCCCTCACAAGCTCCCCCTCACAAGATCCTCTCTCTCTCCCTCTCTCTCTTTCTCTCCTCAAGGTCTTCTCAGGTCAAGGCAGCAGCCAAAGGTCTCTTCAAAACGTTGAAGAAGAGCTCTTTAAATAGAAGAGCTCAAGAGGAGCTCATTAATTGCAAGTAGCCGACTTTATCGTCCCGGCCGATATGGACATCGGCCTGGCCGATTAGTACAAATCAAGGAAGATCGGCCAGAGCACAGCCCTGGGAACAGTCCTGGACGATTGAAATTTGGCTTAATTGTCCAGGCCGATCTCACGATCGTCTTGGCCGATTAGTTCAAATCAGAGGTAAATCGTCCTGAGCACAGCCCTGGGAACAGTCCTGGCCGATTGAAATTTGGCCTGATCGTCCTGGACGATATGATCGTATCAATCATCCTTAATTACTCCCTTGATTTCCTGATTAATTAAGGCATAATTTGGTAATTTCGTCCTGGCCGATCCTGGAATCGTCCTGGACGATAATTTAAAATTCAGTATGCCTAAACTGTCTAAGGCGGCTATCTCTTTCTATTTTGAGCTTATCGTCCTGGCCGATACACGTATCGTCCAGGCCGATATGTTAATGTCGGCTGCCTTAATTAAGAATCCTTAATTAGACTCTCTATTTTAAGCTGATCGTCCCGGACGATATAAATATCGGCCGGGCCGATATGGGCAAAAATAGAATTTCTAAGCCTCTCAAGTGTGTGTGTGTAGGGTTACTTAGCATCAGTCTTTTTTATTATTACAAGTAGACTCAAAAGGTGAAAAATAAAATTACAGACTGACTCAACCCTAAACCTACGCGATCCTGGACTTGGCTTTCTCTTGATCGTCCGATCTTCGATTCATGAAAAGTTAGAAGCAACAAGTAGTCCAAGAAAGATAGTGTTTGTCAATCATCAAAACATAAGCTATGAAAAAGTAGATTTGCAACAATCTCCCCCTTTTTGATGATGGCAAACACAAGTAGGAAAAATTCATTAAAACACAGCAAGGTTACAAAATCCAAGACAAACAGTTTTTTTATACACCCTACTCCCCCTTTTGTCATCACAAAAAGAGGGTCTAGAAACACAAGAAAAAGACTATCAAGCACATAAAAAAGACAGGAAACAAACAACACAAAATACAGACTAAAATAATGAGGGATCCAGATCATCAGATGGAGGTGGTGGAGGTGGCTGCTGAAAGTAGGTGGCAAGTGTGGTGAACTGAGCATTGAACGGCCCTATCGTCCTGAATTTAAAGAAACGGCCCTATCGTCCTGGCCGATCGGAGAATCGTCCAGGCTGATAGGGTACAATAATTGCGTACAGGCCGATTGGTCAAAAAGGCGGTCCGATCGGCCGGGCCGATCAGATATTGGCCAGGCCTAATAGACACAGGCGATCGGCCCAAGGAGTCAGGCCGAACGACCGTTGAAAAAGCAGATCGTCCGGGCCGATTAGGTGTATCGTCCGGGACGATGCACAATAATTGATCGTACCGGCCGAAGTTAAAACGTTTAAAATGCTTGCCACGTGTATCGTCCAGGACGAATAGTGGATCGGCCCGGCCGATTGTCCAATAATGGATCGTCCGGGGCCGAATTTAAAGATCAAAACGTGCTGACACGTGGATCGTCCAGGACGATCCAGTGTATCGGCCAGAATGATGCACATAAAATGCATCGGCCAGACGAAATATACTATCGGCCAGGACTATCACCAGAGTTCGATCAAATCATCCAGGATGATATAGAATCGTCCGGGACGAGGAGTTATTGCAAGCACAGAAATAGGTCAGCAGATGGATTTTGAACAGAATTTGTCATATCGGCCAGGATGATACAGGTATCGGCCAGGACGATGTGACTAGAAATTGAAATCAAGAGGTGAAGGCTGATGATCAAGACTCTCAAAAATAAAACAAAAGAAAAACAGTCAAAACACAAAAAAAAATAAAAAAAAAGGGACACAAGGAAAAATCAAAAATGAATATTTTTGGATTTTAATTTTTCTAAATTTTTTTTGTATTTATGGAGGCATCATATGAGAATTCTTTTTCAAAAAGTTAAACTTTTAGAGTTCCAAGAGATCAGAAAGTTTAACAAATCTCAATCAGAAGAAGGTAAAACATCCGATTCTGTTAACCCTAGATCGGACATCCTTTAGGGTACAAAATTCTTTTGGAAAATAAAAAATCCAACTCAGAATAACTAAATAGGATAATAAGATCCATTCAAGACTTGTTTACAAAGAAAATATCTCATAATTAATAACTCAAAGTAATTTTTCTCAATCATGGAAATTGAAGTCAAATCTTTGAAAGCATCACATAATCAATGAGTTTTCTAAGTTTTAAGAGTTTTACCAAAGAGAGGATAGCTTGCATCTATTGGGCTCATTTTATGCCTCTTGTCATTTTGATTGGCTCTTTTGAGCATCTTTTGATTCTTTCATACACTTTTGTATATATAGCCTTTTTTTTTTCAATTTGACTTCATTGGCCTCTTTCCTTTTTAATTCTTGCAAGCTAGAAACTCTTTAATATACACTTAAAAAAACTTAGTTGTGAGTATATCCTCCAAATATTAGAGAATATGAGCTCTCTCTCTAACATAGGGAAGAACAATCCATAACACAAAATCAAAATCATGTGATAAATGCAATGACAAGATTTCAGAAGCTTGAATGATATCTAAGAACTTTGGCTATTATGCATAAGATAAATTAATCTAGCAAGATAAGAAAAAGATCTTAAAAAAAAATGGGCCATTGGTTAAACCGAGTTTAGACTTTTGTTTTAGAGAAGAAAATCATATCACTAAATAAAGTCAGAAGGAGGGAAAACATCAACAGTAAACTCCCTTTAACCAATTTTGAAAAACTAAACACTATCTCCAAAAACTCCAAAAACTAAAAGATTGAAAGGATTAATCATATGGAAGGCCATATTTAAAGAGCAACGTGTAAACAAAACCAAAACAAAACAAATGAAAATAAAGCAAACTAAAATCAACACAAAGAGAGCACAAAAAACTTAAAAAAAATAAATAAAAAGACACACAAAACTAATGTTTCAAGCACGTGATAAAGCAGCGAGTTTAAGCAATTTTTGAGCTGCAAACCTCCTTATGTCCAATTATCCTATGCTCCCATGAGGGCTTTGGTGGGAGCACACCTGCAAAACTCAACAACAGTCAGATTTAGGAACCCAAACAGGTTTGGGATCCTTCTTAGAAAAAGTAGAATGTAATGCAGGTAAGGTATGCTGTGAATCATGCATTTTAGGTCTCCACACCTAATGAGTACTACGATGAACGGTGCAAGTGTGTGAGATGTGTCCTAGCATGCCACATGAGAAACATCTAATTCCAGGAAAGGGATTTCTTAGATGATTTGAGTTATAATGCCTCTTCCTAGGTTTTGGCTTAAGATCAACAGTGGAAGTCATCCGATCATTTTGAATCCTCAAATTTGTTCTCTTTAAGGCATCAATCTCAATCCTAAAATTTTTTTCAAGATCTTTAGATTTCTTAAGATCAAAACTAAGTGAGGTGTGTGAAACTTTTAATGCATTATGTTCATCAATTAATTCCAAATGTTTTTTGTTCAACTCATCAAATTCATCAAGAAGAGCCATGTGATTTGAATCAATCGTTGCATGGTCTTTGAGAAACACTTCATGCTCTTTTTGTAGATTTGAATGTTCTAATTTTAGGCTAGCATGAGTTTTCTTAAGTTTTTTGTATGATGCATGAATTTTTTCACAAATTTCAAACAATTCATCATAGGTTGGTTTACATACCTCTTCTTCATCACTTTGATTTTCTCCCATGAAACACAAATTCTTAGTCTCTTCCTCTGGTTCAGTCTCAGAGGAATCAGTACCATATTCTGCCCAAAATCCTCTTTGGATTTTCTTCTTGTCCTTCCTAGACTTATCTTTCTTCTCTCTTCTTCCTTTGCTTGATTGATCTCTAAGTGTAGGGCAGTCAGTTCTCACATGTCCAGGCTTCCTGCATTCAAAACAAATAACATCAGAAGATTCTTTAATATGTTTATGATCCTTACCTTTTCTCCAACTTTGATGATGCTTTTGTTTCTTCCTTAGAAAGCTTTTGAATTTCTTTGTGATGAAGGCAATTTCATCTCTTTCAGACCCGGAAGATTCAGAATCCGATTTGTGCGCCTTTAGTGCAATTGTTTTCTCCTTTTTCTTCTCACCTGTATCAAGATTTCTTTGATTCACACCTTGCTCGTAAGCAATGAGTGAGCCAAGTAAGTTATCAATGGAATAAGTATTCAAATCTTTTGATTCAGTGATTGCAGTTATTTTTGCATCATAAGACGAAGGCAAGCATCTCAAAATCTTGTTAACTTTTTCATAATTCGAAAGCTCTTTTCCTAGTGCATGCAATGAAGTAACAATCTGAGTAAACCTAGTGTACATGACAGAAATCGATTCATGAGGTTTCATACGAAAAAGTTCGTAGTCATGCAAGAGAAAGTTCAAACGGGTTTGCTTAACTTCATTAGTACCTTCATAGGTGATGCATAATTTATCCCAAATCTCTTTACCAGTTTTGCAAGTTGAAACACGCATGTAATCTTCAGATTTCAAAGCACAGAAAAAACAGTTCAAACATTTTGCATTTAACTGAGCCAAATCACGTTCATCGAAAGTCCATTCAGTAAAAGCAACTTCAGTTTTAATACCATTAATTTCACGAGAAGGTGGAGAATAATCTTCTTGAATAAGCATCCACATGCGATAATCAGTAGATTGTAAAAACGTTGACATGCGGGTTTTCCAAAAATCAAAAGGTAAGTTGTCAAATAGAGGAGGTCGTGTAATCGAATAACCTTCAGTAGTGTTTCTATTTCCTATGTTAGCCATGGATCAAATTCAAAAAGTTTTCAAACTTAATTTTTCGAATCCCGCTCTGATACCACTTGAAAGTTCATTCGGGATGTTAAGCCCTATGAACTTAGTCCCAAGCTAACCAAGAGGGGGGGTGAATTGGTATTTTAAAAATTCTTAAGACAAAGAAATAAATTCACAAACCAAATCACACCACCAAACCAAATGCGGAATTTAAAAGTGCGGAAGCAAAAATAAGAACACAAGATTTATAGTGGTTCGGTCGACTCGACCTACGTCCACTCCTTGAAGGCACCCTCCAAGTATTGCACTACAAAATGTGACTCTCCTTTAGCCCCCACAGCTAGGCGGAGAAGCCCTCACAAGAAACTCCTTTTTGCCACCCCGGCAAGGCAGAGAACCTACCTCCTTTTGCTTCCTCCTGAAGCTGGCAGAGAACCACAACCAAAAGCAAAACTCCTTACCTCTACCGACCCTTCCACGGACGAGAAACTCCAGACGGAAGACAAGCAGAGCGATCCTTGAGCAACCCTTTTGAATCCCCTCACAAGCTCCCCCTCACAAGATCCTCTCTCTCTCCCTCTCTCTCTTTCTCTCCTCAAGGTCTTCTCAGGTCAAGGCAGCAGCCAAATGTCTCTTCAAAACGTTGAAGAAGAGCTCTTTAAATAGAAGAGCTCAAGAGGAGCTCATTAATTGCAAGTCGCCGACTTTATCGTCCCGGCCGATATGGACATCGGCCTGGCCGATTAGTACAAATCAAGGAAGATCGGCCAGAGCACAGCCCTGGGAACAGTCCTGGACGATTGAAATTTGGCTTAATCGTCCAGGCCGATCTCACGATTGTCCTGGCCGATTAGTTTAAATCAGAGGTAAATCGTCCTGAGCACAGCCCTGGGAACAGTCCTGGCCGATTGAAATTTGGCTTGATCGTCCAGGCCGATCTCACGATCGTCCTGGACGATATGATCGTATCAATCATCCTTAATTACTCCCTTGATTTCCTGATCAATTAAGGCATAATTTGGTAATTTCGTCCTGGCCGATCCTGGAATCGTCCTGGACGATAATTTAAAATTCAGTATGCCTAAACTGTCTAAGGCGGCTATCTATTTCTATTTTGAGCTTATCGTCCTGGCCGATACACGTATCGTCCAGGCCGATATGTTAATGTCGGCTGCCTTAATTAAGAATCCTTAATTAGACTCTCTGTTTTAAGCTGATCGTCCCGGACGATATAAATATCGGCCGGGCCGATGTGGGCAAAAACAGAATATCTAAGCCTCTCAAGTGTGTGTGTGTAGGGTTACTTAGCATCAGTCTTTTTTTATTATTACAAGTAGACTCAAAAAGTGAAAAATAAAATTACAGACTGACTCAACCCTAAACCTACGCGATCCTGGACTTGGCTTCCTCTTGATCGTCCGATCTTCGATTCCTGAAAAGTTAGAAGCAACAAGTAGTCCAAGAGAGATAGTGTTTGTCAATCATCAAAACATAAGCTATGAAAAAGTAGATTTGCAACAAATACCATTAAAAAAATAATAATATCATACTAGATCTCCATTTTTTATCAAATATATCTATATCATATAAGCACACTCTATTAGCTAACATATCATCCCAATCAATAAAATAGTAAGTAAAGAAAAAGGCAACAATATAAAAGATATATGTAAAAGAAATCTCTAAGAAAAATGAATAACTAGTTCTAGAATCTAATAAAATTTGATAAAGCATAGTAGAAATATAATTTATACTTATAACCACATATGGTGCATCTCTAGCCTTATAATGAGTCAAATCGTAATATGTACCTAAATTAGAGTTAGAGAAATTTAACTACCAGACTCTCTCTAACCTCTCACATATGATCTCCCTATTAAAGAACTAGAACCACTACCTTTATTAGATGATATATTGATAATCACATAGAATGGAACTATCATCCTTAGCCTTCTTGTTAATCAAACATAACTCTCCGGCTTGGACTCAAAATATTAATCAGGTCCTACCTATGGACACTTAGCTACTATGTGTCTAGTTTGACCACATTAAATTTACTAACCTATCATCCTGAAGCACTATCAAAAGTATCTCCTACCATGACTTAGGTACATTGGTTCCCCTCTAATAAAATCTTTAAAATTAGAAATATTGTCACTACTAAGAATTGAATATAATGATCCACATCTCCTAGAATCCTTAAGTTTGAGCTTTCTCTTCTTTCTACGAAATTTATAAATAGGAGTTTGACCACTAAACCTTTTCCTACTAGTACATCAATGATATTATATAGTTGATAAATCATTCTCAACCATATGGGCCCTCTCTACTAACATAGAGAAATCAATAATGTGGAATGGAAATAATGGCTATCTTAGACTATATGAGAGCCCTCTTAAAAACTTATAAAAATTCTCCTTGAAAGTGCTAACTAATTATGGAGAATTTCTAGCTAAGAAAGTAAACTCTACCTCATACTACATAATTATCCTACTTCCCTCAATTAGCTTCATAAGTACCTCCTATATTTACTACTACATTGATAGAGGTAAGAATAATAATCTAAATATATATTTAAACTCTATAGGAATTCAAACTTCACTTAAACTTCTCCTTTTGCTTTCCCAACTAACAATGCTTAGCCTCCCTATTTAGTAGAATATAGCTAGAGGTATCTTCCTCTTAGGTGGACACTACATACCATCAAAAGCCTTCTCTAAAATCATCAACCAAACTTCTACTCCTTTGGGCTCAAATGCACTCTCAAACCATAAAGGCTTCAACCTTGGAAATATCTATGAATGCCTATCTATATCATCAAATCTAATAAAATAGATCTTGCTATGCACCTCACCCATTAACTATGCTATCATAGTGGCTAAATGAGTCATCAAATTAAAACTAATAGCATAAGCAATACTCTACACTAGTGCTATCTGACTAGCACTCTGCCTATTCTTCTGTTGGTGGAATTTTGAAAACATGTTTTAAAAAATATTAATTTTCTTTGGGAATCTTAAAATTTAGATTTAATTCTAATTTTGAAGTTGAATCAACTCGGTAGAAAAAGTATATCATCCCGAAAGACGAAAATAAAATTTCATAACGATGTTCAGACTTAGAATTAAGAAACTCATCTTGAATACCATGACCGGATTCTAAAGAGAACTTCGTATGGCCCCGAGGGAACAGAATGAAGTTCAACTAAATATCCGATTACGATATTTAAGAAGTATGATCGTCGAATTCACATCCAAAGCCTTATCAAAGAAGGATGCATCTCCCAAAAGGGAGATGACACCATTCAATGATAATTCTTCTAATGTAATACCAACGATCATTTTAACTTTTTTCAAAGAAATCTAATAAGATTTTAGAAAAGAATTAATTTTAAAAATCAGGTGCATGTGTGGTTTCAAATCTCCTACGAGCGCAAGCCCTCGTAGTTAATTACATCGTAGGTAGATAGAATCTCCTACGAGAACTCCCGATTAAAATGGTGGCAGAATTTTGTTAGATCTTCTAGAAGTGATATCAAAAAGAGGAATTTTGGAAATTCAACAGGGAAGGGATCAAAATTGAGCAGTTATTAATAGAGTTAAAGGAGGAGAGGTAGGGGACACTTTGAGATTTCGGAACCATCCGGAAGTGTCTCAACTTAATCTAAGTGTTGGGCTTTATATTTTAGGATAAAAATGAATACTTTAATTAGAGTTGAGCATTTTATTAGAAATTTGGGACTATATTCCCGAAGTCTGGGGTCTTATAATCAAAGATCTGCCCCGGATCCCAAATCTAATTTGGACACTGGACCACAGTCGTCCGATCCTAACTAATGTAGTGCAAGGCCTGGACTTACCCTGGCCTGGATTGGGGAGCCAGCTAATCACCTAATCGATTTAAAAGAGATGAATCTGGTCTTTTATGAAAGAGTGGTAGGGACGTTGTATTTAAAGTTTTGGAGAGCCGGGGCCGACATCTAGAGATTCTCCTAATTGGCCCCTTTGACTTATGTTGGGTGCAAAATGATAAGGACTATGCAATTAAAATTTTGACTTTTTTAATTTGTTTCTAATGCGATGCATGCTAGTTAACAACCTCAAATCAGATGTGCTTGAAATTTTAAAAATAGGCTTAGAAAATAATTTTTTAGAAGACTGGACTTCCCCAGGTCCGGCACTTCATCCTCATAGGTCAGACTATCCGGACTCTACCCGCAGGCGGGGAAGGGTCTAAAGCAAGGAAAGAGTAATGCAGAAATATACATGCGACCCCGGGGTCGATCCCCGGCTAATTCCCTAGATTCATTATCTTTCTATATTATTTAGACTCACTAAAATTTTAAACTTTAAGGTTATGAATATAAAAATTTTCACACCCTCACGAGCCTCACGTATCCAGGCGAAAATAAAAGCGGCACACAAACGCCAAAAAATTAAGAAAAACAGGCAATCCTAGAGGCAATCAATTCAACACATCAGATATAAATTAATTAATCAATAAATGTCCATAGGCAAAGTTGCCTTGCTTATTACAAATCAGAATTTTGTAGAAAGTAAAGTGGCCGGGCACCACTGACAACAACCCGGATTCTAAACCTAATAATGACGCAAGTAGTTTTGAGTGAGATATTCTCAATCTTCAAATCTTCAGTCTTGTTCTTCTTTGGGCTCCTTTTCTTCATGCTCCTTGCATTCTTCGTACTGGACTACCCAAATGGATAAGAGGGCACTTCCTTTAAGCGGAAGGCCACTCTTTCCCCTTTGGGTAGGGAAGAGTGTGGCCCAAATTTGGATCTCCAAATAGAAAAGGTCTACTCCCCTTAGGGGCATCCTTTTCTCTTCAGAGTCCAAGCTTTGGACCTATATATCCCAACTCAAAGCTAGCTTTTACAACACTTAATAATTCCAGAAATTACATTTTTTTTTTTGAAAATAAAATCTAGACTCACCTGCAGGGTTATCCTAAATAATTAATAAATAAGAAGCAGTTATTCCCAAGCAGTTATATATATATAGAAAAATAAGTAAACACACTGGCCACGCTCCTTTTATTTGGGGGCTTTAGCAGCTGAAGCACCTGTGCAAGCATTTATAATAATTGATTTTTTATTAACTTACCCCCCCCCTTTTTATTGCCCTGCATGAACGTGGCCACCTGTAGAAAATTGTGTGAACATCCAGATCGTACCTAACCTAAGGGTACTCTAGTCGCCAAACACATCAACCATCCACAGAGTGCAGTAAAAAGTAAACAGACAAAACAAAGCAATTTCATTCACAACATGCAATGAAAACTATGAAAAATCCGGCACACAGCAGTAAAGTAAACACCGGCCTAACCTAGATATAGAGTTGGTTGTCCTAGAACATCATCTAAAGTGTGTGTAAAAGGTTGTGTGACTGGGGTAGGTCCTAAAGTGGGTGATTAGTTAAAGTTATCTAGAAAAGTTATAAGTTTGTTGAGGCTTAAGGGGGAATTTATGTTAGAATTTAAATATTAATATATTAAAAATTCTATTTGAAAGTTTTTTGATTGCTGATTTTAAGGGTCTAACTAATTTAAGTTTTCCATTAATCAGTTTGTGGCGTTGTGCCACCAGGCTCGAGGAACAAAGCCTCCTTAGGACACGTAGCCCCGCAGCCCGGAGTAGTCCAGCCGATAAACCAGATTAATGTAGTTTGAATTAGAGGTTTTTTTTTAAAGGTCAAGTAATTAATTATTAATCTATTTTAACATTTAACACCCCTTAGAATCCATTCGTGGCGTTGTGCCACCAGGCTCGAGGAACCAGCCTCCTTAGGACACGTAGCCCCGCAGCCCGGAGTAGTCCAGCCAATAAACTTCATATTTAGGATGGTTGTTGTATTTTGAGAGGGTTTTTGAGTGTTTTAAACATTAACTAAACATTTTTTGGAGTTTTAGAATTAAAAGCCAATTTTGGGATTTTTGGATTATTTTAATCATTTAATTAAGGGGTTGAAAATTGACTTTTATATTAAAGACGTTTTTTGGGAACTTAGTATTTTATTAAAATACTAGACCTTACTACAATCAGTTAGACAGTAAGTAAGCTAAAATCGGATTTTTCTACATTTTATTATGAAGGTTTGAAGTTTTAGTCTAATTTGACTTAAGATTGACCGATTTGTTGACTTTTTAATTTTGGCAGATTTCTGAAATTTTAGTATTTTTTAATAAAAATTAGGCATCATTATGAGTTGAATGCAAGTTAATTTGGTCAATTTGAGTTTTTCTTGAATTAGTTATGAATTATTGAAGTTTCAAGTATTTTAATGTTTTTGAAATTGTTTAATTAAAGGCCTCTTTATGGTTTTGCTCCAAATAGGCTCCCAACTTCTTGAAAACATCTTCAAAGGTCAGAAATTACCTAAGGAGGGATTCCCAAGTGTTTGGGAAATTTTTGGGATTTTTTAATTATTATTAATTAATTAATTTAATAAAATATTGATTTTCAATTAAAATTATATTAAGTGCATAATTGCTATCAAATTGAATTGGTTTTAATTTTCATTGATTAAGAACTTAATTCTGGTTAGTTAGAGGTATTATTCATAATTTTTGGATTTAAAATGGATTTATTACATTTTTTTGAAGGTTCAAAGCTTAATTAAGGTTGAATCTTAGGAAAATTAATTAGGGGACCTAATGACCTCAAAAATCAGTGAAAATTTCTCTAAGGGCTGAGGATGTTACTAAGTTTAAGTGGTTCAAGTTTTAAGTCAAAAGGAGGTGTATCCTAAATATTGGAGATTTTCTAAGTTCTCTACATAGGTCCTTAGTTATTGTCCTTAATGACACTAGGTTTACTAGGCTCAAATCAATGTCTTAGCTAACCCTTAAACAAAGCATAAATAAGCACATGTAATGGCACAATCAAATCCTTAAAAACTAGGAGAGCCTAGGCTAGGTGGTGTGTGCACAACCTAAACATGCCAAGATTAATTTTTAATATATATAACTAACTTGTGATTAATGAATAATTAGAGTGTAATTATCCATTAATCACCTTCCCCCATATGTTCCATTCACATATTCAACTTATGCTAAAGATTCCAAGAGGATCTCCCAAGTCTTTAGAAGCTAGACATATACATATAGATTTGAAACATAAATGTATATATATACCTATATATATATATTGAAGCAATTCTTAAAGATGTGAAAGATCCTATGACCTCCCTTTTTTTGTGATTTGAAAATATTTAATTTTTTATTATACATATAATTTTTTAGGTTAATTAATATAATATTAGTTAAACATTAGAACATTTGAGTAATCCAAATTAATTGAAATAAGTAAGGTTTTAAATCCTAAAGTTAATTTCAAATTGAAATTCTTGATTTACTGAAAATTTCAATATATTATTTATATTTTTAAGAATTAATATGAATTTAATGAGATTTTTAGAGTTTTGAAACAATTAAAGGGTTTGAAACAATTTGAGATTACTTAAAATTTGAAATAATATCCAGATTAGACTTAATCATTACTTAAATATTCTCTGAAAGTCATAAATTTTTTATTATCTAAAATAAAATAATTTACTATAAATTCTGGGAATACATACATACATACATATATATATATATATATATATATATATATATATATATATATATATATATATATATTTATTTATTTATATACATGTATTTAGAATTTTAATAACTACCAAAATATGACTACAATAAGTGTATAAAAATTCCTGGAGGTCAGTCATATACTCAAAAATACTCATGCCAAATTTCAGAAAAAATTATTTTATATATATTTGATTAAAAATAAAATATGATTTTTTGTATTTCTTAAATTACTTATAAAATAATAATCAAATTAGTCTCATTTTATTTTTAAAATAAATTAGATAAAATTATGAACAGATTGATATATTATACTCATTTTTTGGTTTTATATTTTATTTAATATCATTTTTTGAAGTTATGTTAATAAAAAAAAAGAATTTAAAATAATTTCTTAATCAAACAGCGGCACGGCAAGACAGATGGCGCGCTCGGATTCGCGAGATCGAAACCGCATGACGGTGGGGACACGCGTCAGTCGCAGACCGCTTCACGCGGTTTCACTTAACCACGTCAGCGGCCGGCGACAACCGTTGGATTAGCCGCGGGTTTGATCTAACGGCTGGGAACGCGTCCCTCCGTTTGATCTCAGCGGGAGAAGATCAGACAGCGGGGGCTTGATCCCACAATTTTGCACGGACGACCTTGATTTCGCAATACGATCGGTCGAACGTGAAAGCAAATACACGGGCGAACTGAGGCGCGGAGCGCCAGATCTGGACCGTTGATGATCAACGGTCCAGAAAACGTACATCTGCAGCAGACTACTGATAACGCCCTAGGATTCATTTTTTGGCTCGTTTGTTCGATCGGGTGGACGAAATCACTTGAAATTTTAAACTTAAGAAGAAGACATGAACAGAAATAGTGGGGAAGCATTCGTTTTGCCTAAAACACTCTATATATAAAGCTAATTAAATCCATCTAATGTGAGCTAGGTCTAAGGTTTTTTAGAGATTATACCATTAGATCTCCAAAATTTCTGGATGGATAAGCCTGTAGACTATCCAAGTGAAGATCCCTAGCACGAAATCGAGCTCGAACACACTTGGATCGACTGCTATAAGCTTGGGACGGACTGGGTGGTAGACTCACCGGAGAACTCGCCGCCGGTGACGGGCAACCACTTGGATCTTGTAGTGGGAAGGTAGAGAAGACCCTGAGGAGCTAAAACGATCAAAGAACTTGCTCTGGGAGGTTGGGTTCAGTGAGAGAAGTTGCCTTGATCCAATGGCCTCAAAAGTCACCTTTTCCCCTATTCAAATGGCCTGAGCTGGATTGGATGGCTGGGATCGACCCATGAGCTCTCCAGATGATGCCACCTGTCCCTGGAACAGTTAGAAGGCTGCCTCAAAGGCTGGACAAGCCCTGCTCCCATTAGGTGGACTTGGGATAAATGGGGGGGACCACTACCACTTAAGGCTCAACCAAGAGCTGGGCTTGGTTAGGGAGCCTGTTAGAGAGCTTTAGGACGTTAAAGGGTCGGCCTAAGGCAGGCTAAATCAGGGGAAAGTGGCTAAAAGCTGATTAAGACCTTTTGGAAAGGTTTAAGCTCTTGGTTTGACTGTGTTGACCAGGCAACAGGTCAAGGGAGGCTGAGGTGGCATGGGGGGAGTAGGAGCAGTCAATGGGAGAGCTCCCAAGCCTAAAGGGGTTGGGTTTGAGATCAAAAGGAAGGGTTTAACCATTTCAAAGAGGGATTTATGGCTTTGTTGACTTGGTTTGACCAGTCAACCAGGTCAAAATTGATGATGTGGCATTTGGGAAGGTAAGGGATCATTTGGAATAGTTTGGGTCAAGAGTCAAGGGTAGGGAAAATAGGAACCAATGTCATCAAGGATAGACCAAGGATTGAGGGTTGACTTGGTCAACTCAAATTGGGTTGAACTCAAAATATGTTTAGAAACGTTCAAGGCATTGAATAGAATGATTTCGAAGGTTTGAAAATATTGACATAGTTAAATGGGTTGAAATGGTTTATTTGAAATCTTAAGGGTTCATTGGGTTAAACCATGTTGACTGGGTCAACCAGGTTGACCCAAAGGGTGAGTCTGGGCTGGACAAATTTGAAAAGATATTTGGAGACCATTGGAGGTGGTCCCCAGGTCTGGGGAGGTCAATTTGATCAAAATCCCGATTTGAACCCTTAAGGGCTTGTTTGGTCAACCTGGGTTGACTTGGTCAACCAGGTTGACCCGGGGTCTGTTGCAAATCTATTTTTTCATGGCTTATGTTTTGATGATTGACAAACACTACTTCTCTTGGACTACTTGTTGCTTCTAACTTTTTAGGAATCGAAGACCGGACGATCATGAAGAAGCCAAGTTCAAAATTGCATAGGTTTAGGGTTGAGTCAGTCTGTACTTTTGATTTTCACCTTTTGAGTCTACTTGTAATGGTCAAAGAGACTAATGCTAAGTAACCCTACACACACACACTTGAGAAACTTAGAATTTCTGTTTTTTCCCACATCGGCCAGGCCGATAGTCCTATCGTCCTGGACGATCCGCTTAAAACAGAAAGTCTAATTAAGGATTCTTAATTAAGGCAGCCGACATTAACATATCGGCCTGGACGATACGTGTATCGGCCAGGACAATAAGCTCAAAACAGAAAGAAGTAGCCGCCTTAGACAGTTAAGGTATACTGTATTTTTAAATTATCGGCCAGGACGATCCCCATATCGGCCTGGATGAAATTACCAAATTATGCCTTAATTGATCAGGAAATCAAGGGAGTAATTAAGGATGATTGATACGATCATATCGTCCTGGACGATCGCAGGATCGGCCAGGACGATACATTCAAAATCCTTGAATTGCTTCAGGACGATAAATATCGGCCAGGTCATAAACAGGGCGATGCTCAGGATGATTTACCTCAGATTTGAACTAATCGGCCAGGACGATCGTATGATCGTCCTGGACGATCAAGCCAAATTTCAATCGTCCAGGACTGTTCCCAGGGCGATTCTCTGGCTGATCTTCTTTGATTTGTACTGATCGGCCAGGCCGATGTCCAGATCGGCTCGAACGATAAAGTCGGCTACTTGCAATTAATGAGCTCCTTGAGAGCTCTTCTATTTAAGAGCTCTTGTTCAAACGTTTTAGAAGACCTTTGGCTGCTGCCTTGACCTGAGAAGACCTTGAGGAGAGAAAGAGAGAGAGGGAGAGAGAGAGAGGATCTTGTGAGGGGGAGCTTGTGAGGGGGATTCACAAGGGTTGCTTCAAGGATCGCTCTGCTTGTCTTTCGTTTGGAGTTTCTCGTCTGTGGAAGGGTCGGTAGAGGTAAGGAGTTTGCTTTTGGTTGTGATTCTCTACCAGCTTCAGGAGGAAGCAAAAGGAGGTACTTGTAAGGGCTTCTCCACCTAGCCGTGGGGGCTAAAGAAGAGTCACGTTTTGTAGTGCAATACTTGGAGGGTGCCTCCAAGGAGTAGACGTAGGTAGAATCGACCGAACCACTATAAATCTTGTGTTCTTATTTTTGCTTCCGCACTTGTTAATTCCGCATTAATTTCTTGTGGTGTGATTTGGTTTGTGATTTTATTTCTTTGTCTTAAAAGTTTTTTTAAATACCAATTCACCCCCCCTCTTGGTTAGCTTGGGACTAAGTTCATAGGGCTTAACATCCCAAACGAACTTTCAAGTGGTATCAGAGTGGGATTCGAAAATTTAAGTTTGAAAACTTTTTGAATTTGATCCATGGCTAACATTGGGAATCGTAACACTACGGAAGGGTATTCCATTACCCGACCTCCCCTGTTCGATAACCTGCCTTCTGATTTTTGGAAAACCCGCATGTCAACGTTTTTACAATCTACTGATTATCGCATGTGGATGCTTATTCAAGAAGGTTATTCTCCACCTTCTCGTGAAATTAATGGTATTAAAACTGAAGTTGCTTTTACTGAATGGACTTTCGATGAACGTAATTTGGCTCAATTAAATGCAAAGTATTTGAACTGTTTTTTCTGTGCTTTGAAAAATCTAAGGATTACATGCGCGTTTCAACTTGCAAAACTGGTAAAGAGATTTGGGATAAATTATGCATCACCTATGAAGATACTAATGAAGTTAAGCAATCCCGTTTGAACTTTCTCTTGCATGACTACGAACTTTTTCGTATGAAACCTCATGAATCGATTTCTGATATGTACTCTAGGTTTACTCAGATAGTAACTTCATTGCATGCACTAGGAAAGGAACTTTTGAATTATGAAAAAGTTAACAAGGTTTTGAGATGCTTGCATTCATCTTTTGATGCAAAAATTACTGCAATCACTGAATCCAAAGATTTGAATACTTATTCTATTGATAACTTACTTGGCTCACTCATTGCTTACGAGCAAGGTGTGAATCAAAGAAATCTTGATGCAGGTGAGAAGAAAAAGGAGAAAACAATCGCATTAAAGGTGCACAAATCGAATTCTGAATCTTTCGATGAAGTTGCCTTCATCACAAGGCAATTTAAAAGCTTTCTAAGGAAGAAACAAAAGCATCATCAAAATTGGAGAAAAGGTAAGGATCACAAATATGTTAAAGGATCTTCTGTTGTTGTTCTTCTTGAATGCAGGAAACCTGGACATGTGAGAGCCGATTGCCCGACACTTCAAGATCATTCAAACAAAGAAAAGGAAAAAGGTGAGGAGAAAACTAGGTCTAAGAAAGATAAGAAGAAAATCCAAAGAGGTTTCTGGGCAGAATCTGGTACTGATTCCTCTGAGACTGAACCAGAGGAAGAGACTACGAATTTGTGTTTCATGGAAGAAAATCAAAGTGATGAAGAAGAGGTATATAAACCAACCTATGATGAATTATTTGAAATTTGTGAAAAAATCCATGCATCATATAAAAAACTTAAGAAGACACATGCTAGCTTAAAATTAAAACATTCAAATCTACAAAAAGAGCATGAAGTCATTCTTAAAGATCATGCAACAATTGATTCTAATCACATGGCTCTTCTTGATGAGTTTGATGAGTTGAACAAAAAGCATTTGGAATTAGTTGATGAACATAATGAATTAAAAGTTTCACACACCTCACTTAGTTTTGATCTTAAGAAATCTAAAGAGATTGAGAAAAATTTGAGGATTGAGATTGATGCATTAAAGAGAACAAATTTGAGGATTCAAAATGATTTTGATACATGTAAGAAAAATCGGATGACTTCCACTTTTGATCTTAAGCCAGAACCTAGGAAGAGGCATTACAATTCAAATCATTTAAGAAAACCTTTTCCTGGAGTTAGATGTTTTTTTTGTGGCATGCTAGGACACATCTCACACACTTGCACCATTCACCGTAGTACACATTGGGTGTGGAGACCTAAGATGCAGAATTCACAGCATACCATACCTGCATTGCATTCTACTTTTCCTAAGAAGGATCCCAAACCTGTTTGGGTTCCAAAATCTGACTGTTGTTAAGTTTTACAGGTGTGCTCTCACCAAAGTCCTCGTGGGAGCATAGGATAACTGGACATAAGGAGGCTTGCAGCTCAAAATTGCTTAAACTCGCTGCTTTATCACTTGCTTGAAATTTTTAGTTTTTTGTGTGTCTTTTATTTATTTTTTTGTGCTAGTTTTTTGTGCTCACTTTGTGTTGATTTTAGTTTTTTTTATTTTCATTTGTTTTGTCTATACATTGCTCTTTAAATATGGCCTTCCATATGATTAATCCTTTCAAGCTTTTAGATTTTGGAGTTTTTGGAGATAGTGTTTAGCTTTTCAAAATTTGATAAAGGGAGTTTACTGTTGATGTTTTCCCTCCTTCTGACTTTATTTAGTGGTATGATTTTCTTCTCTAAAACAAAAGTCTAAACTCGGTTTAACCAATGGCCTGTTATTTAAGATCTTTTTCTTAGCTTGCTACATTAATTTATCTTATGCATGTGGATCTCCGAAAGAACACCGCGCGAACGGGTCGATTGGAAGGGCAGATTGGATCGTGCATACGACTGACCATTGGGGATAGAGGCTGTCGCCAACACACCTCGATGGGTAGTAATATACATAACCAAATTACGGGTTTCCCCCATCCGATATGAGAGATCGAATGGGGTTTAGTAGATGTGGGAACAAGTTTCCCACGGGCGCGAGCCCCCGTGGTTAATTACATCCCAGGCCGGAGCCTGAGAAAACTCTCGATTAAGGATCATACATTATCCTTTCTAAAATTGGGATTGACACATAGGTATAGACTAGGAAATCCTACTCAAAGGGAAGAAAGGTCTCAAAGAGGCTGAATCAGCATACGCGGCTCATACCAGCATTCGGAGGCTCTAGGGTACTAAGGAGAAAACTGAAGAAAGAAAGACAAGCAATCGATCACATGCGTGAGAGAAGGATGGAGGTGGCGTCATCCTGTGACGCGGATAAGTAGGATTTATAGTCCCTGAAAGAAGGAACCTACCTACTATTTAAGGCATACTACGAGACCGAATGTAGTAACCTCGAATCCTAAATCTAGGTTGGGCTTAGTGCTCTACGAAACACTAAGACCCGTGTCCTAGCTAATGCAGTGCAAAATCTGGACTTAACCCGGCCTGGATGGGGGAGCCAGCTAACCACCTAGTCGCTTTAAAACCATGATATCCAGTCAATTATGAAAGATGGGTGGGTGGCACAGTTATTGGAAATAGGACCGACATCTAGAGGATTTCCTAAGTGGTCCTGGACTTATGTGGGTTAGATGCTCCTAGCTAATGCAATTAAATTTTAATTAGTTGGTCACTAATGCAATGCATGCTAGTTGAATTGTCAGCTCATGAATGCTATAGAACTTTTAAAAACAGGCTTATAGAAAATAAATTTTTAGAAAAGACTGAGTCTCCCTAGGTCCGGCACTTCATCCTCATAGGCCAGATTATCCGGACTCTACCCGCAGGCAGGGAGATGTCTTATAGCAAGGAAAGAAGAAATGCAGTAATATGCATGCGACCCCGGACGGTTCCGGCAGTTCCCTAGGTTCGTTGAGTTTCTATGTTATTTAAAACTTAAAATTTTAAAAGTCAGTTACGAGTAGAAAAATTTTATAGTCCTTAAAGAGCCTAACGGAAATCCAGGCGAAAATAAAACCGGCATGCAAGAAAGAAACCTAGAAAAAGCATGTAATTCTACTGCGCAATCAGGTAAACACATCAATATAAATCCAAAATTAATCAACTAAATGGCCATAGGCAAATTGCCCTTATTACACCCCAGATATGCATAAAATAAAGTGGCCGGGCACCACTGCCAACAACTCGGATTTCTAAGCCTATGACAGACGCCAACAACTTTGAGTGGGATATTGGGTCTTCAAATCTTTAGCTTTCTGGATATCTTCTCCTTGGACTTCTTGGATCTCTCCTCCTTGAACTCCTTGGATCTCTCCTCCTTGGACTCCTTGGATCCGTCGTGGCTTGAATATCCAAACGAAGAGACAATTCCCCCAGTGTGGGGCATTGCCTTTTCTCTTTGGATATCTAAAGCCATCCAGCTCGATCTTCCAAATGGAAGAAGACTCTCCCCTTAGGGATGCCTTCTTCTTTTAGAATCCGAGCTGGATAAGAATATCCCAACTCAAAAGTTGTTTTCACAACTCTTAACAATGATTACATACAAATTTACATTTATTGAAAAGCAGTAAATTCTAAATCACCTGCAAGGTTATCCTAATAATCATCCCAATCAGTTTATAAAAAATAAAAGTGCTAACACCATTGACCCTGTGCCAAGCCATGCTCTTAATTTTGAGGGCTAAGTAGCTCCATCTGTGCAGTTATAATTATTAATTTTAGCCCTCATTTTTATTTGGGGGGAAGCTGAGCAAGCACCTGCATAAAACATTATTAGAAATCATTATGATGCTCCCCCCTTTTATTAGCTTGAGCATGGCCACCTGCACGGAAGAACAGTATATATATATATATGTCGTTCCTAACCTATGGGTAAGTCTAACGCTCACATCCAGAGTGCAGAAAAAGTAAGCAAACACACCAATCATTTTTCAAACAGCATGCAATGAAATCCACGAAGGCTCCGGCACACAACAGAAAAGTAAAACCCAGCGGCCTAGCCTAGATCTAGAAGTGGTGCCCTAGCAAACAATTCTATGTGTGTGTAAGGCTGGTGTGGTCTGGATAGGTCCTAAGCAGGATAGTTAGTTAAAGTTAGCTAGAGTTCAGGTTTGTTGGGGGTCTGAACAGGATATTTTAGTTGAAATTCAAATGTTAGTGAATTAGGGTCCATTTTAATTATTTCAGTTTGTTGATCAATTTTAAGAGCTTAGAGAACTGACATTTAAAGTTCAAGTGATATTAGTCAATTTTAGAAAGTTCTAGATCCTCCTATGAACTAAGCTAAGGGTCCAAAAGTCACTATAGGAAATAGGTCAATTCTGGGCCTCCTATCACCTTAGGAAAATACTAGACCTCAATACGAGTAATTAGCCAGGTAGTAGGCTGAAATCGGAGTTTTCTAGGCGAAGTTATAAATTTTCTAAGTTTCGGGCCCTATCCTATAGACTAGGGTTGACCAAACAGTTGACTTTCTGATTTAAGTTGGTTTCTGAAAATCTAATAATTTTGATAAATACTAGACCCTAATAGGAGTCTAATGCCACTGAGTTTGCCTGGTTTGGAGTTTTCTACAATTAGTTATGAATTTTCTAAAATCGGGGTATTTATGGAATTTTCTAAATTAAATAGGAAAGGGCCAATTTTACTGTTTTGATCCAAATGAGCTCCAAACTGATTGGAATCACTCCCAAAGGTCAGGGGTGACCTGAGAAAGTGATCCCAAGTGTTTGGGGAAAAATTTGGGATTTTAAATAATTTTTAATGATTTATTAGGGGCAAAATGGTAATTTCCACCTATGGTCAGATTAAGGGTCAACCTAGAGTCAAACTATGGAGCCCTATTTATCTATGGTTAAGGATCATATTCTGGTCAGTTTGAGGTATTACGGGTAATTTTCTGACCTAAGATGTATTTATTGTATTTTTCGGGAGGTCTCGTGGCCTTATTTAACCAGTTAATTAGGGTTAGTTAATTAAGAAGTCTAAAGGTTCCTAAAAATTCCTAGAAAATTCAGGGAGGTTTATGGTGTCACTAAGTTTAAATGTTGAAGTTTTCGTGTCAATCCGGGATCTATCCTAACTCCTAGAAAACTTCTAAGTTCGCTAGACGGGTCCTTAATTATTGTCCTTAGGGTGTCACTACGTTGCATGGGTCTGAAGTGATGTTTTAACTAACCCTCAAGGTAATAAATGCATGGGAGTACAAAAATAAAACAAACACACCATGTCCTTAAATCTAGGAGAGCCTAGGCTAAGTGATTGTGGTGCAACCTACACATGCAAACTACGAACAGTAAGGAAGTAAATACACCTAATGAAGGGATTAGTGAATGGTTGGGATCCAATCATCCACTAACCCACTCCCCCATGACTTGCTCTTCACATATAGAACCCATGTCTAAAATTTCATGCAATAGCGGATCTCCCGGAATTAAGAATTTAATAACATAAGTAATTTCGCAAATACTCAAAATAATTATAAATATATATAATCTTTTAAAAAAATAATTTAATTTAAAAATAGGTTAGTTCATATCTACATAAATATAGGGGAGACCCACTGACCACCCTAACGAAGTCTCAAGCGATTTGAAAACATTTTGTATCCTGAAAATAATTATCATAATTAATATTTAATATCAAAAATACTCGAATAATCGAATCCAAATAGTGATTGGTCAAAACAGCCAAAATCGAGGGCTGGAAATGGTTTCAAAACATAAAGCTCGCTTTTCTGAAAAGAACGAGGGGTTACACGTCAAAATCCGACTTAAAATGGCGAAGATACGAATTTCTGAAGTTTAAGTACAATAAAATAATATTTTAAAATAGTGTAGTTTTGCTGTTTTTGAAATGACAGGAGATACAGACAAACGTTTTATCTGAAAATAGTTTCAAAATATGCAGAATTCAGAGTACATACGAAACAAGGTGCTGTGCGTCGACAGCGGACTTAAAACGACAAAGTTATGTAATTTCGAAGTTGAAAGGCAATAATTAAGTATTTTTAAATACTACTGTTTTACTGTTTTGAAAATAATTGCACACAGACCCACAAATTTCAAATAAAACCAATTCCAGAAAGTGCAGAATCTAAATACGTTCAAAACAAGATGTTGTGCGTTAAAAAGGGAGCGAAAACGAGAGAGATATGAATTTTTGAAGTTTAAAGGGCATTAAAGGCCTATTTTAAAAATAATTTTTTAAAAGAAAATAAAAAAAAAAATAATAATAATAATAAATAAACAATAAACTACTGTTTAAAAATGATAATTACAGTGCTAAATAATTATAATTATATAATATAATAATAATTACATTAAAATAAGCATTTAAATGATATTAATAATATTAAAAATAAACCCTTTTCACTGTTTTTAAAATAATTTAAAATCCACAGGTCATTTTTATAAAAACAAATTTTTATCATGTAGAGGACGACGATACGAATCCAACGAGGTATTATACGTCAAAAACGGACGAAAAATGAAATTTCTACGATTTTTGAAGTAAAATAGGTTTTAAATAAATTAAAATACTTATTTATTTAAAGAAAACGACGGCGGCGGCTGGGTGCGCCACGTGGCAAGCAGGGGTTGGTTCCGCGGATGCGGGACGATGATTGGCGGCAGGCGGGCGAAATCCAGACCGCCGATCACGGATCCAACGGTCCAGATCGGATCTACGCATGCGAACAGCCGGACCGAACCCTGAACCCGTATTCTGGCTTTTTCTCACTCGATCTTCAATCAAATTGTATGAAATTTTAAACCTAGGTTCTAGATGTGAACAGAAATTATGGGGGATATTTTATCTAGATTAATATGTACTAAAAGCAAAGTTAATTAACCCTAAGTGTACTATACTTGGGTTTGAGATATACCTCAATCCACACGGTGGATTCGGGAGTTCTTGGTCTCGTTGGACTCGTGGACTCCTCTAGAACAAGTCTCTTGTTGAACTCGAGCTCCGAGATGGTCCCGATCGAACGGAATTTGCCTTGGAGAGGTTGCACGCTCGATCTCGCCGGGATCTCGCCGCCGGCGAGGTTTGACCGTCGGGTTTTGGTTGGAAATAGTGGAGGAAGGTTGTGGGAGGGCTCTCACCAAATTTCGAGACCTGAGGTCGTCTCTCCAGAAAGTAAGAGCAAAAAGATCCTTCCAAACCTAATTTTCTACCTATTTAAACTCCTAAACGACCAAGGGACGGCTAGGATCTAATCTAGATGAATTTAGGAGGGAAATTAACTCATGAGGGCCGTGGTTTTGATTTCAAATTGATTGGTAATCAATTGGGCATTAAATAGGCCTTTAATTTGATTTAAATGGGTTATAATTGACCTATTATGACTTGGGTTGACCAAGTCAATGGCTGACTTGGTCAACTCAGTCAACTAGGTCCGAGGGGAAGAGTGATCAAGCCATGAAGCCTTGAAATTGGTTTAAAATTGATTTTAGGCTTAAAGGGTCCCATTTGGTCAATTCTGGTTGACCTGGTCAACCGGGTTGACCCAGGGTCCAAGCTCGGGCTCGACAGACTCGACTCGACCCACTGAACCCAGTGGGGAGGGCTATAGGGTCTGTCTTGGTCAATTTGACCAAGTCAACTCTTTAGGTCCGGGTCTGGGCAAAATCGAGGTCAACAAGGCATAATAGCCAAAGTTCTTAGATATCATTCAAGCTTTTGAAATCTTGCCATTGCATTTATCTCGTGATTCTGATTTTGTGTTGTGGATTGTTCTTCCCTATGTTAGAGAGAGAGCTCATATTCTCTAATATTTGGAGGATATACTCACAAATAAGTTTTTTTTAAGGGTATATTAAAGAGTTTCTAGCTTGCAAGAATTAAAAAAGAAAGAGGCCAATGAAGCCAAATTGAAAAAGAAGCTATATACACAAAAGTGTATGAAAGAATCAAAAGATGCTCAAAAGAGCCAATCAAAATGACAAGAGGCATAAAATGAGCCCACTAGATGCAAGCTATCCTCTCATTGGTAAAACTCTTAAAACTTAGAAAACTCATTGATTATGTGATGCTTTCAAAGACTTGACTTTAATTTCTATGATTGAGAAAAATTACTTTGAGTTATTAATTATGAGATATTTTCTTTGTAATTAAGTCTTGAATGGATCTTATTATCTTATTTAGTTATTCTGAGTTGGATTTTTGTTTTCCAAAAGAATTTTGTACCCTAAAGGATGTCCGATCTAGGGTTAAAAAAATTAGATGTTCTACCTTCTTCTGATTGGGATTTGTTAAACTTCCTGATCTCTTGGAACTCTAAAAGTTTAACTTTTTGAAAAGAATTCTCATATGATGCCTCCATAAATACAAAAAAAATTAGAAAAATTAATTTCCAAAAATATTCGTTTTTGATTTTTCTTGTGTTCCTTGTTTTTATTTTTATGTGTTTTGACTGTTTTTCTTTTGTTTTATTTTTTGAGGGTCTTGATCATCAGCCTTCATCTCTTGATTTCAATTTCAAGTCACATCGTCCTAGCTGATACCTTTATCGTCCTGGACGATATGACAAATTCTGTTCAAAATCCATCTACTGACCTATTTCTGTGCTTGCTATAACTCATCGTCCCGGACAATCCTATATCATCCTGGACGATTTAATCGAACTCATGGTGATAGTCCTGGCCGATAGAATTTTTCGTCTGGCCGATGCATTTTATGTGCATCTTCCTGGCCGATACACTGGATCATCCTGGACGATCCACGTGTCAGCACGTTTTGATCTTTAAATTCGGCCTCAGACGATCCATTATTGGACAATCGTCCCGGCCGAGCCACTGTTCATCCTGGACGATACATGTGGCAAGCATTTTAAACATTTTAACTTCGGCCGGTACGATCAATTATTGTGCATCGTCCTGGACGATACACCTAATCGACCCGAACGATCTGCTTTTTCAACGGTCGTTCGGCCTGACTCCTCGGGCCGATCGCCTGTGTCTGATCGGCCCGGACGATCGGACCGCCTTTTTGACCAATCGGCCTGTACGTAATTATTGAACCATATCGGCCTGGACGATTCTGCGATCGGCCTGGACGATATGGATGTTTCTTTAAATTCAAGCCAATTCCAACCATGCTTTCTCACCCTTTACCTTCATCTCTTGTGTATTTTCTTGCTACCTCTTTCCTATGGCTGGTGGGAAGCGTGTTCGCCAGGCGTCTGGGAGTTCTTCGAGGTCGACTTTGGATCCTCGATTCAGGGAGGCAAAAGATCAGGCTGCCTATCGTCGCTACAAAGAGAGTGGCATCACCCTTTCCTGGATAATTAATCCTGCACATCTCTCATACCCGGTAATGGACCTTTTTTCCCACACTTCTCTTTATTTTATACTCACTCTCGCCGTCCCTTTCTCTTCCGAACTCCTCACTGAATTTTATGCTAGCCTGCGCATTAACCACACCTTCACAGTCATGACCTCCTATGTGAATCGACGCCCTATTGAAATCACATATCAGGATTGTGTTGATCTTTTACAACTATCCACCACTGGGGATAAGCTGCACCTAATAGCCTCTGATCCTGATTTTGACTGGTCCACGGCGAATCACTTCCTTCGTCAGACCAATACACCTTTCCATGTTGGAGAGACTAGCTCTTTGGTCAAAGATGCTAGGACAATCCAACATGTCATTCGCACCTCCATTATCCCAAAAGCCGGGGACCGAGTTCACATCACCCCTCTACTGTCCCTCACTACTTTCTACATTATGGCCCAAAGAGAATTCAATGCCGCTGATCTACTCTTTTGCTACATCGATCGCCTAACCATAATTTGCGATCCAGGCCATAAGAGGAAGCCCAATCTAGCCTTAGGACACATGATAGCCTATATCCTTGAAACCAAATACAATCTCCAATATCCTGCTAGTCCTGACCTTCACCCTCCTTTCTACTCAAACAATTCCTTCACTGCACTTCATAGTACTCGTCTCCACCCAGGAAATATGGAAGGTTGGGGGGCTAGAGAGGAGGAGGCTTCTGCTCCCGCTTCCGTTCCTGATCATGTCCCTCTCCACCAGCACTCACAGTTTGATCAGTTGATTGAGAGGTTTGATCGTTGGGAGACTCGGTTTGACGCCTACGTTGTTGCTCAGGAGCAGCAACACTCAGAGGATATTGCCCGCTACGAGCAGCACCGCGCTGAGGATTTAGCCCGATTTGACAGTTTTCTTACTCAGCAGCAGCAGCAGCATGACCAGGACATCACCTAGTTCAATACTCAGTTCACCACACTTGCCACCTACTTTCAGCAGCCACCTCCACCACCTCCATCTAATGATCTGGATCTCTCGTTGTTTTAGTCTGTACTTTGTGTTGTTTAGTTTCCTTTCTTTTTGTAGTTTGCTTCTTGGTCTTTTGTGATGTTTTTCTTTTATTTCTGAACCCTCTTTTTGTGATGACAAAAGGGGGAGTAGGGTGTAGGAAAAACCTGTTTGGTTTTGGGTTTGTAACCTTGATGTTTTAATGAAAATTTTCCTACTTGTGTTTGCTATCATAAAAAAGGGAGAGATTGTTGCAAATCTATTTTTTCATGGCTTATGTTTTGATGATTGACAAACCCTACTTCTCTTGGACTACTCTTTGCTTCTAACTTTTCAGGAATCGAAGACCGGACGATCATGAAGAAGCCAAGTTCAGAATAGCATAGGTTTAGGGTTGAGTCAGTCTGTACTTTTGATTTTCACCTTTTGAGTCTACTTGTAATGGTCAAAGAGACTGATGCTAAGTAACCCTACACACACACACTTGAGAAACTTAGAATTTCTTTTTTTGCCCACATCGGCCAGGCCGATAGTCCTATCGTCCTGGACGATCCGCTTAAAACAGAAAGTCTAATTAAGGATTCTTAATTAAGGCAGCCGACATTAACATATCAGCCTGGACGATATGTATATCGGCCAGGACGATAAGCTCAAAACAGAAAGAAGTAGCCGCCTTAGACAGTTAAGGTATACTGTATTTTTAAATTATCGGCCAGGACGATCCCCATATCGGCTTGGACGAAATTACCAAATTATGCCTTAATTGATCAGGAAATCAAGGGAGTAATTAAGGATGATTGATACGATCATATCGTCCTGGACGATCGCAGGATTGGCCAGGACGATATATTCAAAATCCTTGAATTGCTTCAGGACGATAAATATCGGCCAGGTCATAAACAGGGCGATGCTCAGGATGATTTACCTCTGATTTGAACTAATCGGCCAGGACGATCAAGCCAAATTTCAATCGTCCAGGACTGTTCCCAGGGCGATTCTCTGGCCGATCTTCTTTGATTTGTACTGATCGGCCGGGACGATAAAGTCGGCTACTTGCAATTAATGAGCTCCTTGAGAGCTCTTCTATTTAAGAGCTCTTGTTCAAACGTTTTAGAATACCTTTGGCTGCTGCCTTGACCTGAGAAGACCTTGAAGAGAGAAAGAGAGAGAGGGAGAGAGAGAGGGGATCTTGTGAGGGGGAGCTTATGAGGGAGATTCACAAGGGTTGCTTCAAGGATCGCTCTGCTTGTCTTTCGTCTGGAGTGTCTCGTCTGTGGAAGGGTCGGTAGAGGTAAAGAGTTTGCTTTTGGTTGTGGTTCTCTGCCAGCTTCAGGAGGAAGCAAAAGGAGGTTCTTGTAAGGGCTTCTCCGCCTAGCCGTGGGGGCTAAAGGAGAGTCACGTTTTGTAGTGCAATACTTGGAGGGTGCCTCCAAGGAGTGGACGTAGGTCGAATCGATCGAACCTCTATAAATCTTGTGTTCTTATTTTTGCTTCCGCACTTGTTAATTCCGCATTAATTTCTTGTGGTGTGATTTGGTTTGTGATTTTATTTCTTTGTCTTAAAAGTTTTTTTAAATACCAATTCACCCCCCCCCCTCTTGGTTAGCTTGGGACTAAGTTCATAGGGCTTAACATCCCGAACGAACTTTCAGGGTCTAGGTTTGGGCTCAACAGATTTGAAATGACATTTCAAGACCAATGGAAGTGGTTTCATGGCCTAGAGAGGTTATTTGGGTCAAAACACCTATTTGGACCTTAAAGGGCCTTTTAGGTCAATTGTGTTGACTTGGTCAACCAGATTAACCCAGGTTCTGGGAATGGGTCGGATAGGTTTGGTTTGATATTTGAAACTTGCTGGAGGAGTTTATTTTCAATTTGGAGGTCGTTTGGTTTGAAATCCATATTTGAGCCCTCCCATAGGGGTATTCTGGTCCTTTTTGGGTTCATGGTCACTAGGGGATAAAATGAGTCCATAAAAATGTAGTTTATTTGTCAACATATCAGGATTAATGGTTTGGAATTGATTAGAGGCTTTGGTGAAGGCTCTAGGGTCAGAATCTTCAAGGTGGCAGGTCCAGTGGCATAGGCTGTAAATATCTGAAGGTTTTACAGCCTTTGGATTTTGATTTAGATTATGAGATTAGAGACCTTAGAATCGATCAAAATTTGAAGGGTAGCCTCTAGAGACATGTCCCATCAGTATGCAACTGACAGACCCTGAATCAGAGGTCATTATACTCGGTTTCAAAGTATTTAAAAAATCAATAAGAAAGGCCTTCAAGACCAAGCCTTTGAACCTTGGATTTGAGTCTGGATTTTTTTGAATTTGAAATGGGTTTTGAGTTTGAATGACTGGATTTGAATTATCCATATCATTTATGATCATTTGGAATGATCATGAGTGGTAGGATAGGGTGGAAGTTTGACAGATGCAGGATTAGAGTTTTAACTGAAGTTTGGGTTTTGAACTGGACTGAAGTCTGGTTTTGATTGAGACTCAAATTGAGTTTAGATCTGGAAAGAATTGAGGTCAGGATTGTTTTAATGTTCGAACTGATTGAAGCTTGGATTGGTTTAAGACTTGAATTTATCAGAGGGCTGGATTGGTCCTAGGATCTAGAGGGACTCTAAGATCTAGAATCTAGAAGGATCTTAGGATTTGGAATCTAGAATGGTTCTAGGATTTGGAATCTAGAGTATGGATGAATCTTAAGCTCTAGAGCAGATCCTAGGGTCTAGATTAATCTGGAGTCTGGAAGGGTCTCAGTGACCTCATACAAAAATGAGGTCAACATCTTCATACATGAGTCTTCTTGATCCATCAAACAATCACTCAAGTGGCATATGACTATATAGACATGCACATAAAAATAAGTTCAAATGAATGACCAATGCCACCTCACTTGACTACAGGTCAATTCTTAAAGCCCAATTTTATAATTATACCCCCAAAAATCTTGCCCTGATACCAAAAGGGACAGTCACAATTAAAATTTTTCTTTTTTTTTGTTATCTTTTTGGAAAATCTGAATGTAGACTTTCAAACTTTTTATTCTAAAATTATATTATAAACATTATTATGAAGTATATATCACATCTTGAGGCGAAAGTAACATTATTTATTGGATTTAAATTATAAAACTATAAATCTTATCTGAACTATCATAGTCAAATTTAAGAAGGGACTACAAATGACATGGAAGGATCAAAATATTATTCAATCATGTATTTACCTATAATAATCTAAATGTATTATCATCAACTTCATAATTAAAGTAATAGTAAATTATATATCTTCCCAAGAAAAGAAAAAATCATTTATTATTAACAATTTGAATATGATAATAATGATCGTTCTTTTATTTCATTTTTTCTCAAAAATAAAAGGATAATTTTCCCTTATCCTATTTAAGAGATAAATTGAATGGGGTTTAATTTATCTGGGGTCATAAATCTCATACAAATTTTAATCCCTTGTTATTAATTACATTATATAAAGATTATGCTTACTAAAGATACTTTAGATTTAATTAATGGTAGAAATTTTATTTTTGATTTTTTGAAGAGTGATATGAAAGGAAGGATGTTGGAATTTCAATGATGATAGGATCAATTCTTGAGCACTTATTTTGTAGGCCAACTAATGAGAAATAAGAGGCATTTTGAGATTTTGTAATAATTTAGAAATACCTTAATCTATTATATGTTAGTCTTTAAATTTTAGATGAGAAAAATTTTAAGTTTGAGTTGATATTTTATTTAAAATTTGGGATTAAATTCTCAATGCCACGGACTTAAGATTTTAAGTCTGCCCCATAACCTAAATCTATGTTAAGCACTAAATAATAGTAACCCAAACCTAGATAATCAAATGTAATTCTAGGATTACATAGGTCTGAATTGGAAAGCTAGCTTAACCACCTAGGTGCTTTAAAATTATGAATTTAGTCTTATAAAAGATAGGCAAGGCTTATTATTTTAGTTTTTGAGAATTTGGGGTTGACATTTATAGTTTCTTAATTGGCCTCTATACTTATGTGTGGTGGTTATGTCCAATGCAAAAATTATTTATTAACTTTTATTTATTTCTAATGAAACCTATGTTAATTGACCATTTTGTGCAATAAATCATATATTTTGAATTAAAAAAAAATAATAATCTTAAAAAAATAAGTTTTTTTTTCATTCAGATGCACATCACCCCCAGCTTAACGCTATACTCTAATAGGTTAGATGGTCTACATAACCTGTAGGCGGGGAGGCGCCTAGCAAGGATAGAATAAAATTATGTATGCATCAAAAAACCCCATTTTCCTAGGGCTTACTTTTTAGAAATGTTTTTCTTTCTATGTTGCCCCAAAATTTTTATTCAATTATAAGTAGATAGATTTTTTGGTCATTAAAAGCCTTACAAAATTCAAGCTAAAACAAATTCCACATGCAATTAATAAATCTTGAAAAATAAAAAAAAAACCTTGAAAAATAGGAAATTTTTTATGGTATGTAATTTAAATGAGATAATCACTTATCAAATCATGTTAAATGAATATAAAAGGCCATGTATAATCACCCAAAAAAATCAACTTTGTTTTTAAAAATTCAAGTTCGTGGGTATTTCGACAAGGTTAATGGAGACGGAGGGTCACCAGCCTTCTCTGGCCGGTGGTCCATTGGATGCTCATCGAGCAGTTGTAGGGAATTCTCAAATTCCAGTCCAGATGTTCTCATCATCCCTTCTGGCATTTGGTGATGGAGTTCCTGGTTTTTCTCAAGGAACAAAACCTAAGGTGAGAACTGGTATGCCTCTGTATCAATGAAGGAGGATTGCTATCTTTAAAGAAAAATTTTGAAGTTATCGGAAAGGGGAAAAGTGTTGTAGCTGAAGAAACAGTGAAGATCAATTTAAAATTGGGAAATTGCCTAGAAGGTTAATGGATTCAATTTCAAATGATGTCGCTTCTCCATCGTCTAAACAATTTTCTAAAAGACTTGATGATAAATTGAGGGTGAAAGAAGGTTCTGTTATTCAAAAACCTGATGCTAAAACAAATGTTTTTCACTTTGAATGTGATTCTGTAGATGTGGAAGAATCGGTGATTTTGATGAAGGAAGCTGCTGTAGATAGTGAAGACATTGATAAAAATAAAACATTTGAATTGGTAACAGTTCGTGAATGCAATCCAGGAGATTTAGCAATGTGTTCTGGAGCCTAGAATGTTGTTTTAGTAAGATCAATGAATTCAAATCAGCAAAATGCTTGGAGCCAGAAGGAGAATATGAAGGTATTAAATATGGAATTGGGAGATTTCTTATCAGAAGATGGAACATTAATTAAATTACATATTGAGAAGGCATTGGAGAATACTAAAAAGCTTCAAAACTCTCTAGTAGTTAAAGTTTTTGGAGGTAATGTTCCATTTCATGTAGTAAATACTGAATTAAGGAGGCATTGGTCTCCTTTTGGGAAATTTCACCTTACAATGCTTGGATTGGACTGGTTCTATGTTCATTATGAAAAAGAAACGCTGGAAGCTGTATTCTCTAAGGGACTTTGGTTTTTCAATGAGCAAATTATTGGAATGGACAGATGGTCGCCAAATTTCTCTCCCACATCTTTAAAAAGATTAACTGCTCCAGTGTGGGTTAGGATGCCTAACCTTCCCTTACAATGTTGGGATGAAATCAATATTTGCAGAATTGCGTCGATGATTGGGAAACCTTGCATTATTGATGGGAACATGTTTTAATAGGGAAGGAGGGAGTATGGGAGGATTTGTGTTCGTATCAAATTGGATGCCCAATTTCCTCTTGGAGTATGGGTTGAAGGAAGCACTAGAAAATTCTTTCAAAAATTAGAATATGAAAGGATTCCAAACTTTTGTTTTGTTTGTGGTAAAATTGGACACATGAACAAAGATTGCTTAGAAAATAGTATAGAAGGAAATACTATTTCAAAAGAAGCTTGAAATTCTCATAAGCAAATGGAGGATGCCAATCAAACAGAAAAGAATAAACGGCCAGCTGAGACTCTGCAAATGGAGGATGCCAATCAAACAGAAAAGAATAAACAGCCAGCTGAGACTCTAAGTGTTGCTAATGAAGGTTATGGGCCATGGATGCAAGTTAATTATGGGAAAAGAAGAAATAAAAAACTTTGTTTTCAGAAAGATTACCCCACGAAACAAGGAAGAAACTGTGGTCATAAATGCTGAGGTAGTTTCAGAAAATCTGAAGCAAAGCTTGGTTGATGTCGAGAAGTATAAAAGGAAAGAGGATGTCTCTGTTCAAAAAGGGAAATCAAGTCAAGATGAAGATTCTGAGAAGGATGCAATGCAGGGAACAGTGGATATTGTAGCTTTAGATACCACTAAAGCTAATGGTATGTCATTCAAAACATCCAATATTTCTTTTGAGAATAAATTCAATATTTTAGATGGATTGGTGGAGGAAGGAGAGATAGTATGTACAGAGGAAGTTGTTGTTGCATATACTCATGAAGATTTGAGTGAGTTTAATAAAGAAGCACAGGTTAAACTCATGGTTAATTTGGAGGAAATGAAGTTGATTGAGATGAAGGAAGGTGGCTCCTCCAATGTTAAAATAAAAGGTACTAAAAAACTAAAAGGTTTAGGACCAATTAATTTGGCTCCTGGAGTAGGAGAACTGAAGGGGATGGTAAAGATAAATTGGGAACTTTATCCTCTCTTATTCAATGACTTCTTCCATAGCATTTAAGAATTGTAGAGGAGCTAGGAAGAAAAAATCTTCTCTATAATTGAAGGAGGTTGTTAAAGAGCATGGGGTTTTTTTTATTAGTTTACTGGATACCAAAATTTCTAATATTTGTAGAAGGGAAGTTGATCAGATGAATGGTTCAGAGTGGGAATTCTTTCAAGTTTCTTCAGAAGGAATGTCGGGTGGTATTCTTGTGATGTGGAAAGCTAGCTTTGCCAAATTTCAAATTTTAGAATCTTCTTCCCAATTTATAATTGGTGATTTTGAGGTTCCTAGTAAAGGAAAATGGAGGATTTCTTCAATATATGTAACAAGGATGTTTACAAAAGAAGAAGACTTTAGGAAAGGATGGAATTATATTCCTCTAAGGATTTGCCTAGGCTAATAGGAGGAGATTTTAATTGCATTCTTTCTAAAGAAGATAAGAACGGAGGAAAAAGATTCATGTTTTCCCTAGGACCAAAGGAAATGAAAACTTTTTTAGCTTGTAATGATTTCCATGAAGTTGGGTATGTGGGTCCAAAGTTCACTTGGTGTAACAACAAATCAGGTGTGGATCCGATACTTGAAAGACTAGATAGATGCTTCTTAAACTTGGCTGCATTGAATTCTTCTCATCAGTTGGTGGTGAGGCACTTGGCTCGGGTAGCTTCAGATCACTGCCCAGTTGTATTAAATCTCTTGGTTCATCTGTCAGCTAGGAAGGTTTTCAGGTTTGAAGATGTTTGGGCTTCCAACAAGGCATCAGCTGCGGTGTTGAGAGGGTTATGGTTGAAGAAATCAGTTTGCAGCTTCTCCCAAATCCTAAATTGTAAAATAGAAAAAGCTCTAAATGCTCTTTTTTATTGGAGCAAAGCTAGACACAAAAGTTTATTTTTATTAAAGGAGGAACTGTTGAAGCTAATTAAAGATCTACAAACAAAAGTAGCAAATGAGGGTGGTCTTTTAGAAGATGATTGTTGGTTACTAAAAGTAAAAGTGTGTGAGATCAATTCAACTCTTGCTCAGTTGGATACTTGGTGGAGGCAAAGAGCTAAGGTGAAGTGGATGGTAGAGGGAGATCGTAATTCTAAATTCTTTTTAGCTTTTGCTTCGACAAGTAGGAATTCCAATTTTATTGCTAAAATTAAAAATGAAAATGGAGAGATTGTGGAGGAGCAACATCAAATAAAGGATGTGATGGTTCAATTTTTTAAAGACAATTTGAAGAATAGAAATTGTAAGCTTGATGATTGGCCTAGCCCATGGAGAATGCTGGATGTTGGAGATAGAGATATTTTAAACAAAGCTTTCACAATTGAAGAAATGGAAGTAGTGATCAAGCTTAGTGGAAACAACATCTCTCCAGGTAATGATGGCATTACTTTTTCCTTCATTAAAGCGTATTGGGAGATAGTTAAAGTTGACTTGTGGAATGCAATCAACTACTTTTTTGAAACGTCGGTTATGGATTCAAAATGGAAGGAAACAATTATAGTTCTTATTTCAAAAGTAATCAACCCACTCAGTCTAATTTCAGACCTATAAGCTTATGTAACACTGTTTATAAATTGGCGGCAAAGATGCTTATGAACAGGATGTCTTATATTTTTCCTAAACTAATTTCTGAGGAACAAGCGGCATTCGTGAAAGGAAGATCCTTATAAGACCATGTGTTGATAGCTCAAGAGATAATGCATAAATTCATATATTCTCAATCATCTAAAAGTTTTGTGTCTTTTAAAATCGATATGGAGCTTTCATATGATTCGATGGGATGGCCAACCTTGGAGAAAGCAATGGATTATTTTGGTTTTCTTGGTATTTTTTCTAAGCTGATTTTGGAGTGCGTAAAAGATTCAAAATTCTCTATTCTGACTAATTGTAATCTTTCTAATTGGATAAGTGGAAAAAGCGGATTGAGACAAGGTTGTCCCTTATCCCCATTTCTATTAATTCTATGCTCTTAATTATTATCTAATGCTTTTTAAAAAAGAGAAGTTCCATTGGTGTTCGATTGTGTTCAAATGGATCTAGAATTTCTCATTTGTTGTATGCTGATGATGTGATCATTTTCTCAGAAACTAACTTGAAAGCAGTCAAGTAGATAAAAGAAATTATGGAAAACTTCTGTGGATGGTCAGAACAAAGAATTTATACCAATAAATCTTGTATGATTTTTGGTAAAATGGTTAGTAGAAGAAGGAAGAAGAAAATCTCTCATTTAATGGGGTTCAAAATAGTGAAGGAGCTGTCATACCTTGGAGTCAAGCTGGCAAAGAGGAGGTTAGTAAGAGAAGAAATTCATTTTATTGTTGAAAAGCCAATAAGAATGACAAATATTTGGAGAGGGAAATTATTTTCCTTACCTGGTAAGATTTTACTTACAAAAATAATTTTGCTATCTTACACTATTTTTCATTGTATCAACTCTTTGGTTCCTAAGAGTATTCTTGAAGAGGTAGACAAGATTTGTAGAAGTTTTAATTGGAATAAACCAAATAGGAGTCATGGGATTCATTATGTCAATTGGGACATAATGTGTTTGCCGCTGAAATGGTGAGGGAGAGATCTTTACTCTTGCTCAAGTAAAGAGGGACTGTTGAGAGCTAAATTAGTTTGGAAGTATGTGAATGTTAAAGTCTCTTTGCTTTATGAAGTGTTCTATCTGAAATATGGAGATTTATGGGAGAATAACACAAGAAGGAGGACCGGTTCATCATCTTGGAGGATCATCAAGGATGGAGGTAAATCACTAAGGCCTTTAATTAGATGGAACATTGATAATGGAGAGGAAATTGATGTATTCAATGACACATGGGTATTGGATAAAAGCATTTGAAAATGGCCAACTTTTGTCATCCCATATGATAGCAGCTGTTTCTTAGTTTCAAACTTCATTTATAATGGTAGATGGAATGTGGAGGAGATAAGTAAGTATATGGGAAGTGATCTAGTAAGTTTAATCTCTCTAGTACAAATTTTTCTAGTATGGAGGAGGACTACATGGAGTTGTTGTATCAAAAAATAGGGAAATCCATTTCTTCTATGGTGTTTGAGGCTTCAGTTTTGCATACAAATCTGAAGCAGTTCTAGAGTTGGATTAAAAAAAGCAATTTGAATCCAAGAGTGAAAACATTATGGTGGAGGATTTTTAACAAAGCACTTCCTACTTGTCAATTTCTTTGAGTATAGAAGATTGCAAAGGGAGAGACTTTACCCGGGGGCTATAATGAAATAGAGGATGAAGATCATGTTACTGTTAGGTGTACAAAGTTGAAGGATGTTTTAGCTCATCTAGTCCAATGGGGGTTTGCTTTTCTAGTATCTGATTCATTAACAGAATGTTGTATTTGGCTGTCTAAAAAAAGTCCTTTCACATTTAATTTGAATTGTAGTGTGGTGATCTTTACATGGAAGTCAAGAAATAAGTTGATTCATAGTGGAGGTGAAGACAACTCATTGATTATTGCTTCTAATGCATTGAGTTTTGCTTCTATATATGCTCATGGTAATGGTAAATTCTTGGGTATATGGGATGCTAATCAGTCTACTAGGCTGTCCAATTTGCATTGGTATCCTCTTCCACCCGATTGGTTAAAGGTAAATGTGGATGCAACTCTTCTTTCTTCTTATAAAACTGGTAAAGGAGTGGTATTTCGAGATCACAAAGGTAGATTATTCCAGGCTTTTGGAAAACTGTTACTTCATTAGGATATTTCTACATTGGAGCTTTTGGCTACACAATCAATTAAAGAGATGATTAAAGATTGGATGTTTAAATACAAGAGGATTATAATTGAAGGTGACAATGTTAACATTATGAAGTTTTTGCAAAAATCTAAGACAAGTGGTGACTCAAGGTATGGAGATGTTCATTTAGTCAATGGGTTTAACAATGTAATTTTTAATTGCATAGATAGCAGGTGTAACAAATTAGCGGATTTATGTGCTAACTATGGAATTTTGAACTATTTTGTTAGGGATGAGTTTAGTATGAATAAGGTTCCTCCATCTTTTGGTCTTTGTTAAAGGAGGAATCTAATTTTTTCATTTTGTAGGTTGTATTTCTTTCTTTATTTTCAATGCAATTTACTGCATTTTCTTCAAAAAAAAAAAAAAAAAAGAATATAAAAGGCCATGTGGAAAATGGCACCTAGTTAGAAACTAGGATTTACAAAAATTAAAAGTGGATGAGCTCCACTAACAATATCTCAAATTCTAATCCTAGAGAATGACACAAGTTTTAAAGAGGAATATTCTTTGTCTTCATTTCATCAGCTCCTTTGCTCATGTTCCCTGGATCCACTAATTTTAGATATCCAAAGGAAAAGAAATCCTCCCCGAAGGGGTGTTTCTTTTATCTTTAGATACCAAGTCATCCAAGTTTGGATCTCCAAATGGAAAGAACTTTCCCTTAAGGGATGTTTCTTTCCTCATTGGATTCCAAATTAGATGCTAAATATCCCATTTTTTTACTTTAGCAACTCTTTTTAACTTAATTACATATGAAAATTAAGATTGACTCTATCCTAATTGTATGTAATCCTAAGCAATGTATATAAAATCATAAAAAATCCCAAGCAGTTATATATATCAATTGATCATTTTTGATCCAACACATTCACTTAGCCATGCTTTAATTTTTTGGGTGAAAGGGTTAGAAAATTTTGCACCTATAGAAAAAATTTTAATTACATTTTAACTAGCCCCTTTTTTATAGGACTGTATAAGCATGACCACCTACAAAAAACTCTGTTTACATCTAGATCATTTCTAACCTAAGAAAATTTAGCAACAATCACTCATCATATCATGGACATGGAAGTGAAAATATCATATCATAAACATTGAAAGTCATATCAAAATCATAGCAAGCAACATGTAAAAAAATTCAAGTAAAACCTTCATTACAAAGAAAAGCATTCATAAAAGAACAATGACCTAGCCTAGAAGTAGGATCAATTTTCGAACAAGCCATCTACACTGTGTGCATCAGGCTGTGTGGCTTTGATGTATCCTAAGTTGGTTGTTGTTTGAAGTTTTCTAATGTTTTATTTTAATTTGTTTTAAACCAAGGTGTGCCTTAGTTTGAGATTAAGTTTGATGTTTTAATGTTCATTTAAAAAAAATTTAACTATTAAAGTAAATTAATTATTTGTTCTTTAAAGTCCTTAGTTTTGATTAAGTGTTTTAGTTCTTACGCCTTAAAATTCAATACCTTATGCTCTCCAATTAGAATCTACAAAAGGTATAAAGGCCATTAGTTACTAATAATTTATTATTAAACATTTAAGTTGACCAATAATTTCCTTTGTATACAACAGGGCCATAAGATTTATTTCACCCTCCTTACTACTAGATTAATAACCTCGTAGGCCCTAATTACCAAATAATTATCTTCATATTTAAGTTTAATTTAGTTTGTTAGATTAAGTTATCAAAATTTTTAATAATGTTTTTTAATAATTTTTTAAGCTTTTGATTTGTGGTTCCCATTCCATTAATTCGTTTGTAGTGTTCTCATAATGGGCATAAGGACTAAGGCTTCCTTAGGACAAATAGCTCTATGGCTCGAGATAGTCTAGCCTAAAAACTTCATTAATGGAATGTTTGTTGTTCATTTTAATATTATTTTCTAATTTAATTCATTAAATTTATGATACATTAAAATTTTAATCATTTATTGAATTAACATATTTTATTAAATATTTTAATGCATTTAATAATGGGTCCATTTCTTAACTTTTAGATTTATAGTAGTTTCAAAAGTTGTCATATTTTTAATAAATATTAACACACAAATAAGTAAATTTCCATTGAGTTTGATAGATTTAGTTTTTTCTAAAATTTGTTATGAATTTTTGAAGTTTATGTATTTTAATGAATAGATTTGACCTAATTGTAATTTTTGATTTTCAAGGAATTCTAGATATTTGATGATTTTAATAAATATTAGACCTAGAGATGAGTCTATTGCCTTTCAGTTTGTTCAATTAGGATTTTTCTATAATTAGTTACAAATTTGCAAAGTTTTTGCGTTTAGTTAAATTATTTAATTGCTTAAATAGAGGGAATTTCTTATTTTTTGTAACAAACTAATACCAAACCTCTTGAAATCTTCCTCAAATATCAAGAATGACTTATGGGGGTGATTTTTAAGTATTTCAAATTTATTTGGCATTTTCATTATTTTTAATTATTTATTTAAATTTATTAATTATTTTCCTTATTTTCATATTGGCCTTCGTGCTGAAAGTTGGTGATATGGATTTACTTTTTCTTTGATTGGGAGTTTAATTATGAGCAATTTGAGCCCTTATTTGTATTTTTATGTTTAATTTTGGATTTATTATAATTTTTGAAGTTTTGTCCCCCATATTGGGGTTGATTTTTATTTAAATGATGCAAATTCAAAGTGATATTAAAACTTGGGTTGTATAATGTCACTAAGTTCATTAGTTTTGTGTTTATCTCTATTAGATGTGTGTAGAATTTCTTATGTTTTTTTTTAAGTTCTTTAGACGTAACCCTTAATTATTTTTCCTAGGTGACTTTAATATTCAAATTGGCTTGAAACTTGGATTGACTAATTGTTGCACTACACAAATGTAACACACAAAAATCCAATCCCTAATAACCATTGTAGAGTGAGTTAGCCCAAGTTAAACCCATAGGTCAATTCTTGACTTATGAGTTAAATTTTGGCAATTAAAGCTTTTAATCACTTCAAATAAGAGCAATTAATTTTGGACAAGTAAAAAATATGTCCAAGATTAGTTTTCCAAAGTCCCAATATTTGATTAATTAAATTTCTGCATATTAATAAAAATACCCTTAGGAGTTAAAATATAGTAAATTTAATTTAATTTTAAATTAGATATTCTAACCATAAGTATTTTGAAGGTCTCCTTAAGACCTTTCCATTGAGCCTAAGAGTACCCATTTTGGACAAGTGTGTGAGAAGATATGATTTTTTAAAGTTTATTGGTTTTTTTTAATGAATTTTATAAAGGATTTACACAATTCGCATGCCCTTTATGAGCGGCACCTTCTGATTGGCCAGCAAATGATTATGCCATTAATGGTTTCATGTACTTTAACCTTAGTCATTTGATCCATGATACGATGATTAAGATATAACGTGTATAAGGACTATGGATTTAATCAAAGTTGTTGATCAAGATCAATGACTATGATTTCATCCATAAGGCTTTTTTAGCACAATCTGAAATATCCCACTAGCGAAATGCTTCCAAACTTTACATAAAGCATAATGGGATCAAGTATCTTCAGTCCAATGGTTAAATTCCATTGGTTGGAATGTTCACTTCACACTTGACCATACTACTTATCTATGGAGCTCACATTTATATTTTTACCTAAAAAAGAGCTCCAAAACCTTATGCCTGAGTTCAGATAGCTTTGTACGATACCATGGAAAATTTCACCTCAAGGAAGCAGGGTTGGAGGAGCACCTGAAGTAGGACCTTGAGCTCAGATTATAGGGTCTCATCGGAGTTCCCTCAAAGTCACTATAACAAAGCACAAGAAGGCCTAGGAAGCTTAAGGAAACATAGACTAGCTATGGGAAATCTTTTCAAAATAAGAGGATGGAATGAGAGGGTCTGGGTTGGGATGCTTTATATAGCTCTCTCTAATGGCTTCATATTGCCAAGTTCACTAAGGCAGAGGGATTGATTATCTATCAGCTAGAGGGAGCATCTTAAATAATATTCTATGAGCTCAATAGATGGTTTTAGTCCTAAAATGCCCCTAGATATGACTCATGCAAGGAGGGGACCACTAGGGGTTAGTTTAATCTATTTGGCTGACTCCATTAACCACCTAGGAGAATCTAAGGTGGAAAGCTATTTAGAAGGTGATTGAATCCAATGTAAGGGACAATTGGGTATGGTGAAGCCAAATTAGATGAAGTGTCTATGAAAGATCAGTCTTGGGCACTTTGGGCTAGCTTAGGTTTTGACCTAAGTCATACCTTGGGATGGGATTATCGTTGGAGGCTCATAGGACCTAGATCCATCTAATGCATTCATTATTTTGGCTTGGTGAGGCCTAGGTTGCAAATTGGCTCATCCCATGGTACTTTTAGCCACTTTAGGTTCCTAATGCCTAGCCAAAGTGGACCCATGGATTGGGTGACCTAGATCAGGTGTAAGGGGTCAAGGGAAACCCAATACAAGCTTTTGGAGTAACTTAGGTTATGATTTGGCTCAAGGGAAGCCTCTTTGGACCTCTTGGGTTGAGAAACATGGCTAACCCAAGTTGACCCAATGGTTGGGCCTTCTATGTAATGTTCCTAGGGTCCTAATGGACCATCTCAAGGGTTCATTTTACATTGGTGATTCTTAGAGCATTGGATTTGGATCAGGTTTAAGTGTATGGATGGTTTGGTCAACCGTGATTGACTTTGTCAACCAAGTTAAACCAAGGGATAGGATTAGGTTCAACCAATTCAAAATGGCATTTTAGACCCATTGAATGTTGCCCCATGTTATGCGAAGGCTTCCTTGTATGAAATGCACGATTAAACACTTAATGGGCTATTTTGTCAACTATGGTCGACTTGGTCAACAATAATTGACCAAGGATTAGTTTTGGTTCATTCACTTCCAAATGACATTTCAAACATGTTAGAGGAGGTCTCTAAGTTAAAAATGTATGTTGAAATGGCTTAATCCAAATAATGCCTTTTGGTTAATCATGGTCGACTTGGTCAACCAAGTTTGATGAAAGCTTTGGTTTGATTTTTATGTAATCCAAATAATGCTTGGAATGCATTGGAAGTGTTCCAAATGTTGGTTTGAATGAGCCATGTTGAGGTTTATGGGAAGGTATGATTTCTTTAGGGGTTTTGGGGATAATTGGTCCCATGGTCAGCCAAGGTCCACCAAAAATTTAGTTTTCAGTTTAAAATATCATAAACATGATCATGAATATGTTCAAATGTTTTCAGGAAATTCCAAAGGTTAAATTCCATAAGGTGCATTGTCTAGTGGCACGGGCTACAAATATTTAAAGATTTTATAACCTTTGAAATTCAATTCAATTTTTGGGATTAGAGAGCTTAGATTAGTCTCAAATTTGGATGGTTGACCTTAGGGATAAGTCTAATTATTATGCAATTTAAAAATCATGATTTTGAGGCCATTTGATTTGGTAATGATGTGATTGAAAAACCACGCAAAATAACTTATAAGACCAGGAATTTTGGCCTTTGCTTTTTGTTTGAAATTTTTGATTTGGCCTTAAATTTTGGTTTAAAATTTTGGATTTTTCCTTGACTTAATTTACTCATATCAATGGCAATCATTTAGGTGATTGTTAATGATACAGTAGGAGGGATCAAGTGGTAGCCATTAGGTGACTATAAATTGAAAGGATTTGGATTTAAATTTTGGTTTGATTTGGATTTAACTTGATTTGAATTTGGGTTAAATTTGAGTTTATTTTTATTTACTTAACGTCATACAAAAAAGAGATCAATAATATCCCATCCTAATATGAGCCATAAATAGAATATGTCATTTCATGTTGGATGGTGATAGACCAAGCCTAATATCTTAAGTTTTGGAGACATTTTTGATTTCTTTAATTAAAAATATACTACCAAGCTTCAAATTAAAGATAAATTCAATGTACTAGATAAACATTTATAATTATTTCTAAGATTAAAGACACCTCAAATAAAGTGTATAGAGGAATATCAGGTAGCTGAAGATTAGATGATGAGATTAGAGAAGTCTTTTGATAGTATGTAATGTCTTAAAAGTAGAAAGTCTTATTAGATGTAATTTTACTAGGCCGTGAGATAAAGTGATAAAGGTTGGGCTTACAAACGGAGATGATTCAAGCCATGCAAAATATAAATATTTCTAGAGAAGAGTTCACTGAGACCCTTAGGGGTTGGTTTGTACCACCCTTTGCCAAACAATGCATGTAAGATATATTTCTAAGATTGGTGCTAGGGAGCAAGATGGTAATGCAGTATGAGACAAAGTTTACTACTCTATCTTGGTATGTCCCAAGCAAGTTAGTACTTTAAAGAAGAAGTGTTATAAATTTTTTAGTGGTTTCAGAAATATTTTGAGGCATCATTTAGTGCCATTTTATATCCATAATTTTTTGAGCTAGTTGAGAGGGTTAGGCCAGTGTAGAATGATTGGATGTCCACATAGTATAAATGAGAGGCTAGTAGGATGAGACTTAGAAGGGAGCACTCTAGAAGTGTTGTTAGTGGTAAGAAGTTTAGTTTTTTAAGTAATGAATCTTGGAAGGGAGGACTTGCAATAAGTGTAGGTGGGTTTGTTTTAGTCAGTAGTGCCCCGATTGCATATTTTATGTAAATAGGCATATGGGTAGATGTATTTTTGATATACAAGGTAGTGTTTCAGGTGTGGCTAGCCTAGTCATAAGCCAATCATTTAAGGACATCATAGGGGAATTTTATTTTCTTGGCTTATATGAGAGACCTAAAAAAAGGAAGTGATGGGTATTGAAGACATCCCCAATGGTAAGAGATTTCATTGATATTTTTCTAAAAAAGTTTATAAATTCACCTTAAAAAAAAAACAAAGTTATATATTAAAGTGGTGCCGAGTACATTTTAATCACGAAGACTCCTAATAAGATGGAACCAAGAGAAATTATAAGAGTTAAAGGTTCAGTTATAGGATTTATTAGATAAAGATTTTATCAAATCAAGTAGGTCTCCTAGGGTACTTTTGTGCTATTCATAAAAAAGAAGGATAGATCTTTGAGAATGTGCATTGACTATAAAAATTTAAATAATGTGATCATGAAGAATAGGTATTTGCTTCCCATGATATATGATTTATTTGATTAGTTAAAGGATTCAACCATATTTTTTAGGTTGATCAACTATCTGGTTATCACTAGTTGAGGGCGAGAGTTAAGGATGTGACAAAAATAACCTTCAGCACCAATTATGGGAAATTTATGTTTTTTTGTGATGCTATTTGAGGTGATGGATTAACCAATTATACTCATTGATTTGATTAATAAATTTTTAAAGGATTATCTAAGTTAGTTTATTATTATATTTATTCATAATATTTTTTGTATATTCAAGGTCTAAAAAGAGCAAGCTTAAAATCTAAGTTTATCTTAGAAATTCTATGGTAGTAGAGGTTGAATGCTATGATTTTAAATATGAATTATGATTAGCTTCCATTATATTTCTAAGACAAGTGGTGAGAAAAGAAGGGATAATTTTGGATGCGCATAAAGTGTACGTTGTAGTAGATTTACTTAGGTTCACTTCTGCATCTGAGGTTTAAAGTTTTCTTGGGAATGGCTAATTATTATATTAAATTTATAGAGGCTTTTCATATATTTCAATCCCTCTAAAAAGATTAAATTATAAGGTCAAGAAATTTGATTGGACATGAAGTTCCAAGAGATTTTTTAGAAGTTAAAGTAATGTGTAGTTTTAGCTTCTATATTAACTACTATGTCAGGCATTGAGCGTAATACCAAGTAAAATAGTATTTAGTTGTACCTACTATGACTTAATCTAATAAAGGTAACAGAAAAAAATTTCTACATTAACACCTCTTATATGTGTCTATGAGTGTCCTATATGCATGTAAATGTCTAAATTTATTTAAAGTGGGTCTTGGGCATCTGTATGCATAAATGTGAACTTTAGAATTTTCCTTGGGGCATTGTAGCTCTGAGTTAGGGCACTGTGGCATGGTGCTGGGTTAGACTTTAATAAAAATATTAAAATACACTTTATTTTCACTTTAATTAAACCACCCCATAAGAAGCCATTTAGAAAGAGAGAGAGAGTGAGAGAGAGAGAGAGAGAGAGAACAGGAAAGTTAGAAGTTTGTGGTGGATTTGAGGCAGACTTTACAGAGGATTTTTATTTTAAAAAAAATGTTACTTTAGCACATTCCATATCAAATTTCTTTAAAATTTAATTAATATATTTGGTTTGATTAAGAAATGTACCATCATTCCTTTGCTTCACACTAAATCCAAGAAAATATGTTAGCTCTCCCATCATACTCATCTCAAACTTTCTACTCTACATTTCTTAAAAGTCATTACAAAGATATTCATTTGTTGATCCAAACAATATTTCATCCACATATATATGAACAATGAGTAGATCTCCTCCTATTTCTTTAAGAATGGGGTGGTATCTACACTACCCTTTAGAAAGGATCTATCTAGGAGAAATATACTGTCTTTCAAACCATGCCCTTGAAAGTTCATTAGAGATGTTAAGCCCTTATGAACTAGCCCAAGGCTAATTAAGAGAGAGGTGAATTGGTATTTTAGAAAATCTTTCGCAATAAAAAAGCCAACCCAAAATCAACCACAAAGAAAACACAATGCGAAAATAATAAAGGAAAGAACACATCAGATTTATAATGGTTCGGTCAAACCTTGACCTACGTTCACTCCTCGGAGGCACCCTCCGAGTATTGCACTAAACTTAATGTCTCTCCGTTAGCCCCCACAGCTAGGCGGAGAAGCCCTTACAAAATCACTTCCACCTTCCCCGGTGCGGCGGAGTAGCCGATCTTTTGACACCAAAGAGATCTTCTTCTTCCAAGAACTTCCCTCAAGACAAGCCTTGAATTCGATGGTACTAAAGTGAAAGCTTGCCAGAGAAACTGTGTGGAATCCTCCTCCACACTCCCTTGAAACCCCCTCCAAGGATCTTTTCCCTCTCTCAAACTCCACCCTTTCCTCTCCCTTTCAAGCTCTCTCTTTAAGTTCCCTCCAAAAGAGCGAAGCTACAATGGCTGCCAAATACACTCTTCATGAGAAAGCAAGAGGTCTTTAAATATAGATTTACAAAATCGACATTATTGTCCAAGACAATTGCCGGATCTTCCCGTATGATATGCTTAAAAAGAGAGCTTCTAAAAACCCTAAAAATTTAATTTTGGTGCCAAACATCATCTAGGACGATCGCAGGATCGTCCCGTACGATTTGCTTCAAAAGAGGGATTCAGAATACCCTAAAAAGTCAATTTTGGTGCCTAGAATATTCCTGGATGATCATAGGATGGTCCAGTATGATGTACAAAATTTGACCTGATAGTCCTGGATGATATTAGGATAGTCCAAGATGATTAGTACAAAAAATGTACAAATCATCCAGGATGATGTTCTGGATCGTCCATGATGATTAAAAGAAAAATTAATTATGTCGGCAAAGGTCATCCCGTACGATATACCAATCGTCCAGGACGATCGGATTGAAAAATTTAACCAGAATTAGTCCCCTAATCATAGGATCAATTTAGGCATTATTTGTATTAATCGGCCGGGACGATCGGATGGTTCAGGACAATCAGATCATCCAGAATGATTTGAACAAAAATTTAAACTTAAATCCTTGCCTAAATTATCATTGGCGGCTCTTTTCCAAGATCATAAAGGATCGTCCTGGACAATCCAAAATCGTCCAGTACGATTAGTTCAAAACTTGATCTTTTAAATTTGACTAGATCTCACTCCCTTGGGTAGGTGTGTGCGTGGTCACCAAGCAAGCATACACCCTTACAAGACTTGACTCAAGAAATCAAAAATTATATCAATAAATATTACAAATACTTTTACAACATAACATTATTCAACCCAATCTTGAGCTCTAATTATTTGTTTGATGTTGCATGGTATTCCTGAAATGTTAGTATACACACAAACTAATATATATTGCAAATAAAAGTAGACAACAGAAAGTGAGCCATAATATTTGTTATAATCAAAAACATAAACTCATAAGCTCGAGTTGCAATAGCCCTAGGTGCTTGCTTCAACCCACATAAAGAATTTTCAGTTTATACATATGCTTGGGAAAAGATGAATTTCCAAACCTAAGGGGTTACTCTACATATACATTTTTATTAATAAGTTCATTTAGAAAGGCACATTTAACATCCATTTGATATAATTTGAAGCCTTTAAACATTATAAAATCTAATAGAACTACAATGGATTCTAGTCTTACTATAGTGGAAAATGTCTCCTCAAAATCAATACATTCAATATGATTATACCCCTTAGCCACTAATCTGGCCTTATTTCCAACCACTACTCTAAAATATTTCATCTTATTTTTAATACCCACTTTGTACATACTCTATTATGGTCCTTAGTTTTGCTAACCAAATCCTAAACATCATTCATAATAAATTGGTTTAACTTTTCTTGCAAGCTAGGATCCAAAATTCATCAGATAAGACTTAGTCTATATTTATGGGTTCTACCATAGAGATGAATGCAAAATGACTAGCCACTTTTCGATTTCCTTGCCTAGTTCTTACTCCTACAAAAAAATTTCCTAAGATGAGCTCTCTAGGATGACTATAAGAGTCTACACATTCTCTATGCAATGGCTCCAAAGGCTCTTCTCTATCACCAAGGTTAATAGACTGTACTCCTTGGATAATCTCTACTTCTTCATCTTCTTGTAACCAAGGTTTAATTAATTTATCAAATTCATCAAATACAATATAGGTGGAATCTTCTACTGCTAAGCTCCTCTTATTAAAGATCTTATAGGCTTTACCTATAGAGGAATAGTCTAAGAAAACTTCTATATCAAACTTGGGGGAAATTTTCCATTGATGCGAATAAAATATTTACACCCAAAGACATAAATTATAAAGATTAAGTGTCCTACCCTTAAGCAACTCATATGCTATCTTATTTAATTTTAATCTAACATTCACCTTATTCAAAACATATCAAGCAGTATTTACTATTTCTTCCAAAAATAACTACGGAGAGAGTATTCAGCTATCATATCCCTAGAAGCTGGTACTAAAGTTTTATTTTTACTTTCAAATATCCCATTGTATTGAGGGGTCCTACGGGCAAAAAAGTTATGTTCAATTTTGAACTCCATACAGAAAGATTCATACTTATTATTCTCAAATTTTCCACCATGATCACTATGGATAGTAGATATCTCACATCCTAATTTTCTTTGAATCTAAGTGGAAAACATCCTAATTTTCGTAAATGATTCACTTTTATAAGATTAAAAAAAGCTCAAGTGAATCTTGAGTAATCATTAACAATCATATATCCAAAAGTTTTCTCACCTAAGCTGGCTAGACTAACAAGCCCATACAAGTTCATATGTAAGATTTCTAGTAGTCAATAGGTGGTGATGTTCTTAAAGGAATGAAATGATGATTTGAATTATTTTCCTAATTAGCAAACATCATACAGCTGGTCCTTGGACAAATCTAACTTTGGTAAGCCTCCAACTAAGTATTTCTGTGTTATCTTCCTAAGGGTTTTATGCTTGAATGACATAGTCGCCTTTTCTATATCCTAGATTCATCAATAATAGTTTTGAGACATAAAGTATTTGAATTATCAATAAAAGTCAAATCATGCATGTAAATATTATTTATTCTTTTTCGTTTAAGATAATATTTCCATTCTAACTAATTATATATTTAGTAGATACAACTTTTATATCAACGCCCTTATCACATAGCTGACTAATGCTAAGAAGATTATATTTTAATCCATCTATAAACAAAATATTTTCTATATTAAAATTTTTTGCATAACCAATCATGTCTATATCCACCACTTTTTTGGTCGTATTATCTACTAATGTTACCTTTCCTTGAACCATGTCCTCCAGCGTGATGAACTACTTCAAATCTCTAGTCATGTGATGTGAACACCCTCTATCTAGGTGCCCTATGTTCTCACTAGGCCTTTTGTGAGAGCATCCCTTCAAAGTCATCAATGATTAGATTTGCTAACCCAAGTAAGTTTGGACATCATAATTTAATGGATGGGATAAATGCAAGCTATGTTGTGATGCAAATGACTTAGGCCTCCACACTAGATATGTTCTATGGTACATAGTGCAAGTGTGGGCTATATGTTATACGATGCTACAAGAATAGAACCTAACAACTAGAAATGAATTCATTAACTTATGTGAGTGGTAGTGTCTCCATTTAGGGATATGAGATACAAGCTGTGTTTTTGGTTGTGTCAATTATGCTAGTGTAGATAGTGGTTTATTATTTTGAAATACATGAAGTTTCATTTTAAAATTTCATTTGCACTTTTATAGCTTTCAAACATCAAGTTTTAATGCATGCTCGCTAAAGTCTAGCTCAATTGCAAGTGTTTCTAATTCCTTAAATGCATCCTCTATATCAACATGCTCTATTTTTAGGAGTCACGAGATTTATTTATTTCAATGTGCTTCTTATTTAGTTCATCATATTCATCAAGTAAAGAATTATGCTTTTTATTCAAGTAATGTGTTCAGTTCTAAGAATATTATGCTCTTTTCTAATATAATAAACTTTGAATTTAACATTGCATATTTTTTCTTTAACTTCTTATATGATTTATGTATTATTTAGAAATAGCTAATAAGTCATCATAGCTAAGCTTACATTCCTCTTTCTAGTTGGAGTTAATAAGATATTTATCAGCCATTAAATACAAATTTGTTATTTACTCAGGTTCTTATTCTTAAGGTATGAAGTTGAATCTACCCAAAAAGCCTTCTATGTTCTTTGCTTCCCCTTTTTAAAACTTATATTTTCTTCACCCTTTTCCTTTTTAGGGTGAGTTTCAGGTTGGGACAATCAAATCTTAAGTGTCTTCTTATAGTCAATGAGTGAGCTAAGTAGATTATTAATAGAGTAGATGTTCAAATCTTTGATTCATAGATGGCAACAATTTTAGCATCATAATTATCACATAATCAGCATAGAATCATATTGACTTATTAGAATTGGATAACTCTCAACCAAGTGTATGCATATTAGAATCTTAAGAAACCTAGTGTACATGTTAGTTATCATCTCTTTTAATTTCATATAGAATAACTCCTAGTCATGCAACAATATATTCAGACGGTACTATTTAACTTCACTGGTTCCTTCATACATGAGATTTAGCCTATCCTAAATTTCCTTCTAAGTTCTGCATGAAGAAACACGCTTATACTCCTCAGACTTTAAAGCACAAAAAATTATAATATAAATATTTTGCATTGAGTTATGCATGTTTTCTTTTCTCAAACCTCCCTTCATTAAAAGAACTTCTTCCTTAATGCCACTAGCAAAAAGAGATGGATGTGTATATCTAACTTGAATCATATGCCACATGCGATAATCAATAGATTGAATAAAAGTATACACACACACTTTCTAAAAATCATAAGGAATAACATCAAAATAAGTGGATGCCCAATTGAAATTCCTTCAGTTGTATTATGATTACCATTATAATTTTCCATTAGAACTAATCAATATTTTTTTAATCAACAATTCAAGAGAACTCACTTTGATACCAATTGAAAGTTCAAAGATGGTTTGTCAAACCACTCGAACTGTGTAAGAACAACCAAGATGGTGTTGAATTGGTTTTTTAAAATTGTCTCTCAATATATTCTTTTGAAATCTCAAAACCAATTACACAAACTTCAGGGGAAGTAATTTATAAAAAAAAATTTTCTCTTTTGAATTTTTGTAGAAAAATAAATATGAAGATATTTTTTAGCTTTTTTAATTTTTTAGTTCTTTTTTATTTTTATTTTTCCGAAAAATTTAAATCAAAATAAATCTCAATAATCTCAACAAATGCTTGCAAGAATAAAACATGTAGAGAAAATTAAAATGCAGGAAAATAAAAGTAGAAAGAAATGTAAAATGAGCACACTAGATTTATAGTGGTTCGGTCAAACCTTGACCTACGTCCACTCCCCAGAGTCCTCATCACTTAGTATTACACTAAACCTTTTAGTGAATATCAATAGCAAGCTAGAGAAGCCCATACAAAATCTCTTCAAAGAACCCGATGTGCTAGAGTAATAAATTCTTTTCCACCCTCTTGGTGAAGCAAAGAACTTATAACATTTTTTGCCCTCCTTATGATGTAGAGAACCTAGATTCATTATTTTCCCTCATTGTGAAGTAGAGAATCTAGAATGCTTTTCAATCTTCGAGTGAGGTAGAGAACCTATAGTCCTTTTTACCCTCCTAGTTTATTTATATCATATAGTACAATCAATTTCACACTAAATGATCTTCATAGAAGTAAAAATACTTAATTTTCCACTACAATGTGTGTGTGCATAATTGGTATGTTGGTATAAACCTTTTTATTGGACTTTTAACTGAAGAATAATAAAAAATAAATAAATCAAAATATAGACTTGTAAAAAAATCAAACCTATTCCACCCAATTTTGGGTTGATCCTTTTACATGGTGTATGATGTATCTAAAATATTAGTATGTACGAAAAAATATATAATAATAATATCAGGAGAAACTAAGTAGAAATCAAATTATATTTGTTAACATTAAAATCATAGCCTTAGTATCCTGGATTAAAATGCAATTAACAATTTAGTTTTGATGAGTCCTAAATTTTTGTAAATATGCCATAGACTATGAAGAAATAATTAGGTTTCTTACTTGGAGAGATTTAAATGTCCAATGGAAGAGAACAGAGGATAAAATTATGAACTTTTCTGCATTTACCCTCACCCAAGAATCTAAAGCCTGACATTATTTCACTTCAATGAAGATTATGCCAATTAGAAATATTAATGAGGAGATAAAGGATATGTTTATTTTAAATTACTATATTGAAAAAGAAAGTATGATAGATTTTTGAAAATTTTATCTTTTGGTCAGTCCAATATATGCTTAGGGGTCTACTTCAATAGTTCAAGGGCATCCTAATCTTATTTTGATTTATGTTAGTCACCATTAATAATATTAAACCTAAGGGAGGAGTAAATTATTCCTAAATTTTTCCTAACTAGGTCTAAGATCATGTATTTCAAAATCTCCTTATTAGAGCGAAGAGAGGGATATGACCAACCAAAGAAACCCAACTAATAGTGACGTTGATACACTAGGATGCCAAGAGATCAAGTGCAGACCTTCTTGATAATGTTGATCCAATTGGGCATCTCTTGATCAATTTGGACAACAACTTAATGAGCTAGAATAAGACATGTATGCCTGCTATGATCATATGATGCTCTAACACTAAAGATAGTATCATTACCAAGCTAACTATAATGAAGTAATGGTTAGGTTTTTTAAGCATTGGGAGATGGACTCTCTTAGTCAACAAAATTTCTTCCTTAGCCCACCCTACTTTGATATGTATCCACGAGAAGGACATTCGTTAGAACCAACAATAATACAAGCAGAAGAAAAAAAAATATGAACATAGAGACTTACTATATTGTTAGTGTGGTAGCTATTTTTTATTTTTTATTTTATTATATTTTGTTTTTTTTTTAATTTTTATATTTTTCTATTTATTTTAATTTGTTGAATTAATTTCTTGAAATTTTTTAGTATTTGTAAAAAAAATTATTGTATTTGCAAAAAAATGAATGAAATTAATTTCTACAAATTTAGGAATATTTGTTATCTCACTATATTGCACTTTTTGCTTGAGTTATAAATTTAAAATATTTAAAACTAACATCCTTATGAATTTAATAGTACAAAACTTTCAAAATTTTCATAATAAAATAAGTTGCATGTAAAAACATTTTTTTCATTTAAAATTAGTAATTTTGGAGAAATTAAATCCTAAAAATAACTTAAGTACTTGACTACTTATAAAGGAATACTTCATTTAAGTACTTGACTACTTCATTTAAGTACTTGACTACTTAAGTTTTACGATTAATGTAAATTAACTCATTAAGTTAATCATATATCACCAAAAAGGAAATTAATTAAGGAATTATAAAACCTTTAATAAATTTAAATTAGCATAATAGTTGAGGCAAAAGATTGGTATTCAACATCAAAATACGGTATTTTATCAAATCAATACAAAAAGATTTTAAAATGAAAATAATTTAAAATAGGATAAGTACTTGAATATAAAAATTGGTACCTACAATGTCTATCCCTAACTCTATTCTTCTAATGAAATTATTGCAATCATAATACTTAAGGAAAGATTATAGGTAGAATTAAGTATTAACTAAATGTGTAATTTCATTAATACTGAGTAAGCTAGTCAAAATTATTCACCCACAGGAGTTTAATTTAAAAGGAATTTTAATTCTCAATGAAGGATCGAGAAGTTATAAATTATTTCCTTAAAACATCATCCACTTATGTACTTTATAAATAATTAGATTATTAACTTTATTTCTTTCAATAATATATTTAATGCAAAAGATATTTTTATCTTAGTGCAATATAAATTACTTGGGAACATGTAATATCTTGATCTTTGGAGGAATTTGATAAGAAAAATTATTAATTTTAGATTGCCTGTATTATGATATTTAAGCTTTTTATCATTATTTTTCTAGAGAACAAGTGAAAAATCATGAAAATTGAAACAACACTGTTGTGCCAAAAAGTCAGGGTTATAGCGCCAAAGTTTATTCCAACATTGCAACACCAAAGCTTATTCCATCACCACAACACCAAAGCTTATTCTGGAATTGAAGTGCCACCCTTTTAGCATCACTATGGAGAGATAAAAAAAAAATTCTAGAGTGTTTAACACTGAGCTAATATCTAGGAAGTGTTGCATCACCATATAGAGCACCACAGCGCCAAATCGCCCATCACTATGATGAGAGACAGCTAAACCAGTTAACCAATGCAATGAATGGTGAACCAACGTGCTGGTCCAGAACCACCGTGGTTCCATAAAGCCAGTACTATGATGGCAATTCAAATATTTTGAAATCATTTAAATAATACCTTTAGTATTCTTGTTGGAGGTTGCAACGTTATGGAGTTGTGAGTGTGTGTTTGAGTGAGTGTAAGTGGCTATTCTCAAGGGGAGTGGCTCTTGTATCTATGTTTTGTGAATTAAATTTGTATAGATCAAAGTGGAGAAGTGCAAAGGTGTGATGAGGATAATCAAATTTGAAAAAAAAAATTATTGATCTTTTCAATCATTTATTAGAGTTTCTATAAATCATTAATAGAAATCTACATATCAACAAGAAGAATCTAAAATCACATACATCATAATATTTCACCATATTTATTCTCCCAAAATAATAAATAATGATTAGTAGTTCAAAAAAAATCTATAATATATCCCTAGCTGATGGCTACAAAAGCATAAAAGAAAATACAAAGTAAAAATTAAAAGGAGAATCTGAGAATCTCTGAGAACCTCACTCCACTTGGTCCTAATCCCTTCCCTAACTTGAAATCATTAAATTCTATATAACGAGCTAAAAATCCCATTAGTAACACAAATTCACTAAAGCTTCCAAAGCAAGGCTTAAAGAATCAATATGCATGCTTGGTTCAATCAATAACATTTAATCTCATCAATGATTAGTTATCTTTTGTAAGGCTCAAAATGATCAATAACAAAAGAAAGAAAACATTACAATGAAATATATGGATAAATGGTCAATACAAGAATCAATAAAATCCATAAAGCAATCATACTAAAATTATTCACAAATCAGTAAAGGAATCATAACATACATGTGTCATATTATCAGTCTTATCCATCTTATATATTATCAATCATATGCATTATATACAGTCAAAACATGAATGTGTACCGATTCTATATCAAAATTATCAATGCACTTTATAGTTCTATTTATCCATACTATCAAGGTATACATGATTCTATATATAATTTAGCAAGGTAGGACATACAACTTTAATGTCAAAATTTCATCATTCCATTTGTTCATTCATATCAAAAAATAATATAAATATTATTATCATTTTTATTACAGTGGCAACCTTTAAATTAATAAAGAGTTATCACTCTCCACCTGTCGGCGTAATCGATCACCGATTACAGGCTACAATCTGGATAATACCACAAATTATATTTAAAGGAAAGCTTGTCACCCCACTCTTCTGTGTAGGGTATTATGTTTTAAAATCCAACCCATATTAATTAATAGTGTTGATAGTAAGCCTTTCTTACTTTCGTGAAATATGTTTTAATGTATGAATTGCAACACGAAATGCTAAGTTATATATATATATATATATATATATATATATATATATATATATATATATATATATTTATATATATATATATATATATATATATATATAGCATTAAAAAATCATAGTCAAAAGTATGAAATTCAATAAAATTATAGTCAAAAGTTTTATTAAATATGTATATATTATACATGAAAAGTTACAAGATGATAGTATGATAAATCAAGAGAAAATATATTTTTATTGATTTAGGATAGAATAAATCCATCAAACCTAAAATCATTAAAAACTAAAATAAGATTTGGGTTACTTATAATAATTATGTAAAAAAATCTCAGAACAAAATTGATGGATATAAATGCCCTGAATTCCTTCTCTCTCCTCCCTCTCTCTTCCTTCCTCTCCCACTCTTATTCTTCTTGAGTACATCACGGGGTGAGAGGAGTAGATGGCTTAATGCTTCAATTTTTTTATGCACCCTATTTCAAATAAAACTTCATTTTTTAATCTTTTTTTAATTTTTGGATCATTATAATGTGCCCACCTTAATAAAATATCTCCTTGAACCTTTTCATGAGCCAAAATAAACAGAACAAATCAGTAAAAATAACAAAAACTCATCAAAATAAATTAAAATTATTCAAAACTAAGATATTTATTCAAATTTGTTCAAACTAATATTGATGATTAGTTCATCATTAAGTGTGTGAAATCAGTCATGAATCTAAACAAATAATTATACTCACACGTGTATTTTAAGCAATAAATATACTATATTATAGCTAATATACTATGATATAATTATCAATCAATCAATTCAAATTCAATTATAAATATTGGATTGAAAATTCTACCAGTGGATCCTCCAAGTACACCTCTATCATTCTGTTAGGTTAGATTGTAGAATCTAGGTCAAACGGGTGTCAATGCTAGCATAGAAGACTATACATGCTCTATTATTCCTTTAATAACTCCTCCATCACTTATCCTACTCATTCACCCTTCAGTGTATTCTCTAGATTCCATAATCTTCTATCTATAGTCGTGTATGGCTTGCTTTCTACGAGTCTTGATCATATGCCCTGTCACCAGTGACAATTAAACTTCTGGTGCCCTTGCTACCCACATCTAAAACACTATCCAGTCATTAGAAAAACTGTCCAATATGCCTCTTATTGCGTTGGGCACACTTTGATAAGCTTCCCACACTTGACTCAAATCCTTTCCAATAGTCTAAGAGCATAATTCTCTTTCACTACTATCCATGCTAATTATATCATCTCCCAATATCTTCCTTCTCATATATTTTCTTAATAGTGGAATAACCAAATCATTCTCTACTAGACTTACTCTCTCAACTAGTTTTAAAAATTCCTGAATCCTTAATGGTATAAGCGGATGCCTCAAGTCATGTCATAGTCCCCTAAAATATCTATAACATTTTCCCTTTACTATACTGATCAAATGTGGAGCATAACTTTCCAGTGTAATGAATTTAACTGTGTACTACATCATTATTCTATCCCCTTGCTCCAATCTTATGAAAGCCTCCTATATTTATGGTCAGACTAATTATAGTACATACTAGTATCTAAAAAAGTAATAAACTCAGCCCAGGTAATCTCTACATTCATTTTACCTTAAAATTTCTCTCTCTATTGTCCTATACATCACCCCTTTGCTTCTCCTTCAAACAAAAACACTACTAGTGGCACTTTTCTATGCTCTGGACACTACATATTATCAATTTTGTTTATCTCATCAAGTAGTCTTATTTATCTAGGGTTCTATAACTCTCGTAAATAATAGTGGCTTCAATTTATGAAACATTTCAAGATGCTAGTCCTCTTCAGTCTCCTTATGTCTAGTCTACTTACTTTGAGCATCACTTATTACCTGTGCAAGCATACTGGCAAGCATTATTAAAATATTAAAATTGACCATAATTATTGCTTCACTCTATCCATCATGTGTATACTAATCATTAGAGTCCATCTATGTACTGATAATTTTTTTTCTAATCAATTAAAATATAAATTTAAAATAAACACACATGTGGATCAATCAATCAAATACAGAGATGAGAAAAACCTGCACTACCCAACTCATAATTAATTCATGTAGCTATGAATTCCATTTTTCTAACAATTGCTCTAATACCAAGTTTATAACACCCCGGAATCAAATTTAGAAGAATTTTCTATATACGTTTTTAATCATTTTCCAGAGCTTCTATAAATCATTAGTATAAATCTATATATCTAGCAAAAGCATCTAAAATCATATACATCATAATATTTCGTTATATTTATTTACCCAATATTATATATAATAGTTACAAAATTAGTTAATTCAATAATCTATCCATTGCTCTTGGATAAAAAAGTGTAATAAAAAATACAAAACAAAATAAAAAAAAAACCATGAGTATCTCTCACAATCTCACTCCACCTCATCATAATATCTTCCATGACTTTAGATCATTAAAGTCTACATAATGAGCTACAAAGCTTAGTATTAACTCAAATTCACTAAAGCTTCTAATGCAAGGATTAAAGAATTAATACGCATGTTCAATTTAATCAATAAAGTAAATATAATTCAATCCCATCAATGATTAATTTTCATTGATAAGGCTCAAAATGATCAATAATGAAAGCAAGAAAACATTTCATTGAAATATATTGATAAATGGTAAATACAATAAACAAATAAATCCATAAAATAATCATACTAAAATCCTTCATAAATCAGTAAAGAACACATAATATATAAGTATCAAGAATATCATTAATCTTATATATTATCAATCATATGTATCATATGCAGTCAATACATGTATCTATATCCATAACTATCTATCTATGAATTCTATTTAAGTACAATACAATTCAATTTATCAATATTATGAAGGTATACATGATTTAATATATGATTCAGCATGGCAGGACATCATGCTTTAATGTTGTATTTTCATCATTCCATCTATTGCATTATATTATAACTTGCATTAATTTATAGTGGTGACAAACAACCTTCCTTGCTTTTATGAAATAAGTATTAATGTATGAAATATAACATGAAATGCTCAGTTCTATAAAATGTAAGAAAATCTATATATTAGTTTATAACATCATAACTTTTATTTTATCTGGTGAATTCAATAGCTTTACTGTCAATATGTTCATAAAATCCATATCTATTGTATACAAAAAGTTACACCGTGAAAATATGATAAAACATGATAAAGTACTTTTTTTATCCATTTACGAGATAATAATCAGTTGAAATTAAAATTATTAAAATCCAAAAAGAGATTTAGGTTACTTACACGACTAGAAAAAATCTCTGAAAATAATTGATGGACAAAATACCCCGAATACCTTCTCTCTCCTCCCTCTCTTCCTTCCTCTCCCTCTCCCATTCTTCCTTCCTAAGCAAGTCACAACTCTGAGGGGAGGAGTTGGCTTAATGCTTTTATTTAATGCTTTAATATTATGATTTAATATATATTAAAACTCTTTTAGTGTCCTAGCAATGCAATGCATAGACCCAGCATTGCAGTGCTATATGTCTATTCTAAATTTACTATAGAATAGTGCATTTAGCGCTGCAGCCTCAGTTTTCAGTGTCTTTATGCTTTCATCATAATGCCGCAGTGCTTTAAGGTACAACATAACTGCTCTCCAGTTCAAACAAAAATTCAATTTTTGTTAACACATTTTATATTTTTGGGTTATTACAATAGGAGTATATACCTCAGATGTGGGTCATTTCTAACATTTTATCTACTATTTATCTTCTTTGTTAAAGTTTATAACTTGTTGTTTTATTGAGAAAAATAAAACGTTTGTGTTATGTAATATCGTCTCCATGTGTAGCTAAATTTTTATTCTGAATATATGATTATTTAAAAGGCATGTATTTCTTAGAATAGGTTTAATCTTTATAGTATTTATGCTATTTTTAATTCCTCCTTGCATCAATTGGTTAATGTATAGGCCATACTTAAATTAAAAACCTAGTGTGATCTAGAGCCTAGACGTAATATTAGAAGATAATTAGAGGTTTTAAAATGTAGATCGTCTATAATATAGATATATGGTGCTTATGATTATGGGATCTGAAGGTGAGAATATAACTGTAGTTAAGAGGAATCCTAACTAATACTCCAATAAGCTTGATAAAGATGAGAAGTACTTATGATCTGATTCACAATAATAATAGGTATAAAATCGCTCTAATGCAATCATTTATTTTAAATTTGATAGGTTTTGAACTTTTATAAATAGTGAATTTACTTTCTATATTTAAAATTTTAATTTAATCTATTCCAACCATCAATTAAGATCATTAAGCTAGTAAATATTTTAACTTAGAAGGCACTATTAAAGTGAATTTAGAAAATGTTTTGTCCTTTCATGGGAATGATACACTTCTCATCACTTTACTACTTGACACAATATGTGCACTTCCATAAAACATGATTTATGCCTTAGTAAATTATACCATCTTTACATAACTAAATAGCATGTGTAAGCTACAACAAAAAACTCAACATTATCAAAGTAGAAAAAATAGGTCAATTTTGTCTCAACAGATCTTCTAATAGATCAATAAGCTATTCAGATTTCCCATTTGTCTAAGGGTGGAATGCAGTACTAAAATTCAATCTTGATCCTAGATCCTCCTAAAGACTCTTCAACAGCTTGAAATTGAATCTATCATTATGGTCAAAGATGATCACCATAGAGATTCCATAGAATCTAACAATTTCCCTTACATACAATTGAGCTAACTTGTCAACTAAGGCTTCATTTGGGATGGATTTCTTACTGCGTCTTAAAGAAACTTTATAGTATAAAAATTTGAATTTTTGAAATAAAAAGTTGTTTTAAGAAGCAATAAAAATGTTGTCCCAAATGAAGCCTAAATCTATCTATCTTACATGAAAAAAATGAACAGACTTCATTAATATGTCCACACCCACTCATACAATTTTTTGGACTTGCCTAAAACAAGAAAATCTGATAACAAAATCCATTATGATGTTTTCCCACTTCTACTCAAGAATAGATAATGACTCAATAATTCACTAGGTTTTGATATTAACTTAGAAATAAACTATGTTGCTTCTCATTTATACACATGCCACCAAAAAATGGACTATACTTCACGGTGCATTTTTTATCGACTAAATGAACTGTATACTCAAAATAGTAGGACTCATAAAGAATCACTCTCCTCATATCACTACTATCCAAGAATCCAAAATCTTTGAGACTAGTGCTCATTTCTCTCTTAATTTTTCTCTATGATTTCAAGTATAAGATTCTCTCCATGGTGGGAGGTGACCTCTCTTTATGCGTCGAGTAGAGAGCACATTGGTGAAGGTAGTGAAGGAGTGAAAGGCTTTAGAAACCATGTCTCTAGTAGTGATAACGAAGGCTCAGTGGGGCAGGCTCAATGAGCTTGGGAGTCCTAGTTGCCTCGCTAGGCCATAGCTACTAGAGGTGCATCTAGTCAATCAAAAAAAAAAACTGTTGGTGAGCTATAATGACACGAATGACTTTGCTTCTGATGCTATGGACCCGCTTTCCAATCAGGCTCAATTGTAGAAGCTCATTTTGATTCCTATAGAAGCTCTCATTACTTTATAGTACTTGGAGATTGATGCTAATCTAGGGGCTGATGTATCATGAAACCCAAGTACGCCCCCATGATCTAAATATGATGCAAATGATACTATGCACATGGAGAAATATTTGAACATGAAGGGTGATAGTTGTATACATAAGGAGTATTGTATAATTGAGTTTAATGCAATATTTGAGGATTGAGCCATATTGACTATGTCAGTTTGATTACAAAGGATCAGTTTTATTGCTTGTTGTATGCTTTTAGTAATAGACTTTAATTTTTAATAGGCCTTAAAGACCTAATATAAACGTATTAAACAAATATCTCAGTCGAAGTCATGACCATGTATCTGTTTAACTGTTTGATAAGTGTAGTCTCCTATCTAGTCACATAGAAGAATCATGCTCGAACTGAAGTTCATTTCTTTACCCACCCCGCATACTTAGACATTACGTGTGTAAATAAAACTTGCTCGTCGGGGCCCATGCAGGTGTATACTCACACATGTATACAGGTTTATATGCTTGCATGTACACTTCTATGTTTGTATATATACATGTTTAGGTGTATGCGTGGGGGTGTTTCAAAATGTTTAGCGCCGATCAGTTGTGCGGGCAACTGCCATTTTACTGTGTACAATCCCCTTTTTGAGAGCTTGTAGACATCTTCTGTCAGCTTATATGAGTATTACGGATATGATGGTCTTATGCCATAGCTTGTGAATTGCTTATTGCTTTCCTTATGCATATTGCTCCAGTCTTTAGTCTTTGCAGTACATCCTTTACTACTACAAGGAGGCAGGTAAATGTATTCATTCACATATTTGAGTTGACTAATGGATAACACATTTTTTGAAGTCCCTTTGCATATACCCTTAGGTGGCATTCTTGCATATGCTTGTCGGAAGTGTCATTATCAACATGTAGATTCATATGTTCATTGCATACCAACTCTTCTTACTTGTACTTATTTGCCATTAGTTCACATGCCCTCTTTGATTATTGTTGATCATTGCAAGCAAGTCATGTTATCCATTAAGAGCATCATATCATGGCATGAAATCCGATTAAGTTGTTTACTATTTCACCACCACTTATAAGTAAGTAGCTTTTACAAATCTTTTTTCCACCACCAGCCTTTTATATGTTCATTTGTATTTAATTTAGAGCATGTTATTTTGCAAATCATAACTTCATTTTTAGCACTATGTCATTTTTCATATGTTAAATTTAAATTTGTGCATCCCGTGTAGTCTCAATTTCAAATTCAAATTAGGTCATGTGCATTTTGGCTCAAGTCAAGTCCACAACTGTTCACTTTTGTCCTCTGTAATTATTTCAAATTCAGGTCTTCTATTTGCTATGAATTTTGGCAGCCTCCTGATGTCTACCCCATTTAGGAAAAATTTCAGGAGTCATAACATTTCCCTTCACACTACATGAGCGCTTCAGGTAAGTGTCGGGCGACACCACAATCATATTTCTTCAATCCCCGTCATGCTACAAGAGCGCTAAGGGTCTTCGGGATACCTATTTGAAAATGTGCAATTTTCTTTCCCTCGCCATGCTACGAGAGAGCTTAAGGGTACTTAATTTCTTCCTCATCACGCAACAAGAGCGTTTCGTGGCCTACCCGCCTTGTCGTAAGCGTCGCACCGGGTTCCCTCCCATGGTGTTATGAGAGCGCGTAGGGTTGTCCGCTGTCTAGCCTCAAGCGTCAAAAGAGGGGTTTTGGAGGTTAAAACATTATTCCTTTGAGCGAGATAAGGGAATGGACGCGACAGATCGGTGCCGTTTGCAGATTGCAGGACTTGAGCGAGATTTTTGGCAGGAAATCAGGATGGGCAACGCTTTTCAGCATGTTTGTATATATTTTTTATCTTATATTTTTTTGGATATTATGCAGAGGTCAACAATCACTTGGTTCAAGGGCGGAACCACGTTAGCTTGAGGGGGGGCAATTGCCCCCCCCCCCCCCCCCCCCCCGGAAAAATTTTTTTTCCTAAGCCTCTTCGTCCCGCCGTCGACCTATATGTCAAGTTAGCGTGAGGGTGGGCAGTTTCCCCCCCTCCCCTAAAAAATAATTTCTCTATGCCCCTTCATTCTGATGTCAACCTAGTCTTAGCAAACAGAGCAAAGGATATAAGAGAAGCGAACAAAAATGGGCAGAGGAGCTCCTGAAAAAACCCAGCAGCTCCATTCTCCATTGCCGGCGACGGAGCAATCTCTCCATCTTGTGCTTGAACCAATGCAAAGCTAAGCAGCAAGACAAAAACATAAAGCATAAGAGAAGACTTCATCATCATGGCTTCCATATGAGAAATGAGAAGTGGGGAAAGAGACAAAAGCTTAAGCTTTTACAAAGAACTGAGCAAATGTCTTGAAAATCAACTAATTTAATACATTTTGATATATTTATAAATCATTTGAGTAATAAAGCAACAAAAATTACAATTTTACATCATAAATAATATTATTTAAAATTTATATATTATTTGAGTAATAAAGCAACAAATTTTACAGTTGGCTTGTTGTGCTCAGTCTCAAAATTGTGTCTATATATATATTGGAATTTTATTTAACGCTATTACAATAAGGCTATTAAAATTGTTGCAAATGTTTATGCACTCTCTATGTATGATTTAACATGCAATATTTTCTCTTTATTACTAAAATCTTCTGTAACAAAATAGGGCCGAACCCCCTTTATGTCGGGGGTCAATTGTCTCCACCTAAATATATAATTATATATATATATATATATATATTAATATATATATATATATATATAATATATATAATAAATATATATAATATAAATATAATAAATCTTTAAGGGCGAGAAACCTGGCAAGTCGAATCCTGCCAGGGGGCGCTGCCCCTTTGGACCATCGACATATATGTCTTATAAGTTTGCCCTCCCTGAAAATTAGGGCTGGTTCCGCCCGTGACTAGATTCCCACATCGTGCCATTCTATGCTAGACTGTATGGTTACTGAAGGTGAGGTAAAGATGCTCTTCACTCTTCATGAAAGAACATAGCTTTAGGTATTACTGGAATCACTTCATCCTTGTTCAAGAAATTTGGGAGGTGGTTAAGCCTGATATGTGTGCTACCATTTTCTAATTTTTCCAATCTGGATGCATGTCACCCTATTAGAAAGAAACATTGATTGTTCTAATAACCAAATAGCAAGTAGTCGACTCCTCGTCCAGTTTTGAACCACAAGTTTATGCCAATCAATTTATAAAATTCTGGACAAGATAATTGTCCATCAAATTAATGCCTCTTTATTCCTCTCATCTCTGAAGACCAAGGTGCTTTAGTCTCCTAATGTTCTATCTACCACCATTGTCTACACGCCCAGGAGCTTATTAATAAGTTTAAACACTACTGTAAAGTCGGGGCTTCTTGCTATTAAGCTTGATATGGAATAGATTTATGACTCTATGAGCTAGCCTACCTCTCTAGTTCTCCGTTATAATTGTTTCTTTTCATCTTATGCTCTGAGCTTCTTTCCAAAGCTATGCAGAAATGTGGGAAGTTGCTGGGCATAAGTATTACTCCTTCCCCGTGTTTCACATCTCTTGTATGCATATGACATTCTCCTCTTTGATGAAGCTTTGATGAAGTATGCCAAGTCTATTACTGGAATATTTGCTTGACTACTGCTCGCGGATAGGCCATAAAGTCAACAAATTGAAGTTCGCGGTCATGTTCAGCAAGGCCACAACTGCTTGGAAGAAACATTGTGTTGCTAAGGCCATTTGATTCCATCGTGTGGAGGAAATAGACTATTTGTGCATTTGCTTAGCTATGCAAAATCTCATCACCTCTGACTACTCCAATGTTATCTTGAAAGCTAAGCACAAGCTTAATACTTGGGTCGTTCGTCACTTTTCTTTTGCAGGTCATTCCACCCTTCTAAAACTGCTCTCCTTCCCTCCACTTCCTATCTTATGACCCATACTGTGGCGCCCAAAGCTGCCTGAATCAAGTGAAGCAATGGCATGCACGTAAGTACCCTTTATCAAGCTTAGATATTTGTAATTCCAATCAGAAAATTAAGATAAATAATCTCTAAAAACTCAAATCATCAGTTGTGTACACAATTCAACGCAGAGTAAGATTCGGATGTTGCGTATTTACTACTTATTTTACTGGTTATTTTTTGATACATTATTTTTTTTACGTATTTTTTACATATTTATTATGTATTTAGTGAGTATTTAATAAGTATTATTTATTTGCTGATAAAATATATAAACAAAATTATGTATCAAAAAATACGCATTTAAATAATAAGTAAATACGCAGCATTCAAAACTTACTCTATGTTTGTATTGCGTACACAATAATTTCTCTAAACAATAATAAAAAATTAAAAGAAAAAAAAAAATCTTTAATCTTTATATGCCTCGACTCAACCGGAAACAATCCAGGCTATGCCCAACTCCTCTCACCTCAGCCGATGGATCGCCATTATCAGCCATTACTCTCGCAAAGGTTTCTACGAAGAAACCCTCCGCCTCTTCCGCCAAATGCAAAACGAAGGCTTACCCCCTAGCCGCTTCATCTTTCCCAGCGTCCTCCGCTCAGCTTCCAAAATTTTCGATTCCAGAACCGGCAGATCCCTCCACAGTTCATCTATCCGATCATTGTTATCTTCAGACCCCTTTATTTGCAGCGCTCTAATCGAGTTCTACTGCAAATGCGGCCGAATAAAAAACGCCCGACAAGTGTTTGATGTAACGCCTGATAAGGACTTGGTCGTCTGGAACTCCATTGTCTCGGGATACGCTTCTCATGGATTACTCGAAGAAGGTATGTCCTTATTCCGAAAAATGCAATCTTGCGGTCCAAAACCGGATTTATTTACTTGGAATTCTTTAATTTCTGGGTTCGCCCAATCGGGTAATGAACAAATGGCTTTGAAGCTTTTTGATTCAATGAAAATAACTGGAATTGAAGCTGATGTATTCTCTTGGACGTCTCTTATTTCTGGGTCTGTACGCAATTTCAATTACAGAAAGGCTTTTGCTTTGTTTCAACAAATGGTGGAGGTCGCCCAAATTCGGCCGAGCTCAGCTACTATTAGCAGTCTATTACCGGCTTCAGCCAACGTTTTGAATCTGAGAAGAGGTAAAGAGATACATGGCTACGCCATTGTTAACGGATTCGAAGCTGATTTGTTTGTGAGCAGTTCGCTGGTGGATATGTATTCGAAGTGCGGGGTCATATCCGACGCAGATAAGGTATTCGACCATATGCTTGTCAAGAATACGGTATCATTTAACTCCATGATTTTTGCTCACGCAGATCATGGGCGCTGTGAGAAAGCTATTAAACTTTTCTATAAAATGAAAATCTATGGTTCAGTGCCTGATCATTTAACATTCACTGCCATCTTAACTGCTTGTAGCCATGGAGGAAAGGTAAAACTTGGGAAATATTTGTTTAGATTTATGCAGGAAGGGCACCAGATTGTACCCAGGCTAGAGCATTATGCTTGTATGGTGGATCTTCTTGGAAGAGCTGGTAATCTATTTGAGGCTTATGATTTGATCAATGGGATGCCAATGGAGCCAGATTTCTTTGTTTGGGGAGCATTGCTTGGGGCTTGTGAGCTCCATGGTGATGTCGAGCTTTCACAGATTGCTGCGATGCATTTGAGTGAGCTTGAGCCTGACAACACTGGGAGCTTGTGTCTTCTGGCTAGTCTAATGGTGAGTGCAGGGAGATTGGGAGATGCAGAGAAGATTAAGAAGGCAATAAAGAAGAAGAAGTTGAGAAGATACTTGGGATGTAGTTGGACACAGCAGTAACTGTTAAGATGGTATTTTCTTTTTCTTGCAAATGGAGCCAAATGATCTTTAAGAAGATTAAGTTTCATGGAAGGTGAGAGAGAGAGAGAGAGAGAGAGAGAGAGAGAGAGAGAGAGAGAGAGTTCTGATAGGATCATTGTTGAATTCATCTCAAATCAACTTTCTGATTCCAGCAACCAGATGGTCTTGACTGAGTTCAAAAATTGTGCTAGCATCAGATCGAATTGCAATGTCCATGTTTTGTTACAGAGGAGCCTAATTTTTGTCATAGACAGAAGCATCTTACAAAGACTTAGGCTTTATTTGGGACAAGTTTCTTTTTTCTTTTAAGAACTTCTTACTATAATTTTTTTCAACTGTAAATTTTTGTACTAAAAAGTTGCTTTAGAAAATAGTAAGAAATATGTTCGGAATGAATCCTTTGCTCATCAATTAGGTTGTACATATATAAAGTTTTCGGTGTGTTTTGCATTGATTTTCTTTGTATTTTATTTGTTCTCGGTAATTGAGTTGGGTCTCGCCCTATGTTGCACCGATACGGATACGGCGACACGGATACGACACGATACGAATACGGGACACGTCAATTCTTAAAAATACAGGATACGGGTACGGCACGGATACGGCAGTATAATTTATAAATCATACATAAAAATTAAGAAAGCAATCAAAGCATAATATTTGAAATTACAAAAAAAAAATGACAACAACATCATTTGTAGCATTGTAGCTTATAATATCAAAATATAAGTAAGCATTAAATGTCTAGTACAACAACAAAAGCATAAAAATAAATTGTCTAGCACATAAAGTTTCAACTATTCAATAGAAGGAATGATATGATTAGCTTCTTCAATGGTTTGTCTTTGAACTTCTATATCATCTTCAATAAATATCATAGCTTTTAATTCAGGTTCATCAAATGAAAGATTAGTAATTTCTAATATTCTCATATCATCAAGAGACTCAAATCCTTCTCGGAAATGAGAGAACTTTGCTCGCAGTCTCGGAAGTAAATACGACGCATCTTTTGTTTCGAATTTCTTTTTGTTTTTCAACGGACACGTGTATCAGATACGCGTGTCCTTTTGAAATTAAATAGTATTTTAATTGGCTACGTCTATGGCGTATCTGACACGTATCGGTGGAGTATCGGAGGCGTATCCGTGTATCGATGTATCAGATACAACACGCCTTCATAAATAGGTGTATCGGTGCAACATAGGTCTCGCCTAATTCCCAGCACATGTATGTATGAGTGATTGTTGCAAGTTGTTCGGTGAGCTCGAACCTAAGAGCGAGAGCTTCCGCCTTAGCTAATGGAATGGTGAATGCAGGGTGATTGGGGGATGCAGAGAAGATTAAGACGGTGGTGAAGAAGAAATTGAGAAGCTAATTGAGATGTTGTTGGACACAACTGTAATTGTTAAGACTTTCGGCATTAATGGTCTCTTCTTTGATACAAGTGGAACCAAATGATCAATGAGAAGACATAGTTTGATGGGAGGAATATGGAAAGAGCAGGAGAGAGGAGATAGGGAAGGTGAGCTATGATTGGATCAACACCTTTGCTTTGCTTGAATCCAATTCAAATCAACTTCATGACTTGACCAACAAGTTGGTCCTTGCTTGAGTTCAACTAGATCATCAGAATAGATAAATTGTGCTGGCATTAGAGGTTGTGAAGCCTGTGTGCTCGCTGGCTTAGCTGAAAAAGATTTTTAAAATTTATTGCCAATTTTCTAAAATTGAATCCCGCTTATATCACATTTGTGCTTCAGTACTTAAAATTGAAGGCCCCAGTCACTGTGCCAACCTCTTCCGAACTCTATTGCCTTAACCCTTCCTCCTCTCTGCCCTCCCCCAAGTCGATGCCCCACCTGTGCCGCACCTCATGCCTACTCACTTCTTGTTCGAAGGCTCCACTCGCCTGCCTTGTTCGCGCCGACCACACAAATCAAGTCACAAACAGTACGTCCGCCTCTTCTTCTTCCTTAGCCCTAATCCACCCGCAAAGACCGATCAGCCCCCTCTTCTAATCTTACGCAAATCCAGACGCTCAATTCCCAACTGACTGTTGCTAGATACCAAACTCAATTTCTCATCACCTGTAGCTGATCAAACCCAGTGTGCCGGAGCTTCTTGCATTCCATCTCCATATCTCTTCCAGTTGGTTGAAATTAAACTCCAAATAGAAGGTTTTTTTTTTTAAATATATTTTTTAGGTTTTTTATTTAGTTTTATTATTATTATCATTGCATCATGAAATATTCGCGGCGGTAGAGAAACATAAAATTTAATGTCTTAGCTTTGTATGAAGATAAAACACACAAGCAGATAAAAGATAGTATGCAGCATTCATAAGCGACCAGTATTTTTACATGGAAACCCTAAAAAAGGGAAAAATCATGAGGCCTGACCTAGTTTGAAAGAATCCACTATTATTTGCAGTCAATTATAAATGATGCCCTTCATATGAGGGAAGACCTTGGCTTGAAATAATAGATATACATCATATAGAATGCATTACATGGTAGAAATTGGTAGAATCAGTATTGATATGTTCGTTTAGTTGGCAGGACTGTAGTCGGCGGGAGACGGAGGTCGAGAAGACCGCAGTGTGGTGACAGTGGTCGGAATAACCATTGTCTGGCGAGGGAGGCCGGAACGATCGTAGTCAGTGGGAGATAGGGGTTAGAAAGACAGTTGTCTTGCGTTGGCATTCGGAAGGACCGTAGTAGGCAACAGAGGTCGGAAGGTTCGTAGTCAGCAAAAGACAAGGGTTAGAAAGGCCGTTGTTTGGCGATGGAGGTCAGAAGGATCATAATAGGCGATGGAGGTCGGAAGGACCATAGTCAGCAGGAGATAAAGGTAAGAAAGTCTGTTGTGTGGCGATGAAGGTTGGAAGGACCGTAGTAGGCGACGAAGGTCAGAAGGACCGTAGTCGGCAGGAGACAAGGGTCAGAAATACCATTATCTAGTAGTGGTTGTCGGAAGGACCGTAATGGGCGACAGAGGTCAAATGGACCATAGTAGGCAAGAGACAAGGGTTAAAAGGATCGTTGTCTTGCAATGGAGGTTAGAAGGACCGTAGTTTGCGACAAAGGTTGGAAGGATCGTTGTCGATAAGAGATAAGGGTCAGAAAGACCCTTGCCTAGCAGTAGAGATTGGAAGGACTGCAGTAGGCCACGGAGGTCAAAAGAATTGTAGTCGGCAGGATACAAGGGTCAGAAAGACCGTTATCTGGCGATGTTTGTTGGAAAGATCGTTTTAGGTAACAGAGGTCAAAAGGACTGTAGTCAGCTAAAGACAAGGGTTATAAAGATCGTTGTCTTGCGATGGAGGTCGGAATGACTGTAGTAGGCGACGAAAGTTGGAGGGACCGTAGTCTGTATGAGATAACGGTCAGAAAGACCGTTGTTTGGAGATGGAGGTCAGAAGGACCATAGTAGGCGACGGAGGACGGAAGGACCGTATTAAGTAGTATATAAGGGTTAGAAAGACCTGAAAGATCGATGGGGATGTTAAGCCCTATGAACTTAGTCCCAAACTAACCAAGAGGGGGGGGGTGAATTGGTATTTTAAAAACTTCGTTTTTTAAACAAAGAAATAAAGTTGCATAAACCAAATCACACAACGGAAATAATGCGGAATTTTAAACGTGCGGAAGCAAGAAAAGAAACACAGAGATTTATAGTGGTTCGGTCGACTCGACCTACGTCCACTCCTTGGAGACACCCTCCAAGTATTGCACTACACAAAAAGTGACTCTCCTTTAGCCCCCACGGCTAGGTGGAGAAAACCCTTACAAGAACCTCCTTTTTGCCACCCCGGCAAGGCAGAGAACCTCTCTCCTTTTGCTTCCTCCTGAAGCTGGCAGAGAACCAGAACCAAAAGCACAACTCCTTACCTCTACCGACCCTTCCACGGACGAGAAACTCTAGACGAAGACGACGCAGAGAGATCCTTGAAGCAACCCTTGTGAAACCCCTCATAAGCTCCCCCTCACAAGATCCTCTCTCTCTCTTCTCTCTCTCTTTCTCTCCTCAAGGTCTTCTTAGGTCAAGGCAGCAGCCAAAGGTCATTGAAAAACGTTGAACAAGAGCTCTTTAAATAGAAGAGCTTCAAAAGAGCTCATTAATTGCAAGTTGCCGACTTTATCGTCCAGGCCGATATGGACATCGGCCTGGCCGATCAGTACAAATTAATGAAGATCGGCCAGAGCATAGCCCTGGATGCCAGATTGGACGATTGAAAATTAGCTTGATCGTCCAGGCCGATCTCACGATCATCCTGGCCGATCAGTTCAAATCAGACGTAAATCGTCCTGACAATAGCTCTGAATATGGGCTGGCCGATATTGATCGTCCTGAAGTAACTTAAGGTTTTTGACTAGATCGTCCTGGCCGATCCTACGATCGTCCAGGACGATATGATCGTATCAATCATCCTTAATTACTTCCTTGATTTCCTGAACAATTATGGCATAATCTGTTAATATCGTCCAGGCCGATCCGATGATCGTCCTGGCCGATAATTTAAAGATATGCTATACCATACCTGTCTATGGCGGCTACTTCTTTCTGTTTTGAGCTTATCGTCCTGGCCGATACACGTATCGTCCAGGCCGATCGGTTAACGTTGGCTGCCTTAATCAAGAACCCTTAATTAGACTTTCTGTTTTAAGCTGATCGTCCAGGACGATATAAGATATCGTCCTGGCCGATATGAGTAAAAACAGAATTTCTAATTCTCTCAAGTGTGTGTGTGAAGGGTTACAAAGTATCAGTCTTTTTGACTCTTACAAGTGGACTCAAAAGGTAAAAATAAAAGTACAGACTGACTCAACCCTAACCCTACGCATTCCTGAACTTGGCTCCTTTTTGATTGTCCGATCGTCGATTCCTGAAAAGTTAGAAGCAACAAGCTGTCCAAGAAAAGTAGTGTTTGTCAATCATCAAAACATAAGACATGAAAAAATAGATTTGCAACAATCTCCCCCTTTTTGATGATGACAAAACACATTAAAGGGATTTAATCACAACCATGAAAAAATAACCTCATAAACTTCTCCCCCTTTTGACATATCAAAAAGGAGGGTACATTAAAGCATAGTAAAAGAAATGCCCACTTTTTTTTTTTTTTTTTTTTTTTTTTTTTTTTTTTTAAGCACATCAATGATATAGTATTCCATGTGATTGTTTTAAAAATTTGTGAGTTAATGTGTTACCAATCTCATTTAATCCATAGAATAGGAGAATATCCGTTCATGGTTTACCCTTAGCCAAAACATTGTCTTAGGGTAGAATCGTCTTTTGAAATCAATAACCTAACTCAAATAATTAATTGAATATGAGAAAAAGAATCTACCCACAACTTGGCATAAGGAAAATATCTCCATAAAACAATGAGGTAGATTTGTCACAATCGAACGATAATCGAGATCAAGCCTTTGAGAATCAAAACTTCTAAGTTCTAAAAGATATAAAAAGAGAGAATAGCTTGCTTTTGAGTGGGCTCATTTTATGCCTCTTGTCAATGTTGTGGCGCTTTGCGCATCCTTTTATAGATTTTTTAATTTTTTGGCGTCTTTGCGCTTCTTTTGTTGGCATCATTGGCCAAATTTTTTATTTTTGCAAGCTAGATTCCCTTTTAGACTCTTTTAAAAAACTTAGTTGTGAATATATCTTCTCAGATATTAGAGAATAGGAGCTCTCTCTCTAACATAGGGAAGAATTACCACAAGCAGGATTAATAATTGAAGACAAGAATAACGAGGGATCATGAGGTGACAAAAAAACTTTTAATCATTGTAAATATAAGATAGATTTGCTTAAGCAAGCTTTTAGAAAGAATCTTAGTTTCATAAGCAATCTTTTAGTTTGAGATAGACTTTTGATTAGAAAAGAAAATTATGCCACTAATACTAAGTTAGGTAAAGAGACACAATCACAAGATATTCATACTATCTAGGGATTAAGTGGATGAAAACATATTAACTACAAATTGTTAAAGACAAGACAAGAGATATCATATCAGTGAAGATCTAAAACTAAGGTAAAAGAAAAAAGAAGACAACAAAAAGAATAAAAAAATTTTCATGCATTTATGTCAATCACACCTAATCTGGTCCTTAAAGAGCTGAAAGTGTCGAAGGCCAGTGGTTTAGTAAAGATGTCTGCCAGTTGGTTTTCAGTTGTCACATGGTGTAACTCAATGTCTCCCTTAGTCACATGATCTCTAATAAAGTGATGCCTAATGTCAATGTGTTTAGTTCTTGAATGTTGGATAGGATTTTTAGAGATGCATATGGCACTAGTGTTGTCACAAAAAATTGAGATGGTGCTTACATGTACTCCTAGATCCAATACCTGTTGTTTCAACCAAAGAACTTGGGCCACACAACTTCCAAGAGCAATGTATTCAGCTTCAGCAGTGGACAGTGCAACAGAATTTTGCTTTCTACTAGACCAAGAGACCAAGGATTGTCCAATGAATTGACAAGTTCCAGAGGTGCTCTTTCTATCCACCTTGCATCAATGCATGAATTTGTGAAGAATTGTACGATGAAGCCTTTGTCACAGAATTGACTGATGCTGAGCAAGTTGTGCTTCAATCCATCTACAAGCAAAACATTTTCAATCATAAGGTTCTTGGAATTACCAATTATACCTGCTCCTACCACCTTCCTGGTGGTGTTGTCTCCAAGAGTAACCTTGCCTCCAGTCCTGGATTCTAGTACAACAAACTGGCTAGCATCACCAGTCATATGTCGAGAGCATCCACTGTCCAGGTACCACATACTCTCACGAGGTCTTTTGTGAGAGGCACTCCTGCAAAATTCAACAACAGTTAGTTTTAGGAACCCAAACAGATTTGGGCTCCTTCTTAGGAAATGTAGAGTGCAATGCAGATGTGGTATGTATTGAATCATGCATCTTAGGTCTCCATACCCAATGTGTACTGCGGTGAACTGTGCAAGTGTGTGAGATGTGTCCTAACATGCCACAAGAAAAACATTGAATTCCAGGAAAAGGTTTTCTTAAATGGTTTGAGTAAAAATGCCTCTTCCTAGGTTCTGGCCTTTGATTAAACATTGGTGTCATCCTAGCTTTCTTACATGTTTCCAAATTATTTTGAATTCTCAAGTTAGTTCTCTTTAATGCATCATTCTCAATCCTCAGATTTTTCTCAATCTCTTTAGATTTCTTAAGATCATCATTAAGTGAGGTGTGTGAAGATTTTAATGCATTACTTTTATCAATTAATTCCAAATGCGTCTTGTTTAATTCATCAAATTCATCGAGTAGAGCCATGTGATTTGAATCAATCGTTGCATGATCTTTGAGAAAAACTTCATGCTCTTTTTGTAGATTTAAAAATTCTAATTTCAAGCTAGCATGAGTTTTCTTAAGGTTTTTGTATGATGTATGGATTTTTTCACATATTTCAAACAATTCATCATATGTTGGTTTACATACCTCTTCCTCATCACTTTGGTTTTCTCCCATGAAACACAAGTTTGTTGTTTCTTCCTCTGGTTCAGTCTCAGAAGAATCAGTGCCAGATTCTGCCCAGAAGCTCCTTTGGTTTTTCTTTTTGTCCTTCCTAGACTTTGCTTTCTCCTCACCTTTTTCCTTTTCTTTGCTTGAATGATCTTGAAGTGTAGGACAATCGGCTCTTACATGTCCAGGTTTCCTGCATTCAAAACAAACAACATCAGAAGATCCTTTAATATGTTTATGATCCTTACCTTTTCTCCAACTTTGATGATGCTTTTGTTTCTTCCTTAGAAAGCTTTTGAATTGCTTTGTGATGAAGGCAACTCCATCGCTTTCAGACCCAGAAGATTCAGAATCCGATTTGTGTGCCTTCAATGCAATTGTTTTCTCCTTTTTCTTTTCACCTGTATCAAGATTTCTTTGATTCACCCCTTGCTCGTAAGCAATGAGTGAGCCAAGCAAGTTGTCAATAGAATAGGTGTTTAAATCTTTAGATTCAGTAATTGCAGTAATTTTTGCATCATAGGTTGAAGGCAAGCATCTCAAAATCTTGTTAACTTTTTCATAGTTCGAAAGCTCTTTTCCTAGTGCATGTAATGAGGTAGCAATCTGAGTAAACCTAGTGTACATGTCAGAAATCGATTCATGAGGTTTCATACGAAAAAGTTCGTAGTCATGCAAGAGAATGTTTAAACGGGATTGTTTAACTTCATTAGTGCCTTCATAAGTAATGCACAATTTATCCCAAATTTCTTTACCAGTTTTGCAAGTTGAAACACGCATGTAATCCTCAGATTTTAATGCACAGAAAAAACAATTCAAACATTTAGCATTTAGTTGAGCTAAATCTCGTTCATCAAAAGTCCATTCGGTAAAAGCAACTTCCGTTTTAAAACCGTTAATTTCACGAGAAGGTGGAGAATACCCTTCTTGTATAAGCATCCACATGCGATAATCAGTAGATTGTAAAAAAGTTGACATGCGAGTTTTCCAGAAATCAAAAGGTAGGTTATCGAACAGAGGAGGTCGGGTAATAGAATACCCTTCCGTAGTGTTGCGATTCCCAAAGTTAGACATGGATCAAATTCAAAAAGTTTTTAAACTTTAATTTTCGAATCAAGCGCTCTGATACCACTTGAAAGATCGATGGGGATGTTAAGCCCTATGAACTTAGTCCCAAACTAACCAAGAGGGGGGGGGGGGTGAATTGGTATTTTAAAAACTTCGTTTTTTAAACAAAGAAATAAAGTTGCATAAACCAAATCACACAACGGAAATAATGCGGAATTTTAAACGTGCGGAAGCAAGAAAAGAAACACAGAGGTTTATAGTGGTTCGGTCGACTCGACCTACGTCCACTCCTTGGAGACACCCTCCAAGTATTGCACTACACAAAAAGTGACTCTCCTTTAGCCCCCACGGCTAGGTGGAGAAACCCTTACAAGAACCTCCTTTTTGCCACCCCGGCAAGGCAGAGAACCTCTCTCCTTTTGCTTCCTCCTGAAGCTGGCAGAGAACCAGAACCAAAAGCACAACTCCTTACCTCTACCGACCCTTCCACGGACGAGAAACTCTAGACGAAGACGACGCAGAGAGATCCTTGAAGCAACCCTTATGAAACCCCTCACAAGCTCCCCCTCACAAGATCCTCTCTCTCTCTTCTCTCTCTCTTTCTCTCCTCAAGGTCTTCTTAGGTCAAGGCAGCAGCCAAAGGTCATTGAAAAACGTTTAACAAGAGCTCTTTAAATAGAAGAGCTTCAAAAGAGCTCATTAATTGCAAGTTGCCGACTTTATCGTCCAGGCCGATATGGACATCGGCCTGGCCGATCAGTACAAATTAATGAAGATCGGCCAGAGCATAGCCCTGGATGCCAGATTGGACGATTGAAAATTAGCTTGATCGTCCAGGCCGATCTCACGATCGTCCTGGCCGATCAGTTCAAATCAGACGTAAATCGTCCTGACAATAGCTCTGAATATGGGCTGGCCGATATTGATCGTCCTGAAGTAACTTAAGGTTTTTGACTAGATCGTCCTGGCCGATCCTACGATCGTCCAGGACGATATGATCGTATCAATCATCCTTAATTACTTCCTTGATTTCCTGAACAATTATGGCATAATCTGTTAATATCGTCCAGGCCGATCCGATGATCGTCCTGGCCGATAATTTAAAGATATGCTATACCATACCTGTCTATGGCGGCTACTTCTTTCTGTTTTGAGCTTATCGTCCTGGCCGATACACGTATCGTCCAGGCCGATCGGTTAACGTTGGCTGCCTTAATCAAGAACCCTTAATTAGACTTTCTGTTTTAAGCTGATCGTCCAGGACGATATAAGATATCGTCCTGGCCGATATGAGTAAAAACAGAATTTCTAATTCTCTCAAGTGTGTGTGTGAAGGGTTACAAAGTATCAGTCTTTTTGACTCTTACAAGTGGACTCAAAAGGTAAAAATAAAAGTACAGACTGACTCAACCCTAACCCTACGCATTCCTGAACTTGGCTCCTTTTTGATTGTCCGATCGTCGATTCCTGAAAAGTTAGAAGCAACAAGCTGTCCAAGAAAAGTAGTGTTTGTCAATCATCAAAACATAAGACATGAAAAAATAGATTTGCAACAAGACCATTATTTAGTGGTGGAGGTTGGAAGGACTGTAGTAGGCGATGGAGGTTGAAAGGACCGTAGTAGGCGATGGAGGTTGAAAGGATTTTAGTCGGCAGGAGACAAGGGTCAGAAAGACCATTGTCTTATGGTGAATGTCAGAAGGACTGTAGTAGGCGACGGAGGCCGAAAAAATGTTGTTAGTAGGAGACAAGGGTCAAAAAGTCTATTGTCTTGCGATGGCGGTTAGTAGGACCGTAGTAGGCGACGGAGATTGGAAAAATTGTAGTCGGTAGGAGACAAGTGCCAGAAAGATTATTGTCTGACGATGGAGGTCAGAAGGACTGTAGTAGGCGATAGACGTCGGAAGGAACAAAGTCGGCAGGAGACAAGGGTCAAGTAGTCCGTTGTAGTAAGGCGGTTCACCAGAAGTTTGGGCGTCATGTGGTGGTTCGGTGGAACTCGTGGCATCAGGTAGTGGTCTGACGGAACACCGGGAACAGATGGTGGTTTAATGGTGGTCTGGAGGAATTCAGGGCATCAGGTGGTTGTCCGACGAAACCGTGGCATCACGTGGTGGTCCGACAAAACTCTGTGGGTCAAGTAGTGCTTTGGCAGAACTTCGAGCATCAGAAGATTATCCGACAGAACTCTGGGAGTCAGATGGTGGTCCTACGAAACTCCAATCATTAGGTGGTGGGATGGATCTCCGGGCATTAGATGATGGTCCAGCGGAAAGCCAGTGTCAGGTGGTGTTCTGACAGAACTCCAGGTGATGGTCGAGGAGGAGCGAGAAGGCAAGAGCGATCTCTGATTTCTCTCCTTTTTTCTTTGGCTTCGGGCCCCTTTTCAATATGAGCGGTCTATTTATAGATTTTCTAGAGTGACATGGCCCGCAAATAGAACGAGGATTAAGGGTAAATGGGGAGTGGTTTGGATGGACGACCGATGTTGTATCCCTTGATCGTAGACTATTTGTTAGATATTTGAAGGTCTTAATGATGTCAAAATTCTGTGATATTGGGCTCATTGGATTCGTCTCGTCAAATCGATCAACTCAACGATAAGCATGCCACGTTTGGAAACTATTTGGTAAACTAAATTGTGGTTTGAACCTTTGAACAATGCTTTAGGTCTTTGATTTGACCTATTTGAGCTCGAATTAAGTTGAATTTGGTGCATTGGGTTCATATTTCTGAGGCTTTTAGCTCGACTATAAGTTGGTTGAAATTAAAGTTCGGAGGATCCCAAATTTAATTTTGGAAATTTTTGACTTAATTTTTCCTCAAGATTTGTGCCTGATTAAGAACTTTTTTAAAGAATGTATATATATCTCATTTTTTCATAACTACCCTAACCTCCCCTCTTTCCTATAAATACCCCCCCTTAGGGGTGCACCTCCCCTTCTTTTAATCTTCCTTAAGCTGAGTCCTTCCCCTAGTCTTATTCAAGTGGTATCCCCTATTCAGGTTTAGGGCCCCTCATTGAGTATGAGTCTCCTCCTTTCCTCTTTTCTTCCCTTCTTCTCTTCTTATATGGGAGGCATTCCTCTGTCTTTTGATAAGAGATATCCCTTATCTTACTGTTGGACCCCTCCCTATATAATGGTCATGATGAGTGATCACCCTTCTTCGAGAGATCCTGCGATCAAGAGAGATTCGTAGTTTGTTGGCTATTGAGGTCGGAAGGACTGTAGTTAAGCAGCATGGCCTTTAATAGGAGGGAGGTCAAAAGGACCACAATTTAGTGCTAGAGGTTGGGGAGGACCGTTGTCTGGTGATAGGTAAAAGTCTGGCATCGGGCAAAAGTCTAACAAAAGTATGGCTACAGGTAGAAGTCTAACGATAGGCGGAGGTTTGATGTTAGATAAAAGCTCGATGTCAGTCCGACGAAGGGAAGTAATTCAGTGTCGGGTACAAGGCCGACAAAACTTCGACGATAAGCAAAAGTTTGATGATGGGTAGAAATTTAACATTAGGTAGAAGTCCATAGATAGTCTAGCGACAGGTGGAAATTTAGTATCAGGTATAAGTATAATGAAAATATGGTGACAGATAGAGAGCTGAAGGAGATAGTTGGAGGTGTGTTACTAATAGTAGTCGGGTGAGATGCTGATGATGGCTTGTCACTAGTCTAGTGACATACTAACAGTGTTAGGTGAGCGAAGGGTTGATGATGATCAGGTTATAATCTTTCTTTGAAGGACAAGTTGTACGAGATACTTCAATGTGTAGTATAGTAGAGGTCAATAGAATCTTGCAAAGATATATGACTTATTCAAGTATGTCAAAGAGTTGCTCGATGACGTTAACCTATATGGAAGAGGTTAAGAGAATCCACCAAGGATGTATGACATATCTGATATTATATGTCAAAGTGTTGCTCGATGATGTTAATCTATATGGAAGTGGTCGAGAGAATCCATTAATGATGTATGACCTATCCGAGGTTGTATGTCACAGCATTGCTCAATGACGTTAATCTATATGTAAGAGGTCGAGAGAATCCACTAAGGATTTATGACATATCCGAGGGTGTATTTCAGAGAATTGCTTAAAGACGTTAACATATATGGAAGAGGTCAAGAGAATTCATCAAGGATGTATAACCTATCCAAGTTTGTATGTTAGAGCATTGCTTGATGACGTTAACCTATATGAATGGGGTTGAGAGAATCTACTAAGGATGTATGACCTATCCGAAGTTGTATGTTAAAGTATTGCTCGATGATCTTAACCTATATGGAAGATGTCGAGAGAATCCATTAAGAGCTTAGAACCTATCTGAGATTATATGTCAGAGCGTTGCTTGATGATGTTAACCTATACTGAAGAGTTCGAGAGAATCCACTTAGAATGTATGACCTATTTGATGTTGTATGTTAGAGCCTTTGCTTGATGACATTAACCTATATGGAGGTTCGGAGAATCCACCAATAGTGTATGACCTATCCGGGGTTGTATGTCAAAGCATTCCTCGATGGTGTTAACCTATGTTGAAGTAGTTGAATTGAATCCCCCTGGGATCAATTTTCCCTTTATTGGGAGGTGGCGAACGCCGCTTGTATCCCGAATTAAATGTGAAGAATGATCTATCTTTAAGCCATTATTGTCTTTTTGAGGTCTAGATTATAACCTTGCCTATGGAGTAGAAGTCCATTTAGGGATTGTATAAAGCTCAAAGTTTATTGGAAGTATTGTTGCATTTTCTAGAAGTTTTTTGATCCCAATATATTGTCTTGGATATTGGATAAGTTGGTAGAATTTTCTTGACCATAGTTGTAGTTAAGGTTGCCCCTAGTCCTCATTTATTCCCATGAAATTGATACAGCAGTAGCTGATGCGAGAATTTTGACACGAACAACATTTTAAGGCTGGAGCAAAAAATTTCCCCCAATTGGGAACCATGTTCCTAGTGACGGTGCCAAAATGTTGCATCCTGGAATATTTATGATGGTAGAGAAACATAAAATTTAATGTCTTAAGCTTTGTACGAAGATCCGTCACTTAAGCAACTAAAAGATAGGGTGTAACGTTCATAAGAGACACTAGAGTTTTTACATGGAAACCCCTAAAAAGGGTGAAAAACCTCGAGGCCTGACCTAGTTTGAATGAATCCACTATTATTTCCAGTCAATTACAAATGATGCACTTCATTGTAGGGAAGGCCCTAGCTTGATATAATAGATATAAATCATATAGAATGCATTACATGGTAGAAATATAAAGAATCAGTATTGATATGTTCGTTTAGTCGGCCGGACCATAGTCAACGATCTATAGATGTCGAGAAGACCATACCCTGATGACGTTGGTCGGAAGGACCATTTTCTAGCGAGGGGAGTTAGAAGGATAGTAGTTGGCTGGAGATAGGGGTCAGAAAGACTGTTGTCTGGTGATGGCGGTCGGATGGACTGTAGTCGGCAGGAGAAAAGGGTCAAAAACATCGTTATATGACAATGGAGGTAGAAAGGATCGTAGTACACGATTGAGGTAGGAAGGATGGTAGTTGGTAGGAGATAAGGGTAAAAAAGATTGTTATCTGGCGATGGAGGTCAGAAGGGCCATAGGAGATGTTAAAGGTCGGAAGTATCGTAGTCGATAGGAGACAAGGGTCAGAAAGATCGTTGTATAACGGTGGAGGTCGGAAGGACCATAGTAAGTGACGGAGGTCGGAAGGACCATAGTAAGTGACGGAGGTCAGAAGAATTGTAGTCGGCAGGAGATAAGGGTCAGAAAGAATATAGTCTGGCGATGGAAGTCGGAAGGATCGTTGTTGGTGACGAAGGTCGAAAGGACCATAGTTGGCAGGAGATAAGGGTCAGAAACACTGTTGTCTGGCGATGGAGGTCAGAAGGACCATAGTAGGCGACAAAGGTTAGATTGACTGTTATCGTCAGGTAACAAGGGTTAAAAAGACCATTGTCTGACAATGGTGGTCAAAAGCACCATAGTAGGCGATGAAGGTTGAAAGAATCATAGTCGGTAGGAGCCAAGGGTTAAAAAGATCGTTGTCTCACGATGGTGGTTGGAAGGACTATAATAGGCGATAGAGGTTAGAAGGATCGTAGTTGGCAGGAGATAAAGGTCAAAAAGATCATTTTCTAATGATGGAGGTCAAAAGAACGTAGTAAGAGATGGAGGTAGGAAGGAGCATAGTCGATAGGATATAAGGGTTAGAAAGACTGTTGTCTAGTGGTGAAGGTCGAAAGGACTGTAGTTGGTAGGAGACAAGTGTTAGAAAGACCATTGTCTGATAGTGGAGGTCGGAAGGACCATAGTAGGAGACAAAAGTTGGAAGAACTGTAATTGGTAGGAGATAAGGGTCAGAATGACCATTTTCTAGCGATGGCAGTCAGAAGGACCATAGTAGCCGACGAAGGTCGAAAAGATCATAGTCGGCAGAAGATAAGGGTTAAAAGGCCATTGTTTGGCAATGGAGGTCGAAAGGACCGTAGTAGGTGATGTAGGTCAAAACTAGCGTAGTTGACAGGAGACAAGGGTCAAAAAGATCGTTATCTGACAATGGAGGTCAGAAGGATCGTAGTAGGCGACAAAGGTCAGAAGGACCATAATTGGTAGGAGACAAGGGTTAGAAAGACCATTGTCTTATAATGGAGGCTCGAAGGATTGCAGTAGGCGATGTTGGTTGGAAGGATCGTAGTTAGTAGGAGATAAGGGTCAGAAAGACTGTTATCTGGCGATGAAGGTCCGAAGGATCGTAGTAGGCGATAGAGGTTAGAATGACTGTAGTCGTCAGGAGACAAGGGTCAAAAAGACCATTATTTGGTAATGGATGTTAGAAGGACCATTGTAGGCAACAGAGGTCAGAAGAATTATATTCGGTGGGAGACAAGCATTATAAAGATCATTGTTTGATGATGGATGTTGGAAAGACCATAATAGGCGATGGAGGTCTGAAGGATCATAGTCGGCAGGAGATAAGGGTTAGAAAGATCATTATCTACTGATGGAAGTCAGAAGAACTATAGTAGGCGATAGAGGTAAGAAGGATTGTAGCCGGCAGGAGACAAGGGTTAACAAGAGCGTTGTTTGGCGATGGAAGTCCGAAGGAGCATAGTTTGTAAGAGATAAGGGTCAGAAAGACCATTGTCTTGCGGAGAAAGAATTGTACATTTCAAATAGGTACCTCAAAGACTCATCCACATCTTTCTCTAACGTGGTGGAATTGACTATTTACGGCCGCAATGTCATCCGAAATCTATCGTACACCCTTTTCTCTAGTATGACAGGAGGACCAGACTCTTGAAATTTTTCCTAAATGGGGGAGATGCCGGGAGGCTGCTAAAATTTAAATTATTATTTAATATTTAAAATGGAACTTGTAATTTGGCGAAATAATGAAACTAATCATACAAATAAGGATCAACTGAGAATTTAATGTCATGCTTATAATTAAACAACACAAAATTTCCAATGGAATATTAAATAATTACCACTTTAATTGGAGTGCAAATATTAAAAAGCAAACTCACTATGCAAGACATAAGCCATCTTCACATGACAATGAAGAACCTATAACATTCAACATGCCTCATCTTGACACAAAATCAACAAAGATTGTATAAAGTATGGTGGCCCACTTACAGACAATTGCGGGATGCAAGATGAGTGCTATGCATGTCATAATTCTTTCATAAACATAATGTAGAAGATGCATAATGATTGAAGTACCGCATTAAGACATGGCCAAGAATATCATGCCACACAAGCAGTGAAGGTCAACATACAGCTGAATACACTGTCTTCTTTGATGTACGATTGATGTGAAGTGAATGTGGCAGTACTCTCTAGAAAACAAGTGAATGCATTCAAGCAATAAAATTGAAGTTGATGACAGTCTTTATAGCAGTCATGTAAGAATACACCGTAATCCCCACTACAACCACTTGGAAACACCATAAACGAGAAACATCCTGTAAGATTTAAGTTTGGTCCAGATGATTGTAAAAAGATTATTAATGAATATAGCTTATTCAACAGTCAATATCAAGTTACAAACAAGCACATTGATATGAATGTAAGCAAGGATAGAAGATCATAGTGAATGTAAATACCCACTTGTAGTGATGAAAAATTTGCTGGAAGAAGAGTAAACTAACTCCAAACATTGAAAGTTAATATATAATGGGCATAGTAAGTTGCCAACGATGTATGTGAAGAAATTAATAGTGAATGCAGCTCACCTAACAATTGATATTCATACATAGTGTCAACATCCATATAAGAAAAACAAGGAAGTTACAAAGAGGATAATTTATTTTCCATCGATGATAATTATTTTGCAAACAAGCACTTATTAGATTTGTGCAAATGACAGCGTCTAATTTACAATGAAAATGAAAGGTAGGTGGTGAATGCAATAACGCCTTATCATTAATGTCAAAGTACAAGTAAATGTACACAAACCTATAAGCAACGAAACATGGAGGGGATATCTTGGGTTGAAGCATGAAGGGTATGCAACAAGCTGCAATACATATTTACATATTGTATACAAGCATGGTGTGATGGATCTTTTACAAGCATGGAATATAAGATTGTGGCAAATGCAAATACTTAAAAATAATAATGAAAGATGTGTCATATACACAATAATACATATATGTGGGTGATTACCAATAATAAGCAATGGATGCTACAATGCCTCATAATCGAGCATCACTCAATGTCAAGCAAATACACTACTATCCTCCAAGTAAAGAAATATGACATGCAACAAGTGCAAGTGCCTATGGGCTACTATAGGAGACTCTCTATACACACTATATTTCATCCACAAATAAATATGGAAGACCTCCAATAGGTGCTAGCATCTGCAGTAACGTAGGAGACCCGTTAGTGCATGATAGCCTACCTGCCCAAAGAGGCTAATAATCTGGAACATGATGTCATGCCACTAGATCTACAATAGTTATACAATTAGACATAAAGCATATATAAGATTCAAAGGGAATGTTGCACAAACTCAAATGAGGGTTACCCGCATAGCTGATCGACATTAAATATTTTAAAATGCCCCCACATATACATAACATGTATAAATACAAAATAAAAAATGCACCTTAAATACCCACATGGGCCTCGGGGAGCATGATACGGGTAATACACACGATGTATGAGGATGGTGTGCGAGTCAAATTGTAAATCCAAATTTGTGTCTGATCCTTCTATATAAGTAGATAGAAGTTGACATGGCTCGTAGTATCAAATAAATATACAGTCTTGGTGTCGACTGAGATATTTATTTTAATATGCTTATATTAACCCTTCAAGATCTATAAGGAGGAAAATTCATTAAATAAAAGTATATATATCCAGTACTAAACCCGACCCTCTATTAAATCTTAAACATAGTCATTAAGGTTCAATGGATAATTAAAAAAATGCCCCCTTAATATAAATATGGGCATCGACGAGCATGATGCATACACAGATGACGTTTGAGGATGCTATGCGAGTCAATAAATAAACTTAAGTTTAAGCCCGATCTTCATATGCGAGTGGATTAGAGTTGACACAGCTCGAGCCATCGAATAAATGTATGATCATGATGGCGGTATAGACATATGTTTTATACATTCATATTAGGCCTCAAGGCCTATAATTAAGAAAATTACCGATAAATGTATAAGTCAGCAATAAACCCGATCCTCTAATAAAAATTGGATAGTGTTGATATGGTTAAACGTATAATATTGAAAAATATGTTGCAATCCATGACCCCTAATCTGAGATTTTGATGATGCCAAATAATGTTGTCTAATTTATTATTCTTTGAATATCTTTTATTTCTACTATTGTCTGTGAGTACTAACATTTTAATGAGATCACAAGTTACTCATGATAATAAGAAAACTCAAGTTTGGGTAGAATAGGAGTGTGAGTTTGTAACATTGTAATTTCTTCACTTATTTTATTCTCTTTTCTTGAGTCTGGTCACAAATTACATATAAATCTGAGCAACCATGCACACAAACAAGGTGAGAGGGTTTTTAAAATGTAGATTTTTTTCTTCTCTATTCATCGTACTGTATGATCTAATCTGGCTGAAATGTATTTATGTGAACAGGTAATACTGTACAACTACGATCGTACTATACGATGTCTTACCCAACAAAAATTCTAGCCGCTATATTTAATTTAAGAAAGTTTTATACCCGTTCATGCTGTATGAAGACCTTCGTACTGTATGATATATTTTGAATACTTACTTAAATTAACCCGTGATTAGTGAAATAAATCAAGGATTAATTTTTGATTGGTCATCGTATTGTATGAACCAGTTCATACTATATGATGAACCGAGGCTGTTTTTGATCGTCCTGGACTTCATTCTGGACGATACCTTGATTTTCCTAATCTTACTGTATGGAGTAGATCGTACCCTACGATGTACAGAGATGAGTTTTGATCGTCCCGAACTTCGTCCTGGACGATACCTTGATTTTGACTAATCGTACTGTACGAAGTAGGTCGTACTCTACGATGTACAAAGACGAGTTTTGATCATCCCGACTATCGTCCTGTACGAACAGAAGAGTTTTCCCTATCATACCGTATGAGTTTATATTATATTGTATGAACTTATTCATAAGTTTTGACCTGTTTGTAAACCTTCGTATTAGGACAAAGCTCGTTTGTACTAATCGTACTGTACGATAGTAATGACAAATTTAAAACATTTCAGTGTTTTTGGAGCTCGTTTTAAGTATCAAAAGGTTATGTTTTTGATGTGTGAAATTGTGAGAGGGGAATGTGATTAGAGAGGGAATCCTTGGGAGAGAACTCTTGAGAAGATTTTAGGGTTTGAGAGAGGAAGAAGAGGGTGAGCTTGGTGAGGAAAAAGTAGTGTGAGGGAGATCACACGGTTGCTCTATTCTTGCTTCACTTTGTTCCTCCTGTGTCCTTGGAAGATCTTTGGGGAGGCTCTCGAAGGGGGAGACTCTTCTACATCCGTGTCCTCTAAGGTACTCTGCCTTCTTCATGAGGGAGAAAAATGAGAAGATACACTGCTGTCGCCAGGAGGGTGACAAAGCACTTGGCACTCCGCCAAGCCGGGTTGGTGAAAGTGAGTCTTTTAAGGGCTTTTCCGCCTTGCTGAGGGGACAAAAGGAGAACAATAGTTTTGTAGTGAAATTCTCGGAATGGAGGACTCCGGGGAATGGACGTAGGTCTAGTGATTGAACCAGTATAAAATCTCTGGTGTGATTTTTTCCTTTACCACTTTTATTTTTATTTGTATTTTATTTTCATTATATTTGTTTGGTGATAATTGTGGTAAAAATCATTATTGCAAATTGTGTTCAAGTACTTGCTTCCGCATTAAATTTTTATGGTTAAATTTTTTTTAAAAGAATTATTAGAACTCTTGTTTAGAATTTTTTATTGCAACAATTTTCATAATTCACCCTCCTCTTGGCACATCTACTAATTTCAATTGATATCAGAGCGGGGTTTCAAAAATAGTGTTTTAGAAAACCTTGAAAATCGATCATGTCTCATTTTTCTAATCGTAATACTGCGGAGGATTACTCAATAACCCGTCCACCTCTATTTGATAATATCCCATTTGATTTCTTGAAAATTAGAATATCTACTTTTTTATAGTCTATTGATTACTGCATGTGGATGTTAGTTAATGATGGTTACACTGCACCATTTAAATTTGTGAATGGAGTGAAAACTCAAGTACCTTTTAATGAATGGAGCAATGAGGATATGAAGTTAGCTCAATTGAATACGAAGTGCTTAAATTGTTACTTTTGTGCTTTAAAATATGAAGACTATATGAGAGTTTCTATCTGTACTGCTAGTAAGGAGATTTGAGATAGACTGTGTATCACATACGAAGGAACTAGTAAAGTTAAACAATCTAGGCTTAACATTCTATTGCATGATTATGAACTTTTTCGTATGAAATCTAGCAAAATAATATCTGACAAGTATTCTAGGTTCACCCAAATTGTGACATCCTTGCATGCATTAGGTAGAGAAATTTTAAATTCTGAGAAAGTTAATAAGATTTTTAGATGCATACCTAGTTCCTATGATGCTAAAATTATTGCTATCACTAAATTTAAAGACCTAAATATTTATTTTATTGACAATTTACTTGGGTCCCTCATTGCATACGAGCAAGGAGTGAGTCAAAGGTAAAGTGATGCAGGTGAAAAGGAGCAGACTATGGCATTAAAGTAAATAATTTAGAAAGTGAAATCTTTGCAGGGGAGGAAGAAGATGACATAGCCTTGATGACCCGACAGTTCAAGAAATTTTTGAAAAGAAAACAAAAGCGTCATCAGAACAATTGGAATAAAGCTAAAAGCTTGAGGTTTATTAAAGTTTCATCTGATACAATCTGTTTTAAGTGCGGGAAATCAGATCACCTTCGAGCTGATTGCCCCAACCTAAAGAGCCAACTAGCTAAGCAAAAAGGCGAGGACAAAGCCATGTATAAGAAAGGGAAGATGAAGACCCAAAAAGTATTTTGGGCCGACTCTGCCTCAGAATCGTCAGAAGAAGAAGCAGAGAGGACGTAACAAATTTGTGTCTAATGGCTAACGATAATCTTAATCAATCAGATCAATATAAGGTATGTCAACTTTCATATGAAGATTTACTGCTTATTTTTGAAAAAATTCATGACTCACATAGGAAATTGAAAAAGATGCATGCTAGTCTTAATATTAATTTTAGTACTTTACAAATTGAGCATGCTAACTTAGTTAAAGAACATTCTGATTTAGATAGAGATCATATGTCTCTTCTTGATGTGTATGATGTATTAAATAAGAAGCATATTGAATTAACAGAAGCACATGAATGCTTAAAAACAACGCATGTTAAATTAGGAGTGGCTTTTGATAGGCTAGATAAACTTGCATTGGAGGTAGATCACAGTGAACATCTATTAAAATGGGAAGTTCATGAATTGACATATCAAAACAACACATTTAAAGAAAAAAATCAAAGAACTAGAAAAATAAAATGCATCACTCACATTAGCCCAAATCTAGCAAACCCCCAGCACTGCATGCATCACAAAACTTTAAGAAGATGCAACAATACTCACATAGGTTAGTAAACACATTTCTCGGTGTTAGGTGCTTCTCTTGTGGCATGCTAGGTCATATAGCCCGCACATGCACGATTCATCGTAGGACACACTTAGTATGGAGTCTTAAATTGCATCCATCACAGTATAGCATGCATACATCTCATTCATGCAAGCATAAGGAGGAACCCAAACTCACTTGGGTTCCTAAATCTAACCCTTGAATGAAATTGTAGGGATGCTCTCATAAAAGACCTAGTGAGAGCATGTGGTACCTAGACAGTGGCTGCTCATGACATATGACTAGAGATATGAAGAAGTTCATTTTACGGAAGACCAAGACCGAAGGTAAAGTAACATTGGGAGACAACACTACCAGGAAAGTGGTAGGCTCAGGTATTGTTGGTAATGCTAATAATTTTTTAATTAAAAATAATTTATTAGTTGATGGTTTGAACCATAACTTACTTAGCATTACTCAATTATGTGATAAAAGGTTTTGACATAAAATTTTTCTTTAACAAATGCTTGATTAGTTTAAATGACAAACTTGTTTTAGAAGGAAAACAAATGGATAATGTTTACATGTTAGACCTTGATTGCATTGATAGTTCAAATTATTTTTGCTTAAAAATAGTAGTAGATGACTCATGGCTATGGCATAGGAGACTATTCCATGCAAGTATGAAAACACTTAGAAATATTACTAAGAAACCTAGTTAGAGGAGTACCTAAGTTAGAATTCAGTAAGGATCATCTATGCGATGCCTACCAACTAGGAAAACAAATCAAATCATCCTTTAATTCAATCAAATATGTGATCACCTCTAGGCCATTTGAAATTCTTCACACAAACTTATTTGTACCCGTTAGCACAACTAGCCTATGAGGGAAAAATTATGGATTTGTGATTGTAGATGAATTCACTAGATTCACTTGGGTAAGATTCCTAGCACATAAGAATGAGTCATTTGAGGAATTTATGATTTTCTCCACTTGGATTCAACTAAAATTAGGATATGAAATCTTAACAATCCACAGTGATGAAAGTGGAGAGTTTCAAAATGAAAGATTTGAATCATTTTGTCAAGAGATAGGAATAGAGCATAATTTCTTAGCCCCTAGGACTCCACAGCAAAATAGAATAGCATAAAGAAAGAATAGAACCTTGATACAAGCTACTAGGACAATGTTAGCTGAGTACACCCTTCCTAGATACTTTTGGGCAGAAGTAGTAGACATGGCGTGTTATGTCTTAAATAGGGTGAACATTAGATCAAAGCTAAATAAAACTCCTTATGAACTCCTTAAGGGTCAGACACCGAATCTTTCACAATTACATGTCTTTGGGTGCATGTGTTTTATCTTAATAAATGGAAAACTTCCCTTAGGAAAATTGTGGATATAACCCATGAGTAGCTAATGGGTACAATATGAATTCAGCATTCATCTCTATGATAGAACCCACGAGTATAGATCAAGCTTTAGGAGATGAATTCTGGATCCTAACAATATAAGAAGAACTGAACCAATTCACTAGGAATGATGTTTTGGAGTTAGTCAAAAGACATAAATAATAGAGTGTAATTGGAATAAAATGGGTCTTTAAAAATAAGGTGAATGACTCAGGAACCATAATAAGAAATAAAGCCAAATTAGTAGCTAAGGGGTACAATCAAATTGAGGGAATAGACTTTGAAGAAACCTTTGCCCATGTTGCTAAACTAGAAGCTATAAGAGTGCTCTTAGTTTTGCTTGCTTCAAGAATTTTAAACTTTATTAAATGAACGTAAAGAGTGCTTTTTTGAATGAGGAAATCAAGGAGAATGTCTATGTTGAGCAACCCCCCCGGATTTGAAAGTTCATAATTTTCAAATAATGTATTCAAATTAAAAAAGGTACTTCATGGATTAAAGCAAGCACCTAGAGCTTGGTACGAAAGACTTAGCTCATTCTTATTGGATAGAGGATTTGTAAAGGATAATGTGGACACTACACTCTTCTTACAAAAGGTTAAAGATGAAATTCTCATTGTTCAAATCTATGTGGATGACATCGTATTTGAATTTTTAGATAAACGTGTGATTAATTCTCAATAATAATGAGTAATAAATTCTCAAAAATAATGAGTAATGAGTTTGAAATGAGCTTGATGGGAGAACTAAATTATTTTCTTGGCTTTAGTGTAAAACAAATGGATAACAGAACATTTCTTAGCCAAACAAAGTACATTAAGGATATTCAGAAAAAATATGAAATGGATAGTGCTAAACTCGTGAACACTCTAATGAGCTCAATAATTTAGTTAGACAAAGATCTGAATTAAAAATTAGTAGACTAGAAAAAATATAGAGGAATGATTGGATCTTTTCTTTATGTGACTGCCAGTAGACCGGACATAATGTTTAGTGTGTGCCTTTGTGCCCATTTTCAAGCTGATCCTAAAGAGTCTCACTTAATTGCTGTCAAGAGAATTCTTAGATATCTACTAGGCACGTCGAACTTAGGAATTTGGTATCCCAAACACATCACTTGCTTTAATATCTTAGGGTACTCAGATTCAGATTTTACAGGATGTAAGATAGATAGAAAAAGCACCTCTAGTACCTGCCAGTTTATAGGACTATCTTTAGTTTCTTATTCCAGTAGGAAGCAAAATTCTGTAGACCTCTTTACGGTCGAGGCATAATATATTGTAGTAGGAAGCTGTGTTTCACAAGTACTATGGTTAAAGCAACAAATTCTTGATCTTAGATTACGTGTAAGAACCATCTCAATCATGTGCGACAGCACAAGTGCAATTTGCATCTCTAAAAATTTAATTCAACACTCTCGAACAAAATATATAGACATTAGACACCATTTCATAAGAGATCATGTATCTAAAGGAGATATAAAATTACATCACATCACTATAGGAGATCAATTGGCAAACATCTTCATGAAACCACTAGCATTCGACACCTTTAGGACTTTTAGGACGAGACTAGGTGTCATAGACATTAATGTATAAAATAAAAACAAAAGTAAAAATAAAAATAATATAAAAAAATCTTCTAAGGTTGTTCATGATCATCACGTTGTTCATGATCATCACACACTCACTACACTAAACTTGATAATTTACACTTTCCTTATCGTACTGTACGATACTGTACGATTCACTATCGTACTGTATGATATATCTAATCACACAATGGAAACCAGACTCCAATTTCATCTCTGTTTATCATACTGTATGATACACATCATACTATATGAAATAGGTGGCAGTTCAATCAATTTGTTTGGTATGACATTATTGAAGAACGTACAGTACGATATCTCCTCTTCGTACATCGTACGGTACCCAAAGCTGGCGATCGAATTCGCATGACCCGAGTTTATCTGTCTTCACCTATCTTATCATGTCCAACACCAAATTCGATGAGGCAGATTTGATTATCCATTATATTCAAAATATGACCTTAATTCGCATCCCTACCACCCATAGAAAACAAAATATAACCCTTGGCCACCTTATAGGGTACATTCTTCAAAATAAATATTAGTTTATCTATTCCGGTTGACCCGACAACCTACCTATTTTTTATATGGATGCCTCCTTCCATATTTTGTTTCATCGAGGGCCAGAGCCGGATGAACCTGATTTTGATGAAGAAGAAGGAGAAGCTGCCCCAGCAGCAACTCCTGCTCGACCACGACGACATGCAACACCATGAGCACCTGCACCAGCCTACCCTCACGATGATTTGGTCGAACACTTAAACCAACTTCAGAGTCGTCTTGACACACACATACAAGAACAACATCAACAACATAAGGAAGACATGCGGTTGTTTGGGGAATGCTTCACTTTGATTGATCACCGCTTCGACACAATCCTTCAATATTTCCAACCACACCCACCTCCACCTCCAAGTGACTAGAGTCGTCTATTTTGAAGTGTATCTATTTGGATTATGTTCTTTCTTAGTGTTGTTTGTGTCTCCTCTTTTTGGCGATGTCAAAAAGGGGAGAAGTGTTGTTGTAGTCAGTTAAGTCTATTGTAGTCAGTTGTCTTGCTTATGTATTCTTGTTATCTTGCTTATGTATTTTGGTTTATATTTACTTAAATGCATTGTTCTTTTTCTGTCTATTTTTTGATGTTTTAATTAAAAAAAAAAAGAAGGAAAAAAAAGAAACAAATGCCATGCAACATTATTTGACATCATAAAAAAGTGAGAGATTGTTGCAATCCATGACCCCTAGTTTGAGATTTTGATGATAACAAATAATATCGTCTAATTTACTATTCATTAAATATCTTTTATTTCTACTATTGTCTGTGAGTACTAACATTTTAAGGAGATCAAACATTACTCAAGACAACAAGAAGACTCAAGTTTGGGTAGAATTGGAGTGTGAGTTTGTAACATTATAATTTCTTTCTTTATTTTATTTTCTCTTTTCTTGAGTCTAGCCATAAATTGCATGTAAATCTGAGCAAACATGCACACACAGGGGGAGAGGGTTTTTAAAATGTAGATTTTTTTCTTCTCTGTTGATGGTATAATACGATTTGATCTAGCTGAAATGTATTTCTGTGAGCAGATCATACTATACGACTACGATTGTATTGTATGATGTGTTACATATCAAAAATCCTAGCCGCCAGATTTAATTTAAGAAAGTTTTATAGTCGTTCGTATTGTACGATGTATTTTGAATACTTAAATTAACCCATGATTAGTGGAATAAATTAGGATTAATTTCTAATTGATCATCATACTGTACAAACCAGTTCATACTATATGATGAACCGAGGCTATATTTTATCGTCCCGGACTTCATCCTAGAAGATAACTTTATTTTGCCTAATCATACTGTATGAAGTAGATCGTACCCTACGATGTACAGAGATGAGTTTTGATTGTCCCTAACTTTGTCCTGGACGATACCTTGATTTTGACTAATCTTATAGTACGAAGTAGGTCGTACCTATGATGTATAGAGATGAATTTTGATCATCCCGACTATCATCCTGTACGAACAAAAGAGTTTTCCCTATCGTACCATACGAGTTTATATCATATTGTATGAACTTATTCAGAAGTTTTGACCTATTCGTAAACCTTCATACTAGGACGAAGCTCGTTTGTACTAATCATACTGTACGATAGTAACAACTAATTTAAAAAATTTTAGAATTTTTAGAGCCCGTTTTAAGTATCAAAAAGTTATGTTTTTTGATGTGTGGGACTATGAGAGGGGAGTGTGATTAGAGAGGGAATCCTTGGAAGAGAGCTCTTGAAAAAATTTTAAGGTTTGAGAGAGGAAGAAGAGGGTGAGCTTGGTGAGGGAGAAGTAGTGTGAGGGAGATCACAAGGTTGCTCAGTTCTTGCTGTACTTTATTCCTCCTGTGGCCCGAGAAGATCTGGTGGGAGGCTCTCTGAGGGGGAGACTCTTCTACATCCGTGTCCTCTAAGGTACTATGCTTTCTCTAGGAGGGAGAAAAATGAGAAGGTATGCTGCCATCGCCAGAAGAGTGACAAAGTGCTTCACACTCCGCCATGCCAGGTTGGTGAAAGTGAATCTTGTAAGGGCTTCTTCGCCTTGCCGAGGGGGAAAAAAGAGAACTATAGTTTTGTAGTGAAATTTCCGGAGTGGAGGATTCCGGGGAGTTGATGTAGGTCAAGTGATCGAACAATTTTAAAATCTCTGGTGTGATTTTTCCTTTACCGCTTTTATTTTTGTTTGCATTTTATTTTCATTATATATTCTTGGTGATATTTTTGGTAAAAATCATTGTTCCAAATTGTGTTCAAGTACTTGCCTCCGCATTAAATTTTTATGGTTAAAATTTAAAATATATATATATATATATATATATATATATATATATATATATATATATATATATATATACATGTTTAGGATTTTTTATTGCAACAACTTTCATAATTCACCCCCCCCCCCCCTCTTGGCGCATCTAGTAATTTCAAAATATCCCTTAAATACCTTTATGAGCCTTAGTGAGCATGTTGTAGGTACACATGTGATGTCTCAGGATTCTGTGAAGTTCAAACAATAAACCTAAGTTCAAGTTCGATCCTCCTATGCAAGTGGATAGGACTTGACACGGCTCAAGCCATCAAACAAATGTACGATCGTGGCATCAACCTAAATATTTATTTAATATGTTCATATTAGGCCTTATAGGTCTATAATAATAAAATTTTATTAATAAGAATCTGAAGCTTACAACTAATCTAATAATTTTATAGCAAGTGGATATAGTTGACCAGGTTCAATTAACAAGTAAAATCACTAACAAAAACCTCGATGATGGTTGTGTTAAATGTAGATCTTAATTGGAGGGGTTAATTCTAAATATTCAAAATTTCACTAAAATGCCCAAAAATTCAAAATTCAAAAATACCAAAAACTAAAAAAAATACAAATATTTAAAATAAAATTCAACCATCAAACATTTAAAATAAAGTTCATCTATCCTCCACAATAGTTTGTCGAGATGGACAAATTTAAATATTCCTTCTACTCACAAAGAGCTAATGTCTAGTCTAGAGTATCTCTAGGATTCATTCTCAAATAGTCTTTTTCCAGTAAGGATGTAGCACGTGTTTTTTAACCAAAAAATTGCAGGTAAATAGTTATAACTGGAGCCCTCTGAACAGGGTGCTTTGGTGCCAAATGGCACCACTAAATTGCGATCATGGTCATAGATTGTATGCACCCCAATGATATTAATCCTTGAATATAAATCAATAAGATATGACCGATATTGCACAATGCCTTTTGTTAGCTATGTTGGATTTAAACATATCCCCTTAGACAAATACTCCCCCCACGTCTACAAGGTACACTTAGATGAAGCAACCTATGGTTGCCAATAATGATCCTTCTATATGGTTGGGTCAACTATCTCTTCTGACTAAGTAGAACATGCACTATAATGGCCAGAAACGATGGAACCATATATCTTGATCAGTTCCATCCATTCCCCCACCATTCGTATTAAGTACAATATGGTAAAATTTTAATTTTAAATATCAAAATTTCAACTATTGCCTACAACCCATGACCAAATGCTCATCATCAATTATCATTAGATGCATATTTGATGCCTACAATTATGATATTTGATGCTTGTCTTTCTATTTTTTACAATCACCCCTCTTAAAAGAAGAATAACTAAGTTGATTACCCAATAGTGCTTGACCTTCAACATTCATCTACAATTTTCTCCCAATATCCATTAACATTCTATGTCGCTACCATCATGATTTTATGTTCGTCTTTTTGGTTTCATGTCTCCCACTATAAGGAGAATGATTATGCATATTACACAAAATGAGCCAAACTTTGACATTCCTTTGACAGTTATTTCTTGCCTATCAAAGATTGATGTTCAATATCCTTTAATCACCTATCTTGGAGATGCATTTTCATTGTTGGTCAAGCTTCCTCCTACAAAGAGAATGATCGAACTAACTACCCAATGTTCCATTAACCTTCAATGTTCCTCATCAATTGGCATATGGTGCCAACTAACATTTGATGTCAACGGCCATCAACATCTTACACACATCTTTATGGTTCAATTTCCTCTCATATAAATAATATGATTGAGCCAACCAACTAGCATCATCCAAACTCCGAACATTATTTGTTGGTTTTCATACCAAATATTTGTTTCTGATATATGTTTATCACCTACATCTAATACCTATCTTCTTGGCTACTTTGTCTCCACTTTTATAAGAAAAATGATCATGTCGACAAACCAACTTCACTTGAACTTTGATGTTCCGTGTTCAACGAGCATCGATGTCTGATATTAATATCCATTTGTTTTTAAAGGATGCCGTCTTGGATACTTAATTATAACTTCTTTAAATAGAATAATTAAGTTAACAACCTCACATCACTAACCTCTGAAATTCATAATCAAGTTTCATTTGATGCCCAAAAAAAATTGATGCCGATTTTCACTAGTAGCTAACACCTGACGCATATCTTTTTAATTATTTGCCTCAAATAAGAAAAATAATTGAGTCAACCATAGACTATTTACCTGATCTCTAATGCTCCTCATTGATCGGTTGATGCCTATTAATGATTAATGTTTAATATATGTCATTCGATCTTCCCAGTTTCTCATTCTCTCATCTTATAAGTCTTAAACCAATCCCAACTAACCTTCAATATTTCTCATCGTTTGTCACCCAACACCATTCAATGTTTGGTGTTACTAAGCACCAAAGTTTGACACCCATCTTCTTGGATGCTAGTCTCGCTTCCTATAAGGTAAAAGATTGAATTGGCAACCCAACATCGTTCTACCTCCAATGTTCCTTATTTTTTGACCCCTAAAATGTACTTCAAGCTAATTCAAGCATGTTCGATGAGAATGATGGTGGACCGACATGACACTATGTGAGGTAGGTTTAACAAGCCCTGGCGTTATGAAAAATCACAAGAGAAGCTATCCACATGCAAAATAGACAGCAATGGCATATTCAGAATATCAAAATTATGAAATACGTGCCTTTGTGCTCAGCTTGATTGGATGACAAAAACAACTAACTTTGAGCATAACTTTGTTCAAAATTGTTTGCACGACCTCCATCCTTTGAAATGGATCACACTCTTACATTCAGAGAGTCAAAATTACCCATGAATAACATCTTGTAATCAGCTTGAGTAAATGCAATCAGAAATAACAAACTACTAGCCCACATGAAATTGCTCAAAAAACTTTCATTTGCGAAATAGACTCCACCATTGTGTCTAAAGCTTGTAAGTTGCTAGGAAAGGATGCCAATATTGGTCAGGTGTCTTCATGAGAAAAATGATGAAATTTTCACCGTCGTGCATGAACAAGGCAAAATTCGACATGTACAACTGGCAAAATCTCAGCAAAGAAATCAATATTCATATTTATCTACTAAAATTCAAATTTTATTTTAAAATATAAAATTTAATTTTTTAACTATTTAAATATCAATTAAAAATTAGTGCTAATGGAAAATTTTGAGGTCCATGCCCAACTTTATCGATGTAAGGGTGTTACATTTTGGTGATATGAAAATAAAAAAAAAATGTTTCTGGTAACAAAAAAGATAGGCATAAAAAATAAAAAGTTAAATTTGAGATTATGAGCAATATAATCAATTGGCATAGTGAAAATCTAAAAAGAATATGTCACACAAGTCAGCTCAGCATTAAAGTACTAAGAAAGATGTATCGTTAGTGTTGTAGATGTATTTGTTAAACATGTTTTGATATGAAGGCACATGCACCAAAGTGTTGGGGATAAACATCTTTGCCATCACAGTTTTGATATCTCATAACTTTCTGTCTCATCAAAGAAAACCTATAAAGAAAAAAAAAAGGCAAAAAAAAGCATAACCCAAATGCATTCAAATAATTGAAAGATATAATGTACTTCAACCCACAGTAATATTAGTCATAAAATTTTAGGAAGTTAGATAAAGCTGATGGAAACCATAAAATTGTAACACCCAAGGATCTAATAGATGTTGCAATCAAGGATCCCTATTTAATGATTTTTTATGATAACAAATTATTGATTAAAATTTTATTTCTCCTAGGATATGTATTGCATATTATTTTTTCTGTGTACTAATATTTTAGTTTCATGTTACACCGCTCAAGAAAGATCAAGGCTCAAGTTTGGGTAGAATAAGATATTTTTCTAAAGAGTTTATATTTTTAATTTAATTTGTTTTATATTTCTTGAGTCTATAGCTATATATGGGTGAATGCTAAATTGGCGACCGTGCAAACACATAGGGGAGTGAGAAAAGTGAGATGAAAATTTTTAAACTAATCATGCCCTACGATTTCAATCATACTGTAAGATTTCTTATACATAAAAATTAGGGTTAATGGCTAATTGTATAATTAATGCTTATAATTTAAGTAAGTATTTTAAAAATCAAATTTTAAACTAATTGTATTGTATAATATTTAAAATATACTTAAATTAATCTCTGTAAATAGTCGATCAAATCAAGGTTTAATAGATGTGGCCAATCGTACTATACGACTGGAGATGAAATTCGATCCACCCAAATTTTGTACTAGATGAAACTTTAATTTTTTGAACTAATTGTTTCATTCCACATTGATCATGATGTATGAACCGTTGAGCTTGCTTCCTACATTGGCCTTGGTGAGTTCTTGAAGTTGTTCTTAGGATAGAGCTTCAAGATCAAATGTTGTGGGTTCCCTGCCTTCAGTATGAGGGTGAAAAAGGATTTAAAGTTCTTTGCCATCACTAGGAGGCTGAGAAAGATTTTAAAGGATTGCTTCGGTCACCAAGAGGGTAACGTAGCTTTCGGTTCTCCGCCGCACTGGGTTTTGTGGAAGTGATTTGAAAGGGCTTTTTCACCTTGTTGTGGGGGATAAAGGAGAGTCATTATAGTGTTAATGCAATACCCAGAGAGGAGGACACAGGGGAGTTGATGTAGGTTAAGGTTGATTGAATCACCATAAAATTTTGGTGTGTTCTTTCTAGTTTCTTAGCTCTTTTATTTTCTACCTTTTAAATTTCCTATATGAGTTTAACTTTCATTACAAATTGCAATTAAATTACTAATCTTGCATGGTTAGATTTAATTTATGTTAGAAATAGACAAAGGAAAAATATATTTCTCTTGATTTATTTGAGTTACAAAACCTTGAAAAGAAAATTTAAGTTTTTTTTTATAATTTGCTTTCGCTTGTGTTAGTGACTTGATTAGAACATTTGATATTAGTTAAAATAATATATATATATATATATAATATTTTTTAAAATTACCAATTCAACACCCCCCTCAGTGCTGCTAGAAATAGTTCAACGAGTTCTCAGAACCTCCCCAAACTTTCAAGCTATTTTGATTTTCATTAACTTATAATTAAATACCTCATCCAATAATAATAAAAAACCAACACAACTAAACATTCATATATAAAAGAAGAAAATAAACTTTTATTTGACCAAAACATAATACTTAGTCTAGTCATCTTGCAATTCTATAAATCAGAATGAATAAAATTGAATTTAAAAATGATAGGTATCTCAACAATAGAGCTAAGAAGCTTGCTTCTACAATCTTTACTCAACTAGACCTTTTCCTTTTCCTAAAACATCTAAAGTAACAGAGTGAGCCCAAACAACTTAGTTGACTCCCTTCTTCACGCCCTTTTTTTTTTTTGAAGAGCAACAATAAAATAACATTAACTAAAAGAAAATAAAGTACAAAAACAACCTAGTGGATAATCCCAACAAATTACTCCTTTAACAGAATAATAAATGAAGAAGGAACCTTATTAGAGCTAATCTCATCCCAAATGAAATCACTATAGATAGCATAGTTAGTAGAAAGATCTACTAACTTATTACTATTTCGATCAACACAATTGAAGATAACATTGCCAAAATCTTTTAGAAAAAGAAAAATTTCCATCAGTTTACCTCCCTTCCTGAAGATTTGTCGAAGATGTTGAATAACATTAGAGTTATCACCTTCTATAATGATCCCTTTGTATTGAAACATCTATTCTCTGACAACCTCTTTTAATAAAGTAATTGATGATAGTTCAAGCTGTGAGATATCCCAATGAATGCTCTTCTTTCCAAAAGCCATAAGAAATCTGCCATGGTTATGCCTGAATATACCTCCAATACCCGCCTTGTAAGAGGATAGTAGTGATGCGTCTACATTTACTTTTATCCAATCGGGTGGAGGGGGGTGCCAACAATTCGACAGTCTAACTGACTGATTAACACCCAGTTGCCCGAGCTTATATCACCATAAGAAGAAGAGAAGGACGACCAAGATAATGCTTGAGCAGCAATAAATTTAGAATTTTTTATATAACCATCATGTTTAAATTTATTTCTAGCTTTCCACGATAAATATACAATGTTGAAGAACACTTTGGCAATGAAATTGTTACCTTTTGTTGCTTTATCAAACCGTTTATAGGAATCTTCAAAATCTGGAAAAAACGGAATTTGGAAGCCCCAGCTATTTATGACATGAATAATTCCTCTTAGCTTTTCACATCTTGTTGTAACATGATCAATATCCTCCGCCTCATTACATCATCTAGAGAATGTAAAGTTCTCTTGTAATCTTCTGCTGAACAAGAAGTGGTTTGTGGGAATTGCATTGCTATATAAGCGCCACCAGAAAACTTCAACTTTTGGCATTAATTTTACTTTTTTTATCCATTTCCAGTAACTCCCGTTGTACTTGTTTTGAAATTCTGCTTACACAACTAATGAAGATAAAGACTTACCAGATTGCATATGGATTAGTTCCAATCTATCTTCCTCCATGTTTAGCACAATTTGAATTTGAAGAATTACATTCACCAAATCTTTTCCAAACAAATTAAGAAGAATAGGCATAATCCATGTACTGTCCAGCAATATCATATCCATTGTCATTTCTTCATCACCTGGAATAGCCACAAAAGTAGGCCATCTATTGATGCATTTATCTCAAATCCACACATCATTGAATACATTTATCGATCTCCCATCTGCGATATTCCATCTAATAATTTTTTTAAGACATTTGAAACCTTCCAAGACAATTTTCCAAGCAGCAGAAATTCCATTCCTATTACCATGTTCTACAGACAGATTTCCATATTTCGGTTCCAGTACTCTGTGTAATAAGGAATTCCTGTTTTGAATGAATCTCCACGCCATCTTGGTTCTTAAAGGGCCCACCTTATTAATACTAGAGTGCAATCCACATCTTCCCCTATCGACTAGTTTGCACAGCGTGTCCCACCCAACATAATGCAATCCCATTCTTCCATCACTCTTATCCCAAATGAAACTTTTACAACTTATCCATTAGTTTTAACACACTTATAAGAATAATAGAATGAGTGGAATGAAAATTTGGGTAAGACAACGAGACCGTTCTTACCAATGTAAATTTCCCTGCTAAAGATAAGAGTTTACTTCCCCAAGTATTCAACATTTTAAAAGCTTTATCCACCATACTTTGAAAATTTGCTCCAACCGATCTTCTTAATGCCACTTTGACTCCAAGATAGTTGAATTCTTTTACTTCCTTGAAACCCATGATTCGATTTATAGCCCTCTTTCTTCTTCCCTTCACAAATTGTGCAAACAAGGTAACATATTTGTTGACATTTATCCTTTGCCTTGTCCACTTACAGAAATCTGAGAGAATATCTTTGATATCTTTCACCATTTTGATGTTAGCTTCGGAAAAAGATAATCATATCATCCGCATATAATAGGTGAGAGATCCTTGGACCGTTAGGACAATTATGAATACCAATTTTATTGTTTTTTTGATAAAAAACATTTGAGAGAAGTTGAGAACATAGAATGAAAATATAAGGTCATAGAGGACAACCTTGGCAAAATCCACTTTTCCCATTGATCCATGTAGAAGAATTTCCATTAATTAATAAGGAGAACATTGGATTTTCTACACACTCCATAATAAGCTTAGAAAAGCTCATAGGAAATACAAAATACTCTAAAACCTTCCTCATGGTATCCCAAAACATGCAATCATATGCTGCTCCAAGTCAATTTTGAAAGATACTAATCCCTTTGAAGCTTTAGAAAATTTGAATTTGTGGAACATCTCTTGAGCTACCAGTACATGTTCTGACATTAATCTCCCTTTAAGAAATGCAGCTTGTTCATCAAAGATTAGTTTAGATATAATACTTACCATTCTATTAAGAATTACCTTGGCCACCACCTTATACAGAGTTTTGCATAAGGTGATAGGTCTATAATTTGCAGGATTTAATGGGTTTTTTATTTTCGGGATTAGCACTATCTGGGTTTCCTTCCATTTCTCGTTCATTTTCCCTGTTTCAAAAAACTATAAAACAGCATTCCAAAGATCTATCTTCACAATCTCCCAATATTCCTTGAAAAAAGAGTAAGTTACTCCATCCAACCCTGGAGCAATGTTCCCAGCAAATTGAAAAATTACCTCCTCCATTTCATTCCACGAGATAGCTCTGTTCAGCCACATTGCATCATATTCATCCAGGGAACATAACGGATATGGCCAGCCTTATGTATCACAACTTCTTTCCTTCCACTTATCATTGAAAAATCAGATAAATTTATTTTCAATAAGATTTTGATCTTCCACCAAAGATCCACTTTCATCTTGCATTTTGAATATCCAATTTGAAATATTTATGGTGCTTGCAAAAGATAGAAAGAATTTGGAATTAGAATCTCCATTCATCTTCCATTTAACTTTAGCACGTTGCTTCCACCACGTGTTCAATCTAGCCAAAGTAGCATTCAATTATGAGATTTTTACCTTGAGCTGCCAACTTTCTTCATCCGTAAGGAAACCCACATTAGCCTCTTTTAGTTGTAACTCTAAGATCTCTTTTAATAGACATTCTTTTAATAAAGAGAAATTCTTCAATTTAGCCTTACTCCAAAAAAAAAAAAGAGATTTTAAAGCTTTTTTGCATTTTGAATCCATAATTTTAGCACAATTTCCATTAATTTTCTTCCACCAAACATTTTTTACTATGCCAAAAGATGCTGGAAATGAAGATCAAATATCTTCAAACTTAAAAAGGTTCTTCTCCATCGTTTTAATTTCCATAAGGTTCAATAACACCGGACAATGGTCCGAAGCTATTCTTGCCAGATGTCTAGTACACAATCTTTAATGGAAGTTTATAGCAGCAAGATTCAAAAAAACACCTATCCAGTCTTTCCAGAATTCTAGCTCCACCGGTTTTATTATTGCACCAAGTGTATCTTGGTCCAATAAAATCAATTTCATGAAGATCATTATTAATTAGAAAGGTCTTTATATCCTTTGATCCTTGAGAGTAAAGGAAACGATTGCCACCTCTTTTATCTTCTTTAGAAAGTAAACAATTGAAATCTCCCCCTATAACCATAGGGATGTATTTAGAGGAAAATGTTTTAAATTCCCTCCACAACTCTCTTCTTTTGTAAACTTCTTTGCTACCATATACCGCAGAAATCCTCCAGTAGTTAGAATTAGGCCACTTGAAATCTCCAATTATTACTTATTGATTTGCATTTATAATCAAGAATGAAACTATAGTAGATTTTCATAAAACAAGAATACATCCCGATAATCCATTCGATGGAACATAATTGAAGTCCTAATCTACACCAATTAAATCATCAACTTCCTTTCTATTAATAGAGGTTAACTTGGTTTCTAATAAACCAATAAACAATAGTCCATACTCCTTAACAATCTCTTTCAAGTAGAGAGAAGCTTGTTTTTTCCTAGCTTTTCTACAGTTCCAGAAAACTAAGGAAGCCATTAAATATTGAGAGGGTAAGAAGTCCCCGCCTTATCTTTTAGTTCCCCATCCAACTTTCTATTTCTGAGTGAAGACTTTATAGGCCCCAAACCTCTAAGTTCTTTTGTGAGTTTCTTTTTAACACAAGAAGAATTATCATCCTTCTTATCCAAGTTCACGTTCAAATCTCCAACATCTCCTGAAGAATCAACATTCACTTCTCCTTTTTTATTCAAAAGAGAATTCACTATTTCTTCTTTTTCAATAATTTCACCCTCTTCTGCCAACTCACTTAACATACTAAATTTATTCAAATTAGAAGGAATGATACTAGAACCCATACCATTGTCCATAGCCGATAATTGAATCTGCTCTTGCTCTTTAAATGAGACTTCAGCAGTAACCTTAGATGGAGAGATTAGAACTTCGACAGCACCAACAACCACTGTTTGTTCTTCCAGCATGTTATGTACATTCATCTTCATTTATTTATTTTCTTCCACATCTATGTGAACAGATTCTTTATCTCCTTTATCTGAATTCTTCAACGAGTTGAAGTTTTATTTTCGCATCACTGGTTTCCACATGCCATTATTTTTAAATCTTCTTTGTTTCCCATAGTTTACATGGATCCAAGGTCCATATTTATCTTCACAATCATGAATCTCATCTTTGTCTTCATAAAATTTTTTTGAATTTAGATTCACAGGTTGATGATCATTTACCACATTATTCAAAATCAACTTTAACAGCTTTACTCATCAGCTTTGGGCAGTTAATTTCCTCATGCCCAACTTTGCTGCAGTAAAAGCAAAGAGACGACATTCTTTCATATTCTATTTTTTGATAAAATTTTCCCGCAATACCTTCTACCCATACACCAAGTGGAAGTTTATTTTCAAGTTTGATCCGAACACAAATCTGAGCAAATTCTCGTCTACTCCATTGGAACATGTTCCCATCTAACAAATACAGAGTGCCAATTTTAGATGCAATCCTGCACACATTGATTTCATCCCAACACTGGAGTGAAAGGTTCGGCATTTTGATCCATACTGGGGTTGATAAACCTTTCAAAGATCACGGATTAAACCTTGGAGACCATTTGTCCACATCAATAATATGGCCTTTAACATACCAAGGTCCATTACTAAGAATTGATTCCACAGCTTGTTCATCATTAAAAGAACATAAAGTCCATACATTGCCAAGCACAACAAGATGGAAATTGCCATATTGAGCCCACCGCCTTCTAAGCTCCCCACTGATCGCATAAATAGGAATATTTTCACTAAAAACTTTAACCACTAGAGCATTTTGGAGTTTCTTAGAATTTTCTTCTTCATTATGAGCATTTAGTTTCACAGTAGAACCATCTTCTGAAAGACATTGGCCATAGTCCAAATCAGCAACACGGATATTGTCTCTTTTCTTCCAAACATTGGTCATATAATTACCGGTAGGTTCTTTTGGCTTCACAATCAATTCTTCATTAAGTTGGCATGCATTTTGTTCTCCCGATTCACATTCACGAATAGAGTTTAAATCATTTGGACCATTATTCATATCACCATTCGTTAACTCCAGAACAGACAAGTCAGCATTTACTTCATTGCGAATCATAACATCAGAAACATTATTTTCCTTAACAATTTTTCCCGGAGAATCCACCTTGTTCACCTGATCAAAATTTATAATTTCTGGAGGCAGGAAAGAGTTACTTACCTCTTTTAAAATAGAGATGGAACGATTAGCATCTTTCGTCAATATTGGAAATGATTTCTCAGTTTTAATGTTGTTATCAACCAAAATTCCTTTTCCCTTTCCGATATCAGGAATTATCTTCTTCGTCATTAACAGACTTCCTTCATTTATCACCAAAGCTTTGTTGTTCTTCATTTTAAACCTCGCCTCTTGAGCAGAATTATTTATGCAGATTCCTAGCATTCCATCACCAAAAGCTGGTAACGATCGGCCAGGAATAGTAGAACCTCCAAAGGATGGTCGTCGAGCATCACCAGGATCGATGGCTGTCCGGCGAGCATCCGCCGCCATCCGGACTCCCGCTGAAGAAATCCTTCTTCACCACTCATAGATATCAGTATCCAATATAAAATTTAAAAGCAACTAGTTAAAAGCGATTCATTAAAAGAAATATAAAGACTTATAAAATACTTAAAGCATAAGCAAAATAGGAATTTCTAAGAGTTCCAGTATATATTTGATCTCAAAGCTGGCCCTTATCCTTTCAAAATCACATAACCATTTTCATAGAAGGTTTAAGATGCATTATAAAATACTTATTCTCAGAGGTTTATTTGCATTTCCTTTTCACTTTCCCAACAAAATTTAAAAAGGTGTTCAGTGTTTGCTAGCGCACATTTCAGAATAGTTATTAACCTTTCAATGGAACATTAACATAAGAATCTCAATGATTGTAATGTAATTGCAATGTAATATTAATTAAATTAAATATATATTACAATGTTCAAATGATTCAGGATTTGCTAGCAAAATGCAACATTGCTTGTAAAATAGGATTCTCACTACTTTTTTTTTTTTTAATTTCTAATATCATTAAAAATATTTATGGGAATATTTTAAGACTTTTTTATAATTTCTATATTTCCCCCCCCCCAAAAAAAAGCCTCATTTCAATAATACAGTAAAAAGTTAATGTATGAAAAATCAATTGTTAAAAATTTAATTTCATATAACCAAAATGTCCATAATAAGGATTACAATAACATATAAAAAATCATACAATAAAAACCTCATAAAACCCAAGAAAAATTTATTTTTATCCATATTATTTTATATAAACTTATTGAAATTAAAATCAGAGATAGGGGTTTAGGAATCTATCTTGAGCTAAACAATTCGTTGATTTGGACTTATAGATAAATCTTGAGCTTTGACCTCGAAACTCTTTCTATATCCCTTTCTCTTTCTTCTCCCTATTACGAATCTATTTTTCAGATAATATAATTTTGATGATAGCAAACACTACTATTTCTCGACAACTGCCTTGCCTACATTTCAGGTCCACAAGATCGAACTATAATTTGAACCAGCTCAAGATTGAGTAGACTAGGTCTAAGTTAGTTTGTAAACTTTTCCCTTCCTTGAGCCTACTATAAACGATGTGGTTCCTGATGCTAAGTAACCTTGCACACACACATGGGGGGAAATTTCTGTCTGATTTTAGAGTTTTCTATTTTTGATCACTTTGTCCGGGACGATCCATAAATCATCTTTGACGATCAGTTAAAAATAGAAACTCTAATTAGGGCATCTTGGTTAAGGCAGCCGTTATTAAGCGCATCATCTTGGACGATATTAGTATCGGCCGGGACGATAGGATCAAATAAGAAAGAATCAGCCGCCATATCTATTTAGGTATTATTTATTTTTGGATATCATTCAGGACATCCTCCTAGACGATGAAACACAATTATGCCTAAATTAATTGAGTTATTAAGGAATGCAATTAAGGTTTGATTGCTCGATCAAATCGTCTTGGACAATGTAGGATTGGCCAGGACGATCAGTTCAAAAAATCTTAGTTGTTCCTGGACGATCAACATCGGCCACCTTCTATTCAAGGTGATGGTCTGGATGATTTTCACGAATTTGAACTAATCGTCCGGGATGATCGTGATATCGGCTTGGACAATAAAGCTATTTTTCCATCATCTAGACATTTATTCAGTGCAATTGTCTGAACAATATTTAATGACTTGTACTAACCGTACAGGATGATATCTTATCATCCAACATGATATGAATAAAAACGTTCTGATTGTCCTTAATCGTCAGGGCCGATTGAGAGAAATTTGTGCTAATTGGCCAAGATGATTATTATATCATCATGGACAATAAAGTCAGTTTGTTTAAATTAAGAGCTATTCCAAAACTCTTCTATTTAAGACATCTTGTTCTACCCAAGAGATCATCTTTTGCTGCTTTCTTGACCTGAGAGAGCCTAAAGGAGAGGGAGAGAGAGGGAGAGAGAGAGGATCTTGTAACGGGGAGTTTGTGAGGGGTTTCACAAAGGTTGCTCAAAGCAATGATCCAAGTCATGTTCTCCGACCGTCATCCCTTATTCTTGGTGGTTTGAGAGAGGTCCACTTCAGCATTTGATCAAGGTTCTCTGCCTACTTCAGGTGAAAGCAAAAGGAGTTGGGTTCTTTGCATCACTGGTGTCGTTTGAAAGGAGGTTTTAAACAGGCTTCTCTGCATTGCTGTGGGAGCAAAAGCAGAGTCGTTGAGTTTAGTGTAATACTCGTAGGGCGCCTCCGGGGAGTAGACGTAGGTTGAGTTGACCGAACTACTATAAATTTTTATGTTCTTTATTACTGCTTTTTTTGTATTTAATTTTTGCATGTTAAATTTCTTTGTGGTGAATTTTGGTTTGGTTGAGTTTTTGTTTTTTATTGAATTTTTTTTTTAAATACCAATTCACCCCCCCCCCCTAGTTAGCTTGGGCTAGTTTATAAGGCTTAACATCCCTAACGAACTTTCAAGTGGTATCAGAGTGGGATTCATAAAATCAAGTTTTTGAAAACTTTTAAATTTAGATCCATGGCTAACTTCAACAATCATAATACTACGGAAGGGTATTCCATTACTCAACCACGTTTATTTGATAATATTCCTTTTGATTTTTTGAAAACTCGCATGTCTACTTTTTATAAATCGATTGACTATAGCATATGGATGCTTGTTAAGGATGGTTATACATCTCCTTCATGTGAAATTAATGGCATTAAAACTAAACTTCCTTTTACTAAATAGACTTTTGATGAAAGAGATTTAGCATATCCTAATACAAAATATTTGAATTATTTTTTCTATGCTTTGAAATCTGAAGATTATATGTATGTTTCAACTTGTGCAACTAGTAAAGAAATTTAGGATATATTATGTATTACTTATGAATGAATCAATAAAGTTAAGCAATCTAGATTGAATATATTGTTGCATGACTACGAATTTTTTCATATGAAACCTTCTGAATCAATTTCTGACATGTATACTAGGTTTGCTTAAATTTTCACCTCATTGCATGCTTTAGGAAGAAAGCTAACTAATTGTGAACGAGTAAATAAAAATTTGAAATGCTTGCCATCTTCTTTTGATACTGAGATCATTGCAATTACTGAATCTAAAGATTTAAATATTTATTCTTTTGATAATTTGCTTGGATCACTCATTATTTACAAGCAAGGGGTGAATCAAAGAAATTTGGATGCAGGTGAGAAAAAGAAGGAAAATATTATGGCATTGAAGGTTATCAAAACGAACATTGATTCTTTCGGGTCTAAAAGCGATGATGTTGCCTTAATCACGGGGTAATTCAAAAGCTTTATAAGGAAAAAGCACAAGAACCATTAGAAGTGGAATAAAGGTAAGGGTAGCAAAAATTTTAAGAATTCTAATGATATGATCTACTTTGAAAGCAGAAAGTCGGGACACATTAAAGCTGATTGTCCTACACTTAAAGCTAACTCAAGCAAGGAGAAGGGCAAGGAGAAACCCAAGTTTAAAAGGACAAGAAGAGGTTCCAAAAGGCATTCTGGGTGGATTCAACATTGGACTCTTCTTAGATTGAAGCTGAAGAGGAGACTACAAATTTGTGCTTGATAGCGGACGATCATCTTGGTCAGTTTGACCAAGAAGAGGTATGTGAACTAACCTACGAATAATTACTTGAAGTTTCTGAAAAAATTCATGCATCATATAAGAAACTTAGGAAATCACATGCATAGTTTGAAATTGAATTTTTTAAATTTTCAAAAAGAGCATGAAATTTTACTTAAAGATCATTCTACAATCGATAGAAATCACATATAATTACTTGATGAGTCTGATGCATTAAATAAAAAGCATACTGAATTATCTGATGCAAATGATTCCTTGAAGTCATCTCAGTTAGAAAAAAAGTTTAAGAAATTAGTAAATCTCAAGGCTTTTAAAAATAATAAACCAACATTGCATGCATCACATAACTTTAAAAGAAAGTATTATAACTCGAATAGATTAATAAATCCTTTTCCTGGTATTAGATATTTTTTATGTGGCATGTTAGGACACATTTCACATACTTGCACTATTCACCATAGGACACATTGGGTATGGAGACCCAAATTATATGATTCACATTATAACATACTTGCATTGCATTCTTCTTTCCATAAGAAGGGACCGAAACATGTTTGGATTCCTAAATATGATGTTTGATGATTTTGTAGGCTTACTCTCATAAAAGGCCTCATGAGAGCATGTGGTACATGGACATTGGATGCTCATGACATATGATTAGAGATGCTAATCAATTCATTTTGCTGGAGGCCAGAGCTGGAGTCAAGGTTACTCTTCGAGATAACACCACCAGGAAAGTAGTGGGCGTAGGTATAATAAAAAACTCTAAGAACCTTTAGATTGAAAATATTTTGCTTGTAGATGCACTAAAATACAACTTGCTCAACATCAGTCAGCTTTGTAATAAATGCTTCATCATAAAATTCTTGATAAATACTTGCATTATGAGCTTAAATAATAATACTATTTTGCAGGAAAATCAGATCAATAATGTTTACAAACTTAACTCAAATACTATTGAATATGCTGCTTCATTTTGCTTAAAAATTACTGCTGATGATTCATGATTATGGCACAAGAGATTATGTCATGCCAGAATGAAAATCCTTAGGAAAATGACCCAGAAAGACCTAGTTAGAGGTGTCCCCAAGCTTAAATTCTCTAAAGACCACCTTTATGATGCCTGCCAACTAGGGAAGTAAGTTCAATCCTATTTTCACTCCATTAAGAACATTAGTACCTCTAGACCTTTAGAAGTCCTTCACATGGATTTATTTGGACCCATTAGCACTACCAGTTTAGGGGAAAAAGTTTATGAATTTGTGATTATCGATGACTACTCATGATTTACTTTGATTAGATTTCTATCATATAAGAATGAGTCTTTTGATGAGTTTAGATCCTTTTTCACTTGGATTCAAAAAAAGCTTAGTTGTGAGATTTTAACCATCCATAATAACTATGGGGGAGAGTTTGAAAATGAGAGATTTGGAGACATCTATGAGAATAAGGGGATTAGTCACAACTTCTCAGCTTCTAGGTCCCCTCAACAAAACGGGATAGCTAAAAGAAAGAATTAGACCTTATTTAAAGCTTCAAGAGCCATGCTTGATGAGTATTCACTTCTAAAATACTTTTGGGCTGAAGCGGTAAACACAGCTTGTTATGTGTTAGAGCCAAAGTTGAGAAGACACCCATTGAGATCCTTAAGTGTAGGACACCCAACCTTTCCAAACTCCATGTCGTTAGATGTAATATTTTAGTTGGTAATAATAGGAAGTCAAACTTAAGAAAATTTGACCCAAAATCTGATGAACGAGTATTCTTAGGATATTCAAGTGTTGAGAAATCTTTTAGGATGTTTAATAAGAGGACTTTGGTGGTAGAGGAGGGTACTCATGTAGTATTTGATGAATCCGATCCTAAGAAGTCTAGAGTTGAAGATAAAGATGAAGTTGGAGAGATTACCACAGGAGTTGAAAATTTGGAGAAGAGAGTAGAACCCTAAAACACTGAAGGAGTAGGTGAGATTACCCAAGGAGTAGAAAATGCAAATTGTAATCTCAAGAAGTAGAAAATGCAAATTAAGAGGAAAGGGTTGAAAATACACACACCTTGACTAAAGATTGAAGATATTCTTTGAGTCATCCTAAAGAACTAATTATAGGAGACCCATCTGAAGGTGTTAGGACTACGCATAGACTTAGGAAGGAAGCAAACCACTATGCCTTTATCTCAATGACTGAACCCACCAACATCAATCATGCCCTTTTTGATGAGTTTTAGATCTTAACCATGCAAGAGGAATTAAACCAATTTATTAGGAATGATATTTGGGAGCTTGTAGAAAGACCAAAGGGATAAAGTATAGTTGGAACCAAATGGGTCTTTAAGAATAAAATGAATGATTCTAGTGTGGTGGTTAAGAATAAGGCAAGATCGATGGCTAAGGGGTACAAACAAATAGAAGGGATTAATTTTAAGGAGACCTTTACCCCTGTAGGTAGATTGGAAGATATTAGAGTGCTAGTAGCCTTTGCATGTTATAAAGGATTTAAGCTCTTCCAAATTGATGTTAAGTTCCTTTTTAAATGGGGTAGTAAAAGAGGATGTGTTTGTAGAGTAACCCATAGGTTTTGAGAGTTTCCAATTTCTAAATCAAGTTTTCAAATTAAAAAGGGTCTTATATGGATTAAAGCATGCACCCAGAGCTTGGTATGAGAGGCTTAGCACATTCTTACTAGAGAGAAAATTGGTTAATGGGAGCATTGACACCACCCTTTTTCTGAGGAAAATAGGAGATGAATTTCTCATTGTTTAAATCTATGTCAATGATATACTTCTTGGACATTCTGATAAAAGGCTGTGTGATAATTTTTCTAAAACAATGAGTAAGAAATTTGAGATGAGTATGATGGGAGAGTTATCATACTTTTTGGGTTTTAGCATAAGACAACTAGATGATGAAATATTTCTAAATCAATCAAAGTACATAAAGGACATCTTAAAGAAATATAAAATGGATAAAGCTAAGCCAATTAATACTCCCATGACCTCCAGTGTTCAGTTGGACATGGACCCAAATGAAAAATCAGTTGATCAAAAGAAGAATAGAGGGATGATTGGATCTTTACTTTACCTGACTGCTAGTTGATCTGATATAATGTTTAGTGTTTATCTCTGTGCTAGATTTCAAGCTGATCCTAAAGAATTCCACTTAAATGTAGTTAAGAGAATTCTTAGATACTTCTTAGTAACCCAAAACTTAGGAATCTGGTATCCTAGACACAACACTTCTTTTGAGATTATTAGATATTCTGATTCTGATTTTGTAGGATGTAAGGTGGATAGAAATAACACTTCTATGACTTGCTAATTCATAGGATAATCTTTAGTCTCCTGGTCCAGTAGGAAGCAAAACTTTGTTACACTTTTCACTGCTGAAGTTAAGTACATTGCTTTAGGAAGTTGTGTGGCCTAAGTCCTTTAGTTGAAGCAGCAAGTTCTAGATTTAGGATTACCTGTAGGCATAATTTCAATCCTTTGTGACAACACTAGTTCCATCTATATTTCTAAAAATCCTATCAAACATTCAAGGACCAAGCACATAGACATAAGGCATCACTTTATTATAGATCATGTTATTAAATTAGACATTGAGTTACACCATGTGGTAACTGAGAATCGATTGGCTGACATCTGTACTAAACCACTGGCCTTCGACACTTTTAGCACTTTAAGAATCAGATTGGGTGTGATTGACATAAATGCATGAACTTGATTTCTGATCATTTATCTGTTGATTGTTGTTTTCTTTTGTTGTTTTTTTTACTTATTTTTTTTTATATTCTTTTCATGTATTTCATTTTTGTTGATTTGATTTTCTTCATTGTTTTATTTTTTCTTTTAATCACTACTGAATTAATATCTTATGTCCTATTTTTGTTTTCTAAAAATCTGTAGTCAATGATTAACATCTCTAAATTAGTTAATAGGAGAAAACACAATTGATTGTTTCCTTCTCTCTAACATCTTTTAGCGGTGTAATTTTCTTTTATAAATAAAAATCTATCTCACATTAACAACTGGATTTTAAAATTGAGATCTTTTCAGTCTTGATATATTAATCTATCTTATATATATAATGTTCAAAGTTTTTATTTTACATTCAAAATTTTTGTAATCTTGTCATTGAATTTATTATATGATTTTTTTATTATATTTTGTGATTCATTCTTCCTTACATTAGAGAGTGAGTTTTTCTTCCCTAATATCTGAAAGATATAATCACAACTGAGAATTTTTAAGAATTTTGAAAAAGAGATATAGCTTGCAAAAAATAAATGAAAAAAAGTGGCCAATAATGTCAAAATAAAAAAATGCGTAATGACGCCAAATTGAAAAAAAAAACACAAAGTGTATTAAAAATAAAAATATACACAAAGTGCGCTAATCAAATTGACAAGAGGCATAAAATGATCCCACCAAAAGCAAGCTTCTTTTCTTTCAAAATTTTTAAATTTTAGAAGAATTCATGTGTCACTTGATATTTTTCAAAGACTTGATTTTGAAAATTCATGATTGTAAGTAATTACTTTGATATATTATTCTATAAAATATTTTTTTGAAACTAAGTCTTGAACGGATCTCTTTTTCTTATCCAATTAATTTTTTTGATTTAGATCCTTACTTTCAAAAGACAGTTTCCCTTGGGAGAAGTCCGAGTTAGGGCTAATAGGATCGATTGTTCTACCATTTTTCTCGAATTTTGATGATGTTAACTCATTGATTCTTACAAAATTTTTTTAATTCAATCACATGGAGAATTTATCATATTCAAACTTTGATTAAAAAAAAACTTTATTTAGCTTTTGTTCTTATCTTTTCGTATTTTATTTTTTTTAAGTTAACTTTTCATGTGTTTGGGCCTTCTTTGATCATCTCCATCCATTCTATGTTTTGAAACTTTTTTGTCACATCATCCCGGATGATATTCATATTGTCCTGGATGATTTATTCAATTCACTCTTGAAATTTTCTAATGGCTATTTTGACTCCTCTACTCTGATCATCCTGGATGATTCATTATCATCCTAGATGATCTAATCATCTTTTGGTTCAATTATTTGTGATCATCCTGGATGATCTTCACAATTTCTGCTCAATTATTAGTGATCATTCCAGACAAAACACCTATTCGTCCTAGATGATCCACATGGCAAAGTTTGACACTCAACTTTAATTCAGCCGGTATGATCCATTATTATGCATCATCCTGGACGATCCACCTAATCGGCCAGTATGATCTTCTTTTTCAATGGTTATCCGGCTTGACTCCTCGGGATGATTGCCTGTGTCTTATCATCCCATATGTTATCGGATCGTCTTGGACGACTTTACCACTTTTTTGATCAATCGTCCTAGACGTAATTATTGCATGTGATCCGCCTAGATGATTCTACGATCATCTTGGATGATCGGGATGATTCTTTAAAATCTGAGGATTACAAACACTTTTCTCACACACTCTTCTTCCATCAATCTTGCACTTCCTATTTCTTTATGGTTTCTTGATAATGGCCGGTGGAAAGACATCTCACCATCCTTCTAAAAGTTTCTCGAGGATGAATCTCGACCCTCACTTCACTAAGGTGGATGATCAAGCCGCTAATCAAAAGGTATAAAATAACTGGGATTATTGTATCCCAGACTGTCAACCTGCACATTCTTTCCTATCCTTTCCTAGTCGCACACTTCCTTGACCTTCCCTCTTACTCTCTCTATCCCTTTCAATTTGGAACTTCTTTTTGAATTTTTTGCTAGCCTTGACATAAATTCTTCATTCACTTCTCTCGGGTCCGATGTGAATCGACGTCCCATCAAAATCACATATAAAAACTATCAAGAGCTTTTGTAACTTTCCACCACAGGGAATAAAATCTATACCCTGTGTTCTGATCCTGACTACGACTGGGCTCCGGCCAACCACTTTCTCAAAAATACTAATGCTCACTTTCACGTTAGAGAGTCTATCACCTTACTCAAAGATGTTAGGATAATCCAGCATGTCCATCGCACCTTAATTCTTCCAAAAGCTGGTGATTGCATTCATATCACTCTTCTTTCGATCACCACTTTTTACATTTTAGCTCATCATGAATTCAATGCCACTAATTTGATTTTTTGATACATTGAGCATATGATTACTATTTGAGATCCAAGGCATTGGAGGAAGCCCAATCTTGCCCTAGGATATATCATTACCTATGTCTGAGAGTTAAAATATAACCTCCAATATCCTGCCCCACCAAATTTTTATCTTACCTTCTACTCAAACAACTCCTTCCACATTCTTCAAAGTACTCATCTACACCCAGGGTACGAGGAAGCCGAGGGAGCTGAGGAAGAGGCAGCTCCTGCACCTATTCCTGCACCTACTCCGCTCAGCCAGCACTCTCAGCTCGATCAGCTAGTGGAGAGATTCGACCAGTGGGAGATTCACTTTGGGACCTACGTCATTGCACAGGAACATCAACATATGGAGGACATTACTCACTTTGATGCTTACATAGCTCACCAGCAGCACCAGCATGACTAGGATATGGCCTGGCTTGGGGAGCAGATTGTGACTCTTTTTAATTAATTTCAACCACATCCACCACCACCATCTCCTCCTTCGAATGATCAGGGACCGTCTTTTTTTAGTTTGCTTATTTTTGTGTGATGTTATTTTACTTCTATTGAGTAGTTTGTATTATTTTTCTTTTTCCCTCCTCCTTTTTGTGATGTCAAAAGTGGAAGTAGCTGTACTAGTTTGTATTGTTCAAGTCTGTTCTAGTTTGTTATGCTTTTATATTGGAAAGTTGAACTGTGTTTGTTTCTTTACCTATTTCCATTAAAATTGCTTTGAACTACTTTAATTATTTTTTTTATGTTTGCAATCATAAAAAAGGGGGAGATTGTTATGAATTTGTTTTTCGAAGAATATAATTTTGATGATAGCAAACACTTCTGTTTCTCTACGATTGCCTTGCCTACTAACATTTCAGGTCCACAAGATCAAACAACAATTTGAACCAGCTCAAGATTGGATAGATTAGGTCTGGGTCAGTTTATAAACTTTTTCCTTTCTTGAGTCTATTGTAAACGATGTCGTTCATGATACTAAGTAACCTTGCACATACACAACATGAAGGAAAATTTATGTCTCATTTTAGAGTTCTCTATTTTGGTCACATCATCCAGGATAATCCAAAAATTAGCCTGGACGATTAGTTAAAAATAGAAACTCTAATTAGGGCATCCTGCTTAATACATCCGTCATTAAGCGCATCGTCCTTGAAAATATTAGTATTGACCGGGATGATAGGCTCAAATTAGAAAGAATTAGCTGCCAGATCTATTTAGGTATTATTTATTTTTGGACATCATCCTGGATGATGAAACATAATTATGCCTAAATCAATCTACTTATTAAGGAAAGCAATTAAGGTTTGATTGCTCGATTAAATCATCCTAGATGATCATAGGATAGTCCAAGACCATCAATTCAAAAAGCGTTAGTATTTCCTGAACAATCAGCATCAGCCACCTTCTATTCAGGGCAATAGCCTAGGTGATTTTCATAGATTTGAACTAATCATCCTTGACGATTGTGATATCGGCCTAGATGATCAAGCTATTTTTCCATCATCTTGACATCCATTCAGTGTGATTACTGGATGATATTTAATGACTTATACTAATCATATAGGATGATATCTTATCATCCAGGATGATATAAAAAAAAACCTTCTAATCATCCCAATCCGTCCGGGCTGATTGAGAGAAATTTGTGCTGATCGGTCAGAATGATATTATATCATCCTGGATGATAAAGTTGGTTTGTTTAAATTAAGAGCTATTCTAAAACTCTTCTATTTAAGACCTCTTATTCTACCCAAGAGATCATCTTTTGCTGTTGTCTTGACCTGAGAGAGCCTAGAGGAGATGGAGAGAAAGGGAGAGAGAGACAGGATCTTGTAAGGGGGAGCTTATGAGGGGTTTCACAAAGGTTTTTCCAAGCAAGGATCCAAGTCATCTTCTCTGATTGTCTTCCCTTATTCATGGAGATTCGAGAGAGGTCCACTTCAGCAATTGATCAAGGTTCTCTGCTTACTTCAGGAGGAAGTAAAAGGAGTTGAGTTCTCTGCCTCACTGGTGTCGGTGGAAAGGAGGTTTTGTACAAGCTTCTCCTCCTTGCCATGGGAGAAAAAGGAGATTCACTGAGTTTAGTGCAATACTCAGAGGGCGCCTCCGGGGAGTGAACGTAGGTCGAGTTGACCAAACCAATATTAATTTTTGTGTTCTTTACTACTACTTTTTCAGCATTTGATTTCCGCATGTTAAATTTCTTTATGATGAATTTTGGTTTGGTTTAGTTTTTATTTTTGATTGAAAGATTTTTTTAAATACCAATTCACCCCCTCTTGGTTAGCTTGGGCTAGTTCATAAGGGCTTAACATCCCTAATGAACTTTCACTCCTCTCCTCTTCTTATCCTTTCTTCTCTAATAATGATGAGTTTGAAATTAATGGCCAAATGGTTTTACATAGTTTAAATATTATATTTTAATTATTTTTACCTTGCATCACGGTGCTCATTTTCTCAGTATTTTAAAACTACTAGAGAATCTTATAGAGGCTCTAAAAATATGTTCCCTGAAACCTAGCACTGCATTAATGCTTCCCTCACTCCATGAATCACTATCAAATTCCAAAAACTTGAGAGCTCAATTTTAGTGTACAACCAGTCCTGACGCGGCGGTGCCATCAGAGAAATTTTCAAATTTTGGATTTTCACTTTTTCAATACAAATATTAGTTCATTCAAGCCCTAATAAACATTCTGAAACTTATAATAATATATTCCATAAATTATAAATGAATATTTAACATAATTAATTTTAAGTCAGATTGGGCTGCACTTCCACTTCAGCTTTTGAGACTTTCTTATCTTCATTTGATACCCATTTTTTCAATGCTGACACATGCAATATATTATAAATATCAAACATATAGTTTGATAGAAACAATCTGTAAGTTGATTTTTCATTCCTCTCATTCACCTCAAATGGTCCAATATGTCAAGGACTTAACTTGTTAACTTTTTTTAATCTTCTTACACTCTTCTTTAGGTTGACTTTTAAATACACAATCACTTGAAATTTCA